>OZ014532.1:155726438-156976438 GCA_963966105.1 Volucella zonaria | reverse complement strand
CGTTATCGAGGTAACATAACGACCAGTTAAAATTCCTAAAGAAGCTGTTAACACCACTCCAGTTGGCTTTGTCGTATTGCCATACGGTTCTTTTAGGAATCTTTCCTCTAACTGTGTGGTGGGTGTACGGGAAATTACCTGATATGACACAATGGTCCGACGAGCCTAGAGGGGAGAGCACATCAACGGTGTACTTATCAGGGTGAGAAGTTAGTCCCAGGTGTTGGCGGTATTACTATCAACACCAGGTATTCGCGTGGGCTCATTTACAAGCTAGGTTAAGTTATTTTCCGCAGCGAAGATCTCAACACACCGTCCTTCGGGTGTATGAGGATACAGGGATACATTTTTTTTTTAACGGAGTCAGATAGCTCATCAAACTCGTGGAAGGCTGAGTTGCTGTCCAGTTTGGGGCTTTTGTAAATAAAGCAGTAGTGGATAATTTGCTTACGGAGTGGAATTTTAACCACATGAAATTGAATTCCGGATTGGTACAGGGACTGAAATCGTTTGAAAAAGCCGATTGCTCATTTAAACTTGTTTAAGCCTTTGAGCTCACCAGATAAGTTCTTCTTTCTTTAGCAGAAATTACCTTTCCGTGTGAATTAGTTTGAATCAACGTGATCCAGACCGAAAAATCCACCTCGGGGTGTGCCTGTTTGGGTTCTTTTGCAATTGGTGGGGCATTTACGAATTGCTTTTTCTATATGCAGTGTCCTCAGATCTCAGCATATTTAGAGTTTTAGTTCCAAGAGGATCAGACATTTTATCAACAAAATTTTAGTACTTCAGCTCAGTTGTTCATTCCGCTATGGCACCCGAATATGTTCCCACCCATAAACAAAATATTTCGGAGGGAAGATCAAAGCAAGCTTCCATGTCTAAAGATCGCTCATGCTATAAACAATGAACAAATATTGCCAACAAAAAGTATTCAAGAGAACTCCTTTGTGATCGAAGGACCGCAGGAGAAACTTAAGCCCATAAGAGCGATTTTCAAGGAAGTTTACATTCATTAGGGCGATTCGAGAATTCGGATTTCATCGAGTTTAGTGCCGGAAATATGTGCAAAAATTGTCATAGCCGATGAAAAGGATTTGCCCCCGTTCATTGCGAAGGAGAAGCTCCAAACAATTTTCGAGATGAATCAATGCAAACCGAAGTAGTTAACATTTACTCCACCTTATTTCATAAAGGAATGAATAATTCCCATTATCCATCGCATTAGATGAGAGAGTTGGTTCATCCACTTTCCAAAAAAGGATTAAGACTCGTCCAATTCGGCGAATAATCGGTCTCCTTCCGAATATTAGCAAGATATTCGAAAAGAGTCATACCCTAGGTTGGAGATTGAGGAAGTCTATCTAATGCAACAAAAGCCAGGAACTAGTGCGTTAGTGCCTGACTGATTGACCTGAATAGATCCTTTAACACCATATAGAACACTTCTGCAAGCTGAATAGACTATAGCCCGGGGATTAGTGAAGCACTGCTGCACACTATCCGCTGTGCCGTAATGCTTGTGTAGGCCGGAAAATTACACTACAGCTCTCCGCGATGTCGTCTATTACATATATTGGATCAAGGGTATCAGAATCTTGTGTTATTTATGCCCATCACAATTAACTGTTTGGCTGAAGCAGTTCCTCGCTATGACGCCAGTAAGCTTCCTACAGTCTTTCATAAAGAAAAATAGCAGCAAAGCCGCCGACCCAGACATTGGAAAGCATTTTTTTGGTCTGCTGGCATCCTGAAGGGTCAATCGATCAGTAGATATACTCTCATGAAAACCTTCTATTAACCGAAGCCATAACTGAGGACGCTGTCAATTCTAATGCAAGTCCAGGTCCTGAGAAACTGTAAACTGAGCCTTGCCACCCAACGATTCTTCTCAATATTGTTTATTGCGATCAGAATTGATTATATCTCCGTAGGATCTTCCCCAGTTTTTTTTAAGGAATGGAACGAGAAGACGCAACCACACAGGAGTTCTGGTGTCATTGCATCAAATGGTATATTTATAAGACGGCAGTCAAGAGATATCAAAACTCCAATTCGAACAATTTACTTTTAAAAGGAAGAGGGCTTCGAGAGTGCAGCACATGCTTAGAGCAGAGCGAGGGGTACTATGACAAGCCTCCATGCATTCGATGCAGACTGTTTTCTACCAAACTGGTAGAAGGAGCAATGACATATTCTTGTGAAAGCTTATTCCACGAGACAACCAACGCAAAAGTTATAATTGGTCTTAAGCCGTGTAGATCCAGAGGTAATAATCCCCATTGTCTTGCTGACAATAGCAGAAAGACGACAGCGCTTTGGAGGTTTCTGACGCGACATGTTTAGTCCGAAGAAATTTGATATCCAGGGCGACACTCAGGTACATAGTTTCGTAGGAAAATCAGATCGTGATGCTTTTAAGCACGAGATGATTGGGTTCGGTCAGCTTCCTCTCTCTGGTAAAGAGAACAACATCAGTTTTTAGTGCACAAACGGTCGATCACTTCTAGGCGTTTAGGGCTGCCTGCTATTTAGAGCAGGCACTCATCTGCGTAACAAGAAATCAGAACTATGAAGATCGTTAAGTAAATAAGTCGCCAAAAATACCCCAGTGGGGAGAGAACGCCACCTTTTTGGCAGCCTTCGTATGCTTTTCAGCATCTGCACTCCGTGTCCTACAAGGACAAGCATCACTCTTATCGATAAACCTAGTGATTTGTCAACCCCGTGTTATCTGACTGAGTTACAGATGCCGCCAAAAGTTGTGTTGCTGTAAGCACCCTCAATGCCCAGGAAAATATTTAGCATCTAACCCTTCTCATAAAGTGATCCTTCAATTCAACACACCAGATTTTGATGGGTAGCCTCGCATAATCTTCTGCGTTGGTAGGCATCTTGGACAGACGATGGAATCGCTAGCAGTTTTACGCACAGAAAGCCCAATACAACTGATTAATGGCGTCTCACAAGAGCGTCTTAATAGTTAGGCTTAAAGAGCACCGAATGCTTGCAAGCTTATTTGTGAAAATAATGACTAATTGTGGAGCATCAACCTTACGATTGCTTCGCATCAGTTTTTGGGTACCAGGGACTGATATGATTTGACCTGGATCTGTAATCCCATTATCATTAAATCGGAATTCATATTTTTGTATGGAACCCTCTCAATATTTATTTCAAGAAAATAGATTAGGAGAACAACAAATGTATCTGAGAGCTCTGTTCGAATAGAAAAAAAATCACATGGTCTCCTGAGACTAATTATAGTTGATGAGCTATAGTTTCCTGCACGAATATTTTCAAAACGAACAAATTACTCTGAAAGACCTAGTAATCCTCCGCATTCTAACGAACCAAGTAACTGCAATATTAAATTTTCTAATTTTTTTCTTCCCAGAAATACTCAACTGCCTATGAGTCCTAGTATGCTTCTGCTTCCTTACAAATTCAATTATGATCTTCACGAAACCACGTCGTCTCAATTTTTTCCACTAAAAAATGTAGAAAAAATAATTCACTGACCGCTCAAGTATCCTTAAATCCATAAAATCACCTCGTTATGAATTTCCCCATTGAATTCACAAGGAGGCGTTTCCAGTAGATTTATCTCAAAAAATGCTAATTTTATGTAGACAAAAACTTTTGTCATTTTGTCATTCGTTCGACCTCAAAAATGCCGAAGACGAAGTCGACAATCAGTCGGATCCTGTATTCAAGGACGTTTCATCTGATTTTCTTTAAAGTAAACGTCGTTATCTGTTATATCTCTCTACAAATGAAGATATAAATAAAAAGAAGAAACACTTCCCTATCGCAGTTCATTAATCGGAGAGCAATCGTTTCCACCGTTTGAATGAATAAGGGATTGTGTTTGTCATCTAACGAAAAAGCCGAAGGGAATACTAACACACGCGTATCGGTATATCCGTCAGAAGGACACGCTCCAGGTATCAGATAGGACTCATGTACATAAAATGCAAACCCGTTCATATTACTACTTAATTGAGGGACTGTTTATTTCTGCAATCGAATTTTGCACAAACTACGGTAATCACACATACTCCCTGCTCAGCCTTGGATTCGAAATTATTCGAACGAATAGCACCAGCACCATTGACATTCGAAGCGTTCAACTTCAGCAGTTTCCATTGCTCAATTCCCATTTTCTACTCGTGTGTGCAATAATTTCGGTTGAACAGTAAAATAGCTGAGTGCTTAAGGGCATAGAGATACGTAACTTAGTCCTTAGTGCATTCGAATTGCAACCGGACTGCAATCGTTGATGAGGTTTTCAATGAATGAGGGGCGCATTTCGTTTTAATTTACCACTGATATCACAATACACGCCCGTCCTAAGAAGAGCTTCAAACCGAAATTGAGCATCCTTTTGATGGGTTTAATGAAGCCGTTTTATAGGGACTCTTTTTGGTTTACTAAAATTTCAAATATGCTATATGAACAGTTGACATGTTCATAGCCCTTGAACTTTCCCATGAGTATATTTTGATTAACTTTAATCGTCGTAGGGACTTTTAAATTCATTTTTATTGATTCTTTCATTATTACTTACATTCTATGTAGAGAAAAATGATTCAATCTAATTTAACAATGAGAGTTACTTATTCTAGCTTACTGGCTTTTACCGAGCGATTTAAACTTTACAATCTCATTCAAAGTTTACCTTTCGGCCTTAAAAACTGTCTTACAATTAATCGTATCTATCAGTCTTACAATATATGAAATTTCTAAGAAAAGGTTTTCGAAAAACTTAGATACTGTATCTTTTAAATTTTTTATAAAACTTAAAACTATGTCCCTATTCTACTTAACCTACCTTAACTATAATCGGGGTGGTGAGCACTCGTAGCCTCTCGTACCGAGTGGCCACCATACCAATTACGATTTCGGGGGCCTGGCATTCGTCAACATCGTGCACAAATATCCCCGTGCTTTAACCAATACCATAAAGCATCGGTCATTTCGCCGCCTTATGTTGACGAACGTGGTCTCTCCACGAGATCCCCCTAACTATCCTTAATCTAACTTACAACTAAGAGGCGTGTGTTACCTTAGTAACGCGAGCCTCTTACCTAGGAAAGCGAGCCCACCCTCTCGTCTTGTAGAAGCCACCCGAATTCGATGTACTGTTTCTCGGCATCATCGATCCGATCCCTGTCCGCAATCGCGGGACTAAAACGAAGGAGCTCCTGAGCATTGGCGACAAACCCGTCGTAGATGAGCCGCTTGTCCCATGCACCGCGGTGGTGGTGGTATACTACCGGGACACCATTCCTGCTTTGCAATAATCCTTTAGCATCTGGCGGGATAAAGCCCGATAGAAGCGTGCTCGCGTGGTACATTTCATTGCGGTAATAAGCCCCAAAGATCAGGCTACTATCGTTGGTCATTGCTCGTGTAACGTGTCTTCGCATCACCTTAATCACTTAATCATGAAATTGTCACTCCTATTCAGATCAGCCCCATCGTAAAGGACTTTGTTGGGATAATATTTTTTGCACTCTGATTCTGGGTTTCTGTACAAGCCGAGACAGGCCCTAAGACACTGCCTTTCAAACACCCGAATCCTTTCCATCTGATACGGCACTACATTGAACTACATGGGACAACCATACGCGATGACTGCCCTGATTAGCCCCACATAGCATATGACATTCACCCAGGAGACAAGTTGCCTTCTATTCAGGGCTAAAGCCTTCCTGGCCCCAGCAAGACAAGCATCTAAAGGCTTTTCCAATGGGGACTTGACAACTTTGAATTTAATTTGTGAACGCACTCTTTCACTAATCATCAAACTGTCACTGTCAATTTATTCAGTAAATTCAACATTTTCATCATGGTAAAGTACACTAACGACCAACGTCTGCAAATTATAAAAATTGTCGGGTTGGTCGAAGTGTCGAAAATATCGCTGCCGTTCAGACGTCCGTAGCAAACGATCCAAATCAGTCAATTCCACGGCGTTCTCAAGAATTGAGCATCGCTCAGACCACATTATGGCGTATTTTGCCAAAGGATCTTGGTTTACACCCATTCAAGATCAAGCTGACTCAAGAATTGAAGCCGATGGACCATTTGAAGCGACGTACGTTCTCCGATTGGGTTCTGGAGAAGATGCGCCAAGATGATGAATTTCATCGCAAAATTATCTTCAGTGACGAAGCTGATTTTTGGCTCAATGGGTTCGTCAACAGGCAAAATATGCGTTATTGGTCGGGTGAAAACCCACATGTGCTGCATGAATCACCACTTCATCCACAAAAAATAACTGTGTGGTGCTGTTTACATGCCGGCGGCGTTATTGGGCCATATTTTTTCGTCGACGATAACGATCGTCACGTTACTGTGAATGGTCAGCGTTATCGCGCCATGATCACCGATTATTTTTGGCCCGAATTGGAAGATATGGACTTGGACGACATGTGGTTTCAACAGAATGGTGTCGCAAGCCACACAGCACACGCTACAATCGATTTATTGAAGAGTAAGTATGGTGAGCGTGTTATCTCAAGACATGGGCCAGTCGATTGGCCGCCTCGATCGTGCGATTTAACGCCGCTTGACTATTTTCTGTGGGATTACGTTAAGTCATTGGTTTATGCCAACACGCCGACGACATTGGAAGAGCTCAGAGCCAACATTGAACGCGAAATAGCGGCCGTTTTGACAGAAATGTGTGGCCGAGCCGTTGAAAATTGGGTCCAACGAATCGACCGCTGCAAACGTGCCCGAGGTGGCCATATGAACGAAGTCGAGTTCCATTCATAAATGTTTTGTACTTCAAGCCAATAATAAAGTTTTTGAAATATCTCAAGTGGTTTGCCTTTTATTTAAAAAAAAAAGTTGTCAAGTCGTTATTGGAAAACCCGATATATGTTTGTCAAAATACAAATACTTATCGAGCCGGATACCAAGGTATCGCACTACGCTTCTCACCCCTAATGGCACCCGTGCTGTCCAATGATGGTCAAATTTCGCCAGTTATATCTGGTATCCCTAGAAGCCCATCTCAATGGAGTTCTAAACAAGATTGTTTCTGACTTTTGGAAATTGAGTTTCAATTTCTAATCGTTACAATGCGCCTTAATATGATCGAAGTCACGTTGCAAAAGGGTATTAATGACTTCGATTTTTGGACCTGATCTGTACGCCACTAAATCGTCTGCGTACGCTATGGCATGATTGAGGGAACCTACTAGATCACTTGTGTAAATGTTACACAGTATCGGAGAAATCACAGTCCCCTGTTGTAAGCCGTTTTTAATGTCAAATGTCGTAAATCATATATAGCAGCAGGGGTTTCGGCATGCCAATCCTGGTTAGCTTATAGAAAAAGACACCATACGGTGTCGAAGGCCTTCTCAAAATCAACGAGGCAAACACCCGTACGCTGGTTCTTGCATTTATTCCATCGTATGTCGGAGACCAGCTTTGACGCAGCATGAATAGTGTCATGCCTCGCCCTAAAATCGAACTGATTTTCCGCAATTATATTATTTTCCTCAACCCACCTTAACAGCGCTCTATTAACCACCTTCTCAAAAACCTTGCTAGTATTCGGAAGCAAACTAATTGACCGAAGATTAGCAGGGTTAGTTCTAACCTTGTCCCATTTCGGGATTGAATGTACCACTGCTGTTTTCCAATGCGTCGGATAACAGCGTAGTAAATATATATACTGCTTCCAAGGGCGAGTGTCTTAATACGACGTTTGGAATACCGTCCACTCCCGACGACTTTTTGTTTTTCAGAGATTCAAAGATGCACAGGAGTTCGCACGAACAAATGCGAGGAAACTCGTTCATCGGCGATGCTAACGTTTGCCGCGTTTCCTTTATTGAATATGGTGGAACCGTGATTCTCGGATCATCAATTTGAAGTTCGTTGCGCAGATAATAGTGATTTACGTAGGCCCTGTTGTCAATGTCGTGATTACAGTGAACCGGATTTCTCATCGTATACATGGCCTCGAAAAAAGCTCCCAGCAAATTCACTTTCTCCTGTGGGTCTTCGACAACGAAAAGACCGTCGCCTGAGTCGGTACTCTCTAGACTTATGCCGACGGTCAGTAGTGTCTGTCTGTTTTCTGCTGTTTGTGGAATTCGGACACACTGAATGTTATTGTGATCTTTCCTCCTGAACAATTAATTTATCTGCGGGAACATAATCGGACTACTGGATTTTATAGCCCGAATCTTATTGCCCCAGTACAGACTTACAGACTTACTGTAATTTCCTTTAATTAATTGTTTTAGGTTTTTGATCAGTGACTTTAGTGTTCTTATTTTCGGGTCGTTTCTGTCAGTGAACTGTCTGTACAGCTGCTTAAGCATCGAAAGCAGTCTACTTTTGTGTGCGTACAATGCGTTGATTGTTGGAGTTCTGTGCTTTTCGATTTGGCTTTCGTCGGAATATTCTATCCGAGGGATAGTCTGCTCCATAGTTCGTTAGACAACGTCTTGCATATTTAGTAAATTACGGTAGATTTCTTCGTTTGTTAAATTTCTGTTAGTCGGGGGATCTATTCCACCAAACGTAATTTACGCTGTAAGATTCTGGAGAAGCACGACCACCGTACTCAACGGTAGTCGTATGAGTACACTTGATCATACTGCTCCAGCTGTGTTTGCTCGTATTGCTGCGGATCCGTATTGTGGCGGCAAGTCCGTAGTGATCACTATCGTTTCAATCCGTGTTAGTCAGTTCTAGTCTACTGTCTGTTAATGCCAAGTCCAGGAAAGAACCGGTTGACGGGAAGGATGGGATATTCGTCGCGTACAGTTCCAGTCTGTACTTAATCATATTTTGGCCAAAGAAGTAGTATAACTGGTTGCCGCTGGTGTTTGGCGGATTATTTCCCCATACCGCATGTCTAGCGCCAAGATCTCCGGCCAAAAAATAATAATTTTCCTCCGATTGAAGCTAAAGGCAACGAAAAAGTATTTCGAGCTCAGTTATAAATTGAATGGGATTAGGTACTTCAGGTGCATAAGGCGACACCACATATACTCGCCTTCGATTATGAAGAAGAATGCATACGATGCAAGCTTCCAACACCTGGAACCCCGTTAAATGCCCGCTATACGAGAGTTGGCTAAAAAGTTTCCGACCGCAACGTAAAGATAGCGGCACTCGTCAATAAATGCTAGTTGTGCATCTCTTGACAGTTACTTACCGAAGTTTCAGTCATTTTGGAAGCGCAGTTTTCAGTTGACAGTCGTTTGAGTGAGTCAATGTGAGTGTTTTTTGTGAAAATGGAAAAAATTTAGTATCGAGCTGTTTGCTGCTTAAATTCTTGTTTTTGAACGGCAATACGCCTATGCAAATCAAAAATGAGTTGGACTCTGTGTATGGGGACTCTGCACCATCATTTACCACAGTGAAATTTTGGGCAGCTGAATTTAAACGTGGCCGTAGAGCTTGGGAGATGATGAACGTTCGGGACGTAAAAAAACTGCAACCACTGACGATAACATTGCTGAAGTTCATCAAATCGTGTTAGACGACCGCCGAATTAAAGTGAGAGAGATAGTAGAGGTTATGAAAATGTCCAAAGAACGTGTTTGTTACACATTAAATCAAGTTTTAGGCATGAGAAAGCTGTCCGCGCGTTGGCTGCCGCGTTTGCTTACGTCAGACCAAAAACGTGTTTGAATGAACATTTCCAACGCTCTGTTGGCGCAGTTTAGGAGCAATAAATCCGAGTTTTGGCGCCGATTAATTACTGTAGATGATACAGGATACAGCATATACCCGAAACAAAAATTCAGTCAAAACTGTTTTTTCGGCTGGGAAAGTGATGGCGACTGTTTTTTGGGATAGTGAAGGAGTTATCTTAATCGATTATCTTCAAAAAGGAAAAACCATTACAGTAGCATACTACTGTAATTGTCAAGCTGAAGGCAGAAATTGCGGAAAAACGGCCACATTTGCAGAAAAAGAAAATCCTGTTTCACCAAGCCAAAGCGCCGTCTCACACCTCAGCGGTTGCCATGGCGAAAACCCATGAATTACGGTTTGAACTGCTTGACCATCCGCCTTATTCACCAGATCTAGCCCCAAGTGACTTCTTTGTGTTCCCCCATCTAAAAACTGCGCTCGGAGGACAGAGATTTTCGTCAAATGAGGAGGCAATCACCTTCGTGAACAATTATTTTACAGAGAAAAATGTCAAGTACTATTTGGAGGGGTTAGAGAGATGGGAGCATCGCTGGGAGAAGTGTGTAGAGTTACAAGACTATGTAGAAAAAAAAATAAAAAATTTGAGAAAAATGTCTTGTATCGTTGTTCGGTCGGAAACTTTTCAGAAAACCCTCGTATATGACCCTATATGGCGCATGCCTTTGCGTAATAAGATACCAACCCCACCTCCTCGTGAGGAATGTGGACGGTCGCTTCTATATATATTGTAGCCACTGTAGCCAATTTTGTGATTCTGGTTGAGCTTAGTTTCGGTAACCAAAAGCACATCTGGGCATTCACTTAACAACAGATTTTGTAGGTTGGCCCTTCTCTCGACCCTGATTACTGAGTTAACGTTTAACGCAAGTTTCTTCAGTGCAACCTCATTCAACGTAGCAGACATTATATCGGCTTGCCAGACTTGTCAAACAGGGTCGAATATGTATAATCACATAATTCATAAGCAAATAAATCTAACAGAAGCTTAGCTTTGTTACAATCAATTAAATATATTTAATAAGTAAAATACAAACATATAAATGAATGGGAAGTTGTAATAAACAATTTAGCTCTATCATGTAAATCTGTTCTGGAGTAATGCCAGGGGAGTTTAAGCATCATCTTCAAAACTTTATTTTGAGATATTTGAAGCTTTCTAATGTACGAGTAGCACTTAGCGCAATTACCCCACACCATACAACCGTACAATAATATAGGTTGGAAAATCGTTTTGTAAATTATCCTTTTGTTATCATTTGAAAGTGTTGATTTTCTATTAATAAATGGATATAACATTTATATTGCTTATTTACTTTGTTAATTGTTTCAAAAACGTGTTTTTTAAATGTCAATTTTTGATCAAGAAAAACAACCCAGGTACTTTACAAATGAATTTTGTAATGAATGTGGATTTTTTCCACATTCAGTTTTATCTTTTTTTTTTACAATTTGCGCGCGCTCGAGGGATTATTTTTTAGTACCCTTGTACTGTGTTTGCACACAGCGTGGGTGAAGGAAAATCAGGGAGGATGGAAAGAGAGGTACCGATTTACATTGGTCTTAAATGTTTGCAATTTATAATGAATAGAAATAGGGAGCTCCGTTTAGGAACGGTTCTGAGGCTGGTAGTCTCCAGATTTCATCCTGCCAAGGAGTGGTCTTGCTCGGCTATTTGCCGCTATGTCGCACTCTTTCAACAGTAGCAAGGCAAGGACTTTTGGGAGTGCCTCCACTGGATTTGGAAGTGACACGTAGTGATATCGCCTTCAGGATCAGCAAGGGACTTCCCCTAAGTGCAAGTGACTGGGCCTCTGTAGCAGATGTGGAGGATTAGGCCTTGTCAGCCGAATGCGTCACGTGTAGATGGCAATCTAGGTGTGAGGCAAAAGAAAATGGCAGAGTTACTTACTGTTTCCTAAGGGATGTATCGTTCATGTGTTAGCTGCCGCATCTGAGTTTTGGTCTCAGTTCGGGTTTCTTGCTCAACGAACATAGCTTTCTAAACGCATTCTTGCATAATAGAGGTTAGGCGAAGTGGCACGTTGTTCATGTGAAGCTCCCCATGAGGACCGCATGCACGTTCTATGCCTGTGTCCTCTCTATTTAGATTTCAGAGATTTGCAACCTATGGGTATATCCTACGATGGATATTTTGCTTGCTTGTAGTGTCAGCGGTGTCCTCGCTGATATATGTTACAATTAATCACCCTATCGGCAGATGGTATAATTTTTGGAAATGGCGTCGTACGTCAATCATATTTAACATCTGTGAGCTAGACAGCTACAGTATACAAATAGACGGTGGTGTTAGCGCAGCGTGAATTTCGACGTCGATTCCCTAATCGTGTCGGGCCAACTGGGCAAACATTCCGGCGCTTAGCTACTCGACTCGAACAGAATGGAACCACAGGAGACCATGCTGGGCGTGGCCGCCACCGGACTGGTCGTTCCGCCGAGAATCGCTGTGGCTGCCGATATCGCTGAGAACGAAGAAACATCAACGGGCCACGTAATTGGGCATCACCAGACCCTACAGTGAATTTTAGTGAAAGACTTACACATGGTCCCATTCAAAGTGCAAACCGTGCATCAGTTAATGCCTCTTGACTGTCAGTCGCGTGTGAATCACTGTAAAGCCATCCTCAATCTCAACAACGAAGAGGACGATTTTGTGTCGAAAATCATCATGAGCGACGAGGCGCATTACGTCAATAAGCAAAATCTTCGTTTCTGGGTCACTGAAAATCCACGTGAGAGCCATTATATCCATTCAAAGCCACTGTATGGTGTGGCGTTCACGCGGGAGGAGTAATTTGGCCGTATTTTTTTGAGGACGCCATCGGCAATACGGTCACTGTTACTGGCGAACGCTAAAGGGCGATAATAAACGACTTCTTACTGCCGGAATTGGATGAGCTTGGCTTGATGAACATGTGGTTCGCACACACAGCACGAGCCACAATGGATATTGTCAAGGAAGCGTTTCCTGGTCGCGTAATCCCCCGTTTTGGCGATTTAACATGGCCAGCAAGATCGCCCGATTTAACCATCGCAGACTTCTTTCTTTGGGGCTACTTGAATTCGCGGCCTTATGCCAACAAGCCTCAAACAATCGCAGCCCCTAAGGAGAGTATTCGACATGAATGCGAACAGTTATCACCGGAAATCTTGCAGAAAGTCATGGAAAATTTGAATGATTAATTTTGCGCCACCTTGTAGTTATTTCGCAAGGATTCATAGCTTCGCTAATGATATTTTCCATAGGCAACGAAGTAAGTGGGGGGGGAACTAGAAATAGGTGGAAAATATTTTCTTGACGATTTTAAGGTGTCAAAGGTGTCAATCCTGCGCAGTAAGCTGCTCAACTGGGAGTGACCGCAAGGTTGCGAAGCTTGACCGGAAACTATATTCTGATAACCCGGGAAGTCAGCGGCCACTGTAATTTTAGTTCCAGTCTTACCTAGAAGTTGGCATCCTTGTGGGAGTATCGTGGTGGCTGTAGGTTGTGCCCAAGATCGCGAGGAGGATTGACCGACTGGAGCTTAGACATCTCATGGTTCGACATATGTATGTTGTAGCGTACTACGACATGTATTCAGCCATTTGATGGCTATGGAACTGATCGATCTGCTCGATGTGGAGCTGCACTGCAACTGTGTGCCATGATTCATAGAATGGCAGAGGCTTTAGGGAGGCCGCAACCCTTTGCCAAGAGAGAAGATCATGCCTTATACACGACCTCTAGTAGGTACCTTCCGAAAGGAGCTGATTGATGCATTGTATTAATCCTGATATGAGTGTTGGTGCTACGTGGACTAAATTCCTACAAGGCAGGTGTCCACGTAAAACACAAGAGTAGTTTTGTCTTCCCAACGTCTCTAAGAGGTCAGCAACTTTCCTGCTGTCAGTCCATACGATATACAACACTGCGATGTCAGTCGTTCACATATCTCCGTGGAGAACAGACGTGTTTCGGCTTGCGAGTGTACAGTGAAATCAGTGAAAACGAGACATTTGAGGAAATTGTTATAGGCTCCAATTAGCAGGGTGTCAGTGTGCTCGGCCGACAGTCGACGGTCGTGGGTTCGAATCCCCGTGTACTCTATAACATATTTTTTTTTTTCATTTTTATCAAAAACAAAAAATTTAAAGTGGTACTAAGTGTTGTCCATCACGTGATGGATTGTGGAGAGCGGTCCGCTATGTCAATAGCGGGATCTGCTGATATACCAAGTGAGGCGTCAAATGGTTCGATCCAAACGCCAAAACCAAAGAGAAGGAGGAAGCTTTGTCCAACTTCCAACTTAGTAAAGCAGCCCACCCTACCAACGACCAACAACTTCGCTTCATTGGCATCAAGCGAATCTGACGATGAAGAGGAAGAAATGGAGGCCATATGTAGCAGCATCAAAATGCTACAAGAAAGAGTGCTGGCCATAAAAGAAAAACAAATGGTAAGAAGGAAGAGGGAAGAGCAAGAGCAATCCCAACAACAGCAGCTTGCTCAAAAGCAAGCACAACAACAAAAGCCAAAGAAACACCAGCAACAACAACAAGAGCAGTCACAACATCGGCAACAGCTAAAACAGCAGCAGCCACAAAAACGGCAACTGCAAAAACAGCAGCAGCAGCAGCAACAACATCAGCAGCAGCAGCAGCAGCAGCAGCAGCAACAACAACAACAACAACAACAACAACAGCAGCAGCAGCAGCAGCAGAAGAAGAAGGAGAAGGTGCCGCCTATCAACACCTATAAATTGGAGGTAAATGCTACCAAGGACCTGTGTAAGTTGGTCATTGGTAATAATTTTAATATTAAGAGATTGGGGAACGATCGCCATGCCATCCACTGTAATACAGTGGAGGGCTACGCGAAAGTGAAAGAGCTCCTAAAGGAAACGACGACGGAGCACTACTCATTCACACCGAAGTGTGAAAAGCGGCAATCGATGCTGCTGAAGGGGTTGGAACCGTCTTCTGATCCTGAGGAGATCCTGGCGCTGCTTAAAGAGAAGGAGTGCGAAGGACTCAAGTTCGTGGGGGTAAAGCCATTTACCACAGCTAGAGCCAGGCGGGAGAAACGGAGTCTGCCGTTCTTCCTGGTGCAGCTCAGTCCCGAAAGCCGTCTGGATAGTCTAAGGAGTATCAATGTCCTAGACTACCATGTGGTTCAATGGGAAAAATTAAAAAGGAGCGAAGGCGTTATACAATGCGTTCGCTGCCAGAGGTTCGGGCACGCCGCGTCGAACTGCCAAATGCAGCCTCGATGCGTGAAGTGCGCAAAGAACCACAGTTCCGAGGAGTGTGCTCTGGGTAGGGACGGAGCATCCGATAGGACGCAGCTCTCGTGCGTATTATGTGGGAACGTGGGACACACCGCAAACTATCGGGGTTGTCCTAAGTTCGCTAACATTAAAAAAGCAAAACTGGCTCGGCAGCAGAAGGTGGAGGTCAAACGTTCACCTGTGAGGCTTCAAACACAAGCCGTCACGCCCCAAATTTCCTACGCCCAAATGGCGGCAGGTGGGGGGGCTATGGTACAGCAAGCGACTGTTGCTTCTCCGGCGCCAATGCCGAGAACAACGGAAGCTGCACCCAACATGCTGGCCATCTTGCTCGCAATCCAAGGGCAGATGGCTCAGCTGCAAAAGCAGGTGCAAGAACAGGCCAAGCGGGTGGACCAGATCTACGCGCTGCTGCCGGGCCTAATGCAACACATGTCGTAATGGGTACGCACATGGTGGAGCAAACTTTGAAGGTCCTTGCGGTGAATGTTAATTCACTGATTAGGATCGAACGAAGAGCCGCGATGTTTAAATTGCTACAAGACCAAACTCCTGATGTGCTTTTCGCTAGCGAAACCAAGCTAACCGATAAGCACAAACTGGAGTACAATAATTATATTGTTAGAAGAAGAAACCGGCCCGGATCCGAACGTGGAGGCGGGGTCGCAATCTTTATTAAACAAGGTATAAAATTTCACAGAGTGTACAAGGGAGTGTTGCGAAGGTTCCGGGTGTTGGAGGCAGTCGTCATTTACATCCCGCTCCGTAGTGGAAAGCGGCTGTACTTGGCCTCTGTTTATGCACCTGAGGCTTCACAATCCACTTTATTTATTACAGAGCTTGACACGCTTTTTCGACTTCTGAGGCTGGAATCGGGGGAGAATTATTTTGTAATCGGCGGGGATTTCAACGCTAAACACAGAGATTGGGGAAATAATTTGCCAAATACTAGAGGGAACCTACTACTCGATTGGTGGGGTCAGCACGATGTCATGTACAGACTCGGTCTTAAAGCGACGGATAACCCGTCGTTTCCCAGAGGCGGGTCTTATTTGGATCTACTGCTGTACGACGAACGTATACGACTGACAGGTACGAATTTACAAACGCTAAACTGTCTGCGCACATTCGTGTATGACAGTGACCATTGCGGTTTTAGCACCGAAATTACAGTTCCCAACGAAATTGCGGAATTGGAGGAGTTTGTCCAAAGATATTCTTACAACTACAGTAAGACTCGATGGACGCGCTTCTCTGCAACCTTGACAAGAGCACTCGCTTCGAACACGCTCCATCCAGTGACCAATAGGAATTTGTCAAACGAGGAGATCGACAATTACCTAAAACAAATGGACGAGACAATTAAACAAACTATGGACGCTACAATACCGCGATATCGACGTACGACTAACGAAGACCTGTTCCGCAATCCTGCTATTGACGCACTGCACCGACAGAAAAGTAGACTTCTGACAAGACTCAAAAACTTGTACAGACAGTTTACTGACAGACAAGACCCGGAGATTAGGACACTGAAGTCGTCGATTAAAAATATTCAAACGTTAATAAAAGAGAATTACAGAATTTCTGTAAGTTCGTATTGGAACAACAGGGTTCGGGCTGTAAACACCAGCAACCCGAATATGTTCCCGCAAATAAATAAACTATTTCGGAGAAAAGATCAAAACGACCTTCAGTGTCTTAAAATAGCCCGGACAACAGACAACGAACGGTTACTGACAATAGCAGGTATTGATCCAAATGAGGCCGCTGATGATGACGACTTCTTTGTGATCGAGGATCCACAGGAGAAGGTTGAGGCCATAGGCGCGACTTTCCAGGAAACATACAAAGCCACTGATACCATTGGTCCTAATTATGACCTGGACAATCGCGTCTTGGTGCACGACTTCTGCATTCGAAACGAAGTAGAGAACTGGCGATCCGAGGGCTCTGGGTACACCCGGTTCAGCGACGAAAATATGGCAAATAATGTCATTACCAGAGAGGGTGACCTGCCTCCGTTCATTTCGAAGGAAGAGCTCCATGAGATCTTCGACACAATCAGGGCTAAGAAATCAGTGGGGACCGATGGTATTCCGAACATCGTGCTTCGACATCTTCCTCTAGAAGCGGTGGACATTTACACTACCCTGTTTAATAATGCAATGAATTATGCACATTATCCAGCGCATTGGAAAACGGCGGTGGTTCAACCTATCCCCAAAAAGGGAAAGGATATATCCAATCCGGCGAATCTCCGGTCGATAAGTCTCCTTCCGAATATCAGTAAGGTTTTCGAGAAGGTGATCAATAGAGCTCTGTCTAGGTGGGTTGAGGACAAACATATAGTTCCGGATAATCAATTCGGTTTTAAGGCGGGACATGATATCTCACATGCCGCGTCTAAACTGGTGTCCGATATCCAATGGAATAAAGGCAAAAACCAATGTACTGGTGCCTGCCTTGTTGACTTGGAGAAGGCCTTCGACACCGTATGGTTAGAGGGTCTTTTCTATAGGCTAACTAGGTTGGGATCAGTACACCACTCTTGTACATTCTTTATGATATGCTAACCAACAGACAGTTCATCGTGAAAAATGGCGATGTGACTTCTGTTGGAATATTTCAAATTAAAAATGGTCTTCAGCAAGGCGCGGTCAATTCGCCGATCCTCTTCAAAATTTATACAAGCGATCTGATAGGTTCACTTCCCCATACTATTGCGTACGCAGACGATTTGATAGCGTACAGGACAGGTCCAAAAATCGAGGTCATTAATACTCTCTTGCAGCGTGACTTCGATAAGATAAGACGATTTTGCGATGACTGGAAGTTGAAAATCAACTTTCAGAAGTCGGAAACCATTCTCTTTAGGACGCCGTTGTCTGGAGCCTCTAGGGATACTAGAAAAAATTGGCGAAAGTTCTCGATCATTGGACAACGCGGGCAGCCTCTTGCCTGTCGAAATGTAGTCAGGTACCTTGGGATCTGGCTAGATCAGTTTCTGTATTTTGATAAAAATGTAGATGCTGCTCTGGCCAGAGCCAAAGGCGCTTTTGCCCTTACAAAGAGACTGTTTTATAGCAGCCAACTCGATGCGAGGGTAAAGGTAATCTGCTACATGGCCCTTATCAGGCCCATGCTGGTATTTGGTTGTCCCGTGTGGTTCAATGTGCGAGCAAGCTTAATGGAAAAGATTCGGGTGTTTGAGAGGGCTTGCCTTCGCTTGTACAGAACACCAGAGTCGGAGTACAAAAAATTTTATCGTAATGAGGTCCTTTACAACAGGGCGAACCTAATACGAGTGGACAACTTCGTAATTAAGCTGACTCGAAGGCACATTGCAAGAGCAATGGCCTCGACGAATAACCTGATATCTGGGGCTTACTACCCCAACTACCTTTACCACGAGAGTGTGCGCTCTGACGGCTTCGTTCCACCGGAAGCATTCCTCTACCTAGATGATCCAGGATAGATCAGCGGTCCCGTTAATCTTCCATGTCGCTCGGAAAGCTGGGGACAGGCGACTCAACTACGGCAGAGACGTCGCACACGGCAGTGTGGATCGTCTCAGGTTCAGTAGGGCGGTGGGGAATCGCGATAAGAGGGATGTCGTTCGGCAGCACCAGCATTTCTGGTGGTTGAATGATGGAGAAGATGTTTCGTCGTCGTCGTTTCCGTCAATTACGGACCAGCCTCACTAATGAGGCAGAGCTGACCAATCTATTTGCTCTGTGAATAGCGATGGCCAGCTTACGTAGGTTTAGGTTAGCATTTAAGAAATATATACATATATTAGTATATACCTTTGTATATACTAATATATGTATATAATTGTGTATAATATCTATGTGTGTGTATAGTGTATGTAGGTTAGGTAGACTAAGGTTTATTTTAAGTTAGATATTAAGTTTTTATAAAAAATTAAGTCAATATGCTAAGTTTTTGTTAACAATTTTTTCTTAGCCTTAAGTATAGAAAATAATTATTCCTAAGTAAAATGTAAATATAGTCGAAAGACATAGATATAAGAATTTAGAGTAGCTTAGAGTGCCTGTGTGGGGCCAGTAAGTTAGTATAAGGTTGTTAAGTAATTTTAAGCTAGCATTTAAGCATTTTTTGTTAGTATGTAAGGGTTAATGATTAAGATAATAAAATGCATTTAAAACTAAAACAACACTGCGATGTTTCCTGAGAGACGACACTTTGGAACACTGCCTCTATAATTGACCAGCTTACACTTACAACAGGCTGCAGATACTCGCCGCTGATGTGGTGGGAGCTGGTTCAACCCGAACTTAATCATTTAAGCGTTAACTCATCTTCTACTGGAGGATAAACTTCCGTAAAAGGAATCTTCGCCTAAGTTCCTTTGCCTGTTCCTACAGAAAACACAATTTGAATTCTCAAACTCATAAGTCCTTTGTACTCGTATTTATTCGTTGAATTTGATTCGGATGAATACAGAACAAATGCCACAAGTCAAGAAAATATTAATTTCAAAATTCGTATTGATGGACTTCAATAGTCGTGTTTGGATTTTCCGATGAAAAGAAAATAACTTTGCCATTTTGTTGTGGATTACAAAATACTATCGAACATGTTTTGAGGGTATCCCTCTAAACAAATACGCACTTACATAGTAGATGTATATGTATGTAAATGGGTTAGAGTCAATCGAAGTTGGTAGCCATAACTACGGCAATTGTGCTTTGTCAACAATCGGAAATATCAATCTCAATCAATTCTCGTCAAAATATGATATTTACGTTCCGCTATGGAAATTATCTAATGCCAATTTGTACATTGAGCCGTAGGATTCACCATTATTTTATTGACAATAAAAACAGAATTTGAAATAGATTAGGTGAATCAATAACCTTATTGTTGCCATTGTCCTGGCCCTGTTCCATTGTCCTCGGGCTTTTACGCTAACAAATGCACAAGCTTTATTTATTCAGGTTGTATTGTTGGCTTGTATGCCGAGTATAGTGCGTCCGCCCCAACACTATGGACATCCACTAATAGGACGTAAACAGCTGTGCAGACCAACATAGTCCATTACCTATGTACATAGGACACGATACATGTATGTATACGAACCAATGGAATATGGTATTCCTAGAATTCTAAAAGCTCTGTATGTATGTAGTTTTAGATCCTGCGGTGAGAATGTTTTGTTTCTCAATCAACAAGGTGAAATGAAAACAACGGGTCGGTTACCGTGCAAGAGAGTTGTGGAATAAGGATAAACAACACGTAGGCGACATTTAAATTCATTACGATTCCAGGGAGCATCTTCTATAATAGCATCGGTGATTGCACAAGATTAGATTGCACGTATGCCTCCATACAAAGACTCAATTAACAGTCTTTTAACCAAGAGATAGGAGTGCCAATTCAAGTACGAGGTTCTATGCATGAATTAAACAAATTACCAAACAGAAGTATGTAGGTACGAATAGTGTTGTTTAGTGTTAACTAAATGATGTGTTGGATTATCTTGATGGAAGCCCCCTCTCAATAGCACAGGAGTAGGCGTTCTCCACATGGTATCATCACTAAATTAAACTTATCCTCGTAGAACATCGTCTAGGACATGTTGGTATTTCTAAGAACCTCAACCACAGACAGTTGTACCATTTTCTTTTTCTATCGGAGCCGAGCACTTATACAAAAATCTAACCTTTGTACTCATTGTCTCGTATGTTCATTGTACTGGAATTTCTCACTCTTTCAAACAAAGCTGATTGAACGCTTCGATGATAAATTGCTGATGTCGTATACTCACGCATTGCTCCGCAGTGTCGTTATCACTTTTACAACAACCGTCATAACACATTGAGGTGCTAACCAAAAGGATGCTGCATTGTTACTATACATGTGCGTAGTCTGCCGACTACAGTCTTCCCTAATGAGGGAACGGCAAGAAAGTCCTTGACCTTTAAAAGACGTCCTGCACCTGCTAAATGTTAATGGAAGCCCTAATCAAGTCGACAGATAGTCAGTCCTAAAGCAGGTTGTGGTCCTGAGAAACTCACATCCGAGTCTTTTCTACTAAGTTCCTTGGCTACATTATTTTCCTCGACACCATTTTGACCTGGGTCTCAAACAATACTCAGTGAGTTCAGCCATCCAACTGCAATCACAAAAGCATTGGCTTCTCGAACTCAGTCAATATCAGACTAGATTCTATCTAGCTGAAACCAAATCTAAGCACAGGATGAGTCGATTTTGTATGTTCGCAGCAACAAGAATTCTGGTGTCTGTGAATCAGACATGTTCATAAGACCACGTCATTAAAGTTTAGTGCGCATTGTACCAACGACTACTTCTTTTTGAGCGGAAAATGGCTTTGAGGTTACAGCCCAAAAATATCAAGAACAATGAAATTTATCAGGGCGTCTGTAGCTGAGGCAGGACTATAAGAAAAAGCCGCGATGCAAAGAATCCAAAGGACTATCCTCGGTAATAAGCCCCATGTTTTTCCAAAAGCTTCTTTACACTGCCAGAGAGCCGACAATTCTTAGGCGTGTCCCATGCGACATGTTTAATTCAAAGAAGTACTCCAGAATGAGACCCAAACTCTCTTTTTTCGCCTTGAAAAGCTAATGTTTATGCCTTTAAGCACTAGTTGAGTTAGACTAGGCAGCTACATCCTTCTCGTGAAAAGGACAACAAAGGATAGACTAAAAGCTTAATCCTAGTGCGCCAATTGCAGTTCACGTCTATGGCTGCTTGCGTCTTAGAACAAACAGTTCGTAGGCATCTTTCACAAAGAAAAATGATTCGTCATCCAGAAACATTGACCTGGTCAGAGACACTGCGTTATCAATCGACGAAGGTGACCAGATCATCTTGCTGTGCTGTACTTAGACCCGTCTTAGGACGGCAATGCCGAGGATACTGGAACCAAAAGGATTTCCTGAAAAATTGTTCGTTGGCAAGTTGCCTACTACGAGTATTTGTTCCCAGATCAGCCACCAGCGACGCAATTCTCCGCGATGTTCGAACAGAGCGTGATCTTGTACTGCTTAGCCGTCTCATTGAGATATGCTCGGAAGTCTCTAACTACTATTTTGTTCAGGCAGAGCCATCCGAATAGATGGGACTTCGGCTTGGAGACAGCATAGCATCTGGATAGCATGGAATGTTTCTTAATGCAGGGGTAATCAGAAAAGACTGCTGCCCCAACGCTTAAAGCCTCTTGGATAGATGTAGACTTATTGAAGAAGACATCACGTTGTCCCCATTTGTTCCTCTCTGAAAGAAGATTGAACTCAACGTGCGTCGATGTCAACGTTTAAGTCAATTTCAGTTAGTCGATAGCCGGTTGATTGAGGATGGCCACGATGCAGCGTGAATTTCTTTCATTTAGCTCTTTCCCCTGCTAAGTGTCCCTTTAACTGAAACAATCTGCATACCGAAAAAGTCTGTAGTTTGAAGCAGAGTTTGAAGAACCATAGTTAAAGAGATTTTTAACGTCTGCTGAATTTTTTTTTAAATAGTTTGGAGTGATAAGTTAGAATTAGTCTCGCGACAGTAGTGTAGACCCAGTGCGTGATTTTGGTTTCAGTCAGGTCCTGAGCCTACAGCCGTGCAGTACGTGCTGAAGACAACTGGAGCTTTCTTTTCACCTCAGTTTGCTGACCAGAATGAAGCCTAGATAGCTTGAACTTCTCGAGAAAGTCAGAGCACTGGCCTTTAACCTAGGTGGGATAATACAAGACACTTTGACTTATCTTAAGAAGAAAATTAGCTCTAGTATGCCACAGCTACATATCCAAGAGAGAGTATGCCTAAGGCATGCTGGTGAATGTCACAAAATGCACGTGGGTGTTTGCCAAAGAGTGATATCATCTGCATAAGTTACCACACCACATCCTGAGTCCTCTAATTTGATAAGCAACCCATTAAAGACTACGTTCACGTATACTATGATTCAGACCGGATTTGATCAAGGATTCTCGATTGACTGCTGGGTCTGAGATACAACGGGAGAATATAGGAAGTTTTGCCTCTTTTAGGTAGGAAAACAACTGTTACCTTAATTTAGCCGCTTGATGTTGTACCGACGCCTAAACAGCCCTTAAGAAAAGGTTCTGACTTCCTAAAAAGCATTTTGTAGCTGTGCAGGAAGGATACCATTGGGTCCTGGTGCCTTGTAGGGTTCTAAGCTACAATACAATGTCCGTCCAAAGTTTTTCACGCAGATCATGTCCGGCTTGATCTATACTCGGGAAGATTTTGAGGGGAGTTACTAAAGGGCAATCAGAATCATTAGCTGTTTCAAGGATTCTTCTTCGGAGCCAACCAAGGTAGATATTTAAGCACAGTCAAAATTGATGGTGGTTTTTACGGAATTTGATCTACTCTCGAGAATTGAGTTGTGCTAATAACTCTTTCGCAGAGATTACTCCAAACTTTTTGCTCAGAAATCTCTCAGGATGTTCTGATGGTTTCCTAGTCACGTTCTGGTATAGATAGTTTGGCAGAGCTTAATTTCTTCCTATTGCAAAATTGCTCGTCAACCACTACGACCGTTTACACCTGTCTACCTTACTTTATCCTAATGTAAGACAAAAGTAAGACTTAAAGAGAAAGTGAGTTCGCTCTTGAGTTTGTCAGGCTCTGGCTGATATATCGGAATATGACTTGCTGAACAGCAAGAATTGGCGGTCAGAATATATTGTATATTCGACACTGTCCAGTTATGTATCGAGTTGAAGATTGATTCACCTCAAGGTTTAGTGTTTGTACTGTCCCAAAATTCGTTTTATCCATTATTTTCCCTCCAGATTGCGTACCTCCTCCTTGAAATATCTGGTTTTGGCAGGCTTGATGTCATGTTAAGGCGGGTAGGAAGGTACCCAGATACGAACCAGCAGTATTATTGTGAACTCATCTATGCTGTATTCTTCCGCTAAAGCATGACTCTTGAATAAGAGCAATATGCTCAACACTTTCAATGAGGCGGATAGTGACGAGTATTGTCTTGAGGAAGTTTATCTACTTCACCATCAACCTTATGGTGGTATCAGCCAGGTCTTTTGAGGACGACTTGTCTATTATCGAAGCCTCAGTTGGTGTGCTTTTTAATGAAGGGGAACTGTGGAATCTCCGAAGATATAGCCTCAAAAAGTCTCTCTGATGGGTCAGCCATGAGTTTCTCCTCTTTCTTGAACAGCCGTATCAATATACCTTTTATACCTTTAAATACCGTTAAAAGTTCACGGTGATTTTTCTTTTTCGAAGCAAAATTATGGATTTGGTTTTCAAGGAGAGGAAGCTAGACTGAGTCATGACTATCTTCTCTCTGCCATGTGTCAAGCCGTAGTTTGCGGCGCAGATGTCTTGAAAAATCTCCCAGTCATTGACCTCAAATTCAAGGTTTTGATGTCCCAACATCCCATGATCTTTCCATGATCAGAGAGCTCGGTGGAGATCTTCACTTACATATATCTAGGCCTATGAGAGATCTTGTTCATGTTACAGACCAGTAGATGAGCACCTGGCCAAACTTCACCAAGACCGCTAATGGCATTCCTAATTAACATCACCAAGGTTTTAGTGTTGAACAACCACTAGCTGCACGAACCTCTACAGCTCTTAAGGATAAGAAGTGGTGATGAGCATGTTCGTAGAAGCACTTAAGTAAACAGCTGTCTAAAATACCGTAAGACCCCCTTTTATCATATTTTCTAAAGCGTTGAGCAGCTTGTCAATGGGTCTGTACCTTTAAAGGACGCAGATAGCTACGGTCTGTTTTCCAGAGACGCTGGCGAAAAGTCTTGCCTTTACACTCACTTCACAGAAGTTAGGGCAGCATTTAATCCGAAACGTTCACCTACTTTTTGTAGACACTGTTGAAATAGGATGCGTTGCAAGCCACGTGCTTTAAATTGTCATCAACATCCTTATTTCAATTTTAATTATTTTTTTTTATCTTTCAGTGAGATTCCTTGCGTGGGTGCCATAAAAATTCGTGAATCTAGGTCTCAGCTAACAAGCCACTTCAGTTAGCCCGATCCGTTATGAATTGCGTCCAGTCATGCACTCCGCAAAGCCTACTTGCCTCTTCCATCTAAGGTGAGCTTCTCCTGTAGTGCGTTGTCCCCCCAAGTTGGATTCGAAAACTCTCGGATCACAGCGAGTTGGCGTCCATTTTCCCTATGTGTCCTAGTCATCTCAGACGGTAGATGCGCCGTTTTTTAAGCAAATTGATGTCGCCATATAGCTCATATAATTCGTAGTTGAATCTTCTCGTCCAACGCCGAATATTTTATGAAGAATTTTTCGATCCAGGATATTTTTAGCCGCTTTCGATAGAGTTCATGTGACTTACTACTCAATTGCCTTCTTAGCTCAAATAACCGCGATTGGCAAGAGTGATTCTTCGTTTTATTTCTACTGGTGTTGTTGGCACAGTTGGTAAAGTTGGCACAGACACGTTAGACAAAGTCTTTACTTCCTCAAGGTTACAGCTTCGACTATGACATTCTGTCCAATTCATCGATCTTGTTTTTAAGGGGCACACATTTGGTTTTTCACTCACTCACCGCGTAACCCGTTTTGGCGGCTTCCATTTCATCCTAGCGGACGCACCAGTGACAGCCTGCTCTCGATATCATCGATTACTTACTTTCCTGGCCTGGAACCACACAGATAGAGGACAATCAGGTTGTTTCAGATGTTGACACTATATGGCAAATAAGATTTTGTTCGCAATGTTGAGGAGGCTTGTACCTCAATAATTGCGCAGTTGAGGAGGTCTCCTCAAAAAAGCGATGTTGAGATTGCATTCATTAGGTATAGACCCTTCTGACCAGGCCTGATTAATGAGTTGGTGTATGCTCTCCACAAAGTCATTTGCATATTTCTGCCAGTGAGCCGCCATTGAACTTCGTCGCCGTTACAAAGGCTGTACGAGAAGTTTTTCTATATTCCCAGCACCGACTGTGACTATACTACAAGGGCTCCACATCTACAATATATAAGTTTCTGTAGGGGTCTTGTTGCCATGGCACGTTCGTTTTACTTGTTCGCAAAACTTCCATACGCTGCTCCTAGAGTACAAACTCTCAATATCTTTAATTGCGTTCCATTTCCTTAACACTCTTTTGCTCGTAGGGCTTATGAGCAGCTCTCGTCCTTCGTTGAAATGCTGGTTTGCATGCTTCTTGTTTAGCTGCCTCCCGGCACTCTTCATCAAACCAGGGACTTCTTGATGGTAGTCAGACGAAACCCACCGGCGACCCTGCAGGCACGATAGCAACTTTGTCGCCGGCCTTCGGCACTTGATGCTGCCGGCAACAGTTGTTAACAGAGTTTGGAATACGCATTCGGCGAACATTCTGGCGGTCCCTTGCAACACATTGTCAAGAAGAATTTTATAATAAAAGTCGATGGCAGTAGAGATTTTTCGACATTCTGGACAGAAGACACCCGAAGGATGTGCGTTGAGACCTTCGCGGCGAAAATATTTTAAACCAGCTTGCAAATGAGCCCACAAGACTACCAGACGTTGATAGTCATACCGCCAACACCCTGGACTTGTTTTTAACTTCTCACCCTGACAAATATACTGCGGATGTGCTTTCCCCTCTAGGCTCGTCGGACCACTGTGTCGAATCAGTTAATTTCTCGTATACCGCCCACACAGTTAGGGAAAAGATTCCTAAATGAACCAATTAGAGCGGACTTAACAGCTTCTTTAGGAATTTTAACTGGTCGTTATGATTCCTCGATAACGATGTGTATGCCGCTGCTGACATGATCACAGACACTATTCTCTTTGGAATGAGATCCTTTATCCCTCATCGGATGAAGAGTATCAAAAAAAAGGAAAAGCATGGTACGACTCGAGCTGCAAAGGGGTTGTCAGGGTTAGAGAACTGTTTTTTCGGTCCTTCAAGACCAACCTGACAGAGGAAAACCGAAAAAAGTTTAAACGAGCCAGAAATGACTGCAACGCCTTTCTTAAGCGTGTGAAATTCCAATATGACCAAAACCTGAGGCAAAAAATACTACAATGTCCCAAAGGCAGTAACAATTTTTGGTCATTCGTCAAAAACATTAGAAATTCTGCCTCATCCTCCATCCCAACGCTCATTTACAATGACATTCCAGCTGTCAGCTCTTTGGACAAGGCCAATCTGCTTGCTGCACACTTTGCGGCCAGCTCAACGCTCCCAGATTGTGCTTTGTATCCGCTTACGGATGCGTCGTATCTTCAATGGGGCAAATTCACTTTCGCTCTCGTGTAGTAGCAAGAGAACTTCAAGATCTTAACATTCACAAATCCGCTGGTCTAGATGGTATATCTTTCCTCCTTCTGAAGAGGTGTTCTTCCTCGCTGGTAAAACCACCACCACCAAAAAAGCATTTGTCCAGCCCGTCCCAAAAAAGGCGGATATTCCTCTCTCTCCTCCTACAGACCCATTGTATTTACTTCCCTTCTTTCCAAGGTCATAGAAACGCTGATAAACCGTCAGCTCATGAAATATCTCGAAACAAGAAAACTTCTCAATGACCGGCAGTACGGTTTTCGTAGCAACAGGTCCACAGGTAATCTGATGGCATGTCTCACCGAAAAGTGGAACCAAAGTCTACACTAATCTGGCGAAAACAAGATAGTTGCACTTGACAGAGTTTGGCATCAGGCTCTTTTGTCGAAAATGCGTGCTTTTGGGATCGATGACTCTCTTCGTCAATGGATTAGAAATTACCTTTCGGAATGTTCAATTCAAGTTGTCTTGGACGGTTTCAAGTCTGATATTCACAAAATAAATGCTGGTGTGCCCCAGGGCTCCGTTCTGTCTCCGACACTCTTTTTAATTTTTATCAATGATCTCTTGTCTGCTACTTCTAATCTATTGGATTTGCTGGCGACAGTACTCTCTGCTTTTCATATTCGTCCCCGGACTCACTTCCCTGCTCTTCGGCTGTAGAACCTGAACGGCAACGTATATTAAGCTCATTAAATTCCGATATTAACAGCATGCCCAATTGGAGAAATATCAACCGAGTGGAATTTAATGCTTCCAAAACTCAATGCTGTCTGCTGCCACTAAAGCGAAATTCAAATACCCAGCCATTATCCATGAAAGTGGCACTTGAATCGTCGAAACCAATAAACTTTCCATTCTCGGTATGTGTGTCAGTGACACCTTACGTTGGAATGACCACATATTCGATGTCGTCAAAAATGCTGCGAAATGTCTAGGTTTCCTCAAGCGATGTAAGAAATATTTTACCCTCTCTGATCTGGCCTCAATATATAAGGCATTCATCCGCCCAAAACTGGAGTACAATGCCCACATCTGGTCGGGTGCGCCTAAAACATCTCTGCACCGATTAGATAGGATTCAAAACCGTGCGATAAAAGTCTTTGGTGACACTACATAATATCAGTCAATCGAACACCGACGTAACGTCTCCTGTCTCACTTAGTTTTATCGCTATTTTCACCACCAGTGCTCCATTGAAATCGCCAGCAGCATTCCACCCATTCAAACCTTTAATCGTCACACCCGTCTCGCTATGAATGGTCATCAGTATACCGTCAAGCCCACTTTCGGCCGTGCTCTAAAATATCATGATTCGTTCCTAAGCCGTACAACTCCCTTTTCGAATGCCCTGCCTAGCTCTTTATTTCCTTTATTTCCTAGACGTTATAGCCTTCAAACATTTAAAACCAACGTTCACCGGTACCTCTCTTTCCATCCTCCCTGATTTTCCTTCGCCCGAGCTGTGTGCAAATATTTTAAGTATACTTAAACCCCTTGAGTGAGCTCAAATAATTAAGAAATAAAAAATTCAAATCATCTCAGGTCTTTTTTAAGTACCTAGCCCTTATACTAGATAGCAGGGAGATCGTATATACTCCAGAAAACGTTTAAGTGTCTAAATTAACTGCTTTATTGCTTCTTCATATTCTTACTCATTGTGCTACACTTGTACAAGTATCTACGAGAGGAAAATTGCATATAACTTAAAGAATCATGACACTGACCTGTCAAGGTGGTTATATACTGCGAATGGCACCTGCCCTTAAATAGAACGTTTATTTTAACAAATGGGTCTAAGAAGGGCGATGTTGTGAAAGTGGATATCTTCCCGATGTCACTCTACATCTATCTTTCTATCAGAATACAAAATTAGAGTGAATATAAGATAGATGACATTGCTAATCCTGCGGCTGTTAAGCAACATTAAATGGGCTTAATATTGAATCCATCGTAGTTGCATGGACAAGGAAAGTTGAGAAAAAAACCTTTGCACTTTACCAGACCGTAGGTTCCCAAAAGAAAAAAATTCTTCTTAATTAGTATTTATTACATGAATCTATTCACCGGTCCGTGACATTCTATTTTTAACGTCAATCTTCTTTGTCTTGTTAATCAGAATTTACTCTAACGCAAATTATCCTTTACTTTTCCTTCAATTAATATATTCATCTTAATTATCTTGGGTTCTAAGGGCCTACCTTGCCCACAATCTACAGGTAGATACCGAACCCTATGATCATCAGTCTTTAAGCTGAAAAATGGAATTTTCTAAATATTGTTTATTTTAGTCCAATGAAAATCATTTGTTGTAAAATGCAAATGACTATTAGCCCCAGTCAATACACGTGCAGGGAACACCTACTCTCCTCCGGAGGCTTAGCAACAAATTAAGGGCGGAAATACAAAGTCAACGAAATGAAGGTGTTCTAATGAAGCTATTAATAGCTAGAGACACACCATATATAGGGTTCTGATACTAAATCCGGAATGCCAAGTTAGCAGGATATGAGTTTTGCCAGGCGTCGATAGTGACTTCTGTGTGTTAAATACCGGACGTTGCCGTCGCCAACGAGAAATTTGTATCCTCAGACCCCTAGCTGATTTAACATCAAATGACAATGAGTCAAAGGAAATGGAAAAGCAATTAAATTGGAGGCTGGGTGACTCCAGAAATGCTCCCTGTTGTGATATTTTGTAATTCCACGATGGCTGCTTTAGCTTTATTCACATCGACCGCGATATTTCTTCAAATGAATATTGTATTGAATTTTGATATTTTTTTCATATTTTCACAGGTATTCCAGGAAGCCATTATTGACAATGGAATATGCTTATTAGAGAAAATATTATATTTATGCCTCCATGGAAACTAATAATTGCCCTTCTTTGCTGTTCGTACTCGTGAATCAATAAATTCAGGGCTACTATGCTTTAAAATTCGGAAGGACGTCGCAAAAAATTGGAATACATTTTTATTCCCCATGTCATTGAGATATTTGATGTGCTAATATGTTAAGGTATCTCTGGATCAATTGGGGAAATTAGGGCGAAAAAAAATTTCTCTGTGTTTTACACGTCTTTGGATATATGTATGCATGTTTGCGTTTGCATGCAAGGCAATTGCAGTATCTATTCGTCTTTGATTCCTAGCTTACTGACAAGATTCCTTGCAGGACTGCTGGCACGACAACAAACTTGGAAAGACAAACGGTGACCGCAACCACATACGAGGGGCGTTCAACATATTCTCGATATCGGGGTGAAGCTGTGGTTGTATATATAAATTGACTTATTTATCAAGTAATACTATTATTTTAGTGCATTCATGTAAAATTTCATAAAAATGTGATTATTAGTTCGCGTTTTATCTCTAGTTAAACAGAATCTTGTCTCTTGTCTGCTACTTCTAATCCAATTTATTCCTTCGCTGATGACAGCACTCTCTGCTTCTCATATTCGTTCCCGGACTCACGCCCCTGCTCTTCGGCTGTAGAACGGGAACGTCAGCGTATGCTAAGCTCATTAAATTCCGATATCAACAGCATAACCAACTGGGGAACTATCAACCGAGTAGAATTTAATGCTTTCAAAACTAAATGCTGTCTGCTTTCATTAAAACGAAATTCAAATGCCCAACCATTATCCATGAATGGCACTTGAATCGTCGAAACCGATAAACCTTCCATTCTCGGTATGTGTGTCAATGATTGCTTAGGTTGGAATGACCACATATTCGATGTCGTCAAAAATGTTGCGAAATGTCTAGGTTTCCTCAAGCGATGTAAGAAATATTTTACCCCCTCTGATCTGGCCACAATATATAAGGCATTTATCCGCCCAAAACTGGAGTACAATGCCCACATCTGGTCAGGTGCTCCTAAAACATCTCTGCACCTGCTAGATAGGATTCAAAACCGTGCGATAAAACTAATTGGTGATACTAATATCAGTCAATCAATTGACACCCTCGAACACCGACGTAACGTCTCCTGTCTCACTTAGTCTTATCGCTATTTCCACCACCAGAGCTCCATTGAAATCGCCAGTAGCATTCCCCTATTCAAACTTTCAACCGTAACACCCGTCTCGCTATGAATGCTCATCAGTATACCCTCAAGCCCATTTTCGGACGTACTCTAAAATATCGTGATTCTTTCCTAAGCCGTACAACTCGCTTATGGAATGCCCTGCCGACCTCTGTGTTTCCTGGTCGTTATAACTTGCAAACATTTAAAAACAATGTACATCGGTACCTGTCTTTTCTTCCTCCCTAAATTTCCTTCGCCCGCGCTGTGTACGAACATTTTAAGGGTACAAAACCCCTTGAGCGCGCGCCGATTATAAAAAAAAAAAAAAAAAATCATAATGGCAACTGAGACGATGATGGTGAAAATTGAGCATCGCGCTGTAATTAAATTTCTCACTAAGCAAGGAAAAAGTCAAAAAACTATTCATGAAGAGATGGTGGCTGTTTACCAGGGTTCCGCACCTTCATTATCAACTGTGCAAAAGTGGTCAAGTGAGTTCAAGAGAGGCAGAGAGAGCATTGAAGACGACCCCCGCTCCGGCGCCCCGGCTACTGCTTGTACGGGAGAAAGCATCAAAGAAGTCGAAAAACTTGTTCTTGAGGATGCCCGAATAGAGGTGAAAATGATGGCAGAGATCACCAAGCTTTCAATTGGTACCATTCACACCATTCTTCATGACCATCTTAACCTTTCAAAGGTCAGTGCAAGGTGGGTGCCACGAATGCTCACAGCGCCTCAGAAAAAAGTGAGAATCGCATGCTGTAGAAAGCTTTTGGAGATGTGTAGTGAGAACGCGGACGGTGTTATGGATCGAATTGTTACTGGGGACGAAACATGGGTCCACCACTATGACCCTGAAAGCAAACAAGAGTCCATGCAGTGGCATAAAAAAGGAACAGACCCCCCGAAGAAGTTCAAAGTCACTCCGTCTGCCGGGAAGCTCATGGCCACAGTTTTTTGGGACTCAAAGGGAATCTTGCTCATTGAGTACAAAAAAAAAGGTGAAACCATCAACGCCACATCCCACGCTTCCACTTTGCATAATTTGCGGGAGGAAATTAAAAAGAAAAGACGGGGTAAACTCGCAGCGGGTGTGTTGCTTCTTCATGACAGCGCTCCTGTTCACACTGCGCGAGTTTCGAAGGCTGCTGCGCGAGATTGTGGTTTCGAAGAAATCCAACACCCACCCTATAGTCCAGACCTTGCCCCTAGTGATTATTTCCTGTTTCCGGATTTGAAAAAATGTCTTCGTGGAAAAAGATTTTCGGATGATGAAGAACTCAAGTCAGCAATAAAAACAATTTAAATTGAATTCGCATTTTCCTTCATATCGATACCGAGAATATATTGAACGCCCCTCGTAGGTGGTGGTTGATGTGCAAATGAAGAAGATCGAAAAAAAGCGAATATGAGTCGAAGAGTTACACAAAAGCAAATATGGTCGAAAGGCACTGAATTTATCGATCCTTACGATCCTTTTCCAAATTTTTCCAAATACAACCAAGACGCTTCACCAAGCAGTTTGGCCTAACTCAAAATATGCTGCTTAACACTTTTAATGGTTTTAATATCAACGCTCCAAAATATGTATATGATGATGTTGTATGTTCTGTTCTACTGGGAGTTAACGACATCACATGTAAATGGATAAAATGTATGCTAGAGGATAAAATAATAAAAACCTCATTAGGCAGCAATGAACTCAGTGTGATAGCTACGAAAGGATGCCCTCAGGGTCCATCATAGTTATAATTTTGTTCATTATACTCAGAAATGATGACTTCTATGTCCAAGGATATGCAGACGACATTTCCATCCTAATCAGAGGTAAATTCGAGGACACAATCTCGGATTGCCTCCATACTGCTTTGAACCTAGTTGCTGAATGGTGCACAAAAGTTGGCCTCAAAGCCAATCCCAAGAAAAGCACCATTGTTAAATTCACCAAGAGAAGAAAGCGAGGAAGACTCAGAAATTCCACTCTCTTCGGTGAAACAATAGCGTTCTCAACTAAAGTCAAAAATCTAGGAATCAAACTGGTTGGAAAACTTACGTGGAGCACTCATCTTTCTAAGACTATTAGCAGTCCATAGTGGACCTCAGTATGGACCAACGAAAGTCTAGCTGAAAAAAATTGGACAATATGGATGTACGCGGCAATAACGAGACCTATCACGATGTATGCAGCCGCCTTTTGGTGACATAAAGCAACGCCTAGGTCTACACAGGCCAAACTCAATGAATTACAGAGACTAGCCTGTCTCCTGATGGAAGAAGCAATGGTAAATGCCTATGACAGAAGATGAATGCAATTCCAAACTAGTTCATGCTGCAATTCTTCATGAATTCAAAAAAAATGAACTACTTTGAATACACTTAATAGACAACTGTCTGCCACGATATATAGCAACTTTCGGTACAACTTTAAGGTTACATTTCCAGACCGTCTCAACTGGAAACAGGAAATACCAACATTTGCCAAGGACTCACAACAATTAAAGGATTCGGAGCCGGAGTATACGGTCCTCGCACTAAAATATCCATACATCTCAGTATGGATACAAGCAGCTCCGTATTTTAGGCTGAAATCCAAGCAACAGAGCTTTGCATTCAACAGAATCTAAACAAGCATACCATCTTGATCAAAAAGTTCCCGCACCACACCACCGTGTGGCGCTCCCATTGCTCCGATTTGAGTTCTGTTTTTTTGTTAAGTTGGTAAATCTGTTGTTGACATTTCTTCTAAATCTTAGCATCATAGCTTGACATTTGCAAAAGTTACGTAGCCAAGAATACATCTATCTCTGTGTGGGTTGGCGATATTTTTCAATTTTAGAAATGGATTTCAATTTGCAACAACGCACTTAAATTTTGCGTGAAAAACGGATTTAATGGTGCGCGAACGTTGGAAATGTTGGAAAAGTGTTTCGGCAACGATTCTCTAAAGAAAATGGTCATTTACCAGTGGCACGCGTGGTTCAAAAGTGGTCGTGAGTCAGTCGAAGATGATGAACGCAGTGGCAGACCATCGACATCGAAAACCGACGAAAACATTGATGAAGTAACCGCAAACTAACCATCAGAGAGATAGCGGAGGACTTGAAAATTGCCTATGGATCCGTCCAAGACATTTTGGTTAATAATTTGGGTTTCCGTCGTGTAGCCGCAGAGTTGGTGCCAAAAGACCTCAATTTGAGATGATTTGCGAGGCTGAATTCGATTAAACATTCATCAAAAGGATCATTACTGGAGACGAGACGTGGGTTTATGAGTACGGCACGCAATCCAGACATCAGACATCACCAAATGAGCCGAGACCAAAAAAACCACGTCGTTTTCAGTCAAAAAAGAAGGCAATGCTTACGGTTTTCATGGATTACAACGATGTAGTGCATCATGAATTTTTGCCAGAAGACCAGACAGTAAACAAAGAGTATTATTTGGGCGTTATGAGACGTTTGCGTGAAGACCAGAATTGTGGGCAGAAAACTCGTGGATTTTGCACCATGATAATGCACCGTCGCACAGTGCCATCATTATTCGTAATTTTTTGACGAAAAATGCAACAAATACCATCCAACAGCCACCGAATTCACCTGATATGGCTCCCTGTGACTTCTTTCTGTTCAATCGAGTTAAAAAACCACTACGGGGAACGCGTTTCAGCAGCCGAGAGGAAGTGATGGAAAAATCGCAGGAAGCACTGATGGACATACCGAAAACCGAATATCAAAACTGTTTCGAGGATTGGATCCAGTGCTGGCATAAGTGTGTTGCAGTCGATGGGGATCACTTTGAAGGGGACAATATAGATTTAGATGAATAAACTTGTATTTCCAATTTTCCGGGAACTTGTTGATCAAGGTGGTATAACAACCAAAAACATTTATATTCTCTCCAACAGCAGAGCGGCCCTACTTGCAATTAACGCCTTTGAAATAAAATCAAAACTGAACTGGGATTGCCTTCAACTCCTACAACTACTGGCCACCACAAATAAAGTTCATCGGATTTGGGTGCCAGGACACAGCGGACATGAAGGCAACGAAAAAGCAGACGAACTAACCAGGAAAGGTTCCGCATTTCAATTCATGATGCCAAGCCAATTCTCTGGCCTATCGTTTAATACACTAAAAGGAAGTGTTGAAACCTGGCTAGAGGAAAAGAAGCTTCATTTCTGGAGAGAAACCGAAGGACATCCACAAGCCAAAAACTTTATGCCAAGCTGTTGCCGCAAAAATCCAAAACAACTACTACGAGGGTTATCTGAAAAGTTTCCGACCGAACAATGATACAAGACATTTTTTTCTCAAAATTTTCTTTTATTTTTCTACATAGCCTCCTTGTAACTCTACACACTTCTCCCAGCGATGCTCCCATCTCTCTAACCCGTCCAAATAGTACTTGGCGTTTTTCTCTGCAAAATAATTGTTCACGAAGGTGATTGCCTCCTCATTTGACGAAAATCTTTGTCCCCCGAGCGCAGTCTTTAGATGAGAGAACAAAAAGAAGTCGCTTGGGCCTAGATCTGGTGAATAAGGCGGATGGTCAAGCAGTTCAAACCGTAATTCATGGATTTTCATCATAGCAACCGCTGAGGTGTGAGACGGCACGTTGTCTTAGTGAAACAGGATTTTCTTTTTCTGCAAAAGTGGCCGTTTTTCCGCAATTTCTGCCTTCAGCTTGGCAAGTAATGATGCGTAGTATGCTCCTGTAATGGTTTTTCCTTTTTGAAGATATTCGATTAAGATAACTCCTTTACTATCCCAAAAACAGTCGCCATCACTTTCCCAGCCGAAAAAACTGTTTTTGCTTTTTTTTGGAGCCGGCTCGCCCTTTGCAGTCCACTGTTTTGACTGGATTTTTGCGTCGGGCGTATAATGGTGTATCCAAATTTCATCTACAGTAATTAATCGGCGCCAAAACTCGGATTTATTGCGCCTAAACTGCGCCAACAGAGCGTTGGAAATGTTCATTCGAACAAGTTTTTGGTCTGACGTAGGCAAACGCGGCACCCAACTCGCGAACAGCTTTCTCATGCCTAAATCTGGATTTAATATGTAGCAAACACATTCTTTGGACGTTTTCATAACCTCTACTATCCCTCTCACTTTAATTCGGCGGTCATCTAACATCATTTGGTGAACTTTAGCAACATTATAGTCAGTGATTGCAGTTTTTGGACGTCCCGAAGGTTCATCATCTCCCAAGCTCTTACGGCCACGTTTAAATTCAGCTGCCCAAAATTTCACTGTGGTAAATGATGGTGCAGAGTCCCCATACACAGAGTCCAACTCATTTTTGATTTGCGAAGGCGTATTGCCGTTCAAAAACAAGAATTTAAGCAGCAAACAGCTCGATACTCAATTTTTTCCATTTTCATAAAAAAACACTCACATCGACTCACTCAAACGACTGTCAACTAAAAACTGCGCCTCCAAAATAACTGAAACTTCGGTAAGCAACTGTCAAAAGATGCGCAACTAGCATTCACTAGCTTTTATTGACTTACGAGACAACCCTCGTAAGTAGAAGTCAGTTTCGATTGACCACAGGTTTTCTCACAGGACACGGCCGTGTTAAAAAACACCTGATGACCATGGGCATAGCACAAGACAATACATATAGACTGGGCAACGAAGATGTGGAAACCGCAAAACGCATACTATGTGACTGCAATGGCTTAACCAAAACACGTCAACGTTACCTATGTTAGGTAAAGCCTACCTTCAAGTGGCGGACATTGCTGCCAGCACGTAGCCGCTTTCTTAACAAATTGCGACTGGATGAACTCTAAATGGAGGATATCACAATGGGCTCATCTGTGGCCGTAGTGCGGCCCCCGCCCAATTATCAAGGCTTCACCCATCAATGACGTTGTCTAATAAAAAGCGGGGACAGAGCATATTACTGGTCTTATCGTAAACATCTTCAGATTACAGCCTCTGAATGGTTGCTACGATTTGACCAGTTACAAGTTGCCGGTCATAGGTCTTGTTGGTAGGCTTGACCACCGGTAGTCCATACCAGGACTTAAATCACGGTACGATGGGAGTCAGGAGCCCCCGGATTTCGATCCAGGCCTGACTTGTTGAGGTAGGCCCCCTTGTGGGAGCGTCATGGTGGCTGTGGTTTAAACCCAAATCGCGGGTACGGGTTTCCTTTTTGGTTTAGCCCATTGTGGAGTGGCAAATGAAGTGCTGGGTGCTGCGACCCTAAGAGCAGCAAGAGGTTTTGGGTAGGCCTCGACTCATACCAAGGGTGGAACTTGTGCCTCCAACACAGTTCCGAATTGGTATAATACAAAAGCGAACTATTAAAAATAATACAAGCGTGTGATTAGCGATGGCAAGGCGTATCCTTGCTCCCTATGGGTGTATGGGCACCTCGTAAACATTAAGTCTACATGACAGGTGGTTTACGTTAAAAATCCAGGTACGTTCTGTGGCCGTAGTGCGGCCCCCGCCCAATTATCAAGGCTTCACCCATCAATGACGTTGTCTAATAAAAAGCGGGGACAGAGCATATTACTGGTCTTATCGTAAACATCTTCAGATTACAGCCTCTGAATGGTTGCTACGATTTGACCAGTTACAAGTTGCCGGTCATAGGTCTTGTTGGTAGGCTTGACCACCGGTAGTCCATACCAGGACTTAAATCACGGTACGATGGGAGTCAGGAGCCCCCGGATTTCGATCCAGGCCTGACTTGTTGAGGTAGGCCCCCTTGTGGGAGCGTCATGGTGGCTGTGGTTTAAACCCAAATCGCGGGAAAGGGTCTAACCCATTGTAGAGTTGCAAATAAATACTGGGTGCTGTGACCCTAAGAATAGTAAGAGGTTTTAGGTCGGCTTCGACTCATACCAAGGGTGGAACTTGTACCTCCAACACAAGTTCTGCTGTGGTATAATGTATAAGCGAAGTATTAATATATATAAGCGAGTATTACTAGCGATGGCAAGGCGTATCCTTGCTCCCTATGGATGTATGGGCATCTCGTAAACATAAGGTCTTATGACAGCTGTTTTACTTTAAAAATATAGGTACGTTCTGTGGCCGTAGTGATCTGGGATTCTTTATACCACCTCCCACAACAATCTAAATCTGTTAGTTCTATCATGCCTGACGATATTCCGCTTTAAAGCACAGGCAGCCCTAGATGTGTAAGAAGTTTCTTGCACTAGAAATAGGCTCATCTAGTACTTAAAAGTATCCTTGAATTCTAACTCCTTTGGATTAAACATATCACAACAAAAACTTTAAAAGCATTGTCATCTTTCTGGCTTGAATCACTCTCCCCTTGTTATTCTTTACCTGGACGCTCAACGCCATCATCCGTTTAAAAGGAAGTCATCTTTAGCACTCCATGCACTGCAGTTCTATTGATCTTGCACGCCGACTCTCTTATGACTCTGGTCTTATGCTGTTAAAATACATTAATTTTCTCCCTCCTTCTTCTTCAAATCTGAGGCAAGAAAAGAATGTACTCGGGTCTTCACGGATGGCTCCAAAACTGATTTAGGATGTGGCGTCAGTGTCATTTGGAGGGCGACAACGTGTTGCGACGAGATATACCCAATCCTAATTCGTCAAGGATAATATGAGAAATCTTCCTACAGTAAATGTCTTTCTTCAATGTTAACATCTTTCATCGAGGATTTAAGAAAGGGCTTACTTTGGTGTACACTGACCCATGTAGGAACTTCGTTTGGGACTTTATTTTTAGAGGAAATACGAGCCTTTGTAACCACGGTGCACTACTCCTGTAAGTGTCCGTCTACGCTCACACCCAGGTGCTGGTATTGCTTTCTCAAATAGACCATAAAACATTAACAATCCTAACCATGCATGGTGGCCGATAATACGACACTAAATTATTTTTAATCTCGTCTTCGTTGAAAGCAAACACCATATCAGACATTTTCTGAGTCAAAGCAATACAAATCCTTTCACTCTTTCATTTGTCAGTTATACTTCTGAACCTAGGAAAGAAAACAAACCAGAGGAGGAAGTAGTCTAGGCTAGATAGGCTGATGGTCTAAAGAATAAATCCACTGTGGGTTAGAGGCTATCTCAATGAGTATCATATAACGAGCAGCAGGTGAAATTTCATCGCCTGAATTGTTGATTCCCAATTAGGAAATGTAATTAATTCGTACTGCACGCAGTCCACACGCAGTTGTATTCGCAGATAAATTGAGACTTAGTGCTCTTAGAAACCGTGAGACCAGAAATTTCACATGCTAGGGGTACATCCTTTCAAATTAAAATCAAATTGACAAATTGGTTCAAAGTAGTATATCCGAGTATTTTCGGATGGATTATGCATATGCACGTGGATGATTCATGTGACCTAAGTGCACCTCTACAACATATCAAGCACTCATATCCTCCTCTACACACATTTTCAGTTTCCGCTCTTGTAACACAAATCTAAAAGCTGGACCCCCTTCTGGATGTGTACATTAGAATGTCTCATGCATCCTCGTATGTAGACAGAGCCACACGTGGCGAAATCCAATTAGAAACTTAGCAGCAAAATTTGCAGTTGCCCGTACCCTGATTTTGAGTAACCCAAGAGAGAGGCAATTATATAAGACGCATTTTGAATAGTGCCAACGTCATCGTGACACTGAAGTGCTATTTCTACACTAAAGGACTAGTCCTCCTCTGTTAGCAGAACAAGTGCCCAAGGTTGGCACAAGGACATGCAGTTCACAAAATAAAGCCATTTACATAGTCGTCACTGTTATTTACCATATCACCACAGCCAACAAAGTTAAACAAACACATAAGTAGGTACTCGTGTCTCTAAAGTATGACATTGTAGATACTCAATCAACAATCTACCTGGCAATAGATGTACGGATAAACTCCTACAAGATACCCGCGAAAAAAAATGAACAGTCATCTGGCAAACTAAACAGAAGGAGATGATTGCCAACGGTTCAGTTCAGTTCAGTGCCATGGAACCCCATACAAACTTGAACAGTGGGTCTTCCAAAAGCAATCACATAATACGAAGTGTATCAAATCAGTAACCAAAGACAATGGTGGTGCAATCGACGAGGCGGAAGAAATTATAGCACCAATCAAACCAGGTCAACCATAAAACGGTAGTAAACGAATTATGCTTATCCCTACGATGATAGGAACAAGGAGGATTGAAGGTTTGAAGACCGAGGAAATCGTCAGATTTTCAAGGAAGTATCGTAAATAAGAAATGTTTTTTTTTCAAATTCCAAATTTGTTACAACCATTGTGGATAGTAAATTTGAAGTGTTTTTAAGGTTTATCAATCGGAAATAAAGATTCCATTCCATTTGATCGTCTAACGTACTTGAAGGTTTCAATCGTTGACAAAGGGAACTAAAAGAATTTAAATTTTTTGAGGTTTATGCAGAGTTCTTTCGGGGGTGGAAGAAAGTTGTAAACGACAAAATGTCTACTGGAGGATTTTTACACTTATTTCTTCTCTTGATAGCCTAGTTAGTTTGTGGTATAGGTTGTAAAGGCCTTTGGAGAAAATGAAATTGTCACAAACTTACATACGAGTATATAATGCAAATAGACTGTATAGTACCCGTATAAAAACCATTTACAATGAGAGGGTTGTGTCTATAGGTTTTTTTCGAGTCTTTAAGAAGTTTCAAAAATTCCCAAAATTAAAGTTTTTACCATAAAATCTGGCTCAGCCCTAGTCACTCCTTTGAAACTTTGCGCAAAATTTCTAAAACAAAATTCGCAAACTCTACATTGTGCGTATTCACACATCAGTTAGTGAGGTTAAATTTTATTTTTATGAATTTTATGATTTTACTCATTATCGTACGAGAGCAGAAATTGAGCTCTGAGCTTGATCCACGAAGTGGAGTCTTATGACTTGGACGCTAAGCTAAAAATTGCAAGACGAACATCGATATTTTCTGATTTTGCAGCCTGTAGATATGTAGAAGGAAGCCTTGTACTAGAGTCACAATCAGTGCAGAGTATATTTATAACTTCTTCTGTTGACCATAAAAAGCCAATGAAGGCCAGCATTCCGCCATAGAGCAGAATAAACCATTCAACCTAAACGACGATATCCAAAAAACTTCCATGCACCTAACCAAAACGAAGTAAAGATAGCAGAATCTATACTGAAAACCAGCAAAGCTGCTGGACTTGACGATTTGCCGCCCGAGGTATTCAAAGCTGCTGAAAGTAACTTTGTGGAGAGTATAGACTAATTTCTGGTCCACACGAAACGAGATCCACTCAACTGCGCCAAATATAGAGGTACAAGTCTCCTCAACATTACGCGCCAGATCTTATTTGCAATATTGTGCGAGCGTCTGAAACCCTTCGTCAATAACCCGATTAGCATCTATTAGTGCGAAACGTCAGAAAAGTCCGCCATCAACGTAATTTTCACACTCCAACATATCCTTGAAAATTTTAAGAAGTCCAGATCGATACCCAATATCTTTTCATCGATTTTAAAGCTGGAAATGGCGGAATTTATAGATACTAGCTATGAAGAACCACGGTTACCTTTGGCAGCCATTCCAAATTTGGCCACCTGTGTAGAATAACGATGGAGATCGCTTTCTGTTAAGCAAAGGTAGAAACAATCTTTCAGACCTTGCTGATCACGTGATGCTCTGTCATGTAACTTCTGCACCATCATGATATGCTAATATGAGGTTGGAGCAGAGGCCATTCCTCTACTGCACAACTGCTCGCAAGCGCTGGTGAGATTGGGAACAAAAGCTTCAAAAATGGTTCAGCGGTGTACGGGGGAAAACTGAGAAAAACGTCGACTAGGCCGCGCTAACTGGAGAGTCCTATTGGTTGAGGCCCAGGTCTACTCCGGACTGTAGCGGCACTTAAGTATATACAAGTAAGCCAAACGTTGTCTGCCTACTATGTGGAATGTTCGCGAGAAGACCTCTACCTAAAGGAACTAAAGCTATGAGACCATGGCTTGCACGGGAATTCACTGATTGAACTCTTAAGTAGCTTCAAGTCGACCCTTATCTCAGTAGTTTTGTGAACAAGCAAAATTGCCTTTTTTAGATTGACACTCAAACGACTCAAAAATATATCATAGTACGTTCTTCCGATTTTATAATTGCTATAGTTTTTATTATTTCATTTCTATGCATATTGTGTCGTAGTAACTTGTTGGTTTTTTTTTTAGCCGGAACAGAGCTCTAAGCCAAAGAACTAGTCCACTGTTCTCATTGCACGTTTTTGTCTGCAAGTCCTCAGTGTTTCGTAAAAAGCTGAGTAAAGGTTCAAGTGATTAAGTGCCTACAGCAGCAGCACCGAGTACATATAGCTTGACTCGTATACCCCACACACAGTTAGAGAAAAGATTTCTTAAAAAACCGTATGGCAATACGAGAAAGCCAATTGGAGCGGACTTAACAACTTCTTTAGGAATTTTAACTGATCGTTATGTTTCCTCGATAACGACGTGGATGTCGCCGCCGACATGATCACAGAAACTATTCTCTTTGGAATGAGATGCTTTGAAATGACATGCTTTATCCTTATGGTACGACTCGGACTGTAAAGAGGCTGTCAGGGTTAGAGAATTGTTTCTTCAGTCCTTCAAGACCAACCCAACAGAGAAAAACCGAAAAAAGTTTAAACGAGCCAGGAATGACTGCAACGTCTTTCTCAAGCGTGTGAAATTCCAACACGACCAAAAACTGAGGCAAAAAATACTGCAATGTCCCAAAGGCAGTAACAATTTTTAGTCATTCGTCAAAAACATTAGAAATTCTGCCTCATCCTCCACCCCAACGCTCGTTTACAATGACATTACAGCTGTCAGCTCTTTGGACAAGGCCAATCTGCTTGCTACACACTTTGCGGCCAGCTCAACGCTCCCATTTTGTGCTCTGTCTCAGCCTACACTTGAGTGCGTCGAATCTACAATGGAACGAATCCACTTTCGCACTCATGTAGTAGCAAGAGTACTTAAAGATCTCAACATACATAAATGCGCTGGTCCAGATGGTATATCTCCCCTTCTTCTGAAGATGTGTTCTTCCACGCTGGCAAAACAACTGCGTAAGCTTTTTGATCAATCCTACTCTTTAGGTCTCTTTCTGAGCAGCAGGAAAACAGCATTTGTAAAGCCCGTCCCTAAAAAAGGCGAATCTTCTTCTCTCCCCTCCTACAGACCCATTGCACTTACGTCCCTTCTTTCTTCAATGGATTAGAAATTACCTCTCAGATCGTTCAATTCAAGTTGTTTTGGACGGTTTCAAGTCTGATATTCACAAAATAAATGCTGGTGTGCCCCAGGGCTCCGTTCTGTCTCCGACACTCTTTTTAATTTTCATTAATGATCTCTTGTCTGCTACTTCTAATCTAAGATATTCCTTTGCTGACGACAGTACTCTCTGCTTTTCATATTCATTCCCGGACTCACGCCCCTGCTCTTCGGCTGTAGAAAGGGAACGGCAGCGCATGTTAAGCTCATTAAATTCCGATATTAACAGCATAACCAATTGGGGAACTATCAACCGAGTGGAGTTTAATGCTTCCAAAACTCAGTGCTGTCTGCTGCCATTAAAACGAAATTCAAATACCCAGCCATTATCCATGAATGGCACTTGCATCGTCGAAAGAGAAAAACTTTCCATTCTCGGTATGTGTGTCAGTGACAACTTACGTTGGAATGACCACATATTCTATGTCGCCAAAAATGCTGCGAAATGTTTAGGTTTCCTCAAGCGATGTAAGAAATATTTTACCCTCTCTGATCTGGCCACAATTTATAAGGCATTCATCCGCCCAAAACTGGAGTACAATGCCCACATCTGGTCAGGTGCTCCTAAAACATCTCTGCACCTGCTAGATAGGATTCAAAACCGTGCGATAAAACTCATTGGTGATACTAATATTAGAGGGTGTCATCGAACACCGACATAATGTCTCCTGTCTCACTTTGTTTTATCGCTATTTCCACCACCAGTGCTCCACTGAAATCGCCAGTAGCATTCCGCCCATTCAAACTTTCATCCGTAACACCAGTCTCAGTATGAATGCTCATCAGTATACCCTCAAGCCCATTTTCGGACGTACTCTAAAATATCGTGATTCTTTCCTAAGCCGTACAACTCGCTTATGGAATGCCCTGCCGAAATCCGTGTTTCCTATTCGTTATAACTTACAAACACTTAAAAACAATGTACATCGGTACCTGTCTTTTCTTCATCCCTAAATTTCCTTCGCCCTCGCTGTGTACGAACATTTTAAGGGCACAAAAACCCCTTGAGCGCGCGCTCTCTTAAAAAAATAAAAAACAAAATATGCCAGACATTAGCAGAGACAGTCATCCCAGGTGTCATCATCACTATCAAAGCAATCGTCGTGGGATGTTGTTTCCAACAAAATTTAATGAATTCAGCCTTCTAACCGCATTCAGAGAGGCCTTGCGTTCTCGGACTAGCTTGAAAGTGATAGGAGGGCTCAGCAAGGACATAAGTGCAGCTTAGATGAAGCTACAGACCCAGAGATCTCACCTTCTACACAGATTTTTTTAAATATAGTTTATTGCCATCAAGATTGCGTATATCTCCTCTTGGAAAACAGACGCAAACAGACCAAACAGACTTATGACACCATTGGCACATCGTAGCCGATTTCAGAGCCATCCGTAAAGACCCAATTACATTCCTTTCTTAGCTCAGATTCTGGCCGAAAACTTGGCTAGGCACAGAGAAAATCGGTTTCGTGTTTTTACAACAACAGGGATTCTGGTGTCATTGCATCAAACGACACGCCTCTAAGACCTCAGTCACAAAACAATTTTGTACTAAAGCAATTTTCTCTTTAAATAGATGATGGGTTTGGGAGTGCACTCCATGATATGGATATTAAAGGGAGAAAAATTTATTAGTGCACCTAGAGCAGAGCCAGGTGTCAGAGGAAGCATCCAAGCAGCCGTGTGAGGCCGTTCTGTTGAGTTTCGTAAAAGCAGTAATGACATTTTTCGTGAAAGCGTGTAGATACAAAGGGCAGGCCTCTGTGCCATAGCACTGAACGACAGTGCCTTATGGACTTTCAACTTTATATGGGTAGTCCAAAAAAGTAGTTGAGTCAGATTTTCAAGGAGTAGTTGAGTCAGGCCAGTCAGGTTCTTCCTTCTCGTAAAGAGAGCAACCCCGGTTTTGAAAGGATTGACTAAAAGCTCACTTCTAGTGAACTCATTGTCAATCACCCCGCCATCCATAAAATTAGTGATTCGTCCACTACGTGTTGTCCAGAGCACCCTCAATGTCCTTGAGAATGTCCAACACGCACTCATTCTAATCGAGTGTACCTTAAATTTTTCTCACCGATTTGGTAGGCTTGGTGCATCTTCGACAGGTGCCGGGCGACTTAAGCCATCAATGGATGGATAAACCTTATTTGATCGTCTCATTCCTCACCAGACCTTAATGTGAATATTCACATTCACATGCGAACAGGTTACTTAAGAAGTCCGTGAGAACAGATTTCACTAGCTTTTGTTTTGGCCTGAGTTTAGTGGTAGTATTGACAAATTTGCCAAGCACCTCCTTAAAGCGAGTTCATTTTGTTTTCCACGGATTCCTTCCATTCAACTGTGCCGAGACTTTGCATCCGATTCTGAATTCGATATATTGTAACAATGATCTGACAGGACAGTATTTTACAGTCAGTAATCTTCTTAGCGAACCTATTGGACAGCTTTAAATCGATTGCTGTCTCCTTTCCTTAGTAATTGCTGAGAGCCAACATTGTTGATAAGCTGGTCAGACGATAGTATGAAGCCTAGATTCGATTGCCTCTCGCATTGCATTTTTATATTCTATGAAGCTCTGTCATATATTCAACGCGGAATGCCGAGGCTAATTTGTGTCAGGACCAGGATTCCGCTAATGAAAATCGCTGAGCCTTCTTCTGCCTTATTTGCAAGGTGAGCGATTAATCTGATTTTTCGATAAGAGCATGCTACATATATCTAGGAGATGATGCATTCCTGATCCCTTCTCCCAAGCCCATGTTATTGTTTTCTCAAAATATATCAAGGAATCAACTTTTAAATCTTTTCGATATTTTATATGGAACACCCTGTGGCTGAAATTGAACAAAAAACGTATCTGCATCTGTCGAATTCCAAATTTCGAAGCATCAACAGCGAATCAATATCCTTCGGAGATAGCTACTTGCTACTCGAACAGATCTGTAATAAAAAAAAAAAAACTAAAATCAATCATAACTATAGAACCTCTCAAATAAACAACAAATTGAAAGCAATGTCCTCGGAATGTGAAGGGACAAAACAAACTTCACAATTGTACTCTAATTGTTCGTCTCTAATAACCGAAACTTTTCAAGTTGCTGTTCCTGCAATCAACATTAACAATGTATCTGTTGTAACAGCCAAACAAAACCATTCAATCCATGTGATGTCTTCAATTACTCGTCAGGTACGGGTTCAGGAGTATCAAAAACACTACGCACTACGCCAACCATAGCCAAGTTTTCTATGTCAACAAACTTTCCTTCCTGCCACGAAACACGGTCTTTGGAAACTTTTTGCTATGGAGACATCCACAAAGTAGACTCCCATTATCATTACCAAAACTTTTACAATTCAATCACTGGTCTTATTCTCCAAACTTTTGTTGGTTGTTCTCAATTTCAGATTGTTTAAACCATAACGAATTCTCATGTTTCATTTGTATCTTTTACTTTTAGGTGATACTGGTACTTAAAGCGCTGAACTTGTACGCTAACTCTCATGTGACCGTGATTTTGCAAATCGTCTCACATGTCCTGGCCTACACGAATTCATGCATTAATCCGATCCTTTATGCCTTCCTATCGGATAACTTTCGCAAGGCTTTTAGAAAGGTGAGTTTAAATGTTTTAAAATTTAAAAAAAATTTAAGTTAAAGCTCTCATGTTCTTTGAAAGTGTATAAACTTTTTTGTAGATACAAAAGTGTTATTATTTGGAAAATATTAGAAGAGACCTTTTAACCTTCATCTCGTCCTCAAAAAAAATTATGTGTAGATTTCTACACATATGGGATTTTAATGTATTTTCTAAATTCTTTTTTTAAATTAAACCGAAAAATTGCTTTTATAATTTATTTCTAAAATAACAAGAGAAGGTAGGTAGGTTCAAATTAATTTTTCTTGAATGCATTTTACACATACATTTCGTCTCATAGACATTATTTTTTTTTGGCGGATTTTTCTCCATAGCAAAGTGACATCTTGCGCTGCCTTTAATTTGTGGTGGAACGCTTCTTGACCGTTTTGGTGGATTTGTTGAAGCTGATGCAGAAACATCCTCTAACACATTGACTGCCACCATATAAAAAAAAAAATATTACTAGAGTGCCGAAAGAGTTTTTTTTTGTGTTAAAGTGATGTTTATGTGTGTAATTGTTAAATTGTGTCTTTTGTTTTAAATTTGTGTTGTGTTTTATGTGTTTTAAGAGCGTGACCACCCGGGTGTCACATGGCCCCTCGCGCAAACTAACTTTGATGGAATGCCACGTGACCCCCGGGTGGTCACAAACTATTTTTTTGTGTTTCATTAGTTTATATTTTTTATTTATTGGGTCTACAAGTAAGTTTCCAGCGTTTTTTTCCAAAATTTGAAGTTTTATTATGAAAATATAGTTACAATGCTTTATTCAAAATATCGTCCATCGGAAGCTACAACTTTCCCCCATCTTTCTGGCAATTTATGAATTCCGGACCAAAAAAATTTCTCGTCTTTCGAGCCCAAGAACGTATCGAGCCAATTTTTGATTTCCTCTACTGAGCCGAAGCGTATTCCCGTAAGAGCGTTCTGCATCGAACGAAACAAGTGGTAGTCAGATGGTGCCAAGTCTGGACTGTAAGGCGGGTGAGGCAGAATTTCCCATCCACTATTTTCCAAATAGTTTTTCACCGAAACCGCAATATGTGGCCGAGCGTTGTCGTGATGGAAAATGACGGACTCATGCCTGGTCTCATATTCTGGCCGTTTTTCCTTTAATGCCCGCTTCAAACGAATTAGTTGGGTTCGATATAATGGTCCTTTGATGGTTTCACCACTCGGAAGCAGTTCGTATTGTACGACACCCTTTTGATCCCACCATATGCAGAGCATGACCTTATTCACGTGAATATTTCGTTTCGGCGTCGTTTCGGCGTCGTTTCGGCATCGTTTCGGCGTCGATTGGGCGGGCTCGCCGAGCTTTGTATACGATTTTCTGCGTTTAGGATTATCATAATAAATCCATTTCTCATCACCAGTGACAATACGATGCAAAAATTATTTATTTTTATACCGCTGCAGTAACATTTCGGACATGCAAAATCGCCGTTCGACGTCTCTTGGCTTCAATTCGTACGGCACCCAGTTTCCAACCTTTTGAATGAATCCCAGTGCTTTTAGGCGCAGGGAAACGGCTTGTTGCGTGACGCCCAATGATGCAGCATGTTCTTCTTGAATCTGACACGGATCCTCATCCAGTAAAGCGTCCAATTCCTCGTCTTCAAAACTTTTCGGCTTTCCGGGGCGATCTTTGTCTTCAACTCCAAAATCACCACTTTTGAACCATTTGAACCACTCGCGGCACGTCGATTCACCAATACATTCCGCCCCATAAGTTTCCGAAAGCAAACGATAGGTCTCAGCCGCACTTTTCTTCATATTAAAGAATAAAAGCAGCGCTTCCCGCAAATGACGTTTATTTGGCTGGAAACTTGCCATGATTTTGCTCGATAAAATGTACGACACCGATAGAACTGCTCAAATATAACGCTGCAAAGTTGTTGACAGATACAAAACCTACAAATAAAACACATAGGGTCTGACATTTCTGCCCGGGATCCACTGGTGGCGCCATCTCTGACAAACGCTGGAAACTTACTTGTAGACCCAATATTTTTTCATCATTGTTTTCCAGATTTTGATTATTTACAAACATTATGGATAATAATTTTGCTATAAACCCTAGCATTTTTTATGGACGTAAAGGATCTGAAAATGAAAACGATGATTTTGAAGCTTCAGATTCGGACGAATATGTTCCATCAGATGCTGGTTCTAGCGATTCTAATTCAGATATAATGCTGAATGGCTCTGAGTCGGAGTCTGGAGATGAACATGACCTTCCATCGACGTCTACAGCAACATTTTCACATGAATGGGTTAGTGTTACAAGAAGCTCACGAAAACAATTTATTTTTGAGTCGTCAGCCACTCCCAGTACATCTCATACAAATATTGCAACATTGAAGCCTATGAAGCCGAAGATGTATATGAACTAATTGTGACCCAGACCCAGACCACTTTATAGAAAATAATGCGATCACCAGAAATTCACGGACAAAAACATGGAAGGACACTTGTGTCCCTGAAGTGAAAAAGTTTTTAGGTCTGGTGATGTATATGGGTATAGTGAAGTACCCTTCTATATTTTTATGTTGGAGTATGGACAAATTTTATAAGAACACTTTTGTCCCTGACATAAAGTCCCGAAACAGATTTCAGTTGCTGTTGAAGTTCGCTCATTTTGCGGACAACTCAAGCATAGGAACTGACCGGCTGGGCAAAATAAGCGGATTGCTCGAAATCCTCGAGTGAAATTTTGTAAAGGCTAGAACACCAGGAGAAGTATTAGCTGTGGACGAGTCCATGATTCCATGGCGAGGAAGATTACAATTTCGTCAATATAATCCGGGAAAATCACACAAATACGGGGTTAAAATCTACAAGCTTTGTGACCCTAGTTGTTACACGTATACAAGCTCTATACAGGGTGAGTTTTTTAACTTGAGATATCTAAATTACTCGAAAAATATGCGATACTGAAGGGGACATAAGATGGTGACCATGAGTTTGACCTTGAGCCCCATCTTCAAAGTCAAACGAAGGTCAATTTTGATTTTTTAAATGATAATTCCTGATTTTCATTGCTCAGTCGTATTGCTCGTAGGCTTGTCATTTGTTTGTACATACTGCGTTTAGCATAACTCAGAAACAACGACGAGGACGTAGCAGTATTTTGTTTCCTTCGGGGTGATTAATTAGAGTGGGTCCCCTTGCCTCCCACTGTTGAATCATTCAATTCTTCCCTTTTCGACGTTTATTTCCCGAGACTATTTCAACAAATGCTCGAAAATGTGACCATTCACTTCAATACACTTGTCTATCCGCGCTCTAAATGAACCAACAGAACTAAGAAGTATTTCCGGCAAGCTTCAGTTATTCGTGTTTTCATGTCCTCACATGTTGTTGGCTTTTTTCTGTAAACCTCACTTTTTAAGTAGCCCCACAAGAAGTAATCAAGTGACGTAAGATCAGGTGATCAAGCAAGCCATTGCCTGGGACCTCCTCGTCCGATCCATCGTTGATGGTAAACATTGTTTAATACGCCCCGGGCTACTTGGGAATAATGGGCTGGACAACCATCATGTTGAAACCACATTGTTTGGCTTAACTCCAATGGCAGTTCTTCAAGTTACACTGGAAGATGGTCCCGCAAGAAGTTTGCATACTTTTCGCCATTCAAGTTGCCTTCAATAAAATATGGACCTATTAATTTATCCCCAATAATTCCCGCCCAAACATTAACATTCCAAGGGTGCTGGCGTACAACTTGTCGCAACCAAAAAGGGCGTTCGGTAGCCCAGTAATGCATATTTTGTCGATTGACCGTACCGTGATTGGTGAAAGTCGACTCATCAGAGAATAACACCTTGAAACATGATAAGGATGGTATTTATGCCGATGTAATATCTTACAGACAGTCGTTTGAGAAATTCCTGATTCACGACTTATTTGGCGAGTGCTAATGTCAGGATCGTGTTCAACGGGAGCTAACACTGCTATTTCATTGTCCTCAACAGCCACCCTATCTGACCGATTCCTTTTCTTTGGTTGCACACTTCCTTCACCAGTGAATTGTTGGATGACCCGATAAAAGGAAGCGCGCGATCGTATCTGGTCTGGGAAACGTTGGGCGTAAAGAGCAACAGCACCATCGATGTTCCTTCCACTTTCTCCACAAATCAATAACATTTCAATTTTCTCTTGAATTGAAATAGCCTGCATTATTAATCTGGAAAACGTTACTAATAATAATCAGTTCCTCAAAACAAATATAGAACTTCTAAATGAAGTACAGTTCCGTTCAAGTAGTACACTGTCAGATAAGTTTAGGACAATTTGTCTCTATCTGAAATTTCTTTGAGTTTTAACTCCACTCGAGGCAATAATGACTTTCTCAAAACAAATCTCGACCTTCTAACACCCTAACAACGTTGGAAACCGATTAATGATTTAGGCGTGCCAGAGCAGTGGTATCTAGCACTGAATGAATAAGACCTTTGAGACAAAGTCGTGTGCCCCATTGAGGAATACGACTGAGCAATGAAAATCAGGAATTATCATTTGAAAAATCAAAAGTGGCCTTCGTTTGACCTTGAAAATGGGTCTCAAGGTCAAACTCGTGGTCACCATCTTATGTCCCCTTCAGAACCTTGTGACTTTTTCCCGAAACATTTTTCGCGTTCTCGCGTATTTTTCGAGTAATTTGGATGTCTCAAGTTAAAAAACTCACCCTGTATACGCAGGTTAAAATTACTCCTACAACCAACGAGGGAAACCAACTCCTTCAACTTCTCACAGCACCCAAATAGTAATAGATCTGGCAGAAAAATATTTGGATCGAGTGAGAACAATTGCTACAAACAACTTCTACACTTCGGTTTCGCTTGCGAAATTTCTAATTAGTCATCAAACCCATCTTATCGGAACGCTTCGGAAAAACAGAACTGGGAATCCAAAAGAGGTTACTCTAGCCAAGCTCAGGAGAAATGAAATTATTGGACGCGAGTCTTCTGGTATTGTTGTCTCAAAATAGAAAGACAAGTGAGAAGTATTGATGTTGAGTACAAAACATGGCCTAGAGGAAGTTTCAACAGGGAAAAAAAAATCGAAATGGTGAGGAAATGAAAAAGCTTCAAGTGAGCATGGAATATAACCATGCCAAGCAAGGCATTAATATTTCTGACCAAATGTCATGTTACTTTACACCTCTACGTTAAACCATCCGCTGGTACCATAAGATAGCATTTGAATATCTTTTTTCAACATCTGTCGTAAATGCGTTGGCTATTTACAAAAAGCACAGGAATATGCCAATAGTTCAATTTAGGCAGTCCATTTGCGAGAGTCTTTGTGGGCTAAAAATTGATACACCATCAACCTCTAACAAGCATGAGCTAAAGGAGTTGGAAACCAGGGATACCACCAAACGAAAGACACGAAAACGTTGTAACAATTGCTGCAATGAAATTTCAAAAAGCGAAGGAAGAAACGTGGTTCATGCGAGGGCAATCCCACACTTTGCGTGGAATGTTTTAATAAGAAACACTAACTTTTTCCTAATACGAGGGCGGGTCAATAAGTCCCGGATGGATTAAAACACAGATTTTTTGATAAAAAAATAATTTTATTTTTCAACGTAGTCTCCCTTGAGCTCTATACACTTTGTCCAACGCTTCTCCAATTTTTTTATCCCTTCCAAAAAAAATGATTTGTCGAGGTCCTCAAAATAGGCCTTTGTTTGCGAGATGACTTCATCATTGGAGTCAAATCTTTTTCCACCAAGCCATTTCTTCAGGTTTGGGAACAAGAAGTAGTCGCTCGGAGCCAAATCTGGAGAATAGGGTGGATGAGGGAGCAATTCATAGCCCAATTCATGGATTTTTGCCATGGCAACTGCACATGTGTGCACCCTTGCATTGTCTTGGTGGAAAAGAACTTTTTTCTTGGCCAAATGAGGTCGTTTTTTTTTCAAATCGTCATTGAATCGGTCCAACAAGTTGGCATAATATTCCCCATTGATTGTTCTTCCCTTTTGAAGGTAGTCAATGTGGATTATCCCGCGTGCATCCCAAAAAACAGTCGCCATAACTTTATTGGCTGACAAACCCACCTTGGCCTTCTTTGGCGCCGATTCACCCTTAGAAACCCACTGTTTTGACTGTTGTTTGTTCTCTGGTGTGTTGTGATGGATCCATGTTTCGTCCACGGTTACAAAACGGCGCAAAAACTCCTCCATATTGCGATTAAACAACGCCAAACCTTCCTGTGAAGTTGTTACACGATTGCGTTTGTGGTCGACTGTGAGCAAACGCGGCACCCATCTTGCGGAAAGCTTTCTCATGCCCAAGTGATCATTCAAAATTGAAACCACTGAGCCATGCGAGATCCCTACGGCTTCCACAATCTCTCGCACTTTCAATCTTCGGTCGGCCAACACCATATCGTGAATTTTTTCGATTGTTTCGGGTGTAGAGACCTCAACTGGGCGTCCAGGACGTTCGGCATCTTCAGTGCTTGTACGGCCACAACGAAATTCAGTAAACCACTTTTTTACCATTGAAATCGATGGTGCAGAGTCCCCATAGTATTTATCAAGCTTAGCCTTGGTCTCGGTAATGGTTTTTTTTCGCAAGAAATAATGCTTACGAGTAATAAGCACACGAAATTCACTTTTTTCCATTTTCTCCTCAAATTAGTGAGTAGTCTGATAAAAATAGCTGTCAAACACAAACTAACTGACGCAGCAAGTTTAAATTTTGACAGGAGTCAACTGACAGATGCCTGTTGACAGGAGCAGTTTATGTTTATTTTTGAATTCATTAGTCTTTTTTTCTTTATTTATTATGTATCATATAAAGCAAAATAACAAAAGTTTGTACCACGTGAAATAAAACAACAATAAAAGTAAAAATTTTACAAATAAGTGATTTTCGAATTTTTTTCTCCTGCAAAGAAGGATGTTAACTAGATGCCAAAGAAAGAAAAAAAAAACATTTTATCAGCAAGCCACTTAAAAAACTTCCTTGCAAAAATATCTAGACCGTGACGCACCGTTTTGTGTGACCCACGGATGGGTCACATGGCAGTGAACGTGCTAAAGGTGACGATGGTGAACTTTTTTACAAAACAGTTGCAAGCAATAAAGCAGACGATGCTGATCTTGGCTTCGCACTTCTAGCTTCCATAAGTGGTTTTGCAAGGGATATTCCAAGTTCACGTAGAAAATTCCTTCTTACTGTTGTTTTTGTGTTGCTTGCCAATTCGGATTCACTTCTTTGAAAATAATTAATGCATTCAAAGCAGAAATGTCAATCATGTTTGCAAATACAGCCATTGGCCATCTGTTAGATTTTCTTTTAGTTTTAAATGCATTTTATTATATTATTCATTAACTCTTACATACTAACAAAAAATGCTTAAATGCTAGCTTAAAATTACTTAACAGTCTTATATTATCTTACTGGCCCCACACAGGCACTCTAAGCTACTCTAAATTCTTAGATCTATGTCTTTCGACTTTATTTACATTTATTTTTTTACATATATATCTTGTATACTTAAGGCTAAGAAAAAAATTGTTAACAAAAACTTAGCATATGGACTTAATTTTCTATAAAACTTAATATCTAACTTAAAATATACCTTAGTCTACCTAACCTACATACACAATATACACACATATATATAATACACAATTATATACATATATTAGTATATACGTTTGTATATACTAATATATGTATATATTTCTTAAATGCTAACCTAAACCTATGTAAGCTGGCCACCGCTATCACAGAGCCTCATTAGTGAGGCTGGTCCGTAATTGACGGAAACGACGACGAAACCCCTTCTCCATCATTCAACCACCAGAAATGCTGGTGCTACCGAACGACATCCCTCTTATCGCGATTCCCCACCGCCCTACTGAACCTGAGACGATCCACACTGCGGTGTGCGACGTCTCTGCCGTAGTTAAACGCCTGTCCCCAGTTTTCCGAGCGACATGGAAGATTAACGGGATCGCTGATCTATCCTGGATTAACCCTATCTGATCTAGGTAGAGGAATGCTTCCGGTGGAACGAAGCCGTCAGAGCGCACACTCTCGTGGTAAAGGTAATTGGGGTAGTAAGCCCCAGATATCAGGTTATTCGTAGAGGCCATTGCTCTTGCAATGTGCCTTCGAGTCAGCTTAATTACGAAGTTGTCCACTCGTATTAGGTTCGCTCTGTTGTAAAGGACCGACTCTGGTGTTCTGTACAAGCGAAGGCAAGCCCTCTCAAACACCCGAATCTTTTCCATTAAGCTTGCTCGCACATTGAACCACACGGGACAACCAAATACCAGCATGGGCCTGATAAGGGCCATGTAGCAGATTACCTTTACCCTCGCATCGAGTTGGCTGCTATAAAACAGTCTCTTTGTAAGAGCAAAAGCGCCTTTAGCTCTGGCCAGAGCAGCGTCTACATTTTTATCAAAATACAGAAACCGATCTAGCCAGATCCCAAGGTATCTGACTACATTTCGACAGGCAAGGGGCTGTCCGTGTTGTCCAATGATCGAGAACTTTCGCCAATTTTTTCTTGTATCCCGAGAGGCTCCAGACAACGGCGTCCTAAAGAGAATGGTTTCCGACTTCTGAAAGTTAATTTTCAACTTCCAGTCGTAGCAAAATCGTCTTATCTTATCGAAGTCACGCTGCAAGAGAGTATTAATGACCTCGATTTTTGTACCTGTTCTGTACGCTATCAAATCGTCTGCGTACGCAATAGTATGGGGAAGTGAACCTATCAAGTCGCTTGTATAAATGTTGAATAGGATCGGCAAATTGACCGCTCCTTGCTGAAGACCATTTTTGATTTGAAATATTCCATCAGAAGTCACATCACCGTTTTTCACAATGAACTGTCTGTTGGTTAGCATATTATTAAGAATGTACAAGAATGGTTTACTGATCCCCAGCCTAGTTAGCCTATAGAAAAGACCCTCTAACCATACGGTGTCGAAGGCCTTCTCCAAGTCAACAAGGCAGGCACCAGTGCATTGGTTTTTGCCTTTATTCCATTGGATATCGGACACCAGTTTAGACGCGGCATGTGAGATATCATGTCCCGCCTTAAAACCGAATTGATTATCCGGAACTATATGTTTGTCCTCAACCCACCTAGACAGATTACTTTTTCAAACACCTTACTGGTATTCGGAAGGAGACTTATCGATCGGAGATTCGCCGGATTGGATATATCCTTTCCCTTTTTGGGGATAGGTTGAACCACCGCCGTTTTCCAATGCGCTGGATAATGTGCATTATTCATTGCATTATTAAACAGGGTGGGGGTAGGCCACCCTCTCTAGTAATGACATTATTTGCCATATTTTCGTCGCTGAACCGGGTGAAACCAGAGCCTTCGGATCGCCAGTTCCCTATTTCATTTCGAATGTAGAAGTCGTGCACCAAAACGCGATTGTCCAGGTCATAATTAGGTCCAATGGTATCAGTGGCCTTGTATATTTCCTGGAAAGTCGCCCCTATGGTCTCAACCTTCTCCTGTGGATCCTCGATCACAAAGAAGTCGTCATCATCAGTGGCCTCATTTGGATCGATACCTGCTATTGTCAGTAACCGTTCGTTGTCTGTTGTCCGCGCTATTTTAAGACACTGAAGGTCGTTTTGATTTTTTCTCCGAAATAGTTTAGTTTATTTGAGGGAACATATTCGGGTTGCTTGTGTTTACAGCCCGAACCCTGTTGTTCCAATACGAACTTACAGAAATTCTGTAATTCTCTTTTATTAACGTTTGAATATTTTTAATCGACGCCTTCAGTGTCCTAATCTCCGGGTCTTGTCTGTCAGTAAACTGTCTGTACAAGTTTTTGAGTCTTGTCAGAAGTCTACTTTTCTGTCGGTGCAGTGCGTCAATAGTAGGATTGCGGAACAGGTCTTCGTTAGTCGTATGTCGATAGCGCGGTATTGTAGCGTCCATAGTTTGTTTAATTGTCTCGTCCATTTGTTTTAGGTAATTGTCGATCTCCTCGTTTGACAAATTCCTATTGGACTAGATTTTCTTTTACAGCTGTAACAAGTGAGCATTTTGTCAACCGTGTCCACACCGCCTATATCGAATGAAAAAAAAAAACATTAGGGGGTCTTGAAATTTTAAAAAGTAGTATATGAACAAACCTTTTGTTTTATTGTAATAGGCTATAATCGCTGGTAACTTTTTTTCAGTCGATTCGATTTCAATTGAGTTATGTAAAGTACTTTGCCACACGGTACACTTATTTTTCCGTCCAATGTACGAAACAAGTGCTGTGTTTTCGGTAAATGCAAAAGTAGATTCATACAACGGTCTATTTTTGCATTCAAGAAGCTTTGGTGGGATGCTTCTTTTATTTTTTCTCATCGTGCCACCCATTGTAATGCCCTTTGACAAAAATTTTTGCCCAAGCTCATATGAGGAAAAGAAGTTATCCATTGTTATGTTGTGACCTTTCAAGCCACCAACGAGATCCAAAACTACTCGTTCGCCTTGTCTTTTTTCACTCGAACTGGCTCCAATCGCCTTTCCCAAATATGGCTGGGTAGAACAAACCAGCAGCCGTATTTTACTGGTTTTGATGGCATATATTGACGAAATTTACATCTTCCACGAAAACCAAGTAATTGCTCGTCAACTGTCACACATTCATGTGGATTGTAGTAAGTCACTCAATAAATTGGACCATTTACCAAATATATCTCGAATCGGTGCAAATTTATCTGTAGATCGTTGCTGTCTTCTGCTAATGACATCATCAAAACGAATAACTCGATTCAAATACTCAAATGTTTTCTTCGACATAATTGCCCTAAACATCGGACGAACGTTAATATCATCAAACAATTCAATTGTAATTTCGTTTTTCAATCTAAAAGTATTTAAAAAAGTCAAGAATCAGTTGAAATAAGAAAGTAAGCAACTACGACTTACCTACGAGGGGCGTTCAACATACTCTCGATATCGGGGTGAAGCTGTGGTTATATATATAAATTGACTCATTTATCAAGTAATACTATTATTTTAGTGCATTCATGTAAAATTTCATATAAATGTGATTATTAATTCGCGTTTTATCTCTAGTTAAACAGAATCATAATGGCAACTGAGACGATGATGGTGAAAATTGAGCATCGCGCTGTAATTAAATTTCTCACTAAGCAAGGAAAAAGTCAAAAAACTATTCATTTACCAGGGTTCAGCACCTTCATTATCAACTGTGCAAAAGTGGTCAAGTGAGTTCAAGAGAGGCAGAGAGAGCATTGAAGACGACCCCCGCTCCGGCGCCCCGGCTACTGCTTGTACGGGAGAAAGCATCAAAGAAGTCGAAAAACTTGTTCTTGAGGATGCCGGAATAAAGGTGAAAATAATGGAAGAGATCACCAAGCTTTCAATTGGTACCATTCACACCATTCTTCATGACCATCTTAACCTTTCAAAGGTCAGTGCAAGGTGGGTGCGCTGCGAATGCTCACAGCGCCTCAGAAAAAAGTGAGAATCGCATGCTGTAGAGAGCTTTTGGAGATGTGTAGTGAGAACGCGGACGGTGTTATGGATCGAATTGTTACTGGGGACGAAACATGGGTCCACCACTATGACCCTGAAAGCAAACAAGAGTCCATGCAGTGGCATAAAAAAGGAACAGACCCCCCGAAGAAGTTCAAAGTCACTCCGTCTGCCCGAAAGCTCATGGCCACAGTTTTTTGGGACTCAAAGGGAATCTTGCTCATTGAGTACAAAAAAAAAGGTGAAACCATCAACGCCACATCCCACGCTTCCACTTTGCATAATTTGCGGGAGGAAATTAAAAAGAAAAGACGGGGTAAACTCGCAGCGGGTGTGTTGCTTCTTCATGACAACGCTCCTGTTCACACGGTGCGAGTTTCCAAGGCTGCTGCGCGAGATTGTGGTTTCGAGGAAATCCAACACCCACCCTATAGTCCAGACCTTGCCCCTAGTGATTATTTCCTGTTTCCGGATTTGAAAAAATGTCTTCGTGGAAAAAGATTTTCGGATGATGAAGAACTCAAGTCGGCAATAAATGGAGGAGGAGGAAATTAATTTTTTTGAGGGTTTAAAAAAGCTTATCTCAAGATGTAACAAATGCATTGATGTTAGAGGAGATTATATTGAAAAATAAAAACAATTTAAATTGAATTCGCATTTTCCTTCATATCGATACCGAGAATATATTGAACGCTCTTCGTATAAACACTTGCTAAAATCAAAACACCAATATATGCTTGCAACATATTCGAATCGATTTGTTTGAAATCCTTACCATATGTTGCTTGTGCAATGTGCATACGCATTTGAATGCTTCAAAATGGTATTTTCAATTTGTGGTGGGAAGAAAACACGAGCTTTTGCATATTTTGTTGTTCCAGGATGAAGAGAAATTATATTATCATTCCGCAATCTACCACTTTGATGCTGAAATGGCTGTAGTTGCCAAACAATACCATCTTTCGAAACAAGCAGTGGATCCACATTTTCAACTTCAGCAATTGATTCGTTGGTTTCATTTAAGCCACTCACTTGCTCTTCATCAGAATCGCTTTCGTCTGAATATAAGTTACGTTCATCATCAAAAATACTTCCGTTTCTTCCTCTGTCAGATATCTTGCTTTTGACATTTTTACCTTTAATAATTTTTATAAATTTCACTAAATACACCAACAATATTCACTTGCTAAAACACTTAACGCAAATGACTTTTTATATGGCATGCACTTACTGTCCATATGTGTAGAAATCTACACATGAGGGTAGACAACGTAATTAGTGCATTATTAATCGCCATAAGCATTTTTATTATGGGGAGGTACGTTTTATTTTCGGTAATCAAGGATATAAACAAAGTCTGAAAATTCCGGAAGTTTGCAATTAGTGGTTTTTGAGAAATTAAGAAAACAACAATTTTTTGTGTAGTTTTCTACACAAGGATGAGATGAAGGTTACAAAGATGCTTCTTCAACAACATGTGTCCAGATTTTGAGCCGGATGTTCGGCATTGTTTCTGTTCTTGAACCAGGTGGCTGGGAGTTAAATATCCTCTTGACTGTAGTACTTCTTCCTATTTGCTTGATAGTCAAAGTCAACGAATTGTTGCTCTTTTTGATATATACTTAACTTCCTTATAGCGTTCGCGGTTATCTCAGCTTACGACCTTACAAGGTGTCCAAAATCAGTTCAGCTGCCCATATAGCATTTTTATTTTGTGGAACAAGATCTATGTCCTTCTAGCTAGGATCTGACATCTTGTCACGCCTTTTCTCCAATCGCCGAAGATGATGCAATTATGGCATGCTGGCATCGAGCAATGATGACCCTATGGTCCTAAAAGTGTAAAGTTCTTTGCACTGCATGCACAGGTGTTGTGCCACAAAATTGGATTAGTTTTTGAGGACATACCATATGCTCAATACAGAAAAAGTGAACATCACCTTGAAATTCATTTCTATTTTCATTGATTTGAACCCAGAAGCTATTGTGGTTAAAAAAGACTGTTTCTAACCGTTTACTACACAAGAATGAAATTTTTCTCTCAGAAATCCGTGCCACCGACACCAAACTATAGTAAGTCATTAAAAGTAGACAAGGGTCGACCAACGGGTAATCGTAAACACGGGTATGGTAGTTTTTACGATAAGTGGAAAACTTTGTTGACTCGTCAAAGTCATTACAATTATTGCTTCGAATTGAATTTAAATTGGAACTTTTCGTCATACACAAACAATTTCAAGAACTAGGCCATTTCAAGAACTGTATCATTTGAAAGTCAAATCTTTTTTTTTCTCACTAACACACAAACATGAATACTGTGTAACTAATTTTTTTGGTAAATAAATTGTTCTCATTACAGATTGTTTGGTGTGGTAGCCCACCACCACTTGCGCTTGGAAATCAGGTTACGAAAACAACTAGAACCACTGGCAATGGCACATCTAACATTGATATGCTGTAAATGTCAACATTTATCTTGTAACCATTTGACCACACTAACAATTTCGTTTTGCTCTTATTTTCATTCCTACTATTTTCATATCCTTTTTATCCACTATCCCATTTTTATATTTTTTTTAAATGTTATTTTTAAGTGAAAAATTTGGTTTAATTTGTTTGTTCTTATTTTTCCAAGTATAGTAGACGACATGGCTTCATTTTCTGAGACATCTTCATTGGTAGGAAACTAATTTCTGAAATTCCATTTAAACGTAAACTAAATAACTGAATCTGTAAACTAAATTATCCATTTAGGCTGACTAGGATACGTTTACGTATGTGAGTCATTTCAAAACACAGATGTGTGGATGTTACATATGCTGATTCTGAAGTACTACGAGTATATCTACGACATTTTCGAAAACCGAACCGAAACCAAGTGAGGCGGATTCTTAAAGGTGGAGCACGTGTGGAATTCAATTAGGTAATACCGGGTTTATTCATTGACTAGGAAGCGGCAGTACGTGATGGTTAGGGTGGATGGAATTATCAAATTGAGCTTACCACTTGTACTCATGGTTAAATGCTAATCTGAGATAAAATTTTGCGGTGGCATTTTGTAGGAATGGTAGAATTCAATTACTCATGGGAATACAGGATCTGCGAACATGGCTCAAGGAATCTCTTGTTGTCAGTATTTATCCAGATTCTAGTCCATACTCTGGTCCATATTTCTAGTTAGAGTTCATTTTGAAATTATGTGCGTTAGCAGATTGTGACTCGATTTTAAATATTATCTTCTGGCTAAATGGCAAATGAACTGAAGAGATCTCTTTAAGTAGTCGAAACCCAAATGAAAGTACAATGTACCAATAAGCAAAAAAAAAGTAACCAATCTGTCATTAAAGCTCCCTTCTTGCATATTTGCTTACCATCTGTGATAAGGGATTAAACGAAGCATCTAATGACTATGCCCACAGTAATGAAGAAGAATTAACAGTAGAAGTTCCTCAATTATACTCGTATAATCAAATCGCGTTATTTTGGGCCGTCGTAGTTACATTTAATACCTTAGGCCAGAAGATACAACTATTTGAAAATTAGAATAAACATTTCACTTATAACTACTCGGAATAACGTGTCGCCTTAACGCCTTCAAGCGACTTATGTCCCAATTCATGTCGCCATGGAAAGACAGCAAAAGTAGAACTCAAGATATGTCAGAATCTAGAGTTTATCTGAGATTTCACCATATCATTTCAAACACGATTTCCAACAACTTTTGTAATATTTTCCTGATCGTCACTCGTAAGAGGGAAACGAGGTTTAGATCGTCAACTACTAAGGCAGAAGTATTAGGTTTGAGACCGAGTCATTCACTGAGAAAAAGAAAAATGTTTCCTTATATCACAAGACTTTCGGCGGATATTGGCAAGCCTTCGAAAGTCAAAACTTTTGCCAATTAAAATGGTTTCCAGTTTTTAGCAGTTCGAAGTCGACGAACGAATTACAGGTCCTTCTCTTTGTGCTCAAATGAAGGAAGGAACTAGACTGATCGTTGCCCCATGCTGGACAATAAAGCAAGGACGCACTACTCTTCTACATATTTTCTTTTTGTTTCTAAAATGAATTTCAAAATTCCAGAATTTTCGACTTCTAGTGCAAACCAAACCAATTTTGACTTCATTAAGATGAAGAGCATTTTGAGTATCCATGGAAGTATGGGTAGAATATACGTATTTTCTATTTGCATAAGTCTTTCCATATTATTTAGTTTTGAACTTCAGTCCACCATCCTTTCATAAACATGTAATCAGTGATTGTAGCAATCTTTCCTGAATTAACGAACTTAGCTCCTAGGCGTATGTACATAGTTTACTTCCTTATTTTATCATTGTCCTGTATAACTTCCTTTTACTTATCCCCTTTATTGCAAGGTGGAATGTTGAATGTCCCAACATAGATTGAAGAGCTTCAATCAGGTGTCATATCTTACACCATTTTCCTGATATTGATTGAAGTTTCAATGACTACTATCAAAGGATAGATAGGGGTTGTCTCTAAAAAAGTAGTCTGATATAGTAGTCCGAAACTCAATGCCTGTAAAAAAAAGTTCCTCCTCAGTCACGGTGAACAAAAAACCGTAGGTCCCGCTACTCTTCGTACCTATTGACAAAGCAAACAGCAGTATGAATGGGGGGAACTAATCATGGGATTGTACAAGAAATATTTAGATTCGTTGCATTATCATTCTTCTTGCTTCAGATCTAAGAGTTCTGCTAATAGAACCATTCGACTTATTTCTTTGATAGGTTGCTGGAAAGTTTTTGAGCTATCTGTCAATTCACTCGTGTGTTATTTGTTCAATAACAGCTCTAAAAAAAAAAATGCCAATCTTTTGAAGACATTTTTCCAACCCCGAATATTAAAATTTTCACGAAATCAGTCGATGTCCTTTTTACCTACGAGTACATCGAAAATGATTATTTGCATACGCACTTCTCTTGTATCTTTTGGGATTGGAAAAGTTTGCAGACTTTCAAACAATTCTATAAGCTGCTTAATTTTACATCACATCGTCTGTGAGGCCGAGACGATGCATTTTTATGATTCTCAGCATTTTCTTCCAATCTCGGCTGTGAGAACAGTAAAAGGATTCCATTTTAGGAGTACTTCTCAGTTCAACCAGCTGCGATTTTGTTGGAAAGTGGTTCTTGTTTTCCATACCATATGTCGTTCAAATATGAATGACATAAAAAATTCTAACTGAGATGTCTTTCGGTATATGATGTTCGATGTCGGGTATCTAAAACTTCTGAAAGGTGTCAAAAGTTGAACAACATCATGTACTCGTACTCAGTTATTGAATTCCTAAGCCAACTTGCCAATGAATTTCTAATTTAATTTATTTTTATCTTTTCAATGTTACTTTCAAATCCTTCATCTCAAGGATGACAAATCCCATGCGATGGCAGATGTTGGTCAGTCAACTTTCAGTCGCTTAGGAGCTTCTTCTAGGTCGAATGAAAAGAGCACCAACGCCAAATCGTATCCAATAAATCCAACTAGCAATATTCATCTTCAGTCCGAGGATGACTATTGTAAATTGCTTGTAGATGCCATAATGTACCTTTTATATCTGTTTGCATACTGTTGCCTCTTTAAAGTTGTCACATACAATATGAGCCATATTTAAGTTTTTTTTTTAATTTATCCACAAATCGGGACTCCAGCATGAAATTTGGAATTTCACCTTATCCTATGGACCAGAATATCCAGCATTTTAAGGGGCTTTTGAAGGCTTGTCATTGAATCACATTGAAATCCATTTATCTCAGAATCATTGATCAGGGACTCAGAAAACTTTTATTTGCCAATATGTTCCATCTATTTTTGATTTTGTTTTATCTAAAAACTTAAGTTGTACTCGTAGTATATCCTTTTATTTGATTATACTGTCAACTTAATTTTTTTTTCCCTCTCACGCACGCACACTGTTTCTGTAAAAGAGTTTTATTTGAAAAAAAAAAAAAAGAATAGAAAAGAAAACAATTTTTAATTTATACCAAACTGCACTTTTATTCCAGATTCTAACAAAATACACCACACAACACTTTGATTTTTCTTCTCCTCTATTTTTAGTTTTAATTCGTTTAATTATGTTTCCTTTTTGTTGTACATTTTGTATAAAAAATATTAAAGCTAAAATTTGTAAATAAAAAAACATAAAAAGCAAAACTAAATTTAAGAATGAGATTAGTTGAAAGAAATTTTTTTATTGAATGTTCCCAGTGTTGAAATTTTATTCAGAGTTTTTTACATGTAAACATTGATATATAATTGTATCTACATACTATAGACACTAAATCAAATTATAAATAACCTAAACTAAATACTATTAAACAAAAAAAAAAAAAACGAAAAATAAAAGTATACTAATTGCTTTTACATGAAGTAGTTTTTTACAAGTATAGATACATAGATACATCGTTTGTCCTTTATTTTTGTATTAAATTTGATTTACTATTTTTATTATGTGAATAGTAACCTCATTCCCTCTGTAGAGCCCCAAGAGAGATGAGGTTACTTTACTCTTGATAGATAAACGTAGTCCAATATTTTTTTTTTTTTTGAAAATACTTTAATTAAGTGATATAGCATAAAATTAAGTTAATAATAAACTTAGTAAAAATAAATATTTTTGTAATTCTAAAAATTTGCTGCAGAACCTATAAAGTAATAATCACTTTGAAAAAAAAAAAAACAAAAATACATTTAACATTTACATACATAATTATTAGCACTAATTTAAAAACAGAATTAACAAAAATTTGTAATAACATTTTTAAGATTGAATAGTTAATAAAAAAAAAGAAAATGTAATCATAACGCAATCTTAGTGAAAGAAAGAATACTTCCTAGGACTAAATATTCTTGTTAAAAAAAAAAATAATAATTAATTAATTAAATAAATTTAGAAGAACGAAACTAACGAATTGTAAATGTAGATGATGATATACTTATACCGCTAAATATATTAACTTAATATTCACAATAGGTTATTCATTAAACAAATTAAGATAAATTGCTAAGCGATAACTAGTAGTTGAAAAGTTAAATTTTAAGACAAAAAAAAAAAACAGAAAACAGAAAACAAGGAAAACTAATTGTATGAAACAGGGTGTAGATAAAAAAGAAATTATAAAAATAATATTTTCTAAACTAATCAATGTCTCAATAATCAATGGCAAACAAAAAGATATTGATACAAATGTAATCAGTATGTATATTTGAAATCCGAAAAGGCGAACCAACTCAAGGACCATTGTCTTTTCGGTTTAAGAAATTGAACGATGAAGATTCAGAATAACAAAAATATATGTTTTTTTTTTTTCTTTTTCAAAAAGAATTATGAAAATTTGGCAATTCCAATATGAATTATGCATTTTTGGTTTCTATCGCACAAGTCGATTATAAAATAAATTTTAAGATTAGATTTAAGTTTTGGTTTTTGTTTTAAAAATTATACAAATAAATAAAGTGGAATTCTGTCTTACTAAAATCACTGAGTTTTATTTAAAATATTGTTGTTATCCCTCTTAACCCATTTACTACCACTGTACCCGTGTGGGTAGGCGTGCGGTTTACTGTAAAAAAAATATGAAGCGATAGCTTTTTTTTACTACTCCGTCTCAGATGCGATTTCGTTTTTCTCGATTTTTCGGGAGTTGGCCTCTATTTTGCAATGCAACAATAATTTGTTTTATCAATTTTCTATTTATTTCTTTGGAAAAAGTTCAAAAACGAATAATAAAATCATATAAAAGTAAAAAATAAAGTGTTCATATATTTTGACGCGTAAAGTTAGGTGTACCCGTTTGGGTACAATGGGAAAATCTGATATTTTTCATCATTATTTTATGAAAGGAGATTCGATAATCTTCCAGATGAAACCAATGCAATCGAAGAAAATGATCATAACGCTGCGTTTGACATTGGATTTATACCACCAGATGCAGATTACAATATAGACGAGAAGGAAATATTGTGTCTATACCCTAATTCGTGCGGTTTGCTAAGAGATGGCGTAACTTGTACTATTCCATTGTTATTATTCCATTGGAACATGCGTTGGAAGGCTACTGTCATTGTACGTCATTTCAGTATATGTCATTCATTTGAAGCGTAAACAACAATCATTTTTTTTCACTCAAATATGTCGAACTTTGTGCCTGAAAAAGTGGTTTTGCGGGGAGTTCTTCATTATTTTAATATGAAGAAAGCTGCTGCCGAAAGTCATCGTCTTTTGGTGGAAGTTTATGGTGAACATGCGCTAGCTGAGCGAACGTGCCAAAAGTGGTTTGCACGATTTAAAGGTGGTGATTTTGGCTTGGAAGACTATGAACGTCCTGGGCAGCCAAAAAAGTTTGAAGATGAAGAACTGGAAGCATTACTCTATGAGGATTGTTGCCAAACACAAGAAGAGCTCGCAGAATCTTTGGGTGTCACTCAAGCAGCCATTTCAAAACGTTTAAAAGCAGCTGGATATATTCAAAAGCAAGGAAATTGGATTCCACATGAACTCAAGCCGAGAGAATGCCACAAAAGGAAGTCATTTTTGCATCGGTGATGAAAAATGGATCCATTACGACAACCCCAAGCGCAAAATCTCATATGTGAAACCCGGCCAACCAGCCAAGTCAACGGCAAAGCCGAATATCCATGGCGCGAAGGTAATGCTCTGTATTTGGTGGGATCACGTGGGTGTGCTGTATTATGAGCTGCTAAAACCGGATGAAACCATCAATGGACAACGCTACCGAACACAATTAATCCGTTTGAAGAGAGCAGTGGCAGAAAAACGCCCGGAATATGCGACCAGACACGAGGCAATAATTTTCCATCATGACAACGCTCGGCCCCACGTTGCTATTCCGGTTAAGAATTATTTGGAAAACAGTGGATGGGAAGTCTTACCCCACCCGCCTTATAGCCCAGACCTTGCCCCTTCGGACTACAATTTGTTCCGGTCGATACAGAACGCCCTCACTGAAATTCTTGGCTGCGAAGTCGGCGCAGTTCTTTTGGGATGAGATCCACAAATTGCCAGAAAGATGGGAAAAAGTCATAGCTTCAGATGGGCAATACTTTGAATAATACTATTGTACATGTTTTTCTTAAATAAACGTTCAAATTTTGAAAAAAAAACGCACAAATTAAGTTATATACCCAATAGGAACGGAAAATTTAGATAACCAACACATACCAAATGATGTTCCAGGTAACGTTGAAATTTTCATTAAGGATGAGGATTTCGATAGCCAGGATAGAGTTCCTTTATCAGTCATCAGAGCCTCAAAAACTGAGCAATCTCAAACCCAACCACACTGGTCCAAAAAAAGAGAACAGAGAACTGTTCTGCTAACTTCAAAATAAACAAAATGAATATGAAATGTGATTTAGACAACAAGTCTCCAGTTGAAATATTTGAAAAGCTATTTGTTAATGAAGTAAAAGAATTCATCTTGAATCAAACTAGACTTTATGCTTCTCAACATAACCATCATAGCCTCAATTTTCAAAAAGAAGAGTTGAAAATTTTCATAGGAATTATTTTCAACAGTGATTAAAATTCAATGATCAGTGTGTCAATCAAAACTTCGAGGCAAAAAGTGGTGGTGGCTGCTTTTTATGTCTATGCTAAGCTCAACGTTGGTGAACGCTTGGAAACTTTCTAAAGTCGAAGCGGATTCCGAAGATGACTTGCTATCATTTCAAAGAGATATCGCTTGATATTATCTTAGAAAATATACAATACTATAACATTCGGCATCAAAACGATCCATATGTGTAAACGCTGCTTTGACTAAAAGTCACCATTTTCCTAAGAGAATTGAAAAACCTTTTAGATGCAAAGTATGTCTCATGAGAGTCAGATGGCTTTGTGAATTCTGCAACATACTTCTGTGTGTCGATAAGGAATTCTTTAAAAAATTCCATTTAAAAAATTAGCAATCATATGTTCCCATTTTACCTGCTTGGGTACAGCTTGAAAACAGTAGTTCCTTCATTTTTAAAAAAATAAAAAATATATTTTTGTATTCTCTTAATGCTATTCAATAAAGTTATGTTACCAAAAATTTTAAATTTTACTTTTAAATGTTTTGGGAATAAATGGGTTAAAAAGAGCACAGTTCGCGAATTCATATGAATAAAAAGGTCGTTCGAATGTGCTTTAAACCCTAGAATCATGGATATACACCAATATGACAGCAAAAGTATTTAACATAATTGATGTCAAAATACCACCTAGATCAAAAAGTTTTCGCACCACACCAACGTGTGGCGCTCCCATTGTTCCGATTTCAGTTGTTAAGTTGGTAAATCTGTTGTTGATATTCCCTCTAAATCTTAGCATCATAGCTTAACATTTGCAAAAGTTACGTAGCCAAAAGTAAATCTATCTCTGTGTATGTTGGCGATTTTTTACAATTTTAGAAATGGATTTAAATTTGCGACAACGAACTTGTATTAAACTTTGCGTAAAAAACGGATTTAGTGGTGCGCGAACGTTGTAAATGTTGGAAAAGTGTTTCGGCAACGATTCTCTAAAGAAAATGGTCGATTACCAGTGGCACTAGCGGTTCAAAAGTGCTCGTGAGTCAATCGAAGATGACGAACGAAGTGGCAGCTCATCGACGTCGAAAACCGACGAAAACATTGATGAAGTAAAAGAAATGTTGGTCAATAACCGCAAATTAACCATCAGAGAGATAGCGGAGGACTTGAACATTACCAGTGGCTCCGTCCAAGACATTTTGGCTAATGATTTGGGTTTACGTCGTGTAGCAGCAAAGTTGGTGCCAAAAGACTTCAATTTCATGCAAAAAAGGGGCCGTGTTGACGTCGCAAAAGATATGATTTGCGAGGCTGAATCCGATTACACATTCATCAAAAGGATCATTAATGGAGATGAGACGTGGGTTTATGAGTACGACAAGCAATCCAGACATTAGGCAAGTGAATGGCTTTCACCAAATGAGCCGAGACGAAAAAAACCACGTCGTTTTCAGTCAAAAAAGAAGGCAATGCTCACGGCTTTCATGGATTACAACGGTGTAGTGTATCACGAATTTTTGCCAGAAGACCAGACAGTAAACAAAGAGTTTTATTTGGACGTTATGAGACGTTTGCGTGAAGACCAGAATTGTGGGCAGAAAACTCGTGGATTTTGCACCACAATAACGCACCCTCGCACAGTGCCATCATTATTCGTAATTTTTTGACGAAAAATGCAACAAATACCATCCAACAGCCACCGAATTCACCTGATTTGGCTCCCTGTGGCTCCTTTCTGTTCAATCGAGTTAAAAAACCACAACAGGGAATGCGTTTCAGCAGCAGTGAGGAAGTAATGGAAAAACCGCAGGAATCACTGATGCATATACCGAAAAGCGAACATAAAAAATGCTTCGAGGATTGGATCAAGCGCTGGCATAAGTGTGTTGCAGTCGATGGGGATCACATTGAAGGGGACAATATAGATTTAGATGAATAAAATTGTATTTTTAATTTTGTGCATTTTGGGCAAAAAAGAAGTTCGAAATCATTGAACGATAGCGGGCGCTATTCAAAATGGGACTCTCTGTATGGACCACTTAAGACTTAGCCGTGGTCTACAATTACATAAAATGTGAAGTGGTCCTTAAAAAGATATTGGCAAGCACTGATTTATACCCTTTCACAATTTTCCTGTGTTTCTTTTTGACAACTAAAAACCAAGAGATTACAAAATCTCTCATTAGTTCCGTAGAAATCCACGATTTTTTGATTTGGGCTGGCGCATTGCGGTCCACTCGCTTGACACTGGTGACCAATTGTCCTAAAAGTTCGCAGTCTTATCTTCTATTCCGGATGTTCTTCGTAGACATCTGAAATTTGCTCAGCCGTTTTTTTATCGTCAAGTATTCAGAAATAGTGGCAAGATTTTTGTTAAGTTGAACAAGAGTTAGGAGTTTCGACCCGAATCGACGCGGGTGGTGTAAAGCAACATCGGCTATCGAGTATTATTCTTTGATGTACATATCTCCACTACCTCAATGTAAAGTCTTGTCCAGGAGATGGTGTGTGACGTGATTATTTTATTCGTACGAGTCATATCCTCAATTATAATACATTTAGTCCAACTTGTTTGTACAATACATACTCGTACATGCGTCAATTACGACATGCTAAGAGCGAAGAGCAATATCTACACATACATACGAGTATATCGACTGTATCTAAACTGACTTTGAAAAATATTACTTTTCATGCTGACACCTATTGGCCACACTAATTGTTCCAAAACAAGAACGTCTGCCAAATATGGTGCAACCTAATTTGATTAGTCCTGTTAGAATGCCAAAGTTGACCATAAATTTATTTGGGGACCAGCTGAGGTTAACTAACCCGAACTCTTGTCATGTTAAAGCCAACCAGAATTGTAAGCAGATGCTGTGGTGCCTCTATCCGAACCTGAACCTGAGCCTTAACCAACAAGCCCTTCAAACTGGCCCAATTACCAGCCAGTCGCTGTTGTTTTGGAGACCATGGAAAGGTTTCGTTTAGCATCAGTTGCATACCAGGCTTTACTGTTATCTTTCTCATTTAAACGGCTTGAATGTCAGATAATATGCACTCAGCGAAATTCAATTAAAGGCGGCTTCGTTTGTGCATTTTCTTGTGGAAGGAATCGAAGTGCTGTAGGTGCGTCTACAAAATGCAGCATTTATTGCTTTGGTGCTTGTTTTTGCGCCGTTTCCTAGTTATAAACGAGGTTAGCCGCCTTTAAATGTGTGGCGTTTTTGTTTCAACTTAATCAAATACACTTTTTAACAGCCTATAAAAGGGTACAACTCTAACGTCCGAGATAATTGCAAAGATCCACGCCTACAAGTGGTCCGGAATGCAAATTGCAATTAAATTGAAACGCTCGCCCTAAGCGGTAGACAATGTTGTCAAATTGAAAGAAAAATACAACACAAATCGGGGGCATACAAATAATCAGAATAATCGGAAAGCAGACATTGATCGAGCTGGCTTTTAAAAAAATGCAACTGCGTCCAAAGTTAAATCAGATTTCCAATTACCAATCTGTAAACGCGGGGTACAGCAAATTTTTGTCTGGAAGTAATCGACTGATTTGGAAAAAAAAATAAAGTCAAGGCCTTCTTCATGGAACGAAGAGTGGAAAAATGTGATCCTTTTGGCCAAAAAAAAAATCAATCTTGATGAGGCAGAGCGTTTTAATTATTACTGGCATGATGTTAAGATGCCTGAGTGCTTTGGTACTAACCGAAACTTCAGAGGCAGGTTCCTTGATGGTCTGGGCTGCCTGTAGCTGTCACAGCAGTACTCCAATATGTGAAGTTTCTGGCCGTATGAGCTCCAAATATTGCATAACCCTGTTGGATGAAATTTTGAACATCAGCCAGTGTGGTTACGAAAAAAGGAAACCGAACTTTTAGAATGGTCAACCCGGGCTCCAGCCTTAAACTCCATTGAGAACATGTGGGGGAATCTGTCCCGTCGGCAGATAAAAAGAATGGGCTCAGATCCAAGTGGTTTGAAAAAGTGGTCTATGCATTTTTAAAGTCATAAATGCATAAGTGCGGCGGCTGGACTCACTATTAATTCAGTAGCCGTCCCATCTGCCATACAACCTGTTGTTCTTTAATCCATTTTTTTGAGACTCCCTTTATTTGCATTTCGATGTGCGTATTCTCTTCAGCTGGTGCGATTAGTGTAGAGTCATGTTTATTGATATACGAGTAACATACATAGTTAAATGCCAACTGAGCAGGGTCCTATGGTCTAAATCCGTTCTTTCAGCTGTCGGCGCTTTTTGACATGAAACCAATACCCTTGTCATAAACTTAAATCCTTTGTTCTATTGCCTTTCCTTACATCGTTTAATTAATCTTCCTTCCACCCTTCTTGTAAGGGAGTAATTGCAAAATGATAACGAGATGAGGGCTCTTATTGCGGTGGAAGGTTGAAGGAATTTTCATTGCCCACGTAATATTGATTAAGATCGGATACTGTAACTTGCGGCAAAGCCATTCTGTAAGCTTTAACAATAATATTTAAATAGAATTTATGAACATCTTATTTTACATTTACCATTGCGCATGTAACTCAGCTCCACGAAAAGCACTTTTTCCTTTTTTGTCGGCACACAGCACCCACACTATCCGCTGTACTCCTGGTGTGTTCCTTTTGATGGAATTTCCCAGTTTCTCGAAGAAAGGCGAAAAAGTGCTTCAGTGATAAAGTGCCTGCAGTACGAGTACCCATCACGTCAACGTCAAGTACCTCGGGCTTGATGCGAGCGTAAGCCGGACATTGACAGACGAGTGCTCCACGGTGTCGTCATCACTTACACAGCAAGCACCCCAAGATGTTGTATCACTTATGCCCAGTACATTCAAGTGCTTAGCAAAAGTGTGATGTACCGTCACGACGCCAGTAAGCAGGTTGCAGTCTTCCTTTCTTTCTTACTAAGGGACACCAGGAAGGTCGCTGACCTTTTAGAGACGTCGGGAAGCATTCTTGAAAGTCATACGACACCGAGGACGCAGACTCCACTATGAGCCTTGCCCAGCAAGTTCATAGGCAATATCATTTCGCGTTATCCCACTGTGATCTGAGTCCCACACAAGACTCAGGGGACTTAGCATTCCGACTGCCTTCAGTGATGCCTTGCATTCCTGAACTAGCTTAGAAGTTATAAGAGGATTCAGCAAGGCTCTAACAGCAGCTTGGTTATCGCTACAGATGTAAATGCATCGCCCCCTCCACCGGTTCTCCACAATATAGTTCGTTGCCATCAGGATTAGGCAATGGATTACGCTTGGAAGACAGAAGCAAGTTTTCCTAACGTTCTCGTCCTCCAGAAAGACGCCGACGCCATATACTTTATAGACTATGAGCTATAGACTCATCCGTGAAGACCCGGCCAAATTTGGGTATAGGGAAAGTCGATTTCGTATTTTCTGCAGCGGAGGTCTGATGTCATTGCATCAGACGGCATGTCCATAAGGCCAAAGTCAAAAGACAGGCGCTGCGCAAGGTTATCAAAGCTCCAGTGGGTGTTATACCAAAGATCAGATCTTTTTAAACTGAAGATGGCTTGAGAGTGCAGCCCATGATGTGGATATCAAGGGAATGGAGATCCAGCAATGCGTCTAGAGCGGAGCTAGGTGTGCTAGGGAAACCTCTCATGCAGCAGAGAGACTCAATACTCACGAAAGCTTCATTGACAGCTCGATGTGTTGATCCAATCACATTCCTGTCATCTGCGTACTCAGGTAATTGTGCTGGCTTCTAAAGGATCGTGCCTCTTTTGTTGTGCAGTGAGTGTTGCACGATTAAGTTTAGAACGATGTGAAAAAAGCCACATGACAGCACGTCGGTTTGCCAAAAATCTTTCTTGATATTGAAGACCTCAGTCAATTCATTACCAACCTTGATGGAGCAGCAAAAATTCTCCATAGTCAACCTGCACAACCTAAGGAATTGAGCAGGTAGGTATATCGAAACTAGACATGGCGTGGTATAGATCATCCCTATGAACGATCTCATACGTGGCTTTGAAGTCGACAAGTAGATGGTGAGTGTCGGTCTAAAATTCCAGGATCTCTTTCAAGACCTGCCGTATTGTAATATTTGAACGATTGTGGATTTTCCTGGCCTGAGATGCTTGCAGAAAATATCGTATAGGCGATGTTCAGGAGACTTATTCCTCTATAGTTGGCGCAGTCAAAAGTGTCTCATTTCTGCTGAATCGGACGAGATTCCACGCTTCGGGTATGGTTTCTTCTGACCATATCTTACAGATGAGCTGGTGCTAACTCTCAACCAGGTCATCTCCAGCTGCTTACAATAGCTTAAAAGCTTCGATATAGCTACCCTAACTTTGTCTTGGTCAGGAGGACGGAACTCTCCATCGGTCTTCGTTCAGGGTGAATGGTTCATCCCCGTTGCGAAGACTGTAAAATTGGTTTTTGCCATATTTTCAGTGCTGACTACGACTCTACTACTAGTTGTCAAGTCAATCCATTCTGCTGAAAAGCCTGTGCATTTTCCTTATTTGATTCTCGTACAGCTCACGCGTGCATCTAGTTTCTTGTATGCAGCGTAGCTTTATAGGCTTCTCGTTTGGCTGCATGTACACACTTGCCTACATTCATCGCCGAACCAGAGGTTTCTTTGTGGCGGCGCTCTGAAATCAATCACGATTGCGATTGCTACTTTTAAAGTCGATCTAAGTCTGATCAGACGTTCCGTCTACGAGGTTATAGAATCCGCCCTTGATGCTGTCATCTCCATCTCCTGCAGGGACATGACCACAAATAAGGCTTATATTTCTTAAATTAGCTTTGATGCGGATTGGTAAGAAGCGTTTGCGTACATGCCGAAAGCTTGAGTTTAAGTCTCCATCAAATAGGAAGTCCACATCCAAATAAGCGTCGTCTTTCTTCTTTGTAGCAGTCGCCTTTGTAAATGTCGTTCAATAGTTTCCCATTGCACTTTTCGGATTGCCGTAATATCTACTTTAAAGCGGTCTAGGACCACCGAGAGTTGTTTGGTGCTAAGAGTCCTAACATTCCATGTTGTCTCTGAACTATTGCATTTTTTCATAGAGCTCGGCATAAGTCGAAGTAACTCTAAAGGGAGGTGTGCACCAAGTAGCTCGAACTAACAAGAGCCATGGACGTCGTCGTTGATCCATATATGTCATTCCTCTGACGCAGATCTGGTGAGAGAGAAGTGCTTCAGCCACCAATGCCATCCCGCAGGGGTTGGGTACCCTTCCTACAGCCAAAGGTGCAAGGCTCCCAGACTTCACCACACGAAGGCGAGAGTAGAAGTTAATGGACATAGGCTTATGTGTTGACGCTTGAGTCTTCATAAAAACTTGACTGCCATTGAAAGCCTTCTACTGATCAGAGATTGATGGTTACATTTCTGAGTACAGTGGAATAGCGGATTCATTAAAGATAAGACAAGTTTAAGAACCCCAACATTTCATTCCAAGGGCCAATTACTGCCGCTCTAGTATCTTAATCCACCGCATCAGGCGAATGATATAGGCAACTGAATAAATGCCACCATGCTAACCTTTCCAGTGTTGGTACGATTGAGGAAGGAAAGTATAAAGTGTTTCAGTGCGTCTTTAACGACAGTATGCTCAAGTTTTTTATTCGATATTCAGATTAAATAAATAGATACAATTGGTTCTCAATCCCTTGTCAAATTCAGAGGCAATTCTAAGATCTACTTAGTCGTCAATGCCAAATTTATTGGTAAAAGTAATTTCGACATCTCTGACCCTCATATTTGGATAGTTATGAACAAAATCTTCAATAGTTGAATCTGTCACAACCCTGTCAAATGGAAAGCCCATTGCTCTCTTATCCGGGAATAACTTGTCCTTTAAACCACAGAACGATTCCGCATTATCGCAAACGTCAGGACTAAAAAATAAAAACACAAATTGTCAACAAGTGATTCACTTGAGTTATATGCATCACTATGTACTTACACGTTATTGGTTTGGGTGACCTTATCATTGACATGGTTCGAAATCATCACAAACAAATCATAATCCATTCCATCTGGAGTTCCTTTGGGCAGAAGCATATGTTCGGGCCATCCGCAGCCACAGAATCGTGACTCAGCTATGGCAGCAGGATCAGTTAATCGAAGCTCTACATCAACTCGTCGGAACGTTCTCTCGAATGGGATTGTTACACTTGACAACTCAGAGCGACGTTTGATGCGATTTTGTCCTGGCTTCACTGCAGAACATCAAATGTGGTATGAACTCGAGGTGGAAAAAGCAAAGAATCCATTGTACTTACAGCTCACGACAAATCTATCCAACTCGATAGCCAGCACACGCTTTTCTTCCAATGATAATGACGTTTCTCTTTCGTCACTTTTCGGAATGATAAAAATTCGACAAGTACCCAATCGAATCGCGCTACCAGTGTTATTCACAGTGATGTTGTAGTCGAAGGGATCATGCTGTAGATGTGTGAATCTTACATAGGAATTAGCTGTTGGACCGGCAAAATCCATTCCCGTACCCAAGTCAGCATCACTCTTCTCCCAGTAGGTTCCCAATTTATTTGGCAGCGAATTCTTCGAACGAGCCTTTACCTGCAGAGTCTCTACGACAATCCCGTCAAAGGCGAGCTGCAGTGGGACATCAAAATACCTCACAATTTGCTCATAATTGAATGCTCACCTCATCCGTCCGATAGGGACGCAAAAGCGCTTTGTGTTTGTTGCCCAAATTGTCAATGAATGCATGCCATCGGTAAAAGACTGGATCGCGCATAGCTGTCGCCAGATCTGCCATGACACTGGTAGTCTCCAAAAATCTCGAATCTGGGTCGTGGATTATGGACAACATAAAGTGGCCCAAGTTATGCAAATCACCATAGTAGCGCCGGTTCAAAGAAAGTTGTGAGGACTCGATAATGTTAAATAGAATGTCAATGCCACGCACCTCATCCAAAGGAACCTCCTTCCCTTCAGGCTACACTCGAATGAAACATGGTAAAACGTAATAAGAAACCAACACAGCAAAGTGCTTAAACTCATACATCGATAACATATCCCAAGTCGATGGCCGCTTGAATGCGATTGATCCATCTTTCCAGATCAGCTACTTCAATATTGATTTCCGCTCGGTTGACATCGTGCAATAAAAGATCTGGCATACGGAATGCATACGACCTATTTGTAACACTGTTAATCAATTTGGGGAAGTACCCTTCCTTGATGTATTCTCTCAAGTTACTTAGAGGCTTCGTAGCCCCTAAATAATTACAAAAACGGTCCGTATTGTATCGCGCCATGATCTGGTGATGCATGTACCAAAATAGTTCTCCACGACGATCTTTGACTACAACTTCTCTAGGCCCATCTGAAGGATAGACCAAATGCCAATGCCAATGATGGAGATTTATGCCGATATCCTCACGAAAATAGGCCATTCTTTGCTCCTCTTCACGATCAGATGCCGTGTAGTTAAGTGGAGTTTCCAAAGGAACCTGCCAACCTTCGATTTACTCAAACTGTTGGATTTAAAAAAAAAAAAATTCCTCGACATACCCTATCTCCGGAATTAGTCAGAATAGAAGCTTCATTACGAGCCTGTCGAAGAGTCCTGGGCTCTATGAAATTGTTTGGGAATTGCTCATGTACCGGAGGTACCCGTACACTGGCCGTGTCCTTCCTATGCTGGACCGCAACACCAAGGCAATATTGAAACAAATATGGATTCACACGATCCCTTAAAGACAGGGATGATTAATGATGGAAATCATATGCAGAATTTGACTTGTTTGCTTACTTAATGTAAACGGCCAGAGCGATAAAGGTCTGTTTGTCCTCAGGTTCCATAAAGAGAGTTATTAAGCGACTTGCTGCTTGTTTATGTAAAGGGTTAAATAAACTGAACAATTCCTCACTTGCGGTCTTTGGTATGAAGTCCAGATCGGGCTTGGGAATATCACGAATTGGGATCTAACGAGAAAAATCGTAGAAAAAGATACATTTGATGAATTTTAAACATACCCTGGTTTGAACATCGTTGCTGTAGCGCATTTGAAGCTGCGGCCCCAGATTATAGTATTGCGGAGTGAAGAAGCTATCAGGCAGATCGTACATGGTTTTGCCTTGATCTCGAGGAATGAAAGCAGGCTCCATTGGGCGCTGGAAAAGCATTTCAAGCGCCTTGGTGTCTAACTCTGGATTTGTGGCCATTGCTATGGTTTGAAGCGAGCACGAATACCAAAGGATCTGAACTACGTTTGAAAGTGATTTGACAGTCAACGTGGTGGCAAATTTATATTGTGTTTGGATAGAATTCTGACCACAAGATTGACGTTAGAAAAGGGTTAATGACTGGAGAGAGCGCACGCGAGGGCTTATCTCTAGCCGCATTGCAGATATCGTTTAATGAACTTTGTGCATTTGAACATGCATCGACAGTGGAATGCAATCAAAGGGGAACGAACTTGGGTGAGATAAGGAAGGGTGAACGTTCTACATAGTGCGGTTGCACAACTCTGTGAAATAATTCTTTTCTGGAATTCGAAAGCCGATTGCAAAATCCGGCCGAAGTATGTCGCCTTCATAAGCATGATGTTGAAATTGTTTTTCACTAAGAAATATTAATCTGAAGCCTCACCTAAGATGTAAGACCAAAGGAGAGTCCAAATCAATATGCCACATTGTCATGCCACGACTGTTGGATTAATGGGTTTTCAGGAAGGGCAAGGCTTCTTTGCTGCACTTAGAACATGTGTTCTTCGCCAGTCAATACTACATGAAAAGTTTTGATCTATCTTAAAGCTGCGTACGGTTGTACCACTTCGGCATCACAGAAACTCTATAGCCACTCCCATAGATTGTTCTGCCTATTACGAGTAGCTGCTATCAGGCTTATTGACGATGAATCCTGCGATTATGTGAGAAGAGGAAGAGATGACATCTTACGGTGTTGTGAAGCCTTTAAGTCCATACCATGGAGTGCATCATTCATACAGTATACTTGTTGAGCTCAATTGTGCAATTCAGTCAGTTGAGATCTTAGCCATATCCACCAGTGAACAGGTGGAATGTTTTTGGAAATTAACAAATTTTTTCATAGCCTGAAGCCTGTCTCTCTGCTCCATTAGCAGAGCATTTCTTAAAGTTCCCATTGTTTAAGCGCAATCACTATCTAGATTGCAAAGAAGGCACCAAAAAGTCCAGCGCCAAAAAGTGAAGGTCGAAGGCCACACGCAAGCTACAGATAGATTTCCAAAGCAACTTGGACTTAAAGTTAAAAGGAATCTATTGAAGCACTCTCTGGGACAGAGCTCGGTCGTGTGAAGTCCTGTTTTGAAGAAGACGAATTTACAAACCGAAGGTGAAAAAACTGAAGCTGCCAGTTCATTTGACTTTTCTAAATCAGTCAATCCACAAGTTGGATTGAAGTGCTGCTTGACAGTTGTGATCCCAATAACTGTGACTCGAAAAAACAACCACAAACTAGCCCTAGTTTTCCCTCAGCACGGACTCCGAGGTGTATATTGCTGACGGAAATAGCAGAGGGATTATCCAGGTATCTTCATGCGTCTAACTTGTTTGATATTTTTTTGTTGCATAGTAGGTGAATCTTTAATGCTCTTGTGGCTGCAGATTCCATAGTATTTATGCGCCGGTGTGAGTGGTCAAGAGCAGATGCGCAGTGCATACGTATGCCGTACGCTAGACTAGTCTATGCCAATTTTAAGGAATATTCTTGATTCAGTTAGCCTTCTACAATGTCATCATGGGAAGTACGCGTCTTAAATACCTTAGCACTTAAGAATTGGATTGGCAGTACAATAACTAGATCAATTACATTGCGACCGGTGCAAAGCATAGCTCCAGTTTTCTAGATATGCCCAACATGGATTTCTACCACAATCATTAATAGCGAGTTAGCCAATAAATGGATATCTCGGGCGCCAAAGAACTAAAGCAACTATAATTCCCAGAGATGGCTAAAGCCATCAAACGTAGAAGACCAGTCAAAGACGCCGCCGCATCAGATGTGTTTAGCTTCACCTCATTACCACTCCGAAAGCCCGGGTTTGATGGGGAGTACATGTACCAGAACTTGAATTCATAACATAACCGCTTTACAAGAACTGCGATGGGATGAACCGGATGAAAAACTGTGATGCCTATCGTCCTTGCCGATTTTAATTCCAAGCTAGCCAAGGAGAGCCTTTTTGGTGGGTATGTACACCGTACAGCCTCTACGGCATCACTTCCAGAAACGGACACAGGCCTATTGATTATTGATTATGCGGTGGGACACCTTCCGACACCTTGATATCGAAAATGAGACCTTGCTGACTCCTGATCAACAAACCGTTAGCCAAACCGATCATATTGCGATCGACGCGACGCAAGGTACTCCTCCAGTGTTTTGGATATGCGAACGTTGCGAGCACCTAACATCTACTCGGTCTATTACATTGTTGTAGTAAAGATACGGATACGGTAGCCCACAGCCAGCGAACCATTGTTAGGAAGTTCAAGTCGAATCTCTGAAGAAAAAAACGCGAAGCAATCGATCGAGGCCGTAGAGAGGTGCTATCAGAAAAATAAAGTTTTACCAAATCTGAAAGGATGGAAAGGAAGTCTCTTAGTAGAAACCCAGTCGGTGTTGAGAATCTGCAAAGACTATTTTTACGGACTGGTTAGAGGTGATGACGAACAACATCCAACTGTCGGGCAGAATGAATCATCAACCCGGCCAAGATGAAGTCAACAGCCATTTAAAAGCTTAAGTCTAACAAAGCTGCTGTACTCCGATTAACTGCCGAGCTATTTACAGCAACAGGTAATGATTGGATACGGAGCATACATCAACTCACCTCCTAAATCTGGCTCGACTGAAGTACTTGTACGCCTGAGGCATGGAACCTCAGAATTTTTTGTTCGATTCTACAATAGAAGAGGGAGATCTCCTGCGCTGCGCCAACTACAGGCGAAGAGACACATTCCTAACAACAACATCGAACATAAAATCCTGTCCGCCATATTATTTGAACCCTAAGACCCTTCGTCAATAGTCTGACCAGCACCTATCTGTGTTTTTTTAGGACAGGAAAGTCCACCAAAGATCAACTTTTCATGTTACCGCAGATCTTGGAACAAACTCAGGAGTTCCAAAACGATACACACCACCTCTTCATCGACTTCAAAGCCGCATATGACAGCATCTATAGCGATGAACTATAAGAGCCATGTCTAGCTTAATGTCAGAAAAGGATTTAAACAAGGCGATGAGTAGTCATGTGATCTTTTCAACATCGGTCTTGAAAGAGTTGTGCAAAACTCACAAGTCAACTCGAGAGGCACCGTCTTTCAAAATTCTGTTCGGTTACTCGCACACACAGGCGACATTGACATAATTGAGAAAGAACACAGCGAGCTGTGAATGAAGCGTTTGCGACTGTAGAGGTATGCCCGGCAATGTTGGGTTTAGCGGCAAATGAAGGAAAACAAAGAAAATGCTTTCAGCAAGAAGGGGCACACAACATCGAGGCTTAGGACAAAACTTCAAGATGGCAAACTACAATCTTTGAAACAAGGTACTTTATCGATCTCGCCTCCGCTATTAGCTCCGACAAAGACACTAATTGCTTCTTTGGGCTTAGAACGCAATTGAGTATATATAGTTATGTGCAAGTGGTGAATAGACGCTTTTATTATTGCTCGGCGACTAGCACTATAAATATACGTGTTTTTTTGCCAAAAACAAATTAAAAAGGTGCGCGAAAAAGGCAAGATAGTCGTCTGATATTAAATGAAAACTTTTTGCTTTAAACTTTCCAACAAAAACATAAATATATAAACTAAAATTAACATTCTGAATGAAATCGGACAACAAGTAAGTCGGTTCCTCTATTCTCTGCCATTTTCTCTGCCGATCACACGTCAAACGATCAAAGAAAGTAGCACAGCACCAACACCTTCAGCTCCTCCAATTCCAACGCTAAAGGGCTCATCTTCACTTTTAGTACACAACAACGAAACTACTGCTACCATTTCTGCAGCAAAAAACACCACCGCTAGCGCTCGACTCTCTCTAGAAACCTTGGATGACCGCCTAAGTAGACAAAGCGCAATCCTAATCGATGCCTTCGCTAAGGAAATCCAAAATCTTCGTGAAAACTTTGAATCCAAAGTTGCTGAGCTCCAGAAAAACTGGTCCAGTCAGCTGGAAAACATCACATCGAACGTTTCCCAGGTGACCAATCGTCTTGAGCGTATGGAATCCAGCTCTAAAAGCAAAATCAATGCCTTGAAAGTGGAGCTTCATAATATAAATTTGCATTTGAATGCCTTGCAAAGGAAGGAGCTTGTCGCCGATGCTGTCCTCTTCTTGGTCCCACATCTTAATGAAGAAAACCAGTGAGCTTTGTCGTACCATCGACGTCCAAACACCACCAGTATTGGGGAATATCTTCCGATTACACCCCTGTAGAAATCATAACAATCGTTCTCCGCCACCAATAATACTGCAGTTTCCAAGACAGCACGAAAAAGACTCTGTGCTAAGAGCTGCTGTTCTCTATCGAAAAAATAGACAAAAAGAGTTTTGCCTCCGTGAATTGGGAATTGCTTCAGATGCCAGCTGTTACAGGGAAAAATCGTGATATTCTACGCTCTGCTGTCAAACTGAAGAAAGAGAAAAAAATATTCGCAGCCTATACCAAGTTGGGTCTAGTTTACGTTAAATTAAAAAAAGGATGGAAGAAGCTTTGTCGTTCAAACTCACCAAACATTAGAAGCTATCTTATAATTCTTTATAATTCTCTATCATTTTATTCTATATCATTTACTAGTACAAACATAATTATTAACCTTCAGAATAATTTAACAGTTTCAATGTTCGTGGTAAGATTTTCACTTTATTTTAACTCATTTTTAATTACTGATTTAAATAGAGCTGTCCATCATGAATATGGGTAATGTATCAGATACTGAGGAAAACGCAGTCGTTGGAGCTAACGGATATCTTGTTGGCATGATTCGTGTTCTCCAGGTACAACAGAAGGGCCTTCATATCTGCCATATTAACGCCCAAAGCTTGTACCCTAAAATAGACGAATTTAGACATATTTTCGTAGACTCTAAAACTGACGTCATATGTGTTTCTGAAACATGGTTTCATGCTGATGTATCTGATGAAATTTATAAAGTAGAAGGTTTTGAGCTTAATTTTAACTTTGTATGCAAATCAAGTAAGGTCTGCCCTCTCGAATACTATTTCCTAAGCATCAAATGTAGTCATGAGAAAATATTGATCGGCGTAGTCTACAGACCAAATAACTCCATCTCTTTTGCTCCACTATATGCCATCCTCGAGGAGAAAGGCTATACTGCCACTAACATAGTTATATGTGGCGATTTTAATTGTAATCTGCTAGATAAATCCGGCTCCATAGGCTTTCTGGAAAATATGAAATCGTTCGATCTAAACCCGGTCAACACGTCAACCCCTACCCACTTTACGACCACTGCTTCGACTCTTATCGATTCAATTTTTGTATCCGATATGGGGAAAGTCCTGTTGTATAGCCAACTCTCAGCACCTGCATTCTCAAAGCATGACTTGATGTATCTAACTTACCACGCTAAAAACGAATTTGCTGAGTCTAAAGTCATGTTTAGAGACTAAACCTAAATTATGCTCAATTGCAAGCAGATACTATAGCCACATGCTGCGAGTGTATATATCGGATGTCCCTTGTTGATGATCAAACTACGAGGGGAGTTCAACATATTCTCGGAATCGGGGTGAAGCTGTGGTTATATATATAAATTGACTTATTTATCAAGTAATACTATTATTTTAGTGCATTCATGTAAAATTTCATATAAATGTGATTATTAGTTCGCGTTTTATCTCTAGTTAAACAGAATCATAATGGCAACTGAGACGATGATGGTGAAAATTGAGCATCGCGCTGTAATTAAATTTCTCACTAAGCAAGGAAAAAGTCAAAAAACTATTCATTTACCAGGGTTCAGCACCTTCATTATCAACTGTGCAAAAGTGGTCAAGTGAGTTCAAGAGAGGCAGAGAGAGCATTGAAGACGACCCCCGCTCCGGCGCCCCGGCTACTGCTTGTACGGGAGAAAGCATCAAAGAAGTCGAAAAACTTGTTCTTGAGGATGCCCGAATAAAGGTGAAAATGATGGCAGAGATCACCAAGCTTTCAATTGGTACCATTCACACCATTCTTCATGACCATCTTAACCTTTCAAAGGTCAGTGCAAGGTGGGTGCCACGAATGCTCACAGCGCCTCAGAAAAAAGTGAGAATCGCATGCTGTAGAAAGCTTTTGGAGATGTGTAGTGAGAACGCGGACGGTGTTATGGATCGAATTGTTACTGGGGACGAAACATGGGTTCACCACTATGACCCTGAAAGCAAACAAGAGTCCATGCAGTGGCATAAAAAAGGAACAGACCCCCCGAAGAAGTTCAAAGTCACTCCGTCTGCCGGGAAGCTCATGGCCACAGTTTTTTGGGACTCAAAGGGAATCTTGCTCATTGAGTACAAAAAAAAAGGTGAAACCATCAACGCCACATCCCACGCTTCCACTTTGCATAATTTGCGGGAGGAAATTAAAAAGAAAAGACGGGGTAAACTCGCAGCGGGTGTGTTGCTTCTTCATGACAACGCTCCTGTTCACACGGCGCGAGTTTCGAAGGCTGCTGCGCGAGATTGTGGTTTCGAAGAAATCCAACACCCACCCTATAGTCCAGACCTTGCCCCTAGTGATTATTTCCTGTTTCCGGATTTGAAAAAATGTCTTCGTGGAAAAAGATTTTCGGATGATGAAGAACTCAAGTCGGTATTTTGCAGAGAAAGGGGAAATTTATTTTTTTGAGGGTTTAAAAAAGCTTATCTCAAGATGTAAAAAATGCATTGATGTTGGGGGAGATTATATTGAAAAATAGAAACAATTTAAATTGAATTCGCATTTTCCTTCATATCGATACCGAGAATATATTGAACGCCCCTCGTAACTTTCTGCAGGAAAAAATTGCTTTCCTCTTCAACAAGCATGTGCCGTTAAAAGCAAAAAGCAAAAAGCCCCCTTTTCTTCAATGACTTACCCCCAATATCCTACAGCTTACAAAAAAGCGTGATGATGCCTATAAAAGCTGGAAGAAATACCGAAGTTTTTGAATAAATATCGCAAACTCCGCAATAAAAAGACCTAAAACTCCTGATGATATAGACTACGACCAGCTTAACTCAATTTTCTTAGCGTCGAGTGATCCCTCCTCAGTAAGCCTAACCGCTTTCGACCAGTCACCGGACGATCGTAGAGAATCATACATCGATTTCTATATGCTACGCGAGGAAGACGTTCCAGAAGCGGTACTATCGATCGAATCAAACGCTATGGGACTCAACGAAATCCATCCAAAATTTGTTAAGCCTCTGCTTCTATATTTACTGCCTTTTATACCACACGTCTTCAACTCAATTTTAACGACATCAGTCTTTCCCGCTCATTAGAAAGACGCTAAAATGAGTCCTATTCCTAAGAAATCGAATGGAAATACGGTCAAATTCAGACGAATCTCAATTTTGCCATTCCTTTCAAAAATTTTTGAGAAATGCATTCTGGTTTCCGTCAAAAACAAAGTTGCAAGACTGCTTTATTAATGGTCGTCGATGAAATTAGAAAAGCTGTTGATGAAAACCGTCTTGCAATCCTGACGTTACTTGACTTTTTGAAAACATTCGCCACGGTTAACCACACTAGTCTTTGCTCAAAGCTTAGGGAAGAGTTCAATTTTTCATTGCCTTCCACAAAACTTATTCTTTCCTATTTAGAAGGGAGACAGCAACGGGTTGTAGCGGGCAACCGATGTTCATATCCTTTGTCAGTAAAGAGGGGGGTACCGCAAGGCTCTATTCTTGGACCATTGCTTTTTTCGCTCTATGTAAATGAACTGCCCAAGATTGTTGAACATAGCGCAATCCACATGTTCGCTTTTCAATGAATTTAATTCACCAAGCCACTGCGCAGGTAAATGAAGATCTCCAGCGTATACTTGTTTGGTCGAAAAGAAAATTGGATCTTATTCACTTTCCATCAATCCAGCTACCTAAAAGTCCAATAGAGTACGTTGACTCTGCCAACAACCTTGGTTAATATGTATAACCGGATATTTAACCGGACCCTTACTTTATCTACCCACTTAAATGCCATTATAGGTAAGGTATACGGTGGACTACGTGCTCTCTGGACTACACATCGCTTTATCCCTACACGGACAAAGCTTTTGTTAGTGAAAACTCTACTAATGCCGATTCCGTTCTATTGTTCTGAGATCTTTTGCTGCCCTGACTACGACTCCAGGAGAAAGCTCAATGTCGTACATAATAATATTGCCCGCTTTGTATTTAATCTAAAACGATATGACCATGTTTCCTTTTACTCAAAGCAAATCAGTGGATGTACATTTGATAACGTGTTCAAATATAGAACCCTTAGTTTCCTGCATGATATAATTCAAACTAAGCAACCGGCATAACTATTCAATAAGCTACGCTTCCTTCAGTCAGGTAGATCATGTATGCTTTTTCAAACGAGCTTGACTTCTGAACGCCAATTTTTCGTAAATTCTGCACGGCTGTGGAATTCCTTGCCTATAAATATTAGGAAAATAAGAAGCACTAAAAAATGTAAGTCATCTCTCTTAAAATATCTGGCCAATGAAACAATTAGAGTTTAAAATGTTTAATTTGTTGTAATATCAACCGTCGCTTTCTGTTTTTTTTTTCTTTTTTATATATAAATTGTAAATTTACTTCTTCTATCACTACTATTATTTTTATACATACACATACTTGCACATATTTGTATCTAATACTTAAAAAAAAAATTGAGGCTTTCACACTTTAAAAGATTCCATTATCTTACCGTGTAAGTGATACTTACTTAATAAATACATACAAAATACAAATACAAAGTACGAGTAGTAATCCAAGATAGATAACACAAGACACCTGTCACCCCAGTCATGCTTTACGGCGCATAAGCTTGGACACGGGCGAAAGCTGGCAAAAATGCTCGCGGGCGTATTTACTTCAATAAGAATGGAGGAGACGTTTCAACAGCGAACTGTATGGGCCTTACAGAGATCGGATAAGCCGGCTTCTTGGTCGCCTCGAAGACTCGAAACCAACCCCCCAGCCCTGAAAATTTTCGACCTCAACACTGCGGAACAGCATGGTTGGGGATGACCTCATCTTAGGTCGTGCACACATATGAAAGTGGACATCGGCTAACTTCGTGTGCGCAACTGGAGGCAGTTGCCAAAAGACCGCGCTATCTGGAGAAGCATTTTAGCTGAAGTCCTGGCCCACCTAGGACTGTAGCGCTATATAAGTGAGTAAGTGTCACTACTTCTTTTGTTAGATTCCGACTCCCTAGCATGCCCGGCTCTGCTCTATACACTCTGGTGAATATCCCTCCCATGATTGAATCGTGGGCTGCACTCTCGCAGTCATCTTCAATTTAATACAACGACACAAGAAATCCCGTGGCTCCGAAAGTATGAAATCAACTTTTTCCGTGTTAAGGCTGTAGATGGCTGACTCTACAGAACGCCGACACACCAAACAAATGCTCGCCTCATCTCTAAGAAGTCAGCGCCTTTTTTGTTGCTCCTCAATAGGAAAAGCTACTGGCATAGCAAATGAGAACTATGCTTTTGCCAATTACTTAACTACCCTAGACCTCAGTGGTACAATATCCTGCGACTCTTCCTGTAAGAGTAATGACGACAACGTGGAGCAGTTTCTCTGAGTTCTCTGGTGTATGGCAGCATCTGGCTGTAGGTATTGGTCGCTGATTAGGTAATGGCTGGCACTTATACGACAGACTGACAACATCCAACGACCATTTGGATATCAAATCCAGGTTTCAACGACGAGGATGTGATAGTTGCTGGAATGCTTCGTCTGGGTTGCTGGGAGCAGGGATCAGGTTGTTGAAGTGAATAAAAGGCTGCTATGTCCCAGGCAGAATCAGTTCATGTAAGACACGGTATGTTACAATTACATGATAAGCAAAATATGAAAGTTTACAATTCTATACATTAATCCATGTCAAAATATCTACGATTACTGGCCTCAGTTAAGGGAATCGTCCAAAGTTTGTGGTTTATGATGGGCTTTTGGTTGGGCTAATAATTTGTCTCCTTCGGTAACTCACATGTGAAGAACCAAGTTGCTTTAGATTCCGCCCTCGGAATGTACATTACGTTCCACAGAATCAAAAATATGATGTTACAAATTAAGAACAAACATATTACATATCATCAGGTACCGATTGCAGTGTCTGGAGTTCTAGCTAACAATTGTCCCAAAACTATTATCACATCTGTTCTGTTTGCTTATGTCCTTATTCCTTAATAAGGTGGCCACTAGCGTAACACAATACAAAATTTCTCATTTTTCGGAAAAAAAGGCGATCCGGAGGTCATCAAAATTGTCGAATTTTAGACAGAGGGCATGTAATGTTGTCTCCCAAAGTTGCAATTGCCGCTGGTTTATTGGCATAGACGAGGGATTTGATGTATCCCCATAAAAAATAGTTTCAAGGCGTCAAATCGCACCGTCTTCCTGGAAACCGCATGTCGACCAGGTTCAGCTCGTGCATTTTGGGCAAAAAAGAAGTTCGAAATCATTGAACGATAGCCGGCGCTATTCAAAATGGGACTCTCTGTATGGACCACTTAAGACTTAGCCGTGGTCTACATTTACATAAAATGTGAAGTGAGTAAATTTTGGTAGACCAAGTGAAACCTTCTGTCGAGCAAAATTTGTATAACTTTACACCATAAGGATGAGCTTGTTTGGTATATATTGTCGGAAAACTAGCCTGCCTCTCCAAGGAATGCACCCTCTGAAACTTCGTCTGCAGCGTGTCTAGAAGAGGTTTTAGTTTTTCAATTCCATCTCCTGCCGCTATTAAGGTGTTGTCAGCAAAATGAATAAAGTTCAGAAGAAGTTGGAAACGATTTCTTGACATAGTTTTAGCAGGAATGCCAAAATTGTAAATATTTTTCTTCGACTAATATTCTTCCAACAATCCCACCTTTACAAGGCATATCCATAGTAAAAGCCCGAGGATTTTTTTTTTCAGTCGTTCACATATCTCCGTGGAGAACAGACGTGTTTCGGCTTGCGAGTGAATAGTGATTTTTAAAATCAGTGACAAAGAGACATTCGAGGAAGATCATATAGGCTCCAATTAGCAGAGTGTCAGTGTGCTCGGCTGACAGTTGACGGTCGTGGGTTCGAGTCCCAGTGTACTCTACACATCTTTCTTTTTTAATTTTTACATTTTAAAATAAATTCAGAAACAATAAGAATTGTGAGGAGCGGTCCGCTATGTTAATACCGGGATCTGCTAAAATATCAGGTGAGGCTTCGAGTAGTTCGAGCCAAATCCCAAAAACAAAGAGAAGGAGGAAGCTTAGTCCAACTTCTAACTTAACAAAATGTCCCACCCAATCAACGGCCCCTGTAAAGCTGCTTGGCGGAGTGGGGGAAAAGAACAACTTCGCTTCATTGGCAACAAGCGAATCTGAAGATGAAAAGGAAAAAATGGAGGCCATAAGTAGCAGCATCAAAATGCTACAACAAAGAGTGCTGGCCATAAAAGAAAAGCAAATGGTAAGAAGGAAGAGGGAAGAGCAAGAGCAATCCCAATAACAGCAGCTTGCTCAAAAGCAGAAACAACAACAGCACCAAGTAAATAAAGTAGCACAAGTGTTACAACAACAAAATGTTAAGAAACACCAGCAACAACAAGTGCAGCCACAACAACGGCAACAGCTAAAACAGCAGCAGCCACAAAAACGGCAGAAGAAGAAGGAGAAGGTGCCTCCTATTAACACCTATAAACTGGAGGTAAATGCTAGCAAGGACCTTTGTAAGTTGGTCATTGGTAATAATTTTAACATAAAGAGATTGGGGAACTATCGCCATGCCATCCACTGTAATTCAGTGGAGGGCTACGCGAAAGTGAAAGAGATTCTAAAAGAGACGACGATGGAGCACTATTCATTCACGCCGAAGTGTGAAAAGCGGCAATCGATGTTGCTGAAGGGGTTGGAACCGTCTTTTGATCCTGGGGAGATCCTGGCACTGCTCAAAGAGAAGGAGTGCGAAGGACTCAAGTTCATGGGGGTAAATCCATTTACCACAGCTAGAGCCAGGCGGGAGAAACGGAGTCTGCGTTCTTCCTGGTGCAACTCAGTCCCGAAAGCCGTCTGGATAGTCTAAGGAGTATCAATGTCTTAGACTACCAGGTGGTTCAGTGAGAAAAATTAAAAAGGAGCGAAGGCGTTATACAATGCGTTCGCTGCCAGAGGTTCGGACACGCCGCGTCGAACTGCCAAATGCAGCCTCGATGCGTGAAGTGCGCAAAGAACCACAGTTCCGAGGAGTGTGCTCTGGGTAGGGACGGAGTATCCGACAGGACGCAATTCTCGTGCGTGTTATGTGGGAACGTGGGACACACCCCAAACTATCGGGGTTGTCCTAAGTTCGCTGACATTAAAAAAGCAAAACTGGCTCAACAGCAGAAGGTGAAACCTGTAAGGTTTCAAACACCAGCCGTCACGTCCCAAATTTCTTACGACCAAATGGCGGCAGGTGGGAGGGATACGGTACAGCAAGCGACTGTTGTTTCTCCGGCGCCAATGCCGAGAACAACGGAAGCTGCACCTAACATGTTGGCCATCTTGCTCGCAATCCAAAGACAGATGGCTTAGCTGCAAAAGCAGGTGCAAGAACAGGCCAAGCGGGTGGACCAGATCTACACGCTGCTGCCGGGCATAACGCAACACATGTCTTAATGGGTACGCACATGGTGGAGCAAACTTTGAAGATCCTTGCGGTGAATGTTAATTCACTGATTAAGATCGAACGAAGAGCCGCGATGTTTAAATTGTTACAAGACCAAACTCCTGATGTGCTTTTCGCTAACGAAACCAAGCTAACCGATGAGCACAAACTGGAGTACAACAATTATATTGTTAGAAGAAGAAACCGGCCCGGATCCAAATGTGGAGGCGGGGTCGCAATCTTCATTAAACAAGGTATATAATTTCACAGAGTGTACAAGGGAGTGTTGCGAAGGTTCCGGGTGTTGGAGGCAGTCGTCATTTACATCCCGCTCCGCAGTGGAAAGCGGCTGTACTTAGCCTCTGTCTATGCACCTGAGACTTCACAATCCACTTTATTCATTACAGAGCTCGACACCCTTTTTCGACTTCTGAGGCTGGAATCGGGGGAGAATTATTTTATAATCGGCGGGGATTTCAACGCTAAACACAGAGATTGGGGAAATAATTTGCCAAATGCTAGAGGGAACCTACTACTCGATTGGTGGGGTCAGCACGATGTCATGTATAGACTTGGTCTTAAAGCGACGGATAACCCGTCGTTTCCCAGAGGCGGATCTTATTTGGATCTACTGCTGTACGATGAACGTATACGACGGCCAGGTACGAATTTACAAACGCTAAACTGTCTGCACACATTCGTGTATGACAGCGACCATTGCTGTTTTAGCACCGAAATTACAGTTTCCAACGAAATTGCGGAATTGGAGGAAGAGCTGAGGATCAGTAAACCACTCTTGTACATTCTTTATAATATGCTAACCAATATAGAAGGTCTCATGATTTTTAACGTAAACCACCTGTCATGTAGACTTTATGTTTACGGGATGCCCATACATCCATATCGCTTTCCGTCAATTCTTTGATACCAATTCGGAACTGTGTTGGAGGCACAAGTTCCACCCTTGGTATGAGTCGAAGCCGACCTAAAACCTCTTGCTGTTCTTAGGGTCACAGCACCAATACTTATTTGCAACTCTACAATGGGTTAGACCCGTTCCCGCGATTTGGGTTTAAACCACAGCCACCATGACGCTCTCACAAGGGGGCCTACCTCAACAAGTCAGGCCCGGACCGAAATCCGGGGGGCTCCTGACTGCCATGGTACAGTTATTTCAGTCCTGGTAGGGACTACCGGTGGTCCAGCCGCCAACAAGACCTATGACCGGCAACTTGTTACTGGTCAAATCATAGCAACCTTCAGAGACGTTATCTGAAGATGTTTACGATAAGACCAGTAATATGCTCTGCCTCCGCTTTTTATTAGACAACGTCATTGATGGGCGAAGCTTTGATAATTGGGCGGGGGCCCATGCTAACCAACAGACAGTTCATCGTGAAAAATGGTAATGTGACTTCTGTTGGAATATTTCAAATTAAAAAATTGCCGATCCTATTCAACATTTATACAAGCGACTTGATAGGTTCACTTCTCCATACTATTGCGTACGCAGACGATTTGATAGCGTACAGAACAGGTCCAAAAATCGAGGTCATTAATACTCTCTTGCAGCGTGACTTCGATAAGATAAGACGATTTTGCGACGACTGGAAGTTGAAAATCAACTTTCGGAAGTCGGAAACCATTCTCTTTAGGACGCCGTTGTCTGGAGCCTCTAGAGATACCAGGAAAAATTGGCGTAAGTTCTCGATCATTGGAAAACGCGGACAGCCTCTTGTTTTGTTAGTATGTAAGTATGTTAGTATGTTAGTATGTAAGAATTAATGATTAATATAATGAAATGCATTTAAAACTAAACCCGAGAAATTTTCTTATCTCTGTGGCGTTCGTGGGAACCCATTTCTTTTTTCTTGATGCACGAGTTATTAGAACGCGATGTATTTGCTGCTCTGCATACCTATTTGTTTCCAAAACTATAAATTGTATAATCTCCTCATCAACAAAAAGGTAAAAAGCTTCAAGACAGGTTATAGTTGAAGACACGTCTATTAGGAAACCGGACTTTCCAGTGAAAGGAAAGCTTTTTTGCCGGGAAGAAAACTCCATCCATCGTACATGGTCACTTGTATCAATCAGGGCTGATGTATCCTCGGCTTCTTCAAGCATCTCTTCCTCATCACTTTCTAGCACTTCCACATCAACCACGTTCAAATCTTCATGTTTCGAGTCGGTATCTGAGTTAGGATCATCATTTGGTAGCCAATTATCATCAAAATCCAAACCGTCGCTTGAAAAATCTTCGTCGCTTTCTTCCATTTCTGGTTCCCTCTCGACCACATTTTCATCCAAATTTACTCTTTCCATTTCAAATGCTTACTTTTCAGAAACCTACAGCTGTACGAAAAATATTATTGACAACTTGCGCAATCACTTATGTAACACTTACTAAAAACACAGGAGACAACACGAGACAACACGAGGATACTACTGCCGTACGTTTTTGTGCGACGTGGCTCCAACGAGTATTTTTTTATTTTATGGCGCCACGTCGTACGAAAACGTTCGACACACAAATACCGTTAAAATTTCACAGTTATGATGACAAAAAAATAGGAATTAGTTGGAAACTTCTTTTTAGGCGATACAGAAAATTGAAAAAAAAACTGATTTGGCCTGGCGTAAACCACAATGTTAATATGGCTTGGCAGTCAAAGTGTTAAAAAGTTATTGGCAAACATTGATTTATACCCTTTCACAATTTTCCTGTGTTTCTTTTTGACAACTAAAAACCAAGAGATTACAAAATCTCTCATTAGTTCCGTAGAAATCCACGATTTTTTGATTTGGGCTGGCGCACTGCGGTCCACTCGCTTGACACCGGTGACCAATTGTCTTAAAAGTTTGCAGTCTTATCTTCTATTCCCGTTGTTCTTCGTAGACATCTGAAATTTGCTCAGCCGCTTTTCTTACTGTCAAGTATTCAGAAATAGTAGCAAGATTTTTGTTAAGTTGAACAAGAGTTAGGAGTTTCGACCCGAATCGACTCGGGTGGTGTAAAGCAACATCGGCTATCCAGGATTATTCTCCGATGTACATATCTCCACTACCTCAATGTAAAGTCTTGTCCAGGAGATGGTGTGTGACGTGATTGCGTCAATTACGACATGCTAAGAGTGAAGAGCAATATCTACACATACATACGAGTACATCGACTGTATCTAAACTGACTTGGAAAAATATTACTTTTCATGCTGTCACCTATTGGCCATACTAATTGTTCCAAAACAAGAACGTCTGCCAAATATGGTGCAACCTAATTTGATTAGTCCTGTTAGAATGCCAAAGTTGACCATAAATTTATTTGGGGACCAGCTGAGGTTAACTAACCCGAACTCTTGTCATGTTAAAGCCAACCAGAATTGTAAGCAGATGCTGTGGTGCCTCTATCCGAACCTGAACCTGAGCCTTAACCAACAAGCCCTTCAAACTGGCTCAATTACCAGCCAGTCGCTGTTGTTTTGGAGACCATGGAAAGATTTCGTTTAGCATCAGCTGCATTCCAGGCTTTAGTGTCATCTTTCTCATTCCCATGTCAGATAATATGCACTCAGCGAAATTCAATTAAAGGCGGCTTCGTTTGTACATTTCCTTGTGGAAGGAATCGAAGTGCTGTTTTTGTTTGAACTTAATTAAATACACTTTTTAAAAGCCTATGAAAGGGCACAACTCTAACGTCCGAGATAATTGCAAAGATCCACGCCTACAAAGATACCGGAATGCAAATTGCAATTACATTGAAACGCTCGGCCTCAGCGGTGGACAATGTTGTCAAATTGAAAGAAAAATACAACACAAATCGGGGGCATACAAATAATCAGAATAATCAGAGAGCAGACATTGATCGAGCTGGCTTGTACAAAAATGCAACTGCGTCCAAAATTAAATCAGATTTCCAATTACCAATCTGTAAACGCGGGGTACAGCAAATTTTTGTCTGGAAGTAATCGACTGATTTGGAAAAAAAAATAAAGTCAAGGCCTTCTTCATGGAACGAAGAGTGGAAAAATGTTATCCTTTTGGCCAGAAAAAAAAATCAATCTTGATGAGGCAGAGGGTTTTAATTATTACTGGCATGATATTAAGATAATTGAGTGCTTTGGTACTAACCGAAACTTCGGAGGCAGTTCCTTGATAGTCTGGGCTGCCTTTAGCCATCACAGCTATTTGAACATCAGCCAGTGTGGTTACGAAAAAAGGAAACCGAACTTTTAGAATGGTCAACCCGGGCTCCAGCCTTAAACTCCATTGAGAACATGTGGGGGAATCTGTCCCGTCGGCAGATAAAAAGAATGGGCTCAGATCCAAGTGGTTTGAAAAAGTGGTCTATGCATTTTTAAAGTCATAAATGCATAAGTGCGGCAGCTGGACTCACTATTAATTCAGTAGTAGTCCCATCTGCCATACAACCTGTTGTTCTTTAATCCATTTTTTTGAGACCTTTATTTGCATTTCGATGTGCGTATTCTCTTCAGCGGGTGCGATTAGTGTAGAGTCATGTTTATTAATATAATATACATAGTTAAATGCCAACTGAGCAGGGTCCTATGGTCTAAATCCGTTCTTTCAGCTGTCGGCGCTTTTTGACATGAAACCAATACCCTTGTCATAAACTTAAATCCTTTGTTCTATTGCCTTTCCTTACATCGTTTAATTAATCTTCCTTCCACCCTTCTTGTAAGAGAGTAATTGCAAAATGATAACGAGATGAGGGCTCTTATTGCGGTGGAAGGTTGAAGGAATTTTCATTGCCCACGTAATATTGATTAAGATCGGATACTGTAACTTGCGGCAAAGCCATTCTGTAAGCTTTAACAATAATATTTAAATAGAATTTATGAACATCTTGTTTTACATTTACCATTGCGCATGTAACTCAGCTCCACGAAAAGCACTTTTTCCTTTTTTGTCGGCACACAGCACCCACACTGTCCGCTGTACTCCTGGTGTGTTCCTTTTGATGGAATTTCCCAGTTTCTCGAAGAAAGGCGAAAAAGTGCTTCAGTGATAAAGTGCCTGCAGTACCAGTACCCATCACGTCAACGTCAAGTACCTCGGGCTTGATGCGAGCGTAAGCCGGACATTGACAGACGAGTGCTCCACGGTGTCGTCATCACTTACACAGCAAGCACCCCAAGATGTTGTATCACTTATGCCCAGTACATTTAAGTGCTTAGCAAAAGTGTGATGTACCGTCACGACGCCAGTAAGCAGGTTGCAGACTTCCTTTCTTTCCTACTAAGGGACACCAGGAAGGTCGCTGACCTTTTAGAGACGTCGGGAAGCATTCTGGAAAGTCATACCACACCGAGGACGCAGACTCCCCTGTGAGCCTTGCCCAGCAAGTTCATAGGCAATATCATTTCGCGTTATCCCACTGTGATCTGAGTCCCACACAAGACTCAGGGGACTTAGCGTTCCGACTGCCTTCAGTGATGCCTTGCATTCCTGAACTAGCTTGGAAGTTATAAGAGGATTCAGCAAGGCTCTAACAGCAGCTTGGTTATCGCTACAGACTATGAGCTATAGACTCATCCGTGAAGACCCGGCCAGTTTTGGGTATAGGGAAAGTCGATTTCGTATTTTCTGCAGCGGAGGTCTGATGTCATTGCATCAGACGGCATGTCCATAAGGCCAAAGTCAAAAGACAGTCGCTGCGCAAGGTTATCAAAGCTCCAGTGGGTGTTATACCAAAGATCAGATCTTTTTAAACTGAAGATGGCTTTGAAATTATAGCCCCTGATATAAATATCAAGGAGAGGGAGATTCATCAATGCGTCTAGAGCGGAACCGGCAGCTTGTTCCACAAGACAACGGACGCATAGGATATAATTAGCCTTATCATACCCGTATAGATCCAGAGGACCCTTCTCGGTGACAAGCCCCTTGTCTTGGCGATCGTTCTTTTGCACTGCAAGAAGGCCAACAGCACCTTAGAGGCTTTCGACGAAACATGTCCGGTCCATAGAAGTTTGTTATCCAGGATGACACCCAAATGCTTAGCTTCTTAGGAGAAATGGATGGTGATGCTTTTAAGCACTAGATGAGTCAGCCCATACGGCTTCGGTCTTCTCGTAAACAGAACAACCTCAGTTTTGAGAGGTTTGTCTAAAAGCCCTGCGATTTAGTGCAAACAGTTGCTAGACACGATCCAACAGACAGTACAGATCGTATGCTCGTGTATAGACGTCAGGACTATTGAGCATGTTGAGCATAGAGGTGAACAACATCCACCATAGCAGTGGAGGTAGAACAACGCCTTGGGGGCATCACATATCGACCACTGTCAGCATCCGCAATCAATGTTCTATTCACCAGCATCCAAAAAAACCCAGTGATTCATCTACGCCGGGTTGTCAAGCCAAGTTACACAAGCCGTCAAAAATTACGTTGTCGAAAGCACTCTCGATTCAGATGAAAATGTCCAGCGCGTATTTATCCTTGTCGACTGCGCCTTGAATTCTGCTGACCAGATTTTGAAGCGCACTCTCGCAAGATCTTCCGCGTTGCATCGGAGACAGAGGATATATTCGCAAGGTAATTTTGCGCACATGGATCTCAATCATTCTCTTCATACTCTTCAACATGAAGGAAGTCAGAGATATAGGTCCGAATCTCTATGCAATCCTCTTTTCCGATTTTCGTTATAAAAGCTAATCCCACTGTTCGCCAGAGTTTCGGTCTGTATACCAGTGCCAGTCTAGCAGTGAAGATTGGCTGTACTACCAGCAACTGGTCTATTACACTCTGTGACATAACTAGGTATATGCCATCGGTGCCAGACGACTATAAGCCATCAATTGAAGCAACAGCATATCGAATGGCCCATCCGTCACCACAACGGAAGTGATATAACATACCAACTGCAGCGTGCTGTGTTATACAGCTCGCTAACAACTTTGTTAATAGGAGCCGCAGTGAGCCTCAAGCATAAGACGGAGAATCTCCACTTTTGACTCAATGTAGCTGCCATCATAATCTTCAGCTTTTGAGAACTTTGACCAGCCTTTGACAAGCCAAACAAAGTTTGTAGTCTTCTGACTAAGCCGTCAGTGGTGTGTGTCCTTATCTGATGACAACATGGACATTATTTTAGCCTGGTTTATCGTCAGACCTATTTTGACAACTTCCGACTCAATACTCACGAAAGCTTCATTGACAGCTCGATGTGTTCATAAAGTAATTGTGCTGGCTTCTAAAAGATCGTGCCACGTTTGTTGGGCGGTGAGTGTTGCACGACTATGCCTAGAACGATGTGAAAAAAGTCACATGACAGCACGTCGGTTTGCCAAAAATCTTTCTTGATATTGAAGACCTCAGTCAATTCATTACCAACCTTGATGGAGCAGCAAAAATTCTCCGTAGTCATCCTGCACGAATTGGGCAGGTAGGTATATCGAAACTAGACATGGCGTGGTATAGATCATCACTATGAACGATCTCATACGTGGCTTTGAAGTCGACAAGTAGATGGTGAGTGTCGATCTAAAATTCCGGGATCTCTTCCAAGACCTGCCGTATTGTAATACGAGTATTTAAACGATTGTGGATTTTCCTGGCCTGAGATGCTTGCAGAAAATATCGTATATGCGATGTTCAGGAAACTTATTCCTCTATAGTTGGCGCAGTCAAAAGTGTCTCATTTCTACTGAACCGGATGCGATTTCACGCTTCGGGCATTCTTTCTTCTGACGATATCTTACAGATGAGCTGGTGCTAACTCTCAACCAGGTCATCTCCAGCTGCTTAAAATAGCTTAAAAGCTTCCCTAACTTTGTCTTGGTCAGGAGGACGGAACTCTCCATCGGTCTTCGTTCAGGGTGAATGGTTCATCCCCGTTGCGAAGACTGTAAAATTGGTTTTTGCCATATTCTCAGTACTGGCTACGACTCTACTACTAGTTGTCAAGTCAATCCATTCTGCTGAAAAGCCTGTGCACTTTCCTTATTTTATTCTCGTACAGCTCAAGAGCACATCTAGTTTCTTGTATGCAGCGTAGCTTTATAGGCTTCTCGTTTGGCTGCATGTACACACTTGCCTACATTCATCGCCGAACCAGAGGTTTCTTTGTGGCGGCGCTCTGACATCAATCACGATTGCGATTGCTACTTTTAAAGTCGACCCAAGTTGATGTTGGCTCCGAGTTCGGAGTCCGGAATTTTGTAGAAGCATCTGCCGTCGGTCACAGTGTGATCAATCTGGTTAGCGGGTGATTGATCAGGAGATAGCCAAGTCCCTTTATGGATGCTGAGATATTGGAACCACGTGCTGCCTACTAAAAGGTTACGATGACCCAGCCTTGCGTTAAGATCTCCAAGCTCAATTTTGATGTCATAACTGAGAGTCTGATCAGACGTTCCGTCTACGAGGTTATAGAATCCGCCCTTGATGCTTTCATCTCCATCTCCTGCAGGGACATGACCACAAATCAGACTTATGTTTCTTAAATTGGATTTGATTCGGATTGTTATGAGGCGTTTGCGTACATTCCGAAAGCTTGAGTCTAAGTCTCTATCCAAATAAGTGTCGTCTTTCTTCTTTGTAGCAGTCGCCTTTGTAAATGTCGTACAATAGTTTCCCATTGCACTTCTCGGATCGCCGTAATATCTATCTACTTTAAAGCGGTCTAGGACCACCGAGAGTTGTTTGGTGCTAAGAGTCCTAACATTCCATGTTGTCTCTGAACTATTGCATTTTTTCATAGAGCTCGGCATAAGTCGAAGTAACTCTAAAGTAGCTCGAACTAACAAGAGCCATGGACGCCGTCGTTGATCCATATATGTCATTCCTCTTCCGCAGATCTGGTGAGAGAGAAGTGCTTCAGCCACCAATGCCATCCCGCAGGGGTTGGGTACCCTGCCTACAGTCAAAGGTGCACGGCCCCCAGACTTCACCACACGAAGGCGAGAGTAGAAGTTAATGGACTTAGGCTTATGTGTTGACGCTTGAGTCTTCATAAAAAACTTGACTGCCATTGAAAGCCTTCTACTGATCAGAGATTGTCGGTTACATTTCTGAGTACAGTGGAATAGCGGATTCATTAAAGATAAGACAAGTTTAAGAACCCCAACATTTCATTCCAAGGGCCAATTACTGCCGCTCTAGTATCTTAATCCACCGCATCAGGCGAATGATATAGGCAACTGAATAAATGCCACCATGCTAACCTTTCCAGTGTTGGTACGATTGAGGAAGGAAAGTATAAAGTGTTTCAGTGCGTCTTTAACGACAGTATGCTCAAGTTTTTTATTCGATATTCAGATTAAATAAATAGATACAATTGGTTCTCAATCCCTTGTCAAATTCAGAGGCAATTCTAAGATCTACTTAGTCGTCAATGCCAAATTTATTGGTAAAAGTAATTTCGACATCTCTGACCCTCATATTTGGATAGTTATGAACAAAATCTTCAATAGTTGAATCTGTCACAACCCTGTCAAATGGAAAGCCCATTGCTCTCTTATCCGGGAATAACTTGTCCTTTAAACCACAGAACGATTCCGCATTATCGCAAACGTCAGGACTAAAAAATAAAAACACAAATTGTCAACAAGTGATTCACTTGAGTTATATGCATCACTATGTACTTACACGTTATTGGTTTGGGTGACCTTATCATTGACATGGTTCGAAATCATCACAAACAAATCATAATCCATTCCATCTGGAGTTCCTTTGGGCAGAAGCATATGTTCGGGCCATCCGCAGCCACAGAATCGTGACTCAGCTATGGCAGCAGGATCAGTTAATCGAAGCTCTACATCAACTCGTCGGAACGTTCTCTCGAATGGGATTGTTACACTTGACAACTCAGAGCGACGTTTGATGCGATTTTGTCCTGGCTTCACTGCAGAACATCAAATGTGGTATGAACTCGAGGTGGAAAAAGCAAAGAATCCATTGTACTTACAGCTCACGACAAATCTATCCAACTCGATAGCCAGCACACGCTTTTCTTCCAATGATAATGACGTTTCTCTTTCGTCACTTTTCGGAATGATAAAAATTCGACAAGTACCCAATCGAATCGCGCTACCAGTGTTATTCACAGTGATGTTGTAGTCGAAGGGATCATGCTGTAGATGTGTGAATCTTACATAGGAATTAGCTGTTGGACCGGCAAAATCCATTCCCGTACCCAAGTCAGCATCACTCTTCTCCCAGTAGGTTCCCAATTTATTTGGCAGCGAATTCTTCGAACGAGCCTTTACCTGCAGAGTCTCTACGACAATCCCGTCAAAGGCGAGCTGCAGTGGGACATCAAAATACCTCACAATTTGCTCATAATTGAATGCTCACCTCATCCGTCCGATAGGGACGCAAAAGCGCTTTGTGTTTGTTGCCCAAATTGTCAATGAATGCATGCCATCGGTAAAAGACTGGATCGCGCATAGCTGTCGCCAGATCTGCCATGACACTGGTAGTCTCCAAAAATCTCGAATCTGGGTCGTGGATTATGGACAACATAAAGTGGCCCAAGTTATGCAAATCACCATAGTAGCGCCGGTTCAAAGAAAGTTGTGAGGACTCGATAATGTTAAATAGAATGTCAATGCCACGCACCTCATCCAAAGGAACCTCCTTCCCTTCAGGCTACACTCGAATGAAACATGGTAAAACGTAATAAGAAACCAACACAGCAAAGTGCTTAAACTCATACATCGATAACATATCCCAAGTCGATGGCCGCTTGAATGCGATTGATCCATCTTTCCAGATCAGCTACTTCAATATTGATTTCCGCTCGGTTGACATCGTGCAATAAAAGATCTGGCATACGGAATGCATACGACCTATTTGTAACACTGTTAATCAATTTGGGGAAGTACCCTTCCTTGATGTATTCTCTCAAGTTACTTAGAGGCTTCGTAGCCCCTAAATAATTACAAAAACGGTCCGTATTGTATCGCGCCATGATCTGGTGATGCATGTACCAAAATAGTTCTCCACGACGATCTTTGACTACAACTTCTCTAGGCCCATCTGAAGGATAGACCAAATGCCAATGCCAATGATGGAGATTTATGCCGATATCCTCACGAAAATAGGCCATTCTTTGCTCCTCTTCACGATCAGATGCCGTGTAGTTAAGTGGAGTTTCCAAAGGAACCTGCCAACCTTCGATTTACTCAAACTGTTGGATTTAAAAAAAAAAAAATTCCTCGACATACCCTATCTCCGGAATTAGTCAGAATAGAAGCTTCATTACGAGCCTGTCGAAGAGTCCTGGGCTCTATGAAATTGTTTGGGAATTGCTCATGTACCGGAGGTACCCGTACACTGGCCGTGTCCTTCCTATGCTGGACCGCAACACCAAGGCAATATTGAAACAAATATGGATTCACACGATCCCTTAAAGACAGGGATGATTAATGATGGAAATCATATGCAGAATTTGACTTGTTTGCTTACTTAATGTAAACGGCCAGAGCGATAAAGGTCTGTTTGTCCTCAGGTTCCATAAAGAGAGTTATTAAGCGACTTGCTGCTTGTTTATGTAAAGGGTTAAATAAACTGAACAATTCCTCACTTGCGGTCTTTGGTATGAAGTCCAGATCGGGCTTGGGAATATCACGAATTGGGATCTAACGAGAAAAATCGTAGAAAAAGATACATTTGATGAATTTTAAACATACCCTGGTTTGAACATCGTTGCTGTAGCGCATTTGAAGCTGCGGCCCCAGATTATAGTATTGCGGAGTGAAGAAGCTATCAGGCAGATCGTACATGGTTTTGCCTTGATCTCGAGGAATGAAAGCAGGCTCCATTGGGCGCTGGAAAAGCATTTCAAGCGCCTTGGTGTCTAACTCTGGATTTGTGGCCATTGCTATGGTTTGAAGCGAGCACGAATACCAAAGGATCTGAACTACGTTTGAAAGTGATTTGACAGTCAACGTGGTGGCAAATTTATATTGTGTTTGGATAGAATTCTGACCACAAGATTGACGTTAGAAAAGGGTTAATGACTGGAGAGAGCGCACGCGAGGGCTTATCTCTAGCCGCATTGCAGATATCGTTTAATGAACTTTGTGCATTTGAACATGCATCGACAGTGGAATGCAATCAAAGGGGAACGAACTTGGGTGAGATAAGGAAGGGTGAACGTTCTACATAGTGCGGTTGCACAACTCTGTGAAATAATTCTTTTCTGGAATTCGAAAGCCGATTGCAAAATCCGGCCGAAGTATGTCGCCTTCATAAGCATGATGTTGAAATTGTTTTTCACTAAGAAATATTAATCTGAAGCCTCACCTAAGATGTAAGACCAAAGGAGAGTCCAAATCAATATGCCACATTGTCATGCCACGACTGTTGGATTAATGGGTTTTCAGGAAGGGCAAGGCTTCTTTGCTGCACTTAGAACATGTGTTCTTCGCCAGTCAATACTACATGAAAAGTTTTGATCTATCTTAAAGCTGCGTACGGTTGTACCACTTCGGCATCACAGAAACTCTATAGCCACTCCCATAGATTGTTCTGCCTATTACGAGTAGCTGCTATCAGGCTTATTGACGATGAATCCTGCGATTATGTGAGAAGAGGAAGAGATGACATCTTACGGTGTTGTGAAGCCTTTAAGTCCATACCATGGAGTGCATCATTCATACAGTATACTTGTTGAGCTCAATTGTGCAATTCAGTCAGTTGAGATCTTAGCCATATCCACCAGTGAACAGGTGGAATGTTTTTGGAAATTAACAAATTTTTTCATAGCCTGAAGCCTGTCTCTCTGCTCCATTAGCAGAGCATTTCTTAAAGTTCCCATTGTTTAAGCGCAATCACTATCTAGATTGCAAAGAAGGCACCAAAAAGTCCAGCGCCAAAAAGTGAAGGTCGAAGGCCACACGCAAGCTACAGATAGATTTCCAAAGCAACTTGGACTTAAAGTTAAAAGGAATCTATTGAAGCACTCTCTGGGACAGAGCTCGGTCGTGTGAAGTCCTGTTTTGAAGAAGACGAATTTACAAACCGAAGGTGAAAAAACTGAAGCTGCCAGTTCATTTGACTTTTCTAAATCAGTCAATCCACAAGTTGGATTGAAGTGCTGCTTGACAGTTGTGATCCCAATAACTGTGACTCGAAAAAACAACCACAAACTAGCCCTAGTTTTCCCTCAGCACGGACTCCGAGGTGTATATTGCTGACGGAAATAGCAGAGGGATTATCCAGGTATCTTCATGCGTCTAACTTGTTTGATATTTTTTTGTTGCATAGTAGGTGAATCTTTAATGCTCTTGTGGCTGCAGATTCCATAGTATTTATGCGCCGGTGTGAGTGGTCAAGAGCAGATGCGCAGTGCATACGTATGCCGTACGCTAGACTAGTCTATGCCAATTTTAAGGAATATTCTTGATTCAGTTAGCCTTCTACAATGTCATCATGGGAAGTACGCGTCTTAAATACCTTAGCACTTAAGAATTGGATTGGCAGTACAATAACTAGATCAATTACATTGCGACCGGTGCAAAGCATAGCTCCAGTTTTCTAGATATGCCCAACATGGATTTCTACCACAATCATTAATAGCGAGTTAGCCAATAAATGGATATCTCGGGCGCCAAAGAACTAAAGCAACTATAATTCCCAGAGATGGCTAAAGCCATCAAACGTAGAAGACCAGTCAAAGACGCCGCCGCATCAGATGTGTTTAGCTTCACCTCATTACCACTCCGAAAGCCCGGGTTTGATGGGGAGTACATGTACCAGAACTTGAATTCATAACATAACCGCTTTACAAGAACTGCGATGGGATGAACCGGATGAAAAACTGTGATGCCTATCGTCCTTGCCGATTTTAATTCCAAGCTAGCCAAGGAGAGCCTTTTTGGTGGGTATGTACACCGTACAGCCTCTACGGCATCACTTCCAGAAACGGACACAGGCCTATTGATTATTGATTATGCGGTGGGACACCTTCCGACACCTTGATATCGAAAATGAGACCTTGCTGACTCCTGATCAACAAACCGTTAGCCAAACCGATCATATTGCGATCGACGCGACGCAAGGTACTCCTCCAGTGTTTTGGATATGCGAACGTTGCGAGCACCTAACATCTACTCGGTCTATTACATTGTTGTAGTAAAGATACGGATACGGTAGCCCACAGCCAGCGAACCATTGTTAGGAAGTTCAAATCGAATCTCTGGCTCGATGACGAATACAGACAGGCAAATCTAGAAAAACAACGGAAGTACAGAGCGGAACTGCAGAATAATTCTAAAGGAACTCGTAAGATCTACAAGCAGACAGGAAAGGAATACTCCTCAGAAGAAAAAAACGCGAAGCAATCGATAGAGGCCGTAGAGAGGTGCTATCAGAAAACTAAAGTTTTACGAAACTGCGGGGATGGAAAAGGAGACCTCTTAGTAGAACCCCAGTCAGTGTTGAGAATCTGCAAGGACTATTTTAACGGACTGGTTAGCGGTGATGACGAACAACATCCAACTGTCGGGCAAAATGAATCATCAACCCGGCCAAGATGAAGTCAACAGCCATTTAAAAGCTTAAGTCTAACAAAGCTGCTGGACTACGATTAGCTGTCGAACTGTCGAGCTCAGCATTGTTTGTCCGGTTCTACAATAGAAGAGGGAGATCACCTGCGCTTCGCCAACTACAGGGGAAGAGACACATTCCTAACAACAACATCGAACATAAAATCCTGTCCGCCATATTACTTGAACCATAAGACCATTCGTCAATAGTCTGACCAGCACCTATCTATGTTTTAGGACAGGAAAGTCCACCAAAGATCAACTTTTCATGTTACCGCAGATCTTGGAACAAACTCAGGAGTTCTAAAACGATACACACCACCTCTTCATCGACTTCAAAGCCGCATATGACAGCATCTATAGCGATGAACTATAAGAGCCATGTCTAGCTTAATGTCAGAAAAGGATTTAAACAAGGCGATGAGTTGTCATGTGATCTTTTCAACATCGGTCTTGAAAGAGTTGTGCAAAACTCACAAGTCAACTCGAGAGGCACCGTCTTTCAAAATTCTGTTCGGTTACTCGCATACACAGGCGACATTGACATAATTGAGAAAGAACACAGCGAGCTATGAATGAAGCGTTTGCGACTGTTGAAGTATGCCCGGCAATGTTGGATTTAGCGGCAAATGAAGGAAAACAAAGAAAATGTTTTCAACGGAGAGCGACACAAAACATTGAAGCTTAGGACAAAACCTCAAGATGGCCAGCTACAATCTTTGAAACAAGGTACTTTATCGATCCCGTCTCCGCTATTAACTCCAAGACAGTAATTGCTTCTTTGGGCTTAGAACGCAATTGAGTAGTAATCGAAGGCAGATAACACAAGACACCTGTCACCCCAGTCATGCTTTACGGCGTATTCACTTTAATAAGAATGGAGGAGACATTTCAACAGCCGGCTTCTTGGTCGCCTCGAAGACTCGAAGCAAACCCTCTCCGCCCTGAAAATTTTCGACTTCAACACTGCGGAACAGCAGGGTTGGGGATGACCTCATCTTAGGTGGTGCACACATGTGAAAGTGGAGGCAGTTGCCAAAAGACCGCGCTATCTGGGAAATCATTTTAGCTGAAGTCCTGGCCCACCTTGCACTGTAGCGCTATATAAGTGATTAAGTGTCACTTCTTCTTTTATTAGATTCCGACTCCCTATCATGACCAGCTCTGCTCTAGACACACTGATGAAGCTCCCTCCCATTGTGTGGGCTGCACACAAGAAATCCCGTTGCTATGAAAGTATGAAATCAACTTTTTCCGTGTTAAGGCTGCAGATGACTGACTCTACAGAGCGCCGACACAACAAACAAATGCTCGCCTCATCTCTAAGAACTCAGCGCCTTTTTTGTTGCTCCTCAATAGGAAAAGCTACTGGCATAGCAAATGGGAACTATGCTTTTGCCAATTACTTAACTACCCTAGACCTCAGTGGTACAATATCCTGCAACTCTTCCTGTAAGAATAATGACGACAACGTGGAGCATTTTTTCTGAGTTCTCTGGTGTATGGTAGCATCTGGCTGTAGGTATTAGTCGCTGATTAGGTAATGGCTGGCACTTATACGACAGACTGACAACATCCAACGACCATTTGGATACCAAATCTAGGTTTCAACGACGAGGATGTGATAGTTGCTAGAATGCTTCGTCTGGGTTGCTAGGAGCAGCGTTCAGGTTGTTGAAGTGAATAAAAGGCTGCTATGTCCCAGGCACAATCAGTTCATGTAAGACACGGTATGTTACAATTACATGATAAGCAAAATATGAAAGTTTACAATTCTATACATTAATCCATGTCAAAATATCTACGATTACTGGCCTCAGTTAAGGGAGTCGTCCAAAGTTTGTGGTTTATGATGGGCTTTTGGTTGGGCTAATAATTTGTCTCCTTCGGTAACTCACATGTGAAGAACCAAGTTGCTTTAGGACTATATGCCAGTTTGTATTCCGCCTTCGGAATGTACATTACATTCCACAGAATCAAAAGTATGATGTTACAAATTAAGAACAAAATTAACTATCATCAGGTACCGATTGCGATGTGTGGAGTTCTGGCTAGCAATTGTCCCAAAACCAATATCACATCTATTCTGTTTGTGCCCAATATTTGTGGCACCACAACACCACCTCTGTGTTGAAGCTGGAAAACATAAATTTAAAAAAAAATTCATAAAAGGCTTTTTCTCTACAATCTCTCTCTCTTTTAAGGATCCCGAACTGATTATCCACTTTTCCATTCAAATTTCGTTTCAAAAAAGTTGCCCTCTCCTTTGACATTTATCCGAAACCAGAGGCAATGAATGGCGTAAAGTCCTTTGAATTTCGAACGTAGCTTCAACGCCATTAAGTGTCCACCTATCAAATGGCAAATGGAAATATCCATCAACACATTTACAAAAATTTTCAATCCGACAACGATACTCGTACAATAACAAACAAAAAGAAAGTCGTTCTGTCACAAGCAGACGAAGGACATTAATCCAAATTTAGTGAGGTATTCCTACTGATGTTGCCGTTTCACATTTCTATTTAACTTAACTCTTTCCGAGCTCAAATGGAGGAGAACAGAACAGAGTACACCTTTTAGTGCCTCCACTTGAAACCAGTGGAATTTTCAGTAGTCATTTATCATCTGCCACTTTCCCTGGGGAAACTGCCGCTTTCATTCAACACTTTGTGAGGGTTAAAGCTCGCGAGTATACTCGTAATAATTTAACAAAAGAAGAAAAAACAACTTTGGGATGGCAAGGACCTGCCGTAGCGATATTTTCCGACCATTTACAAATATAACCACGGCAAGTTGTTGTGAAATAGGGGTAGATAACGGTGAGAAATTATTATCATTTCATTTGGTCCTTTGAAAATCTGGTGTTCTCTTTATTGCCAGCCTAATCAATTCTTGTCTGGCAAAGCTATGTTAAAAGTCCTTTACGCGCGGCGCACCCTTCAAAAAAAAACACAAAAATAAAAGACCGGATTCGTTTAGGCGAAGAAAATTGGCCAATTGCAATTTGGCACTTAAATGTTTCCAAGCCAACGACTATAGCGTTCTCTTGAATAGAACGCCAAGCCGTAATAAGGAGGGAGGTTGAGGATAATTAATTTTAATTGCGCGACTCTTTGCAAAATTAGATGCATTCAAGTGGCGTGCTACGCCTGCAAATACCCGTGGCGCGATTTACATCTTATGCCCAAAAACACAGAGCGAACACTCAAAGGGTTAAGAGAAAGATAAGTAATTTTTTTTTTTGATCTGTCAGAGTGGGTCATTGAGTGCTGAATAGTGTAAACAGAATTATAATGAGCAAATTAACGCCATTGACAATTAGCTAACAAGGATCCAAGTAAATTAGAAGAAACTTTTATCGCAAATTCTTAAGAAACAGATGAAACTTTAATAGACCATGTTTAACCGGACAACTTGGGATAATACTGGCCCCTACAAGAGAACAATTACATGGAAAACACACTCGAACAGCCCAGACGTTAGCATGTTTCAGGCTTTAATGACTCTAAGAAGATTGTTTGTAAATGTTGCAAAAAATAATGGAGCTAATGCAGATCCTTGCGGAACACGAACTGGAATACCTATAAAATCAGACATAACATCGTTAGCGAAAACTCTTTTTTTTCCCCGATCAGATGTTTTAATTTCCCTTGTACCTGTGTTCCCTTTTACTGAATTATTTCAGTCCACCGTAGAAAGATGATGAGCTGCCTATAGTAGCCGCACCAACCACTTCAGTGCTGAGTTCCTGCAACCAGATGTATGAATGTGCTGGACACTCACAGAAGGACTACGCTACGATGTCGTCATCACTTTCACAGCAATGGTCGTATCATGTTGTGTCTAGTCTGTACATAGTCTATTGGTCTTGCGACAAGAAACTCAAATATCAATGGAAGCCCTGGATGCAAGCAAACCTAACTCAGATTCATGCCTTGAGAAACTTTAGCTTGGAAGTGGCGAGCAAGGCCATAATCGCAACATGGCTGCCGCTACAAAAGCAGATGCCTCGCCACACATCGGTACTTCATCATATACGAGTAGTTCATTGCCATAAAGTTTGTGCATATCTCCACTTGCAAGACTCCTAAAAAGAAGTGAAATCTAATCTTGTCGTCTTTCGTCCATTCAAAAAGGCCCGAATACATTCTTTTCCTAACTCAGAGTCTGGCCGAAAGCCACTGCCTAAGCACGGAAAGTCGATTTCATGTTTTCGCAGCAACAAGATTTCTTGTATTATTGCAGTAGGCTGCAAGACCATCAGATCAAAGTCAAGAGACAGTCGAGTTTCATGAGTGCTGGTTGTGCTGGTGCCCCGAGTGTTTCGATCTATTCACATAAGTTTTTATTCAGGGGCTTTCGAAATCTACCAATTTTGTCGTAAAGAGCTGGTTTAGAGTTTTCAGGTTTGCAAACGAGGTCGTCGCAAATCTACATTCCACCATGAAACGGGCAAGGTGCAGCATTTTTTTCTTTGCTAGACACATCACTCAGAAACATTTGGTGAGGGCAGCACTGTTTAGATTCTGAATAGCCTCCTCTATTTTCAGTTTCATTCTGAGTTTAAGTCTGGTAACATCAATTATATCACTGGGCGATCAATGACAAAATTTCTTTCAGAAGTCCACAAAGGCCTAAGTGCGCGCTCAAGGGTTTTTTGTACCCTTAAAATGTTCGTACACAGCGCGGGCGAAGGAAATTTAGGCAGGCAGGAAAGCCAAGTACCGATGTTTTTAAATGTTTGTAAGTTATAACGACCAGGAAACACAGAGATCGGCAGGGCGAGTTGTACCGCTTAGGAAAGAACCACGATATTTTAGAGTACGTCCGAAAATGGGCTTAAGGGTATACTCATGAGCATTCATAGCGAGACTGGTGTTGCGGTTGAAAGTTTGAATGGGCGGAATGCTACTGGCAATTTCAATGGAGCACTGCTAGTGGAAATAGCGATAAAACAGAGTGAGACAGGAAACATTATGTCGGTGTTCGAGGACGTCAATTGATTGACTGATATTAGTATCACCAATGAATTTTATCGCACGGTTTTGAATCCTATTTAGTAGGTGCAGAGATGTTTAGGAGCGCCTGACCAGATGTGGGCATTGTACTCCAGTTTTGGGCGGATAAATGCCTTATAAATTGTGGCCAGATCAGAGGGGGTAAAATATTTCTTACATCGCTTGAGGAAACCTAGACATTTCGCAGCATTTTTGACGACATCGAATATGTGGTCCTTCCAAGGTAAGTTGTCACTGACACACATACCGAGAATGGAAAGTTTATCGGTTTTGGCGATGCAAGTGCCATTCATTGATTGGGTATTTGAGTTTCGCTTTAATGACTGCAGACAGCATGCATGTTTTGGATGCATTAAACTCCACTCGGTTGATAGTTCCCCAATTAGCTTAACATACGCTGCCGTTCCCGTTCTACAGCCGAAGAGCAGGGACGGGAGTCCGGGAACGAATATGAAAAGCAGAGAGTACTGTCATCAGCAAAGGAATATATTGGATTAGAAGTAACAGACAAGAGATGGTTGATGAAAATTAAAAAGAGTGTCGGAGACAGAACGGAGCCTTGGGGCACACCAGCATTGCTTTTGCGAATATCAGACTTGAAACCATCCAAAACAACTTGAATTGAGCGTTCCGAAAGGTAGTTTCTAATCCATTGAAGAAGAGAGTCGTCGATCCCAAAAGCACGCATTTTCGACAAAAGAGCCTGATGCCAAACTCTGTCAAATGCCCTAGAAATATCAAGTGCAACTGTCTTGCTTTCGCCAGATTGATGTACGCTTTGGTTCCACTTTTCGGTGAGACATGCCATCAAATCACCAGTGGACCTGTTGCTACGAAAACTATATTGCCGGTCATTGAGAAGTTTTCGTGTTTCGAGATATTTCACGAGCTGACGGTTTATCAGCGTTTCCATGACCTTGGAAAGACGGGACGTAAGTGCAATGGGTCTGTAGGAGGATAGAGAAGAAGATTCGCCTTTTTTAGGGACGGGCTGGATAAATGCTGTTCTCCATCTGCTCGGAAAGAGTCCTAAAGAGTAGGATTGATGAAAAAGCTTACGCAGTGGTTTTGCCAGCGTGAAAGAACACCTCTTCAGAAGAAGGGGAGATATACCATCTGGACCAGCGGATTTATGCATGTTGAGCTCTTTAAGTACTCTTGCTACCACACGAGTGTGAAAATGGATTCGTCGCATTGAAGATTCGACGCACTCAAGTGTAGGCGGGGACAAAACACAGTCTGGGAGTGTTGAGCTAGCCGCAAAGTGTGCAGCAAGCAGATTGGCCTTGTCCAAAGAGCTGACAGCTGGAATGTCATTGTAAATGAGCGTTGGGATGGAGGATGAGGCAGAATTTCTAATATTTTTGACGAATGACCAAAAAATTTTACTGCCTTTGGGACATTGCAGTATTTTTTGCCTCAGGTTTTGGTCGTATTGGAATTTCACACGTCTTTGCAGTCATTTCTGGCTCGTTTAAACTTTTTTCGGTTTTCCTCTGTCGGGTTGGTCTTGAAGGACCGAAAAAACAGTTCTCTAACCCTGATAGCCTCTTTACAGTTCGTGTCGTACCATGCCTTTTCTTTTGGTTTGATACTATTCATTCGATGAGGGATAAAGCATCTCATTCCAAAGAGAATGGTGTGTGTGATCATGTCAGCAGCGGCATCCACATCGTTATCGAGAAAACATGACGACCAGTAAATATTCCTAAAGGAGCGGACTTAACTCGAATTGGTTCTTTTAGGAATCTTTTCCCTAACTGTGTGGGTGGTATACGAGAAACTAACTGATTCGACACAGTGCTGCGACGAGCCTAGAGGGGAAACCACATCCGCAGTGTATTTGTCAGGGTGAGAAGTTAAAAGCAAGTCCAGGGTGTTGGCGGTATGACTGTCAACATCTGGTTCACAAGCTGGGTTAAATTATTTTCCGCAGCGAAGATCGCAACACACCGTCCTTCGAATGTCGAAGCCACCCGGGATTGTGTATATTGAAATCGCCCGTAATAAAGATTTCAGTATGAGGATAGAGGGATAAAATTCTTTGAATGGAGTCAGACAGCGCATCGAACTCGTTAAATGACGAATTGCTGTTCACTTTGGGGCTTTTATAAATAAAGCAATAGTGAATAATTTGCTTACGGAGATGGAATTTTAACCACATGAAATTAAATTCCGGATTAGAACAGGGACTACATTGTGGTGGAGTTTGGTAATCTACATTACTACGCACGTAAATGGCGAGACCGCGGTGAGAGAAGAATAGTGGCACTAGCTCGTAGCCAGGTAGCTTACATCAGAGTGATCTGAGAGGTGTGGGCGGGGATCTACCTGTGTTTCACTAAGTGCCTAAACAGCTGGTCGGTACTTACAGACGTGGACGTACGCAGAAAAGTGATTACCTTTTAGCCCGCGTATATTGGCTACGTCCACCCTGAATTCCCTAGTCATAATTACAAACAAACACAGTAAACACAAATACCGACGATACTAAGCAAGGCTGCGAATTGAAAATTCTGGCGATGGTTTACCTAATCAAATTGCTGTAGGTATTATGCCCTTACAACAATATGAAACAGTGCACCAACAAAATTTTCACACACAACCCGCTATCCATCAGTTGTTACATACACTGTCCGTAGTCTACGGTTAAGTAAACTTGACTACTTAAAATATGTTCTTGAAGTTTTGTAGTTTGATTTAATTTGCATTACGGAGACCTGGTTTGAATCGGACGACATGGATAATAATATAGCTAAGGACCAACTATTTGAAATATCAGGGTACAAACTTATAAGAAATAATAGGGTCACCTCTACATGTGGTGGTGGAGTTGCAGTATACTGCAGTACGTCACTAATAGTAAGAGTATCTCTTAATAGAAGTAAGCGATGGCATCAATAACTGCCTGGTGGAGTTCCATATAACCCAAACCGAGTCTACTCTCTACTATTCTACGAGCACATTATTACGAGTATTTGTGGTGACCGTAATGCTGACCTTTTAAAAACCGACAGTAAATCTCTCAATGGCTTTGATTTTACGGTTGGTGCAGGATTATCAATTGTGAACTTCTTCGCTACCCGCTTTTCTCCTAACAACCCCCCAAGCCTACTTGATATCATCATAGTGTCGTTCTAATGTCTTACTCCAAGACAAGCTACCTCTGGGTGGTATGTCAGGTCATGATCTTATCTTCTGTACGTACAACGTATACTTACGTCGTATCCCAATACCGATATCGTTTGATTTTAGAGATTTTTCCACTGTAGACAATGACGCATTGCAACGTGATGCAAGCCTTCTAACATGGCATACTTGTTATTTTGCTTCTAATGTGAATGACAAAGTCAATTATTTTCAAGCCCTAGTACTTGATTTATTCAACAGGCATATCCCTTGAAACACGTTTACAATACGTAACGAAAAATGTCCATAGTTCACTAGTGAAGTACACCATGCGATGAAAATACGTAATAAGTTATATGCAAAATGGAAGTCATTGCCAAGAAATCTTAATTGGGAGATATTCTGTGGCGCACGTAACCGCTCTGCTTCCATTACAAGATGAGCAAAAAAAAAGATATTTCTTATCTAAGTTGAGGCCTGAACAAACTTCTAAAAAGCTGTGGAACAACTTGCGTGAAATTGGTGTTGGAAAAAAATCGCCAATTGATAGAGTGCCTAATGTTAATGAACTTAATACTCGTAATACATTTATGCTTCTTCTGCTATCAACGAACCACCTTTCACCCCTAATCATGATCTACGAGTAGCATATGACTTTGTTTTTGATTTTCACGTTGTCTCTGGAACAGATGATTACGTCATATACAGGGTGAATGACTTGAACCTTTTAAAATGCTTTGATTTTTTTATTTTTTGATAAATTTTATTGTGCCAAAGCAAAACAAGTTGGAAAATACATCAATTTTCAAATTGTATCAGTAGTTTTCAATATGTCCACCTTTGGCGCGAATAATGGCCTTGAGACGGCCGCATACGCAAGTGGCTCTGCGGTATTTTGGGCCATTTCCGGCGAAGTGCTTGTTTGAGGTGGTCCAAACTTTGGTATTTTTTAGTGCTAACTTTCGCCTTCAAAATACCCCAGACAGAGAAATCCAACGGATTTGCATCCGGAGAATTTGCTATCCATTGTGTCGAAGAAATGAAGTGTGGAACATTGATTTTTAACCAATCTTTGTTGACGCGCGCTTTGTGAGACGGTGCCGAGTCTTCTTGAAATGTCCACAGTCTCCGAGTGAAATGATTGTTTGCCCAAGGCTTCAATACTACCTCTAAGACAGTTTCACGGTATACGATCGCATTAATTTTGACGCCACGGTCCGAAAATACGAGCGGAGACGACCATCGGCGGTTATGGCTCCCCAAACCATCATCATCGGTGCTGCCTGCTTTCTGGTGGCCGTCCGAACGTGTAAATTTTCGAAGGACCTCTCTGGCAAGTAAACTCGGTCATTTTGTTTGTTGACATATTGCTCGATAACAAATGGCGACTCATCGGAAAAAACCAAATTCGGCAAATCAGCGTATCAACTCCTTCGTTCTTACGACTCTAACCTTTTTCTGTTGTGGTGTAAGATCGTGTGCTTTTTGGAACTTCAATGGCTTGAGCCCAAGCTCATTTTTCAGTATGTGTTGCACCCGCTCCAACGATATGTTGAGCTCACGAGCCATTTTTCTTCCACTTCGACGCGGATTTTGCCCGATTCGAGCCTTCACTTTCCGAACCATTTCTGCCGATGTTGCTGTTTTTTTATGACCACCTCCATGGCGTTTTGCAACGCTGCCAGTATCACAGTATCGAGCTATGATTCGAGACACAAATGATTTATTCACATTGAAGTGCTGGAGGGCTCTAACGATAGCTACTTGTGGTTTTCCAGCCAAATATAAAGCAATCACATTATCACGTTTGAATTCCATCGCGGATAAAAATTCTTCAACACAACTGAGATACAAATCGTTTAAAAGGCTTGTAAATAATAAAATTATCTGTCATGTGTCAAAATTTGAGCGCACTGTCATGAACGGTTGCATTTCAAGTCATTCAGGGTGTAGTACGTAATTTAAAATAGAATGCTATAGGAGAGGACGGTGTACCTATCCGATTTGTAAAGATGATTCTACCCCATATTTTAAACAGCCTAACACATACGAGTATCTACAACTTTTGCATCACCGCTTCCACCTTTCCTGATATTTTTAAATTGGCTAAAGTTATTCCTGTCCCCAAGAAAAACCTCAGCCCTCTGTATCTGTGAAAGATAAACGTTATTGCGCTTAAGCTTTAATTTAGAATTTACATTTTAACTCTAGTGAAACTATTTATTAAAAGTTGAAGTAAGTTAAATTTAATATTAATGAATCTTTGTCAATTTAATATTTTATCCTTTAATTCAAAAAGTAAAAATTTTGATTGAAATTGCCTGAGAAGGAGAAAGGGTTGGGTGAACCTAGTTGCTCTGATTTTCAAGGAAATGTTGAAGTTCGTAGCTCTCTTATAGTACGTGGGAGTGTGTTCCAAAGACGTATATTAGCAATATAAAACTGTCTCTCAGATGTTAAACATGAAAATCGCGGAAGTAGTAAACAGGCAGATCTGCTAGACACCGGAAACTTGATTTTTTCGTATTGATATGTCGGCTGCCTACTTTTAATAATGCTGAAGAGAAATAAAAGCGCACGAAATTTTATATAATTTTGAAATGACATCTTTACCAAGTTTTTGGCTAGGTGTGAAGCGTGGTCATATCTTTTGAGACAATATACATATCGAATGGTGGTGTTAAATGCTACTTGTAGTTTTCTTTTGCTCTTGACGTCACATTCATGAAAAATTTCGCATCCATAAACCAGCAGAGGAATAACTAAGGCTTTGGCAAGTAGCAGTCTGGTTTTAGTTGGTGTACACTTTTGGGCAGTCCATAGTGTTCGAAGAACGCCATATGTTTTTCCCACTATAGAATTTATATGGTTGTTCCATGTTAGTGTTCTATTGAAAACAACGCCTAGAGTTTTCGAAGAGTCAACGAATACAATTTTTGAGCCTTTTAGCATTAAATGTGGGAAATAGGATAGATCAAGAATAGTTTTAGAGATAACTGAACATTTACATTTTGTTGGATTTAGTACTAAACTGCTTTTTGACAACCAATTTGAAATTCGTTGAAGCTCTTCATTTAAATCACTAGCGCAATTCTCAATCGGGCCTAAGGGACAGCTTTGATAAATTTGAACGTCATCAGCGTAAATGTGTTTCGATGAATTCAATATTACAGAAGCTATATCATTAATATAGACTACAAATAGGAGAGGCCCTAAGATCGATCGTTGGGGAACATCTTTAGTTAAGGGAAGAGAATCTTTCACTAAGATATGACGAGATTAATTTAATTGAAGAAGGAGAAATGGAAAAGTAGTGCCTTAATTTATTGATTAGAATAGAGTGATCTACCCTGTCAAAAGCCTTAGAAAAATCCAGTAGTAATAAGAACGTAACATTGTCATTATCCAGTCTATCTCTTATGTCTTTAACTACATTGACCAAAGTTGTAGTACAACTATGCTTTGCACGGAAACCTGACTGACCCGGAAGCAGCAAATTATTGTTCATAAGAAATTTATTAAGTTGTTTATGCATAATCCGTTCACATATTTTTGAGTTTTGAGTGTTTTATTTGTAGGTTCTGTCTCTGTCAACAACTTTGCAGCGTTATATTTGAGCAGTTCTATCGGTGTCGTACATTTTATCGAGCAAAATCATGGCAACGTCATTTGCGGGAAGCGCTGCTTTTATTCTTTAATATGAAGAAAAGTGCGGCTGATGCCTATCGTTTGCTTTCGGAAACTTATGGGGCGGAATGTATTGGTGAATCGACGTGTCGCGAATGGTCCAAACGGTTCAAAAGTGGTGATTTTGGGGTTGACGACAAAAATCGCCCCGGAAAGCCGAAAAGTTTTGAAGACGAGGAATTGGACGCTTTACTGGATGAGGATCCGTGTCAGATTCAAGAAGAACATGCTGCATCATTGGGCGTCACGCAACAAGCCGTTTCCCTGCGCCTAAAAGCACTGGTATTCATTCAAAATGTTGCAAACTGGGTGCCGTACGAATTGAAGCCAAGAGACGTCGAACGGCGATTTTGCATGTCCGAAATGTTACTGCAGCGGTATAAAAATAAATCATTTTTGCATCGTATTGTCACTGGTGATGAGAAATGGATTTATTATGATAATCCTAAACGCAGAAAATCGTATAGAAAGCCCGGCGAGCCCGCCCAATCGACGCCGAAACGAAATATTCACGTGAATAAGGTCATGCTCTGCATATGGTGGGATCAAAAGGGTGTCGTATACTACGAACTGCTTCCGAGTGGTGAAACCATCAAAGGACCATTATATCGAACCCAACTAATTCGTTTGAAGCGGGCATTAAAAGAAAAACGGCCAGAATATGAGACCATGCATGAGTCCGTCATTTTTCATCACGACAACGCTCGGCCACATGTTGCGGTTTCGGTGAAAAACTATTTGGAGAATAGTGGATGGGAAATTCTGCCTCACCCGCCTTACAGTCCTTACTTATTACTTACTTGGCACCATCTGACTACCACTTGTTTCGTTCGATGCAGAACGCTCTTACGGGAATACGCTTCAGCTCAGTAGAGGAAATCAAAAATTTCCTCGATACGTTGGGCTCGAAAGACGAGAAATTTTTTTGGTCCGGAATTCATAAATTGCCAGAAAGATGGGGGAAAGTTGTAGCTTCCGATGGACGATACTTTGAATAAAGCATTGTAACTATGTTTTCATAATAACACTTCAAATTTTGGAAAAAAAAAACGCTGGAAACTTACTTGTAAACCCAATATGTCCGGATCATCCATCCTTTTGAAAGCAAAAGACCTTGCAGTTGGTAGAACAGTACCATCAAACACACAATTATCAACAGAGGCACTTGAATTTGAATTTGATAAGAACTTGCGATTTAGGTCATTACGATCGATATTAGTAGGACAACTTAACTTTTGTTTACCGACTCCTAGTTCAAGAATATTGTTCCATATTTTACGACCGTCGGATGTAGAACTGAAGCGGGGTTGGAATAAAATTGCATCTTAGCAGTTCTTATTTCACGGATAACACTATTACGCAAGTTTTTATAGGTTTGATGAAGCTCTTCTACCCGAAAACGTTTCCACCGTCGATACGCCTGATCGAGTTGCAACATCAACTCTCGAATTTCATTCGAGAACCACGCTTTTGTTCTGTCACTTACAATCCCTCTTCTGATTGGAATGCATGTATCAAAAAGAAGATTGATGTTTTTATTAATGAAACCAATTTGTTCATCTGGTGAGGGCATACAATAAATGATGTTCCATGGAATAGAATTAACATGCTGTTCAAGAGAAGGCCTATCAAAGTTTTTCAAATCCCTATACATATGATTTGATGTGTCTACGCAATTAGTAATATCAAAATCGTAGGTAAGAAACAATAAGTCGTGTTTAGAAAAGGCTGATGCAGCAACCTGATCGTAAAGTACTCGTAATACCTTGTCGGTATTATTTACAAAAAACACATCTAATAGGTGCTGGAGAAGCTGGTGAAATGAGTAGGAACATCATTATTTACCGGTTGTAGATCAAATGATTCAGTCGTCTGGTCTCAAGTATATAACTGGTCATTATCTAATGGACTCAGTCTTAATCCAACCAAATCACAGCTCATTCTAATAGCTAAAAACATAATCAACTCAGATGAAATACCGCCAGCTTTCCTGAACGACAGGCAACTCAATTTTGTGGAGGTTGTTACTAATCTCGGGTTCATCTAGCTTCACCCCAATAGGTGTAAAACTCGGACTTATTAAAACTTTCTATCTGCCGATAATTGATTACTCTGTCGTAGTTTATAGTAAGCTTAACTCTCTATCACAACACAAGTTGCTTATTGCCATCAACGATATGATAAGGAATTTGTATGGGCTGCGTCGGTACAATCATGTATCCCATCATCATAGTTCAGTCCTTGGTTGCTCCTTAAAACAATTTCTTGAACTAAGATGTTGTGCGTTTATGCACAAACTGTATCTGCCCCTGAGGCGGTTGGCACATGGTAATCGAACATATTTATTGAGGCGGATATAAATAAACCAAATTTCATAGAACTCAGTGTCAACAGAAGAAAGACATTTCAGTCAAGTCGGGTATCACTTCAATACGAAAAAAGTTTAGCGTTAAGGAGATACGATAAAAGTAACCCTAATGAGGCATTTGCTACAAAGGACGAAAAAGCAGGAAATATGTGATGCAGCTACAAGATGTCTATCAAGAAGTCAACAGATGGGCACTGCTGTGAGTTCGCCTTATCTTATATGGCAAAAGGGGGGGCCGTCTTAGATTCTCATAGTGCAGACCAGTTAAGAAAGTATTTAGGTAACCATAAACGGAACTAATTCCGATAGCAGAACGCTGAAAATTATGCCGTACAAAGAATGTTGACCTTCCATACTCATCCAAAAACCAGCCGCCTAATAAGTAAGTAGATAACTCTGGAAAATGGATCCTCCCACGTCAGCTCAATATAACATGCTCCCCTTTAAATGAACACAAAGAAAGTTTGGAATCTTGGATACATGAAATTATATGAGAATATCCATCCATCAGATACTAACAGTTTCATATGCTAATACAGTTTCATAAGCAATATTTTTGCTATTTGGCAAAAACTCTGGAAGGCAAGAGAAAAGCGATCCATACACTTCAGAGTACAAGAGTAGAAGTAGGAATTTGCTTAATAGCGGAAATTACAGCCATTAACATAGTAATACAAGTAAGTGCACTTGTTCAATGACACAGTGTTAAAGTCAAGTTTGATTCTGACAACTATATGTAGTTCGAAACGCAAACTACTCGTATTTCGATAGGTCCTTCTAATGACCTATTTACACAACATTGATTCAGTTTACTTCTATACATAAATTCATTAAGAAAAAGGTTTAAAACAAAGATAAGCTCAACGATTTCAAAGTAACCAAACTACAGATAGCTATTTCCAATTACTTTCAAATATCTAAGAATTTTAAGTTTAAATATAAAAAGAAATGCAATTTCAAATTATAAGTATTCAACGCAAGAATTGAATCTCAGCTAATTTTGAGTTTGGAAAGAACTTAGAAGATACGTTTTAATGTTAAATCAAGTTAATTAAACTATTTACATTTTTAAGTTTAAGTTTTGCAAGACATTTTGTTAAGCAAACTGCTAAATTTTTGTAACTCCATAGATACATACGTACTGACGATCAATTAACCTTTTTTAAAGTTTTTCTTTGATGAGTTGTGTTTTGATTTCTATGGGTTTTGTCCTTCGAAAAAAGCTATTGTTGAGAAACGAATAATACGTTCATTATTAACATATTTAATGTTCGGATTTTTGTTTGAATTTGTTGCTATCTTTTTGAATTTAACTTTTGCCAAACATATTGTTATTACGGTATGGCTCGAACATATTCCTTGTGTTGTTTATTTTTCCTCTTTACCTAATGTTAAAAGTGAATCTAATTTTTGGTCAAGATTATCACTGCAATGCACACACACTTAGGCAAACGGCTTTTTTGATTACGAAATTATTGATTACTGCAATGACGTCAAAATACTGGTTTCCAGCGATTGGTGTGTGGTTAGTTGCTATCTGATAAAATTATGCAAGACCATGAGAGATCACTTTTGTAGCAACGACCAAACCAAACCGTCGAGCCTATAGAATGTTTTGAGCTGAATTACCAATGGTTAATAAAACAATTATAAAACAACTATACAGTAGGTTGAATGAATCCATCTCTATATAGGTAGAGGTAGTCATAACTCTACAATTGTTGTTGCCGTTAGCACGTAACCATCATTACCCCAGTAGGGTTACCAAGAATTCTTCACCAACCAATAAGTCCTCTCCATTTAATTTTCCATGGCCCACAGCATGATCCGACTCATCTAAACCATTGCGACATTCCTCTGCATAATAAACACCATGCGATTAGAAACTCAAACTCTTGGGGGATGCATCAATAGCAACTGACAACGGTCCATTTTTAATCAAAGCAAACTTGAAGGCATCCAGATCGTTGGAGGTCACATTGACAAAACCAGAAATTTTTGCGGCCAAATTAACGCAATCCACATGACATGTGGGTGGCCGTGGTTTAAGTGGTAGTGGACTGGCTTCCAAATCGGAAGTTAACAAAATCAAGTAAGATGAATAGTTATTAAAAATCAACATCAAGCCAACTTCCGCTAAGAATTTAGTCTCCCCATTAAATGTTGGATGCCACCCATGGAGCGAAATAACCACTAAGCCCAAACATCTTTCTTTCTCTCTCTATCCCATTTTACAAAAAACTTAACACATGCTGAGGCATTATAAGTGTATTCTTGACCTAGGTACGGACCGCATTCCTCTTCAGTTGGGATACCACCAACCTTTATCCGGAAGACCTCACCACCATCACAGCTTTTGTTGCTATACTCCCAAGATCAATCAATTAGAGCTTATTGTGAGAGTCGAACTAGCTTTTCACCATTGCAGAGAAAGAATGCACCTTCAATGGCTCCAATTCCAAACGAGCAGCATGATACACAAATTGATTGATACTGATACGGATAACAGCATCACATAGACTTCAGTCAATAGAAGATTGTCCTTTAAGTACATACTTGGTGTTGTAAGCGAAGGGTTTGCCAGTGTTGTAGATATTTGATGATTTGAAGCCACGTCTAGCCTTTAGTTCGTCTTCCGTTTTATCAGCTAAATGGTTGATTGCCAATGAATAACCTAACTTGGCTTGGTTCTTTGAATGAATGTAACGGAGATTCTGACGGAAGATGTTTTTATGGTACGAGTACATATGTTTGGTTTCGTTCTGGTACACAACTCCATGTTTTCCTTTGATGAATAAATTCTTTCTTGAAACCAACCCAAACCATACTTGGATCGACTAAGAATACCGCATTTGGAATATCATCATGAGAGCAGCTATCATAGTCGAGATAATAGGGATCGTACATTGGGTAAGACTGACTGGATCTCGACAACGTTATCAGCGGTGCCGTTCACTTGGAGGCAGGTTTCTTTGTTTAAATCTTTCGATGTGGTCGCTGGTGCTAGCCTAAGAGACGTAGCGTAAGGTCCATCGTTCGCTAGTTGATAGGTTTTAACCATGCCGCCATAATAATCAATACGAGAACGACTAGTGATACCAAGCATAAAAAGGTTTACATATTTCGGCGTAAGGAATATTTAATGTACCGCTAGTAGTATAGGTCAAATCGCATTTTGGGGGCTGTAGATGTCAATTCCAGCAACGTAACCAATGTCGCACTAGAAATTCCCATGTTTGTGTGTAAAACCGACAAACAAAAAAATTGGAAACACTGATTCAATGTGAAGAAAAAAAACAAACACTAATTTATTCGCGGCAAATTAAATTGATTATTTGAAGCCTGTTCTAAGAGGAAATTCTTTAAAAGGATCAAATACAGCTATTTTTTTTTTTATACGTTGGATAGCACTTTTATGATCACAGTAGCTAATCATTTTTTTTCGATGGTACAGAGAACAATTCCATCTCCAAACGTTAGAGCCACGTTGACTCGTGTACTGTTGACACGATTGATAAAAATTCGGACTCCGTAGATGTTAGGGCAACTGTCGTCTGTCGCTTGGAAGACCAGGAAATTGGGCCCCCTTACATCGTAAACATGTAGGCTGATGTTGATTTTTTATAATCATCGTGGCCATTCGATGCCGTAGTATCCCTTCATGTAGAGTGAAAACTACTTTCTTGTTGATAGCGTAGCACTCCTCTTAAAGCTGTCAATTGAGCCATCTCTGGATTCCCGGAGGAAAACCTTCTAAGTAAATTAGCAGCAAAACGTATTCATGCCTGGTCTGTTGGTTTGAGCAGAAAATATTGTAAAAGACTACCTATAACTTCCATATATGGCACATTTAATACATTTTCTTTTCCATCAAGTAAAGGACACATTTTAAAAGACTAGATTATTGTAATCTGACATTCGAATTTCTAGACGCCTCTCTTAAGTCTAGTTAAGTAAGTAAGTTTTAAGCAACTTCTTTCCTGTAGATTTTCGTTATAGGCGAATATAAAGGCATCGTCAACATACCATATATGGCAACAAACACCATTTGATCTTCGTGTTTCCAGTAGTAAACGCATTGATCTGCTTCACAGTGTTTTAATCCAAGCCATATAAGCATTGAATTTAATTGTTCGTTCCATGTCCTACTTGACTGTTTAAGACCATATAGTAATTTTCGTAGCTTAAATATCCCCACCGTCTTGCAGTTTTTGCTCATTCATATAAATTTCCTCTGCTAAATCTCCATTCAGAAAAGCAATGAAAGCATCTAACCGGGAAATTTTCAAATGATGTTTCACAGCCTTGGCATTTAACGGAGGTGTAAGGTGTTAAAGGAAAGAGGGTTTCATGAAAATCAATGCCTTTCATCTGTAAAAAACACCCCTGCACACAAGTCTAGCCTTACATTTAATAACTTCCCAGCATTGATTTCTTTTTGGCTTGAAAACCCACTTACAATCTATGAAGTTTTTTTACTTCTTGCAATGTAACCAAACCCCAAGTGCTGCTTCCTTGTAGGGAAAAGAATTCCGACTCCATAGCCGCTCTCCATTCATTGGAGGGTCCACTGCATAAGGCTTCATCGACTGATTCCGGATCACTGAAACAGTTTCCACTTAAACTACTTTTGTGCTATACGTTTAGATCAGGGAATTTAATTTTCAGCAACAATGGGGCATGATCTTCACCTTCATCAGATCATTTTACTTCTCACCAATGTGAAGACGAATTTTCAGTCTCAGCCAACTCTTCCTCTAAACTATTTCAACAATTTTAATGAAATTTAAAATGCTTTTCATTTTAATTGTCTAAAACTGTGTGAGAAATTATTTTTCAAGCTATATGCATACTCGTACAACGACATAGGTGTTAGAATATGAAAAAAGTAATGTGAGGATCCTCACTCTTCGATCACCTAATCTTCGATGAAATCTAAAAATGCGTTGACTGCATTCCTTCCCGCATTAAGCGGTGTAAGGGCTACACTTTAGACGAATTCGAGGCCAAAAGATAGGTAAAATAAAAACAGCGTGGAAGAACTGAAATTTCTTGTAATATGTGCTACCCACTCTAAAACCGCAGTTCAACATTCTTCTAATCATTGTGCCAAGTCACAGTGACTTTACGGGTAATTAAGAAGTAGGCTAACGAGCTCACCTGAAAGGTTCAAATGGTTCTGTCGCAATGTCAACCTCTGGAAGCTACTAGCTAAACTAATGGTTCAACAAATCATATAACAGATCCGACCTAATGTTGTACATTTTTTATTAATTCATAAAGTATATAGGGTTACGTACGAAATAGCCTATCGAATAAATGACATCCGCGGCTTTCCAAGCATGTACGCACTCTTTTGTCGAAATTTTCCATGACAGTTTTTTGTAAAGTTGGCTGAATTTCGTTGACACAGCGCTCAATAGGCTTCTTTGATACATAAATGGTGGAGGGCATGTTGGCATAAACCTCAGATTTCAAAAAAATCCAAAGAAAAGAGTCCAACGACATTAAGTCGCATGATTTGGGCAACCAATTCTGATCAGCAAAGCTGCAAAGTGGACGACCAGGAAATGGCTCATGCAGTAATCTAATTGTTTCCTGTTACATAATTCATTCAACAAGCGTAGTGATATAGCTTACCAAATTACACCACAATGTAGTCAGAGTTCTAATCCGGAATTCAATTTCATGTGGTTAAAATTCCATCTGCGTAAGCAAATTATCCACCGCTGCTTCATTTACAGAAGCCCCAAACTGGACAGCAATTCGACTTTTAATGAGTTTGATGCGCTGTCTGACTCCATTCAAAGAATTGTATCTCTTTATCCTCATACTGAAATCGTTATTACGGGCGATTTCAATATACAAAATTCTGGGTGGCTTCGACATTCTGGACAGACAACACCCGAGGGACGGTGTGTTGAGATCTTCGCTGCGGAAAATAATTTAACCCAGCTTGTAAATGAACCCACATGAATACCAGACGTTGATAGTCATACCGCCAACACCCTGGATTTGTTGTTAACTTCTCACTCTGGTAAGTACTCCGTATCCCCTCTAGGCTCATCGGACCATTGTGTCATATCAGCTTATATCTCGTATGCTGACCACATAATTAGATAAAGAATTCCTACAAGAACCATATGGCAATACGAGAAAGCCAATTGGAGCGGACTTAATAACCTCTATAGGAACTTTAACTGATCGTTACGTTTCCTTAACAACGACGTGGATGCCGCTGCTGACATGATCACAGACACCATTCTCTTTGGAATGAGATGCTTTATCCCTTATCGGATGAAGAGTATCAGACCAAAAGAAAAGACATGGTACGATTCGAGCTGTAAAGAGGCTGTCAGGATTAGAGAATTGTTTCTTCAGTCCTACAAGACCAACCCGACAGAATAAAACCGAAAAAAGTTTAAACGAGCCATAAATAACTGCAACGTCTTTCTCAAGAGGTGAAATTCCAACACGACCAAAAACTGAGGCAAAATATACTACAAAATCCGAAAGGCAGTACATATTTTCATTCGTCAAAAACATCCCAACGCTCATTTACAATGATATTCCAGCTGTTAGCTCCTTGGACAAGGCCAATCTGCTTGCTACACACTTTGCGGGCAGCTCAACACTCCCAGATTGTGCTTTGTCCCCGCCAACACTTCAGTGCGTCGAATCTTCAACGGGACGAATCCGCTTTTGCACTCATGTAGTAGCAAGAGGACATAAAGATCTTAACATCTACACGTCCAGATGGCAAGTCTCCCCTTCTTCTGAAGAGCTGTTCTTCCTCGTTGGCTAAACCACTGCGTAAGCCTTTTCCATCGATTCTATTCTTTTGGATTCCTTCCGAGCAGATGCAAAATAGCATTTGCCCAGCCCTTCCCTAAAAAAAGGCGAATCTCTCTCTCTCTCTCTCCCCCTATAGACCCTTTTCACTTACGTCCCTTGTTTTCTAAGGTCGTGGAAACGCTGATAAACCGTCAACTCGAAATATCTTGAAACACGACAACTTCTTAATGACCGGCAGTACGGTTTTCGTAGCAACAGGTCCACTGGTGATCATGTCTCACCGAAAAGTGGAACTAAAGCGTACATCAATCTGGCGAAAGCAAGATAGTTGCACTTAATATTTCTAAGGCATTTGACAGAGTTTGGCATCAGGCTCTTTTGTCGAAAATGGGATCGACGACTCTCTTCTTCATTGGATTAGAAACTACCTTTCGGAACGTTCAATTCAAGTTGTCTTGGACGGTTTCAAGTCTGATATTCACAAAATAGATGCTGGTATGCCCCAGGGCTCCGTTCTGTCTCCGACACTTTTTTAATTTTTATCAACGATCTCTTGTCTGCTACTTCTAATCCAATATATTCCTTTGCTGATGACAGTACTCTCTGCTTTTCATATTCGTTGCCGGACTCACGCCTCTGCTCTTCGGCTGTAGAACGGGAACGGCAGCGTATGTTAAGCTCATTAAATTCCGACATTAACAGCATAACCAATTGGGGAACTATCAATCGAGTGGAATTTAATGCTTCCAAAACTAAATGCTGTCTGCTGTCATTAAAGCGAAACTCAAATACCCAGCCATTATCCATGGATGCCACTTGCATCGCCGAAACCGATAAACTTTCCATTCTCGGTATGTGTGTTTCAATGATAGCTTACGTTGGAATGACCACATATTCGGTGTCGTCAAAAATGCTGCGAAATGTCTAGGTTTCCTCAAGCGATGTAAGAAATATTTCATACCCTCTGATCTGGCCTCAATATATAAGACGTTTGTCCGTCCGAAATTGGAATACAATGCTCACATCTAGTCAGGTGCTTCTAAAACCCCTTTCCATTTCCTTGATTGGATCCAAAACCGTATAGCAAAACTCTTAAGTGATGACAATACCACACAGTTATGCAATACCCCCGAACGCAGACGTAATGTCTCCTGTAGCACCTTGTTTTATCGCTATTTCCACCACCAGTGCTCCATTGAAATCGCCAGTAGCATTCCGCCTATTCAAACTTTCAACCGTAACACCCGTCTCGCTATGAATGCTCATCAGTATACCCTCAAGCCAACTTTCAGACGTACTCTAAATTTTGAAATATCGCGATTCGTTCCTAAGCCGTACAACTTGCATATGGAATACCGTGATTAGCTCTTTATTTCCTAGTCATTATAACCTTCAAACATTTAAAACCAACGTACATCGGTATCTCTCTTTTTCCCTCCCCAGCTTCCCCTCTCCCGCGCTAACATGTGTTAACATCTTAAGGGTACACAAAATCCCTGATGCGCGCGCCAATTATTAAAAAAAAAACTCTCTTTGCTGTACGTGGTCAGTAATCCTTGAGTCAATTACGCTTTGTATGTATGAGGATGCAAAGATGCAAATCTTTCGCGGGAATACGCCAAGAAGAGCTTCTCGAAATGTCCAATTCTTGACAACCGTGACGAATTTATATTCCTGGACTTTCAGCAACACTCTCATGAACTGCTTCGATATTTTTTGTTGAACGACTTGTTGAATTAGGCCAAAGAGCCTAATTGATCTGGTGTCCCTAAATTTTGGAATTAAACTTTTCACAGTTAACGAAGTTAAATCACTATTCCAACCATATTTTTGTAGCTGTCTAAACTTCTTTTATTTTTAAAATATTGCTCACCAATGATAACGCATTTTTCTTTCGTGTAGCTGCTTCATTTTTTCGTTAGCAACACTTTACTGCATAAACGGCGTAAAATTCAAATCTTGCGTGAGTTTGGGGACACTCTTTAGGTTGTGTCATAAATGTACTGCTGAACTGACTAATTTGTTCGAATAATTCCACCAAACCCATGAGGAAAAGACGGTAGACCCGCTTTTCATCTTCTATTCTGGATTTATGTAGAATCTCGTCGCGTCGATTATCTCAGCAAACTGGCTCCTTGACATCATACGCCCGTCTTATTCGTTGGCCTTAATTAATCCCTCTTTCATTAGTTAGTCAATGAAAATAGATCTATGCTATTGCAATGGTCTCTTCTAGCCTAAGTATGTACTTGTGCCCTCCACCCTAATCTTACCTGACCCGACTTTCTGGATAAACTTTCTCATCCGCCTTTCAACACTACTTTTTTTTTTAAGCAAAGGTCAAAGTATGATTTTCAGCAAGTGTACTTGCCACAATTACAGCCAATTACGGATACGCCCACCTACAGTTCGTAACCGAAATGTTTTTCAAAATCATTCTTCAACAACATTTTTTACAAGCACAATATTTACCTTGAGAAACTTCAAGTTTCCCGCAGCACATATTCGTAAATAAGTTTCCTAAGTATTTATTCATTTAAACATTGGACCTTGGAAAATGTATCCTTCGCCCCGAGTGGTACATGAGAATATTCCGTTGGCCGCAGGACAAATTCTACAATCAAAATTCAACGAAACAAACGAAATCTTTCAAATGTATTCCAAACAATACTCGTGTTTTGAAGTTATTTCCGTTTTCTTCTTTTTGTAATTTTTATTTTTGTCCTTTTCTGTTAATGTATTGTACTATGTATGTTATGTTACAATATCAGGATAATGTTGAGTGACAGGCTAGGCGAGCAAAATCTCCAAATTCGTAGGTATCCGGAGGTTAGATTTATATACTCGTACATATGTTGGGTGCGTTTACACGAGCTTGATTAGGCTTTTTAGAAAGTTAATTGAATCCTTGATCTAAGAGCTTTACGTTTTTTAAAGGCACGTCTAAGGAAACGATTACTAAACTTTAAATGAATAGAAAGAAAAATTCAGAGGATACCGAATGTAAAGGTGTTCAGTGAATGATTAGCTTGATTAAGTTGATTCGAATACTTTCTGGGAAACTGAAGTAAATCTATGAGCTTCGTTTTCGAATTGGGACTGTGGAGATTGTTCTTTTTATGAGATTTGCGATAAATATAAAATTCCATTCATATTCAAAGAGTTAAGTATTGAAATATTCTACGGAGTGAGTTTCTGCGATATACGGGGGTTGCTTGAAATGTTTCCGACCGCAACGTAAAGATAGCGGCACTCGTCAATAAAGGCTAGTGAATGCTAGTTGCGCATCTTTTGACAGTTACTTACCGAAGTTTCAGTCATTTTGGATGCGCAGTTTTTAGTTGACAGTCGTTTGATTGAGCCGATGTGAGTGTTTTTTGTGAAAATGGAAAAAATTTAGTATCGAGCTGTTTGCTGCTTAAATACTTGTTTTTGAAAGGCGATACGCCTACGCAAATTAAAAATGAGTTGGACCCTGTGTATGGGGTCTCTGCAGTCTGAACCATCATTTACCACAGCGAAATTTTGGGCAGCTGAATGTAAACGTGGCCGTAAGAGCCTGGGAGATGATGAACGTTCGGGACGTCCAAAAACTGCAACCACTGACGATAACATTGCTAAAGTTCACCAAATGGTGTTAGACGTTAGACGACCGCCGAATTAAAGTGAGAGAGATAGTAGAGGTTATGAAAATGTCCAACGAACGTGTTTGTTACATATTAAATCAAGATTTAGGCATAAGAAAGCGGTCCGCGCGTTGGGTGCTGCGATTGCTTACGTTACACCAAAAACGTGTACGAATGAACATTTTTAACGCTCTGTTGGCGCAGTTTAGGCGCAATAAATCCGAGTTTTGGCGCCGATTAATTACTGTAGATGAAACTTGGATACATCATCATACGCCCGAAACAAAATTTCGTCATAAAAATTGGACTGCAAAGGGCGAGCCGGCTCCAAAAAAAGCAAAAACGGTTTTTTCGCCTGGGAAAGTGAGGGCGACTGTTTTTTGGGAAAAACCATTACAGGAGCATACTAAGCATCAATACTTGCCAAGCTGAAGGCAGAAATTGCGGAAAAACGGCCACATTTGCAGAAAAAGAAAATCCGGTTTCACAAAGACAACGCGCCGCCGCACACCTCAGCGGTTGCTATGGCGAAAATTCATGAATTACATTTTGAACTACTTGACCATCCGCCTTATTCACCAGATCTAGCTCCAAGCGACTCTTTTTTGTTCGCTCATCTAAAAACTGCGCTCGGAGGACAGAGATTTTCGCCAAATGAGGAGGCAATCCCTTTCGTGAACAATTATTTTGCAGAGAAAAACGTCAAGAACTATTTTGACGGGTTAGAAAGATGGGAGCATCGCTGCGAGAAGTGTGTACAGTTGCAAGGAGACTATGTAGAAAAATGAAAAAAAAATTTGAGAGAAAATGTCTTGTATCATTGTACGGTCGGAAACTTATCCAGCAACCTTCGTAAGTACAATCTTTTTATTCCTGCATGAACTGGCCTTGCCACATTCCACCGTCATTTTTTAACATGAAATATCTGCAACTCAGAGAGAAGTCTTTTCGATTTTAATTCAAATATATAATTAATCTCTTTATCAGAGCAGTAACTCATTAAAAATCTGGGATTGAACTCTACTCAATCTTTCTTCATTAAGCGACGTTGCTTCTAGTTGACTCATCTGAGCTCCCATAAGCAGTGATTTCTAGGGCTGAGAGCTTAGTATTTTTCGCATACAAGTGCTTTAATTTGAAGATTGAAATAGCAAAGAAATTGTAGCCGATCCGCTCTGTAAATGGAGAGAGATTGTTCTCACCACTTATTGAAGATATTTGCTTTTTGCTTAACCCGAATTATACCACTGTACCGTATATGGTACGAGTACACTCAACATAAAAATTTCTAGCTGAAAAGAAGGTTACTTATTTAAAGATTTTTTTCCGAATTTGTGTTTCATCGGTGTTAAAAGAGGAGTGAAAAGTGTTAATTTTTTTAAAAGCAAGACAATGGTGAGAGATGTCAATTGTAGAGACGTGTTTATTATTCGCTCTTGACATTAAATCGTTTTTAACCGGTTATTCAAGTAAACATATTTAATTTGTCCTTAAATTTTTAAGTCATTAATTTCCTTTTCAAATAAGTAGGTTGTGGTGATTGTAAAGTCCAATCAGTTAAAAGTAAAGCTAAAGAAAAACAAACACCAAATTGTCATGTCAACCACTCGCCAACAAGCCCTTAAAGAGAAATGTATAGTGTCATCCTCATCTATTTCTACTTCATCCAACTGACAAAAAAGCTGAAAAAAAGCTGAAAAAAAGCCATCTCTATCTGAGCAGCTACGCGATTTGGAAGTTAATATGATGGCAAAAATTTCATCGCTTATCAGTGAAACTAAAACTGAAATTAACAACAAGATAAGTGAAGTTATATCTGCTCTTAATAACAAGGTGCAAGAGTGCGAGAGCGTTATTGCAGTACTTCAGGAAGACAACAGACGAGTAAGAGAGGAGTTAGCTGACATACAACGTAAAACGCGTCTATGTGATGTAATTGTACATGGCATTTCACAAACAACTAAAGAAAATGCTGGTGATCTTGCGAAGAATATTGCCGCTAAATTAGATCACAAATATTCCCCTCACATAGATGCTTTTCGTTTAGGAAGTCAAACCGCCGGCAGAAATCGGCCGTTACTCATTCGGCTCTCACCCACGCTGAACGAAGAGCATTACTTTCTGCTTTCCGTACCAGCAGAGGCCTGACACTTTCGCAACTGGAGAAGGAGATTGACAAGGCCTCCACCAATTGCAGCAGTTCCAATTCCACCAAGAACAATTCTAACACCAACACGTCTCGTATATACGAGGGTGGGTCAATGAGTGACTTTTGGATTAAAACACAGATTTTTTGATAAAAAAATAATTTTATTTTTCAACGTAGTCTCCCTTGAGCTCTATACACTTTGTCCAACGCTTCTCCAATTTTTTTATCCCTTCCAAAAAAAATGATTTGTCGAGGTCCTCAAAATAGGCCTTTGTTTGCGAGATGACTTCATCATTGGAGTCAAATCTTTTTCCACCAAGCCATTTCTTCAGGTTTGGGAACAAGAAGTAGTCGCTCGGAGCCAAATCTGGAGAATAGGGTGGATGAGGGAGCAATTCATAGCCCAATTCATGGATTTTTGCCATGGCAACTGCACATGTGTGCACCCTTGCATTGTCTTGGTGGAAAAGAACTTTTTTCTTGGCCAAATGAGGTCGTTTTTTTTTTCAAATCGTCATTGAATCGGTCCAATAAGTTGGCATAATATTTCCCATTGATTGTTCTTCCCTTTTGAAGGTAGTCAATGTGGATTATCCCGCGTGCATCCCAAAAAACAGTCGCCATAACTTTATTGGCTGACAAACCCACCTTGGCCTTCTTTGGCGCCGATTCACCCTTAGAAACCCACTGTTTTGACTGTTGTTTGTTCTCTGGTGTGTTGTGATGGATCCATGTTTCGTCCACGGTTACAAAACGGCGCAAAAACTCCTCCAAATTGCGATTAAACAACGCCAAACCTTCCTGTGAAGTTGTTACACGATTGCGTTTGTGGTCGACTGTGAGCAAACGCGGCACCCATCTTGCGGAAAGCTTTCTCATGCCCAAGTGATCATTCAAAATTGAAACCACTGAGCCATGCGAGATCCCTACGGCTTCCACAATCTCTCGCACTTTCAATCTTCGGTCGGCCAACACCATATCGTGAATTTTTTCGATTGTTTCGGGTGTAGAGACCTCAACTGGGCGTCCAGGACGTTCGGCATCTTCAGTGCTTGTACGGCCACAACGAAATTCAGTAAACCACTTTTTTACCATTGAAATCGATGGTGCAGAGTCCCCATAGTATTTATCAAGCTTAGCCTTGGTCTCGGTAATGGTTTTTTTTCGCAAGAAATAATGCTTACGAGTAATAAGCACACGAAATTCACTTTTTTCCATTTTCTCCTCAAATTAGTGAGTAGTCTGATAAAAATAGCTGTCAAACACAAACACAAACTAACTGACGCAGCAAGTTTAAATTTTGACAGGAGTCAACTGACAGATGCCTGTTGACAGGAGCAGTATTGCTGTTTCAGTAAAGAGGACTTATTGACCCGCCCTCGTACATGAACGAACAGTTTTACACCAGTGAATAGCTCTCTTTTAAAACATGCTATTCGTCTGCGCAAAGAGGGCCTTTTGTTCTCTGTTAGAACTCGTAATGGTTACGTTTATGTAAAAAAGAGTGCAGATGATAACGAAATAAAAATCTCATCAACATCGACATTGACTTGAAAATGTTCTTTACCCTAATCTTCAACACTCCAGTCATCTAGAGCGAACTTTAAATATGTACGAGTATGTTTTATAACAAAAAGTAGTAAATTAGTTTCTTCTTAAAACTATTTTAAATCTAAAAATGTTTATAGTTAAGTTCTCTTATATATACTTTTATTCCTACCTTCTCCTTTTCTCCTTTTCTCCTTTCCTATTCCATTTATTTTAACTCCTTTTATTTTTCTACCTTCGTCTTCCTGTTGCATTTTTATATGTTGATTTATTAACAAAATCGTGCTACTTTTATTTGTTTTTGTTATTAATGATGGCTCATAACAACACGTATATGTCTGAGGGCAATGCTGAAGTTACCGTGAGCTCAATGATAAAAATTCTATCGAATGCGTGTGAGGGGTTCAAAATATGTTATATCAACGCGCGTAGTTTAAATATCTCTAAGGCCGATTACTTACGTCATATTTTTAATGGTTGGGGTGTTGATGTTATCTGTGTTACTGAAACATGGCTAAGGCCTGATTTAAGAGAAGCAGATAGGTCTGATTTGGAAGATCCCCTATACCATATTCCGGGGTACAGAATAGTTCGGAACGATAGAATCACGAGTACAATAGGTGGTGGAGTAGCTCTTTATTGTAATTTTTCCTTGAATTGCCGTGTAATTGTGAAATCCGTGGCTAGTGCTACGAAGGGTCTTCTTGCAGAAGTTACTGATGGCAATACCAAGTGCCTTATAGGCATTGTTTATAGTCCCAACCGGAGCTGTTCTCCTGAACCTATGTTCTCCGCACTACAAGATGTCTCCCCATATTATGAACACATAATTATATGCGGTGATTTTAATGCTGACCTTTTCAAATATGACAGTAGATCTCACCAACTCTTAGATTTAACTGCAAGTTCGGCGTTAGCTGTTGTTAACGCATATGCTACCCGCTTCGCACCAAACTGTTCTCCAAGTCTTCTGGACCTTTTGTTGGTATCTGATCGGTCAAATGTGTTACTGCATGACCAGTTGTCATTGGAAGGTGTCACAGACCACGATCTAATTTTCAGCACCTATAACATTGACTTATCTTGTACCCCTATACCATCAACTCCATCCAATTCACTGCAAGTCGAGGCGAGTCTAATTCCTTGGCATAGTTGTTATTTTGTCTCAGATGTATGTAATGAAGTTGACCTATTGCAATCGCAAACACTTCACCATGTGCCTTTAAAAACAGTGGTGGTGCGCAATAGAATTTGTCCATGGTTTACGTCTGAGGTTCATAATGCCATTAAAGTTCGTAGGAAACTCTATTCTAAGTGGAAGCGAAATTCAACAAATCTGAATTGGGTAAACTTCTGTCGAGCACGTAATTTCTCAACTTCTATCACGATATTTTTTATCTAAGCTCGGAACGGACCAAAATCCCAAAAACCTCTGGAGCAACTTACGTTCGGTTGGTGTTTCTAAAAACCATGCTGTAGACGTCTTACCTGATCTTGATGATCTTAATGATGCTTTCTTATCCACCTCATTAGGAAGTACAACTTCTCTACCCAACCTTCAACATTTTTCTGAAACACCCACAGTTTTTGAATTCGAAGCTGTATCGGAAGTTAATGTCATTAATATCATTCGTTCACTCAAGTCAGATGCCCTTGGTGAGGATGGAGTTCCTATCCGGTTTGTCAAAATGGTATTAACCCACATCCTTGTGTGTAATTACTGACGTAATTAATTTTCGCATTATGTCATCATCATTTCTGTCTAGTTGGAAACTAGCTAAAGTAATTCCTGTCCCGAAAAAACCACAACCGACTTTGGCTGCTGACTTTCGACCCACCAGTATATTACCTTGCCTTTCAAAAGTCTTGAAAAAAGTCCTTGCCAAGCAAATCTCAAGTCATCTAAATCATCAAAAGCTCCTTGCTTCTGTACAGTCTGGCTTTCGAGCCAACCATAGTTGTTCTACAGCTATGGTTAAAATTCTCGATGACATAAGGATCAGCTATGACTCAGACTTCCTCACTTTACTTTGCCTTCTTGACTTTTCAAAAGCTTTTGACACAGTCAACCACTCAATCCTTTCTGATAAACTAAGAAGGTATTTTGGTTTTAGTGAAAGTTCGGCGAGTCTCATAACCAATTACTTAAGTAATCGCTGTCAAAGGGTTGTGGTTGGTGACAAATCCTCTCGTATTAAAAATATACAAGCAGGAGTACCACAGGGCTCCATACTTGGCCCAATATTGTTTTGCATCATTATTAATGACCTCCCCAAAGCTTGCTCAAACGCTAGTCTTCACTTTTATGTGGATGATGCGCAAATATTGGGTCTACAAGTAAGTTTCCAGCGTTTTTTTTCCAAAATTTGAAATTTTATTATGAAAACATAGTTACAATGCTTTATTCAAAGTATCGTCCATCGGAAGCTACAGCTTTCCCCCATCTTTCTGGCAATATATGAATTCCGGACCAAAAAAATTTCTCGTCTTTCGAGCCCAAGAACGTATCGAGCCAATTTTTGATTTCCCCTACTGAGCTGAAGCGTATTCCCGTAAGAGCGTTCTGCATCGAACGAAACAAGTGGTAGTCAGATGGTGCCAAGTCTGGACTGTAAGGCGGGTGAGGCAGAATTTCCCATCCACTATTTTCCAAATAGTTTTTCACCGAAACCGCAACATGTGGCCGAGCGTTGTCATGATGAAAAATGACGGACTCATGCCTGGTTTCATATTCTGGCCGTTTTTCTTTTAATGCCCGCTTCAAACGAATTAGTTGGGTTCGATATAATGGTCCTTTGATGGTTTCACCACTCGGAAGCAGTTCGTAGTATACGACACCCTTTTGATCCCACCATATGCAGAGCATGACCTTATTCACGTGAATATTTCGTTTCGGCGTCGATTGGGCGGGCTCGCCGGGCTTTGTATACGATTTTCTGCGTTTAGGATTATCACAATAAATCCATTTCTTATCACCAGTGACAATACGATGCAAAAATGATTTATTTTTATACCGCTGCAGTAACATTTCGGACATGCAAAACCGCCGTTCGACGTCTCTTGTACGGCACCCAGTTTCCAACCTTTTGAAAGAATCCCAGTGCTTTTAGGCGCAGGGAAACGGCTTGTTGCGTGACGCCCAATGATGCAGCAAGTTCTTCTTTAATCTGACACAGATCCTCCTCCAGTAAAGCGTCCAATTCCTCGTCTTCAAAACTTTTCGGCTTTCCGGAGCGATCTTTGTCTTCAACTAAAAAATCACCACTTTTGAACCGTTTGAGCCACTGGCGGCACGTCGATTCACCAATACATTCCTCCCCATAAGTTTCCGAAAGCAAACGATAGGCCTCAGCCGCACTTTTCTTCATATTAAAGAATAAAAGCAGCGCTTCCCGCAAATTACGTTTAATTGACTGGAAACTTGCCATGATTTTGCTCGATAAAATGTACGACACCGATAGAACTGCTCAAATATAACGCTGCAAAGTTGTTGACAGATACAAAACCTACAAATAAAACACATAGGGTCTGACATTTCTGCCCGGGATCCACTGGTGGCGCCATCTCTGACAAACGCTGGAAACTTACTTGTAGACCCAATATATCTATATAGACCTATTGGTCTAGTTGAGGATCTTGTTTGCAGGTTTAATAAGGATTTATCCGCAATCTATCAGTGGTCGCTACGTAATTGTTTGACCCTCAACCCAGCAAAGTTTCAGCTGATTTAAATATCTAAGAGACTGCACAATGCTGAACTACTGCCGCCCATTTACCTCAGCGATACGCAGTTGCAGTTCGTCCAGATTGGTTTTTAAGATAAACCGATTCATCTCCTGTGTAAGCCACATCAATTACACTGTGGGACGAATTTACGGAGGTCTACGCAAACTTTGTCTGCTCTCTCGTTTTACTCCTATTAATACGAGGCTGCGACTTGTTAAAACGTTACTTGTTCCCTATATTGATTACTCATCAGCAGTGTATTGCAAACTGGACTCCCTATCTCAGTATAAACTTACTGTGGCATTCAATGATATGGTAAGGTATGTGTATGGGCTACGTCGGCACGACCACATATCCAATTGTCATACAAATATCCTCGGTTATACGCTCCAACAGTTCTTGCATATTAGGTGCTATATCTTCATGCACAAAATTATTCAGACCAAGTCGCCACCATACCTTTTTGAGAAACTTCAGTTCGCTCGTTCGCCTAGAACACACAGCCTTATAACTCCATCCTCGAACTACTTGAACTCCTCGCGCCTGTTCTTCGTCTTTGCCACCAGACTATGGAATTCTCTGCCCACAACAGCAAAACAAATAATTGGAGCAATACAATTTAAGAATGCTATTTTGGAGCATATTCTATAAAAATGCAACAGCAGATTATTTCTTGTCCTTTACTATTCCTCTCCTCCACACTATTCATCCGTTTGTTTTCCCTTCCTGATTAAAGTATCTCTTACTGTTAAATATAAATAAAAAACTCATCTTGTATATTATCCATAATTTTAAGTACTATAAAAGACTAAGTCTTATTTTTTTTTTTTTTTTTCATTTTTTTCATTTATATATTTATTCACTTTACAATTGACAAAATTAGATACAAATATAGAATGCAAGATCTTAATTAAAAAAAAAAATTTCAGAATTAATAAAAGAAACAAGCAGTTACTTAATAGAATACAAATAAAGAGATTTTAAAAAGTAAATAATTTATCAATTGAAAAATGAAAAGATTCATTCTGTAGTTAACTAAAACTAGTGTCGAATGCATCATTTATAAGACTATAATTAAAAAATACAAAACGTAATAAAATGGTGTGAAGAGAGGACAAAACAAATGTTAAGATTCATCGATTATTAAAAAAATTCATTTAATCATTCAACAAAATCAGACCATGCTATTAATTAAATGGTTTATTTCATGTAGGTCGAAGTGAAATAGCCATTCCTTAACCTTCCTATTTCGAACGACAAGATTTCTGCTTTGCCTAATTTCAAGCGGCAATATATTAAATACGAGTAATCTTGGAGCAACAGAGGAGTAAAAGTTCAAAAAGTGATGTGTGTTGAAAGATGGAATGATAGCAAGATGATTATTGCTACTACGCAGTGACTGATGGGTTGGATTTCTGTCAATGGAGTAACCGCTCCTAACGAAAAAAATCCTTAACACTTTGTAAAAGTAAAGATGCTTGAGTGGTAGCATTTAGAGCAAATAACTACTTTCTCGGCGATTCTTTCTCCAGATTATTCTAACTATATGTTTTTGCACAATGAGTAACGTATGGACTTAATTTTTTATGAGTTCCTCCCCAACAGATTAAGCCGTACTGCAACTTTGATTGTACTAGTCCATAATATATTGTTTCCATCAGTTTTTTTATCAATTTCCAGACCCAGATACTTAAAAACTGTAGTTCTTTCTATATAAAAACACTGAGGTGAACAAGTTAAATCCCGATTAAATAAGGTAGAAGATGATGTCGCTTTGCATGTAGCAGGGCTAAATAATAAATGCTTACAACTTGCACTATGAAAAATCATAGGTGGGTAATCGACAATGATACGTAGAAGACAACTTGAAGAACATTATTTTACTTTTATCACTGATTACCAATTTATGCAAACAAAACCAATGTCTCAGCTGCTCTAAGTCATAGCTAATGTTAGCAATTAAATCTAATGCAGAGCTATTAGAATAAGAACAAGCTATATCATCAGCAAATCCTATTTGTTTACCTTTGATATCGAGGCTAAAGGTTGAATTGATATAGATCAAAAAAAGGATTGGACCAAGTACTGAGCCTTGTGGAACACCAATTTTAATATCTAACGATAGGCTAATACTATCATTAATCTTTAAAAACTTGTTTGCGGTTGTTTAAATAGGAAAGAAACCATTTAAGCATAAAACCTCTTATTCCCGCTTTTTCTAACTTTTGTGTTAATACTCGTATCATATGGTCAACAGTATCAAACGCCTTAGTAATGTCAATAAAAATAGCAGCCGTATATTTTTTATTGTTCAGGCTTTCGTAGTTAAAGCAGCAGAACTCTAAGAGGGCATCCTCTGTTGACTTCCCAGAGTCTCTAAACTCAAACTGACTATTACTAAAAAGAGAAGATGAATCTAGGAAAGTCATTATTCTATTTTTCACTGCTTTCTCAAAGATTTTAGAAAACACAGGAAGAAGAGAGATTGGCCTGTAGTTATTTAGATTTTTACTATCACCTTTCTTTAAAACAGGTATTACTTCTGCAGTTTTTAAGGCATCAGCAAAAATACCACTGTAGATACTTTTATTAAAAATATCCGATAAGACATCAACAATATTTAGTGAGACCTTCTTAATAAAATTGTTAGACCAACTATCTCTCGTGGACGAATTAGAATTTTTTAGAGAGTTGATAATCCTAAATAATTCTAAAGAAGAAATCGGGTCATAAAAAAAACTATTGGCTTGACTCCATTCATTGCTAAAGCAATCTTCTACACAATGATTCGACGATTCAGAGAAACCAGCACTAGAAAGAGTCTTTTAAGCCACACTTGTAAAATATTTGTTAAAAACATTAGATATTTCACTAGGATTAATTATAATATGTCCCTGATAAGATACACAATTGAGTTCATTTAAAGCGGTTAGTTTTTTATTTATAAGTTCGTTAATTATTGTCCATTCTCTCCTTAAATTGCCTCTAGCTAGATGTAGTTTATTGGTGTAATAATTGTCTTTGTTCACAGTAACTTCCTCTGCAACTTATTCGGTTTCTTTTTGCAAAATTCTTTAATAAAGTTGTAGACATCCATGGCTTAATTTTTTTAACTTTACATTGTCTTTGGGTTTCAGTAAGACATTCACTAACATGAGCTTTTAAGATATTAGCAAAGATGTTAAAAGCATTAGAGGGATTACTTTCAAGGTACACATCGGTCCAACTTTCGTATAGTAGAAGCTGGTTAAGACGCTCGTAGTTCAAGTCTTTAACTTTCTCAAACCGTTCAGACATATCAATTTGTTCCATATTGGCGCATAGAAAAACTAAACCAACCATACAATGATCGGTTATCTTAAAATCTGAAATGGAGCTGGTGATAGTGAGTTTAGAGCTTAGATCAAGTCTACCAAAAATATGATCAATACAGGTTTGTGTTGAAGGAGTTAATCTAGTAGGTTCTCTAAAACACGATTGCAAACCATTTGCCGCTAAGACAGATAAATAATTTAAAACAATAGCAGAATCAGATAAAATATCTAAATTTATATCACCAAGGATAAATACGTAGATTCTTTGACTTTTCGTCAGACAACAGAGTAGTCAATTCTTCAACAAAACTATTTTTACTTTTTTCATGTTGCCTGTAGAAGCACATAAAAATAAATTTTCTAGACTCAATTTTGCAAGAAACTTTAACCATATCAGCACTTTTCAGGTTATTGCAGCAACACTCATACTCCAACTTATCACTTATAAAGACAGCCACACCACCTGCAGCATAAGAATTATTACATGTAGGATGAAATTTATAACCAGGTATACTAAAAAGATTAGCTTCAGTATCAAAAATCCATATTTCCGACAGAAAAATTAATTCAGGCTTATTCACAAACGATTCTAAATGAGTCAGAAACAAATCAAAATTTGTACTCATACTTCTAATATTTTGATGAATGATAAAAAATGTTTTCTTTGGAATTACTGAATGATAAAAACTTCTAAAAATCTCTTTATCATAACTACAAAATTCATTACATTCTTTGAAATAACTATCCAGATTTTGAATACAATTTGAATTAATAAAAGGCATTATTAGTTAAAAAAAGAATAAAAAGAAACTAAATTAAATTGGCCAAGTTTTCAATATCTTCAAAAGAACTTAACTTAAAAGTTTTATCACCTTCTTGTTTTTTTCAAATAAATCACTCCCCTATTTACCCACAAGAACGAAAAATTATTTTTACATCCTTAACTGAATAAAATTGAAATTGAAATTGAATGTCGAGGAAAAGGTAAGTAATTCTTAATTGGTGGCTTAGAGTAAGTTTAAAATCGAAATCTATGTAATCAAGACAATAGCAAATCGTCCTATTCAACTAATTTGACGATTCATATATATTTTGTTGCTGTTGCATGGATATTCATATTGATGTACCGCATATGGTATAGTGGGATAATACATATCTTTTCGGTTTTTTTTAGGCTAACTATCAATGAGATCATTACTTGCATAGATGAAAGCGATGAAGGCGATTTTTATTCAGAAATACCCATTTTACCACCATTACTGTAAGGTGATGTAACAGATGAGGATTCAGGAGAGGAAGATGTGGTTTGTGTAGACAATCTGCCCCGTAATCAGCTAGTGGCAGAAATTGTTTTACACCCGGATGAAATCTCACTTTCTTCGTTTGTCACTAAAAATGAAAAAAAGAAGACTTGGGGGAAACAATTACAGACTTCAATTATGAATCTTGCAACCTCAATCCATCTTTAGCTCCTTTGGACCTGTTCTCGCTCTTTTTCGATGAAACTATATTTGAAATGATAACAATGTATTCTAATTTATATACCCAGCATCATAATCTTCTGGCCGATATACAGATTAGTGAGCTTAAAACTTTTGTTGGAGTACCTATTGTATATTGAGTGGCTATAATAATGTATCAAGACGAAGAATGTACTGGGAAAATGAAGAAGATTCACGAAATATACTTGTATCGAAATCCATCACTAGAAATAGATTCGATCACATCTTCCGAGTACTACATTGTTGCGATAATACTCAACTAGATCCAAACGATCATTATTCCAAAGAACGACCTTTGTTTCAACACCTGCTTCAAAACTTCTTATTGTTTGCTCCAGTCGTAGATGAGGGATGAGGGTATGATACCCTAATTTGGACGTCATCCGACTAAACAATTTATAAGAGGAAAACCAATTAGATGGGGCTATAAATTTTGGGTTAGAACAACTCCAAGCGGATATATGTTATTGTTTTGTTTGATCCCTATCAAAATTACCTTCAACGCCCGATAATAGAGAATTCTAGATTTTGTCCAGCTTATTGGACGAGGCATAAATCTAAGCTATTATTTTTTGACAATTTTTTTTCTTGTCTTCAATTATTTCATGAATTAAACGTATTAAAAATAAGAGGTACTGGGACTATTAGAGATAATCGGTTAAAAACCTGTTCCTTGCGTGGATCGGATAAAATTCTGAAACGAAAAGGCCGAGGTACTTATAGCTACGAACTCTGTTTGGAACTCAATGCGATTGTAAGCAAATGGAATGAAAACAACATTGTAACACATCGGCTGAACAGTCCGTGCCGTTTCTAAGAGAGGGCACCACTTGAATTAAATCCATAACATTTTTAGTTAGTACCAACCTTCAAAAGATGCGTGTATAAATTTGACAGCTGTCGGACGATTAGTTCTCGAGATATACCATTGTGAGAGAAGCAACTTTTGTTATTGTGAAAAAAATGGATTCAAGGCAATTTCGTGTGTTGACTTATCATTGCTTTTTGATGGGAAAAAATGCAGCCGATGCCAAGAAATGGCTTGACAAGTGTTACCCGGACTCTGCACCAGCCGAACGAACCATTCGCAAGTGGATTGAAAAATTTAAAAGTGGTCATACAAGCACCGAAGATGATGCACGCAGTGGACGTCCAAAAGAGGCTGTTTCAGGTGAAAACATCGAAAAAGTCCACAAAATGATTGCGAATGACCGTAAATTGGAGTTGATCGAGATAGCTGAGGCTCTGAAGATATCAAAAGAGCGTGTTGGATATATCATACACGAATATTTGGACATGCGAAAGCTGTGTTCAAAGTGGGTGCCGCGTTTGCTCACAGTCGACCAAAAACAACAACGTGTTGATGATTCAGAGGAGTGTTTAAAGCTGTTCAACCGCAATAAAGCCGAATTTTTGCGTTAGTATGTGACTTGGCTCTATCACTTCACACCAGAGTCAAGTTGTCGGCAGACAGCTGAGTGGCGAGCAGGCGACGAACCTCGTCCTCGGCTGGCAAGGTTATGGCATCCGTATTTTGGGATGCACATGGAATAATTTTCATCGACTAGCTCCAAAAGGGGCAGACCGTCAACAGCGACTCTTACATTGCGTTGTTGGAGCGTTTGAAGGACGAAATCGCAGAAAAACGGCCGCATTTGAAGAAAAGGAAAGTGCTGTTTCATCAAGACAATGCACCGTGTCACAAGTCGATGAAAACGATGGCAAAATTGAAAGAATTTGGCTACGAATTGCTTCCCCACTAACCGTATTCTCCAAATTTGGCCCCCAGCGACTATTTCCTGTTCGCAGACCTCAAGAGAATGCTCGCCGGAAAGAGATTTAAGACCGATGAAGACTGGTATCGAAAGATTGAAAAATCGTTTCAATCAGTGTATCACCCTCGAAGGCAACTATATTGATAAATATGTTAAAGTTGAATTTTGCAAAAAAATTTTGTGTTTTACTATAAAACGGCTTTTCAGCCGATGTGTTAAATATGATATCAAACTGTGTTCCAGTACATCCAACAAATTCGGTGAGAAGATACTCCCGTGCTGAGAAAAAAGAAATATCAGTTCCCCAGCCAAAACTTATAAAAGGCTATAATAAAAATATGGGATGCGTCGATAGATCAGACCAAAATATAGGTCTTTATTGGATTGGTATTAGAGGGAAAAAATGGTATTATCCACTTTTTGCTCATTGTATTGATATGGCAATTTCAAACGCATGGCAGCTTCATAAGTACAATAAAGGTACACTGGACAATTTGGAGTTCCGTCGTAGACTAGCTAGGAGTTTGCTGAGAACATACGGTAAAAGCACTAGACTACGAAATTTGAAGCCAGCAAATACAGAGAACCAAGACATTAGATATGATGAAATAAACCACTTGATTGACGAGCAAGACAAGCGAACCAGATATCGAATTTGCTACACTCAAGCGGCTACTGTTTGTGAAAAATGTGGCGTTGCCATCCATGTGCGCTGTTTCAAAGCCTGTCACAGTAATTTATGTATAAAAATAATCAATAAAACACACAATATTCAATATAAATTTAAATCTGCGTAATATTTTAATATTAGATTATGATAGTGCAGTGGGACAATGCCATATAGGGTACACTTTATCCCCAGCAAATGGTAAGTTAAATTTTTTTTTTTACATTTTTTTTTACAGTACAAATAGGACCAGTGTCCTTACTTCCAAATTTCATTGACAAATTCAACAAAAAATTTCTCTGGGATAATCCGGGTTAATATCTTCAATACTTCGAAGAATATTGAGTGTATTCTCGTGCAACAACGAGTTATGACGACGAACGACGCCGACCACCGACGAGTGCACACGTCATCTTGCACTCGTATTTCTCCGTGTTGTAAAAAAGCTAAAAAGTAATCACTTTTCTGCGTACGTTCACGTCTGTAAGTACCGACCAGCTGTTTTGGCACTTAGTGAAACACAGGTAGATCCCCGCCCACACCTCTCAGATCACTCTGATCTGAAGCTACCTGGCTACGAACTAGTGCCACTATTCTTTCCCCATCGCGGTCTCGCCATTTACGTGCTTAGTGACGTGGCTTACCAAACTCCACCACAATGTTATTCATGTTCCAATCCGGAATTCAGCTTCATATGGTTAAAATTCCATATCCGTAAGAAAATTATTCACTACTGCTTTATTTATAAAAGCCCCACACTGGACAGCAATTCAACCTTTAATGAGTTTGATGCGCTGTCTGATTCCATTCAAAGAATTGTATCCCTGTATCTTCATACTGAAATCGTTATTACGGGCGATTTCAATATACACAATCCCGGGTGGCTTCGACATTCTGGACAGACAACACCTGAAGGACGGAGTGTTGAGATCTCCGCTGCGGAAAATAACTTAATCCAGCTTGTAAATGAGCCCACACGAATACTAGATGTTGATAGTCATACCGACACCACCCTGGATTTGTTTTTAACTTCTCACTCTGGTAAGTACTCCGTATCCCCTCTAGGCTCGTCGGACCATTGTGTCATATCAGCTTGAATCTCGTATGCTGACCACATAGTTAGATAAAGAATTCCTACAAGAACCATATGGCAATACGAGGAAGCCAATTGGAGCAGACTTAATAACCTCTATAGGAACTTTAACTGATCGTTACGTTTCCTTAACAACGACGTGGATGCAGCTGCTGATATGATCATAGACACCATTCTCCTTGGAACAAGAAACTTTATCCCTCATGAAGAGTATCAAAGCAAAAGAAAATGCATGGTGCGACTCGAACTGCAAAGAAGCTGTCAGAGTTAGAGAAATATTTCTTCGGTCCTTCAGAACCAACCTAACTGAGGAAAATCGAAAAAAGTTCAAACGAACCAGAAATGACTGCAACGCCTTTCTCAAGCGTGTGAAATTCCAATACGACCAACAACTGAGGCAAAAAATACTGCAATGTCCCAAAGGTAGTAAAAATTGTTGGTCGTTCGTCAAAAATATTAGAAATTCTGCCTCATCCTCCATCCCAACGCTCATTTACAATGACATTCCAGCTGTCAGCTCTTTGGACAAGGCCAATCTGCTTGCTGCACACTTTGCGGCTAGATTAACACTCCCAGACTGTGTTTTGTCCCCGCCTACACTTGAGTGCGTCGAATCTTCAATGGGGCAAATCCACTTTCGCACTCGTGTAGTAGCAAGAGTACTCAAAGATCTCAACATGCATAAATCCGCTGGTCCAGATGGTATAGCTCCCCTTCTTCTGAAGAGGTGTTCTTCCACGCTGGCAAAACTACTGCGTAAGCTTTTTCATCAGTCCTACTCTTTAGGACTCTTTCCGAGCAGATGGAAAACAGCATTTGTCCAGCCCGTCCCTAAAAAAGGCGAATCTTCTTCTCTATCCTCCTACAGACCCATTGCACTTACGTCCCTTCTTTCCAAGGTCATGGAAACGCTGATAAATCGTCAGCTCATGAAATATCTCGAAACATGAAAACTTCTCAATGACCGGCAATATGGTTTTCGTAGCAACAGGTCCACTGGTGATTTGATGGCATGTCTCACCGAAAAGTGGAACTAAAGCGTACACCAATCTGGCGAAAGCAAGACAGTTGCACTTGACATTTCTAGGGCATTTGAATGAGTTTGGCATCAGGCTCTTTTGTCGAAAATGCGTGCTCTTGGGATCGACGACTCTCTTCTTCATTGGATTAGAAACTACCTTTCGGAACGTTCAATTCAAGTTGTCTTGGATGGTTCTCAAGTCTGATATTCAAAAAATAAATGCTGGTGTGCCCCAGGGCTACGTTCAGTATCCGACGCTCTTTTTAATTTACATCAACGATTTCTTGTCTGCTACTTCCAATCCAATATATCCCTTTTCTGACGACAGCACTCTCTGCTTTTCATATTCGTTCCCGGACTCACGCCCCTGCTCTTCGGCTGTAGAATGGGAACGGCAGCGTATGTTAAGCTCATTAAATTCCGATATTAACAGCATAACCAACTGGGGAATCATCAATCGAGTGGAATTTAATGCTTCCAAAACTCAATGCTGTCTGCAGTCATTAAAGCGAAATTTAAATACCCATCCATTATCCATGAATAGCACTTTCATCGTAGAAACCGATACACTTTCCATTCTCGGTATGTGGGTCAATGACTACTTACGTTGGAATGACCACATATTCGCCAAAAATGCTGCGAAATGTTTAGGTTTCCTCAAGCGATGTAAGAAATATTTTACCCACTCTGATCTGGCCACAATATATAAGGTAATTATCCGATCAAAATTGGAGTACAATGCCCACATCTGGTCTGGTGCTCCTCAAACATCTCTGCACCTGCTAGATAGAATCCAAAACCGTGCGATAAAACTCATTGGTGATACTAATGTCAGTCAATCAATTGACACCCTCGAACACCGACGTAATGTCTCCTGTCTTATTTTGTTTTATCGCTATTTCCACCACCAGTGCTCCATTGAAATCGCCAGTAACATTCCGCCCATTCAAACTTTCAACCGTAACACCCGTCTCGCTATGAATGCCCATCAGTATAAACTCAAGCCCATTTTCGGACGTACTCTAAAATATCGTGATTCTTTCCTAAGCCGTACAACTCGCTTATGGAATGCCCTGCCGACCTCTGTGTTTCCTGGTCGTTATAACTTGCATACATTTAAAAACAATGTACACCGGTACCTGTCTTTTCTTCCTCCCTAAATTTCGTTCGCCCGCACTGTGTACGAACATTTTAAGGGTACAAAAACCCCTTGAGCGCACGCAGATTAAAAAAAAAATAAAAGAAAAATCGAACTTTAATTAATACTTATTTCATCTTCCCCTTTCCTAGATGGGATTAAACAAACGGCGTAGCCATATCTTTTATACGTAGAAAGGATCTGTGCATATGCTTTATCTAAGGGCTAATTTTGAGTTTTTCCTTCTACCAAGCCATAGAGGCAACTGTTACTGAAGGCTGTGAGAGTTTGAAGCAGATGAAATCTTTATTGTTCAGTAAAACATTTAAAAAAAAAAGTACAGAAATACTCGTAAATGGATATTTGAATAACTCGGGAGTTCTGATTACACGTATAATGCCTTTGGAGCATCAGCGTTCTTGAGTATGATTAAAGGGTTCCAATTCAAGCTTTGACTGGGATATCAACCTAGAACTCAAAGTAGGGGTACATATTGCGAGTAATTAAATTCCTAGATGTACTGGTACAGTTCCATATTGCCGTAGCGTCGAATGGTATCAAGACCAGGAGCGAAATTCTAGACCATTACCTAACTCTGTGACTCTCTGTCACCTGTAGCGACAGTCAAAATGAGCTAAAGATTTTGCTGAATCGGCATCTTTGCAAGCCGTTGGAATACTGAATCCACTGAGTCCTAGGACACAATGGAATCGTGGAAAATGAGATGGCTGATGACTTTGCTAGGCAATGCTCAGAGGTGATTTCTGAGGTCCCGAACCTGCGTTAGAAATGTCTGCATCCTCTTTTAGGGCTTTCATAGATAATTGGATATTTGCGAACATAAAATGGCAAGACTGTCCCGGTTGCCAGTAGGCCATATGAATCTTTCCGATCGACGTCTCGCAAGGGTCAGGGACTTTCCTTTTATCTCTCAATAGGAAAGACTGAGACTGTGTCACAACGGGAAACTACGCTTTTGTTATATATCTAATCCCATGAGAATCGCTGTGAGAGTGGTGCCGACGTTGCGGAACATTTTTTCTGTGAGTGTCCGGCCTATGCTCGCATGAGGCTGTATAGTAAGTATGTAGGTACTCAGCCCTGATATCATGGGTGTGCTGGTATTGTAGGTTCTTTGTCACTGAAGGGTAGTAGTTCTCGGTATACTCGTGCTTACTCTGTGGTCACCAATCTACGAGTATCTATGTCAAGCAACCACCACTTAAACTTTATCTGAAGAACCCTGTATATTGTGAAAGAAAGTTTCCTATTCCCGAAAAAGTGAATAAATAGTGTATTCCCAAATTCTTTTATATTTTCATTCCATGTCATAATTCTTCCTATTTAAAGTTTGTGTCCCTTGGGTAACAGGCATGTTTTTATGAAGGGCCAGACCCTCTTTGTAGCCGGTCAGAAATCGCAGTAGGTGATATTTGCCTTTTCGTTTTCCGTATATTTTAATCCGCTGCTATCTGCGTTTCAAAACTCTAACAACGTTTTTGGTATGAGCTCTAAAAATGCTGAAGTACCTAAAGGAGTTAGTTGGCCACGGAGGCATCCATGATGCAGGAGTAGATGGCAGTGGCACGCTCGCGGTTGCTCGGCTCTAGCTCGTCGGATTGGGTTGGTTCTTGCCACTACCCCGTGCATCTCAACTCAACTTACCTTTTTATTTCGTGCCGAAATATCAAAAAAAAAGAAAATCAAGGATAGTTAAGAAGAAAGTTACGTTATTATACGGACGGACTTAAAAGAGAGGAGGAGAGAAAGATGATAAAAAAAGATGAAAGGAAACAGCAAGATCACTTCCGTCGGCCATCACCACTGTGCAAGACCGGGACTTTCGCGATGGTGTGTGGATGGGCGGACCGACCGTCCTTCGATGGGGCTGACTGTGACCGGACGTGACGTACAAACGATGACGACATAACGAAAATGACGTGACTGACTTTTCTCTAAGGTTTTCCTTACAGGTGGCGACTGGGAGGAATTTCGTTTAGGGGCTACCATTCACAATTTTGGCCAGAATGGTAGCAATAACACTGGGACATATTATTCGGTGTAGGGACGTAGGGTTAAGTTAGCTTTAGGTTTAGTTATTAAGCGTTACTTAAGTTCGGTAGTTAGGGCTTAGTATAGGTTTAGTTAGCTACATCGCGAAAGTCCCGGTCTTGCACAGTGGTGATGGCCGACGGAAGTGATCTTGCTGTTTCCTTTCATCTTTTTTTATCATCTTTCTCTCCTCCTCTCTTTTAAGTCCGTCCGTATAATAACGTAACTTTCTTCTTAACTATCCTTGATTTTCTTTTTTTTTGATATTTCGGCACGAAATAAAAAGGTAAGTTGAGTTGAGATGCACGGGGTAGTGGCAAGAACCAACCCAATCCGACGAGCTAGAGCCGAGCAACCGCGAGCGTGCCACTGCCATCTACTCCTGCATCATGGATGCCTCCGTGGCCAACTGACACTCCTTACATACCCTTAACTTATCAGTTAAGAATGCGTTTTGCTTTGGCAACTTTAGGCAACAGGCAAATCCTTTACCAGTTTTCTCTATCCGTAAGGTATTCTTTCCTAAAGCGTTTGATAATCATTCAATATTTTCTCCTCCGCGGGAAGGATTAAAATTCCCTGGCAATCTTTTCCAGTGTTTCTATTCAAAAATATTCTACCGCAATATTGCTTATTCTTGGCAATTGTCTGATCCTTTCTAGAAATTTAATTCGTAGTAAGCGCAGCTATTACTGTAATACTTCGGATAATTCGGTCTACTTTGGTCGCGCACTCGTAGGAAAATTTAGGACCTTTTTCCTCCAATGCACAATGCAATTTCCTAATCTCCATTCCAGAGCTCTTTCCTCCATACTACAGGGAATGCTGCAGTACGAGCTGCCACATCCAGTTTTTCAGTGATTATCTATGTAGGATTTAGACACGCGATTAAAACTAGCAGGGTTTACGTGCGTTAGAAAATCTGTACACGAGAGAAAGAGCGAACTAGTAGCTTTAATTGCAAACGAATTTTGCCTGCGGGTAGGCTGCTATTCGGGCTGCTAGTAAAAAAAAACTAACAAAATGATACAGCCCTACTTGTTTAACTCGCGTGTGTAAACCTTAGATCTTACTCGCTCGTAAATATGCATATGGAGACATCAAGCTAAAGTCCTTATTCAATGTTTCTCAATTTAACCGAAAAACAAACGACATTCGCAATATTTTTGGAACAAAAAACCATCCCTAGAGTGTCCTTTTACTTGGTGTACGGGATAATGTTCACAGCTCTCTCATTAAATATAATGCAGCTCATACCAAATCATCTTAAAGTGAAATACGATATTGGTCCTAATTGGAGAGGACCACTACCCCACACCCAAAGTGAGTTTATGTCATTTGAATATGCAAGGGTGGAATTATCGTGCATCACGGCAAGTTCCAAGAAGCACAAGGACATCCGGGGACCATAAAACAATAAAAGACCAATGCAAACCACTGCAAACTGTTCATATCCCATGTACGTATACGAGTAGCTGAGTACATGCATGTGCTTATCCTGTGCACACTGTTATTAGTAATGTTCCGCGTGCACTGCTCCAGTAAGATATGGAAATTTTATGCTTCAACAATGGTTTCATGCAATACGAACACTATCTCCAACTCCAAACTCCATCTATCCGGTTAGGTACATATGTACGCGCCTCCGTTAGCTTTCAAAACTGGCACACTATTCATGAATTTCTTGGTGGCAGCCACAACAGCAACAACAACTAATAAATGGCTACCCGATATCACAATACTCGAATCAGTAGTCGATGAGTACCAGGACGCAAGAATACTCGTACTCGTATCACATTTTCCTCCTTTTTTCCTTTGTTGAGTGCAAACACATTCGTTCCCTGGGTCTAAGTGCAGACGCGGAATAATGTCAGGGCAATATTGCTTTATCAGGAACCAGACAGTATGCACTTCCTTGTGATATACTCGTACATATGTACAGTCACATTTATAGTTGGACTTCAGTCAGTACAATGCGCGTTATTGTTCTTTTTGAAAGGATTTCCATACGGATATGGGACCATGTTACGTATGTTGTCTGCCTGGGACATTTTTGATTAGTTTACTCTGAGTGACTTGAATACATCGTGGACTGTCGCTGATCAGTTGAGTTTTATGGTAGATAAAAGCCAAAGCCTTTGAAGAGTATGTTTCTGTCGCTACGTATGGTTTTTAAGACCACAGGGAGAAGTACGGTTTTAGATAATTTTTCGAGAAAAAATAAAACATTGTCAGTACGCATTTTATGCTAAAGTCACTGAAGTTCAGGTTTTATAACATAGCACTTGCCACTGACAGCTAACTACTATTCAAGCCATATTGCGACTACGATTCAAAAATTTAACTCATTTGGAAAAACGACCAAATATTATGCATAGATAATTAGATGCTAAGGGCTTGCCACCAATCAACCATTCGGGTACGATCCAGTAAAAGTTCTTAATTCTTCTATTTATAAGAACAGAATAAACAAACAACGCAGCCTAAAATTGCAAGCGCGATCCAGAACTCAACGTGGAAGAACTCTCCAGATGGAATCTATGGTTTCGCTTTCATCCAGCATCTTGACCTGGTCATCCACTTTCAGAGCTTCTTTGACATATTCAAAAATCAGGTTTGAAACGTGTTTCTGGACCAGCTGTCAGGATTTCTAAAGTGGAGATGGTGGCCGACGAATTCAAATTGGGTCACAGGTAGAGCTCGTAATCTCATACGCGGCTACTGACACCGGGATAGCGGGCCCTCTAATATCGAGCATGTCCAATATGGCCACAAAAAGCCTTGCTCTCCAGGCTATTTTTCAGGCGGAAATATTTGCCATTCGTAAATTTGCACAGGTTGTACTACTCATAGAACTTGATCCCATAAAAGCTTTGACAAGTGAACCTACCAAATCAACAGAGGTGCAAAAATGTCGTCAAACTCTAAATAGAATTTCCGAATTTGGGTAGCTCCTGGTATCTCAACACAACAAAGTGAAAGGAAATGATAAAGCGGATGAGCTTGCGGGAGACGGCGCCTTTCCGCATAGGAGTAATACACACGACAACATAAATATGTGCAATAGGTGGGACTGATTAAATAAAAACGGTTCTACAAATTCTTTTACAACATGCGGTTTAATTTTTTAATGCGGTGGTGGCTGATGATTGACTGCTCGCGGTCGAACCTCTCGCCGGTTGTGGTTGATGATGACTGTTCTGCTAACCTCGGTTGGCAGCTGCGGTTGCGAGCTGTGGATTTAATTGCGGTGGGGCGTTGCCACCTGCACATTGTTGTGGATCCTACAACTCGGGGATCCTGTTGTTCAACGCCTCGGTGAACTGCCTCTTCTTCACGGGCATCTTAGGCCAGTGCCTTCACGGGTTGGTTTGTTGGACATCTCAGCTAAATATCTTCTCCTTTCTTCTCAGGTTTATTTTGTTGGTCTTCTACGGTAAGGGTATGATAACTCTATTTATTCGTTCGGCTTGACCATTCCCTCTTGGTACCCCCGTAGTAACTAAGACGTGTTGAATTCCCTCTCCACTACAGTATTCTTCGAAGCAAGTCGATGTAAACGTTGTGCCGCGATCTGTTATAATCATTTGTGGATTTCCAAAACCAGCACTCTTCACATTCAGTTTCTGGATTACTTCACTTGTGGCTAGTGTTTTAGTTTTACTCAACCCACACAAATTTGCTAAAACCATCTGCAACGACGAAGACGTGTTTGTATTGCTTACCAATTGCCATTAGCGGACTCATATGATCCAAATGGTAGGTATGTAAAGGCAAATCCTCCTTGGGGATGGGATTCAGATATCCTTCTTGTTTTCCTGTCTTCATCTCTGCTAGAATGCATTGTATGCAATTTTGCCTCCTTATAATACGAGGGTGGGTCAATAAGTCCGTGACTTTTTGAATTTCTGACCTCTTTACTGAAACAGCAACACTGCTCCTGTCAACAGGCATCTGTCAGTTGACTCCTGTCAAAATTTAAACTTGCTGCGTCAGTTAGTTTGTGTTTGACAGCTATTTTTATCAGACTACTCACTAATTTGAGGAGAAAATGGAAAAAAGTGAATTTCGTGTGCTTATTAAGCATTATTTCTTTGCGAAAAAAAACCATTACCGAGACCAAGGCTAAGCTTGATAAATACTATGGGGACTCTGCACCATCGATTTCAATGGTAAAAAAGTGGTTTACTGAATTTCGTTGTGGCCGTACAAGCACTGAAGATGCCGAACGTCCTGGACGCCCAGTTGAGGTCTCTACACCCGAAACAATCGAAAAAATTCACGATATGGTGTTGGCCGACCGAAGATTGAAAGTGCGAGAGATTGTGGAAGCCGTAGGGATCTCGCATGGCTCAGTGGTTTCAATTTTGAATGATCACTTGGGCATGAGAAAGCTTTCCGCAAGATGGTTGCCGCGTTTGCTCACAGTCGACCACAAACGCAATCGTGTAACAACTTCACAGGAAGGTTTGGCGTTGTTTAATCGCAATATGGAGGAGTTTTTGCGCCGTTTTGTAACCGTGGACGAAACATGGATCCATCACAACACACCAGAGAACAAACAACAGTCAAAACAGTGGGTTTCTAAGGGTGAATCGGCGCCAAAGAAGGCCAAGGTGGGTTTGTCAGCCAATAAAGTTATGGCGACTGTTTTTTGAGATTCACGCGGGAAAAAAGGGAAGAACAATCAATGGGGAATATTATGCCAACTTATTGGACCGATTCAATGACGATTTGAAAAAAAAACGACCTCATTTGGCCAAGAAAAAAGTTCTTTTCCACCAAGACAATGCAAGGGTGCACACATGTGCAGTTGCCATGGCAAAAATCCATGAATTGGGCTATGAATTGCTCCCTCATCCACCCTATTCTCCAGATTTGGCTCCGAGCGACTACTTCTTGTTCCCAAACCTGAAGAAATGGCTTGGTGGAAAAAGATTTGACTCCAATGATGAAGTCATCTCGCAAACAAAGGCCTATTTTGAGGACCTCGACAAATCATTTTTTTTGGAAGGGATAAAAATAATGGAGAAGCGTTGGACAAAGTGTATAGAGCTCAAGGGAGACTACGTTGAAAAATAAAATTATTTTTTTATCAAAAAATCTGTGTTTTAATCCAAAAGTCACGGACTTATTGAGCCGCCCTCGTATCTTCCATTTTCCCTGCCGCAAAATGCCCTTGCTCATGAATACTTCTAATGAGTTCATTTTGCATATCTTTAGGTACACAAAGAAGCTTGTCTCCTTGATCATTTGTCTCATAAAGAATGCTCTTATCAGACAGAAACTTTTTATATGGTCCCTTCTCAAGCAAAGCTGATATAACTTCTAGTCTTTCGTCCTTTCTTTGTGCTGCAGCAATACGATCTACTATGTCGCTCCTAACTACCATTGTGACTGCGTTTCTGCTTAGGGTATCTACATGTCTCATCCTCGTATTACTTCTATGTTCTAAAGTGTAATCATAATCTTGTAATATCAATGCCCAACCTGCAGTACTTGGTGCTAACTCTTTGACCACTGCACAATCCGTAACTACCCTGAACTTTAGACCTAATAAGTATGCTCTGAGTTTTTTTAATGCCTCAGCAATAGCAAGGACCTCTAATTCGTATGAACTGTAGTTTTGTTGGGTGGGGGAAGTTTTCTTTGAAAAGAAGTAAACTGTGTGCAGACAATTATCATCGCTACTCTTTTGCAGCAGAATTGCACCGAAACCGAATTTTGAAGCAGCTGTATGCAACTTCGTCTCTGCATCGGGGTTGTAAATTAACAGTGTTGGATGCTGATGTAATGCTTCCTTCATTTGATTAAGTGCAGCTTTTTCTAAAACGTCGAATTTAAATTTACTGTCCTTCTTCAATAAATCGCTTAAGGGTCTTGCGATCGTGCCGTAATTAGGGACAAATTTACGAAAATATTCTGATAGACCTAGGAAACTTTGGACACCTTTAACGTTCTTCGGCTCGGGAAAGTTCTTCACAGCATTGTTTTTAAGGTTAGAGAGACGAGTCCGACCGTCGAATATCTCATACCCTAAGTATTCGATTTTGGTACACAAAAAGTGACACTTCTTCCATTTAAATCGAAGTCCATGTTTTGACGCCAAATTGGAAACTTCTCTAAGGTTTTTAAAATTCTCATAAAAATCTTTTGCTAAGACGACGATATCGTCCATGTATATTAGGATAATTCCTTTATTAATCAAAGGTTCAAATATTTTATTGACGTATTTTTGGAACACTGTGGTGGAGGTACACAAACCGAAAGGCATCTTTAAATTCAAATTGTCACGTTGGTGTGACGAATGAAGTACTATATATGGTATTGCCTGCTTTTTCCCTCACTGAAATGTGTAAAAATCCATTTTCCAGGTCAAGTGTACTGAAGACACGACTTGCAGATAGCTGGTCTAACTGATCTTCGATGAGTGGGAGGGGAAAATGGTCTCGAATCACCTGCTTGTTTAATTACCTGTAGTCGACACACGGGCGCTTTGAACCGTCTTTCTTATCAACAAGAACAATGAGACTAGCAAATTCGGACAAACTGTTTCTATCTGTTTCTCTACTATTACCTCCTCTAATGGCGCCAGCCTTCTAGGGTTTTGGTAAATGGGATTATCGTTTTTCAAAATAATTTTCATTTCAAACTGTTTACTACGCGGCTTTGCCGGGCAATAATTTTTCACTAACTGTTTTATTTCCTCTAAGTACTCTTTATTTTCTATATTTAGATCGACCTTATTATCGGTGCTAATTTCGAAGGAGTTCAAAAAGTTACCTAGCTTCTTAATCTCGACCTTGTTCCTTGTATCAGTACATTACTATCTATATTTAGCTCTCTTCGAACAAGTTACCCTTCAGTAAAATTTTAGCATTGAAACTTCCTATCGTTTCCACGTAGCTTTCGGATAATCCCCGAAGTGGTATACTCTTTACCGTCAGACCTGGCGATCCTAAATTCCAGTACTCGGCTTCCCGGAGTAGTGTAACCTCACTCCCCGTATCTAATAACGCATTAACGACATGCTTTGTACCGCAAAAGTGAACACGCTTGTAAAAATCACGCGTTGTTTTTGAAGTTTGAAGCACTTTGGGCTTTTAGTTTTAGTTTTAAATGCATTTTATTATATTAATCATTAATTCTTACATACTAACAAAAAATGCTTAAGTGCTAGCTTAAAATGACTTAACAATCTTAACAATTAACTTACTGGCACTCTAAGCTACTCTAAATTCTTACATCTATGTCTTTCGACTGTATTAACATTTTATTGAAAAATATATTTTGTATACTTAAGGTATCTGACTACATTTCGACAGGCAAGAGGCTGTCCGCGTTGTCCAATGATCGAGAACTTACGCCAATTTTTCCTGGTATCCCTAGAGGCTCCAGACAACGGCGTCCTAAAGAGAATGGTTTCCGATTTCTGAAAGTTGATTTTCAACTTCCAGTCGTCGCAAAATCGTCTTATCTTATCGAAGTCACGCTGCAAGAGAGTATTAATGACCTCGATTTTTGGACCTGTTCTGTACGCTATCGAATCGTCTGCGTACGCAGTAGTATGGGGAAGTGAACCTATCAAGTCGCTTGTATAAATGTTGAATAGGATCGGCAATTTTTTAATTTAAAATATTCCAACAGAAGTCACATTACCATTTTTCACGATGAACTGTCTGTTGGTTAGCATGGGCCCCCGCCCAATTATCAAAGCTTCGCCCATCAATGACGTTGTCTAATAAAAAGCGGGGGCAGAGCATATTACTGGTCTTATCGTAAACATCTTCAGATAACGTCTCTGAAGGTTGCAATGGTCACTGTCATACACGAATGTGCGCAGACAGTTTAGCGTTTGTAAATTCGTACCTGTCAGTCGTATACGTTCGTCGTACAGCAGTAGATCCAAATAAGACCCGCCTCTGGGAAACGACGGGTTATCCGTCGCTTTAAGACCGAGTCTGTACATGACATCGTGCTGACCCCACCAATCGAGTAGTAGGTTCCCTCTAGTATTTGGCAAATTATTTCCCCAATCTCTGTGTTTAGCGTTGAAATCCCCGCCGATTATAAAATAATTCTCCCCCGATTCCATCCTCAGAAGTCGAAAAAGCGTGTCGAGCTCTGTAATAAATAAAGTGGATTGTGAAGTCTCAGGTGCATAGACAGAGGCCAAGTACAGCCGCTTTCCACTGCGGAGCGGGATATAAATAACAACTGCCTCCAACATCCGGAACCTACGCAACACTCCCTTGTACACTCTGTGAAATTTTATACCATGTTTAATGAAGATCGCGACACCGCCTCTACGTTTGGATCGGGGCCGGTTTCTTCTTCTAACAATATAATTATTGTACTCCAGTTTGTGCTTATCGGTTAGCTTGGTTTCGCTAGCGAAAAGCACATCAGGAGATTGGCCTTGTAGCAATTTAAACATCGCGGCTCTTCGTTCGATCCTAATCAGTGAATTAACATTCACCGCAAGGACTTTCAAAGTTTGCTCCACCATGTGCGTACCCATTAAGACATGTGTTGCGTTATGCCCGGCAGCAGCGTGTAGATCTGGTCCACCCACTTGGCCTGTTCTTGCACCTCCTTTTGCAGCTGAGCCATCTGCCCTTGGATTGGCCAACATGTTAGGTGCAGCTTCCGTTGTTCTCGGCATTGGCGCCGGAGAAGCAACAGTCGCTTGCTGTACCGTAGCCCCCTACCTGCCGCCATTTGGTCGTAGGAAATTTGGGACGTGACGGCTGGTGTTTGAAATCTAGGAGGTGAACGTTTGACCTCCGCCTTCTGCTGCTGAGTCAGTTTTGCTTTTTTAATATCAACGAACTTAGGACAACACCGATAGCTTGCGGTGTGACCGACGTTCCCACATAATACGCACGAGAGCTGCGTCCTATCGGATGCTCCGTCCCTACCCAGAGCACACTCCTCGGAACTGTGGTTCTTTGTGCACTTCACGCATCGAGGCTGCATTTCGCAGTTCGACGCGGCGTGTCCGAACCTCTTTAATTTTTCTCAGTGAACCACCTGGTAGTCTAGGACATTGATACTCCTTAGACTATCCAGACGGCTTTCGGGACTGAGCTGCACCAGGAAGAACGGCAGACTCCGTTTCTCCCGCCTGGCTCTAGCTGTGGTAAATGGCTTTATCCCCACAAACTTGAGTCCTTCGCACTCCTTCTCTTTGAGCAGTGCCAGGATCTCCTCAGGATCAGAAGACGGTTCCAACCCCTTCAGCAGCATCGATTGCCGCTTTTCACACTTCGGTGTGAATGAGTAGTGCTCCGTCGTCGTTTCCTTTAGGAGCTCTTTCACTTTCGCGTAGCCCTCGCCTTATTGCATTCGCTGGCACGATGTCCTTTGATACCGCAATTATAGCAAACCGTATTTAACCATGCGTTATTTTTTAGGTTTGGTATTCCGCTCTTTTTATACCTCGACGAATCTGTTTGTTTCGCAAAATTGCGGCGCTCCGAAAACGTTTTGTAAGCTTCCAATTTTTGTTTAAAGTCTTTTGCTCTGTAAAGCATTATTTTATTAGCGTTCGAATCGTTAATACCATCGATAACGTATTGAATTACGGATTGAACGTCGATGTCACCGCGAGCTCCTAACTCTTTCATTTTTAAAAAGTAGAGTGTAACTGTCTCGCCCGTCTCTTGCCTACGGCTAATCAGCTTTCTATGGATTTGACCACTCGATATAGTGTCGCCAAATTAGCAGATTAAAAATTACTTGAGGACGACCCATGTGTTCCGACCATGTTCGGATCGAATGGCCATCTTCGCGGAACCCGATAAAAGTCTCTTAGCGAAAAGTAAATTTTCTAGCGGAGTCTATTTCATCAACAACGCGGCACTTTCTATGTCGTCAACCCAGCATTTTACCGCATAATCGTCATCCCCACTAAAAATCTGAACCGCGTTGGCTACATCTATGAACGATGAATTATTCCGACTTCTCAACTGTTCTAGCTCACCTTCTAATACTGAAATTTCCACCTCTCTTCGAATTGTACGCTCTTTATCCTCTAGCTCTTTTTCCTGCTCCTTTAACTGCTTGCTTTTTTTCGTCTAATTCCCACATCGTCCTCGAAATATCCATGGGGTCTTCCTGCCTAGCAGTACTATGTTTAGCTCCTTCCTTTATCATCGTTAAATAACCGAACAATTTATAATAAAAAAAAAAGTGTTTACAGAAACAGTTGTTACTGTGTGGGGTATCTCGCCAGCGAATAAAATGCTACGTCTAACCGTAAAACTAACGGGTCAAAAGCAACTGCCCACTCCCGTTGTCTGTGTTTGCACCGGTACTCGTCCGATACCATATACCCACAAGGTATTCTTACATAATTGTTTTTTGTTACCTGGTGGCCGGGTGGTAACTCACGGCTTACATTACGCTTTCTTACTGTTTCCTGGTGCGGGCCCCCGCCCAATTATCAAGGCTTCGCCCATCAATGACGTTGTCTAATAAAAAGTGGTTTAAACCCAAATCTCGGGAGGGGTTATCCTTTGGTTTAACCCAAAGAGAAAAAAAACCGTGGGTTCGAATCCCGGCTGAGCCCCCAATTTTGTGGGATCGATTAAATAAAAACGGTTCTATTTTTCTTTTTACTGTAATTCACTTTACAAATTCTTTTACAACATGCGGTTTAATTTTTGAATGCGGTGGTGGTTGAGGATTGACTGCTCGCGGTCGAACCTCTCGCCGGTCGTGCTGATGATGACTGTTCTACGATCCTCGGTTGGCAGCTGTGTTGGGAGCTGTGGATTCCATCGCGGTGGGGCGTTGCCACCTGCACATTATTGTGGATCCTACATATATGTACCAATTGAGACCCTCGAACGCAAAATGAAACTTGTAGCCCTAGAACTATCCCACAAAGCATGGATCTCCAGGAGTGAGTGAATTATCTTACGCTCCCTTTGGCCAAATCTAGACAGAGGGAGAACATTTACCCTCCTTTCACTCAACAAAGAATGCATCCGTATTGCTACATGTGTCTTTACTGGCCACTATTTCATTGGCAGGATGGCCAGCAGAAGCTGTAGGAACGAATAGGAAATGGAGACTATTACACACTTGCTGTTCGACTCGGTGGTACACCTGGGATACAGACTTTCTGAAAAACTTGAAGATACCAGCAAAGCAAAACCAATAGACCTCATTCGATTTGTTAAAAGCTCTAGCAGGATTTCAGCCAACATAAGCTAGGTAGAACCCCCTATAACAATAATAGTAATAACGATAAACAGCAATACACTTACAATATCAAAAGGGCCTCCCTGTACGCTTGTCTCTTAGAGGACTGGCACATCCCTTATTACCTAACCTAACCTAAAACACTTGACGAACATTTGTTGAGAGACCATTTAAGAATAAATAAATTGCGATACAATCTACGTATCTGCCTTAAATAATCAATTAACCTTAATTAGCGGACATTTCAATCTCTGAAACAGAATGCTATTGTCAATATTTAGTAGGCTCTGTTCAACGGGCAATATTTGATGAGTTAAAGGACTGTGTGTACTGTTGGAACGAACTTAAATAATTTAGCAGAAGACCGTTGTTGTTTGCCTTTGGATCGGGGATTGTGAAATGTTTTCGGCTCAATTGGATATCTTGGCATAAAACCAAAACACAAAGTGCAATCATCCATGGCATGTTGAAGATATAAAATATTCTAACGATTTACCGGCGATGAAATGAAAATTTGATTCTTGACGTGTTTATAGTTTTGGTTATTTGACGCCAGGAGCAGTTTAATAAATAACTAATTCCATGGTTTTGTACATTTGTTTTAATTAAGGAACTGTCACAGATGGTTGTTTGTTTTTTAAGGGAATCTTTTTACTTACAAAGGATTTATTTGTTTTGATTCGATTTGAGGCCAGGGTCACCTTATACAAATGGTATATCGAATCGAAGCTCATTGAAAGAATACCCAAGTTCTAGGGTTAAAAATTAACAAAATGTTCTTAAAGGTTGTAGTAGTATTATTAGGGTTACCTGCGTGGTTAATAGTTGTTACCCGCCAGGATGAGATAAGATGAAAGAGTTCTCACTTGAAAGCAACGGTTAGCATGCTTGCGGATGCACGACAATTAGCTCGTCGGAGGGAGGGGTACTTGCTGCTTGTTTGCTGGAGTACAAAAAAAGTCATGGCAAGAGGTGTAGATAAATATTGCCACTTATGAAAGGTGAGCGAAGCACGCCTTTTGGGGCTCAAGATGTATCTCTCAAAAAGGCAAAGCTCTTTACAGGGCTGGTATGGAATGTGGTTGCTATTTTTACTCAACAGGCAAGCCGACATACTGGCCCTCGGATGTCGCCAAAACATCCGATTTAATAGACTTCTTTATCGGAAAAGGAGTAAACGCTAGTTACGTCAAAGTTGAAGAGAGCTTCGATCTTTCCTCCGATCATTCTCCAGTTATCCTCTCACTGTGCGAATCCTTGGTTAAGAAACAAAGACCACCCAGATTAACTAACAGCAAAACTCACTGGGAAGATTTCCGAATAGCTACAACGTCTATACTGAGTTGAAAGTAGCACTTAGAACGCCGTATCAACTTGAAAAAGAAGTTGAACGTTTTGTTGAAGTCATACAGCAAGCGGCCTGGAAGAACACTCCCCGCGAATCGAACAAAGTTCCCAAAGTCGGCATAAGATACCCACCGGAAATCAGAGAAATGATAAGGAAGAAACGAAGAGCGCGGAAAAAGTGGCATGAAACCCGGGCACCACAAGATAAAACTAAAACGTCCTTCAATAGGCTCTGCAACTTGTTGAAAAAATCGATCAAGGACTTCAATAATAAAGGTATTAATAACTACTTTGAAAGACTCACAGCGACAAAGGATACCAACTACTCCATATGGAGAGCCGTTAAAAGTATTCGAAAGCCCCAAATGCTCGTGACACCAATAAGAAGAAACCAGGATGACTGGGCGAAAGAAGATAAGGAAAAAGCTAATGTTTTCGCCGACCATCTTGCAGAAACGCTAGACGTGACGACAAACTTTCCAGTAGAAAAGGCTACACTTAGAGAACTGAGACATGTTATAGACACGCTTAAGTCCAATAAAGCCCTGGGATATGACTTAATAACGGAAGAGATACTTAAAGCGTTACCGAAAGAAGGTTTGTTAAAGCTGCTCTATCTTGTAAATGCCAGCATTAGATTAGAGCATGTACCGCATGTACTTGACTGAATTCAAGTCATATAGACCAATATCGCGTCTCCCGATTACATCGAAGGTCCTCGAGCGAATCCTTCTTAATCGTCTTAAACCAATTACCGACACAAATTCCCTCTTGCCTGATAATCAATTTGGCTTTAGAAGCCAACGCTCTACAGTTGACCAAGTGCATCGATGTAATTGAACGAGCAATCGAGTGTAAGTTAGTCTGTTCAAGCGCATTCTTTGACGTTTCGCAAGCCTTTGATAAGGTATGGCACGAAGGCCTAAAATATAAACTTCGACAAGCCCTACCCCAGCAATTGTCTTGTATTTTAGGTTCATACCTGGAAGACCGACTCTTCCGTGTAAGACACGGAAACGAATATTCCACTTTTAAGACAATAAAGGCGGGGGTGCCGCAAGGAAGTGTACTTGGCCCTCTGCTATATTTGCTTTTCACCCGCGATATACCGCAAACGGACGGATGACATTTGCTGATGACACTGCCATTTTGGCAACGCCTAAAACAGTCGGAGAAGCAACTACCAAGTTGCAACGTGCCCTTACACGGATTAACAATTGGACAAAGACTTGGCGAATCGCGCTTAATGAAAACAAGTCTGTCCACGTGAACTTCACTCTCATGAAAATTGAGAATCCACCGTCGTTTATCAATGTAGTACGAATTCCTTATGCGAACGAGGCCAATATTTCGGTATGACACTCGACGCTAAACTAAAATGGAGAGCACACGTCAAGAAAAAACGTGAAGAGCTTGAAATCAAATGTAAAGATATTTACTGGCTTATTGGAAAGTATTCCAAGCTTAGCTTAGAGAACAAACTGCTGTTATACAAGCAAGTGCTAAAACCGATCTGGACATATGGTGTACAACTTTGGGGTTGTACTAAAAATAGTAACATTAATGTATTACAGACATTCCAAAACAAAGTTCTTCGAGGTATTGTTAATGCGCCGTGGTACACTAGAAACGATGGTATCCACAGAGACTCAGGAGTCGAAAACGTTCAGAACGTAATTAAAATGTTTGCGCGAAAACATAAAAATCGATTACAAGGTCATACGAATATTTCTGTTCAACAGATCTTCGACGAGACAAATTTATTGCGCCATCTGCAAAAAGGACTAAGCCTCTCGATCCAGCGCGGTGATTTTTCTAAAGTACACAGGACACAATTTTCAATGGAAAATCGCCTGCAGGATATTTTATAAAAACAAAATAAAATGCGATAGGAGAACTGCTTGTTGAGTGTGAACTCAGTCGTGGTTTGCATAAGGGAACCCTAAGTTCCAGCTATATTATTTGTATCAATAGTTTTTAAGAAATTCGCATGCAAACCCAAAATTTTGATAAAAAAAATTTTCAAAATTGTGAAATGAAGTGCTAAATTGTGTTCCTGTGGTCGATGCCTATATCAATTTTGAATTGAACACAAAAAACCGAATGGATTTATTGAGAAAATTGAATATTACGAAAACTACTTTTTTATGAGATTTTTGATTTTTGGTATTTACGGTGATCTCAATTTGAGGATTAATGTTGATGAACCTATCGTCTTTGTAAGTAAAGTATTGCAAATCATTTAGCGTTACCCAGAATTCACCACGAGGAGGTAGAATTGCATTGCATTAGGCGTCTCAGTCAGTCAGTTTGTCAGTAAGTCAGTAGTTAGTTAAAAATAGTCAAGTCGATTTTTAATGTACATATTAAAAAGGAATGTCTGGTCTGGTCAATAAAATCATCGTCCGTACTGGTGTTACTGCCGAGTTCGCTGAGTTCGTCATTGATGGTGAGGAGCCGAGGTTTTTTTGTCGGTAAAATACCTTCTAAGTGCTCACTGTGAACGGTGAGAGGGTCAAAGTCCTTTAATTGCAAACCTACACTTTCTTTACCATCGATAAAACATGGGTATACTTTTTTTACGTCCAGCAAAAATTCCATAGTTTTCGAGCCCAAGTCGTCCTTATATTTTTTTTAAAGGCAGTATTTTCGATAAAAAAAAAGTGCCATACATTGATGAAGGTTGTTTTTCGGCATAAAATTGTTTCTTTCAGAAGCTTGTTCTGATCTCCAGATCATTAATTGTGTTGGTTGCATCGGTCTTGTGAACATATTCGCCTTTGCTGTGGTTCGTAATTTCATGTGTTGTGGCACTAGAGAATATTTTTTCAACACCTATATACTGGCGCGCGCTGTCAGTACAAATACGACTGGTGTTGGGGTCAACGTATTTATGGATATAAGGCCACAAATCTTCCTTACATTTGGAGTTTACTTTAAAGAACCACCCGACCTTATCTTCCTTGCAAAACAACCCCAATTCCACGATTGTCATTTGTTCAGTAATACCGCCTCTGTGGTATTTCCTTTTCGTAAGAAAAGTTTCGTCGATTTGTACAGTTTTTTTCCTTGCCGCCAATGTTACGAGTAACGTCAACGTGAGACGATATTTCACGACAATAGTTAAAGTAATCTATTGTAGTAGATTTTATTAGTTCATTTTTATTGCCATGATGGCGCCAATTTTAAAAAAATGATATACAACAATATTTAAAAAAAACATAAAGTTGTAACTTAGGATTTAATTAATTTACCTAAAAAACTGTGTTCACAAGTATTTTGATCACAAAAGAGATAATTATCCCAAGAACCTCGCGAATCTCTGGCCGACATTGAGGCCCAAGGAAAAATGTCCTGATAGATGGGTTAATTGTATTCATAAAAAATCCACTAGGTCACTAAAAGTCTGCAGAGTCCTTGGTAAAGCTTGGTCTATACGAGAGCGGGTCAATAAGTCCGTCCGACTTTTGGATTAAAACAGATTTTTTGATAAAAAAATAATTTTATTTTTCAACGTAGTCTCAGTTGAGCTCTATACACTTTGTCCAACGCTTCTCCAATTTTTTTATCCCTTCCAAAAAAAATGATTTGTCGAGGTCCTCAAAATAGGCCTTTGTTTGCGAGATGACTTCATCATTGGAGTCAAATCTTTTTCCACCAAGCCATTTCTTCAGGTTTGGGAACAAGAAGTAGTCGCTCGGAGCCAAATCTGGAGAATAGAGTGGATGAGGGAGCAATTCATAGCCCAATTCATGGATTTTTGCCATGGCAACTGCACATGTGTGCACCCTTGCATTGTCTTGGTGGAAAAGAACTTTTTTCTTGGCCAAATGAGGTCGTTTTTTTTTCAAATCGTCATTGAATCGGTCCAATAAGTTGGCATAATATTCCCCATTGATTGTTCTTCCCTTTTGAAGGTAGTCAATGTGGATTATCCCGCGTGCATCCCAAAAAACAGTCGCCATAACTTTATTGGCTGACAAACCCACCTTGGCCTTCTTTGGCGCCGATTCACCCTTTGAAACCCACTGTTTTGACTGTTGTTTGTTCTCTGGTGTGTTGTGATGGATCCATGTTTCGTCCACGGTTACAAAACGGCACAAAAACTCCTCCATATTGCGATTAAACAACGCCAAACCTTCCTGTGAAGTTGTTACACGATTGCGTTTGTGGTCGACTGTGAGCAAACGCGGCAGCCATCTTGCGGAAAGCTTTCTCATGCCCAAGTGATCATTCAAAATTGATCCCTACGGCTTCCACAATCTCTCGCACTTTCAATCTTCGGTCGGCCAACACCGTATCGTGAATTTTTTCGATTGTTTCGGGTGTAGAGACCTCAACTGAGCGTCCAGGACGTTCGGCATCTTCAGTGCTTGTACGGCCACAACGAAATTCAGTAAACCACTTTTTTACCATTGAAATCGATGGTGCAGAGTCCCCATAGTATTTATCAAGCTTAGCCTTGGTCTCGGTAATGGTTTTTTTTTCGCAAGAAATAATGCTTAATAAGCACACGAAATTCACTTTTTTCCATTTTCTCCTCAAATTAGTGAGTAGTCTGATAAAAATAGCTGTCAAACACAAACTAACTGACGCAGCAAGTTTAAATTTTGACAGGAGTCAACTGACAGATGCCTGTTGACAGGAGCAGTGTTGCTGTTTCAGTAAAGAGGTCAGAAATTCAAAAATGCACGGAATTATTGACCCGCCCTCGTATGTTCCCTTGTTTACGGTTGCTAGGTAACTGTATCCTGATGTGACTCAAATGTACCGCATGAATTGCTTTACCAACGGCTATCCGCACTTTCTACAGGGTGAATGACTCGAACTCCAACTTTTAAAATGCTATAATTTTTTTATTTTTTGATAAATTTTATTGTGCCGAAGCAACAAATGTTGGAAAATACATCAATTTTTAAATTGTATCAATAGTTTTTAATATGTCCGCCTTTAGCGCGAATAATGGCCTTGAGACGGCCGAAGAAAACATCGCACTCTGCATGCAAATGGCTCTGTGTTATTTTGGCCTATTCCCGGCGAAGTGCTTGTTTGAGGTGGTCCAAACTTTGGTATTTTTTAGTGCCAACCTTCGCCTTCAAAATACCCCAGACAGAGAAATCCAATGGATTTGCATCCAGAGAATTTGCAATCCATTGTGTCAAAGAAATGAAGTGTGGAACATTGCTTTTTAACCAATCTTGGTTGACGCGCGCTTTGTGCCGAGTCTTGTTGAAATGTCCACGGTCTGCGACCGAAATGGTTGTTTGTACAAGGCTTCAAAATGCCTCTAAGACAGTTTCACGGTATACGATCGCATTAATTTTGACGCCACGGTCCAAAAATACGAGCGGAGACGACTATCGGCGGTTATGGCGGCCCAAACCATCACCATCGGTGCTGTCTGTTTTCTGGTAGCCGTCCGAAGGTGTAAATTTTCGAAGGACCTCTCTGGCAAGTAAACTCGGCCATTTTGTTTGTTGACATATTGCTCGATAACAAATGGCGACTCATCGGAAAAAACAAAATTTCCCTCAAAGTGTGGTTTGAAATTTAAGGAGGACGATATTAGGATACCTAGGTATCTGTATCCGGATACTACCTCAATCCCTTCCCCGTCCAACTTCCACTTTTCCAAATGTGAGAGGCGTCCTCCTGCATTTCTGAATATCATCATTTTTGATTTATCAAGATTTACAGTGAGATTCCAACTTTTACAGAAAGCATTAAGCCTGTTTGTCATTAACTGCACACCTTGGGTTGTGTCACCAAGAAAGACGATATCATCAGCATACATCAGCGCAGGAATTGATACACCGTTGAATCTTATTCCACCTTTGACATCATCTGTTATATCATTGATGTATAATATAAAAAGCAGAGCACTTAAAATACAGCCTTGTTTAACACCCACTGAAGTTTGGAACTCTTCAGAAATTAAGTCTCCATCCCGTACATATGCAATATTATTCTCATACAAGGCTCTCAGGATTCGAATAATTTTACTTGATACACCGATTTTGGAAAGCTTGTAAAAGAGTGCTTCACGTGGTATTGAATCGAACGCTGCTCGAAAATCTACACAGAAGGCGTACAACTTTTTTTTCTTGCACTTATATGTTTCAGCAATGTTTGTTAAGCAGAATATCTGGTCGATTGTAGAATAACCTTTCCTAAATCCAGCTTGGAATTCTTTAAGGATGTTATGTTCTTGTACCCATTCATACAATCTTTTGTAAATTAATGAAGCAAACAATTTAGCTGAAGTGTTTAAAAATGTGATTCCTCTGTAGTTCTTCGGGTCCCTGTAATCGCCTTTTTTGTGTAGGGGAAAAATTATTGCTTTCCTGAATACGAGATATTAGCAGAGTCGAATATTCGATTGTGAGAGAATTCATAAACCCCTTCGGGTAGGGGTTAGAATATACCCGAGGTATGCATGCCTGTCGTAAGAGGCGACTAAAATGCACCCTCCGTATACCGAGCGCGAAGTGTATACTAATCATGCAATGAGTAAAACAAAAGGAATTATTACCCCAGGTGGCAGACCAGCTATGCTGGAAAATCCACCCTCTACGGAGGTCGGCTCGATGGATTCTGGGGCGAGCCAATTATTGCATCTTATCAACCCGTTCGGAAAAAGTTCACGGGTTTCGAGATCTCCACCACCTAGATCTCCAAAACAAGAAGATAACAAAAGAAGTCCAACGACACCAAAAACGTCGTCTTGCGAAGAATGGACCTCAGCGAAAATAAATAGCCTGAAAGACGAAAATACCGAACTTCGTACTAGGCTAACCAAAATGGAAGCGACATGCGAAGATCTTAAAAAAGAACTGGAAAAACTGAAAACCAAGGAAAAGTCAAACAGCGACGTTATGTCTATTGAATCTGTTAAAAATATCTACGAAACAGATGAAGAAGACCTAGGTCGAGAAACCGACTGGATCTTGCAAAAACGTCCCGGAAAAAAGCGTAAAGCTGCGTCTTCTCCCAAAATCGTCTCTCAACGTGAAGCAAAGGGAGATGAATCGAAGAAAAATGTCAACAATAACATGAGTCCTGAAAAAATCAAAGCGGAAAAACAACGAACACCCCCGCCAATCAATGTCACTGGAGTTTCAGATTACAAGAAACTCCAAAACATATTGATGACCCTGCCGAGATCGGACTATATAGTAACATCGCGCAATAATAATGTATGGAAAGTCAACGTTAAGGACGCTGACAACTATCGCATTCTTTCTCGCAAGTTAAGCGTCGAAAAAATCCAATGGTTCACATACGAGAACAAGTGCGAAAGACCTATTCGTGTCGTCGCCAGAGGACTGCATCCGTCTTGCCCAAAAGAAGATATCGTAAGTGATTTAAAAAACAAGGGTTTTAAAATCATTGATGTCGTCAACATCGAAAAGCGAGAGAAACAAAAAATTGAAGGAAAGGATATGACAGTTAAACGTAGCCTTCCCCTCTTTATGCTAACCTTTGAGAACACTGAACATACCCAAAAAATATACGATATTAAGTCAATCCTCAACATTATTGTTAAAATTGAGCCTCGACGCAAAAACTCGAAACTGATCCCGCAGTGTAAGCGATGCCAGGAATTTAACCATACGCAAGCTTACTGCCAAAAAGAGCCTCGGTGCGTAAAATGCGCAGGTAAACACCTGTCCAAAGAATGCAACGTAAGCAAACAAACCCCTCCGACTTGTGTCAACTGCAGGGGTAAACACGTAGCAAATTTCCGTGGCTGTGAAGTAGCAAAGGAGTTGCAAAACAGACGTGACAAGTTGTTTAAGCCACAAAAAGAGAATCCCAAAACTAAAGAAAAAACATCGGGATCTGCTCAAAATATCGTTAAAAACGCCAAGGCGAAAGTGACTGATTCCAGTGTTGAAAAGAAAGCATCGGAAAAACTTACATACGCTGAAGCTACCAAGCTAAAGGCAAAAGATTCCGGAGATCCTGCTTCCCAAGTATTTTCCGTTATTCTCGCGCAGCTTGAGCAGCAAAACAAAATCAATGAACTTATTTTAGATAAGCTAAAGAAGTTTGAAAATAGGTTCAATAAAAAACGTCCTTCGCCTAAAAAATGAAAAGGGAAAAATTAAACGTACTCACCTGGAATGCAAACGGAATCTTAGAAAAACTTTATGAACTTGAGTTATTCCTAAGGAAAAACGACATTGACGTTTGTTTGGTTTCCGAAACCCACTTGAAAAATGGGTCATCTGCAAAAATTAGAGGTTTTAAAGATTACTACGCGTATCACCCTTCGGGAAACGCGAGAGGCGGATCCTCTGTATACATTAAGGAGTCTCTTGAGCACAACGAAGATATAAAAGTAGAGCTCGAGTCTGTACAACTAATTGCGGTGCGCGTAAAATTGGTACGGAACTCATTTACTATTTCAGCCATCTACTGTCCTCCACGATTTACGCCTTCAGAACATATATTTAAAAATATATTCAATTCTCTTGGATCGGCTTTTATGATTGGCGGTGATTTCAATGCCAAACACACTTTTTGGGGATCAAGATGTGTCTCCCAAAAGGGTAAAATACTCTATAAAGCATGTATGGAACACAATTGTGACTTCTATTCAACGGGCAAGCCGACTTATTGGCCAACAGACACAACGAAAATACCCGATCTTGTCGATTTCTTCGTTGTTAAAGGAATTCGTAACTCGGATATAAACGTTGATGAAAGCTTCGATCTTTCCTCCGATCATTCTCCAGTCATACTGACAATGAACGACACGTTTATTAAAAAACAAGGACCATTAAGACTAACTGGACGAAATACTAATTGGGAAGGATTCAGAAATGAGATTAATAATAACCTAGAACTAGACGTTTCACTTAAAGCAGCACTTGAACTCGAAATCGAAGTGGATTCTTTCGTTGAAATAGTCCAATGTGCTGCGTGGAACAATACACCTTGTCAACGAAAAAACACGGCTAAACGTAACTTAAACTACCCGCCTGAGGTAAAAGATATGATAAGAGAAAAAAGAAAAGCTCGCAAAAGATGGCAAACAACTCGAGCGCCGCAGGATAAAACACGCTTAAACAGGCTCTGTAATCTGCTCAAGGAGACTCTTAAAAGTTACAGAAATTCCGAAGTAAATACATTTGTTCAAAACCTGACGGCAGGAAAAGAAACAAATTACTCGCTTTGGAAAGCTTTAAAATGCCTAAAAAGGCCCAAAATCCCCGCGCCACCAATCAAGGTCGGCAATAACGAATGGGCTAAGGGGGATAAGGAAAAAGCGGAGGTTTTTGCCGACTATCTTGAAGAAATTTTCAAGCCCTCCGACTGCCCGACACTGGCACCCGGCACCAGTTCTTTAGAAATAGCATATAGTAATTTTGTAATGACAAATGCAACTCTTGCTGAAATCAAAACTGTAATAAGGAAATTAAAACCAAAGAAGGCTCCGGGGTATGACCTTATTACCGGAGAAGTTCTGAAAATGCTACCTCAAAAAGCACTTATAAAGCTCTTACACATTATTAACGCGGCTCTGAGGCTTGAATACGTGCCAAGCCAGTGGAAAGTTGCAGAAGTCATTATGGTACTAAAACCAGGAAAACCTCCAAACGATAAAAAATCATACAGACCCATTTCTCTTCTACCGATCCTGTCGAAAATCCTTGAGAGGATTTTGCTAAAACGTCTTCTCCCAATTATCGAAAACCAAAATCTTATTCCCAGCCATCAATTTGGATTTCGGACTAAGCATTCAACAATTGATCAGGTGCATAGAATTACTGATGTAATTGAAAGATCCCTGGAAGAAAAAAAGATTTGTTCGAGCGTATTTCTTGACGTCTCACAAGCTTTTGACAAAGTATGGCATGAAGGTTTGAAGTTCAAACTGCGACGAATTTTGCCATTAAAGCTTTATAATATATTGACAAGCTATTTTGAAAATAGAATTTTTCGCGTTCGATACGGAAATGATGTTTCGAAATTTAAAGATATCCTAGCCGGAGTACCGCAGGGAAGTGTACTGGGCCCACTCTTGTACCTTTTATATACAAGAGATATACCACACGTCGAGGATACTGTTCTCGCTACTTTTGCTGACGACACCGCTATCTTAGCGGTTGGAGAATCAATAGAAGACTCAACGGCGAAACTTCAGACTGCTTTAAATAAAGTCTACGAGTGGACAAAGATCTAGCGAATTACCCTTAATGAGACAAAATCTGTACATGTTGACTTCACCTACAGAAAGATAAATCACTTGCCCATTTCTATAAACTCGGTGTGTATCCCCTTTGCAAACGAGGCTAAGTATTTGGGAATGACACTTGACGCGAAGCTTAAATGGAAAACGCATGTTAGAAAGAAACGAAAAGAACTAGAGGCCAAATACAGAGAAATGTACTGGCCACTTGGTAAATATTCCAAGCTAAGCTTAGAAAACAAGCTGCTTCTTTATAAGCAAGTGCTAAAGCCGGTGTGGACCTATGGTATACAACTCTGGGGTTGTACTAAGAAATCAAATGTAAATATAATACAAACTTTTGAAAATAAAGTGCTACGACAATTTGTGCGTGCCCCATGGTTTATAAGAAATAATGACCTGCATCGAGACCTCGGAGTTCCTTTCGTGGAAGATGAAGTCAGGAACTGCGCACGAAAACATAAAGTCCGGTTAAGCGGCCATATCAACAATACAGTCCTAGAAGTCTTGGACGAACGAAACATACTACGCCGTCTTCAACGAACTAAACCGTTGGACCTTGCGCGATAAATTGAAACCGCATTAAGAAAGCGGAATATGTAGGGTCTTCCATTGGAAAGTGTCCTACCAATCGTGACTAACTTATGAAATAAAAACTGCTTGATAAGTTCTACTTAGTTGCGGTATTAAAATCAACAATGAAGGGAGGTGTTTTTAGTGAGTAAGAATCTCACACTACTATGAGCACGCGCTTCTGATCCTCATAGTGTCTGATGGAAGATTTTCACCTGCCCTCGCCGGGAAAAAAAAAAAAAAAAAAAAAAAAAAAAATATGTGCAATTTTTATAGAACTCAAACGGGACGCGATCAATACCAGGTGCTTTATTTGATTTCGATTTGCATATTACTTCCAGGGTAAATGCAGAGTCTAATTTTTCGTCTAAGAGCAGAGGGGCTGCATATTGATGTAGCGGCGAGGTTAATTGGGCATTAAGAAGTTTATCGAAATAAGTCCTGAGTTGCGGGGCTTTAAGAGTTACAGAGATGTTAGACGTGTGTCCGTTTAGGTATTTGACAGCTTTCCAGAACTGAGCAGAAGATTTTGAATTATTTATAATCGCAATGTTTTGTTGTTCAAAGGCTACTTTTTTGATGTAACAGATGTGGTTGTATTCCTCGCTGGCATCTTGATAGAGTGCTTTAAAGATATTGGAGTTATTCGACCTTAGAAGTTTGAGAAATTTAAAAGATTTGGTTCTAGCTTTCATGCAATCAGAATCATACCATTTTTGTTTATATATTTTATGAGTTTTTAAATCTTTCTGTTTCGGAATGGATTTCTTTATTATTTCCGTTAGAGTTTCAATATTGGCTGTATAACGCTGTATGCGTAGTTCCATAAGATTCACATTCATGTTTCGCTGATACGATTCCATTATTCGGTCATTCCAGACAAATTTCGGCAGAAGGCTTAATGGTTTTGTGCAAGCATAGTTGCCGCTAGCAGTAGAATTAAGGGTTACTTCCAAAGGCATGTGGCCCGAAAAGATCTCGGTTCCTATTTGAAAACTGTCTAGAAGCTTGAGCCAATTTCCCGAAACAAAACAGTAATCTATTATTGAGCATGATGTTCCTCTGATAAAGGTCAATTCGCCATCTGGATCTCCTTCGCAACTACCATTCAACAAGCACATGTCATACTCATCAGTAAGTTCAATTATTTTTGCTCCTTTGTTATCACAAATTAGGTCTTTAGATCTGCGACACGGTGCCAGCAGAGTACTGTTGTATCCCGATGCGAAATTATTTTGTGTGAGTCCAACACGACCATTAAAATCCCCAATAAGCATTATATCCGTACAGTCCAAGGAGTGCAGTAAGTCGCAGAGTTTATCGAAATCACGTTGCCAATGATTACAGTTTAAGTAGATTGGTACCAAAACTACATCCAGTGTATTCAATTTTAAGTTAATAACATCCATTTCGCCAGCTTTTACAAAGATACTCGTATACAGTCCTTCGAAGTCGTCACGAAAGCCGAATAGTGTTCCACCACTTCCTTTCCCAAAAAGTGAAATTTCTATAGCAGGAGGCCAGATTAATTCATGGTTTGAGAAAATATTCTTAAATCTAATTTCTTCATTATCTAATAGATGTGTTTCAAATAATACAAAAATATCAAAACTTTTTACATAATTAAAAAATGTTACAAAATTCATTTTGTTTTTTAAACCTGACACATTGTAGCTTAAAATTTTTTATTTTCTTGATAACTATGTTGCAGAATGATGCTGCATTCTGGTAGACATGGCACATCATGCGTCACGTACAGCCGCCTTAGAGCTTGTGGATGGACCCAAAGGTTTTTCGCATATTGGTGTTTTGCTAAGTTTTACATCACTGCTGCGATTGACATTAGCCGTCAAATTTGAAGTTTTGTGAGAAGTTTTCTCTTTCGTAACTGTTTTGTTTGTATTTCTGATTTCATTATTATTTCAATTCCACTTTTTTCGCCACACCTCAATCCAAGCGCGGAGTCCCAAGTAAACACATTCTTGGCAATGTGGAGCTTGTCATCCCGTAGAGAAATTTTTATTGATGCGTCTTTTTAACGAAGCTCCTTCATGATTGGAATCATTTTTGCCCGACGTTGTCTAACGTTAAAGGGTAAGTCCTTTTGGATGCTTATTCTAGTACCCTTCAATTTGAAGGCATTCCTCATCACGCTCCAGGCAGACTCCTTCGATCTCATCTTTAGAACTATCGTAGACTTGTTCGTTTTATGGCCGTGTATCCTATACGCAAACTCGAGGATTTGATTCGGAGTTGAGTCAACTAACCCGGCGCAAATGGATTTTGCGTTTTCGCTCATGTCTACTTGATCTTCAACTGGCAGGTGAACAACAAGATTCGCTTCAGTACTCACCTGTACGAGTCGGTCAAGCTGGTTCTCAAGACGTTTGTTTTGTTCTTCCAGATACACAACTTTTTGTTCAAGTTCTTCTTGTCGCATACTCAATGCTGAGATTTGTTTAAAGAAATCTTGCAGATCTGCCTTTGAGGCTAATTGTTCCACAAGTTTTTTGTTGTTTTCGAGTAGAATTTCTCAAAACTCAGAGTAGAAGTAGATCCCATAGCGAATTTTGGTTCAATTTCACTCAAGCTTTGGTGGCGTTTTTTGTTTCCTGGGTGTTCCGGAGAGGTGTGGGATATTCCTCTTTTTTACCATTTATAGGTTAGTTTAATGATGGAATTTTTAACTTGGCTATAAAATAGCTTAGATGTTAGAACTTACTCGAATTTCAATTGCCTGAGGTAAAGCGTCTCTTAATTCATAAGGTAAATGTGTTTCCTCAATTAACTTTCACTTAAAACACTTTTCTTTTTTGCTTTTTGATTCGGAGATAAATTTTTTGCTTCCACTTTCGCTATACTTAAATTCCCACCTACAACGTTTTGACTGTGATGAGCAATCGTGATCTTCAAATGAATCCACAGACTGCGTATGATGGCGTTTACCCAATAAGTTTGGATCCCATCTGGCAACTAGCTGAAAACAAGATTATTTTCTTGAACACATATAAAGTGAAACTTTCCATCATCTTTGGCGTCATACACATGTTGTTTGGTGTGTGCATGAGTGTTGTTAACTTTGGTCACTTCCATAAGCGTGTTAACATCTTTCTGGAGTTCTTATCACAAGTTTTGTTCCTGGTACTGCTGTTCGGCTACATGATATTTATGATGTTCTTTAAGTGAGTGAAATACACTGCCAAAGCAGATTTTCAACCAAATACTTCTGGCTGCGCACCATCCGTACTCATTATGTTCATAAACATGATGTTCTTTAAGTCTAGTGAACCTTTAGCAGGTTGCCACGAGTTTATGTTCGAATCACAGCATCAACTGGAATTGATATTCGTCTTAATTGCTGAAAGCCCGCTTCAACTTGCATCTGATGGTCCTGATGGTGGTGGTCATGGTCATGATGAGAGCCAATGAGTGAAATAATCATTCATCAAGCCATTCACACTATTGAGAACGGTACTCTGGGCCATGGTGTTAGCATTAGGCTTGTATAGCAGTTCGTACAGTGGTTGTGTGCTGTTGTTCTTAACTTTCGGTGCATGGACATTATTTACTGTCGCTATTCTTGTCATAATGGAAGACTTATCTGCTTTCTTGCATACCTTGCGTTTGCATTAGGAATTCATGAGAAAATACTACGAAGGTTTGGGTTACGCCTTCCAAGCCCTCAGTTTCAAGATTAAACAGAAGAGGAGGAATAAATTCATTCGAATTTTATTCTATTAATTATTGCAGTATTTTGTTTGTCCTCCAGAATGCGGTATTCTTTTATAAATATAACTTTCAAACAACGGTCTCCGAGGACTTTTTCCTTGCCCATAACTCTCTCAATTTTTCGAGCGTCTACGCTCTAGAATATGCATATTTTGTAGCTGTACTGGCTGTTGGAGATGCATTCCTAATGGCTGTGTGGTTTAAAGTGCAAGCAGTCGATGGGTGTCATCCGCCTCCAATTTGTTGTCACCTTCCTGACAGTGTAAAGAAACAACGAGGACTTCTTACAGAAGGAGAACTCTTGGATCTACACAGCTATGATACTCGTAATACCAATTATATTTTATGCGTCGCGTCGGTTGTTTGATAGAACAAGCTTTAGTATAGAAAATATGTCACCAGTCTCCAAAGAATGGTCTGTGAATTGGGCTCATGAATCTGCCTCTCTTTGATACTCATATCATGGGCTGCACTCTCAAACCCATCTTCCGTTTAAAGGAAAGTCATCTTTGGTAAGCACGCAACGGAAATTTGATGATCTTTGACTCTGGTCTTATGGACATGTTCTCTAATGCAATGATATCAGAGCTCCTATTGCTGCGGAAGTATGAAATCGACCTAGGAATGGTTTCTGTCAGAATTAGAGCCAGGAAGGGCACTTAGTCATGGATGGCTCCAAAACCGCTGGTATCTTCTTATAGAACAACGTCTTTAGATTTCATTCCTAATTAGTCTGTCTTTCAAGCGGAGAAATGCTTGACATTGAACTAACATACGCTTCATGGCAGAAATACTGCGAATCTATCGCGGTAACAGACGAGGTTTCGTGGTTACGCAAAGTCCTTTCAAAGAAAGCGAGTATTCCTATCTACCTCAGGAATAATGACGGAACCTGGGCTGAAAGTAGCCAAGAGGTTCTGGCAAGACTGGTGGAAACACACTTTCCGGGATCCACAGTATCAGGCTACCCTAGCATGCTACAGCACACTAAAAACATTGATTTCTCTCTGTCCGAAGGGGAAATAGGTGTTCTTATTAACAGGAAAAAATTACGGAGGGCAATGCAGTCCTTTAAGCCATACAAATCTCCCGGCCCAGATGGTATTCTACCGATTCTGCTACAGAAAGCACCGGAGGTAGAAATTGGAAAAATTATAGAAATTCTTAGACACAGTCTAAAAATAGGGTAATACCAATAGCTTGGAGGGAAGATAAGGTGGTCTTTATACTTAAAGCTGGCAAACGTATAACATATAACAGCAAAAGACTTCAGACCAATAAGTCTGCCATCATTTATGCTTAAAACCCTGGAGCGACTATTGGAAATTTACATTAGGAAGCAGTAATGGCTTTTTGACTGAGTCACAGCATGCATACATGAAAGAAAAATCTGTAGAAACCGCCCTGTACGGGGCGGCCTTCCTCAATATTGAAGGAGCCTTTAATAACGTCATTAAAATGCTCTAGTAGACGCTAACATTGAACATGGCATTCCAAACTGTGTTTTGCAACATGCTTTCAAGTTGGAAAATAAACTGTTCCATTTAGCTCGGTCAGAATGTCCGTATCCAGGGGAACCCCTCAGGGAGGAGTCATATCGTCACTCCTGTGGCTGCTGGTTATCAATGACATCCTCAAAAAATTTGTACAATGGGTAGAAGTGCCACGGCATACGAAGATGACGTGGTCATAATAGTGCAAGGAAAATACTTAAATATCTTAAGCGACAATGTGGAGGTTGCCTTGAAGACGATCAGCACTTAGGCAAAAAGCTGTGGCATCACAGCCAATGCTTCCAAAACATAACTGGTTCTTTTTACCAGAAAGTACAAGATACCTCAATTCAAACTCCCAAAACTCAACGGAGAGGAACTGTCCCTTTCGGACAGCGCGAATTATCTGGGTGTGATTCTGGACAAAAACCTGAACTAGAATCTTAACGTAGTGGAAAGAACCAAATAGACATAGGATGCTCTTTTTATGTGCAACAGAACAGTAGGACAAATTTGGGGCTTAAAACTTGCTATGAAGTATCGGCTGTATACGTTGGCGGTAAGACCCGTACTTATATACGGCGCACTGTATGGTAGAAAGTAACAAACAAGAAAACGGTTTACGGAAAATTAGCAACGGTTCAAAGAACGACTTCCATAGCCATTACAAGTGCGCTCCGTACCACCCCTGAGGCAGCACCTTTTTTCACCTAACACCGCATGATCTACTGACCAAAAAACTTACTGGCAACAGTGCAATACGACTTACTAATCTGGGTTACTTTCAAGAGCAGTAGTTTCGCACATGGCACGGTCATAACGGAGCTATTGTCAGGTAGTCCAATTCCAACGGATTAAATTCCTTCCTGGATCGACTTCGACATCCCGTATGATATTATATATCCGGAGAGGGAGGACTGGAAGTAAATGCAACTGCAATTTTCACAGGCGCTTCGAAAACAGAGCAAGGAACAGCTTCTGGTATCCTTTCAGAAGACCGAGAAATAAGAATATCTATAAGACTACCGGGCGAAAGCAGCGTCTTCCAATCAGAGGCTCTGGCCGTCCTTAGGGCGGCTGAGATAATGCAGATGAGATTGGTATCTAAAAGCGATAGCCAGGCCGCCCATAAGTGAATAGAATCGGCCAACACCAATTCTGATATAGTCAGGGGCTATCCCACTGTTCTCAAGGCATTATGCAGTCAGAACCGGGTGAGACTGTGCTGGGTGCCAGGACACAGCGGTATTAAAGCAAATTAACAAGCGGACGAGCTTGAAAGAAAAGGAGGGCAATAGTGTGGTTGCCAATATCAAATCGCCCCATAGTGAGGAAAAAATCACAAAGACTGCCAACCTGACTGCCAAAGACTGCCGAGCTGACCATCGACAAGTGCACACGCACAAGTGCAATGTGAAATTCGCTCCTCGCGTGGAGTAAAAAAAAAAAAACAAAAACAATCGCGCGCGACTGCAAAAAAACTAAAAAGAACAAAGTTCACCGGACGGGCAAAAAAAAACACAGCAACACGCGAGTGCAGTGTAACCGAAATCCACGATGCGGGCATCACAACCTTCCTGCCCCTGGTCAAACTATTGCTTGCATTGCATTGTCATACAGCGCGTGCAGAGACTGAGTGTATGTAACAACCGATAAATAGCGGGCTGTGGGTTTGAATTTGTTGTAAGGGAATAACACCTACAACAATTTGATTCGTCTGTCTGGCTTTGTAATGACTAGGGAATTCAGAGTGGATATTGCCAATATACGCGGGCTAAAAAGTGATCATGATACGTCCACGTCTGCAAATACAGACCAGCTGTTTTGGCACTTAGTGAAACACAGGTAGATCCCCGTCCACACCTCTCAGATCACTCTGATCTGAAGCTACCTGGCTACGAACTAGTGCCACTATTCTTCTCTCACCGCGGTCTCGCCATTTACTACTCCACCACAATGTAGTCCCCGATCCAATCCGGAATTCAATTTCATGTGGTTAAAATTCCATCTCCGTAAGCAAATTATCTACTATTGCTTTATTTATAGAAGCCCCAAACTGGACATCAATTCGACTTTTAATGAGTTTGATGCGCTGTCTGACTCCATTCAAAGAATTGTACCCCTGTATCCCCATACTGAAGTCGTTATTATGGGCGATTTCAATATACACAATTCTGGGTGGCTTCGACATTCTAGACAGACAACACCCGAAGGGCGGTGTGTTGAGATCTTCGCTGCGGAAATTAACTTAATCCAGCTTGTAAATGAGCCCACACGAATACCAAACGTTGATAGACATACCGCCAACACTCTGGACTTGTTTTTAACTTCTCACCATGATAAGTACATCGTTGATGTGCTCTCTCCTCTAGGCTCGTCGGACCATTGTGTTATATCAGCTAATTTCTTGTACACCGAGCACACAGTTAGAGAAAAGATCTCTAAAAGAACCGTATGGCAATACGAGAAAGCCAATTGAAGCGGACTTAACAACTTCTTTAGGAATTTTAACTGGTCGTTATGTTTCCTCGATAACGACGCGGATGCCGCTGCTGATATAATCACAGACACCATTCACAGACACGGATAAACTTTCCATTCTCGATAAATGCGTCAATGACAACTTACGTTGATGAGACCACATAGTCGATATCGCCAAAAATTCTGTGAGAGGTCTAAGTTTTCTCCCGTGATGCAAGAAATACTTTAAAACTTTACTCTGTCTGATCTGGCCTCAGTTAGAAAAGCATTTATTTGCCCTAAATAGGACAACAATGCCTACATCTGATCAGGTGCTCCTTAAACCACTTGTCAGGTAAGATTCAAAACCGTGTAATAAACCTTTTAGGTGACATCAATATCGTCAAGTCAATTGACACTCTCGAAAGCCTACGTAATATCTGGCTTTACCTTATTATAGCAGCGCCGTGCCACTGCTGATATGATCATAGAAACTTTATCCCTCATCGAAGAAGAGTATCAGACCAAAAGAAAAGGCATGGTACGACTCGAGAAGTAAAGAGACTGTCAGGGTTAGAGAAATGTTTTTTCGGTCCTTCAAAACCAACCCAACAGAAGGAAACCGAAAAAAGTTTAAATGAGCCAGGAATGACTACAACGCCTTTCTTAAATGTGTAAAATTTCAATACGACCAAAAACTGAGGCAAAAAATACTACAATGTCCCAAAGGTAGTAAAAATCGTTGGTCGTTCGTCAAAAATATTAGAAATTCTGCCTCATCCTCCATCTAAAAGCTCATTTACAGCTGTCAGCTTTTTGGACAAGGCCAATCTGCTTGCTGTACACTTTGCGGCTATTTCAACGCTTCCAGATTGTGCTTTGTCTCCGCGTACACTTGAGTGCATCTAATCTTCAATGGAACGAATCCACTTTCGCACTCGTGTAGTAACAAGAGTACTCAACGATCTTAACATCTACACGTCCAGATGGCAAATCTCCCCTTCTTCTTAAGAGGTGTTCTTCCTCGCTGGCAAAACCACTGCGTAAGCCTTTTCTATCGATTCTATTCTTTTGGATTCTTTCCGAGCAGATTCAAAATAGCATTTGCCCAGCCCTTCCCTAAAAAAAGGCGAATCTCCCTCTCTCTCTCCCCCTATAGACCCTTTTCACTTACGTCCCTTTTTTCTAAGGTCGTGGAAACGCTGATAAAACGTCAACTCGAAATATCTTGAAACACGAAAACTTCTTAATGACCGGCAGTACGGTTTTCGTAGCAACAGGTCCACTGGTGATCTGATGGCATGTCTCACCGAAAAGTGGAACCAAAGCGTACATCAATCTGGCGAAAGCATGACAGTTGCACTTGATATTTCTAAGGCATTTGACAGGCATCAGGCTCTTTTTTCGAAAATGCTGTCTTTTGGAATCGACGACTCTCTTCTTCATTGGATTAGAAACTACCTTTCGGAACGTTCAATTCAAGTTGTCTTGGATGGTTCTCAAGTCTGATATTCAAAAAATAAATGCTGGTGTGCCCCAGGGCTCCGTTCAGTCTCCGACGCTCTTTTTAATTTACATCAACGATCTCTTGTCTGCTACTTCCAATCCAATATATTCCTTTTCTGACGACAGCACTCTCTGCTTTTCATATTCGTTCCCGGACTCACGCCCCTGCTCTTCGGGTGTAGAACGGGAACGGCAGCGTACGTTAAGCTCATTAAATTCCGATATTAACAGCATAACCATTTGGGGAACTATCAACAGAATGGAATTTAATGCTTCCTAAACACAATGCTGTCTGCTGTCGTTAAAGCGAAATTTGAACACCCAGCAATTATCCATGAATGGCACTTGCATCATCGAAACCGATAAACTTTCCACTCTCGGTATATGGTATGTGTGTCAGTGACAACTTACGTTGGAATGACTACATATTCGGTGTCGTTAAAAATTCTACGAAATGTCTAGGTTTCCTCAAGCGATGTAAGAAATATTTCAACCCCTCTGATCTTGCCTCAATATGTAAGGCGTTTATCCGTCCGAAATTGGAGTACAATGCCCACATCTGGTCGGGTGCGCCTAAAACATCTCTGCACCTGCTAAATAGGATTCAAAACCGTGCGATAAAACTCATAGGTGATACTAATGTCACTCAAACAATAGACACCTTCGAACACCGACGTAATGTCTCGTGTCGCACTCTGTTTTATCGCTATTTCTACCACCAGTACTCCATAGAAATCGACAGTAGCATTCCGCCCCTTCAAACTTTTAACCGTAACACCCGTCGCGCTATGAATGCTCATCAGTATACCCTCAAGCCCACTTTCGGACTCTACTCTAAAATATCGTGATTCATTCCTAAGCCGCAAAATTCTCTTATGGAATGCCCTGCCTAGCTCTTTATTTAGTAGTCATTATAACCTCCAAACATTTAAAACCAATGTTCGCCGGTGCCTCTCTTTCCATCCTCCCTGATTTTCCTACGCCCGAGCTGTATGCAAACATTTTAAGGGTACTAAAAAAAATAATCCCTTGAGCGCGCTCAAATTATTAAAAAAAAACAGAAAAACAAAAGCTATTTGGCCTAGGGATAAGCTTAGGAAAGTAATAAGAATCCTTACAGGACACTGTCTCCTGCAGCAGCACGCAAAGGGACTCAAATTGTCAGATACGGATATCTGAAGACTCTGCGGTGATGTGCAAGCTGTTGAGGACATAACACACATACTGTGTGAATGCGAGGCAATATCGCGTAGTCGAAGAAAATTTTTAGAGAAATACTTTTTGGAAAACTTAGAGGAAATAGACGGCACGGACTTCTTGGCTTTTGCATAAAAATTGAGTGTTTCACCAGGGCGATTGTCATTTGAGGACAAATTCAATTGGTTCCACAGGGACTGGAATGGACCTGTTTTGGTGCCTAGTGTCTGTGCGATGGCATATCCATCACACTCCTGTTTAATCTAACCTAACCGAACCTAACAAATATTGTGAAAAATCGGTGGAGAGGGAAAACAATAAGTAGCGACAGCTAAGATGTGCCTAAAGCCTTACTGAACGTTGTCATATCTTCCAAGAGATAGTTCAAGAACGCAGAATTTTTGAATGCAATCAGACTGCTCATTGAGTTTTATTTGGCTTGCAGCTCACAATAGGACCACGGGAAATTAAATGGCCGACAAACTTGCTAGGCAAAGCCCAGATGTGGGTTTCTTAGGAAACGAATCTTCTACAGGAATGCCTGCGTTGGTTAGGCCATGAATATAACAACAGATTGGGGGCTCTTCACGTCGCAGATAAAATAAATGCTTCCCTATGTCTCCAAGAAGTCAGCGACTTTCCTAAGGTTTCTCAGTAGGAAAAACGACCAGGCTTTTGCTAAGCACCGTTGTGAGCTAGGCATAATTGACAAAACAATGCACTGAGGTCGTAGAATCTTTCTACGAAAGACTGAGATTTTCTAGTAAAGAAGAAGAGTAGATAGCTCAAGTTCATCTTAGATGGGATTGCAAAAAAAGGCGGTTTTAGGCTTAGACCCCAATTAGATGCAGAAATAATTCTTCTAATAAAAGCCAGCTAAATAGGTACTGTCCTGCGTTTATTATTCAATTTAAACCCATAACATGGCGCTTAGTCACCTAGAACCCTTTAAAGGTCTGGTTCTCTTCGTTGCTCATTTTCCAAAGTATTTTTGAATATAATCTTGACATCCTTTGATCTCATGTTCGGAAAATCTTCAATTAAGCCCTGTAAAGTTGGGGCTGGCAAATTCCTATCAAACGGAAAGCCCATAGAACGTTTATCTGGATAGAGTTTGTCTTTCAATCCACAGAATGATGCTGCATCGTCGCACTTGTCCGGTCTAAAGTTGGAAATGTAATTAAAATATCAGAACTTTTTACTTTTTTGTTAAACTTACACATCATTAGTTTGAACCACTTCATCATCAGCATAATTAGAGACCATGACAAACAGATCAAACATTGTCCCTTCAGGAGTCCCCTTTGGTATGAGCATATGTTCAGGCCAACCGCAACCACAGAACTGGCTTTCTTCTATTTCTTCTCTATCAGTTGATTGTCCTATTACGTCGATATGTCGGAAAGTCTTTTCAAAGGGAATTGTCACAGTGGATGCTTCGGATCGACGTTTGAAGCGATTTTGTCCAGGTTTCACTAGAAGAGGCAAAGTTTATGATGCAAACAGTTTAAAGGTATGAGCACATTTGGATACAGATTTAAAGAGTCGTAATGTGGAGTTATAGTGCAAGCTAAAAGGTGGAGATTATTGTCAAAAAAAGGATGCTTCTTAGGAAAGGGGAAGCCTCTTAGACTGCGAGCATAATGAATTTTTAATTTTACAATCAATTGATTGCTGTTGTCGCTCAGTCTGAAAACCGATCGTTGGCCTGTTGTTCATGTAGACACCGTGCAGTGGCTTGGGATGAGCTCGGAGATAGATGCTAGTTCCACAGAATTGAAAACGGAGCTGCCTGAACTGAATGTGTACCAATGGGCCAAAACAAAATGACCAAGTAATATTGACGGCTAGGTAAGGGCAGAGTGAGAAGCACCACCAAGCTAATGAAAACTAGGTATTCTCACATCGTCAACAAAAAGCGAACAGGTAACATAATCGACTAAAGCTAAGTCTTTAGGCTGACTTCCGCGAAGCAATGCGTTACGGCGGTGTCACTGAGGGCACAAGTTGGTCTGTTCTATGAGATTAGTTTCAGCTGGCACTAATCCGGCGCTACCAATACAAGGTTTTAAGCTTGCTGAGCCTATTGTTGGTCACATTCACGGCAGTTAGGGATACAAAGCACGGAAAAGCAAATAAAAAGCCAACCAGGCTCCGAACTAAAAATATATATTACTCACAAGCTACAACAAATTTATCCAGTTCAATTGCCCATATGCGTTGCTCATCTAATGGCAGCTCTGTCATACGATCATCCTTCTTTGGAATAATAAAAATGCGACAAGTACCGCGACGTGGTTTCGAATCTTCATTGGTAATAAAAATAACATAGTCGAAAGGATCATGTTGTAGGTGAGTGAATCGCACAAAAGAATTAGCACTCGGTCCAGCGAAATCCATTCCAGAACCCAGATCAATGTCACTCTTCTGCCAGAAGGTATATAAAACATTTGGCTGTGAATCCTTAGTACGGGCCTTGACAAAGAACCTATTGACAATCACACCTTGATATTCGAGCTGAAATAGAAAAATTCAAAATAATTTCAATCATTTCCATCACTGTCAAAGAAAGACCAACCTGTGCTGGAGGATATGGAGGCATTAGCGCCTTGTGTTTGTTACCCAAATTGTCTATAAATAAATGCCATCTGTAAAAGATAGGATCTCGCATCGCAGTTGAAACATCAGCCATAACACCGGAGGATTCCAGAAATCTAGCATCAGGATCATGTATGGCGGAGAGAAATAGATGTCCAAAATTGTGTAGATCTCCATAGAATTGGCGATTTAAGGAGAGAGCTGATGATTCTATGAGATTGAAAAGAATATCAATACCTCGGGTCTCATCCAGGTAAACACGATTTCCCTGCGCCTAGAAAATGAGAAGATTTGTACATACATGTACATAGGACACTTCACTGCACTACTCGTACATACATCAATAATGTATCCCAAATCAATAGCATCATGGATGCGGATAATCCATCCTTCCAGATCGGTGATTTCGACAAAAAGTCCAGTTCGATTGATATCCTGCATCTTCAGGCCTGGCATTCTGGATGGATAAGTCCGATTCGTAACACTGTTGATCAATTTCGGAAAGTAACCTTCTTTAAGCGCTTCCCTTAAGTTACTTAGCGGCTTTACAGCGCCCAATAAGTTACAGAAACGGTCCACATTGTAGCGAGCGAGGACTTGATGGTGCATGTACCAGAACAGCTCACCACGACGATCTTTGGCGACAATTTCTCTGGGTCCATCGGTGGGATAAACCAGATGCCAATGCCAGTGATGAAGATTGATGCCAATATCCTCGCGAAAGTATGCCATTCGTTGTTCTTCCTCACGATCAGATGCAGTGTAGTTCAGTGGTGTCTCTAAGGGTTCCTACAAATTGGGTTTGTTTCAGATAACATATTAGTTGTTTTCAAAATCTGAGAAAAACTTGCCCTCTCCTTATAATCTGGTTCAAGTGTAGCTTCGTTACGAGCCTGTCGAAGCGTTCTCGGTTCGATAAAATTGTTGGGAAATTGCTCAACCACTGGAGGTACTCGTATATGCGAAGTATCCTTACGATGTTGCACAGAAACGCCATAGGCATACTGAAACATGAACGCATTCACCCGGTCCCTAAAAGTATATCATTTTAAATAGAGCTACTAAGAAGGACTTTTACCTCTTACTTCATGAAAAGAGCTAGAGATATGAAAGTTTTTGTATCGTTTGCTTTCATTAGTATCTCAATTAAACGGGCTGCCATTCTCTTGTGGTTGGGGTTAAATAAATTGAAAGATCCTGCCATGCTTGACTTGGAAATGAAATCCAGGTTGGGCTTCTCGATATCGGCAATGGGTATCTGCAGAACATGAACTCAAATTTACCTCTAAGAACAGAGTGATCCGACCAAACAAACCTTAAATTGGACATTTTCCTTGTAGCGAGTTTGAATCTTCGAGGCAAGCTTGGAATATTTGCTGGTTAAGAAACTGTCGGGCAGTTCGAACATTGCCTTGCCATAGTCCCTTGGAGTGAAAGCAGGTTCCAAAGGACGTTGGAAAAGAAGTTCTATTGCCTTTTTATCGTAGCTCATTGTGGAAGATAGTTTTGTGGTATGTAAACACACTTGAAAGGTTCAAAAACTAGTTTGAAACTGATTTCAGAGAAGAAGGTGGACATGGTTTTATACAATATCTACGGCGACTTTTAACCGCAAGATTGTGGTATCGCAGGAAAGGGTTCATTGCTTGTAAGCACGTGTCTGGAAGTGTGGTAACTTCCATTTTATCTTTAGATACGGTCATCGACCCGAAGGGAATGTAAAACGGAAAATACGAGAGGTCGCAGTTTGTTGCACTTTGCCAAGAGTCATGGGAATTTTGTGGTGACTTATTGTGTGGGAATTGAATTGTGAAACTCGAGACTTTGAGGTTTGAAATGTTATCAAAATGGAGTAAATAAGTTTTTAGTGGTTGATGTGTTATTATTTGAACATTTTCGATTTTCTTAGTGCCTTTCCTAATCTGAATGTTGCAGCTGAGAATGGGAAATGGAAAAAGTTTAGTTCTTCTAAGAGTAACCAACAAAAATTCCTCGAAACTACCTCACTGCATTCATTTGCTTAAGAAAATAATTGTAGAATTCTGCTGTGTATCTACCTAAGGAAGTAGCGATATATGGTAAAGTATAAGATTTAGTACAAGATCAGCTTGATGATAGCGCTCATTCATATTTGTATTTCATCCGTCAATCCTTCTTCGTAGAGACAAAAACATTCAGCCGCTCAGCGTTTTTTCCTCTTACTCTGAAAAAGGCTTTCAGAGTTTTAGCCGGGCTGTTAATTGGGAAACCTTTCCCAAAAAAAAAATTACCTAAGAACAATTTGAAGTGTTGGATGTTGTACGATTAAGGTGGGCACTTAGGGATGCACGGTGCTGTAACACCGCCTTATTGCGTTTATTCTACATCCCCGTGGAAGCCACAGGATGTATGTTAGATCTCGTTCGGAGATTTTTAATCTCTCAGAAATAACTAAAGACCAGAATGGGACGTAAGAGTAATTGAATTCACTTGGCTGAATCAAGGATAGCATCAACAGTCAGCATGGCAGATTCCTTATATTTGCTACTTTGTGTTTGACCCCTTCTGCTCGAGGAGGCCTAGAAAAGGCCTGGCAGTCAGGTTGAGGGTTGTACGTGGCCCATGCGAAAATTCCACTGTTGACGAAGCAACCATTAGCCTAGGATAAAGACTGACTAACTGTTGACGAGCCGGGAAAGCGAACAAAAACTAAGAGATCCGGATGGGTTAAAGGAATGTATGGACCTAGCGGAGGTCACAGACTTCTTTAAAATATACATGTGTTTTTATTACCACCATCCAGGAAGTGCAATCAAATGAGGCAGACAAAAGGAGGATGGACAACTTTTAATGCTGTTCGCCACGCCAATCCTACCCGCCCAAATGATGATTCCCCCTGTCGAAGCATCCTACTGCCCATCCACAACAGCCTTAACTCTTCTCCCATTACCATTTCTTCATCCTCTAAAGTCGACTTTGTCGCAATAAAAATATCACTCCCCTTCAAATCCCTTTACGTTATATGTTGCTACATCCTACCAGCTCAAGCTATTGAATCCTACCAACTTGCTATCGATGCGATCGACCAGTTAATTTACTTGTCTGACTCCATTGACGATATCCTTATTTTCGGCGATTTTAATCTACCTCAACTACAGTGGACTCCATCAGATGATCAATCGTTTTTTATCGTTTCAAATGCCAACTCAGCTAAGGAATGTCTCTTCTTAGATCGCTTAACAGACTCAAGTCTATGCCAAGTCAACGGTATAACCAACCCCAGTCTCACTTTGTACTCTGTCTCTCTCAACAATCGATAGCTACCACCCTTCCCTTCTTCTCTACGACTTTCGTTAAGTAAACTTTCACAAAATCAGTGACTATCACAGCAAATCCCCCTTTAACTTTCACAACCTAAGTATAAATGATGCCTTATCAATTTTTTATATAACGAAATATTTAATACTTTTTCCCTTCACGTTCCGTTTTCCCGCCTTAAAACTTAATCTACTGGTCCTCCTTCATTCCTTACGAAATAAAAGCAACAAGTTATGGATTGTTTTCCTTGGCACCAGATCCTTTTCGGACTATTCCAACAATCTTGGCGCTCATCTTCATTTCGCCGAATTTTACGATTCCCTTTACCAGCGCTACCTTAACAATGCGCAAGTCAATCTTATAAACGACTCTAAGTCCTTTTTCCAATTTGTTAACTACAAAAGAAAGTCCGATGGCTATCTTCCTCATCAACAGATCCACTCACCATTGCCAACCTATTTGCCATCTTTTTTAAACAATCCTTCACCAACGACTCCTTTATATCAGATTCACCCTATTTTAACTACCTGCTGAATTTCTCCAATGGCCCACTACTCTCTCACACCTTGGACCCGTCTTATATCGAATATAAGTTACAATAACTTTATGCCGAATTCACACCCGACCCAGATGGCCTCCCTGCCAGATTTCTTAAAGAATCATCTTCCTCTCTTTCCTTTGCCCTTTCTAACCTCTTTCATCTATCCCTTTCATAAGGACAATTTCCTCTGGCTTGGGAAACCTCCCTCAAAACCCCGAATTACAGAAAAGGATCAACGAACGAAATTACAAACAATCGCACAATCGCTAAACTCTCCCATATACCCGAATTCTTCGAAAGTATTTTCTATGAAGCTCTAAGCTTCTAATGCAAATCACCACCCTTCAAACTTTTAACCGTAATACCCGTCTCGCTATGAATGCTCAGCAGTATACCCTCAAGCTCACTTTCGGACGTACTCTAAAATATCGTGATTAGTTCCTAAGCCGTACAACTCGCTTATGGAATGCCGTACCCAGCTCTTTATTTCCTAGTCATTATAACCTTCAAACATTTAAAACCAACGCTCACCGGTACCTCTCTTTCCATCAAGGTCTTCGATAAAATCTCTCATCGATTAATACTCTTCAAATTGTCTGCCCTCGACTTTGAACCCATACTGTTAAAATGGATATCCTCTTACCTCGAAAACCGTTTTTACAATGTTCGCTTTAGGTCAGCCCACTCGCTCCATTTTTGGCCACCTCTGGAGTTCCTCAAGGCAGCCATCTCGGTCCCCTTCTTTTTATATCAGTTTTGCATCTAATTGTTACTGGCGATGAAAAATGGCACTTGGCTGGGAGTTGCTACCCCACCCGCCGTATTCACCTGAGTTAGCTCCTTCCGACTACCATTTGTTTTCATTGATGGGACACGGATTAACTGAGCATCACTTCGAATCCTACGAGGAAGTCGAAAATTGGGTGACTTTTTGGTTTGCTTCAAAAGACGAACAGTTTTATTGATGGGAAAAATGTGTATCTAGCAATGGCCAATACTTTGAATAAATTTTTTTTTTACTTTCCCGTTAAAAATTAGTGTTTTATTTTCATAAAAAAACGCTCACTTCATACCGGTACACCTGGTATAAATGATTTCACTCGCTTGTATCCCTTTACGCCGACGATACCAAATTTTTCAAAACCATTTCCTCTCCCATGTCTCCTTCCTCCGTCAACAAGACGTTGATAGTTTTTCGATCTGGTGCCTCAAAAACTGTTTGGAACTTAATATCACCAAATGCCAATCCATCACCTTTTCACATAAGCGGCACCAACCTCCTCCCCGACTCTACCTTTTCACAACAAACCTATCTCCTCCGTTCAATCTCTTGTTGCAATTTTTAATAATTATTCAGTAACCGGTCTGCCAACAGGAATCAAACTTCAAAAATAAAAAACAACAAAGCGATCGCGAACCACACAGGTGGTGGTTATTTCGGTAATGGCGGACTGTAACGCCAACAGCGAACAAAAACCAAAAAGGGGAAATTTGCAACAGGCTGCTGCCAGGTTGAGTGCTGCCACTTTCGGCTGCTCAGCTGGGGGTGGGTTTACGGTTAAAAAAACGGAAATAAAAGTATACGGAAGTAGCAGATCTCAAAAAAATAAAAATACACCAACGTGTCCGTAGGCGCCACGCAATCTTTTTAGCAAGGACTTGCGAAACGTTAAAACGATGGAAAAAAACACAACAAAAGTCGAAAGTCACGTTATTACGGGTATTTTATTGGTCGGACTTTTTTTCGAATAAAGGAATTGAGCGGTATAAACGGTTTACGGAACAAGACAAGCGGCAGTTAAAACTACCGCAGTAGAAACCGCTTAAGAGTGGGCCGCTATCGTCCGCCTTTCCGAACGACTGAAAATAATTTTTTTTCTAGCGGGTCGTGTGAAGGGCAAACGGGCCTTTCTTTGTACGGAGTAATATTTTTTTTTCACATTGGCGAGAGCCTACCGGGATCTCACTATACACTCTTACTACACAATACTTAGCTTCCTTCCTTCTTTCCTCGTCTTCCCAGTTCTCCCTGTGATTCCCTGATCCTGTCCCGTTTTCCTTTGACCTTGCACTTCTTTGTTTTTTTTTCTTTTGTTTTGCTGTTTAAATTTTCCTTTCTTTGTCACTTGGGCCTAGATCTCGTTTTTTTTCCCCCTTTTTTTTCTTATTAAAACCTCTATACTGCGTTGCGGTCAACCAAGAAGTGGCTGCCCTGATTTGACTTATGTCCACTTAGACCATTGGTCACTCACTCACATATTCGTGCATTACATCTATTCGGTTAGCGGGCCCAATGTCTGGCATATGTGTACAGCGCTCCGCTACGTAGCTGGAGCGTGTAACCATGGCTGGGAGCACCGCTAGACCGCTCTTTCATACACTCAAATGTGCCACTTTGACTACCCAGATCTTCGGGGAAATTTCCGAATTCTGGGAATTTCCTTTGGCATGAGTGAACATTTCCCCTGAGTTGTCTTGGGTTCAAATAACCTCTTCTTTCCCCGAATTTGATCCCTGAAATAAGTCGAAGTGACAAAGAAAGTTCCTTTTCTATTCATTTGCGATTTCGAATGGGGAAGTAAGTCAGGATCTAGGGATCTTAGGTTAAACTCTTGAAAAGTGACGGAGGAAGAAGGAAACTTTTCTCGAATTAAATTCCCTTATGAAAGGTGGACCCGGTGGGCTTCCGTGTATATTTTTTGGGGGGTTGAGAAAAGGGAATATCAGATAGCGTCCCACTCTTTACACTAATTATGTTATATTTTTAATTGTACAATTTGTTGTTTGTTTTTTTTTTTTTGTTTCTGTCATCAGTTTCGTTTACTGTGTTTTTTTTGTTTTTGTGTGTTGTGGTGTTGTGTGGTGTGTGTTGCAGAGAGTTGCAGGCAGTCCGCCTGGCTCCTCGCAACGTGTGCGGGTTGTACACCCTGCTTGACTCGAACTGCAACCAACTTCAGACTGCTATAATTTCCAAACCGTTCATGACAGTGAGCTCAAATTTTGACACATGACAGATAATTTTATTATTTACAAGTCTTTTAAACGATTTGCGTCTCAGTTGTGTTGACAAATTTTTATCCGCGATGGAATTCAAACGAGATAATGTAATTGCTTTATATTTGGCTGGAAAACCACAAGTAGCTATCGTTAAAGCCCTCCAGCACCTCAACGTGAATAAATCATTTGTGTCTCGAACCACAGCTCGTTACCGTGATACTGGCAGCGTTGCAAAACGCCATGGAGGTGGTCATAAAAAAACAGCAACATCAGCAGAAATGGTTCGGAAAGTGAAGGCTCGAATTGAGAATGGCTCGTGATCTCAACATACCGTTGGAACGGATGTAACATATACTGAAAAATTAGCCTGGGCTTAAGCCATTGAAGTTCCAGCAACAGAAAAAAGTTAGAGTCGAAAGAGCGAAGGAGTTGCTACGTTTGCACGAATGTGGTGAGTTGCTAAATTTGGTTTTTTCCAATGAGTCGCCATTTGTTATCGAGCAATATGTCAACAAACAAAATGACCGAGTTTACTTGCCAGAGAGGTCCTTCGAAAATGTACACCTTCGCACGGCTACCAGATAACAAGCAGCATCGATAGTGATGGTTTGGGCCACCATAACCGCAGATGGTCGCTCTCCGCTCGTATTTTTGGACTGTGGCGTCAAAATTAATGCGATCGTATACCGTGAAACTGTCTTAGAGGCAGTATTGCAGCTTTGGGCAAACAATCATTTCGGTCGGAGATCAAAAAATAAAAAAATTATAGCATTTTAAAAAGTTGGAGTTCGAGACATTCACCCTGTAGATGTTTCATTTCCACAGAGGGTTACAGGCCGCCCATCTGGCTCTATTTGTGTAGTCCAAATAATATAGCCGTCTGCCATATGTTGAGGCGGTCCGCCTGGCTCTGTCTTTCCCGGATGGACCTACTGGTTGTCAATTCCGAGGAGCGTAAAGGCAGAAGTCCGGGATTGAAAGAATCCACCGGTACCTTTCGCAAATACGTTTTTCCAAAGCGACAACGGACATAACATGTTACCGCCGAATTCTCCGTTCAGCGCGCCGTACCACGGAAGAGTGCCCCGACCACCACGAAGAGTGGTCGTGGGTTAAGATGTTAAAAATGGGCACCACGCGATTGCTCTTCCATTTAACTACCCACACCCAGAATCGCGACTAAATGTGGGATTCGCGCAAAAGGAAAAAAAACAATAATAAAAAAAAAATTAATGCAGAGCGCTACAAAATGAAACACAGTCTTCTTAACAGGAAAAGTTGTTTTAAGGGTAGACCTTATCGGTAATTCACAAATATCTGTTACGTGCTAACTTAATTCTTAATTAAATTCACAAATTCATTATTCAAAATCGTACAGCTAAGTACTCGTAACAGCTCAGAAAATAGTAGATATTATACCAAAAAAAAAAAAAAAGGCAAAATCCTCGGAATCGAACCGGACACAACGTTGGCACCTAAGCGATAACAGCTAATACCACATTTCATAAATCCCGGTCAAAAAAAAAAGTATCGGCCGGCATATAGACTCCCGCTTATTTAAGACTTAACTAGGTGCATAAGTAAGCTTAAACTTATCTGATTTTTCCTCGTTGGTAGCTCCATCTGCTCGGTTCTCGGCTTCGTACCTTCAGAAAACTGACTCGGCCAAGATATAGATGTCACTTTTCACGTTTCCGAAAGTCAAAAAAAACTGTTTTTAACTACCGTCTTTACAGTTTGTTTTTTTTTTTTCTTTCACTTATTTTCGTTATTGGGTTTTGTTTCATTTCACTTGCTTTCCAGCTCGCTAACTGACACCTTTTTTTTCTATTTATAATAACTTTTATTTGAACATAAGAGAACGTTTTTGCTTCTTTTTCTTTTCTCTATTCCTTTTAGCTCTTCTCTAATTTGCATTCGCAAATATTGTACATAGTTTATACTTTACACTAGTCTAGTTTATACTCTCACTATCAACACACTCGTTTCGTATTCTTAGATTTTTTTCTTTTCTACACTCGTTTAACCTTCATGGGTATCTAACACCGCACCCGAACAGCTTGACTCAAACTCCTACTTAAAACTGACCTCCACTATCAATCCCAGCCTACTCGTCGCTTGTTTTCTCCAAACTCGTACCACCTACCAGATCCGTTTTTTTCCTTGTTCAACTGGTTCGTCAGATCAGACATCTCCTGATTTTTCACATCCGCTAATCCTAACCGAAGGAATATCATACCATACGATAACCATGAGATCGGATCGCGCAATGTGGAAACTACTTAGAACCATTGAAACTAGAGAAAACAAAAAGATGTTCCTACACGGAGATTTGAACCTGGTCACCGAAAATTGTTTGCCGGGCTGGCTACCCGCCGACCCAAGTTACTGCTGCAGTCGATGGTGCCAAGGTACGAGCAGGTTGGGATAGTACTAGGGATGGCTGAAAGATAATCTTTAATTGCCAGCAAACGAAAACCTGCTCAAAGGTGAAGTGGTTAGGAGCTGGAAGGATGGAGCGGATGCCTTCGCTCTACTTAAGGCTGGAGACTACCCATTGGGGGAGACAAAACAACATTTGGGACAAGGGTCGGCTATTTCGTGTTGGATCCTTGCACAACAACCAAAACCTATAGCGCTTTCCTTGCGCTCTTGTAGCAAACCGTCCGCCTGCTCTGCAGGGTTCTTCCTTGAGTTTTATTTTTTTGACCGTCCGTCGTACCTATTTATGTTGTCCTTCCAAGATGTTGAGAAAGTACACCGATGGCTAATGCGCCCATGGCTGCCCATCACTCTCTCAGAATTTTGGACGAACAGCTGTTACAAAGTTAAAGGTTCAAAGGAGTGAAGCGAAGGTTTCAAGGAAAAAGAGTCCGGCTTGTTGTGGTAAATTTTACCGCATCAATCTCAGCATTTTGTCTGATTGAGAGCTCAACTTCCGTTTACACGTGGATGGGATAATCCTTAAAGCCAACTCTGTACTAGGTTTTGTAAAATGGTGGTAGAAAGAATTCACCAACTCATACGTGACCAGGTCCCTCTATATTACGTTTCTTCGCCCCCTCCTAGAGTACGCCAGTCAAGTCTATCATCGTGTTCATATTTCGAGAATCAAAAGCACCCGGCGCCGCTTTCTTCGATTTGCTCTTTGAGGTATGCCCTGGAACGATTCTTTTATTCCGCCCCCTTTTAAAACTGTCTCAACCTTATCAACTTAAACACCCGTAACATAAATCCTTTATAGTTCTCGTACATTTGTAGTCTAACACAATCCAACTTCGGCGTTTCCAGGCCATTTAAGCCACACGATGCTAACTCGTGTGACATCGTTAACGCAGTTTCCTTTGGTTCAATAAATCGATCTAAATAATTGGGCTCTCGGGTTTGGAAAAATTATAGCACAGGTGGGCTTTAATCAGACTGATTCGCAACCCATTATTTTCTAGCGTGTTAATTCAGTCTACCACGTTGTTGCTTATAACTAGACCTCGTAAAAATATTCTCAAAAAATCTGCAAATGTCCACGAAAAATAGACGAAACATGCTCGATATTCTGCTGAAAAAAACAAAAAAAAAATAAGCTAAGCATGCCTTTTTTTTATTCTGGTTCTTCTTCTAAAACAAGTGAACTATTTATTACATTTCACAATTACATGCTTTTTCAAGGTTTTCAAATAAAAATGATTTGCGCCTTTCACTGAAGACCAGCTTGTATGCAGAGAATGAACGTTCGACGTCGATAGAAGTCGTTCGCGAATACTTGAACATCACGGTCTCTGGCGGAGAGAGTTTTTGGATGTGCTCATTGTCGCTGATCTTTTCATCGTACAACACATCTCTTATTTCTCTGACGGTTTCGTAGCCGACATTGTGTTCATGGACAGCCTTCAGCTTGCCTACGAATTCTTTCCATGGGAGTATATTCATTTTTGACAAAACTTCTTCATTTACCTCAACACTCTCGTTCAATTCCAGCCGTTGCGTTTCCAGTTTTGTAATTGCACGGACGATCACAGCGAAATTGTTTTTGATGTAGGCCAATTGCGATTTTATTTCACGTGAGATAAACTGCTCTCCGGCTTTTTCGATTGATGTAGCATCGTTTCCATCAAATGAATCAACAACTGAGCGCACGGCTTCAAAATTATCGCAATAATACTTGGCTGCTTGTAGCCATTGGTTTGGATGGTAAAGGCAATCTCGGACATACCGAGTTTTGAATTTGAATCTTCGCGATGGTGCCCAGGTCTGAATTGAATATATGGTACAATAAGAATGCAATAACAATTAGAGCAGTAAATGTATACGTTCACGAAAATGCGTTTAACTTTAGCGACCAAATCGTTGACAATTGGAAATGTGAGTCGGATGAAATCAGCCAGCCGATGCAAACCGTGTGCAAAATAAGTTAAGTGTAACATCTTCGGAAATAGTGTTTGCATTGAACGCGTGGAACTGGGCATATACGCAGCGGCATCCGTCACATTTTATTTTATTCCTATATTCGACAAAATAGATTAAAATAAATTTACCACTTGTAATCCTGTTCACAATATCTCGTCATAATTTCGCCTTGTGGATACAACAACGAAAGGGAATCGGCAAAAAACCCAGAAACACAACTGGCATTTGCACTTTCCAATACCACCTTGATCAAAAAGATCCCGGGGAACACCACCGTGTGGCACTCGCATTGTTCCGATTTGTGTTCTGTTTTTTTTTTTGTTAAGTTGATAAGTCTGTTGTTGACATTCCCTCTAAATCTTAGCGTCATAACTGGACATTTACAAAAGTTACGTAGCCAAGAGTACATCTATCTCTGTGTGTGTTGGCGATTTTTTACAATTTTAGAAATGTATTTAAATTGGCAAACAACGAACTTGTACGAGTATCAAATTTTGCGTAAAAAACGGATTTAATGGCGCGCTAACGTTGGAAATGTTGGAAAAGTGTTTCGGCAACGATTCTCTAAAGAAAACGGTCGTTTACCAGTGTCACGAGCAGTCGTGAGTCAATTGAAGATGATGAACGCAGTGGCAGACCATCGACTTCGAAAACCGACCAAAAAAATTGATGAAGTAAGAGAAATGATGGTCCATAACCGCAAATTAACCATCAGACCGATAGCGGAGGACTTGAACATTGCCTATGGATCCGTCCAAGACATTTTGGTTAATGATTTGGGTTTCCGTCGTGTAGCAGCAAAGTTGCTGCCGAAAGACCTCAATTTCATGCAAAAAGAGACCGTGTTGACGTCGCAAAAGATTTGATTTGTGAGTCTGAATCCGATCCCACATTCATCAAAAGGATCATTACTGGAGACGAGACGTGGGTTTATGAGTACGACACGCAATCCCGACACCAGGCAAGTGAATGGCGTTCACCAACTGAGCCGAGACCAAAAATCATGTCGTTTTCAGTCAAAAAAGAAGGCAATGCTCACGGTTTTCATGGATTACAACGGTGTAGTGCATCCTGAATTTTTTCCAGAAGGCCAGACAGTAAACAAAGAGTATTATTTGGGCCTTATGAGACGTTTTCGTGAAGTACTTCGCCGAAAGAGACCAGAATTATGGGCAGAAAACTCGTGGATTTTCCACCATAATAACGTACTGTCGCACAGTGCCATCATTGTTCGTAATTTTTTAACGAAAAATGCAACAAATACCATCCAACAGCCATCGAATTCACCTGATTTGGCTCCCTGTGACTTCTTTCTGTTCAATCGAGTTAAAAGACCACTACGGGGAAGCGTTTCAGCAGGCGAGAGGAAGTAATGGAAAAATCGCAAGAAGCACTGATGAACATGCCGAAAACCGAATACAAAAATTTTTCGAGGATTGGATCAAGCGCTGGCATAATTGTGTTGCAGTCGATGGGGAGCACTTTGAAGGGGACAACATAGATTTAAAAGAGTAAACTTGTATTTCCAATTTTCTGAATGCATTCCGAGAACTTTTTGATCAATGTGTTAGATATTTCTCGAAAAAGTGCTTGATGCCTGGCTGGGAGATTTTGTGAAGTGAAATACTGCCTTCGAGGAATGCCCTGCAAAGATCCATATAGAATAGGTTGACCTCTGCTTGCGGTTTCTGAAAACTGGTCACCAACGTTTGGCTCATAGTGAATTTCGATTTTTTTTTGTCGCTGCCTCTATATGTTTCACTGAATTTAAATTGTTTCTTACACTTGACAACTCTGTGTCTGTCGCTTTACAGCCGCAAACAATACACAACAAAATGTTGTCGTCCGCGCGAAAGTCGTTTGAATTCTCACGCACCATTCGAGAAATAAATTCGCGGCGGGCTTTTTTCGGCATACTAAAATGCGTCTTTTGACATAAGCTGTGAAATTTAAACCGTTAACATGTAAACAGTCTGACCGAAACACACAAATCAGCAATTAGAGGGAGCGAGCGAGTCGAATAGTTCATCTTCTATTTGCCACACAATGCTTTATTCTTTCAAATGTCGTGCATCGACTTTCGGCACATCTATGATGTGCAGCCTGAGTGGCAAAGATTCCTACTTGATTTCTGGAAAACGGTTAAATGTGCATGCACGTCCAAAAATCGCTAACAGGCTTGTTGCATGAGGATATTTTTACGAGGTCTACTTATAACAGTCCTATCAACGCCGATAAAAAGATAAGTCGTTCCAAAGTTGTTAAATTGGTGTTGCATTAGAAATTCTTAACCGATTTCCTCTTGGAACATAGCCGTAAGTTTTCCTAACGAGTAGGGAAATCTAACATTGTTGTCTTTTGGAAAAAAGGCATCCTAGATCAGTCAAAGAATTGGCTTGCTTGGCTCGGCATCAAAATAAGGGCCATCAAAACTGCAGTGACTATTGTACCAAGTGCAGCCCATGATATGAAGATCAAAAGAAGAGAGATCTATCAGTGCCGCCAGATCAGGACAAAGCGTAGGGAAATCCATCATACAGCCGACACAGACTGTTCTTTGGATTCTGGTATAAGCAGCAGTGACGTATTTTCGTGAAAGCTTGTTCCAGCAAACAACCAACGCATAGGACATAATTGATTTCATTATAGAAGTGTAGAACCAGAGGACCCTACTCGGTGACAAGTCCCGCATCTTGCCGAAAGCTACTTTACAGAGCCATGAGGTAAACAATGCCTTTGAGGTTTTCGAAGTAACATGTTTAGTCCAATGAAGACACCCAAATGCTAAGCTTCGTTGGAGAAGCTGAAGGTGATGCCTTTAAGCAAGAGTTGAGTCAGACCAGTATATGCCTGGTCATAGAGGCAAGAACTATTGAGACCGTAAAGGAGTGAGTTGACGAACATACACCATAGTGTAGACAAGACGCTACCTTGAGGGAAACCCATGTGTGGGTTTCACGATCCTATCCACTAGCGTTGCTTTTATCCACCAAACTATTGATTCGTCTATGGCGTGTTGTCTGGGTGAGTTATGTACATATGCCGTCGAAAAGTTCGTTGTCGAGAACACCCTTAATGTTGGGGGCAACTTCCATTTTGCTTACCAGACTTTGAGGTCCGGTCTCGCAGCATATTCAGCATTGGCAGTCATATTGTATCTTAGACAAAGTATTATGATTAGGTTCGACCATCCCGTCCATGCTCTTCAACATCGAGGAGGTCAGATTGATAGGTCTGAAGGTTTTGGTGAGCGTGTAGTCATCCTTTCTGATTTCCTGTATAAAGTTAATCTTCTGTTCGCCAAGGGTTCAGTGACAGACTAGTTGTGAACACTGCCTTTCGAGTCATAAGCTGCTTTTCTGTACTTTTTTGTAACATAACTGGATGTATGCCATCGGTGCCGAGAGATCAAAGGAAGCAACAGCGTATTTGATGGCCACATCCGTAGTCAAAATGGATGATAGATACCAGCTACGCCAGGTTGATTTACTCAACTCACTTGAAGCTTCAGTGATAGGAGCTAATTATGAGCCGGTTGTGTTCAGGTTATCTGAGAAGAAAGTATCAAGTATGAACGGCGTGTCTCTGCTTTCGACTCAGTGTAGGCGCATCCGATTTTCTATGTAATTCTAGCCTGGCTGGTTTTCTCCGTTGGAGGACTTTGTCTACCCTGCTGGTTTTACCGATGGCCTCGAACTTCCGCAAAAGTCTTCATACAAGTATTTTGCATTCGTCCTCCAAATTAGTCTGTAGTGACTTGCTTACCATTTTTTTGGTCTACGTACGCTGCAAATCTGCGTTCCACCATAAGACGGGCGGAGGATGGTTTCCTAGGTGGACACGTCAGCTCCAAACATTTGGCGAGAGCACCGTTCAGATTCTAAACAGTTTCTCCAACTTTTTGTTTTGTTCTAAATTCAGGCGGAACATTAACATACTTGCCGATCTCATTCTTAATGTCTAGTTGGTTTTCTGCGGATTTCGCCTCTTCCACAAGGCCGGGACCTTTTTTTTCTTTTTTAGGGTGGAAAAAAAGAGAGGCACCGATGTTCATTGTACATTGGCCTTAAATGTTTGTCAATGCGAAGTGTACGACTTAGAAAAAAATAACGTATGTCCGAAAATAGGTTTGAGAATGCAATGATGAGCATTCATGGCGAGACGCGCGTTACGGTTAAAAGTTTGAAGGGGACTGGCAAATCGCAAGTTCTTGAATCTTATTTAGCTAGTGCCAAGAGTTCTTTGGAGCAGCTGACCAGATGAAAGCCTTACATATTGAGGTCAGATTAGAGGGGGTGAAATATTTCTTACATCGCTTAAGGAAACCTAGACATTCCGCAGTAGTTGTCATCGACATAGATACCGAGAATGGAAAGTTTATCGATTTCGATGATGCAAGTGCCATTCATGGATAATGGCTAGGTTTTTGGATGCCGCTTTAACGACAGCAGACAGCATTAAGTTTTGGAAGCATTAAATTCCACTCGGTTGATAGTTCCCCAATTGGTTATGCTGTTCATATCTGAATTTAAAAAGCTTAACATACGCTGCCGTTCCCGTTCTACAGCCGAAGAGCAGGGGCGTGAGTCCGGTAATGAATAGGAAAAGCATAGAGTACTGTCGTCAGCAAAGGAGTGTATTGGATTAGAAGTAGCAGACAAGAGATCGTTGATGAAAATTAAAAAGAGTGTCGGAGACAGAACGGAGCCCTGGGGCACACCAGCATTTATTTTGTGAATACAGACTTGAGAACCATCCAAGACAACTTGAATTGAACGTTCCGAAAGGTAGTTTCTAATCCATTGAAGAAGAGAGTCATCGATCCCAGAAGCACGCATTTTCGACAAAAAAAGCCTGATGCCAAACTCTGTCCAACGCCTTAAACACATCAACTGCAACTCTCTTGCTTTCGCCAGATTGATATAGCTTTTGGTTCTACTTTCCGGTGAGACATGCCAACAAATCACCAATGGACCTATTGCTACGAAAACCGTACCGCCGGCCATTAAGAAGTTTTCGTGTTTCGAGATATTTCATGAGCTAAGTTTATCAGCGCAACCATGACCTTGGAAAGAAGGGACGTAAGTGCAATGAGTCGTAGGAGGAGAGAGAAGAAGATTCGGCTTTTTAGCTTTAGGGACGGGTTGAACAAATGCTGTTTTCCATCTGCTCGGGAAGAGTCCTAAAGAATAGGATTGATGAAAAGGTTTACGCAGATATACCATCTGTACCAGCGGATTTGTGTATGTTAAGATCTTTAAGGACTCGTCCTACTACACGAGTGCGAAAGTGGATTCGTCCCATTGAAGATTCGACGCACTCAAGTGTAAGCGGGATATAGCGCAATCTGCAGCAAGAAGGTTGTCTAAAGGGCTGATGTAATGTCATAAAAAATGAGCGTTGTGATGGAGGATGGGGCAGAATTTCTAATATTTTTGAAGAACGACCGAACTGTTTTTGGGACATGGTAGTATTGCCTCAGATTTTGGTCGTATTGAAAGTTCACATACTTAAGAAAGACGTTGCAGTCGTTCCTGGCTCTTTTAAACTTTTTTCCGGTGTTCCTTCGGTCATTTGCATTTGCATTTCTCTAACCCTGACAGCCTCTTTACAGCCTCGTACCATCCTTTTTCTTTTGGTTTGATTCTCTTCATCCGAATCCTGTATCTTATTCCAAAGAGCATAGTGTCTGCAATCACATCAGCAGCGGCATTCACGTCATTATCGGTGAAAGATAACGACCAGTTAAAATCTCTGAAGAAGCTATTAAGTCCGCTCCAATTGGCTTTTTCGTATTGCCATACTGGCATTTTAGGAATCTTTTCTTTAACTATGTGGTAGGTATACGAAAAATTATCGTACATGACACAGTGGTCCGACGAGCCTAGAAGGGATATCACAGCAACGATTTTGTTGTCAGGGTGAGGATTTTGATTCAGAATTCGAAATACCTACGGTCTGACATGGAAACCTCCAGTAGTACTCTCCATCCGGTAATCTTCTTATCGTACCTGTTGAATAGCGTCCATTACTAAGAATCAACATTGTTGGGAACCAAGTCGGATGATAGTACGAAATCCAGAGGGAAATTGCCTCTATATTGCATTTTCTACTATTTTCTACTATGATCAGCTGACTGTAGCATGATGCATTGGAATCGAAAAACCTGGAAACTCCTGGGTTCATGCCTTAATTGGTGGAGGTGTTTGTTTTTTAATATGTTTGTTGGGGCCTCTTGAATCCATGCCCTGGCGGCGGCCGAGGTGACCATAGATGGACTATGAGACTGTTGAGGCACCTCCCTACTGCTTAACCACTTACTGTGTGGTTTAGATGCCCACGCTTAAAAGACTTGGCTTTTATTACTTACCACAATTTTCATCTCACCACTACCGTGTAACCAACATCATTGTTCTGTATTTATGTCACTCCTTGAAGCACTGAGCAGGGCTTCTACACTTCTCTCACATTTTAATCGAAGCTGTTCCAAATACCTTAGTTCTTTCTCTTGGTTTATAGCATTTTGGAGGCATACTCGCAAATTAACCGACCTGAATTGGCCTCTTTTCTTACGATTTATTCTCCTTTTATCCTTGTGGCGATGTTATGCGTGAAGGTATTAATGCTATCATTTTTTGTTTGCCCCACCGACCCGGTAGTCTATGAGCACGGAATCTCGATCACGCATACAAATTTTGGATAGTCTCATTAGTTGCTACTGCGTTTCAGGCTCATCTTAAGTATTATAGTGCCTGTTGTTGTTAACGTCCTATGATCTCTGATTAGTAGATTATGATGCAAATGAGTTGTAACGAATATGGGGTCTGCTTTCTCCGTGAAGGTTCTCACATTCTCATTGTTTTTTTAAAGGTCTTGAGTAGAGTACACGTCTCTCCACTTAGGCTTCTTCGAATGCTATAAATTATTCTGCATAACCTTCTATGATAAGTCAGTCACAGCGCTAGGAATATTCCACGAAACCTTATTGCACTCGACCTTTAATTCAAGACCGGTAGTCAAATGGTACAGATGTGTCTAAGGTTTTGCATGAACTCCTGTCTGTGAAGACTTAATTTCACGGGATGCCCATTCATATATGGAAGCAGGGCACGCCGTGCCATTGCTTGAATGTGTTATGAATACTTATTCGGAACTGTGCTGGAGGCACAAGTTCCACCCTTGACATGAGTCGAAGCCAATCTAAAATCTAAACCAACTGGATGACCATTCCTGCGATTTTAGACTTAAACCACGCTCCTACAATGAGGTCTACCTCAACAAGTCAGACTCGGAACGAAGTCCGAGAGGATTCTGACTCCCATGCTACCGTGATCTAAATGCTGGTAGGAACTGGCAGCCCGCCAATATGTTCTGATATCCTTGTGCGGTACGACTCTGCCTAGAGAGTGATAAAATACAAAAAAAAAACGCGAGAGTTAAATGAAATATCATAAAATAATGGGAATAAAATTTCATCCTTTCTAACAAAGCACTTAAATACTTTCATCATCTGTGGTTTATGTCAGCTGAACTGATTACTAGCCACGAGGCTAAAAACACCATCCAACCAGCCCACTATCGCATGAATCGATTCCCGATACACGAGTCATACCCCATCCCAAGACTTAACGAGATTTTAATATCCTCTATTTAAATGTTCTAGTGCATTTATTTACTCAAAAAAGGATAAGGATGACGACAAAATTACATGGATCAGTTACGGCAGAGTAAACCACAAGGGACAACGACACCAACAGCAACAGCAACAATAACAATCCACTTTGCGTTTTTAGAAAATTGAAAAAGTTTTCCCCATCAGCGGTTTGAGCTGGTGAATAAGTTTTACCACCGTCGATACCAAAAACATTGCTGGCAAAAATCCACAACACGACAAGGCGAAGGCAAGCGACCAAGTCAGTGGCATCAGGAGTTGCGGCCAGGGCTGGTGTCTTCTGTCCAAAGATTACACAAAGTACGAGCACAATGCTGCCAGTGTACTCTTCTTTTCGCGATGTAACACCAGAACAATTTGTAATTAAATTAAAATGAAACAAACTGTTTAAAGCGGACGAGAAGGATGTGGATAAATGCATTGTTAGCTAATACAGGGATTAATTACGCCGTGTTCCATGGGTGGTACAAGCATGCACATATGTAGGTAATTGTTCTATCCAGATGCACTGCTTGATAGTGTACTCGTATATCAAAAATTCAGGTCTAAATAAGGAAGCAATCTATTGGAAGATGGATGAGGAAGTTGCAAAACCGTTGAACTTATTTTCCTCCAGAGTTTTGGTTTCAAAACCAATTAAGGCTTTCAAAGTTTCTGGTTTAAGGGAAAAAATTCTTTTCCATCTTTTTAGTTCTTAGAAGTTGTTTCCAGTTTTCTGCCAATTTTAAGTACCGATGTCTCTAGGGCCATGGTCGTGGATGTTTCCATCCAAAGTTTGGTGTAATGAATTGAAATAGACCACCTTTCCCATTTTTTTGAGAACTTATATAGCAATTAGCCTATAGCCAAAAACAGAAAAAACTATTTTTGACATCAACTCACCCTATTTTCGGCAGGAAATGGTACGAGTAAATTTCCGATAGCGAGAACTTCCGCCTAAGAAAAAAGATTCTCCGTTTATTGGACATATGTCCTTCCAATTGGCAGATTAGTTGGCGTATGTTCTTGATTAATATCATCTTCTACGTGCCCCTCAAATCCGAGGTAACTGCTCTTATCGAAGACCAATTTGACAAAACAATTCACGGCGAATAATTCCAGACTTCGCATCCTTGACCGTCTTGTTAGGAAAGCGAAGAAGGATTAGACTTCAGCAGAGAAGCACACGTTTCTCTCGGCCACAGAGAAATTAAAGCGAAGATAAAAACTATGGCCCTCTTTCCCAGAATTAGGGGAGAAAGTAAGGAACAGTCTCGTAATGGCGCTTCTTGACATGCTGATGATGATGAGGATTCATCCCTGGGATAAAGGCAACAACCCACAACATCTTGTACGTGACGAAAAAAAGAGATCAGAACTTAATCTCTCTTTGTGCCCTAAAAAAAAAATTCGCTGTGCGGCACCAAACAACAACGCGCGAGTGTAATGGAATCGTCATCCACAGTGCGGGCGCCACAACCTTCCTCCCCTGGTCAAACTGTTGCTTGCACGCGGTCACTGCCGTTGCTGCAATACAATGTCATACAGCGCGTGCTGTGGGTTTGAATTTTGTTGGTGTGCTGGTTCCTATTGTTGTAAGGGTGTAGCACCTACAACAATTTGATTCGGTAAACCAACTCTGAATTTGTACTTCACATCTACGCTTAGTACCGTCGGTGTTTGTGTTTCTTGTGTCTGTCTGTCTTTGTAATGACTCGGGAATTCAGAGTGGATATTGCCAATATACGCGGGCTAAAAAATAATCACTTTTCTGCGTACGTCCACGTCTGTAACCTCCTTGACCGGCAGAATGGGCTGCTGCTGCAAAAAAAGGTTATGGTGCCTTGAAGTCCGTTCATATTTAGGCAGACATGCCAAATTCCAGTGCGATACTGTCCTTAGTTTTGTTTTGACAGCTGATTGTTGTTGACGTGTTTGGCATAATGTTGAGTATGGACAAGAACGATTTTCGTTCCCTCACAAAACATTATTTTTTGAGAGGCAAAACGGCGAAGGAAACTAAAGAAAAGTTGGATAAATATTGTGGGGCAAATGCTCCGCCAGATTACACCGTCAAATATTGGTTTCGAGAGTTTCGTGGTGGCCGCAACTCCACTACCGATCAAGTCCGCAGCGGCAGGCCCTCCGATGCGGTTACAGAGGACAATGTCAAAAAAGTACATGAAATGGTGTTGGCTGATCGAAAAGTGAAGGTGCGCGAGCTAGCAGATACCACAAAGATTAGTACTGAGAGCACACGCTATATTTTAGGCAATATTCTGCATATGAAAAAGTTATCCTGCCGCTGGGTGCCGCGAATGCTCACTTTTGACCAAAAACACGAACGCGAGAGGATATCGAAAGAGTGTTTGGACTTGTTGATGCGGAATCGGGCGGACTTTTGCCGTCTATTGGTAACTTGGATACACTATTATACATCAGAGAACAGAATGAGTGCCCGGCAATGGACTGAAGCCGGCACGAGTGCTCCGAAGCCTCCGAGGCAGGCTCGATGGGTCGGAAAGGTTATGGCGTCGATTTTCTGGGATTGTCATGGCATACTCTTCGTTGACTATCTCAAAAAAGGAAAAACCATCAACAGCGAGTATTACTGTGCATTATTGGAGCGATTGAAGGCCGAAATCGCTGCAAAACGGCCTCACATGAAGCGAAAAAAAATTTTGTTTTTGCAAGACAATGCGCCGGCGCACAAGAGCATCCCAACCACGATCAATGACTTACGGCTCCAACTACTGTCGCATCCACCGTATTCGACCAATTTGACTCCTTCGGACTATTATCTCTTCCCAAACCTCAAAAGATGGCTCATCAGTAAAAAATGGTTTTAAATGTTTGAAGGTTATAAAGACAAGGAAATAAAGAGCTAGGCAAGGCATTCCATTAGCGAGTTGTACGGCTTAAGAACGAATCACGATATTTTAGATTACGTCCGAAAGTGGGCTTGAGGGTTTACTGATGGGCATTCATAGCGAGACTGGTGTTACGGTTGAAAGTTTGAATGGGCGGAATGCTACTGGCGATTTCTATGGACTACTGGTGGTAGAAATAGCGATAAAACAGAGTGCGACACGAGACATTACGTCGGCGTTCGAATGTGTCAATTGATTGACTGATATTAGTATCACCAATGAGTTTTATCACACGGTTTTGGATCCTATCTAGCAGGTGCAGAGATGTTTTAGGACCACCTAACCAGATGTGGGCATTGTACTCCAATTTTGGGCGGATGAAACCTTATATATTGTGGCCAGATCAGAGGGGGTAAAATATTTCTTACATCGCTTGAGGAGACCTAGACATTTCGCAGCATTTTTGGCGACACCGAATATGTGGTCATTCCAATGTAAGTTGTCATTGGCACACATACCGAAAATGGAAAGTTTATCGATTTCGACGATGAAAGTGCCATTCATGAATAACGGCCGGGTGTTTAAATTGTGGTTCGCCAATTAGTTATGCTGTTAATATCAAAATTTAATGACCTTAACATACGCTGCCGTTCCCGTTCTACAGCCGAAGAGCAGGGGCGTGAGTCCTGTCTTCAGAAAAGGAATATATTGGATTGGAAGTAGCACACAAGAGATCGTTGATGAAAATTAAAAAGAGTGTCGGAGACAGAACGGAGCCCTGGGGCATACCAGCATCTATTTTGTGAATATCAGACTTGAAACCGTCCAAGACAACTTGAATTGAACGTTCCGAAAGGTAATTTCTAATTGATTGAAGAAGAGAGTCATCGTTTGCAAATGCACGCATTCTTGACAAATGACCCTGATGCCGAACTCTGTCAAATGCCTTAGAAATATAAAGTGCAACTATCTTGCTTTCGTCAGATTGATGTACGCTTTGGTTCCACTTTTCTGTGAGACATGCCATCAAATCACCAGTGGACCTGTTGCCGGTCACTGAGAAGTTTTCGTGTTACGAGATATTTCATGAGCTGACGCTTTATCAGCGTTTCCATGACCTTGAAAAGAAGGGACGTAAGTGAAATGGGTCTGTAGGAGGAGAGAGAAGAAGATTCGCCTTTTTTAGGGACGGGCTGGACAAATGTTGTTTTTCATCTGCTCGGAAAGAGTCCTAAAGAGTAGGATTGATGAAAAAGCTTACGCAGTGGTTTTGCCAGCGTGGCAGAACACCTCTTCAGAAGAAGGGGAGATATACCGTCTGGACCAGCGCATTTATGTATGTTGAGATCTTTAAGTACTCTTGCTAGTAGCAAAAGTGGATTCGTCCAATTGTAGATTCGACGCACTCAAGTGTAGGCGGGAATAAAGCACAATCTGGGAGCGTTGAGCTGGCCGCAAAGTGTGCAGCAAGCAGATTGGCCTTGTCCAAAGAGCTGACAGCTGGAATGTCATTGTAAATGAGGCAGAATTTCTAATATTTGTGACGAACGACCAACAATTTTTACTGCCTTTGGGTCATTGCAGTATTTTTGGCTTCAGTTTTTGGTCGTATTGGAATTTTACACGTTTAAGAAAGACGTTATTTCTGGCTCGTTTAAACTTTTTTCGATTTTCCTATGTTGGGTTGGTCCTGAAGGACCGAAAAAACTATTCTCTAACACTGACAGCCTCTTTACAGATCGAGTCGTACCATGCCTTTTCTTTTGGTTTGATACTATGCATCCGATGAGGGATAAAGTTTCACATTCTAAAGGGAATGGTGTCTGTGATCATATCAGCAGCGGCATTCACGTCGTTATCGAGGAAACATAACGACCAGTTAAAATTCCTAAAGAAGCTGTTAAGACCGCTCCAGTTGGCGTTCTCGTACTGCCATATGGTTCTTTTAGGAATCTTTTCTCTAACTGTGTGGCCGGTGTACAAGAAATTAGCTGATATAACACAATGGTCCGACGAGCCTAGAGGGGAGAGCACATCAACGGTGTACTTATCAGGTTGAGAAGTTAAAAACAAGTCCAGGGTGTTGGCGGTATGACTATCAACGTCTGGTGTTCGTGTAGGCTCATTTACAAGCTGGGTTAAGTTATTTTCCGCAGCAAAGATCTCCTCAACATACCGTCCTCCGGGTGTTGTCTGTCCAGAATGTCAAAGCCACCCAGAATTGTGTACATTGAAATCGCCCGTAATAACGATTTCCGTACGAGGATATTGGGATACAATTCTTTGAATGAATTCAGACAGCGGATAGAATTGGTTAAAAGTCGAATTGCTGTCCAGTTGGGAGCTTGTGTAAATAAAGCAATAGTGGATAATTTGCTTACGCAGATGGAATTTTAATCACATGAAATTGAATTCCGGATTGGAACAGGGACTACATTGTGGTGGGGTTTGGTAAGCTACATCACTACGCACGTAAATGGCGAGACCGCGGTCAGAGAAGAATATTAGCACTAATTTGTAGCCAGGTAGCTTCAGATCAGAGTGATTTGAGAGGTGTGGACGGGGATCTACCTATGTTTCACTAAGTGCCAAAACAGCTAGTCTGTATTTGCAGACGTGGACATACGCAGAAAAGTGATTGCTTTTTAGCCCGCGTATATTGGCTACGTCCACCCTGAATTCCCTAGTCATAATTACAAACAGGCACAGTAAACACAAACACCGACGATACTAAGCAAGGCTGCGAATTGAAAATTCTGGCGATGGTTTACCTAATCAAATTGCTGTAGGTGTTATGCGCTTACAACAATAGGAACCAGCACACCAATAAAATTCAAACCCCATCCATCAGTTGTTACATTCACTCAGTCACTGCCCATTCCGTATGATAAATACAGTAAAATCAGTGACCGAGTTCAAGCAATAGTACTGCGGCCAGGAGAGGTGGGATACCCGCACTGTTTGATATTTTTGTTTTTTTTAAATTGCGCTGCACTGTTTTAGTTTTTTTTTTTTTTGTTGTTGTTTTGCATACGCTTGCGGTGGTCACTGTGGGTTTTTTTTTTGGTGTGCAGCACAGGAGAAATGACGAGTGCAGTGGGTTACGTGTGCACTCGTCGGTGGTCGACACGGTACTCTGCTTATAAACACTCACCTCCCTGGTTGCAGTTTGGCAACCCATCCGAAACCTTCACAATCTGTGTGAAAAAGTTTGAATGGACTGTTTGCAGCCTAGAGCCTTTAAGGCACCAGGGCCGGCTTTCTTAGATGGCTCTACTGTTCGGGTTGGAAGAGGCTTTTAGCTAACATGTCAGTCCAGCTAGCGCCTCCAATTGCGCACACGACGTTGCCTGAGGTCCCCTTCGACTTGTGTTTGCCACCTAAGGTGAGGTCGTGCTCTACTACATTTTGCCTCTGGGTGGGAGTCGAAAACTTTTCCGGCCGGTGCGCTGGTGTCCGTGCGTTCAGGGTAACCTAGCCATCTACAGCGGGTTATATGAACGTACCGTTTGCTGCTAAAACGTTTCCTCGATTCTGGAAATTACCCGAGATCATTTGCAGCTGGTTTCGTCAGTGTCCAAGGTTCTGCTCCGTAAAGCAGGACTGAGATGTTCAGGGTCCTATATAAAGCCTTTTACACTTCACCGGAGAGGGCTTTACTTTTCAATTGCAAGAGTGATTTTTACATGATTTCCGCACTGGTGTCGTTGTTGGAGAGTTGATAGCGAAGCTCACTTAGATAAAGCCCGTACTACTTGAAAGTTGTGGCTGACTATCGAGAAGTTTTGTTCGAGGCGTTAATGTAGTGTGTTCCCCTTTATTAACAGCTTATACTTTGTTTTTCCTTCATTGACCTCTTCTGTTTCAATAGTTGCTCCATTGATAGCTCGCTGTGTTCTTTCCATGATGCCATTATATGCGAGTAACTGGACGGACTTTTGAAATATGGTGTCTCTGGAGTTGTCTTTCAGGATCGCTGTTCTAAAATCACGCAGCAACGGGCATTCTATATCTACTTTCTGTGATGTTAGAGATAACTGGGTATGCATTCTGAAAGGCACTTTAGATCTTGCTTCAGTACCTAACGTAAAAGGATCTCGTATGGTGGAATACCTCAAGGGGATGTGCTCGTTCCGCTTCTTTCGAACTTAACACTCAATGGCTGCTTAAAAAATTAGAGCCCGAAATATATGATGTAGTAGTTTACACAGATAGCGTCACCCTCTATGTGCTTGGCAAACACCCACAGACACTCCCAGCCACTCACAGGATAGCCTCTAAAAGAACGAAAATTGCAGTCATTAGTTTCCCGATAAACGCTGCTAAAAGAGTTCTGGAGGTTGGAAGAATAAAAGCCCGATACGGAAAAAGTTGAACCGCTGCTATGTTTTAGATGCCTTAACTCCGGACATCTGGCAAAGGCGTGTGAAAATACGTTGGTTAGAAGTGATGATTGCGTCAAGTGTGGGCAGAAAGGCCATGTCCTTTTCGAAGAAAATGGGAATAGCAACATAAAGCACACCACAGCAAGCACAGTATGCCCTGTATATCAATAAGCTACAAAAGCCGCAAGAAAAGTATGAAAGTGCTGCAACTAACCCTAAACCACTGTAAAGCGGCGCAAGACTCCGACATAAGCTGTTCGCAAGTTGAAAATAGATTTTGCTGTATTATGCGAGCCGGATGGCTCGAAAAGAGCTGCTATCTGGGCCTGTGGAGACTACGGCTTTGAAGAAAATAATGATGACTACCGGAATAGCATTCGTTCGAGCAAAGGTCAAGGGGGTACAAAACTACAGTTGATATGCATCTGCAAACAACACCTTTGAGGAATTCCAGGGTTTGTTGGATATGCTCTTGGATGATGCTAGAGGACGTAGCCCAAAAATTATTGCTGGAGACTTCAACGCATTGGCCACAGATTGGGGGAGCACTCGGACCAACAGAATAATAGAGACGGGAAGCGAGGACACCTTCAGCAGAAATGTTGTAGGCTCCATAATTTATATCACCTTTGTAACGAATTTCTTAGCGAGAGACGCCAAGGGCAGAATCAGTATCCAATATACCCACAGTGACTTGTTCATCCAGTTTGAGGTACAACCAAGGAGACCGAACCAGAAACGCCTGCCAAAGAAGACACCGCCAAAGGGGTGGAAAATAAGCACACTGGAATATGACTCTTTTACCCTGATTTTTCGAGAGTCTACAGTAAACCCAAATGCTATGAGGTTACTAAACAAGTACCAAGGGCTTCCATGTTCCGGAAGACGTCAACAAATCCCCGGCCACCAGTATACTGGTGGAACCAAAAAATAGCAGAGCTACGCAGCAAGTGCCGTAGAGCGGGAAGAGCATTCCAACGATCTGGAGGTTTTCCCATCAGGATCTACAGGCACAATACAAAGATAGGCTTACAGACCTGAAGTTAGCCATCGGTAGAAGCAAAAGCAACCTACGGCACCCTCACCTTCATGCTCTCTCCTAATGCAAAAAATAGTGTCGGGATTACTTCCAACGCAAACAACAGCGGAGCGTACAGAAGTACAGAAGATTGTAGCCGCTACGGAAATGGAATTCCAAATAAGGCTCTTAAGCTAGACATCAAAATAAACACAAAACCATTTGTGGAAATGTACAACAAGTGTCTAACAGAAGCGGGTTTTCCAGACCAACAACGTCTAGTGTTGCTGTTTAAAGGGAAAAAACCACCAGGTGCCTGTTAGACACAATGGGTAAAATACTGGAGCGAATCGTATGCAACCGACTGGAGGTGACAATTAATGAACCCGGGGGACTCTCAAACCAGCAGTATGGATTTAGAAAAGCTCTTTCTACAATAGCTGCAATTTTAAAAGAAGCTATTCAGGGCAGGAGACGGAGAGTAGGTGCTATAATAACACTGAATGCCAAAAATGCGTTCAACTCTGCAGACCGGGGACGTATAGATCATCGCCTTAGAAGGTTCTTAATTAAAAAATACTAAGTCATTTTGAGAACGGCAGGAACCATATATTTTGCGGAGTACCACAGGTACCATCCTGTGGAACATTATGTATGATAAAGTTCTAAGGTTTGAAATCCCAAACGAGGCAAAATTCAAAGCCTTTGCCGATGATATTGCAAACGTTGATGAACGGACTGGCATCAGGAAGAAGTTGATTTCTATCTCAGCCAGCTCTTAACCGGACATGGCTGCTGCCGAGACTATCTAAACAGGTTTGAGCTTCATGAATCTCCTATCGGTTTAAATTGCTGAGAGGCCGGAGAGGATGAACAACACTATTTTTTAAGTGTCCACGCATTCGTGTAGAGCGTACATATCTGGAGAAAAGAATCGGAGAAATACCGATTCACGAGAACATTGCGAACCATATGTTAACATCGAGCGCAATATGGGTTGCTGTGAAAAAGATTGCAGTGATAAGGAACTTCGACGGCTGGAAAGAGCCAGGGAGAGCAACCAAGCCCAAACGGCATCTGTCTTGAACCAAAGAACGTAAACAGGGAAACAAGAGCATAAATTGCTAACCATCCCCGTAAAGTATTTAGTATTTAGTATATATTGGGTCTACAAGTAAGTTTCCAGCGTTTGTCAGAGATGGCGCCACCAGTGGATCCCGGGCAGAAATGTCAGACCCTATGTGTTTTATTTGTAGGTTTTGTATCTGTCAACAACTTTGCAGCGTTATATTTGAGCAGTTCTATCGGTGTCGTACATTTTATCGAGCAAAATCATGGCAAGTTTCCAGCCAAATAAACGTCATTTGCGGGAAGCGCTGCTTTTATTCTTTAATATGAAGAAAAGTGCGGCTGAGGCCTATCGTTTGCTTTCGGAAACTTATGGGGCGGGATGTATTGGTGAATCGACGTGACGCGAGTGGTTCAAACGGTTCAAAAGTGGTGATTTTTGAGTTGAAGACAAAGATCGCCCCGGAAAGCCGAAAAGTTTTGAAGACGAGGAATTGGATGCTTTACTGGATGAGGATCCGTGTCAGATTCAAGAAGAACTTGCTGCATCTTTGGGCGTCACGCAACAAGCTGTTTCTCTGCTCCTAAAAGCACTGGGATTCATTCAAAAGGTTGGAAACTGGGTGCCGTACGAATTGAAGCCAAGAGACGTCGAACGGCGATTTTGCATGTCCGAAATGTTACTGCAGCGGTATAAAAATAAATCATTTTTGCATCGTATTGTCACTGGTGATGAGAAATGGATTTATTATGATAATCCTAAACGCAGAAAATCGTATACAAAGCCCGGCGAGCCCGCCCAATCGACGCCGAAACGAAATATTCACGTGAATAAGGTCATGCTCTGCATATGGTGGGATCAAAAGGGTGTCGTATACTACGAACTGCTTCCGAGTGGTGAAACCATCAAAGGACCATTATATCGAACCCAACTAATTCGTTTGAAGCGGGAATTAAAAGAAAAACGGCCAGAATATGAGACCAGGCATGAGTCCGTCATTTTTCATCACGACAACGCTCGTCCACATGTTGCGGTTTCGGTGAAAAACTATTTGGAAAATAGTGGATGAGAAATTCTGCCTCACCCGCCTTACAGTCCAGACTTGGCACCATCTGACTACCACTTGTTTCGTTCGATGCAGAACGCTCTTACGGGAATAAGCTTCAGCTCAGTAGAGGAAATCAAAAATTGGCTTGATACGTTCTTGGGCTCGAAAGACGAGAAATTTTTTTGGTCCGGAATTCATAAATTACCAGAAAGATGGGGGAAAGTTGTAGCTTCCGATGGACGACACTTTGAATAAAGCATTATAACTATGTTTTCATAATAAAACTTCAAATTTTGGAAAAAAACGCTGGAAATTTACTTGTAGACCCAATAGTATTTTTATTGCAGTATAACAACGACATTTATAATATCCCATTCAAATCTTTAAGCTATAAATGTGATACAATTAATAAGTGAATTAAAATTAAACTAAAATTACAATTCTTCTCAATAAAGTAAACTTTAAAATATTAACATGGGTTCGCAAGAGAAAAAAAAATAAAAATAAAAATTTATAAGCTTTCTTGAACAATTAAAATAAAATATTTGTATGGTGTGGAATTTATATTCGTTATTCCTTCTAATTTTCGGCTATATATCGAAAAAGAGTTTCACCAAAGCTATTTGTATTGTAGAGTCGTCTTATATTAAGGGAGAGTGAATTCCAAAGGCGAATGGCGTGAACGAAAAACTGTCGTTCGGTAACTTGATAAGCAACACGAGGTACACTTAAATTTAAAGATCTACTTGAATGCGAAAACGTTAGTTTATCATATAAGTATTTGGGGCTGTTGGTTGATTATAATCCTGTGTAGATATTTGATTGTGCAGTAGTCAAAATATCGGTCAAGTGTGCAACCACGAATATTTTTGGTATAAGCCGACACATGAGCAAAACGATTTAGGCCGTATACGTACGAGTATCACACAACATTGTTAAAAGCAATGTTGAGCTTACGTCTGGCAAAGGCGCCGGCGCAGCAAAAAATTTCGCAGCCATACGTTATCAGAGGAATGAGCACGGCCTTTACCAACATGATCTTCGTATTTACTGGTGTGAAGTTTTGAGATTGGGAGAGATTTCTAAGACATCCGTATATTTTTCCCACAACTGAGCAAACGTGGTCGTCCCAGGTTAATTTTATATGGAACCAAATACCAAGATTTTTGGCTTTGTTTACAAATTCTATAGGTTCATTACCAAGGTATACTGGAGGAACGTTAATAAGGGATAACGGATTTCTATTTATGAGAAGACACTTCGTTTTTCTTGGGTTAAGCTGCAGAAAGTTTTCATCTGCCCAGCAATGAATACGTTTTAGGTCATCATTAAATTTCAAAGTGGCATGATCAATAAGATCATTCTCAAAGCTTAAATAGAGCTGGATATCGTCAGCAAATATATGAAAATTTGAACTCTTAATGCATTTGGGAAGATCGTTAATAAAAATTGCGAAAAGTAGGGGACCTAAAATGGAGCCTTGTGGAACACCAACTGAAATTGCAATATAATCTGACACAGCATTGCTTACATGAACTGCTTGTTTTCTTTCAACCAGATAGGACCGTATGAGATTAGCGGCTGATGGAGAGAAATTATAGAAGTTTATAAATTTTGATACAAGTAGTTCATGATCAACGGTGTTAAAGGCCTTAGAAAAATCAAGGAGAGCGATAAGGGTGATTTGTTTCTTGTCTATTGCAACTCCCATGTCGTCGGATACTTTTAGAAGAGCTGATGTACAGCTGTGGTGTTTCCGAAATCCAGACTGGTAGACGCAAAGAGCTTGTTCTCGTTGAAGAAAACTTGATATTTCAGGGTGTATAACTTTTCAAATATTTTTAATAAATATGGAAGTATAGCGATAGGTCCATATTCAATTGACAAGTTGCCTACTGTTTTCCGTTTTGGGATTGGTATAATCTTAGCTTGCTTCCAAGCACACGGAAAAGTGGATCTTGTTATTATATTATTGTAAATACAATATATGTTAAAGCTGGAAGTATATAGGGGAATATTAATTTAATAAAAGTTGGATGGATGTTATCGACACCAACAGCTTTAGATTTAATTTTTAACACAGCTCTAGCAACGTCAATTTGTTCCACTTGTCGAAATTCAAATAAGCCAGCGTGTGGCGTTTGTATATTGTTTCCATTTGGGCGCAACATCGTTTGAACTTTTGCGAATTCTTTGTTTAGTTCATTAGGATCGACCTGGTCTACCATGGACTTCAAGTTACTACCTACACCTAATTCTCGTAAGTTTGTCCAAAGTGTTTTGGTTAGAAGTTTCGAGTTAGCTATGTTACGTAAAAGCCGATAGCTGTCATAGTATTCGGGAATCCGAAATCGTTTCCATTTTTTGAATTCAGCATCACGCTTGTTTCTTAGCTCAAAAATTTCAGAGGTAAACCACTTTATGTTTATACATTTGACAGCTTTCCTTTTTAGAGGAACATGTTTATCGAAGAGCTGTGAAACTACGTAATGGAGAAATTCAACTTGGGCATAAACCGATGTTTCAAAAAATACGCTGTGCGTTATACGTCTTTTTCAAGTTGCTCCACATTTACATTGTTTATTACTGGTGACTAGATTAAAAGTGGCAAAAATGAGGTCATATTTAGAAAAAACAGGAGCAGAAACCTGGGTAAAGAACACTTCCTGACAGTGACTGGTGATAAAAATGTCCAAGAGTGTGCTGCTGGAACCAGTAAAGTGCGTTGGAATAGTCGAATTTACAACGTCAAGACCAAGCATTTTAATGGAATCAATAAAAGGTGACGATCTCATATATCCAAGAATATTGCAATTAAAATCACCACACACAATAGTTCGCATGTATAACGACGAATAATTTTCTAATAAGTCAAAGAGGGATGACAGGCCTTCTTGCTGTTCACAAAAGATTTTAAGGAGAACGCGCAGGTTATCATTTGATCCATTGCCTACGGATAGATTTCCGCCGATATCACCCTTTAATGGTACCAAAGGAAAATTGCCCAAACAAACATAATAGTGAATAGTGAATAGCGACATACGAGTATAAAAAGAAAACTGGAATTATAGCTTACAAGTGAAGTTGATATTAATCATATTATTCGATGGCAGCAAATGAATCCAAGTAGTGTATAGAATTTATCAAAAAAGCTTTTTTGTTTGGCTTCCCACGCACATAAACACGCCCACCTCGGGTGAATACAGATGTCAGCTGCCTAGTAAACTATAGCCCCGAGGCGAGTCTGTATGGTTTTGTTGTGCAAGATGCAGTGCAGGGATACCACTGGACTAATGAACAAACAGACGATACAAAGTGGCTCATTTTGACTTTTTTGCTTGAAAAAATCATAACTCTTAAATGAATAAAGGTATCATGACAGTTTTTTTTTCTACTTACATTAAATTCCCATGACTATGAAAGTAGTGAATTTTGAGGAAAATGCTTTACAGAGTGTTTCAGAATCGTCTGCTGAAATAGGGCTTTCTCACGACAATGGTCTAACATAATATTTTACTTTAAAAATATTCAAAAGTCCATGATTGAAGTAATAACAGCTAATCCGAGCAAAACAGTGATAAATTAAAGTAAACTCCCCAACCTTACCAGTGTTAACCTTTTCCCTGCAATTCAAAGCATTAAGTATTACTTCAAGCCTCGTTATTACCTCTCTGTTGCCTCCGATTCTTGAAAATATCTTCTCGAAGTATTTCCATCCACATCCCCATCGAGCCCGAATGCTTTTGGATATCTTGGTTCCTTCTTTTTTCTACCTCCTCGATTCCAATAGATTCATCAGTAAGCTCTCCCTCTCGTCCAAGTGTATATCCAAGTTCCAAAGTAAGTTCCATGCACTTAATTCTTGCATGTAATGGAAAGATGCCATCTTCGTAGTCATGTTCATCAACATTCGATTCAACTTGATTGACAACTCGTGGTTGCCAACTATCCCTATGTCGTCATTAACTTGATATACAGTAGGGTGAAGATTAGCCATTTGTGTTTTGATATGGCTGACTGTACTTTTTCTGAGCTCTCTGGTTTCCTTTGCATGTTGGAGCATTATGGGTCAGCAAAAATAAACTGATGATGGACGAGGGTTCCTCCAATCTTCACCATTTGAACTGTTAAGTCTCCGTGGACCAACTGAGGCCATAAATATGTTTATATCTGTTTCATCCTCTGGTGTATTTATTTTTTACTTTTAGACACCTTGCCTTGATCCATTACATCCCCACTTACATATGGTACGTTGTAATGTAAGAATTCTTGGAAGTGATATTAATTACTCCGCCTTGCTGTATGATCCATCATGTCTTGAAGTTTCAGTCTAGCTGATATTCCCGTCGTTTCGTAATTTCCCGGAACTGCCTCTTTTTTGGCAACTGTTATAATTCTGTAGGATGGAAGAACATCTACATTGAGTTTTCTTGAACGGCGAGCACTCAGTTATTGATTTCCTTGGGCTTAATGCCTTTGTTGCACTTGTACTTGGTAAATCACACATTACTTCAGTTCTTTCAGTGTCGATATGGAGATAAATTTCCAACCATTCCTTGTTCTTTTGAAAAGTAGGACAGCGCCCCGTACCTTAGGCACCTTTCTTCACCTAACACCGCTTGGTTTACAGATCAAAAAACTTGCTGGCAACAGTGCGATACGACTCATTAATTTGGATTACTTTAAGAGCAGCAGTTTCGGACACGGCACGATCCTAGCTGCGCTACTGCCAGGTAATCCAATTTTAACGGATGAAATTCCTTCCTTGGTTAACTTCGGCATTCCGTATGATATAATCTATCCAGAGAGGGAGGGCTAGAAAAAAAATGCAATTGCAAATTTTCACAGACGGTTCGAAAACAGAGCAAGGAACAGCTTCTGGTATCCTTTCAGAAGACCGAGAAATAAGAGTATCTATAAGACTACCTGGCGAAAGCAGCGTCTTCCAATCAGAGATAATGTAGATGAGATCAGTATCTGAAAGCGATAGCCAGGCCGCTCTTAAGGGAATGGAATCGGCTAACATCAATTCTGATATAGTCAGGGGCTATCCCACAGTTCTCAAGGCATTATGCAGTCAGAACCGGGTGAGACTGTGCTGGGTGGCAGGACACTGCGGCATAAAAGAAAATAAACAAGCGGATGAGCTGGCAAGAAGAGAAGGGCTATTACTCGATAATATTGAGGTCACTAACATCAAACAATCTCTTTGCATAGTAAGGGGCACTATCAAGGAAAAAATCATAGCGACTGCCAAACTAAGTTGGTCAAGTCTTGAAGAACACAGGGTACCCAAAGCTCTCTGGCCACTTTTTGACTACAAAAGATCTAGGGAGTTAACAGAATTAAACATGGATAGGACAGGACACTGTTTTCTACGGAAACACTTAAAGAAATTTAAATTTTCAGATACGGATATTAGCAGATTCTGCGGCGATCCGCATTTAGAAAGTATGAAGCAATATCGCGTAGTCGAAGAAAATTTTTAGAGAAATACTTTTTCGAAAACCTAAAGGAAATAGACGGCATGAACTTCAAAGGCCTTCTTGGCCTTTATAAAGGAATTTGATGTTTCACCAGGGAGATACGAGTAGTTTAGATTTTTGCCATTTGAATATAAATTCAACTGGTTCCACAGGGATCGCGATGGGCCCGTTTTGGTGCCTAGAGTTTGTGTTTTGCATATCCATCACAACCCTGTTTTAACATTACCTAACCTAACCTTGTTCTTTTTGAAATTTTTTCTCAATCAACAGGCTGCGACACATTTTGATTGAAGATGCCTATAAACCGGTATCGGACCGGAGTCAAACTTTAAAGGCATATTGGTTACAGTGGGACTCGCTTTGTCTGCAAGATGGTTTGCTGAAAAGAAAATGGGAAAGTTCAGATGGAACAATATCTCGTACGCAGCCAATCATGCCACGGTCCAGAGTTAGTCATGTACTCCACGAAGTACATGACGGAATCTCAGGAGGCCATTTGGGAATAAAAAAGACATTGGAATTTGTAGGCGGACGTTTCTATTGGCTAAGTGCCAAACAAGATGTCGAGAATTGGTGCAAAAAGTGCATAAGGTGTGCGACTACCAAGGACTCAAAAGTCAAGCCACAGGGACGAATGCAACAATATGTACAATGTCGGAGCACCATTCAAACGAATAGCCAATATCGATGGCTGGTTCGTTTCCCGAAACCTTTAATGGCAACCGATACATCGTACTGGTCATTGATTACTTCAGTAACTGGCCGGAAGTGTTTGCCATCCCAAATCAAGGGGCTCAAACCGTAGCAGAGCAGACAGTCAACAACTGGGTGAGCAGATCTGCAGTCCCAATGGAGCTACACTCCGATCAAGGGCAGAACTTTGAATCAAAAATCTTCCAAGAAGTGTGCCAATATCTGGAAATACGGAAGACAAGGACAACGCTACAACACCCTAAATCTGATGGAGTGGTCGAGTGATTCAATAGGACCTTGAATGAACATCTGTCTAAGATTGTCGGCAATTGCCAGCGGGACTGGGGTCGACAAATACACCTCTTCTTAATGGCCTACCGAAACGCGGTCCATAGTTCAATAGGACATCTGGACAAACAGTTCGGTTGCCAAGTACTGCTGCGTGGATGACTAGCGCATCAGGATTCGTAAATTGCTTGAAACCACTCGAGAAAAGATGATCTAGCAAGTGACCGCAAAGCAAAATCGTCCGGCTTCAACGAAGGAGATTTCGTGTGGCTGTATAATCCTCAGCGTAAGAAAGGCAAATCACCAAAATTGCAACAGGATTGGGAAGGTCCATACAAGGTGGACGTTGTCTATCGGATCCAGCGTGGGCATCGAGCAAAATTGAAAGTTGTCCATTTGGACAGAATGTGTCTTTTTAACGGAATGACGAATCACGAAGTCGTACGGGACGAACAATTTTAGGAAGGGGGCAGTGTAATACCCCTTAAATGTGTTCAGCGCCATCTATATTTCAATACTAAAACATTTAATTACTTAGATAGTAAAAGACTCAACCACTGGTGAATGGAATCGAATATTCTAGCAAAATGGGAATTTGTATTGAACGCTGGATGGCGCAGATTGTTCTCGAAATATGTCACCGGAGTAAAAATATCAGCATCCCCAAGGAATGCATCAGTTGAATTTGATGTGTGAATTAAGAGAAGTGATCAAGTGGTTTAAGTAAAAGATAAGAAAAGTATAAGTGGTTGAGATACAAAGTGATTGCATTGTGAATTGTAACTGTAAGTATTAAATAAAGCAATTGTATTGAAAGGAATAATTTCTATCACTTGCACCCACACATCACTTGTACCCACACAAACATTTTACATTATATTTACAAATTGGAATAATTTTTCTGTTGAGTTTAGGTCGGACCCTTTCGGACCTAAACTAAACGAAAACAGTGTTTCAAAAAACATTAAAATAAATAGTTTTAAAAAAATTATAAAAAAAAACTGAGTCTATTTTTGAAAAAGGAAAGATTTCTTGAAACCCTTTGCCTAGTACTGACACTTAAATCTAAAAACAATATAAAAAAAAGTCGATTTTCCGGTGGCCTTAAAAATTACTCAACTTTGACTGGTTCTACAAACAAAACAATTGATCCAAAAGAAAGAATTTTTTCGATTTATCGGAGCACCAAACGTTTGTTATCCAGTGAATTTAAAAATTATACAATTGTACAAAATTGTATTATGCAAGTGCTTTTGCCTAAATGAGCCACTGGGTGAAGATTCACCCTTTTGCAATATATTACCGGAACCTGTCTTCGTCCGTAAATACAGACCGGCTGTTTTGGCACTTAGTGAAACAAAGGGAGATAGAACGTCTCTTTTTTTTTTTTAACGTAAACCACCTGTCATGTATGCCTTATGTTTACGGGATGCCCATACATCCATAGGGAGCAAGGATACGCCTTGCCATCGCTCTCCGTCAATCTTTTGATACCAATTCGGAACTGTGTTGGAGGCACAAGTTCTACCCTTGGTATGAGTCGAAGTCGACCTAAAACCTTTTACTGTTCTTAGGGTCACAGCACCCAGTACTTATTTGCAACTCTACAATGGGTTAGACCCTTTCCCGCGATTTGGGTTTAAACCACAGCCACCATGACGCTCCCACAAGGGGGCCTACCTCAACAAGTCAGGCCCGGACCGAAATCCGGGGGGCTCCTGACTCCCATGGTACAGTGATTTCAGTCCTGGTATGAACTACCGGTGGTCTAGCCGGCAAAAAGACCTATGACCGGCAACTTGTTACTGGTCAAATCGTAGCAACCTTCAGAGACGTTATCTGAAGATGTTTACGATAAGACCAGTAATATGCTCTGCCCCCGCTTTTTATTAGACAAGGTCATTGATGGGCGAAGCCTTGATAATTGGGCGGGGGCCCACATAGGTGGATCCCCGCCCACACCTCTCAGATTACACTAATCTGAAGCTACCTGACCTGACTACTAACTAGTGCCATTATTCTTCTCTCACTGCTGTCTCGCCATTTACAAATACGTGTGTAGTAATGTAGCTTACCAAACTCCACCACAATGTGGTCCCTGTTCCATTCAGGGATTCAATGTCCTGTAGTTAAAATTCCATCTCCGTAAGCAAATTATCTACTATTGCTTTATTTATAGAAGCCCCAAACTGGACAGCAAATCGACTTTTAACGAATTCGATGCGCTGTCAAAGAATTGTATCCCAATATCTTCGTACGGAAATCGTTATTACGGGCGATTTCAATGTACACAATTCTGGGTGGCTTCGACATTCTGGACAGACAACACCCGGAGGACAGTATATTGAGACATTCGCTGCGGAAAATAACTTAACCCAGCTTGTAAATGAGCCTACACGAAGACCAGACGTTGGTAGTCATACCGCCAACACCAAAGGCATGGTACGACTTGAGCTGTAAAGAGGCTGTCAGGGTTAGAGAAATGTTTTTTCGGTCCTTCAAGACCAACCCGACAGATGAAAAACGAAGAAAGTTTAAACGAGCCAGGAATGACTACAACGTCTTTCTCAAGCGTGTGAAATTCCAATACGACCAAAAACTGAGACAAAAAATACCACAATATCCAAAAGGTAGTAAAAATAGTTAGTTGTTCGTCAAAAACATTAGAAATTCTGCCTCATCCTCCATCACAAAGCTCATTTATAATGACACTCTAGCTGTCAGCTCTTTGGACAAGTCCAATTTGATTGCTGCACACAAATTACAGCTTTGTCGGCGCCTGCACTTGACTGTCTCGAATCTTCAATGGAACGAATCCACCTTCCCACTCGTGTAGTAGCGAAAATATTTAAAAATTTCAGCATACACAAATCTGCTGGTCCAGATGGTATATCTTCTCTTCTTCTGAAGAGGGGTTTTTCGATGCTGGCTCTTTCATCAACCATACTATTCAGGACTCTTTCCAAGCTAATGGAAAACAGCATTTGTCCAGCCCGTCCCAAAAAAGCCGAATTTTCTTCTCGCTCCTCCTATGCCCCCACTGTACTTGCGACGATTCTATCCAAGATCATGAAATATCTCGAAACACGAAAACTTCTCAATGGCCGCGAGTATGGTTTTCGTATCAACAGATCCGCTGGTGATTTGATGGCATGTCTCACCAAAAAATGGAACCAAAGCGTACATCAATTTGGCGAAAGCAAGATAGTTGCACTTGATATGTCTAAGGCAATTTGACAGGCTAGTTTGTTGAAACTGGGTGCATTTGTGATCGACAACTCTCTTCTTTTGCATTTCGGCACATTCAATTCAAGTTGTCTTGGATGGTTTCAGGCCTGATATTCACAAAACAAATGCTGGTGTGCCGCAGGGCTCCGTTCAGTCTCCGACGCTCTTTTTAATTTTCATCAATGATCTCTTGTCTGCTTTTTCTAATCCAACATATTCATTTCCTTATGACAGTACTCTCTGCTTTTCATATTCGTTCCCGCAGTCACATCTCAGCTCCTTAAATTCTGATATTAACAGCATAACTACAATAATTGGGAACCACCAACGGAGTAGAATTTAATGCCGTCTGCTGTCGTTAAAGCAAAATTTAAACACCCAGCCATTATCCATGAATGGCACTTGCACCATCGAAACCGGTTTATCGGTTTCTATGTTACAATAAGGTAGGATAAGCAGGTTAAGAATTTTTTTTAGATAGTTAGTTTATAAGTTTTATTTTGATTTTTTTTACAAAAAGTCCATATACTAAGTTTTTCCTTTGTGTAATAAAAATTTTTCTTAGTTTTAGTTTAAAGTAAATGTACAATCGAATGATTTTTCGACTGCTCCTTGGGAAAAATTTGCTTCAGGTTTTGTTGCAATAAAATTCCCTCGGATGAATATCTTTCGCGAAGTTCAATATCTGGATAAACCTGAAAAAAACGAATGTCCTTGCTAAAGGTTGCGCGAAAACGAGACTTGGCTATGTAGACAACTTGGCGAAATATAGCCAAGAGACGACGAAACGGGTGAAAAAATTAAAAGCTTTGTTGCTCGGATAGTGCCAACGACAAGAATGATTTTTATTAAAGTAAAACGTATAATGTGAGCTGTTTAGTACATACGTCGTTACATTTTAGTACAAAAAGTAACTGAAAAAGATGGCGAACATTGGTTTTTTGGCGCTAGGTTTAAATTTACATTGGAATTTGATTTGTTTAGTTTGGTACTTTTAGAGTACAAACGAGAAGTTTAAATGCGAATTACAATTATATGAATTACAAAAATATGTTTTTTGACTTCGATAAATATGATGTGTTGTCTGATCCAACATTCCGCCCCCTTTGAAAGCATCTGGTTTCAACAAGGAAGTAGGGCAAGCTTGTGTATTGGTCTCTTGATAGTCACCCTTGCTGTTCGAATTTCTGCTACTCTCACGTTTCCATCTTTGCCAGGAATTGTCCTTTGGATCCTTCCTAGCAACCACCTTTGTGGGGGTGTGTTGTCGTCGTGTATGATGACCATTGATTCTGCTACTAGATTGGGTTTTGAAGAAGACCACTTCGTTCGTTGGTTTTGGATGCGACGCCAGTACTGCAAGGATGATGTATTTGGAGATTCGTCTGCCGGTTCAGGAATTCCCTTAAGTGGTGAACCGATGAGTAGATGACCTGGAGTTAACGCTTCGTAGTCATTTGGGTCGTTTTCCAGAGGTGTTATGGGCCTGGAGTTCATCACGGCTTCAATATCGCAAAGTGCAGTGGCGAGTTCTTCAAATGACAGCTTCGTGTTGTGAAGTGTTCGAAGCAGATGTAATTTGGCCACCTTCACTGCGGCTTCCCAGATTCCTCCGAAATGAGGTGCCCTAGGAGGGATAAAATGAAAATTAATTTGTTCATTACTACAAAAATCTACAAGAGTATCTCTAGACGTTTTGTGAAACAACATGTTATGTAACTCTGTCAGCTTTGAGTTAGCTCCAACAAAGTTTGTTGCGTTATCGCAAAATATATCTGTCGGTAATCCGGGACGACTTATCATACGTTTCAAGACTGCGATGAAAGCTTCTGTTGTCAGATCTGACACCGGTTCGAGATGAACGGCCTTAGATGTAAAACAGATGAAAACAGATGAAAACAGATATGTAAGTTTTGTAGGGAACCTTTCCGCGAATCCTGTGGTATGTTAATATAGGTCCGCAGAAATCGACACCGCATCTTAAGAAATGTCGAGCAGCGATGACTCTTTCCCTCGGAAAGTTGCCCATTACTTGCTGTAGAAGTTTGGGCCTATACCGAACACAATGTATGCAACTGTGGACAATTTTACGAGCGAGATCTCTGGCATTTACAATCCAGACTGTTTGCCTAAGAAGTGCGACGAGAACCTTTGGTCCAGCGTGGAAGTTTTTTCTATGCAGATGACGAGCAAGACATGTAGCCAATCTAGAGTCTTTCGCCAATAACACAGGGTGCTTGTGATTCTCAGGCAGCATTGAATTTTCTAACCGCCCTCCAACTCGAAGTATAGGAAATCCTTTTGAAGTATCTACAAACGGGCTGAGGTACTTAAGCGAATTTTTGATAAATTTTCCATTTTCGAGTAGCGCGATTTCTTCCGGATAGTAGTTACTTTGTTCAATCCAAACGATTCTGCAAAATGCTGCATCTAATTCTTCAGCGCTACAAGTTATTGAGTTTTGCATTTTAGACCTTTTGATCCTGTTAATGAATCTTATGATGTAGGCAAAAATGTGTAAAAGTTTTATATATGAACTACAGTTATTTACGACGTTAAGTAGGTCTTTTGCAATTATTTTATTACCTACTAATACAGTTTTTCTCTTCTCCATTGCCAACTGCTCAGACGAAAGTAATATATTTGGATTTGAAGGCCATTTTTCTGGGGATTCCTGTAGAAACAAAGGTCCTTCCAACCATATCGACTTCGTAAACTCTTCTACAGTGCATCCGCGGGAACATATGTCTGCTGGGTTGAGTTCTGTAGATACGTGCCTCCAGTTGATTCCAGCAGTCGTCTCCTGTATCTCGGCGACTCGATTTCCAACGAAGGTACTTAATTTGGATGTGTGGGTCGAAATCCAATGCAGAACTACGGACGAGTCTGTCCAAAAATGTGTTTCCGGATTAGAATCTTGGAAAATGGGCTGAATTTTGTACCAAAGTTTTGCCAAAAGATGTGTAGCACACAGTTCGAGACGTGGAATTTGTTTTTTCTTCGACGGCGCCACTCTAGACTTTCCTATCAACAGTCTAACTGAAGTACAGTCCTCATCGTTAATTGTCCTAAGATATATGCAGCATCCATATGCATTAATAGACGTGTCACAAAATCCATGGATTTGGACATTTTTCTTGGATGGAGCCAAAGCATACCTAGGCATGGTTAAATTTTGGATTGAGTACAAATCACTCATAAATTTTCTCCATTCTGAATCGATTGTCTGTGAAATAGCAGCGTCCCAATCTATCTTCTCCATCCACAATCTTTGCAATAAGATTTTGGCCTTAACAATTATTGGACATAGAAGTCCCAATGGGTCGAAAAGAGATGACGCTACTGATAAAATCTTTCATTTTGTAAATGAAGTGTATGTTCGAGAAGGGTTATATGAGAAGTAAAAATTGTCATCGAGTGAATTCCATATAATTCCTAACGTGCTTGTGACGTCGGACTCATTGACATTTATATTCTTTCCAATATGATCAGATGAAATTGAGGACCCATTACTGTGCCACTTGGACAGTTCCATTCCTGCAGATGAAAGAATGGAAACAACTTCCTGTTTTTTGCGTTTTAGCGTTTCCAAATCATCCGCTCCAGTAATAAGGTCGTCGACATAAAAATCTCTACGAAGTGTTTCTGAGCCAAGCTTGTACCGCGATTCAAACTTATCTGCTAAATATTTTAGACATCGAATTGCCATGAATGGTGCAGATGAAGTTCCATAAGTGACTGTTTAAATTTACATTGGAATTTGATTTGTTTAGTTTGTTACTTTTAGAGTACAAACGCTAAGTTTAAATGCGAATTACAATTATATGAATTACAAAAATATGCTTTTTGACTTCGATAACTATGATGTGCTGTGTGATCCAACAGTAAATATATAAATATAAATAATAATGACTGTTCGAAACGTCGAAAGACATAGTTTAAGTATTATGTTTAACCTAGAGTGTCCGCATGTGGCCAGTAAGTTGCCACATTATGCATTAAAGGTTATTTTCCGTTGATTTGGTTAATGTATGCTTGTATTATGTACTATGTTTGTACATTTGTTTTTTTGTTACAGAAATGGATCCGAATAGTTTTTATGGTAAGCTTAGAAGTACCCAGTTAATTCCTGAAGATGGATTTTTGAGTGATGACGAACTAGCTCCCTACTCCGATAAGGAATACGAACCCTCGCAAAGTCACCATAACTCTAGTGATTGTCTAACAGTGCCAGAAACTGACACAGATTCTGAGACTGACAATGAGAATGTTCCGTTGAAAGAACTCAAATTTGAAAAAAAATGAAATGTTATCTGGAGAAAAAAAAATTGGAACCATACGACGAAAAAAAAATTCCAATTCAAAGGAAGTGTTGATCTTCCACCATTTGTAAAAACGTTGAAGACGCCTTACGATTTTTTCTTGTTTTTTTTCTCTGAGGAATTGATAAATCTTATAGTGGAAGAATCAACCAAAAAATCACTTCAGGATAACATAAACAAGCAATTCATTGGCATGATAATCTTCATGTCGTTAATAAAGCTCCCGACTTCAAGACACTACTGGAGTAAAGCTGTTGGCCAGCGGGAAGTTTATGAGACAATGACCTGCCACAGATGGGAAACGATAAAAAGGGCCCTACATTTCAATGACAACAATCTCTTCAAGCCCTTTGGTACAACAGGATACGACAAGCTTTTCAAAGCAAGACCACTTTTAAACAAAATAAGAGAACGATTGTTGTTGATTCCAAAGGAGGAGTTGCTAGCAATTGATGAGCAAATAATACGAGGGCGGGTCAATAAGTGAATTTCTGACCTCTTTACTGAAACAGCAACACTGCTCCTGTCAACAGGCATCTGTCAGTTGACTCCTGTCAAAATTTAAACTTGCTGCGTCAGTTAGTTTGTGTTTGACAGCTATTTTTATCAGACTACTCACTAATTTGAGGAGAAAATGGAAAAAAGTGAATTTCGTGTGCTTATTAAGCATTATTTCTTGCGAAAAAAAACCATTACCGAGACCAAGGCTAAGCTTGATAAATACTATGGGGACTCTGCACCATCGATTTCAATAGTAAAAAAGTGGTTTACTGAATTTCGTTGTGGCCGTACAAGCACTGAAGATGCCGAACGTCCTGGACGCCCAGTTGAGGTCTCTACACCCGAAACAATCGAAAAAATTCACGATATGGTGTTGGCCGACCGAAGATTGAAAGTGCGAGAGATTGTGGAAGCCGTAGGGATCTCGCATGGCTCAGTGGTTTCAATTTTGAATGATCACTTGGGCATGAGAAAGCTTTCCGCAAGATGGGTGCCGCGTTTGCTCACAGTCGACCACAAACGCAATCGTGTAACAACTTCACAGGAAGGTTTGGCGTTGTTTAATCGCAATATGGAGGAGTTTTTGCGCCGTTTTGTAACCGTGGACGAAACATGGATCCATCACAACACACCAGAGAACAAACAACAGTCAAAACAGTGGGTTTCTAAGGGTGAATCGGCGCCAAAGAAGGCCAAGGTGGGTTTGTCAGCCAATAAAGTTATGGCGACTGTTTTTTGAGATGCACGCGGGAAAAAAGGGAAGAACAATCAATGGGGAATATTATGCAAACTTATTGGACCGATTCAATGACGATTTGAAAAAAAAACGACCTCATTTGGCCAAGAAAAAAGTTCTTTTCCACCAAGACAATGCAAGGGTGCACACATGTGCAGTTGCCATGGCAAAAATCCATGAATTGGGCTATGAATTGCTCCCTCATCCACCCTATTCTCCAGATTTGGCTCCGAGCGACTACTTCTTGTTCCCAAACCTGAAGAAATGGCTTGGTGGAAAAAGATTTGACTCCAATGATGAAGTCATCTCGCAAACAAAGGCCTATTTTGAGGACCTCGACAAATCATTTTTTTTGGAAGGGATAAAAAAATTGGAGAAGCGTCGGACAAAGTATATAGAGCTCAAGGGAGACTACGTTGAAAAATAAAATTATTTTTTTATCAAAAAATCTGTGTTTTAATCCAAAAGGACTTATTGACCCGCCCTCGTACCGACTAAGTGCCGACATGAACTCAAGGAATACAACCCAGACAAACTTCATAAGTGGGGTTATAAAAATCTGGTCCTAAGTGGTGTTTCCGGGTTCAGCTATGATTTTGACATACGAGTATGTGCTGGCAATGAGAGCAACACTTTTCCTCATGGTGTACCTGATTTAGGTGTAAGCAGAAACCTAGTTACCAGGCTCACTTCAACAGTAGTTAAACATGTGAATCATAAAATTTTCTTTGACAATTGGTTCAATAGCCCCAATCTTCGAGTTTATCTCTTCAAAAATGGACTCTTACCTTTAGGTAAAGTGAGATTAAACCGAGTTCCCAATTCAAAAATGCCATCTGTAAAAGAACTGAAGAAAGAAGGACGGGAAAGTATGGTAGAAAAAGTAGCGACTATTGATGGGGTGCAATTGAGTTTGGTGTCATGGTTTGACAACAAACCTGTTAATATGTTATCAGCTTATGTTGGCAGTGAACCAGTTAAAACTAAACGTCGTTTTTTTAGAAAAGACCGGCAATACAAAGAAATCCCTCCTCCACAAGTTGTAGAAGTATATAATAAATACATGGGTGGCGTGGACTTGCTTGACTCTATGCTAGGATTATATAGAATCCATTTTCGATCTAAAAAGTGGTATGAAAAGATATTTGTCTATGTGATTGATTAATTTATCGTCAACTCATGGATTCTCTGGCGTCAGCAAAATGACAATCATATGCCTCTGTACGATTTCAAACTTAATATTGCCGAACATTTATGCAAAACAGGTAAAGTTCCTCTAAAAAAGCGTGGCCGACCGTGCTCCGGATCGGCTCCAGGAACACCAACTAACATCGGATCTCCAAGAACACCTTCAGATACAATTTTAACACCAAAAAGTCGGCAGCGTCCAGCAAGACACAAAAATTTTCCTCTAGTTTCTGTAATCCAGGATGATGTAGGGCATTTTCCAAAGTGGATGAAAAAACGACGACTGTGCCAAAATAATTGTTCGTTTCGCTCCTATACATTCTGTGAAAAATGCAAAGTTTTCCTATGCTATAATAAAAAGAGAAATTGTTTCTCTGAATTCCATAAAGCATAAATATAATACATGTATTTTTTTATATTTTAAACTTTTAATGTAATGTTATCAATAATTTGTTTGTTGTTTCCTTTTTTTTAGTTCCCTTTGGTTTCTTATTTTGTCGTTGAGTTTCGTTTTTTATTTTATAAACTACTCGTATATATTTTTTTGTACTTTTTTTAATAAATATCGTTTAAGAATAATCAAAGGAAGCTATTTCAACCATTTTTTTATTTTTCTCCACGTTGCAAATTAATTCATGCGGTATTATTATTATTATTATTATTATTAGCCCGACAACTTTATTTAGCTTATTAACAAGCAAAAACTTAAAGCTAGACTTAAAACTAACAAAGATATTCTTAACCTAATATGGGGCGAGGAGAAATGGTGGACGAGGTAGATGTTAAGGGAGTGGCATATTGAGCAGTGCTTTTTTCATTTCGTCTTTGCTGCTATTTAGGTCAAAGACTTCGGCGTAGTTGTTCGTTATACGCAACATTCTAGATATTGGTTCAAAGTGACCGTAGTTGGTACGGTGAGTTCGGATCAGGAAGAGTGGGACAGATCTTAGATTACGGGGATTGAGAGTGAATGCAATATTTTGCGTTATTCTCGAGCACTCGATGTTTCCAGTCAGTAACTGGTGGATAAAAAATACATCAGCGACTTTACGACGTTTTTTTAGGGTATGCATGCTAATTAGTTCCAGCCTATTTTCATAGGGGGGTAATCCATATGGGTCGGCCCAGGGTAGACCACGAAGTGCGAAACGGATAAACCTGCGTTGGACTGCTTCTATTCTTTGAATGTGGATTAGTTTATAGGGTGACCAAACTTGGCTTCAATATTCAAGAAGAGGCCTTACAAAAGTAATGTACAGGGACTTTGTAACGTAAGGGTTGGAAAATTCTTTCGACCAGCGTTTGATAAAAACAAGTGCAGAGTTAGCTTTATTTATAATGCTGTCAATATGTGAGTCGAAATTCAATTCTCTGTCACAAATTATTCCTAGATCCCGTATTTGGGTAGTGGAAGGAATAGGATCATCGCAGATGAAGTAGTTTCTTGGAGGGGGAGGTAAACGTTTGCGGGAATAGGTTATCGCTTGGCATTTGCTGACATTAAGCTCCAAAAAGTTATGCTTGCACCATACCGAAAACTTATTTAAGTCATCTTGCAGGCAATGGGAGTCAGAAGGCAATGAAATGACTTTGGAAATTCTCATGTCATCAGCGAAAATAGAAAGATTACAATTCTTTAAAATGAGATTTATGTCGTTAATCGTCAGGATAAAGATGATTGGCCCAAGGTGACTACCCTGAGGGACACCAGATGTTGCTTTAATTGGGTCGGATATTGAAGATCTGAAGATGACCCTGTATTCTCGGTCTTCTAAATAGGATTTGGTCCATGCCACAAAATGAGGGGAAAAGCCAAGTTTTTTTAGTTTAAAAATGATAAGTTGGTGCGAAATTTTATCGAATGGAAATTGAATCGACTTCATCACCGTCTTCTAAAGCATGAAGCGTCCTAGAGACGAACTCTGTTAGGTTAGTGGTCGTTGATTTACCTTTCATGAAACCATGCTGATTTGTACAGATAGTTGGCCTGCAGTACGGAAGCAGTTGTTGATAGACTATGCTTTCAAAATGTTTGGGTATGCAAGAGAGTTTTACTAAGGTCCTATAATTATCGACTTCGGCCTTACTTCCTTTTTTATGAATAGGGATGATGTAAGATTCCTTCCATAGGAAAGGGAAAGTACCTGTTGAGACAGACAAGTTAAACAGGGCAGCAAGGGGAGGACCGAGATGGTTAATACACTCTTTTATTACAACAGCCGGAAGGCCATCAGGGCCGGACGAAAAATCATCTTTAAGTTTGGTAATGTTATCAGATACCAAAGATGTTGTTATATTTAGCGAAACGGATGATGTCTCAGGATAGTTTCTCATATAGCTAAAGTAACTAGGATCGGGTTCAACTGTTTTCTTAGAAAAGGATTTATTAAAATGACAGGCAAAGAAATATGCAATAGTTTTCGGGTCGGCAGAAGATTCACTGAGAAATTTGAGAGTAGATGGATAGCCGTCTGACTTTCTTTTGGTATTAACAAACTGGTAGAAGCGTTTAGGGTCTGAGACTAAGTTAAATTGCATGCGGTAGAGGTACTCAAGGTAAAGAGACTCACAAAGTTCAGAAAAACGATTATATACCAATCGATAATTACTGTAGTCGGAATCAGATCGAGTCCTTAAGAATTTATGCCACAACTTGTTTCTGTAATTACGGAGAGAGCGCAACTCCTTGTTGTACTAGGGAGGAGCTGACATGCAGTCCTTTCGGAAGGTATATGGAACCGATTGGGCAAAGCAGGAGAAAATTAACGAATAGAACGTTGATAAGGCAAGATCAATATTAGTCGTCTCAGCAATAAAGTCAAAGTTAATGTTGCTGATGAGGTTTTTAGGTTTTGTTAAAGTCGGTTCTTCGGAAGTTAAATGAAAATGCATTTTCCGCATCGACACTTGTGTTACCATTTTCATATGAGTATATAATTGACAAGGGGGGATGAAGGCGATCTAGGGTAGAAAGAAGATGATCACTCCTATAAACGACACAGTTATCTGAATCGGATGTGAAGACAAGGTCGAGTTGTCTGTTCATTGTGTTAGGTATTCCGCTAATCTGATATAGACTTGAGTTGGTTAGGCAGTCCACCATCAAAATTTCTATTTCTGAGGACGAATTAAGAGAGACGAAATGAGACGAGTCGTCGGAAGGCTCCCATTTAAGTTGAGGGAGGTTGAAATCCTCTACTAGAATAATACAGTCTTCAGGTTGTGCATTATCAGTCAAAAAATCCACTACGTGAACAACAGGTCGATAAGACTCAATTGGTTGGGATGGGTGAATGTAACAACAAAGTACGTAAAGACAGCGTTTGGGGAGCGTAATGTTGACACATACTAACTCAAAGTTGTCAGTATGGGGAATATCAAAAGGAGTTGCGTGGAAAAAGTTCCGGATTGCTAGTAAAACACCTCGGCCATAGGGATTATCAGCTCTTTCAAATCCATCTTCTCGAAAAACCTTGAAATTTGGAGGAAACAGCTCAAGGTTATTAATGTCCGGAATTAGATTTGTTTCAGTAAGAGCAATTAGGTCATAGGGTAACTTTTGAGAATTGAGATATACGACGGAGATTTTGGAGCGCAAACCTCTTACATTTTGGTAGTAAATGGACAGGCATTGTGGACTGGAGGATACAGGATTTAGTTTGTTAGGAACTGTAATAGTTTTTAAAATTTGAACGAGTTCTTTGCAAGTGGGAGAGACATTTAGAGCTGACATGCAAAGACAGCGTGGAAAGATCATTATGAACTTCATCGGAAGAGATGTCGAAACTCTCATGGTAGCGAACGAAAATTTGCATCAATTCAGCTGGCTTAATAGGAAGACCTTCTCGTTGAATCGAAACCATAATGTTGGTTTTGGTTATGCCATCAATGCAAACGGAGTTGGGTTTGTCGTGCAAGTAGGCTAGGTAGAGCCGAACATTTTCATAAATGCGGCGGTCTCTCAAACGAGATACAACGTAACGACTGTCATCATTCATATCAGAAAATTTTTTTGTGAGTTTGACAGTTGGTGGAAGGAGTGGGTCAAGGTATTTCGGGCAAGAATCGAAGGCAGGCGAACGAGCGGATGAAGAAGGGTAGAGGGTTAAGCTAATTTTTAAGCACTTTTTTGTCTAGCTTGTAAGTGTAAATGAATTAAGAAAATAAAAATGCATTTAAAATGAAAAAAAAGTGACCAAACTCCATCACAATGTGATTCCCTTTATCCTCACACTGAAATCGTCATTACGTCAATATACACAATTCTGGTTGGCTTCGACATTCTGAACAGACAATACCCGAGGGACGGTGTGTTGTGATCTTCGCTGCGGAAAAGAACTTAACCCGGCTTGTAAATGAGCCCACATGAATACCAGACGTTGATAGCCATACCTGAGGTAAACATACGTCCCGCTTTCGAGCTTTGTATCCCGCTGTCCCCAAAGAACACAAAATGTCCCGCTTTGAAAAAAAGGCCAACCCATATGTATGCATGTTTCGTCCATTACACTCATTCTCAATAAATGTACAATATGTCGGTTGAGGACAGTACCGAGTTGCCTAATTCATCAACAGAACTGACACTACTTTCTAAATTGGACTGATTCGTCGTTATCTTTTTGGTAAGACTTTTTTGGAATGAGTCATTGGAGTCACTGAAGCACTTTATAGCCAGCAGCACGTGCGAACGCGAGATGATCTTTCATTCATCACAAAAGAAAAGGAGGTTGTCAGAGGACTCTTTGATGGATACCGTATTTCCACAGATGCCTTTACAAGAAACAAAGTCTGCATTGTCATCAAAGATTGGGCAGTTAGTGATTCCGCAAGACAGGGCAATTTTATCAAAAGTAAACGAAATAGGTAAGCAATGAACCTTACGCACTGTTATGCATTGCGAGTGGAAATTCAGCGAAATCGGAAAATTGGTCAACACTTGGGGTAATGCAACAATGTCGCGGAACTCATATCAGAAGTAGAGATATGGAAGGGGAAGAAATAAATTATATTTAAACGTTTAATGCGGAGCAAAACGAAAATACGTCCGAAGAAGACTGTTCGGTATGTATTGTACAATAGTTCTCAAATACTTTAAATTTAACTGTCACATGTTAGAAGAACTCCTGTCCATATTTGTTTCATTAAGATCTAGTTAGGTAAGATAACGTTGGTAAGGACATTTAAGTGGGAAACTTAAAACATCAATCTGAATGTGACCTGATTACAGCTAACTAGCTGATAATGATAATGCAACGAAACTGAAATGATTGGTTACTGTCCTTCGTGTCTTCCAAGTAATACGGTCTAATTAAATTTTACTCCTCCGATGGTAATAATAAAATTTTCCACTCTAATAGAGCAAGCAGATAATTTTTCTCGACTTTTCTAATAAGAGAAAATCACCCGAGATCCTGAATTAGAGTTCCCCTGTACATTCTCCTTCCAATATCGGGATGCCAGATGACTTGATATTGATTTATGTCTTCTTACGGATATGGAAGTTATTCACTTCACTTCACAGTCTTGTCAGCTAAATTTACAGTAAGCAGGCAACGCGATTTATGTCCTGCGATGATTTTTTCTTATTGCGATCATAAATTATGAAAAAGTTTTTTTTTTTTATTTTTCTTTTTTTCAAACGGTGGTGGGAGTAGTAGCACTAAAATACCCTTTCCAAGCTTACATATTTTAATACTACCAGCTGATGGGAAGGGACGTCCCTTCAGCTTATCTCTGTTTGCCTTTCCCATCCACATGGTTTTGTGGAGCGTCAAATCTCATTTTCCTATGCACAAGTTGGTAAAGTATGAGCTCTGAGTGCCCGGACGGTTGGCAAGTTTCCGTTTAAATGTTTTTCTGTAACTTTTTTTTTTTTTATTGGAAATAAATGTCAGCCGACGGAGACGAAGGAACAGGAATTAACGACTGCTAAAAGGGATAATTTATCCGACATCATAAAACAAAAAGTTAAGCAAATGGCCAACATCAAAATGGCAAGTTGGAACTATCTGAAGTAAGCTCACATCTTAGTGGGTAGCTATCAGGCTAATACGGAAAAGTTAATAAACTGGGAATGGCAACGAATTTTTAAAACTCCTTTCATTGTCAGCCAAAAGTTATTCAACAACATTGAGGAAAAGCGGGAAGTAAGTGGTCAATAATGTGCTTGTGTTGGCGAATTTTTCGCGGCCTTTGCGGCAATAAGATAATAAAACCCTACAGAGCAATTGCAAAGCGTATAAACCAAGGAAGGATTCATTGTGGACATGTAGATGTAGACATAAAACAAACCAACGTTCAATAAAAGATAAGATGATGGACAGCCATAAAAAAGCTATTTGTGTGTTTCCAGCCATATACGACCTAGATACAATGGTGTGCTCTCGACCAGTATGACATGACACGAACTATGCGACTACTTATAAGAACAACTTTCGTTTTGCTTTTCCTACTTTCCTCGTCATTGAGGCCGAGTATTTTGGCACGTTCATGTATAAACAGAGACTTTTCCAGCTTGTTTTTAAGTGTCTATGATTTCAAGAAAGGGTTTACGCAAGGTGATGCATCGACTTCATTAACTTCATAATTAGAAACAACATCAGGGGAATCGCTAAACAGCATTATGATGACCGATCCCACGGTACAAAAGGACTTATTTTCCTTGCTACTTCGATGGAGGACGTTTCCAATCATCTTCACAGCTGACATCGAAAAAATGTATCGGCAGATTTTAGTCGATCAGGAGGATCGAAATTTACAACGTATCTTATGGATGGAAAACTCCAGGAACCCGACCAAAGAATACATTCTCAAAACCGTCACATACGGCACATCATCCGCACCGTATTTAGCAATTAAAACTCTATGCCAGCTAGCCGAAGATGAAAAACAAAAGTATCTACGGGCAAGCCAAACATTGCTTCACAGATTCTATGTAGACGATTGTCTAGGAGGTGCAAATTCACTAAGGCCCCGATTGCGGTTGTCGATTGTCAATCGTTTCGACAAAAGTCGATTGTATCGATTTATTTCATCTTTCGTATTGTGTAACTCAATCGATAGAAATTTGCATTATTGTGAACTACGAACGTGCATATTATGAATATTATATTGGGTCTATAATTTATTTCGTGCGGTTTTTTTTTCAAAATTTGAACGTTTATTTAAGAAAAACATGTACAATAGTATTATTCAAAGTATTGCCCATCTGAAGCTATGACTTTTTCCCATCTTTCTGACAATTTGTGGATCCCATCCCAAAAGAACTGCGCCGGCTTGGCAGCCAAGAATGAATCAAGCCAATTTTTGATATTCTGCTCTGATGTGAACCGTATTTCAGTGAGGGCGTCCTGCATCGACCGGAACAAATGGTAGTCAGAAGGAGCAAGGTCTGGGCTATAAGGCGGGTGGGGTAAGACTTCCCATCCATTGTTTTCCAAATAGTTCTTAACCGGAATAGCAACGTGGGGCCGAGGGTTGTCATGATGGAAAATTATTGCCTCGTGTCTGGTCGCATATTCCGGGCGTTTTTCGGCCACTGCTCTCTTCAAACGGATTAATTGTGTTCGGTAGCGTTGTCCATTGATGGTTTCACCCGGTTTTAGCAGCTCATAATACAGTACACCCATCTGATCCCACCAAATACAGAGCATTACCTTCGCGCCATGAATATTCGGCTTTGCCGTTGATTTGGCTGGCTGGCCGGGTTTCACACATAATTTTTTGCGCTTGGGGTTGTCGTAATGGATCCATTTTTCATCACCAGTAACAATCCGATGCAAAAATAACTTCCTTTTGTGGCGTTCCAGCAGCATTTCGGATATGCAAAACCGCCTTTCGTCGTCTCTCGGCTTGAGTTCATGTGGAACCCAATTTCCTCGCTTTTGAATATATCCAGCTGCTTTGCTTTTAAACGTTTTGAAATGGCTGCTTGAGTGACACCCAAAGATTCTGCGAGCTCATCTTGTGTTTGGCAACAATCCTCATAGAGTAATGCTTCCAGTTCTTCATCTTCAAACTTTTTTGGCTGCCCAGGACGTTCATCGTCTTCCAAGCCAAAATCACCACTTTTAAATCGTGCAAACCACTTTTGGCACGTTCGCTCAGCTAGCGCATGTTCACCATAAACTTCCACCAAAATACGATGACTTTCGGCAGCAGCTTTCTTCATATTAAAGTAATGAAGAAGAACTCCCCGCAAAAACACTTTTTCAGGCACAAAGTTCGATATATTTGAGTGAAAGAAAATTATTGTTGTTTACGCTTCAAATGAATGACATATACTGAAATGACGTACAATGACAGCAACTTTCCAACGCATGTTCCAATGGAATAATAGAAGTTACGCCATCTCTTAGCAAACCGCACGAATTATGTTATAGACCCAATACATTTTGACAGTTGGTTGTGTAAATATTATTGCTCCTGCTGCTTTTCGTGAATTTTATTTTTAAATAAATTATTAAAATGAGTTCAGGATGCTTCTAACCCTTTGGAATTGGACGAAAGACTGTGAGTTTTTTCTTTTCATGTGAAATATTCTTAATAGCTTATTTCTTACCTTTTGCAGGTTTTTTAAGTATTTTCGTCTTTCGAAACCAGCATTTGGAGAGCTGTTAACAGAAATAGATTCCAAGCTGAAACCAATAATACGGGTATCGTCAATTCCCAATATCATCAAACTTGCTACCGCTCTAAGGCTCTGTGCCCATGGATCTTACCAAGTAAGTGTGGGCAATGAATCCTGTGTTGGTCTGGCTCAGTCAACCGTATCTCTAGTGCTGAAGGAGGTTTTCAAAATATTAGAAACACATATTTGTCCCAAATGGATAAAATTTAAATATTCGGAAGCAGAAAAACGTCGAGTGCGAATGTATTTTTTTGAAAAAAGTGGACTACCTGGCGTAATAGAATGTATAGACGGTACGCATATTAAAATTGCATCAGCTAACAAAGACCTTCAACACACCTATTATAATCGTAAAGGCTTTTATAGCGTAAATGCCATGATAGTAAGTAGTTCCGTGGAATAATCTTTCTTTATATTGTATGTATATTCAATGCTTAATGACTTTTGTACAGGTTTGTGATGATACCATGAGAATCCGCTATATCAACGCACGATATCCCGGATCGGCACACGATTCCTACGTTTGCAACATGTCGGGAATACTAATACTTGGCTTTTAGGTATGGCAAAGTTTACATACATAAGTGCATATGAAAATTATATACAGTATGCAAAATTCATATTCGTACACCGCTATTTTAAAGGGAAAATGATACATATTTCAAAAACAACACAAAATTATAATTGAAAAATAAACGATTTTAATAAATTAATTGTGTATATTTTTAATAAAAAATTACAAATAAAAGTCATAAGTTGTTCTAAGTCAAGTTGGACTTAGAAATAAATTACCCAAGCAATGTTGTCTTGGCTCAAACTAAACTGACTTCAAAAAATATAAAACTGTTTTATATAGATGTTACGAGTATAACTTGCTCTTTATTGTATTTTTCTTTTGAGTGCTAACCGACAAGTGGCTATATAATTTTCATCTAGCTTCCACGAAACCTCGCTTTTAGGTGCTACTGTAAAATTAACATAGAATTATGATTTTACATAAGAAGGGCAATGACCATATAAACTTGAACTTAAATTTCTTTCATTACATTAATAAAGGGTCCGCCAAAAATGTTTTTTTTTTTTTTTGAAAATGCTATAAAAAAAAACTACTGAATATTTTCTCAAATTTCTTTTTTTATTTGAAAGTACAATCCTTCCGGTTAATAATGGAAAATAATTTCATTCAAATGGCTGCCTCGGCTGGCCATGCAGTAGCCTACACGATCGGTCCAATTTTTAAGCACATTATCGATTGTGTGCAGCTGTATTTCACCAATGGCTTCACGAATATTGTCCTTTAAAGCGTCAATTGTCTCTGGCTTGTCGGCGTAACACTTATCTTTTACGGCACCCCACAAATAATAGTCCAACGGTGTCAAATCGCAGCTCCGGGGTGGCCAAACGACATCAGCTCTGCGGCTGATAATGCGATCTTCAAAAACAGGGCGCAAAACATCGAGTGTAGCTTCGGCTGTGTGGCACGTAGCGTCGTCCTGTTGAAACCAAATGTTGCCAATATCCTCCTCTTCAATTTTTGTGAACAAAAATTCGTTCAACATGGCCCGATAACGATCGCCATTGACTGTAACGGCCATTCCTTGCTCATTTTCGAAGAAAAATGGCCCAATTATGCTTCTGGACGAAAATCCGCACCAAACAGTGACTCGTTTTGGGTGTATCGGCTTTTCAATGTATGCGTGCGGGTTTTCTGTGCCCCAAATGCGACAATTTTGCTTGTTTACATACCCGCCAAGATCAAAATGAGCTTCATCTGAAAAGATGATTTTTTTGGCAAAATCGGCATCTTCTCTAAGTCAATCGCAGGCTTAGACTTAGCGAAGCGAAAACGCATTGGATGGTCAGTTGGCTTCAACTCCTGAACCAATTGGACTTTGTATGGCGTCATACCAAGGTCTTTATGCAAAATTCGTCTCAATGATGTCTCCGAAATGTTCAATTGTTGAGAATGACGGTGAATTGATGTTGATGGCGCTTCACGCACACTTTCTGCCACAGCAGCAATATTCTCGGGTGTAAGCACTGTTTTTGGCTTTTCACGCTTTGGTTTATCGATGAGGATGCCAGTTTCTTTCACTTTTTGGGGATCAAGATGTGTCTCCCAAAAGGGTAAAATACTCTATAAAGCATGTATGGAACACAATTGTGACTTCTATTCAACGGGCAAGCCGACTTATTGGCCAACAGACACAACGAAAATACCCGATCTTGTCGATTTCTTCGTTGTTAAAGGAATTCGTAACTCGGATATAAACGTTGATGAAAGCTTCGATCTTTCCTCCGATCATTCTCCAGTCATACTGACAATGAACGACACGTTTATTAAAAAACAAGGACCATTAAGACTAACTGGACGAAATACTAATTGGGAAGGATTCAGAAATGAGATTAATAATAACCTAGAACTAGACGTTTCACTTAAAGCAGCACTTGAACTCGAAATCGAAGTGGATTCTTTCGTTGAAATAGTCCAATGTGCTGCGTGGAACAATACACCTTGTCAACGAAAAAACACGGCTAAACGTAACTTAAACTACCCGCCTGAGGTAAAAGATATGATAAGAGAAAAAAGAAAAGCTCGCAAAAGATGGCAAACAACTCGAGCGCCGCAGGATAAAACACGCTTAAACAGGCTCTGTAATCTGCTCAAGGAGACTCTTAAAAGTTACAGAAATTCCGAAGTAAATACATATGTTCAAAACCTGACGGCAGGAAAAGAAACAAATTACTCGCTTTGGAAAGCTTTAAAATGCCTAAAAAGGCCCAAAATCCCCGCGCCACCAATCAAGGTCGGCAATAACGAATGGGCTAAGGGGGATAAGGAAAAAGCGGAGGTTTTTGCCGACTATCTTGAAGAAATTTTCAAGCCCTCCGACGGCCCGACACTGGCACCCGGCACCAGTTCTTTAGAAATAGCATATAGTAATTTTGTAATGACAAATGCAACTCTTGCTGAAATCAAAACTGTAATAAGGAAATTAAAACCAAAGAAGGCTCCGGGGTATGACCTTATTACCGGAGAAGTTCTGAAAATGCTACCTCAAAAAGCACTTATAAAGCTCTTACACATTATTAACGCGGCTCTGAGGCTTGAATACGTGCCAAGCCAGTGGAAAGTTGCAGAAGTCATTATGGTACTAAAACCAAGAAAACCTCCAAACGATAAAAAATCATACAGACCCATTTCTCTTCTACCGATCCTGTCGAAAATCTTTGAGAGGATTTTGCTAAAACGTCTTCTCCCAATTATCGAAAACCAAAATCTTATTCCCAGCCATCAATTTAGATTTCGGACTAAGCATTCAACAATTGATCAGGTGCATAGAATTACTGATGTAATTGAAAGATCCCTGGAAGAAAAAAAGATTTGTTCGAGCGTATTTCTTGACGTCTCACAAGCTTTTGACAAAGTATGGCATGAAGGTTTGAAGTTCAAACTGCGACGAATTTTGCCATTAAAGCTTTATAATATATTGACAAGCTATTTTGAAAATAGAATTTTTCGCGTTCGATACGGAAATGATGTTTCGAAATTTAAAGATATCCTAGCCGGAGTACCGCAGGGAAGTGTACTGGGCCCACTTTTGTACCTTTTATATACAAGAGATATACCACACGTCGAGGATACTGTTCTCGCTACTTTTGCTGACGACACCGCTATCTTAGCGGTTGGAGAATCAATAGAAGACTCAACGGCGAAACTTCAGACTGCTTTAAATAAAGTCTACGAGTGGACAAAGATCTGGCGAATTACCCTTAATGAGACAAAATCTGTACATGTTGACTTCACCTACAGAAAGATAAATCACTTGCCCATTTCTATAAACTCGGTGTGTATCCCCTTTGCAAACGAGGCTAAGTATTTGGGAATGACACTTGACGCGAAGCTTAAATGGAAAACGCATGTTAGAAAGAAACGAAAAGAACTAGAGGCCAAATACAGAGAAATGTACTGGCTACTTGGTAAATATTCCAAGCTAAGCTTAGAAAACAAGCTGCTTCTTTATAAGCAAGTGCTAAAGCCGGTGTGGACCTATGGTATACAACTCTGGGGTTGTACTAAGAAATCAAATGTAAATATAATACAAACTTTTGAAAATAAAGTGCTACGACAATTTGTGCGTGCCCCATGTTTTATAAGAAATAATGACCTGCATAGAGACCTCGGAGTTCCTTTCGTGGAAGATGAAGTCAGGAACTGCGCACGAAAACATAAAGTCCGGTTAAGCGGCCATATCAACAATACAGTCCTAGAAGTCTTGGACGAACGAAACATACTACGCCGTCTTCAACGAACTAAACCGTTGGACCTTGCGCGATAAATTGAAACCGCATTAAGAAAGCGGAATACTCGTATGTAGGGTCTTCCATTGGAAAGTGTCCTACCAATCGTGACTAACTTATGAAATAAAAACTGCTTGATAAGTTCTACTTAGTTGCGGTATTAAAATCAACAATGAAGGGAGGTGTTTTTAGTGAGTAACAATCTCCCACTACTATGAGCACGCGCTTCTGATCCTCATAGTGTCTGATGGAAGATTTTCACCTGCCCTCGCCGGGAAAAAAAAAAAAAAAAAAAAAACTTTTTTCACAAGATGCTTCTCTTCTTCCAAAATCCGTACGCAATTTTCGCACACATTCTGCAACATTACCATGATTTTCAAAGTAATGTCGCAATATTTCCCAGCATTATTCAAGCATATACACAACCATATTCGTTCAGCGGAAGGATAAAACTAATTATCTGTCAAATCAGACATGAGCTAAGTGTTACCATTCACGAAATAAGCACTAGTTGAAAAAAAAAACGTTAGATGGCGGACCCTTTATGTTAAGACTTTACTTTTATGTGTGTGTATGTTTACATGGATTATGTTTCATAAGTGTTATACATTTACAATTATTAAGCCCCCCTATTCAACATGTATGTAGGAAGTAATCGCCTCAAAAAATGCATCCTTTCTCCTTGTCTTGAGGTCAGCCATGATCAATTTGGTGACGGTGAGATGACTGCTGACCTCGTTTTACATACGTGTACCAGAGGGAGACCATCTGTTACGGGAATGTTGACATTTGTTAACATTCGATTTCGTATTTTTATCCGTGGTGTTCGGAGGTGTTTTAGTTTTGTCTACTTAGATGTAAAATTTGAAATGTTTTATGTTGTGTTGGGAACCGACATAAGTTCAATATAATGTACAAAAAAGCTTCTTTTTTCATCTTTCCATAAACAAAACCCATATTCGTACACATGGTAATACTAGCTTTCCTTTCCCGAAACAAGGAATTGTACCGCTATGTTGACTTCTTTTTAATGGAATCTCACTTTGAGTGTGAGTTTCTTTGTTTTGCTTCAATTATCTGCAGAAGAAGGTGTTGATGAGGTGAAAATTTGAAAATGGGTCGAAAGTCAAGTGAACTTACAAACGACGTAAGAAAGTTGATCATAAATTGGCATAAACAAGGCAAATCTTTACGAGAAATTGCTAAACTTATCAAAAGAAGTGCGTCTACAGTTCAATATATTGTAAATACATACAAAAAGAGTGGACGAGTCAAAAAAAAAACTTCGAAAAGATCAGTTTTAAGCAGAAGGCATACATCTTTTTTACTTCGACAAATCCGAAGAAACCCATTAGTTAGTGGTGTTAGACTTGTTAAAAATATCTTCCAATATCATAAGATTAAAGTCACGGCACAAACTGTTCGGAATTATGTGCGAAAACTTGATTTTAGGAGCATAATTGCAGTGAGAAAACCATATGTAAGCACAATTAATAGGAAAAAAGGATTATCTTTGCGAAAAAATATCTAAACGTGGATATGCAGTTCTGGAAAAAGGTAATTTTTTCCGACGAATGTAAATTTAATTTGAAATTAGCCGATGGACGTGTTAAGATCTGGCGAGAAGTTAATACAAAATTCAAACACGGAGGTGGCTCACTAATGATTGGAGCAGCAGGTGTCGGAAACTTACATTTTATCAATGGCATCATGAATTCAAGTCAATATATTGATATTTAAAAAAAAGAATCTGCGTGAAAGTGCTAAGAATTTAGACTATGAACGGAAATTTGTTTTTCAACAAGACAACGACCCAAAACATACGGCATTGAATAAGCGATTATGGATATTGTATAACTGCCCACAATATTTAAGAACTCCTCCTCAAAGTCCTGATATTAATCTCATAGAGAACTTATGGTCAATTTTGAAGAAAAAATTAAAGTATTATGATATAAGAAATGTCAACGATTTGAAAGAAGCTTTGAGGACGAAATGGGCAAAAATTCCACAAACCCTAACAAAAAAATTTGTGGAATCCATGCCAGCTAGATTGAACTGTGTGCTAAAGCAAAGGGATACCCTACAAAGTACTAAAAATATTAATTTTATTTGAATTTATAAAATAAGAAAAGTGTACGAATATGAATTTTGCATACTGTATAGATATTTTCTTCATCTTTAATTGTTAAAGGACACGCTGGACATGCTCTCAAACCATACCTCATAACACCATATCGGGATCCAAAAGAAACATCGTTGGAGAGTGCTTTTAACAAGAGACATGCAAAGGCAAGAAACATTGTCGAGCGCTCAATCGGAGTCCTTAAAAATAGATTTAGGTGTTTATTAAGAGCACGAGAGCTGCACTATAGTCCAAATAAAGCTACGCAAATTGCAAATATCTGTGCTGCTTTGCATAATATTTGCATTGCTTATAGGCGTGCGTGATGATACAGAAACGATTTCAGGATTTCATAGCGGAGAATATTCGGAAGATGAACTTACTGTAAATGATGAAGCTGTAGCAATAAGAAATAATATTCGGAATTCTCTTATTTAAAAAATAAATTAACAAAGCTTTTATTCTATTCATATCACGTTTTGATTACAAAATAAGTTTAAAAAAAAAAAAAAAGGAACTTCGTTTACTTAATAAAACTATAAACTAAATAAAAAGAACATTATTAAAATAAGGGTTTCAATAAAAATCGGTGCTTTAGAAAGTTGCGGTTATCCGCTTAACAAAATGCTGTGGATCCACTGAGTTCTTTTTGCAACTCCAAAATCTGTTGTTTTAATTTTAGTTTAATTGCTCGATCCCTTCGTTGACTTTTAACTTCTTCTTTAAAAATTGAAAGCTTTACCCTTTTTAGAGCCAACAATTCCTTATTGGTGTCCTTTGCCTTGGTGCTTGCTTTTATTTCATTCATTATTATTCTCATGTCATCATAGAACGACTCCTGAGCACTGGTCTGCTTCTCTAGAATTTTTGGCTAGAATTTTTAACTAATACGTTGCTGCGTTTTGGAATACATTTCTGGGGTGTTTCCATGAAGCTCTTCAGCATAAGTTCCGCGTCATCCATATCTTCATTCACTGAATGATCTTGGTGAATATTTTCATTATTTTCTTCATCACGTTCTTCAGCAAACTCAACCCCAGGTGGATCCACCATTCTATTTATTTCTAGAAGACATATTACAGTTTCTTCCAAGTGGCTGAAGGTATGGAGCTTATTTGGGCCACCACCAGTTGCTTTCATTTTCACATTATTATCACACTTCTTCTTCTTGATCTTGAATTTGAAATCAGTCCAAACCTAAAAAAAATTTACACATACGAGGGGCGTTCAATATATTCTCGGTATCGATATGAAGGAAAATGCGAATTCAATTTAAATTGTTTTTATTTTTCAATATAATCTCCCCTAACATCAATGCATTTGTTACATCTTGAGATAAGCTTTTTTAAACCCTCAAAATAATAAATTTCCTCTTTCTCTGCAAAATACCGACTTGAGTTCTTCATCATCCGAAAATCTTTTTCCACGAAGACATTTTTTCAAATCCTGAAACAGGAAATAATCACTAGGGGCAAGGTCTGGACTATAGGGTGTGTGTTGGATTTCTTCGAACCACAATCTCGCGCAGCAACCTTGGAAACTCTCGCCGTGTGAACAGGAGCATTGTCATGAAGAAGCAAAACACCCGCTGCGAGTTTACCCCGTCTTTTCTTTTTAATTTCCTCCCGCAAATTATGCAAAGTGGAAGCGTAGGATGTGGCGTTGATGGTTTCACCTTTTTTTTTGTACTCAATGAGCAAGATTCCCTTTGAGTCCCAAAAAACTGTGGCCATGAGCTTCTCGGCAGACGGAGTGACTTTGAACTTCTTCGGGGGGTCTGTTCCTTTTTTATGCCACTGCATGGACTCTTGTTTGCTTTCAGGGTCATAGTGGTGGACCCATGTTTCGTCCCCAGTAACAATTCGATCCATAACACCGTCCGCGTTCTCACTACACATCTCCAAAAGCTCTCTACAGCATGCGATTCTCACTTTTTTCTGAGGCGCTGTGAGCATTCGTGGCACCCACCTTGCACTGACCTTTGAAAGGTTAAGATGATCATGAAGAATGGTGTGAATGGTACCAATTGAAAGCTTGGTGATCTCTGCCATCATTTTCACCTTTATTCGGGCATCCTCAAGAACAAGTTTTTCGACTTCTTTGATGCTTTCTCCCGTACAAGCAGTAGCCGGGGCGCCGGAGCGGGGGTCATCTTCAATGCTCTCTCTGCCTCTCTTGAACTCACTTGACCACTTTTCCACAGTTGATAATGAAGGTGCGGAACCCTGGTAAACAGCCATCATTTCTTCATGAATAGTTTTTTGACTTTTTCCTTGCTTAGTGAGAAATTTAATTACAGCGCGGCGATGCTCAATTTTCACCATCATCGTCTCAGTTGCCATTATGATTCTGTTTAACTAGAGATAAAACGCGAATTAATAATCACATTTATATGAAATTTTACATGAATGCACTAAAATAATAGTATTACTTGATAAATAAGTCAATTATATATACAACCACAGCTTCACCCCGATATCGAGAATATGTTGAACGCCCCTAGTATTATACCATATGTTAATAAGTGCATGATTGTTTTCTCATTACCTTGATCCATTTTTCCCATGTGCGTGTAGGAGGACCTCCCATCTCCCATATTTTTTTTGCTAAAGTTTTTGTACAAATACCCTTAGCAATGTCTACATGTTCCTCCATGAATTTCACAAGTTGCTCCATCTGTTTTTTATTTGTTATCATCTTCGTCCTTCATAATGATTTTGATAAGTTTTCATTAATAAAATACATGAAGGAAGAACATTTAATATCAATTACTTACATTTTGTTCACAAAATAATTGTTTGGCTTCACAACACGCAAACCATCGACAAGGAAATTGCGATCGACAACGATCGATTGTCAAATCGACAAATGTCCATCATAATCGACATTCACAATATGAAATTCAACAATCGTTGATCGACAATCGACAAATGTCGTTCATCGATCAATTGGTCGACAACCGCAATCGGGGCCTAAGGGAATGCCAAGATCTTCAAAGGGAATTGATGCAGCTACTTCGGAATAGTGGATTTGACTTACGGAAATGGACATCAAATAATGTACAATAGCATTCATAAAAGCGTTGCCAACCGAAGCAATTGACGTGGAGCCAGAACATGACTTTAATAGTGACACAACATTTAAAATTTTGGGAATAAAATGGTGCCGAGGAACAGACGACTTCCAATTTAAAGTCAATTTTTTCGTCATTCAGCACAAAAGGGTACCAAACGAGCAATATTAAATGACGCTGGCAAAATGTTCGATCCTTTCGGTTGGTTGTCGCCAATTACTATCAAGGCAAAGATCGTTATTCAAAGGCTTTGGCTTTTGGGCATCGGATGGGAGGAAAATGTTCCAATGAAAATTCAAGACGAATGAAACGAATTCAAGACAAGACTGTTAACGCTTGAAAAAGTAAGAATTCCATGATGGACACAGCAAACGGAAGACTCTCAAACAGAGTTACATGGATTCGCAGATGCATCAGAATCAGTGTATGCAGCAGTGGTGTATCAGAAAGTCATTAATCGCGACTCTACAACAATAAGCCTAATCGCGTCCAAGACTAAGGTGGCACCTGTGAATCAAGTTTCATTGGCAAGGTTGGAACTATGCGCAGCAGCACTACTTGCGAAGCTAATGAAGTACATCGGAGAGCAAAAAGACACGAATTATACCAAGGTTTTAGCATGGTCAGATTCTACCATAGTATTGAACTGGTTGAAACAACATCCAGTGAAATGGAACACATTTGTCGCCAACCGGGTATCCTATGTGCAACAACACTTTAAAGGACAATGGAAGTTCGTACCCGGAGGAGAGAATCCTGCTGACATTCCGTCTAGAAGATCATTTGGAGATGCCCTAGCTGAAAACTCAACCTGGTGGCATGGTCCAGAGTGGTTAAAGGAAGATTAAAAATATTGGCCAACTACAAATCTATGATGGAAATGCAAGATATGTCTGAGATTCAAAAGTCTCACGCTTGCCTGGCAATGCATCCGAGCAATCCTTCACACAAAGACGACATTTATCTCAATTTTTCATCGCTTTCAAAACTTCAACGCGTAAGCGCATACAGTTTACGGTTTAAAGCCAATTGCCAACGGAGCAAGAGGCATGTACCTTTGCAATATGGCAGGCTAACGGTAAAGGAGCTACAGGAAGCAGAAAGAGCGTTGGTAAGGGGTGCTCAACGAAGTTTTTCTGAGGATATGAATAGTCTAAATGCAAATAAATCACTGAAATCAAACAGCAAGATATCATCACTGAACCCCTACATCGACGCCATTGGAATATTGCTGGTGGGAGGTCGGTTGAAACATGCTCATTTATTAACTGATCAGAAACATCCTATGATTCTGTCGTCATCGCATCCACTGACAAAATTAATCATAAATATGACCCATAATGATACACTTCACGGTGGAGTGAAACTAACTCTGAGTCACATTCGAAGAAAATTTTGGATCATCCGAAGAACCAACACTGTCAAGGCCATAATAAATCAATGCATCAGGTGTTTCCGATTTAAGGCCAAAAAATCAAATCAACTTATGAGACAATTTCCGGAGGCTCGAGTAAAGGTCTCACGGCCATTTACACATTGTGGGGTAGATTATGCATGCCCAACTAACATACGATGCTTACAAACTCGAGGCGTGAAATTGCATAAAGCTTACATAGCGCTGTTCGTTTGCATGGCAAAAAAAGCGGTGCACATTGAACTGACTTCTGATTTAACAACGCATGGATTCATGGCAGCATTGCGACGTATGATCAGCAGAAGAGGATCTATACGCCATCTCTACAGCGATAATGGAATAAATTTTGTTGGCGCAAAAAATATTATTGATGCATTACAATCCACGCTAGCCAAAAACGTAATCCAGTGGCATTTCATCCACCTGGAGCTCCACACTTTGGTGGACTCTGGGAAGTCAGTGTTAAGTCAGTCAAATACCATTTGAATCGCATCATAGAAGAGCAGAAATTAACATACGAAGAGATGAATACCATCCTAGTGCAAATAGAAGGATGCTTGAACTCGAGACCACTCTGTCCATTAACAGACAACATTGAAGATCTAGATGCATTAACACCAGGTAACTTCATTATTGGGTCGCCACTGATAAATAGCACCACAACATGATGTCATTCTGGATCTGGCAGACAGTAGTTTAAAAAGGTGGAAGTTGATTCAAAAACTCAAACAAGATACTTGCGAGCGTTGGTACGAGGACTACATAAACAAACTGCAACAGCGATATAAGTGGAAGCAGCCAGTAAAGAATTTGGAACCTGGGCAATTGGTGCTGCTAAAAAACGAGCTGCTGACACCATCAAAATGGCCTCTAGGCAAAACAATTGAAGTGCACAGCGGAGTTGATAATCTTACCAGAGTAGTAACAGTGAAAACGCAAAAGGGAACATTCAAGCGGCCAATAGCCAAAGTGTGTTTGCTGCCAAGCGAACAAAATATCATGAAGCCTGATGATAACATGGTTCAACCGTCAAATCATCCATCAAGTAGATCCAGAAGGAAGCTAAGAGATAGAAAACAATCAGCCAGTTTCTCCATTGCCCTTGTGATTCTATCATTATTTGCATTCATCACGCCGGGATCTACAATGCATACAATCACCCATCTGGAAGTTGGATTATTTTTAGAACAAATTGGAACAGCCAAAATTCAACGAAGAGTACTACGTACGAGCATTCGATTCCCAATCGCAGACATTTTACGTGATCAAGTCAACATGAACAAGACGAGAGATCAAATAATTGAGTTGTGCGTTTGTCGCAGCAACAGTAACAAAGGAGAGTCAATGTGATGAATTGCGTCATCACATGGAAGAACAATGGAAGAACGTACTCTCAATTTTCAATAGGCTGGAGGTAACACCTTTGCGAAGACAAAAACGAGGACTACTAGGAACTATTCTCACGTCAATATTCGGAGTCAATGATGAAGTATACCATGACATCGAAGACCTAGACAGTAACCAGAAAGCCCTGATAGAAAGTAGTACAACAAATACCAAGATTATCCTGTCTACAATATCGAGTGTAAATGACACAGAAACTAGAATCAACAATAAAATCAACAACTTCACGAGAAAACTGAATGCAGGTCTGGAAGAGATCAACAAGATGGAATCTTGGTACAGGATTGTTGACGAGAATAAAATAAATATACATGTGACGAACGCATATCTGATTGCACTTAACTACATGCGACAAATCGAAATAAAATACAATAAGTTGCTGAATGCATATCTGAAACGTAGTCATTTATTGGAGTTTTTGTCACACAAGAGCATGGAAGAAATCATTAACAAGTGTGCGGAGAAACTTGGCCCAGAGATGGAAGTACTACCAGATCCAATGATAAGCTAGAGTTGTCTTCAACTTCAACGGAGATTTTAGTAACGGGATACTTCATGATCAGCGATGCCAATGAGTATGACCTGATTAAGGCTAACACTGTGCCTGAAAAGCAGACTTTTCGAGAGGTGCAATTACAGCAGTCGGTGCTTGGAGTCAACTATAATCTACAGAGGTACTACTGCAAGATATAAACAAAGCACCAGCTCTCAACGAAACAACATTCATCCTCCGGCCTTCAATATTTCACAGTATTGAGCAGAGTGAGGATTGTATTATCCAGCAACTATCTTCTAAGCGATGTCCAACCAGGACGCTAAGACTCACACATACTATGTGGAAGGAATTATGGGCGCATAATACGAGGCTTGGCTGAAAAGTTTCCGACCGAACAATGATACAAGACATTTTTTATGAAATTTTTTTTTTTTTTTTTTCTACATAGTCTCCTTGTAACTCTACACACTTTTCCCAGCGATGATCCCATCTCTCTAACCCGTCCAAATAGTACTTGGCGTTTTTCTCCGCAAAATAATTGTTCACGAAGGTGATTGCCTCCTCATTTGACGAAAATCTCTGTCCTCCGAGCGCAGTATTTAGATGAGGGAATACAAAGAAGTCGCTTGGGGCTAGTTGTCTTGGTGAAACAGGATTTTCTTTTTCTGCAAATGTGGCCGTTTTTCCGCAATTTCTGCCTTCAGCTTGGCAAGTAATGATGCGAAGTATGCTCCTGTAATGGTTTTTCCTTTTTGAAGATAATCGATTAAGATAACCCCTTTGCTATCCCAAAATACAGTCGCCATCACTTTCCCAGCCGAAAAAACAGTTTTTGCTTTTCTTGGAGCCCGCTCGCCTTTGCAGTCTACTGCTTTGACTGAATTTTTGCTACGGGCGTATAATGGTGTACCTAAGTTTCATCTACAGTAATTAATCGGCGCCAAAACTCGGATTTATTGCGCCTAAACTGCGCCAACAGAGCGTTGGAAATGTTCATTCGAACACGTTTTTGGTCTGACGTAAGCAAACGCGGCACCCAAAGCGCGGACAGCTTTCTCATGCCTAAATATTGATTTAAAGTGTAACAAACACATTCTTTGGATATTTTCATAACCTCTACTATCTCTCTCACTTTAATTCGGCGGTCGTCTAACACCATTTGGTGAACTTTAGCAATGTTATCGTCAATGGTTGCAGTTTTTGGACGTCCCGAACGTTCATCATCTCCCAAGCTCTTATGGCCACGTTTAAATACAGCTGCCCAAAATTTCACTGTGGTAAATTATGGTGCAGAGTCGCCATACACAGAGTCCAACTCATTTTTGATTTTCGTAGGCGTATTGCCTTTCAAAAACAAGAATTTAATACATTTTCACAAAAAACACTCACATCGACTCACTCAAACGACTGTCAACTAAAAACTGCGTGTCCAAAATGACTGAAACTTCGGCAAGTAACTGTCAAAAGATGCACAACTAGCATTCACTGCCCTTATTGACGAGTACAGCTATCTTTACGTGAAACTTTTCAGACAACCCTCGTACATGGATGTTCATTACACCCGAAGAAACTACTGTAGTTGTGAATTGCGGACCAACTCGAGAAGAAGTAATTTTAAATGGCACGGATATTATTCACGTCACTCCGGACTGCGTCATCCAATCCAAATTCATACGATTGGAATCAAAATTAATCAAGGACACAAGAATAGTGATGCACTTCAGCAAATCAATTGTCATTGTAAACACTTTACTATCAACGCAGGTTCGGGTTGATTTTACAAATGATACCGTCATCCCTCTGAATAAGGACATAATGGAAGTTTTAAATTTCAACCATCACGAAGCAGTCGAGGCACTCAACCGGCTACATGACCACAACTGGAAGACCATCAAAAAACATCAGTATTGGACAATTGGGTTGTGTTCAATTTCCGCAACCTAGAGGCTGTTTGTCTATTGGCTGTGATCCTCCAATACCGCGATCGTCCAACTAACAACTCTGCCAACATTGAATTGAGAGCCCAGAAAAGACCGAGTCACCGTTTTGATATCAACTGGGCAACAACGTCGGAGGAGGCAAAATGTTGACGATATCAACATAAAATAGTTATTTTCCTTCATTATTCGCATTTATTGCTTAGGTTAACAATATTTGTGTTTTTATGTGTCAACATTTGTTTTGGTATTCTTTTAACTTGCACTTTGTCGCTTCATTTTATTGCTTAGGCTAGCAAAATTTTTGTATAAATTAAGTTGAAATAAAGTTACTCGGCTCAGTCTTGTTATTTAATCGAACCAAACCTTTTTACTACCTGATGTGAGGCTGCATTAGGCGATTGAATGAAGAAATATAAAAATTCTAAATAGTAGAATTTACAGTCATACTCATAGAAAGGGCGTACCACACCGGCGAATCGAACAGAATGTTACAAAGGATAGGTTTAAACTATCATATTTAGGGTTTTTACCTACTCGTATATCGGCTTTTTAATATGAACTTCGTTAACGACACAGTCGCCAGAATCGCAGTCTCTCCGGGCTATTGGAGACAGATCAGTCTCCGAAAAGTTAAAGGTCACTCTATGTAAGGCCCTCATCATACCAGTTCTGCCCCATGAAGCACAAGCATTGACTTTGTCAAAAATGCATAAGGCCATCTTGGATTGTTTTGACAGAAAAATTCTTTGGAAGATATTCTATTCCGTCTGTATGTAGATTCAAGCATAGATGGTGAACGGAGTAGAAGATACAATGCCACTAGGAATTGTGTGAAAGACATCGACTAAGATCAAAGAATCATAGGGCGGTTCTTCTCTTTTTGTGAGTTTACACAAAGCTTCTGTCGAGTCCAGTAAGTCTAGGTATGACTCACGTCCCTATCTGCACTTTGGAACCTTCAACATTCTAAGTCTTCTATTGCATCCCTATGCTGGAGGCTCTCGGTGTTGAGAACAAAACCTCAGATAATATCCATACAGGAACCATGGGTGTGGAATAAATGCACCTGTGGTTTCGGATATTTAAGGGATCAGAAGAACCGAGAACCTGTCTTTACGTGTCGAACTTGCTCTCACAATCTAAACTTTTGCAACCAAGATTTAGTTGTTGCTAAGCTACAAAGGAACGGAGAATTCCACAAATTCTTCGTTGCATCTGCACCGAAGGCAGTAGCCAAACTCATTGAACACTGTGATTCCAAGGAGATGGGACTTACCATATGCTACGTTGCTAATGCTTAGAATACTTATTGGCACAGTAGCAAATGCAACGTGAGAGGTAATCATCTCCAGGATTTCATACTATCGCCTGACCTGATTGTCAACAATGTTGGCTCTCAGCTAACTTTTGCTACGAGAATAAGACAACAACAAGTAATCGTAACAGGCAATCCCACAGGTGTGCTAAGGAGGTTACTGACTGGAAGAAACTATCAGAGATCTCTATATCAGACCATAGGTACACCGAGGTCTCGACCTTATTGAAGAGGAGGAAGCCGCAGAAAACCAACTGGACACGATTTAAGGAGGAGCTCGATAATTCCAGTAGTGCTCTCTCTAAAATCAGCACAAAACAAAAATTAGAGGAAGCTGTTCAAAATCTGAACAGGACCGTCATCAAGTGTTTTGAAATGGCATGGCCAGTTAGAAAGCAATCATGCAGATCGCCCTGCATGAAACCAGAAACCAGAAAACTTCTAAACAGGTCCCACAAGACTAATTTTGGGAGGGCTGGAGTCTTTACAGATATAAGCAAAAAGAATATAAGAAGCATATTTGGATTTCGAAGAGCAAGACTTTTTGCGAAAAGATCAACGTTCTCAAAATGGGAAGATCAACCAGGCTGGAATCACCCAGAAAATCTGATGGTACCTACACTGAGTCGAAAGTAGGGACTCTCCATGTTATGCTTCAGGCTCACTTCACAGGTAACCCAATCAGAACCAGCTCACAACCAGCTCATAATAAGGAAGCTGTTAGTGAGCTAAATAACACAACACGCTGCAGCTCTTATATCTCAGCGCCATTAAACATGCTGTTACTTCCGCGCTTAGTTATTTTGCAGGAGGTATAGGTCAGCTGCTGGTAGCTCTGAAGAGAATCTGGACTGCTAGTCTGGCGCTGACATATTGTACATACCGTAACTCTGGCGAACAGTGAGAGTAGCCTTTATACCGAAAATCAGCTATAAGACTTCCTTCAGACTGCCTCGCGGATGCACCCTTTTCTGCGATGCAACACGCTTACCAAGGCGGTAGGTCTTTAGAGAGTGCGCTTCAAACTCTTGTAGGCCGAATTGAAGGCGCACTTGCCAAGAAGGAATACGCCCTGGGCATTTTCATTGACATTGAGAGTTCTTTCGACAACGCAACTTTGGACTCAGCCAGACTACATGGCGTAAACGAGTCTCTAAATTTGTATATAAAAGCAATGCTTGTGAATAGGACAGTGATTGCGGATGCTGGCTGTGGCCAATATGTGATGACGGGGGTAAACAATGTTTGCCCTCAAGTCGGCGTTCTGTTTCCGCTCCTATGATACATGTTAGTCGACTCACTGCTCAACGCACTCAATAGTTCCGTCATCTACATTTTTGTCAAAATACAGAAACTGATCTAGCCAGATCCCAAGGTATCTGACTACATTTCGACAGGCAAGAGGCTGTCCGTGTTGTCCAATAATCGAGAACTTTCGCCAATTTTTTCTGGTATCCCTAGAGGCTCCAGACAACGGCGTCCTAAAGAGAATTGTTTCCGACTTCTGAAAGTTGATTTTCAACTTCCAATCATCGCAAAATCGTCTTATCTTATCGAAGTCACGCTGCAAGAGAGTATTAATGACCTCGATTTTTGGACCTGTTCTGTACGCTATCAAATCGTCTGCGTACGCAATAGTGTGGGGAAGTGAACCTATCAAGTCGCTTGTATAAATGTTGAATAGGATCGGCGAATTGACCGCTCCTTGCTGAAGACCATTTTTAATTTGAAATATTCCAACAGAAGTCACATCGCCATTTTTCACGATGAACTGTCTGTTGGTTAGCATATTAAAAAGAATGTACAAGAGTGATTTACTGATCCCCAGCCTAGTTAGCTTATAGAAAAGACCCTCTAACCATACGGTGTCGAAGGCCTTCTCCAAGTCAACAAGGCAGGCACCAGTGCATTGGTTTTTGCCTTTATTCCATTGGATATCGGACACCAGTTTAGACGCGGCATGTGAGATATCATGTCCCGCCTTAAAACCGAATTGATTATCCGGAACTATATGTTTGTCCTCAACCCACCTAGACAGAGCTCTATTGATTACTTTTTCAAACACCTTACTGATATTCGGAAGGAGACTTATCGACCGGAGATTCGCTGGATTGAATATATCCTTTCCCTTTTTGGGGATAGGTTGAACCACTGCCGTTTTCCAATGCGCTGGATAATGTGCATTATTCATTGCATTATTAAACAGGGTGGTGCAAATGTCCACCGCTTCTAGAGGAAGATGTCGAAGCACGATGTTCGGAATACCATCGGTCCCCACTGATTTCTTAGCCCTGATTGTATCTAACATCTCATGGAGCTCTTCCTTCGAAATGAACGGGGGTATGTCACCCTCTCTGGTAATGACATTATTTGCCATATTTTCGTCGCTGAACCGGGTAAAACCAGAGCCCTCAGATCGCCAGTTCTCTACTTCATTTCGAATGTAGAAGTCGTGCACCAAGACGCAACTGTCCAGGTGATGATTAGGTCCAATGGTATCAGTGGCCTTGTATATTTCCTGGAAAGTCGCCCCTATGGCTTCAACTTTCTCCTGTGGATCCTCGATCACAAAGAATTCGTCATCATCAGCGGCCTCATTTGGATCGATACCTGCTGTTGTCAGTAACCGTTCGTTGTCTGTTGTCCGGGCTATTTTAAGACACTGAAGGTCGTTTTGATTTTTTCTCCGAAATAGTTTATTTATTTGCGGGAACATATTGGGGTTGCTGGTGTTTACAGCCCGAACCCTGTTGTTCCAATACAAACTTACAGAAATTCTGTAATTCTCTTTTATTAACGTTTGAATATTTTTAATCGATGCCTTCAGTGTCCTAATCTCCGGGTCTTGTCTGTCAGTTAACTGTCTGTACAAGTTTTTGAGTCTTGTCAGAAGTCTACTTTTCTGTCGGTGCAGTGCGTCAATAGTAGGATTGCGGAACAGGTCTTTGTTAGTCGTACGTCGATATCGCGGTATTGTAGCGTCCATAGTTTGTTTAATTGTCTCGTCCATTTGTTTTGGGTAATTATCGATCTCCGTATCCACACCGCCTATATTGAAACATTAGAGGGTCTTGAAATTTTAAAAAGTAGTATATGAACAAACCTTTTGTTTTATTGTAATAGGCTATAATCGCTGGTAACTTTTTTTCAGTCGATTCGATTTCAATTGAGTTATGTAAAGTACTTTGCCACACGGTACACTTATTTTTCCGTCCAATGTATGAAACAAGTGCTGTGTTTTCGGTAAATACAAAAGTAGATTCATACAACGGTCTATTTTGGCATTCAAGAAGCTTTGGTGGGATGCTTCTTTTATTTTTTCTCATCGTGCCACCCATTGTAATGCCCTTTGACAACAATTTTTGCCCAAGCTCATATGAGGAAAAGAAGTTATCCATTGTTATGTTGTGACCTTTCAAGCCATCAACGAGATCCAAAACTACTCGTTCGCCTTGTCTTTTTTCACTCGAACTGGCTCCAATCGCCTTTCCCAAATGTGGCTGGATTTTCCAAACCAGCAGCCAGATTTTTAGTCCGTATTTTACTGGTTTTCATGTGGATTGTAGTAGTCACTCAATAAATTGGACCATTTATCAAATATATCCCGAATCGGTGCAAATTTATCTGTAGATCGTTGCTGTCTTCTGCTAATGACAACATCAAAACGAATAACTCGATTCAAATACTCAAATGTTTTCTTCGACATAATTGCCCTAAACACCGGACGACCATTAATATCATCAAACAATTCAATTGTAGTTTCGTTTTTCGATCTAAAAGTATTTAAAAAAGTCAAGAATCAGTTGAAATAAGAAAGAAAGCAACTACGACTTTCCTATAAACACCAGCTAAAATCAAAACACCAATATATGCTTGCAACATATTCGAATCGATTTGTTTGAAATCCTTACCATATGTTGCTTCTGCATACGCATTTGAATGCTTCAAAATGGTATTTTCAATTTGTGGTGGGAAGAAAAGCAAAAAAGCATCTTTGATGCCATCAACACGAGCTTTGGCATATCTTGTTGTTCCAGGATGAAGAGAAATTATATTTTCATTCCGCAATCTACCAATTTGATGCTGAAATGGCTGTAGTTGCCAAACAATACCATCTTTCGAAACAAGCAGTGGATCCACATTTTCAACTTCAGCAATTGATTCGTTGGTTTCATTTGAGCCACTCGCTTGCTCTTCGTCAGAATTGCCATCGTCTGAATATAAGTTATCGTCATCATCAATATTCTCTTCTGGCACAAATTCGTCATCACTGTCTCCAGAAACATCACTGATATCGCCATCGCCTTCATTCGTTTCTTCCTCTGTCAGATACTTTGCTTTTGACATTGTTATCTTTTATTATTTTTATAAATTTCACTAAATATACGTACCAACGATATTCACTTGCTAAAACACTTAACGCAAATGACTTTTTATATGACATGCACTTACTGTCCATATGTGTAGAAATCTACAAATGAGGGTAGACAACGTAATTAGTGCATTATTAACCGCCATAAGCATTTTTATTATGGGGAGTTACGTTTTATTTTCGGTAATTAAGGATATAAACAAAGTCTGAACATTCCGGAAGTTTGCAATTAGCGGTTTTTGAGAAATTAGGAAAACAAAAATTTTTTGGGTAGTTTTCTACACAAGGATGAGATGAAGCCTAACAGATAATCTTTTTTAAATACCAATGACCTTATTCGAGTAATAAATGGTAAAACACCCTTGTTCCTTGCATGACTATAGTACAACAATCACTCTCATGTCCAACTTAACCTTTGTAGTAATTAACGCGTTAACAGAATATGTGTATGTGCGGACATTCCTTTTCGTTTAGTATCCGTAAATACCCCTTGTACAATGAATTGCCGAAATTCCAAAAGTTAACACATGTAATTCGTCCGTGACCAATGAACTTGCTTCCGCTTCCATGCCTCACACTAGTCGCACATATGTAAAAATTTAATAAAAATCACACTCTCTTCTTAAAAATGAGACGACCTTTCCTTTTTTTTTATTAAAGGGAAGGACTAAGGTTACAGTACATTTAATTACCGATTTGAGTCTTGTAAAGAAAGCAAAACTCAAAAATGATGTCCTTTTTCGTTCCTTTCACTGGCTTAGGTTTAAAGCAAATCCCTTTGGATCCCTGGCAAGGCGACTCAGGTGCTTTTATTGCAATAAGCTCCTTAGAGCAATAAAAGTTTGCTTTTACGGTTATTGAGAACGAATTATGCCAGGAATTGGATCTCCTAATGCGATCCTTCGATAAATTATTTTTGAGCTTGGGGCATCGAAATGGAAATTTTATGATTTTCAGTTTTATTTATTTTTTTCCTTATTCTTCTACCTCTACTTCGACTTCTTTGTCTCTGCTGTGATTATTAAGGATACACGATTTTTTTATGTTCATATTTCTAGTGATGCCTGGCAGCTACTATACAAAGGGAGTTAGTGGGAGCATCTGCATATGGTGCGCGTATGGCTGACGACGGCAGAGACAGTTAACACTTGATAACAGTTTTTATGACCTCGTCGGAAACATTTATTGTTTCATTGTAGATTTACTACAGTGTACTCGTTTGTATGTGCACGTGTCGGTGAATTCTGATGCCTGCCAGCGATGTTACGAGCAGCATCTGACGCTTGAGAATTTTGCGAGTAATTTTGCTGGGGTGTGTGGAGTGAGTGTTGTGCTAATTACGTAGATTACGGTGATTACTTAGAGAGCTAATTTCTCTAAGTGTCCTTATTATCTGAGCATATGAACTTCGCATACAAATTCAGGTGCTGAGGAGCCGTGCTTAATGCCTAGTGGGGTGCAGTTGGGTGTTTTCAGTAAATTTAAGTTATCTTTGGCTTGTCTCTTTGAAGTGAACCACACTGAAGTTCTGGATAGTGTAATTGTACTTGACAACAGTTTGGATAAGCTAGATTAAGAGTTCCTCGCAAAAATACTTGGAAGCTGGGGAGAAGAATGCAGTCCTTTGATCAATGAGAGTTCTTCTAGACCCACTTTCAATTCCGGATTTTTCATGTTCGTAAAAATGTGTACATCTGCGCGGCGATTGACGGGTAAACTACTGACTGTCTTATATCCTGGATTTTGCCAGCAGCGCAACAATCAAGTTCGAAACGTAATGCTTGCCCTACCTCCCAATGGCATTCCATGGTAACAGAATGCATAAATTCTTGCGCCTGTAGCCTGAAATTTCAAACACGTGCTCGACGATTAGCATAATACCTGTCTACGTTATCTGAGGGCTCACAACCGTACGGAAGAGAAAAACAAATTTAAAAACCAGTTAGTAGCCCTGGTCTCACCGTTGACGACCCTGAGGAACGATTAAAGTACAACGATCTTAATAGACCGCGTGCAGCCGGACAAATAGTCGAGATCCTTGACTGGTACAAAGTAAAAGTGCATTGGGATGGATCGTAGAAAAAGAGGATGATATGTATCATATCCATCTTCTATGGATATGTACAAGGTCAGCAGTCGTAGCATTTCTTCGGAGGCGGATTCGCAGTCACAGGAAGACTTAGGGAGTACGTGTTGAGCTTCAGGCATGTAAGCGAACGCTTGGCGATAATTCGCGTAAAATTTGCAGCGGCATGCTTTGAGACTAAAACAAAAATCTCTCCTGTCGTAGGATTTAAAAAGCCTCACTGAGCTGATCGAACTCACTCCATTGGAGAAGGTGTTGCTATATACGTGAGAAAATACATTAGCTCTAGCTTTATCAAGTGCTCTGACGGCACCCAGTCTCAGTGATTATTATTTCATCGTTATCCTCAATGGCGAAAATAAATGCATTATCGGAACATTTTATATGCCATCGCACATTGCAAACTCGCGCGTTATATCCCCAATTGTTGAAGAAATAATATGTCACCTAGCACCTGAATTCATTCTTTGTGGTGATTTAAATATAAATCTTCTCCACCCTTCATCTAGTAGCTTGAGAACTTCTATGAACTCTCTTGGCCTTTCTTTTGTAAACGTTACTGAACCAACGCACATTAAACCAAATTGTATGCCGTCTCTGTTAGATGTGTTTCTACTAAGTGATGTGAGCCTTGTTAAATGTTCTAACCAATTATCTGTCCCCGTTTTTTCGTATCATGATCTCGTCTTTGTAACCTTTGACTTACACTTTCCTAAATACGTGTCTCAGTCCATCCAATATCGTGATTTTCGAAATGTCAACGTTGAAAGTCTTTTTAGCGATTGTTCGTCCATTGATTGGCACTCAATCTACTTGACACCTGACGTCAATAAACAAATTGAATTCCTGACCATTGCTATTGACTACCTCTTTAACAAACATTTCCCAATTAAGACCCGTGTTATAAAGCCGCACAGCTGCCCTTGGCTTTCTTAGAGCAATTAAAAAGAGAGATGTATCATATCGCCGTTGGAAATATTTTGGCTGTGACGAAATGCTTAGATGTCTTCAATTTAATCGTAATATTGTCACTAACCTTATTAAATCCGCTAAGCTGGGAAACTATAATACTATAATAGATTTAATTCCAATGGTTCCTTAAAATTTCTGTGGAGTGAAATTCGGAATATTGGTGTAAATAAGCAACACTCCATAGTCTCGGACGACAATATTGATTTAGAAGAGTTGAATCCAAAGTTCTCTACCCCAAGCGCACCGCCTGACACTAACCTAACGTCATCACAAGATGATAGAGAAAATGAATTTTCCTTGACTGCAGTTAACATATACAATGTGGGAAAAGCAATCTTCTCTATCAAATTCATCCTGACCTCATAAAAATTCTCCTTCCTCTTATACTTCCTTACATCACCCATATTTTTGACATCTACCTACCCGTTAGCCTGGAAAAAGTCTAAAATCATACCGATTCCTAAAAAAGGTACAAACTCTGTATACCGACCTATAGCTATCATCCCTTTTTTATCCAAAGCTTTTGAATCGATTGTAAGGCACCAAATAAAAGAGTTTATTAAAGACGAACAGCTTCTTAATCCTCTGCAGTCAGGATTCCCGTGCCGACTTAGGTGTACATCAGCTTTACTTAAAGTTTCTGACGATGTAAGACAAGCAATAGACGCTGATTCTACAACTGTGATAACGCTACTTGACTTTTCTAAAGCATTCGACCGTGTAAATCTGAATATTTTCTGTGATAAACTTACGACATATTTTAACTTCTCTGACACATCTAATAAATTAATTTATTCGTATATGACTGATCGCTTGCAAGATGTTTCGTGTAATAGTAAACTACCTTCGTTTCTTCCTATTAATCGTGGTGTTCCCCAAGGATCTATTCTTGGTCCATTATTGTTCTCTCTTTTTATAAATGATCTACCCTCCATTTTATTACATTGTCAATATCATACGAGTATATTGGGTACATAATTCGTGCGTTTTTTTTCAAAATTTGAACGTTTATTTAAGAAAAACAACATGTACAATAGTATTATTCAAAGTATTGCCGATCTGAAGCTATGACTTTTTCCCATCTTTCTGGCAATTTGTGGATCCCATCCCAAAAGAACTGCGCCGGCTTGGCAGCCAAGAATGAATCAAGCCAATTTTTGATATTCTGCTCTGATGTGAACCGTATTTCAGTGAGGGCGTTCTGCATCGACCGGAACAAATGGTAGTCAGAAGGAGCAAGGTCTGGGCTATAAGGCGGGTGGGGTAAGACTTCCCATCCATTGTTTTCCAAATAGTTCTTAACCGGAATAGCAACGTGGGGCCGAGCGTTGTCATGATGGAAAATTATTGCCTCGTGTCTGGTCGCATATTCCGGGCGTTTTTCGGCCACTGCTCTCTTCAAACGGATTAATTGTGTTCGGTAGAGTTGTCCATTGATGGTTTCACCCGGTTTTAGCAGCTCATAATACAGCACACCCATCTGATCCTACCAAATACAGAGCATTACCTTCGCGCCATAGATATTCAGCTTTGACGTTAATTTGGCTGGCTGGCCGGGTTTCACACATAATTTTTTGTGCTTGGGGTTGTCGTAATGGATCGATTTTTCATCACCAGTAACAATCCGATGCAAAAATGACTTCCTTTTGTGGCGTTCCAGCAGCATTTCGGAGGACATGCAAAACCGCCTTTCGACGTCACTCGGCTTGAGAACCCAATTTCCTTGCTTTTGAATATACGATGGCGGGTCAATAAGTCCGTGACTTTTGGATAAAAACACAGAATTTTTGATAAAAAAATAATTTTATTTTTCAACGTACGCTCCCTTGAGCTCTATACACTTTGTCCAACGCTTCTCCAATTTTTTTATCCCTTCCAAAAAAAATGATTTGTCGAGGTCCTCAAAATAGGCCTTTGTTTGCGAGATGACTTCATCATTGGAGTCAAATCTTTTTCCACCAAGCCATTTCTTCAGGTTTGGGAACAAGAAGTAGTCGCTCGGAGCCAAATCTGGAGAATAGGGTGGATGAGGGAGCAATTCATAGCCCAATTCAGGGATTTTTGCCATGGCAACTGCACATGTGTGCACCCTTGCATTGTCTTGGTGGAAAAGAACTTTTTTCTTGGCCAAATGAGGTCGTTTTTTTTTCAAATCGTCATTGAATCGGTCCAATAAGTTGGCATAATATTCCCAAAAAACAGTCGCCATAACTTTATTGGCTGACAAACCCACCTTGGCCTTCTTTGGCGCCGATTCACCCTTAGAAACCCACTGTTTTGACTGTTGTTTGTTCTCTGGTGTGTTGTGATGGATCCATGTTTCGTCCACGGTTACAAAACGGCGCAAAAACTCCTCCATATTGCGATTAAACAACGCCAAACCTTCCTGTGAAGTTGTTACACGATTGCGTTTGTGGTCGACTGTGAGCAAACGCGGCACCCATCTTGCGGAAAGCTTTCTCATGCCCAAGTGATCATTCAAAATTGAAACCACTGAGCCATGCGAGATCCCTACGGCTTCCACAATCTCTCGCACTTTCAATCTTCGGTCGGCCAACACCATATCGTGAATTTTTTCGATTGTTTCGGGTGTAGAGACCTCAACTGGGCGTCCAGGACGTTCGGCATCTTCAGTGCTTGTACGGCCACAACGAAATTCAGTAAACCACTTTTTTACCATTGAAATCGATGGTGCAGAGTCCCCATAGTATTTATCAAGCTTAGCCTTGGTCTCGGTAATGGTTTTTTTTTCGCAAGAAATAATGCTTAATAAGCACACGAAATTCACTTTTTTTCATTTTCTCCTCAAATTAGTGAGTAGTCTGATAAAAATAGCTGTCAAACACATACTAACTGACGCAGCAAGTTTAAATTTTGACAGGAGTCAACTGACAGATGCCTGTTGACAGGAGCAGTGTTGCTGTTTCAGTAAAGAGGTCAGAAATTCACGGACTTATTGACCCGCCCTCGTATCCAGCTGCTTTTAAACGTTTTGAAATGGCTGCATGAGTGACACCCAAAGATTCTGCGAGCTCTTCTTGTGTTTGGCAACAATCTTCATAGAGTAATGCTTCCAGTTCTTCATCTTCAAACTTTTTTGGCTGTCCAGGACGTTCATTGTCTTCCAAGCCAAAATCACCACTTTTAAATCGTGCAAACCACTTTTGGCACGTTGGCTCAGCTAGCGCATGTTCACCATAAACTTCCACCAAAATACAATGACTTTCGGCAGCAGTTTTCTTCATATTAAAGTAATGAAGAAGAACTCCCCGCAAAAACACTTTTTCAGGCACAAAGTTCGACATATGAATGACATATACTGAAATGACGTACAATGACAGTAGTTTTCTAACGCATATTCCAATGGAATAATACAAGTTACGCCATCTCTTAGAAAACCGCAGTTATAGACCCAATATATGCTGACGATGTTCAATTGTACTTTAGTTTCCCTATTGGCATGATTTAAGATGCAATTGAACAAATAAACGACGATCTATGTTCTATTCTCGAGTGGTCAACACGCAATGGTCTAAAGCTGAATCCTAATAAAACTAAAGCCATACCAATATCCAAACATCAACAGTATCTCCCTGATTTCCCCCCTATCCTTTTAAATTCCTCGCAAGTTGAGTACGTTAACCAGGTAAAAAACCTTGGAATCACCTTTAACAATAAGTTAACTTGGGATGTTCACATAAATTCTATAATCAATAAAATATATGCGTCTCTACGTGGATTATCCACTACAAAAACAATTTTACCTACTCAAGTCAAACTCAAATTGGTAAAGGCACTAATAATATCATACGGCTGTGAACTGTTTGCGGATTCTGACTCGTACTCGTTTCAAAAACTAAAAGTTGCTTTCAACTTAATTGCGCGAGTTATGGTCTAAGCGTTAAGTTTAGATAAAAAAAACGGAACTTTACTTTACAAATGACATTTATTAATTGAATTGATTACAAATTTTGGTTTAACACCTAACCTATGATTTAGTGTGATCACATAAACTTGAATATCGGCCGGAAGCCCAGTAGACGTTTATTCAGCAAGTTCATGTTCTCACCTCTATAATTATTTGGGTTCAATTACATATTGCAGTTATGCAGTTTTGGCTGGTGTTATTGTTGTTGTTGTTCGTTGCTGTTGGTGGGTTGAGTGGGTAGCTGACCTTGGGTGCTAATGTCGTTGCTGATTTGTTTGGTCAGCATAATATGTTCTACTGCTGCTGTTGTTGTTGTTGTTGGGTGTTTGGTAGTAAGTGGGCCTAGAGGGTGTGTGGGGTGTTAGTGGTAACCGTAACTCCTCCCCCCTTAGAATAAAGCGACGGCCACAGTGATGAAATCGGGGCTGGAGCGAAGGATTCTTGTTTTTGAATTTTAGGAAGGTGATTGTGATTATGAGTAGGATGATGATTACTTATGAAAGTATAGACGATATTCCGGTGACGAGATGTAGATGTAGAGTTTCGGATCCTATGGTGTTCAGTTTCATTTGTATTATAGAGTTGGAGTCCTTCAATTTTTGTAGGTTTATGACGTCGTTGGTTGCTTCTGCATGGATATTGCTGTTTGGTGGGGGTGGGACATGAACTTCATCCCAAAAGATCTCCGGGTTATCTTCATATTGTATACCATTGCTAGTGATGCTGCAGTTATGGAAGTGGAGTAACGCCGTACCTTCTATTGCTGTTGTCTGGGTACTGCAAGTAGAATTTATTATAATTTTTGGGACATTTGTAAAAAGGATATAGTTTGGTTCGGGTTGTGATATGCTTTCAATTTTGCCGACATCATTGAAAAAGCATTAAGCAGCTATGTTGTTCAACAAGTTTCCAATACATTTTGATTTGGAGACTTCTTCTTCTAATTCGGGTTGGTTGCAGCAGTAGGTGTTTTCTATTTTGGGGCAAGGTGCTTTATAGTGCTGTATGTGTCTTTTATTTATATTTATATATTGATTTGTTATTATTAATTTTGTGTCATTGATTGGTAAGGGGATTATATGATATAAATAAAATTTCTCTGATGAGAAATTAGATATAAGTATATTGAATATAATATTCGAGCCATTGTAATAGGCTTGTAGTTTCAAAATTTCATAGATTTGTTCCGTAGAAACAATTTCAATGTTTTGTTTTTGTAATTTGTTTTGTATTATACTTAATTCGTTTGGATTAAGTATAAATTTAGGTATGATATTTAGTTTGCTTAAAAGCACTGCCTCAGATAGATCGGAAATGTGATTTGTTAGTAAGTCAATGTTAGGAGTTCATAAGATTATGGTATTGTGTTTCGATTAGTATATCTTGCTCCCGTTTTATTTTATTTGCCGTTTTTTCGAAAAATGATTCTATTATGCTTTGTTCTTTGTTAATATGGTTAGTGATTGTTTTTAGCCTCTCCATCATTTGGAGGTTTACAGTATTCTGACTATGTGAGATTTTGTAAGTTAGAGTTTATGCTATCTATTTGGCTGTTGATGTTATTTGCGTCGTTGATATCTAAATTCCCTGTAATAAATTTTATGGCGGATCCAAGTCCGTTGAATATGCCGCGTTTGTTTCTTATATTGAGATATATTGTTAAAAATTTTCTCTCGAATTCTTGGAATTTTAGTTTTGTTACACGGATAAGGTCGGTATTAATTGCATGTTTTTTGGAAAAGTTCGAGTGACTTAGCAATGTTCTGGATGTTATTTTTGTAGTCTTTCAGGTTGACTATATGAATGAGGTTATGAAAGTTAGGGTTAGTTCTTGCGGGTCCAAGACGGAGGGGTAGTATGCTTCGATTTTTTGGTATGTTGTAGACCTCGATAATTTGAGGTGAAGCAAAGGATATTCTGAAGAAAGGTAATAGAAAGGAAAAAATAGAAACAGATTGAGTGCAGTGTTTTTAACGTTTAGTAAGTTGTATTTTGTTAGTGTTTTGTGGGTTTGGTTAGTAATATTGTGTAGTGTACGAGTATTTGGGTAGTCTCTTAATCATATAAAAATGATTATACTACCATGTTAACGTTCATATGCCCTGAACGTGTTTATCTTAAAATATCTTAATACTAAAGGTCTTAATACTAGAATTCTTAAATTAATTTTTAATATAAACTTATTAGCTTGCGTCAAGGCTTTTGTGTTCTTCTTAACTTGCTTTTGTGAATTTTCTTTTTATTTTTAGTTAAAATAGTGAATTTGTTATCTTTAAGTGTTACGTGTTTTGAAAATCTGTTTGCTAGTTTATTTCGTCAGGCCTCTTTCCTAAAAATTACTTTATTTTCTGCTATGTCTTCAGGAACTTCTCTTGCGTTATTGAGCTTTTCAATTCTCTTTTTAGTAATGTCTTCAACTTTCTCATGTATTTTAGGGTACAATTCGTTAAGGTATTCGTTAAGTTTGGAAAGGTATTCGTGTTCGTTACCAAAATTTAAAGTTTTTGAGAATTTATAGGGTCGGCCGAAAAATAGTTCGTAAGGTGTATGTTTTGTTATGTAGTGAATTGCATTGTTGTATGTTATTAATGTTTCGGACAACATTTGGTCGTGGTCTGTACTGAGTTTAAATTCTTTTCTTTTCAACATTATAAGTCTGTAGATTTCAGTTAGTGTGGAATGCAGACGTTCTACAGGGGAGTTGCTGCTGGATTGTTGAAAAGAAGTATGATGAAGGTTAATGTGGTGTTGCTTGCAAAAGTCACGGAAGATGTTAGAAGAGAGCTCGGTACCTTGATCGCAGATGATCGATTTAGGTATGCCGTAAAGGCTTATGTAATTTTTAATATATTTAAGGGCAGTAATGCTGCTTCTGCAGCTAAGAGTGTAGGCGGAGGAAAATCGGGAAAATTTAAGAACTTGTTGATTGTGAATACTATAAATATCGATATGAACTATTTCTAGAGGTTTAAGGGGTATTTCGGATTTTCTAATAAAGGGCTTTGGTGGATTCCTGTCATATTTCAACATTTTACATCTATTTGGGTTCTCTGTTTGAATACGGCTCAAAGCGTCAGTATTTGTATTTGCCTTGCCTTTTTTGTAGACTATTTCGTAGTCATACTCTTCAAGTTTGAGACGCCATCTCACTAACTTTGAGTTTGGTTCCTTTAGATTCATAATCCATGTAAGTAGTTTATGATCGGTAACAATTTGGAATTCTCTTCCAAATAGATATGGGCGGAAGTATTTTGTAGCTCAAATGATTGCAAGTAATTCTTTCTCGATGGTTGAGTAATTTCTTTCACAGGTGGATAAAGTTCTGCTTGCGCAGCATATTGGCTTATCAGTCCCTATTCGACCTTGTGATAAGATAGCACCAAGTGCATGATTACTCGCATCGGTTGTAAGGATGAATGGTTTGGAAAAATCAGGGTGTTGGAGGATATAGCCATTCATGAGCAATGTTTTGCATGTTTCGAATGCGTTGGTATATTTTTGGTCTATGATAATTTTTGCATTTTTCTTTAACGAATCAATTAAGGGTTTAGTGAGTTTGGCCAGATCCTTGATGAACTTTCTGTAGTAGCTAATTAGGCCAATAAACGCTTTTATTTCAGTACGTGTTTTGGGAAGTGGATAGTTTTTTATAATGTCAATTTTTGCGGGATTCGGTTTGATGCCGATAGGTGTGATTATGTGGCCTAAGATAGTGATTTCTTTTTTCAAGAATTCGCACTTATCAGTTTGGATTTTGAGATTTGCTTTCCGGAGTTTATTGAAAACTAATTGTATGCTGTTAAGGTGTTTTTGTAGCGAAGTTGAGAAGATTATTATGTCATCGAGATAGACGAGACATATTTTACCTATTAGATCTTTTAAGACATGGTCCATCACCCTTTGGAAGGTTGATCTATCATTTTTTAGGCCGAAAGGCATTCGGACGTATTCATAATGTCCGAATTCCACCGGGTCGAATTGTTTTACATTTAAGGGTTCTTCAAGTACTATGGTTTGGTTTAGTTCAGAAAGGTTTGTCAGTTCTATGTAGCTAAACCCGCCTTTGGCATTATAGATTCCCTGTGTAATTTATAAATTTGGTTTAAGTTGCGTTAGGTTAATAAAAATGTTTCCATTATCCTTACTTACAGGTAGTTTTGCTAATATTTTGCTTCTAGCAGGGATTGTTATCTTTTCGGATGTGGGGTTCATTCTTATGTTTATTTTGATGGTGGCATATTTTGTATAAAGGATTTTGTTTTCTAAATCGATTTTCGCGTTAAGCGATGTAAGGGCGTCGATGCCTAAAAGGCCATCAAAAAAATTATGGAATTTGAAAATTAGAAATTTTTGAGATCCTTCTTGGTTGAATTCGTGAAAAAATGGAAGAGATGTCTGTTTTTCGAGTTTATAGTCTTGTTGAAATGGTAACAGGTTTGCATTTTATTTGATTTTCGGGAGGGATAAATTCGGGGTTAATACATGATGTACTAGCTCCTGTGTCTAGTAAAAATCTTAAAGCTCTATTAAAAGGAGAAGAAATTTCGATGAATGGTAGGGTAGTAAGATATAGTTTTTTATTTAGGTAGTCTGTGGCCTCTCCAAGGCTGACGTGAAAAAATTTCCGTCGTCTTGAATGTTGGAATCAGCGTTTTCGGGAAATTTGTCAGTTTGGTCGTGGTGATCGTTGTTGGGATTATTCGTCTCATGGTGATAAAGGTTCTCATTTCTTGATTTTCTTGACTGTTGGCTGGGGATATTTTTGTGGTGTACCTGTGAGTTCATATGTGAACTCATTGATGTCTGGGTATATGGTTCCATTCGTTGGTACCCTGAGTTGGAATTCGGAGTACAGTAGTTGTTTCTGGAGGAGTTTTGGGATTTTTGTTGGTATACCTTGTTTGTTGGGGTTCTTTGCCCAGAGTAGGTTGTATTTCGGTTATTTGAAAATGAGAGTTGATTTGAAGGTGCCTGATTATTTTGGGATTGTCGGGGGTTGTTTGAATTTGTATTTGTAATTATTCTCTTTTCTTTGAAGGTATATGGTTTGTTCTTTCAGACATAAAGCAGGAGCTTTTGCTATGAAATCTGGCTGCATGGTTCTAATCCTAGAGCCAAGTAGTTCTTTGAGTCCACTTACGAATGCATTAAGGCACATCTCAGAGTAGAGATTTTTCTTTGCCTTAATGACATTATGGTCTGTCTCATTTATGAGGATGTTATTGCAGAGTGCTGCTTGAATTTCAAAGAATTCGCCATGGAAAGCGTCTACTGACTTATTATATTGGTTGGTGTTATGGAGGTCCATTATGAGCATCGTTTCCGTGCGTTTGTCAGCAAATTGAGGGGTAAGGGTGTTTTTTATTTCATCCCAATTTAGTGGGGTACCAAACATATTCAATGATTCGCTAGCCTTTCCCTCAATTTTATTACGAATAGCTCTTAATAATATTTGTCCATACGGTGTTTTATCCGTTCCTCTAATATAGAGGAGAATTTCTTCTACATTATTAATAAAGTTATGGAGAAGTCGGGGTTACCATCGAACTTTGGTAAGTCCTTAATGGCGTCTGGGATTCTGAGAGAATTGAAGATGTCAGTCTGACTTAGGGTTTGGTTGGATTGCTCCATTTGGTTGGGCATTATGTCAGAGGAACTAGTATCTAGTGAGATATCGAGAAGAGAGTCTGAAGATTCGGATGTTGAGCTTCTGTCCTCTGGTATAGGGGACAGATCTTTTGAGAGTTTTCTTAGGTTGTAAGGAAAGAAACCGACTTTTGATTTACTTTTCTTCGAATTAGGCATTCGGAAGATCGAATGACTTGTTTAGTTTAGTGTTTTTTTTATATTGGGAAGCAAAAATTCCAAAAATAACGTATAAATATATATACGAGGGGCGTTCAATATATTCTCGGTATCGATATGAAGGAAAATGCGAATTCAATTTAAATTGTTTTTATTTTTCATTATAATCTCCCCTAACATCAATGCATTTGACACATCTTGAGATAAGCTTTTTTAAACCCTCAAAAAAATAAATTTCCTTCTCCTCCATGTATTGCCGACTTGAGTTCTTCATCATCCGAAAATCTTTTTCCACGAAGACATTTTTTCAAATCCGGAAACAGGATATAATCACTAGGGGCAAGGTCTGGACTATAGGGTGGGTGTTGGATTTCTTCGAAACCACAATCTCGCGCAGCAGCCTTGGAAACTCGCGCCGTGTGAACAGGAGCGCTGTCATGAAGAAGCAACACACCCGCTGCGAGTTTACCCCGGCTTTTCTTTTCAATTTCCTCCCGCAAATTATGCAAAGTGGAAGCGTAGGATGTGGCGTTGATGGTTTCACCTTTTTTTTGTACTCAATGAGCAAGATTCCCTTTGAGTCCCAAAAAACTGTGGCCATGAGCTTTCGGGCAGACGGAGTGACTTTGAACTTCTTCGGGGGGTCTGTTCCTTTTTTATGCCACTGCATGGACTCTTGTTTGCTTTCAGGGTCATAGGGGTGGACCCATGTTTCGTCCCCAGTAACAATTCGATCCATAACACCGTCCGCGTTCTCACTACACATCTCCAAAAGCTCTCTACACCATGCGATTCTCACTTTTTTCTGAGGCGCTGTGAGCATTCGCAGCGCACCCACCTTGCACTGACCTTTGAAAGGTTAAGATGGTCATGAGGAATGGTGTGAATGGTACCAATTGAAAGCTTGGTGATCTCTGCCATCATTTTCACCTTTATTCGGGCATCCTCAAGAACAAGTTTTTCGACTTCTTTGATGCTTTCTCCCGTACAAGCAGTAGCCGGGGCGCCTGAGCGGGGGTCGTCCTCAATGCTCTCTCTGCCTCTGTTGAACTCACTTGACCACTTTTGCACAGTTGATAATGAAGGTGCGGAACCCTGGTAAACAGCCACCATCTCTTCATGAATAGTTTTTTGACTTTTTCCTTGCTTAGTGAGAAATTTAATTACAGCGCGATGCTCAATTTTCACCATCATCGCCTCAGTTGCCATTATGATTCTGTTTAACTAGAGATAAAACACGAATTAATAATCACATTTATATGAAATTTTACATGAATGCACTAAAATAATAGTATTACTTGATAAATAAGTCAATTTATATATGCAACCACAGCTTCACCCCGATATCGAGAATATGTTGAACGCCCCTCGTATACTGCATTAAGATTTAATGTAAATTAATTTGTACTGGAGAGCTCTCTGATGGAGATCGCAGTGTCTTATATGCTAATTATTTAAATGTAAATTTAATAACTGGAGGACTCTTAGGTAGAGATCGCAGTAATTTACAAATTTCCCTCTTTATTCACCAGATCTAGCCCCAAGCGACTTCTTTTTGGTTCCTCATCTAAATACTGCGTTCGGATGACAGAGATTTTAGTCAAATGAGGAGGCAATCACCTTCGTGAACAATTATTTTGCAGAGTAAAACGCCAAGTACTATTTGGACGGGTTAGAGAGATGGGAGCATCGCTGGGAGAAGTGTGTAAAGTTACAAGGAGACTATGTAGAAAAATAAAAAAGAAATTTTGAGAAAAAATATCTTGTATCATTGTTCGGTCGGAACAACCCTCGTACATGTATCCAGTACCGAACTGTTCTAGATGTGGAAAGTGGATTTCGCTATGTTGTCTTAGATTTGGAGAAGCAATGTCTTCAACACAAAAACCAAGCTGACACTAATGCGATCAACCTGGAAATACATAGAGTAGCACTGGGAAAGTGACCAACATTGTCAGCAGGAAGTTGATCGTGCATCAAACAACCACCTACGGCTAATTATAGACCAAAAGCCAATATAACTCAAAATACAGAAGAGAAATAAGAGCAGGATTATTACATTTCAATGCCAAAATGAATCTACCAACCCGAACTCACTTCGCAGAGTATTTTTGTCAGAATGTAAAACAATTGTGAATTGTCCTAAATTGTAAGGCTTTTAATACTTGTGCAACTTTTTAGGTTTCTTCACTTTGAACCTTCGGAATAAAGTCAATTATTTAGAATCTCAATCCCGTGGAATTTGTGTTGGCTTGCGCACACCCATACAGACTCTCATATACTCCCTCGTCACTTCCAACCGTTTCGCAGAATTGATTAACTTTGTCTAAATTCTCGGAACTCTATTAATGGTTTTATAGGTACAATATAAAACAACAGAAGGTCCTTGTTGCAGCAAATTGAGAAATTCCCATAGCAAACATCAAACGACAGCACGTGGAATACGCTTTATTCGCTGATCCTTGAGGATAACGATGAGTCGTGCCATGTTTGCTCAACTCCCTCCCCCCCATCGAAAATCTAATTAAATCTAACACAAATATTTGAGCCAATGCGTAATGGCGGCAGTAGTGTTCAAATAACCACTTTCTGTGTTTTGTTTTTTTTTTTTGCTCTCCCTTTTTTAAGAGGGTGGATTGAGTTAAATTGCCAAAATATATGGTGCCCTTAGCAGTGATATGTTATAATACTTGTATGCGCGTACACATCCTTTATGGCAGTTTTATGTCTGTGCAAACTGTTCCATGCCAAGACATATTCGTAGCTCGGTTCAAGGTTTCGGCTCAGTTTTGATGGGGTAGCTGGGGGATGGTTACAGGATTTTTAATAATAAGTCACTTGGTGCTTAGTATGTGCTTAGTCGCATAATGAACACACAAGGGTGAAATTATTCCTTTCTGGTATCTGACTTGTGAAAGAGACCTTTCATATGATATGAACATTATTTCATAATCACGAGCTACTCGTAAGAGATAAGAGATAAAATAATTTGGGGGAGTTTTGGTAATTATGGAAACGTTTTACCCTTTCCTTCGATTAGGGGTTGACGTTTAAAAACCTCATTATCCTTGGTATTAAAGCTTTCGTGCTTCAACAATCACTTCTCAGAGTCAAGGTGGATGGTACCTATAAGTAGTATGATGGAGTTTGCATATAAAGGACACAGTTTTATTTACTAAATGTCTGTATGAATGGACTCATTTGCTTCCTTTAAATGTGTATAGTAGCTCGGTGTACACTATTGATTGCACTCATACGGTCCAAATGAGTAGCCATATTAAAAGCGACAGTTACACGGTTTGGTTTCACATCTAAAAGTGGGTCCTTGCTTTGAATAAAACTGAGTATACTGAGTGCACTCGTCTCATTTAGTACACCCATTTGAATGAATGCAATGTGTTATTGATTTCTAGCTTTAGAGAGTAAATCTGACTCGGCAGCAAAGGTAGAAGTAAGTAAACGGTTCACCACTACCAGTCGTCACTCCTCAAATTACCTACGACCAAATGGTGGCAGGTAGTGGAAGCACATTACAAAAAGCGAAGGTTGCTTCTCAGGGCACAGTAGCTAAAGCACCGAAAGCTACATCTGACATGCTACCTATCTTGCCTTCTATCCAGGGGTGGATGGCTCAGCTACAACGTCAGATGCAGGAACAGGAACAGGCTGCGCGTATGGACCAAATCTATGCACTACTTCCGGACCCAACGCACCTCGCACGCACCTATAAAGGTCCTTGCGCTGAATGTAAGTTCAATGATAAGTATCGAACGAAGATACGCACTTTTTGCGTTGCCCAAAGACTAAGCCCTGCTTTGTTTAAGTTTAAAATTACAATAAAAAAAACCAACCCAACTCCAGACTCAATCGACCTCATTCATCTCAGAACTCGAGATACTTTTTCGATTCGTGAGGCTGGAATGGAGGAAAATTATATCATTATTGACAGAGACTTTAACGCAAAACACAGCGATTGGTGGAGTAATACACCAAACATAGAGGGAACCTACCACTTACTTGGTTGGGTCAGCATAGTGTTATGTACCGGCTCACTTTAAAAGCGACGGATAGTCCGTCATTTCGCAGACATGGGTTCTATCTGGATCACCTATTGTTCGACACACGGATACAACTGACAGTACGACCCAAATACTTACGTTCGTGTATGACGCTGACCACTGTGGTCTAAGTTCCAAAATAACCGTTCCAAACGAAATTGCGGAACTGAATGAATTGGTTCAAAGATATTGACGAGAGCGAATGTTCGAATGTTCGATCGAGGAAGTTGACAGGTATATTAAATAAATGGACTAAAACTAGAGGACGCTGCCCCTCACCATTCGGTATCATACGACCCGTGGCGAGGATCAGACTAGCTGAGGGCTCAGTATTTTTAAAAATAACTCGCTCGTGAACGGATTATCCAGATACTTGGCGTCTTCTGGATTAGCTGGACTTATCTGTATACAGCGGATCTCTATACACATGAACCTCCCTTTCTCCGCAACTAGTGGGATCCCGTATGGAATCTTCAACTTCTAAAACAAAAACAAAATTCGAGACCGGTACCATTTTAAGACTGGACGGTAATGCGGCGACTATACCGACTACCGGCAAGGCTCTTCGAACACTGAGCAAAGGCAAATCTGTGGCAAGGCATAGTGCACCTTCAAAAGGCAAACGCACCGAGCCAAATCCCAAACTCTCACGGAGTGGCAAGACTGAGGCAAGCCATGGTGATATCACGTTCTCCGTTCCTAGCAGTACCAAGTTTGTGGCAGGTCACGGTCTTCCTACTGCTACTACAACAAACATTTTCGCTCAAAAAATAGGAGGCCCATCTTGAGTCGGCCAATCCGATCCTTCACGTATTATCAATGGACCTTGGATCCATTGTGGAGATGGAACAACATAAAGTAGGTTAACAGTATCCTAGAAAAGGGATTAACCAATGTTCCCAAAAGGTTGAAAGACTCCTCCAAGCGCCAGAGATGGTTGGAGGAAACCGCATTGGTTTCCAAAAGGCCCAAAATCAAAAGTGCCAAAACCTGCCCAGGACTTTCCAACGTCACATCTCTGAGGTCTTTTATCGAGATCCTGAAAGATGAAATAATGATGGCCGGTGATCGATGAAAGCGACGCCAATGGATCAGTTTCATCTGACCGGAGGCAGTGGGTCGGGCAGCTTCTTGGCCATCATGGGGGAAAATGCCGGACCACTTCCCATGACAAGCGATGCTGGCTGACACCATGGCCACGTCAAGCTCATAGCTTACGCCGATCGAAGCTCTCTCGATCTTTTTACAAATGCCGTAGGTGGAAGAGCAGATATTTAGTCGGCTGCGAGGATCGAAGTTGTGGCTAAGGAAGATATCCCTAGCAAATCTAGAACCTGCACCTAAATCATAAGTGAACCCTTCTTCTCAGAAGACATTCTGGAGATCATTAGGCTCTGTAACCCGACCCTTTCGACTCATGACTGCAAATTAGCATAACTGCAGCAATTAAGGGATCGATATACGAGTATATAATTGTGATTAATCAGGAATCCCTTACCCCTCTGACGCACACTAAGGGACATAATTCGTTTCAGATTCGAGTCTATACCCCTTTACAAGGGATACTGACAAGCAACCTCCTCTTCTGATCTTTGAACGTCGATATCCTTTCCTGAAATGGGTAACGACGACTCCGATCTTTCTGAGATGACAAACAGGCCGACTGTCTCCGCCACACACTGTCAGAAATGGAAACCGACGACGAACCAAAAAAAGATCATTTACGATCAGAGAATGAAGATGAGCTTTTGAGTACATTTTCAGAATCAGGGGAGTCCGATAACACCGTGGTGGAAGCTTCTCTGATTGACTGTAGCAATGATACGGTGCCGTCAGATTAGCCTCCGTCACTACAAAAAAGCCTCGGCCGCCCACAATCTGCGTCTATCCAAAGAAGTAGAAGATATCATCCTAGTTCAGGGATGGTTCGTGGACTTAGAATACTTGAATACGTTCCGCAGCATACAAAAGATCTCAGCGACCCCAACATAGCTGTTGCTAGACTGGAGACTTCTAAAAGCACTTACTGGCTAGAATCTGCATATCTTGGCCACGATTATGTGGGCCCTCTCCATGGTGATAACTTAGAAAAGGTAGTCTTGGAATCTGGAAGGCAAAAAACTAGCCTCATCATCGGGTGCGGCGCTAACGCACATCATACGGTATGGGACAGTACGGATATTAAAAATAGAGCTACTAACGCAGCTATTCGCCTTAAAGCGACTTCACAGTAGACAAATAAATTATTTGGCCCCGTTTATATTCTTAACACACTAGGAACTCTTCCAGAGAACATCGACTAGCGGAGTGTAGTTTTGATTGACAAAGACTATGTAAGCATCCTCTCTAGACCCTTCTGATGGAAAGTCGATACATTTCTATATAGATGGATCCATGGCTGATAGGGGATAAGTTTAATCTAAGCTTCTCCTTCCGCTTTAAAAATCACGCTGAGATTTTGGCGATTAAAGAAGTCCTGTCCTGGTTTAAGAAAAACGTTATACCTGCCAGCGATATCCGCATCTTTTCGCATATTCAAGCCGCTATTGAGTCCCAGGGCTCAGTCTCACTAAATTATAGAACCACCCTTGATTTCCGACCATCTCTTAGGGAGATGGTAGAGCCGGGGAACAGAAACATTCCAGGGAATTATATGGTCGACGAACATGCCAAAATTGGAGTAACTCTACCTATCCTACCCGACAAAGCCAGCATTGAGATACCTATCGCCACGTGCAAACTAAATACTACAGTTGGATGCTAATTGAAGAACAAACTTTAGGTTGACAGTTGGGTCAATACTATATGTCTACCGACCAAAGAAATCCAAGGCTGCATCTGAATGGCTCTAAGAGCTTGATCTTTCAAGATATTAAACATCTCAGCGCCATTATAGGTGTCATTACTGGACACTATCTTATAGGCAAGCATGCAAGAAGGCTTGGCATTTTTACAAATGGCTTCTGCAGAAGCTTCACGAACGAGGAGGAGGAGAAGACAATCCTCTACCTACTCTGTACGTGCTCTCTCGCAAAGAAGGAAATTAAACTTAGGAGCATTCTTCTACAATGACTTAATCAATTTGAACAATATTGGTTCCAAGAGTAGGAGGATCACAGATGCAAATGGCATCACAATCGTCCAATAGACCTAAGAGGGCTGATTTTTTTTATATTCAAATAGCCACTCTTACCTAACCTTAATGGACAATACGATACTCCAGTATACAGACAGATTAACAACGAAGACATAGTATTCTGCAATGGAACTATTGATGCATTTAACCGACACAAAAGTAGACTGCTGTCGAAACTTAAAACCTTGTACAGGCTGTTTACTGATAGGAGGCCATGACACTGAAGTCTTCGATCAAAAAGGAGTACAGGTCTTCCGTAAGTTTGTATTAGAACAACAAAATGCAGGCTGTAAACACCAGCAACTCGACTATGTCCCCGCAAATAAATAAAACATTTCGGAGGAAAGATCAAAGTGACCTTCATGACATGTCGCGTCCAAACTAGTATCCGATATTCAATGGAACAAAAGCAAGAAACAGTGCACCGGTGCCTGCTCGATTGACTTGGAGAAGGATGCTGTAGGGTTAGAGGGACTCTTCTACAAGTTGAACAGGATGGATATACATAAGCCACTACTGTGGCTCACCAGTAGACGGTTCATCATAAAGAATGGCGATGTGACTTCTGTTGAAATATTTGACATTAAAACCGGTCTGCAAAAAGGTGCAGTTAATTCAAAACTCCTGTTCAAAATCTACACAAGCGATCTTGTGAACTAACTTCATAATGCCACCGCGTACGCACTACGAGACTCAATGGAGTACAGATCAGGCCCAAAAATCGAGGTCATAAATACGCTCTTGCAGCGTGGCTTCAATAAGATTAAGATATATTGCGATGACTCGAAGTTGAAGATTGTGCGAAGTCGGAAACTGTTTTTTTTTAGGAAGCCTTTATCTGGGGCCTCTAGGGAAACCAGAAGGAGTTTGCGAAAATTTTCGCTTGTCAAAATATAGTCAGATACTCTGGGATTATTAATAAAGTGCCTATAGTTCCAGCACCAACCACTTCAGCGCCAAGTATCTAAAACTTCGTGCAAACGTAAGCCGAACATTCACGGAAGTAGTGTTCCGCAGTGTCGTCATTACTTTTACTGTAGGCACTGCAGGATACTGTATCACCTATGCCCAGTCCGCTTAAGTGCTTGGGAAAAGCCTAGTGTCCCATCACGACGCCAGTATGCAGGCTGCAGTCCTTCCTACTGATGGACAGCAGGAAAGCCGCTGACCTCGTAGAAACCTCGGCCGTATGGGTGCCGGGGCTGAGCTAAATAAAGCGCAATCTGAAGGACCAATTTCCAACCACTTTCTCTAACAGCTGGGTCGTATATCGGCTATAATATTCTCAGTAATGCCTTCCAAATTATAAATCGTCCACGGTCTGCCAGCGTTTGGCAGCTTCACATATTCCACAGAAAATAATCCATACGTCGCACAATCTGGAAATCAATTCACAGGTTCATTACACGATAATATGCATTCATCGAACACTTCTTTTAATAAATTAATTATGGGACGGCTATGTGGACCAATTCTTCCACTAATCCAGCGTACCAAACGGTGACTTTTTGTGGATGCTGTTATGACAAACAAAACGACCGATCAAGTCAAACATCACACTCTGGTTGTTAGATGAGAACTGACTTTATTGCTTCATATTAAAACTAACTTAGCCTAAACCTACATGCTATTCTTACTAATACATATACAATAATACAATAATTCTCTTACACTTCATATAATTCTATATATATAACAGATGCAACGGGGCGACGCCTCAACGCGGCAATCTTGCTTGTTGACGTAGCCAGTTAACCAAAAATAAGCATCATAAAAGAGCAATTTCGTTTTCACTTCAATCACCAAACGTACAACGCGCATGATGATCGAGCACCTTAATTTTTTGGACGAACTGGGTCTTGCAAGCTAATAAAACAAGATCTTTCGGCAAAGTCAAGCACAAAGTGAATGGATACATCCCCAATTGCTGTGCAGAATGGCGAATAGACTGCAAGAACAGCTTTTTCGGTGCGCACTGTGCGCCTTATTTGCAGATGCGTAAGTAAATGATCCACGGTTATTCGAATTACGAATATATTATTCAGATGGATAATGTCCACCGGTAAGTTATGCGAACTGAACCACAGTTTCGAAATAAATTTTCACAATTTGGAAATATTGCCAAGTTGACTGTCGTTGTCGTTATACCTTTCCTTCTTCCGGAAAAGACTTTTTTTTCGCTGCTCAAACCATTGCATAAGCTTATCCATCAATCTTACTCTGTAAAACTCTTTCGGAAAAGATCGTAAAAAGCATTTATCTAATCCGTCCCTAAGGGCGAATCTTTTCCCCCTTGCATTCACGAACCCATTGCATTTACGCCCTTGCCAGTCAGGGCCATGAAGTATTGTAAAACGCGAAAAGGGCCACGGGTGTTTGATGGCAAATCTCAAATCAATCCTACGAAAGAAAGAAAATAGTGTTTGATCTGTCAAAGGCATTTCACATACGAGTAGTTTGCATCGAGATCTTTTGCATTTCGGTTTGACAAATCTCTCCTCCGATGAATTAAAAAATAGGAACGTTTCGAGCCTGAAATCCATAAAATAAGTTCTGGTATGGCTCAGGGTTCAATTCTGTCCCCGAAACTCTTTTTAATTTTCATCAATGATCCTTTGTCTGCCACTTCTAATTCAGTATATTCTTTTATAGATGACAGTACTCTGATTTTCATATTTCTTGCCAGACATATGTACGTGCTCTTCAACACCCAGCACCCAGACATTGTCCATGAACGGAAATTGCATTTTTGATACTGAAAAACTTTCCGTACTCGGTAATGTATACCGATGATAACCTCCCTTGGAAGGACTACCTCTTCGTCAAAAATGATGCGAAAAGTGGTATAGAGAACACGAGAATTTCCCCCCTCTGATCAAGCGTATATTAATCCGCCCAAAATTGGAGTTCAATTCCCACATCTGGTGATGTGTCCCTAAGACGTCTCTGCACTTGCCAGAATAGATTCAAGACCGTGCCACAGGTAGTGCTACTATTACCCAATCAATTCACTTTCGCCAACACCAACCTTATGTCCGTTGCTTTACCTTGTTCTATCGTTGTTTCCACCAACGTTGTTGCAAGCATCCAACCAAAATCAAAGCTGCTGTCAGAGCGGACTGGTGTATTGTCCTGGAGAACATAGATTCCTATGCATAATCGACAAATAAAAATGTAATCACTTGAAGGAACCAACAAGTTCCATCGTGGTAAGCAATGTGTTTGCTTTGGTACATTCCTGTTCAGGACGCATGATTTGCTAATTAAATTCATCTAAATTGGTGAATGTTGTTTCCACACGAGTGAACTGTTATTGGCCTGAATATTTGAGTGAGGTTTAATTAGATTTTCAATTGGGTAGCGGGGTCTACCCACATATCTCTGTTAATTTAACAAGACTGGTTCCACAGGGAACAATGATCGAACTGGAGGACAACAGCACAGAAATAATTGGAGATCACCTGCAGGAACAATTTAATGATGTGTTTATCCCAAAAACGCAAATAGAACAATTTCGGTTAGCTGTTTCTACCTGCACAAACGATACGGTAGACATAACATATGTTGAAATGCTTCATAAATAGCGTGTTTGTTTAAGTTGGCATCCTTCTTACTCTGTTGTCACCCAAATTATCAGCACAATTATTTGGAACTGAATATGTCCACAGATTCACATACGACATACAACAAATAATGGTACGAGTACACTGGCAATTAATTTTTTTAGACATTATGGGCTTGGGACTTTGAACAGACCAGGAAATCCCAAAGACCTAGTGGACGCACTAGAATGCTATAATGCTGACATAAGTGGCATCTAAATAAATGCGACGACGAAACTTTGAAATAAGTTTAGGGATAAAGTCAAGGGGTTATACTCGTACATATGTGCATATATATGGACGAGCCCCGTTGTAACTTGAAAAGTAACAGCTTCTGCCAACTACCATCTATTAAGGGACTTTTGTTAAACTTTGATTAAATTGCATCATTGGCAATGCACTCATTGGCAATGCACCCATATCTCGCTTAACGGCCTAGACACGTTCCGGGAAACCCATACAAATTCAATCGGATACATTCCATTTTTTTATAAATTAACATAGTTTTTAGTTTCAAATGCATAGCAACTAATATTAAACAGAAATTCAATTCACAAACAACCAAAAGTATTGGGTCTATAACTTAATTCGGTTTTTTTTTTTATAATTGGCGCGCGCTCAAGGGGTTTTGTACCCTTAAAATGTTCGTACACAGCGCGGGCGAAGGAAATTTAGGGAGGAAGAAAAGACAGGTACCGATGTACATTGTTTTTAAATGTTTGCAAGTTATAACGACCAGGAAACACGGAGGTCGGCAGGGCATTCCATAAGCGAGTTGTACGGCTTAGGAAAGAATCACGATATTTAAGAGTACGTCCGAAAATGGGCTTGAGGGTACACTGATGAGCATTCATAGCGAGACGGGTGTTACGGTTGGAAATTTGAATGGGCGGAATGCTACTGGCAATTTCAATGGAGCACTGGTGGTGGAAATAGCGATAAAACAAAGTGAGACAGGAGACATTACGTCGGTGTTCGAGGGTGTCAATTGATTGACTGATATTAGTATCACCAATGAGTTTTATCGCACGGTTTTGAATCGTATCTACCAGGTGCAGAGATGTTTTAGGAGCACCTGACCAGATGTGGGCATTGTACTCCAGTTTTGGGCGGATAAATGCCTTATATATTGTGGCCAGATCAGAGTGGGTAAAATATTTCTTACATCGCTTGAGAAAACCTAGACATTTCGAAGCATTTTTGGCGACATCGAATATCTGGTCATTCCAACGTAAGTTGTCATCGGCACACATACCGAGAATGGAAAGTTTATCGGTTTCGACGATGCAAGTGCCATTCATGGATAATGGCTGAGTGTTCAAATTTCGCTTTAATGACAGCAGACAGCATTGAGTTTTGGAAGCATTAAATCCCACTCTGTTAATAGTTCCCCAATTGAATATGCTGTAAATATCTGAATTTAAAAAGCTTAACATACGCTGCCGTTCCCGTTCTACAGCCGAAGAGCAGGGGCGTGAGTCCGGGAACGAATATGAGAAGCAGAGAGTGCTGTCATCAGCGAAGGAATAAATTGGATTAGAAGTAGCAGACAAGAGATCGTTAATGAAGATTAAAAAGTGTGTCGGAGACAGAACGGAGCCCTGGGGCACACCAGCATTTATTTTGTGAATATCAGACTTGAAAACGTCCAAGACAACTTGAATTGAACGTTCCGAAAGGTAATTTCTAATCCATTGAAGAAGAGAGTCATCGATCCCAAGAGCACGCATTTTCGACAAAAGAGCCTGATGCCAAACTCTGTCAAATGCCTTAGAAATATCAAGTGCAACTAACTTGCTTTCGCCAGATTGATGTACGCTTTGGTTCCACTTTTCGGTGAGACATGCCATCAAATCACCAGTGGACCTGTTGCTACGAAAACCATATTGCTGGTCATTGAGAAGTTTTCGTGTTTCGAGATATTTCATGAGCTGACGATTTATCAGCGTTTCCATGACCTTGGAAAGAAGGGACGTAAGTGCAATGGGTCTGTAGGAGGATGGAGAAGAAGATTCGCCTTTTTTAGGGACTGGCTGGACAAATGCTGTTTTCCATCTGCTCGGAAAGAGTCCTAAAGAGTTGGACTGATGAAAAAGCTTACGCAGTGGTTTTGCCAGCCTAGAAGAACACCTCTTCAGAAGAAGGGGAGATATACCATCTGGACCAGCGGATTTATGCATGTTGAGATCTTTGAGTACTCTTGCTACTACACGAGTGCGAAAGTGGATTCGTCCCATTGTAGATTCGACGCACTCAAGTGTAGGCGGGGACAAAGCACAGTCTGGGAGTGTTGAGCTAGCCGCAAAGTGTGCAGCAAGCAGATTGGCCTTGTCCAAAGAGCTGACAGCTGGAATGTCACTGTAAATGAGCGTTGGGATGGAGGATGAGACAGAATTTCTAATGTTTTTGACGAATGACCAAACATTTTTACTGCCTTTGGGACATTGTAGTATTTTTTGCCTCAGGTTTTGGTCATATTGGAATTTCACACGCTTAAGAAAGGCGTTGCAGTCATTTCTGGCTCGTTTAAACTTTTTTCGGTTTTCCTCTGTCGGGTTGGTCTTGTAGGACCGAAAAAACAGTTCTCTAACCCTGACAGCCTCTTTACAGCTCGAATCATACCATTCCTTTTCTTTTGGTTTGATACTCTTCATCCGATGAGGGATAAAGCATCTCATTCCAAAGAGAATGAAATTTCTGTGATCATGTCAGCAGCGGCATCCACGTCGTTATCGAGGAAACATAAGTTTGCTAAGAGATGGCGTAACTTGTATTATTCCATTGGAACATGCGTTGGAAAGCTACTGTCATTGTACGTCATTTCAGAATATGTCATGCATTTGAAGCGTAAACAACAATAATTTTTTTTCACTCAAATATGTCGAACTTTGTGCCTGAAAAAGTGTTTTTGCGGGGAGTTCTTCTTCATTACTTTAATATTAAGAAAACTGCTGCCGAAAGTCATCGTATTTTGGTGGAAGTTTATGGTGAACATGCGCTAGCTGAGCCAACGTGCCAAAAGTGGTTTGCACGATTTAAAAGTGGGGATTTTCGCTTGGAAGACGATGAACGTCCTGGGCAGCCAAAAAAGTTTGAAGATGAAGAACTGGAAGCATTACTCTATGAAGATTGTTGCCAAACACAAGAACAGCTCACAGGATCTTTGGGCGTCACTCCAGCAGCCATTTCAAAACGTTTAAAAGCAGCTGAATATATTCAAAAGCAAGGAAATTGGGTTCTACATGAACTCAAGCCGAGAGACGTCGAAAAGCGGTTTTGCATGTCCGAAATGCTGTTGGAACGCCACAAAAGGAAGTCATTTTTGCATCGGATTGTTACTGGTGATGAAAAATGGATCCATTACGACAACCCCAAGCACAAAAAATCATATGTGAAACCCTGCCAACCAGCCAAATCAACGACAAAGCCGAATATCCATGGTGCGAAGGTAATGCTCTGTATGGGTGTGCTGTTTATGAGCTGCTAAAACCGGGTGAAACCATCAATGGACAACGCTACCGAACACAATTAATCCGTTTGAAGAGAGCAGTGGCCGAAAAACGCCCGGAATATGCGACCAGACACGAGGCAATAATTTTCCATCATGACAACGCTCGGCCCCACGTTGCTATTCCTGTTAAGAACTATTTGGAAAACAGTGGATGGGAAGTCTTACCCCGTCCGCCTTATAGCCCAGACCTTGCCCCTTCTGACTACCATTTGTTCCGGTCGATGCAGAACGCCCTCACTGAAATACGGTTCACATCAGAGCAGAATATCAAAAATTGGCTTGATTCATTCTTGGCTGCCAAGCCGGCGCAGTTCTTTTGGGATGGGATCTAATCTGAAGAGGAATATGAAGACTCCGTAAGCTGTAATGCGCTGTCATCGATCCTTTCCATTGTTGTGGATTGACCTGGTTTAAAAAAAAATTGTCCAACGTTATTTGTCTTACCTTGCTTTTTGCTACTTTTTCCAGTTCTTTATAACAGTTAATTGTTGCGTTAACTCCTCGACAAACTTTAGCGCTACGTTCTACGTCGGGATCATTTTGAAGAAGCAGATTAATTCTTAGCTTAGTTTTGGGCATGCAGCAGGAACTGGCTCCTTATCGAGGGTTGTTTCTGTGTCTAATTTGATCAGTTCCTCATACGAAAGGGGTTCTATCTGCATCTAATAAATCAATCACATCACGTTCTTCCAAATCCTCAAAGCCAAGATCAGAAAGAGCATCAACTTCAGGTTCATTAGTTTTTATGCATTCTGGCCATATATTTTTCCAAACATGGTTCAAAGTTGTTCATACCAATTCCTTCCACGATTCACTCATTTATTATTAGACTACATCACTAATGGACCGGGGCCTACATATAGCCGGTAATTAGAATCTCAGCATCATTTGTCGGGTCCCGTAGAAAGGAGATGCTTTGAATTGCATCAGATACAGAGGCGTAATACTTCTAAACGCCGCAAACAAAATCCTTTCTTCTACATTATGTGAAAGTCTAAAGACAATGATCCAGGACCAAATGGGTCCATATCAACGCAGGTTTCGAACTACTAAATTCGCCAGCGACCAAGTATTCGCGCTGCTTCAGACCTTGGGAAAAACTCAAGAATATCGTAACTATACCCAACACGTCTTCATCGATTTCAAGGTTGCTTATTATAATGTCTCTGCGGGCGAGGCAACAAAATCACCGCGCATCACTGAACACACCTAACGCTAGGTGTCGAAATGTTTGGATCGGGAGATTAGTTGAGACCCAGGATCATCTGGATTGTAAATTTTCATGACAATTTAAGTAAACCTACCTTTACGCACATCTATGGCCCAATGTAATTGTGCGTAGTGGGCATGAATGAACTGTGCCAAATCTAGAAAACAAGTTTCGGAGTAGTCTCGCGGTAATCCAGGCGACAACCAGGTGTTTTACAAGAAAACCAAGTAATTGGGAGTTGAGCGAACTCAAAAAGAGTATTCTTCTGAACAGCGTCTCTAAATAGACAATAGACTTTGACGCAATTAATTGTAGAAGGGCCTTGCTCAATTAACTTGCTAAGGTGTTCAATGAAGAGTTGAAGTAGAAGTAGTTTCCATGGATCTAAGCTAACACGCCCCTTCAGCTGGCGCCGTTTTTTTTTCAGTTGCCTTCAGTTGTGCACATAAAGTTGGTTGAAGTACCCTTCCACTTCTACGGGCTACCTTAGATGAGGCCATCCTCTACGACGTTGCTCCTTGGGGTTGGAGCCGAAATCTTCCCGGGCCGGAGCACAACTGTGTTTCGTAGATACTTCCTTGTTTTTGTTTTTCTTTTCTATTTTTACTTTTGAACGAAATTTATTTATTTGCATCATAGATCAAAAAGACTTTACAATCGAGGGCTTCATTATCAACCCACGGACATTTCGCCTCAATATTAATTAAATGATTTTTCCTCAATAGAAATTGATAAACAAATTTCTTCTACACACCCCCACACAGGATGAGGTAACTTTTCAAAAAGCGGTATGCATTAATTTTAACTGAATTTTAATCGTTTAATTTAATTTTAATCAGGGCGGGACTTCTTGTGATGCCATTCCCCTCCAATTTCATTTATCAACAAAAGATGGAAATTGCTTGGAAAGTAAGGTTTCAATTAAGAGATATCTCACCCTTAAGACATTTTTTTTTTTTTTTTAATTATCAAGTTCTGTATAAAGTTTGCCTTTCCCCATGACGCGCTGTTGAAGAGTTATAAATTGTCGGTGGTTGAGCTAAGTTTTGTGCATACAAGGGAAATATAGGCGCGCCAGATAGGCCATATCCGGTTTTGGGGGGTTTTTTCGTTTTATATATTGTGTACGTGTTTCATTGTTAATCATTTATGTACATATTCGCATAATTGAAATAAGGAGGTTTTATGTGACACTTGGTGTACACATATATCTTTTAATGAATATGCCAATCCGTCACTGAAGAAGCAGTGTCTGTGGTATAGCTTCACCCTTACCTTACCTTACCCTTCGTTTGCCCGACTCGTTGAGGGTTAAAGAGGAAGAACACCAAGAACATCTTTTCAATGTGAAACACATATTTATCTTTCGAAAGTCTTAAGACCAACGTGGTTTCAGCTTGGTTTAAAAATATGGTATCATGGATTCTATCAATTTCTTCTTTAATTGCTCCCTGTACAACATCCACAATTTTACAACTATTGTACTCCGAAATGGTTTCACCCTCAATGTTAAAAAACTTCGTCAGACTTCGATTAGGTCACACCAACATAACACATTGCCATCTTATTACCAAAGATTAAGTGCCGAGCTGACCATCGACCAGTGCATACGCGCATGTGCACTCGTAAATGCGCCCCTCGCGTAAAGAACAACCAAAAAAACAAAAAGCCGCGCGCGAGTTCACAAAAACCCAAAAAAAAATTCGCTGTGCGGGCACCAAACAACAAAACAAAATCAACAACAACAACGCGCAAGTGCAGTGTAACCGAAATCCACAGTACGGGCATTCCTACTTTCATGCCCCTGGTCATACTGTTAATAGCACTCGGTCACTGGTCACTGCCGTTGCTGTATTACATTGTCATACAGCGCGTGCTGTGGGTTTGAATTTTGTTGGTGTGCTGGTTCCTATTGTTGTAAGGGTGTAACACCTACAACAATTTGATTCGGTAAACCAACTCTGAGTTTGTACTTCACATCTGCGCTTAGCAACGTCGGTGTTTCTGTTTCTTGTGTTTGTCTGTCTTTGTAATGGCTCGGGAATTCAGAGTGGATATTGCCAATATACGCGGGCTAAAACGGAATCACTTTCTGGGTACGTCCATGTCTGCCAGACCATGGTACCTAGTTTTAAGTACTGCTGAGGACTGCCGGTAATCCTGCCACCCAGCAGGACCTATGACTTTAACTGGCCAAATCGTAGCAACCTTCGATGGCATCAATCTGAAAGCGTTTACGATATGACCTGTATTGCTCTACCCTACAGACCAGCTGTTTTGGCACTTAGTAAAACACAGGTAGATCCCCGCCCACACCTCTCAGATCACTCTGATCTGAAGCTACCTGGCTACGAACTAGTGTCATTGTTCTCACAGCGGTCTCGCCATTTACGTGCGTCGTGATGTAGATTACCAAACTCCACCACAATGTAGACCCTATTCTAATCCGGAATTCAATTTCATGTGGATAAAATTCCATATCCGTAAGCAAATTATCCACTACTGCTTTATTTACAGAAGCCCCAAACTGGACAGCAACTCGACCTTTCACGAGTTTGATGCGCTGTCTGACTCCATTCAAAGAATTGTATCCCTGTATCCTCATACTGAAATCGTTATTACGGGCGATTTCAATATACACAATCCCGGGTGGCTTCGACATTCTGGACAGACAACACCCGAGGGACGGTGTGTTGAGAACTTCGCTGCGGAAAATAACTTAACGCAGCTTGTAAATGAGCCCACACGAATACCAGACGTTGATAGTCATACCGCCAATACCCTGGACTTGTTTTTAACTTCTCACCCTGACAAGTACTGCGTTGACGTGCTCTCCCCTCTAGGCTCGTCGGACCATTGTGTCATATCAGCTAAATTCTCGTACACCGACCACACAGTTAGAGAAAAGATTCCTAAAAGAACCGTATGGCAATACGAAAAAGCCAATTGGAGCGGACTTAACAACTTCTTTAGGAAATTTAACTGGTCGTTATGTTTCCTCGATAACGAGGTGGATGCCACTGCTGACATGATCACTGACACTATTCTCCTTGGAATGAGATGCTTTATCCCTCATCGGATGAAGAGTATCAAACCAAAAGAAAAGGAATGGTATGATTCGAGCTGTAAAGAGGCTGTCAGGGTTAGAGAACTGTTTTTTCGGTCCTACAAGACCAACCCGACAGAGGAAAACCGAAAAAAGTTTAAACGAGCCAGAAATGACTGCAACGCCTTTCTTAAGCGTGTGAAATTCCAATATGACCAAAACCTGAGGCAAAAAATACTACAATGTCCCAAAGGCAGTAAAAATTTTTGGTCATTCGTCAAAAACATTAGAAATTCTGCCTCATCCTCCATCCCAACGCTCATTTACAATGACATTCCAGCTGTCAGCTCTTTGGACAAGGCAAACTGCTTGCTGCACACTTTGCGGCTAGCTCAACACTCCCAGACTGTGCTTTGTCCCCGCCTACACTTGAGTGCGTCGAATCTACAATGGGACGAATCCACTTTCGCACTCGTGCAGTAGCAAGAGTACTCAAAGATCTCAACATGCATAAATCCGCTGGTCCAGATGGTATATCTCCCCTTCTTCTGAAGAGGTGTTCTTCTAGGCTGGCAAAACCACTGCGTAAGCTTTTTCATCAGTCCTACTCTTTAGGACTCTTTCCGAGCAGATGAAAAACAACATTTGTCCAGCCCGTCCCTAAAAAAGGCGAATCTTCTTCTCTATCCTCCTACAGACCCATTGCACTTACGTCCCTTCTTTCCAAGGTCATGGAAACGCTGATAAATCGTCAGCTCATGAAATATCTCGAAAAACGAAAACTTCTCAATGACCGGCAATATGGTTTTCGTAGCAACAGGTCCACTGGTGATTTGATGGCATGTCTCACCGAAAAGTGGAACCAAAGCGTACATCAATCTGGTGAAAGCAAGTTAGTTGCATTTGATATTTCTAAGCCATTTGACAGAGTTTGGCATCAGGCTCTTTTGTCGAAAATGCGTGCTCTTGGGATCGATGACTCTCTTCTTCAATGGATTAGATATTACCTTTCGGAATGTTCAATTCAAGTTGTCTTGGACGGTTCCAAGTCTGATATTCACAAAATAAATGCTGGTGTGCCCCAGGGCTCCGTTCTGTCTCCGACACTCTTTTTAATCTTCATTAACGATCTCTTGTCTGCTACTTCCAATCCAATATATTCCTTTGCTGACGACAGTACTCTCTGCTTTTCATATTCGTTCCCAGACTCACATCCCTGCTCTTCGGCTGTAGAACGGGAACGGCAGCGTATGTTAAGCTCATTAAATTCTGATATTAACAGTATAACTAATTGAGGAACCACTAACAGAGTAGAATTTAATGCTTCCAAGTCACAATGCTGTCTGATGTCGTTAAAGCGAAATTTAAACAACCAGCCGTTATCCATGAATGGCACTTGCATCCTCAAAACCGATAAACTTTTCATTCTCGGTATGTGTGTCAATGAAAACTTACCTTGGAATGATCACATATTCGGTGTCGTCTAAAACGCTGTGAAATGTCTAGGTTTCTTCAAGCGATGTAAGAAGTACTTCACCCCCTCTGATCTGGCCGCAATATATAAGGCGTTTATCCACCCGAAATTGGAGTACAATTCCCACATCTGGTCAGGTGCTCCTAAAACATCTCTGCTCCTGCTAGCTAGGATTCAAAACCGTGCGATAAAACTCATTGGTGATACTAATATCAGTCAATCAATTGACACCCTCGAACACCGACGTAATGTCTCGTGTCTTACTCTGTTTTATCGCTATTTCCACCGCCAGTGCTCCATTGAAATCGCCAGTAGCATTACGCCCATTTAAACTTTCAACCGTAACACCCGTCTCGCTATGAATTTGTTTTATTACGGTTGCTTGCTCCGTGCTTTCCGTGTAATAGTACGGAGAAGAGAGCTTGAACCGGAAAGAGAGAAAAGACTTTAGTTCAAATCGTTATAATAGTTTATTTAAGTTCTTATAGTTAAAGGCCCGCTGTGTATCCAAGGGCTGCGACCTTTACTGTTTGGATTATTTTCAATCTCTCTCTGTTTGTTCTTCCCAACCACTGCCTTTTATACCAAATTTTATCCTAAATTCTGTTTGTCTACTTAAGCAATGGCTTCAGTACAAAATAATTTCCACGATGCATTTTTCATTTATTGATGGGATTTCCATTTAATTGTTCCAAGTGTCCCAGTTAGTTACCCTTTCGTGTCAGCGCCCATGATCGTTCGTACGATCGGTCGGTAATTTGATCCATTTGACATAGAACGGCTTGCTGCCGACACTTAATGCCTGCACCGTGTTGTTATTATTGAGTCGGCATTTTGCCTTTGACCCATATATCACACTTCGGGGTGAATGCATTGGATTGTTTACAAGTGTTTCGCTTGTGGCAGCGTAAAGTGGATTCTCCACTGGGTTATGACGTTGGTATGGGAATCACTTATTCTGGACATTGTGTCTCGATTATGGGTGTGAATTATGATGTACTTGTTGCTATTGGAAGATGCATGTGTTGCTTATGGGGTGAGAATATAGTAGTGTAGCGGAGTACTACAAATGCTCATCAGGATACCCTCAAGCCCACTTTCGGACGTACTCTATGATATCGTGATTCGTTCCTAAGCCGTACAACTCGCTTATGGAATGCCCTGCTAGCTCTTTATAATCTTCAAACATTTAAAACCAACGTTCACCGGTACCTCTCTTTCTATCCTCCCTGATTTTCCGTCACCTGCGCTGTGTGCAAGCATTTTAAGGGTACTTAAATCTCTTGAGCGCCCGCAAATTACAAAAAAAAAACCTCCTCTTTGTCACCTCTGCGAAAAAATACGAAAACATGCGAAAAAATCAACCACAACATGATGGAACTATATATCTTCAAACAGTAAGCTGATCGATTTACTACTAAAAGTACCATCTTAACAAAATATGAATGTTGTTTGTAAACTTTTAAAAATTCTTAATTTAGTGAACATATCTAGCATGGTTTCAATTTACTATCTTTTTGTTTAAAAGTTCATTCAAGTTTAAGTAGCCGTAAGCCCCAGCAGCTAGTGATATATCTAGAAAAATTACTATTGTAATTAACTATTAATAAATTATTCTAATGTAATAATAATTATAATAATTCGTAGTTCCTAAGAGTATCTTCTTCATTAGGTAGCAACTGAGAATCGAATAATACAAAATATATCAATTTCAAAAATGTAATTAAAAATATCTATTGTCTAAATATTAACTTATTCTTTAGCCCTGCTTAAGATTCCCAAGTTTGATAATTATATATTGTCAAGGCAGACGGATTCTTCTCAATTAGGCCCATGTCCGCATCCGTATGTATGTGTACCGTGTTTTTTTTTTTTTTGTGTTTTCGCTTTTTGTCAGATTCAGATGACATTTTATACACTACATACAGTTTGTCGAGAAAGTGTTTTTGTAACCAAAAATATTGTTTGAATATGTGTACTTTTCCTTATATTTTTTTTTTAGCTTTTTATTTTCATTTCTTAAAAGTAATATTTAAGTAAATAAATAACAAAGAAATGTTTTAAATTTTATGAAAAAAAAATACATAACAAAAAACAACAAATACGAAAGGATTCACAAAATTATAATGTCAAGAAAGTGTTTTTATTATTTTCTAATATTTTGTGTGGCGGCCTTCAGCTTCGATAACAGCTTGTAATCTGCTTTTCATGGATCTAATTAATTTTTTAAGTCGTATTGGTGAGGTATTTTTGACCATTCTTCTTGAATAAATTGCGTCAACTGATTTCGCGTCTTTGGACTTCTTTTACTCACCTTTTTTTGTCAAATGTGCCCACGAATTCTCTATAGGATTTAGGTCTGGGCTCTGGGTAGGTGTATCAATCACTTTGGTAGAGTTGTGAAGCAGTCACATCTTAACTGTGTTCTCCTTGTGCTTGGGATCATTGTCCTGGTAAAATTTGAATTTGGTTTGTTGGTAAAATCACCGCCGTCGAATCCAAATTTACGGACACTACTGTGTAGATAAGATTGCAAAATGCTTAAGTACTGCTTCGCATCCATGTGGCCTTTGCTTGATATACAAGCCCACACCATAACGAACAATTTACCAAATTTGACTGTTGGTATTATATTTCTGTTATCCAAGACTTTTAAAGGTTTCCGCCACACTCTACTGGCTCCCTCGTTATAAGAGAGCATCATTTTAGTTTCGCCACAGAAAATAACGTCATTCCATTGTTCACCAAGCTGCCAAATATGCTCTGTAACGAACGACATCCTTTTCCTTATGTTGCCTTGTGAGACTCAAATAAGATATCAACTTTATTTAAACGCCGTTATAAAGGCTGGTATTTCTTCTAAAAACAAAGTCCTACACGATGTTTCTACCATTAGTACTAACAGAGCAATTTCTATTAACATGGGTCAGGGTACACCAAAGTAAGCCTTTTCTTAAATCCTCGATAAATGATGTCAACATTGGAGATAGACCCTTACTGTAGAACGATTTAGGGGACACCCTGTATATTAAGGCCAGATCAGTGAGCGAAAATTATTTCCTACACCGTTTAAAGAAATCTAGATATTTCGCAGCATTTTTGACGACATTGAAGATGTGGTCATTCCAACGTAGGTTGTCATTGACACACATACCGAGAATGGAAAGTTTATCGGTTTCGACGATGCATTCTGCTGTCCTTAAAGAATTTAAATTGTACCCTAAGGACAGCAGACAGCGTTGTGTTTTGAGAACATTCCTTTCCACTCTGTTGATAGTGTGGAGCTTACATACGTTGACAAGAAGGGATTTGAGAATATAAAAAGCAGAGGGTACTGTCGCTAGCAAAAGAATGTATTGGATAAGAAGTGGCAGACAAGACATCATTGGTAAAAATTAAAAAGCGGGTCGGAGACAGAATGGAGCCCTGGGGCACACCAGCATTCATTTTGCGAATATGAGGCTTGAAACCACCCAAGATAACTTGAATTAAACGTGCCGAAATGTAAAAGGCGAGAGTTGCCGATCCCAGTTGCACCCAGTTTCAACAAAAGAGCCTGATGCCAAACTCTGTCAAATTGCCTTACACATATCAAGTGCAACTATCTTGCTTTCGTCAGATTGATGTACGCTTTGGTTCCACTTTACGGTGCGACATGCACTCAGATCACCAGCGGACCTGTTGTTATGAAGACCGTACTGCCAGTCTTAAGAAGTTTTCGTGTTTCGAGATATTTTATGAGCTGACGGTTTATAAGCGTATCCATTAACTTGGAAAGAAGGGACGTAAATGCAATGGGTCTGTAGGATGAAAGAGAAGAAGATTCGCCTTTTTTAGGGAAAGATGAAGGATCTCATTCCAAAGAGAATAGTGTCTGTGATCATGTCAGCAGCGACATCAACGTCGTTATCGAGGACACATAACGACCAATTAAAATTCCTAAAGAAGCTGTTAAGACCGCTCCAGTTGGCTTTCTCGTACTGCCATACGGCTATTTTAGGAATCTTTTCTCTAAATGTATGGTCGGTGTACGAGAAATCAACTGATATGACACAATTGTTCGACGAACCCTAAGAGGAAAGCACATCAGCAGTGTCTAGAGTGTTGACGGCATGTATAAGTTATGGAACATTACAATGACTAACTCGAATGCTTAAATAAGCTGGTCCCACTGGCAGAATATCTAATGATCATTGTCCATCATGGTCCATCAGCATCAGAAACAGCAAAAACATCTTGCCCGCAATTACTATGCACATACTCGTAGCAACAACAGAATGCAGAACAACACCAACGTCTACGTTGCAGGCATATCAACAGCATATCCAACGAAGTAAACAACGCTCTGATACCGTTGCTGCGTCTGCAAAGTTAAAGTTTGCAGCCTCGTGAACGTTAACTCCTCATGGTAAACAACGCCAATTGAATCTTTCGATGGGGCAGGCCCTATGCGTAGCTTAAGTCGTCGCCCTAGTGACACAAGAACGTAACTACATTTTTTACGATTTTGGACTGGGTATAACATCTTTCTTAAAATATAGCATTCTATATACTCGTATTGTGGCAAAAAATTGTACCTCTAAGTGAAGTAAATTGTTAAAAGTTAATTTTTCAAAAGTATTCATTGAACTCATAAAAATGAAAAATAGTAAAAAAAAAATCATAAAATCGTCTCTCCTGAAAACTAGCAAATAGACACACGTTTTTGTGTCACTAAGGCGACGAAGTGTTCATTTAAAAGTTAGTTCTTAAGTTACCGAGCGTGCGTTCAGTTTCCTTATAGAGGAAAATAATAAATCTAAATTATCAAATTATAAATCGAACTTTTATTTTATTCGTGTAAATCGGACATAGTTCTCAAATTTACTTGTATCAACGTCTGGTATTCGCTAATTTACAAGCTGGGTTAAGCCGTTTTTTGCAGCGAAGTCCTCACTCCGTCCTTCGGGTGTTGTCTGTCCAGTCCATGTTGCTTCATACTTCTTCAACTTCTGGGAGAGTCCTTCCACGCTCCAAATATCATACGCCGTAGTCTCTTTAGATGCGCGTCCTTTGTCACCTCTTCTCATTATTTGCAATCATCACAGTACAGTGCTGTTCAAAACAGTTGGTCAACGGCCACATGCGCACAGAGAGTTAGAGGTGTGCACGTCCTCTTTCATTTGTTGTTCTCTGTCAGTTGTCATTTTCGGATATTTTTTTTTAAATTTGAATTTTTGTAAGAGCGAGCTTAAGAGACCTGCGCAATAGACAGGCCAACTGTTTTGAATCGCGTTATACCACGGGTATTTTTTTTTTTTGGGTTACTGGAAATGTTAGATAGATTTGGCTACTATTCTTATGATATTGCGATAATGGATCAACTGGGTTGACAGCAAACGATATCTCACCCTGCTGCACTTTGTAGGGCTACTCGTATTTCTGTGTAACGAATTTAGCTGCGATGAGATAATTGTTTGTCGACGCATCGCATATTTTATTTGTTATATTAGCACGCCCCTGATTTTGGTGAGTCGACATTAGACATATGTCTAATTAATTTGTGGATCCCCTGGTTATGAAACCTAGCAAGTAAACCTACATACACTGTTGTGCAAAACATACCGGACTTTTATCGAACATTTTTCTTCGGCGAATTTCAGGGAACAGAAAGAACCTAAGTAAAATTTGTTGTCAATTTAGGAAAACTTATTGTATAAGTGTACAAATAAAAGAAAAAAAAAAGGTTTTGCTATATAACAAAAAAAAAAACTTAACTTAACTCGGTAACGGCATGTGCAAAATATGCCGGATTTTCGTTAAACTTAATATTTTGTTCAGTAACTGTTGTTTTTTAGCCCTCTAACCGTTTTAACCGTCTACAGACGGTCTGTATTAAATTGAACACATTTTGAGCAGGTATTGTTTATGATTTACGGGACCGTTATAGATATACTTACAAGTAACATACGTTCACGCAGCTGGTGAAGTGCCATGTTTTTCGATGTGTTTTTCGGATGTTATTGTTAGTTGATTACAATAAGCCATCGAAGTGAGTGCTTTTAATTAATTTAAGAAAAGGTGATGTTTCAAAAGTCCATAAAATATTAATTATCCATACATTTTCGTTGTAAAAATTACGGTAGGTGCTAATTGTTATATCTTATTACAATATGTTATCAAATTTGTAAAAGTAAGTAAGAGAATATAATTTTGACAAGGATTTGTGAAGACCGTTTGAAGACGGTTAAAACGGTTTGCGTCAAAAACTTACTTTCTTGGATTTTTTGTACATGATTTATATTTTAGTTCAATTTTTACCTGTATAATCTTCTTTGGTTAAGAAATGGATAATGAACGTTGTGCCTTTAGAAATGATGGTTAAGATATAATTAGATCTCCGGAAGATAGGCGTCGAGAGTGCAACCTCTCAAAAATGACTGAGGAGGAAATTGAAGAAATTATACAGGATATTGATGATGAGCTTATCAACGATGACTTTGATAGTGATGATACCGTGGCTGATCCTGATTATCAGATCGAATATCAGATAAAATGTTGTGAAACAATAAAATCAGCAATTTCGGAATGCTTGCGTGATTCAAGTTCGACATTCGTCGACGATGCCAATTGGTCTCTAAACATAATTAATGCTCCAAGTTAGTACCATTTTGTTTGGCCTATTTTATTATTGTATATTGTGATAATTTTTTTACATCATTAGTTCCAACCACATCATCAATTACACCAGCTCAGTCATTATCAACGTCTTTATTTTTCAAGCCATCAAAGCGAGCACGGACACCACTACCAGAAGTAGAAGATGACGGTCCTTACATAGTTCCATCTGCTGATGGTTTTATCGGAGCAAATTTGGCGAGTATTGATATAAAATCAAGTGGATTCTCAAATATTTTGTGGAAAAAGAAACCAAAAGAATGCAACGAAGTTGCATTTCAAGGCAACAGTACTCTTATAAAACTGCTTGCTGAATTTGAAGAGTCCATTACAATGTTTTCAATATCTCCTTACTTTGGATATAGTGAAAATTATCGTTGAGGAAACTAATCGTGCTGCTCAACAAAAGGATATAAATACTTCGTTTTCAATCACGGAACAACAAATTCATCAATTCATAGGCTGCATTTTATAATATGTCGTTGTATAGATATCCAAATTTAGAAAGCTACTAGCTGGTTTTACCCGCTTCGTTGGGTCTTTAATATGCAATTTAATGTACACTCTCAATTTTCTAAAATATGAAGGCATTTGACCCGCCCAAGTTCATCCACACCCAAAACTATAATTCGTTTCCCGTTGATTAAAACTTTTTACCTGCAACTTCTTCAATTTTTTTTCCTTACTTAAAAATTGCAGAGCTCAATATTCATTGTGCAACAGTAATGCACGTACATAGACATTTCATTTGTTTGAGCTAAACATAGAAGTGTAGAGAATATATTTACTGTCAATAAGAAAAGACAATTCTGTAATTAATGTTGAAGTAATTTATTACATTTGAAAAACTTCCGTTTATACAATGTTTCGTGTTTTTCCGGTTGGGGTATAAATGAACAAATTATCTGGACTACCAACTCTTGAACATCCTACATATAGTTGGTCATGGGAAAAGCAAGGCTCCTCTAGTTGTAAACCAGCAACAGCTAGAGTTTGTCCTTGAGATTTATTAATAGAAGTGGCAAAACTCAGACGAATCGGGAATTGTAGCCTTTTGAAGTGAAATGGTGTGTCTGATGGTATCAGAGGAATACGTGGTAGAACAACGTCTTCTCCTTAGCCACAGCCAGTAAGAATAATTGCTTCGATAACATGATGCATTAGTTTTTTAACCACAAGTCTTGTCCCATTACAAAGGCGAGGTTGATCTAGGTTTTGCAAGAGTATGATTGGAACTCAAACTTTTAACTGCAGTCGATGGGGGGGTAAACCTTGTGGCTCTAATGAATTTAGAAATTCAGTTGGATAGTTAACAGATTCCGATAGGTCGACCACAGTGTCAGGAGTTGACTATTGGTGTTTGCTCAAACGCGAGTTTTTGTTTTTTACAACGACGAAAGAAAAAAACTAAGTTATCAACGACAAAAGTATTTATTTATTCGAACCTTACATGCGTGTTGTCACCTTGACGATCCATCAGCGAAAGAGACTGAGGCATAGAAAAAATATGTTACGTTACATGCATGTACATATGTTATGTACTTCATGAGTTCAAGTGGACTGTACAATTAATTAACTATTTACTTTCGATATAAAATACTCATTTGGTACAAGTTAAAATCAAATAGGGTAAGTAAACAATGTTTGGTAAGTTTCAAAAAATAGAGAAAACAATTAGGTACTATTACAAAGTAATGCAAGTGAGTTTATATGAATAATTCAAAAATATGTATAAATCATGAACAATTGGTGTTATTAACAGTGATATTTGTTGGTGCAAGAATAGCTCCTTCGCATAGCCATCTATGATTGTGATAATTTTTTTTGAGGTTCGGAAATACTCTTTCCACTAGTTCATCAACTGACTGCACCACAGTACTGACTTGATCAGGACTTAAATTACCATCTCTGTCAAGGGTCATCTTTTTTTCTCCAAGTTTAATTAAATTTTGAGCAAAGTAGCCTGATAATTGATCTCCATAAAGATGTGCTCTCATATTTGTGGAAAGTTTCATTGTTTGCACATGGTACCACAGGAAAGAAGTCTTAAGGCAAGCTTTGATTTCATCTGTTTTGGTTCCTTTTGGGATGACTGGAAGCGTTTGTCTAAAGTCTCCCGACAATACAATGGTTATACCTCCCATCAGTGACTTGCATTCTAATATGTCTTGCAGTGTTCTGTTAATTGCTTCAAACGCTTTTTTATGGGCCATTGTACATTCATCCCAAACTATAAGTTTACACCTCTTAAGAACCTGAGCCATTCCAGACGATTTGCTGATATTACAAACAGGTGAATCATTAGCAGCTAGATTTAATGGAAGTTTAAAAACAGAGTGAGCTGTTCGGCCCCCAGCAAATAGCGTAGCAGCAATGCCGGATGAAGCCACAGCTAAAGCTATTCCTTTCTCTAGTCGTACTTTAGTGAATAAAAGCTTTGTGATAAACGTTTTCCCTGTGCCGGCCGCCTGGAGCGTCAAGAAAAAATATGCCTCCCATTTGATTGGCAACTTTATTAAATACAGCAGAATATATATGTCTTTGGTCTGGTAATAACTTTGGTTCATTTTCCATAATGTAGTGAGACCATCGATGTCGTAAGAAGTCTCCCGGAATAGCTCAGTATTTTGATTATTCAGTTCTGTTCTGTTAGTTTGAGGAAGACCAAATGGACGCAAACTTTGTCCCCCGAGAGTAATAACCTTATCTAAGCTAAGTTATAAATATCTTCAGAAAAACCAATTTCCATTTGAGGATTTCGTACTTGAAGTTGGTGCTTAAACTCTTCCGCAAAATCATCCCTCAATTTCATCCATAGAGCCAAAGGCTTACTAATTTCGCACGATATAAGTAGGATAGCGAAAAGACACCGAAGTTGTTTTGCTGTTTGCAGCGATGAGGCCTCTGACAAAGATGCATCCCAATGTTCGTCGTCTTCTAGTAAGCCTCGTTTAAGGCAAGCATCTTGGTAAGTGTCACAAATATAAGTATCTACAGTCCGTAGAGATACAAATGAAGTGGGACCCATAACTTCATGAAGGAGTAGTCTTAAGAAGAAACACTCGTGTTGGCTGGGATGGACAGTATATACTCTCCCTATGGCGGTATCATATTTAAGTAATGCCCTGATAGCCTTCTACTATTTTACAACTTTTCCTTCTGTTCCACTTGTTATTGTTTCATGTATATAATATAATACGATGGCATCTGATTGTATAGCAAAGTTCGAGCAAAAGAGTCTTGTTGGCATCATTTGAAGAAACCTGTAAGTATGGTATCTCTTGGAGTTCGTGCTTGTTGTGGGGCAGTATCAGCTGTAAAATAGACTCTCTGACCATTCTACAAATGGACAGCAAGATGTTGCACTGCCAGATATCGAATGGAAAAACCGAAAATTCTCCAGAAAGCTCCATTGCTGCTTATATATCTATCCATTTGGTATTGACTAACTTCATTTTAAACATTTTGAAGTGCATACATTGCAGCGTCTGATCCCTTGTTAACGTATTTGCACACATATTTAATTGATTTTACCGAGTTACAAAATTCTACGTTTGGATTAAAACACAGATTTTTTGATAAAAAAATAATTTTATTTTTCAACGTAGTCTCCCTTGAGCTCTATACACTTTGTCCAACGCTTCTCCAATTTTTTTATCCCTTCCAAAAAAAATGATTTGTCGAGGTCCTCAAAATAGGCCTTTGTTTGCGAGATGACTTCATCATTGGAGTCAAATCTTTTTCCACCAAGCCATTTCTTCAGGTTTGGGAACAAGAAGTAGTCGCTCGGAGCCAAATCTGGAGAATAGGGTGGATGAGGGAGCAATTCATAGCCCAATTCATGGATTTTTGCCATGGCAATTGCACATGTGTGCACCCTTGCATTGTCTTGGTGGAAAAGAACTTTTTTCTTGGCCAAATGAGGTCGTTTTTTTTTCAAATCGTCATTGAATCGGTCCAATAAGTTGGCATAATATTCCCCATTGATTGTTCTTCCCTTTTGAAGGTAGTCAATGTGGATTATCCCGCGTGCATCCCAAAAAACAGTCGCCATAACTTTATTGGCTGACAAACCCACCTTGGCCTTCTTTGGCGCCGATTCACCCTTAGGAACCCACTGTTTTGACTGTTGTTTGTTCTCTGGTGTGTTGTGATGGATCCATGTTTCGTCCACGGTTACAAAACGGCGCAAAAACTCCTCCATATTGCGATTAAACAACGCCAAACCTTCCTGTGAAGTTGTTACACGATTGCGTTTGTGGTCGACTGTGAGCAAACGCGGCACCCATCTTGCGGAAAGCTTTCTCATGCCCAAGTGATCATTCAAAATTGAAACCACTGAGCCATGCGAGATCCCTACGGCTTCCACAATCTCTCGCACTTTCAATCTTCGGTCGGCCAACACCATATCGTGAATTTTTTCGATTGTTTCGGGTGTAGAGACCTCAACTGGGCGTCCAGGACGTTCGGCATCTTCAGTGCTTGTACGGCCACAACGAAATTCAGTAAACCACTTTTTTACCATTGAAATCGATGGTGCAGAGTCCCCATAGTATTTATCAAGCTTAGCCTTGGTCTCGGTAATGGTTTTTTTTCGCAAGAAATAATGCTTAATAAGCACACGAAATTCACTTTTTTCCATTTTCTCCTCAAATTAGTGAATAGTCTGATAAAAATAGCTGTCAAACACAAACACAAACTAACTGACGCAGCAAGTTTAAATTTTGACAGGAGTCAACTGACAGATGCCTGTTGACAGGAGCAGTGTTGCTGTTTCAGTAAAGAGGTCAGAAATTCAAAACGGACTTATTGACCCGCCCTCGTATGAGCGTTAAACGTCTTGGATAATAGAGGGCAATATGGTACAATCCAAGTGTTATCAACTTCATGTTGTCCTATCTTCGTTTGAAAACCACCATCTTCAGGTTTTCTTCGCCTATAAGAGGGATACCCATCCGCACCAATCTGTGTTTCATAAAAAAAATTTGTAGGCAATCGTTTGTTGCACTTGCCATCTTTCATGCAAGGGGAATTGTAATTGAAGGAACCACATGGATCATGGACCATCTGTGCCTTAACGATTTCAAAAAGTACTTTGTCCCTTGTAGGAACTGGAAGCTCTGCAGAGATGAGTGAATCGATTTGATTGGAATGGATTTTCGTTTGAAGCCAAATCAAGATATGCGCGTGAGGCAAACTTCATTTTTGCCATTCTACGGTATACAGGTCCAAATATGTGAAATTTTGTAATAAGATCCATTAATTTTATCAATTTTAGATGAAAGACTCTGGCAATAAGGTCGTGTCTATGAATATATGTTTGACCATGCAGTAGTTCACTTTGAATTTCGCTTCATTTTGCGTTAAAGGTAAATTTAATGAATAAATCAGGTCGGCCATGATTTCGTACATACGTCATTGCATCCTGGGTCCGCTCATGCATGTACCTAGGTCTTCCTGTGAAACTTGAAGGCAGAATGCAAATTTGACCAAGATCTCTTCCAGTAGCATCATTTTCGATACCATCTTTCAAATGTATGTACGAATCAACTCTAAGTTCCTTCTATTGAGTAATTACTCGTATATAGCACAGTCTTTCTGACTCTGTTTTGGCATACATGTCTACAGCGAATTGGTGGAAAAGTTGCTGGCTTCGATGAAGATGGTTAAAGGATGAAGTAATAACTGTAGAAATGCATGCAAGAAACATCCTTTCTAGGGTTTACACCAGCCTGAATAATACCAAAGTGATATCCATCTTCTCCATTTGCAAATAAAAGTGGATATTGTAAAGTATCATATGATCTGTGCGTTTCGTTTATGTGTTTGAAAGGCTCATTACTATATCTATATTTTAAAACAATATCTCTTCTGCCATGTTGTTCATCGCCCATAATTAAAGCAACTTCATTGCATTCAGGAGCATTGAAGCGTCGAGCGTGTTCTCCAGATGGTCCTTTGTCAGCATCAATAATAAGCTTACACTCCGGGATAGATGAGCACTCTAAAGCGAACTTAAAACTTTTAACGTAGCAGTTTCAAAATAAGATCTTTTCTAGTTCCTTGGTTGTAATCACATCTCTTCTGCGCTTGTTGTTCAAGATCACTAATAAAATAAACTTGTAAGTATTTAGGCTCTTTACCTGGCATTGGTTGAAGGGATTCAAGTGTATGGTACACCTGTCCTTGGATTTTAAATGTTGGCATAAATCCACCTTCTGTAATAATATTTAAGGAGATCTTTTAAAATTTCTGGTGGGTCTGACTTGTTCAATTGAATTTTTCCATTGAAACAACATATGCCTGGTGGTTCCTTTTCCCATTTTTTTGCACTACAGTAGAAACACAAAAGAGACAATTCACAATTTTTTCCGACGGATATTCATGATCAGATTCATACTTGAAAGCACATTGATGCCACTGGCTTGTTGTATATGATCGATTTCTTCTGTTCGTAATACAATCATGTTCCTGGTGTCGTATAGCAGCCATTCTGTCTGCTTGGGCTCGGAGTCTTCCGAGACATTGATCTTCTGTTTCTCTTTGCCGGGCTATCCTTTTACTGAGCATTAGCAGATCTCACAGACAATAAACGCTTTTTTCGTGGCACATTAGTACCTACAATAACGCGCATACAAAAACATAGCAATTGAATACGATAATCCTCTACCCACGATAACTAAACTCAAGTTCTTAAGAAATAAAAATCAATTCAAGTGCGCAATCGCACTTCTCAGTAGGTTAACCAGTGCCAAAAAAAAAAACATATAAAATAATCTTGTGGTTTCGTTAGCCTACCCCCATTTTTCTTGAGCCAAACACAAAATATGGCTTCTAAAATATAAGGATAGAGATTGGAGCAAAAATGCTTTCGAACCAATACGAAGTACCATGACTTGTAGACATTTCGAAAATATCAAACGATATTTGAGTTTCGCAGATGTAGAACAGCGAGTTGAAAAATGTGCTACAGGCTATGATTCCTTGTATCGCATAAGAAAACGTTCAACTCTTTTGAATCAAAGTTTTGATAGCGTTCCCAAAACAGCACGTCTTAGTGTAAATGAGCAGATTTGTGCAACAAAAATGAAGCATCACCTTCGGCAATATATGCCTAATAACCCTCACAAGTGGGGAGTAAAATTATTTGTGTTATGCGATACTTATGGATATTCACATCGGTTTGAAATCTATAACAGTGTTGGAGACAATATAATTTTACCAGGAACACCAGATCTAGGTGCCACCTCAAATGTTGTTGTTCATCTTACTCAAACCTTTCCGGAATTTAAAAATTATATAATTTACTTTTTACACTTCTTTGCCTTCTAATTGTATACTTGCGAGCTAAAGGTATTTATAGTCTAGGTACAATTCGATCTAATCGAGTTTCAAACACTAAATTACCAACTGAAAAAGATGAAGAATTTAAAAAAGCTGAAAGAGGTTACTCTGTTGAATATACTTGTATAGCATATGGTGTGGATATATCCACGGTTTTATAGAAGGACAACAAAGCAGTTCGGCTGGCTTCGAGCTACGTTGGGATAAAACCATTTTTAAAAAGCAATCCTTCAACACAAACATCAAAAGCAGCACGATATAATCGAAAAGAAAAGCAGTATGTTGACGATGAATGCCCCCAGATAATAAGAGAGTATAACAGCCATATGGGAGGTGTCGACCTCATGGACGGACTTATGGGGAGGTATCATATTCGTTTGAAGACACACGACGTAATGACTCGTTTATTCTACCATCTTATCGATATGACAGTCACAAATGCGTATATTTTATATCGTCACATAAACTCAGAAATTGTAAAATTAGCTTCTGCATTATGCAAATATTCTCCAGTTCATACAGTTGGAACACCATCAGCTAATAGCCCAGCTCAACCTTCTGGAAAAGGAAAAAAGTGTCCAAGACCATCAGATGACATAAAATATGACAATGTCGGTCATATTCCTGGAATATTCGACAAATCCAGCAAAAAACGATGCAAGCACTGCAAAAGTTCAGACCCCAACTAAAAATTGCTTCAAGGACTTTCATCAGTGTTAAGAAGTCGTTTGTTTTATTATAAAAATTTTTGAATGAATTGCTTTTGTTTGAATTACATATTTTTTGTTAATAAAACTATTCTCACTTTATTTTGAACAGAAAAGTCCATTGTTTTAATTTTCCCTTAATCCGTTATGACCGTCTGCAGACGGTCAATTTCTTTGGCACCTAGTGCCCAATATATCACAGGTAAATCAAATTTAAATTTAAGATTTGTGCAAAGAACGTCAAAAATAACCTTTTTTGAATTTTTCGTACGCGTTAGAGGGTTAAGACCTCCTTGCATATTTTAGGCATGGACGCTACCAGATTCTCAAAAATTTCTTTTGGAATGTTCTCCCATTTATTCTTTAGTGGCGCCATAAGTGCTTTTTGGGATGTGTGCGTCTTTGACCCTACCCGTCTTTTTAAAATGGCCCACAAGTTGTCGCTAGGATTTAGATCGGGCGATTAAGAGGGCCATTCCAGCACATCAATATTTTTCTGCGCAACAACTCCTTAACCAACTTTGATGAATGTTTTGAGGCATTATCATGTTGATAAACCCAACGCAGTGGCATCTCCTCCTCAGCGTATGGTAGCATTACCGATTCCAGTATATCCCAATACTGAAAACGATCCATAATACCACTAATCTCATGTATTGGTCCACATTCCGCACAAGAAAAATATCCTCACACCGTAATTGAGCCTCCTCCATGCTTCACGGATGGGCGACAATGGCGTGGCTGAAGACATGTCTTCTTCTGTCGTCTAATATGAATACTTCCATCGGAAGCAAGTTGAACTTATTTTCGTCGCTAAAGAGTACAGTTTTCCACTTCGTTGCTGACCAATTCAAATGGTTTCTTGCGAATTCCAGTCTAGGAAACGATTGGCGTTAGCAAAGTTATCAAAGACTTACTACAGGAATAAAATTATAACTTTTTTTGTCTATGCTTAGCAGTAAGTAGAGGCTTTTCGCTGGTCGAAACGAGCAAAAACCAGCTTCTCTTCAACGCCTGCGTACGGTGCTTGATTCAATTGAAAGATTGAGCTCACTAACAATCTTTCTTGAAGGCAAGAAAGTATCGTTAATAATAATTTTCTTAATTTGCCGATCGGAGTGTAGTTTTTCTGGGACGTCCTCAACAGTAAATGGTTTCAACTGGTTCTCCATTCCGAAACTATTTTTTATAATGTCACGCACTGTCGATGATGGCATTTTATAGTTTTTGGTTATGGATTTTTGTTTTAGCCCTGCCCTGAAATCCGCTACCACCTGCTTTTTAACCACACCACTGTATTTATTTTTAGCCATTTTATAAGTGAAAAAATTGGAGACACCTGACCTTTTAAGTGTTGTTAAGTCTATAACTCATTTCAAATGGCAGCTAAACCACTATCAGTAAGTTAAAGAGCAAGAAAATACGATACTTTTGAAAATCCGGTATGTTTTGCACAATACTGTATATACTGTTTGCTCACAGTCGACCACAAACGCAATCGTGTAACAACTTCACAGGAAGGTTTGGCGTTGTTTAATCGCAATATGGAGGAGTTTTTGCGCCGTTTTGTAACCGTGGACGAAACATGGATCCATCACAACACACCAGAGAACAAACAACAGTCAAAACAGTGGGTTTCTAAGGGTGAATCGGCGCCAAAGAAGGCCAAGGTGGGTTTGTCAGCCAATAAAGTTATGGCGACTGTTTTTTGGGATGCACGCGGGATAATCCACATTGACTACCTTCAAAAGGGAAGAACAATCAATGGGGAATATTATGCCAACTTATTGGACCGATTCAATGACGATTTGAAAAAAAACGACCTCATTTGGCCAAGAAAAAAGTTCTTTTCCACCAAGACAATGCAAGGGTGCACACATGTGCAGTTGCCATGGCAAAAATCCATGAATTGGGCTATGAATTGCTCCCTCATCCACCCTATTCTCCAGATTTGGCTCCGAGCGACTACTTCTTGTTCCCAAACCTGAAGAAATGGCTTGGTGGAAAAAGATTTAACTCCAATGATGAAGTCATCTCGCAAACAAAGGCCTATTTTGAGGACTTCGACAAATCATTTTTTTTGGAAGGGATAAAAAAATTGGAGAAGCGTTGGACAAAGTGTATAGAGCTCAAGGGAGACTACGTTGAAAAATAAAATTATTTTTTTATCAAAAAATCTGTGTTTTAATCCAAAAGTCGGACTTATTGACCCGCCCTCGTAGCGTTGTCCATTTTTGTTTTTGTTGGCCTCCATAAGCCTGCGAATATTGTTCGTCAAACCAGATTGCTGTAGTGCTAGTGTGGTACTCATGTGAAACCCACAACTATGGAGGTATTTTTGAAAGTTTGTCCCATTAGCTCTCTAAATTGGATACAGTTTCACTCTAGGAATCTGTCACCAAAGGATATTGAATCCATTGTATGCCCTACCTTTCGATTATGCTGTCAGAGATAAACTTGTTTCCCCTTCACTTTTCTTTGCATTAAAGTCAACGAATCGTCGTGTTTGAGGTATTTCCAGTATGCCCAGAGCTAAGTAAGTGTCATGCAGCATCCATTCATGAAAGTCTATCGCATATATCGCAATTTAAAATTTTTTTTCTAATCGAGCCATTGCGTCACTTTAATTTATCGGTCACTTTCAGATCTCTTTAAATTTAGTCTGGTGTCTATAAGCACCCTTAGAGAGCTCAATGGTGCGTAATTGACATGCTATGCAACTGTTGCCATGTATTAAATGTATCATCCTGCGCTAAATCTTTTTCAGAAGTCTTGAAAATGCTTTTACCCACTAAAATAGTGTATGAGTGCAACATTTCGAAAAGAATTCATCATGATGTTCTCTGTTTGACTGTTTGATGATGTTCTACCATTGGATATCACGTAGTGCCACTCACTTTCTTAGTTTCATTCTTTAAGTTTGTTCCATTTTGTGACGCAAAATCTTAACTCATTCTATAGCAGACTCGCACAAATGAACAGCCTCAAAGTGCTCGTAAGAGGAACTACATTTTTCGTACACAGACACCACATTCCTGTAGAGTGCAGCTATATTCTGGAGCAAGGAAGTTTTCCTATTTATAAAGTTTCACTAAAAGGCTTCCACATCAGGGCAGCATAGTTAAGGGACTACTTAACAAAGTAAAGTCTGAGGTGATTGCAGGTAATTTTAGCACATGTAGAGGATCTCTAATGAGACTACGCCACCAAATATCACAAAGGAACTGCAAATAATGTGAGGTCATGTTTGTACGCTAATGAGATGAACTTTTCGTGACAACCTACGGATATATCCATTCCGGAGCTAGTTGTCCCTGATTAAGTTGGCTTTACAATTTTCAGAAATTTCTTAAAAACTCATCAAGTTGTACTCGTACTTTGAAGAAATACTTGGTTTGGCTTGTCTTACATTCTTTTCTTATTAAATTCATTGATTCCATTACAAACATTTCATTACTTAATTTGAGAAATGGTGGAGATACTTTGTATTTTCAGAGATATATAAGGCCAAGTTGAATGCCACTTCAATAGCTACGTACGACAATATTGATTAAATCAGTGGGTGGTAAGACCCTTACATAAGTAGTAAGAAAGTTTTGTATATCTAATGGCCTGCATTCATGCTTCGGTTATCATGGTTGGAAAGCGCACCGCACTGAGACCGGCATTTTCGAAGAAAACCGTATTGTAACGAAAATTGCCTATTGACCGAAACTACCGTCGAGTTTCAATCAGATACACACAGGACAAAAATAAAAAAACAAAAATTCTGGTACCCGAGAAGTAAACTTTTGTTTTTTTTTTTTGTTGCTATGCCCGTAGTCTTCAGACCTCGACTGCTTGTTTTTGACTTTAGGTTTCGTAACACTGCCCCCTCCTCAAAACTCAAAGTTCTGACAGAGTTACAGGTGAGGTCGTATATGGTGCAAGTCGGTTTATGTGTACCACTCTTGGCGTCCTTTGGCCAGGCGCCTGGATTTTGTAGACGGTATCCGACAATTGTTTCACAATTACTCTGTAGTTTAGGGCACAGACTTTTTCAAAAAAAGTCTTCATCCAGAGCAGACTTCATCCCCTGCAGTAAAACTTATGGCGTTAGTTTTGAGATTGTAGCTGTCCTTCATTGATTCGGCTGCTATTTTATGATTTTCTCGTGCCACTTCGTGTACTTTGAGGAGCCGACTTATTTATGCTGCTGCGTACCCTTGGCTGTCGTGTTCCATTTCTGGTGGTGATCCGAACACTATACCAACCGGCAGCTTCAGTTCTCTTCCGAAGTCCAATGGCTTGGGAGAATCCTGTAGAATCTTATTCTACTGCGCGATAAGCGAGTAGAGCTGGTTGTAGAAACAGATCCCAGTCTGTTCGATGAGGACTGAAGAATTCCGCTAAGTAGTCCAGTAGCATACGATTGAATCTTTCCAGCATACCATCGGATTGGGGCCGTATAGGTGTTGTTCTAGTTTTGTGATTGCCCAAGACCTCCATGGATTTCCGGAGCACTTCCGATTTGAAGTTTCTACCTTGGTCCGAATGAATAAAGTGCAGGACACCGAATCAGCAGATAATACACACAATAATTTGTTCGACTATTACCTCAGCTGTTTGGTTAGGCATGTCAAAGCACTCCGGCCATTTGGTGAAACAGTCCATAACGACAACTATGTACTCGTATAGGTTTCCTCCTTTGGTGCGCGCAAGTGTGCTAAGTATGTCAACTGCAATCCTCTCAAATGAGTGTCCTGTACGGCTTGGCTTAACAAGCCCCTTTGTTCGTTAAGTAGGGCCTCTGCGAGCCAGACAAACAATGCAGTTTTTGCACCATAGTTTGGAGTCTACCGTTCGACCGATCTAAAAATATATGTCCTTTATTTTGCTTAGGGTTTTGCTCTACCCCAGATGGCCTCCGCTCGGACTATTATGGAGTTGCTGAAGAATTTCTGGAACTAAGTTTTTTTTTCCCCCCATGTTCGACATATTACGCCGGCATCTTCAACTGCTGGAAGATAGCCCAAAAGCTTTTTGTATCCTGATTCTCCTGAATAAGGTCTTCTTTTTGTGGTCGATGTCCTTCCTTCAGCCACTTGCTCACCTTTGCTAGTGTTGGATCTTTTTGCTGTTCAATTGCCAAAGTGGCTTTCTCGGTTTTCAAGTGCAGTATCTGGCAGCGCTCTTTTTCTTTGATGTCCGACTTCGTGCAATGTTTGCAGTCGCCACATGGTCTCCTGGAAAGTCCGTCAGCATTACCATATCGAGGGCCAGGACGATGTTGAATATCGCAGTCATACTGCTGCAGAGCGGTTGCACCGAGCCATCTGACCCTCGGGTTGGTTAAAGTTGCACAGCCAACGAATGGACGCGTGGTCAGTACGTCACAGGAATTTTCTTCCCAAGAGGTAATGGTGAAAGTGCTGTGTTGCCACAACCACGGCTAGCAACTCTCATCTTGTAACGCAATAGCTTCGTTTGGCCCTATTTAAAGTGCGGCTAAAATTTTCAATTACCACGTTCGATGCATCTGTGTCTAGTACGAAAAGGTCGTCGGTGGTTGGAAATGCCAAAATCGGTGCACTTGTAAGCATACATTTTAGGGTATTAAATGCCGTCTCACAGTCTTCGTTCCATGCAAACCGGCGTTTCGCGTCTCTAAGTTGTGAAAGCGGTTGAGCAACTGTCGAAAATGCTTTGATAAACCGCCGGTAATAGGAACAAAGTCCTAAGAACCCTCGTACCTGCCGCTTAGTCTTGGGGTTCGGCCAGTCTTGGACCGCTTTGACTTTCTGCGTAACCGAGCTCAATCCACCAACCGAAACAACATGGCCTAGGTACGTTACTTTAAATTTGAGAAACTGACACTTCTCTGGGCCTTTTGTAACTGCTCAAACACCAGTCTCAAGTTTCGTAGGTGCTCTTCCAATGTCCGAAAGTAAACGATGATGTCGTCCAAGTAAACGAGTGCAGTCCGCCATGAAAGCCCTCGAAGTACTTCGTCCATGACCCTTTTGCACGTAGCGGGTGCATTGCAGAGGCCAAACGTTGAAGTGCCATATCCCATTACTATTTGTTTTCTCCTTGTCTTTGGCATCCATTTCTACCTGCCAGTAGCCACTTTGGAGGTCCATCGTAGAAAAAAACTTCGCGCTGGGCATTGTGGAAAAGACGTCATCCATACGCGACAAGGGGTAGGAATCACTTTTTGTAACCTCGTTCAGCTGTCAGTAATCTACGCAAAACCTCGAAGATCCATCTTTCCTCTTGACTAATACAATAGATGCAGTCCAGGTTCCGCTGGTTCTTTTGAGAACACTGCTTGAAATTCCTCCAATGGTTTTCCAAAATCCATCAGCTGCCTCTTGGGCAATTCGGTGGATACTTCTTGTAAAAGATCCTTTAAGCCTGTAAATTTGCCAGCGACCGAACTAGTTGGGACTTCGCACATCCTCCACCATTTCCATTTTCCCCAGCACAGTATAATGGGCAGGATCGACGAGGAAGCTTTTGCTGCAGGGTACGATTAGGCTTCTACCGGTCGATACACCTTTTGGTAGTTCGAAACCAGGCGTAGGCTCTACTAGCGCTGATACGCCTTTTATAGCGGGCGGTGGATTAATTTCAGTACTCCTAACGTCGCGAGTTTCGCCAGTTGTGATGCTGACATGAGTGGTAGGTGCCATGGATGCTTTTTGCCGTTCATTTTTATTGTCTTTTTATTGTCATCACTGATGCTTCAATAGAATATCAACTCCTAACATGTTTGGGACTCCATGTTGCTCTATAGCGAAATAATGAGAAAATCCCTTGTGGATAACAAAAAATGTCATCTCCGCCATCCCTCGAAATACCCACCAACTTCATCGGAGGATCTCTCGTAATCGTCTTGTTGGAAACATGTTGCGCCGTCAGACTAGACACGTTCGCACCAGAGTTTACGACAAGAGAGCATCTTTGTCCTTCGATAAACGCTTCGAGATAGAGGCTAGCTTCGCCTGTAGTTCCTATAAATGTGTTAGCGACATTCTTTCTTTCAGTTTTACTACGTTCGTTTCTGCCGAACGGAGTTCCGTATTCGTGGTCCGTTGTATAATTCCGGTTCGTCGTTGTTTGCTGTGAAGCGTTGAGGTTTTTAACGGTAGACGACTGCTTCCTGTTGTCTCCGTAATTTAATTTTTGGCACAGTTGGTAATGATTGGTTTTCCACCACGAAAACTCTCCTTCGTTTATTTCTTGCATGGAGTTCCTATACCAGATTAACGTTAATGTAGCAGGACGTCCTGCACGACTTTTGTTGGACACCCAGGAAGCACCGAAATTACCAATCACTGAAGACCTAAAGCATTTCGGCCAAATTTTCTTTGGGGCCTTGCACACGACATCTTAGCTGAGTGTAGGTAAACCTTCTGTTTCCGCAGAAGCGCTGATGCAGCGATTGTACCAACAATTCGTAGTCGGGTTCATAGGTAAAGCAATTAAAACAGAAAGAGTCAATCCTCTTAACTTCATTGCTAACAACGTCCCAACCTGCACATCTTGCTGCGATCTCGACGGTCCATGTACCACTGCCATCAAATGGTTGTATAGCCACGGGAATAGCTGTCCGTTTCAGCAGAGAATGTGATACCTCAACTACCACCGCTGGATTCGGAGTACAAGTCACATGTGGCACAACGGTCGTCTCCTTTGTCGGTGACACTTCCATCTCCACATGCTGTAAGTCGGTAGTTTGTCCGCTTACTGGTACACCATTGCCCTCAACCGAGCTACCTTTTGGAGAAGAATGCTGTCCATTGTTGACGGCTTTGGCGAAAGACAAACAGCTCACCGTCCGTTCTAGTTCCTCCATTCTCTTCTCGATCTCCGAGTTCCAGCAACAGCCAATTTGACAACTGACAGTTAATTTGTGCTCAATGTGATTTACCCTTTCACCATGAGTTCGAACGCAAGGACAGCTCTTGCAAATTGCCTAAATTTATTTCAAGAATCGTGGTTCAGTTCACGTGCACTATCTCCATTTAAGCTCGACATAATCGTCCATCTGAGCAAGTAATTCGAATAGCCATAGACTGTTTTCGCACTTTGCATACTCTAATTCATAATATGCAACACCAGAGATTTTGTACGTTTCCCACTGAAGAAGCTGCTGCTTCTGCAGAAGGTAGAATCGAGGAGGATCTGCACAATAATTTAATTTGAACTGTGTTCATCCGCTTTATGGAGGATTTTGTAGAGAAACTTGGCCTACGAGTTCTCAAGGTTCTGCTTGGAGATCGGGTACATCATATGTTCGTGTACATCATCATTTTCACCACAAAATTTTGCTCAGCTAGGCTCATTTTTGGTCGAATGGCAGCCAATAGACAATGGAAAGCGTACTGAATCCATGATTACTGGCTATTCTCCTCCTGCTGCGTACCTCAATTGAGTGGAGGTCCCCTTATACTTGTGCGCGCTACCTATATCGCACGAGGTATTTCTCTATTGCTCTGGAATCGAGATGTTTTAGTCATCTAAGGCGATTTATGTGCACCTTTCTAACCAGATTAACGTCACCTCTAAATCCCGACAACGCAAACAGGGCCAAAAATAACTCGAATAACCTTGCGTTCAAAATGGCCAACGATAAGTATGTTTATCCACCTTTGGTAACGTCCATACTTCTGTACCATAAAACAGAACTGGGTTGATGAAAGTCTTTTACAGATTCTGCAAAGTGTTTCCTGACGAGGCCTTACTACTTATTTGCCTTAATAGGCTGAAGAAACAGCGACTGGCAAGAGTAATACTTCTTTTAATTTCTGATGTGATGTCATTACGAATATCAAATTTAATAGCGGAGCCGAGGAGTACAAAGTCGCTGACTATCTAAGAGATAGAACTGTCAAATTGTACATCCTGTTTGATTCGACGATGTAGTGTGTCCCTTTCTGCTCGTTTTATCGACCAAACTCATTTTCGCCGTTTCTTTTGCAATGAAAGCTCGTTGAATTCTGCCAATGATGTCAATGTCAACAGCGTACGTAAGTGGTGGCAGGGATTCGAAGGCTAGACATGGCTTTGTACGGCTCGTTTTTATAGATGCTGTCATATGCGACCTTAGAACAGATAAGTAGGCGGCGTATATGAATTTGAATTTCTAGGGTTATTTCCAGGATCTGCCATAGTGTAAATATTTGGTCGTTTGTGGACTTATTGAACTTAAAACCGCACTGATAAGGGTGAATTAGATCGTTTAGAAGTGGCTTCAGAGGGTGTCCTTTCTCTATCAAGTAAACGGTGGTAAGTTTCCATTATCAAACCCTTTGACAGCATTTTATACAAAGCCTTAAGCTTTAAGTACAAGTGTTTTATTTCGCCTAGACAATTTGCTTTTTTGTACGGCGGATCATCTATCACAAACCTAGTTAAATTCGTGTCTTTTACTCTTTTACTTTTAGAAAATGGCAAGGAAATCGATGTTATCGCAACCGATTTGACCAAAGCTTTTGATGAGGTATCTCATCAATTGATCCTCTTCAAATTATCTGCTCTCGGTTTTGAACCAATTTGGTGTAATGAATATCTTCTTACCTAGTAAATCAATATTACAGGTTTAGACCCGCCCTTTCAGTTGCTTTGCTGACCTCCTTTGGGGTTTCACAACGCAGACATCTTAGTCCCCTTCTATTCTTCTCGCCCTTTTTTTTACCTATGACTCCATGCTTCTTCAATCTGGTTGCTCAAAAACTGCTTAGAATAGAATGGACTAGTCCATTGTAAGCGCTTCAGTGATAAAGTGCCTACAGTGCAAGCACCCGCCCAATTAACGCCAAGTACCTGCAGCCTGATGCGAACGTGAGCCAGGCATTCACAGAGGTGCTTCGCGGTGTCGTCATCACTTTCACGGCAAGCGTCGTAGGATATTATATCACTTATCCCATCACATTTAAGAGCTTAGCAAAAATGTAATGCCTCGTCACGACGCCAGTAAGCGACTTGGAGTCTTTCCTGCTGAAGGACAGCAAGACAGGAAGGCCGGTGATTTCCTAAAGACTTCGGGAAGTATTCGTTTGGTCTGTCTGAAGACAAGTTTTCCTAACCAAAAGTGAAATCTAACGTTGGCGTCTTCCAGAAAGACACCGGCGCCACATCCTAGATCGGTTTTGAAGACGTCCGTAAAGACCCGACTGCATTGCTTTCCTGGCTCAGATTCTGGCCGATACCAGTCCTGGGCACAAGGAAAGCCGGTTTGGTGTCATTGTATCAGATGGCATGTCCATAAGACCGGAATAATAAGACGGTCGTCGCGCAAGGTCATCAAAGGTCCAGTGCATGTTATACCAAAGAACACATCCTTTTAAAGGGAAGATTCTTTTGAGAGTGCTCCCCATGGTATGAATGTCAAAGAGAGTGTAATTCATCAGTGAGTCTAGAGTGGAAGCAAGTGTTCCAGGGAAAGTCCTCCATGCAACCGAGACAGCCCGATCTTGGGAGTCTGGTAAAAAGAGCATTCACTTCTTTTTGTGAGAGCTTATTCCACCAGACAACCAGCGCATAGGATATAAATGCTCTTATCATTGTCGTGTAGATCTGGAGAACCCTTCTCGAAGACAGGCCCTGTCTTGTTGATAGCTCCTTGGCACTGCAAGAAGGTTGGTTTTCGACGTAAGGTGTTTAGTCGACGTAATATAATTTATGTGGTCAACAGCGGAAAGTGATCTATTTAATTTATAACCCAAATTAGTAACCACGTCAACAAAGTTGAGTTGTCTGTCATTCAGGAATACTTTTGGCATTCCGTCGGTGTCGGAGTGATGTTTGGGTATTGTTGTGATTTCATTGGGTTGAGATGAAGTCCATTACAGGTAGATCAGTCATAAATTTTGGACAGGTCTTCGTTTAATCTGACGACGAGGTCCTCAACGAGTCCAATTGGTCGGGAAATATAGATCTGTGCATCGTCAGCATATCAGCATTAGAACAGACTTTTCTGTTCATTGACAAAAAGACAGGATAGAATCGGTCCGAGTATAGACCCCTGAGGAACTCCTGCAGCTAAGAGGCCGAATTCTGTCGAGGCGTTGTTGTGAACGACTCCTTGATAACGGCTGTCGAGATAATTGTAAATCATTCGCACTGAACTTACACTAAAGCCGAAATATAACTTAAGCTTTTGGCGTAGTACCTTATGGTTAACACTATCAAAAGCCTTCGAGAAGTCAAGCAAACATAGCACGGTTAAATAATCCCTATCAAAGTTAACCCTTATGTCGTCGAGAATTTTGACCATGGCTGCACAACAGCTATGGTTAGCTCGAAAGCCGGACTGCTAAGGGTATAACAGACTGTGTTTCTGGATGAATTTTACAATTTGGTGAGCCAGAGCTTTCTGTGTGGCTGTGGCTTCTTCGGGACGGGTCTGACCGTGGCCAACTGCCAACAATCAGGAAAAGTGGAAGCAGTTATGCAAAAGTTAATTATGTGCGTGAGGCATCTTAAAATGTGAGGTAAAATAAGCTTCACAAAACGGATAGGTATTCCATCTTCTCCTATAGCATTCGATTTAACCCTAGAACGGTAAGCATCGCCTGTAAGGTGAAACAATTTTTTTTTTTTTTTGAAGTATCTCCCAATCGGTTACTCAGTTGAATGTTGTATGTGCTTGTGCGCAAACGTGCTTTGTTTTTCTCCATTGCATTGCTGATATATACACATATGAGTCGCCTGTGTGGCTAAGTTTACCAAGAGAATTCATTAATTCTCTAACTTACTGGCCCCATGCGGGCACTCTAAGTTAAACATAGTACTTAATCTATGTCTTTCGACGTTTCTTACACTCTACTTTCATTTTTGTTTTTACATTTATTAACACTAAAACTAAGAAAATAAATTTTAATTAAAAAAACTTAGTGTCTGGACTTTTTTGTTGTAATATAAAACTTAAAACTAAACCTATACACTACGTAAAAAATTAATCTTAACCTGCTTAACCTACTTAAACTATCTAATTTTAACTATACCTACATATGTACATACAATTTTTTTTTTTGTAGGATTATCCCTTTTTTTAGAGAAGGTTATCCACCTCTTTGTTCTTTTATAATTTTTTTGTTTTTTTTCCCCCTTAAATCTACCGTAATCCTACCTAAAACTATGTAAGTCGGCCACGGCTAATAAGCTAGATTGGCGACCGACTTTACTTCCTAGTGAAGCTATCATGTACCCGAGGAATATGACGACGAACCCTCACCGCTTTCAACCAGCCACCAAAATTGTTGGTGCTACAGAGCAAGATCCCTCATGTCGCGACTCCCTACTGCCCTACTGAACCGGAGACGCTCCGCACTTCCGTGTGCGACGTCTCCGTCGTAGTTGAGTCGCCTGTCCGCAACTGTTCGAGCGACGTGGAAGATTAGCGGCACCGCTAAACTATCCTGGATCAAACCTCTCATGTCGAGATAGAGGAATGCTTCTGGAGGAATAAAGCCATCAAAGCGAACTCTCTCGTGATACATATAATTGGGGTAGTAAGCCCCGGAAATCCGGTTGTTCGATGAGGTCTCTTGCAATGTGCCTTCGAGTCAACTTAATGACGAAATTGTCCACTCTTATTAGGTTCGCCCTATTGTATAGGACCTCATTAGGATAGGATTTTATGTACTCCGACTCTGGTGTTCTGTATAACCGAAGACAAGCCCTAAGGCAAGCCCTCTCAAACACTCGAATCTTTTCCAATAAACTTGCTCTCACGTTGAACCACACGGGACATCCAAATACAAGCATGGACCTGATAAGGGCCATGTAACAGATCACTTTCACCCTCGCATCGAGTTGGCTGTTGTAAAACAGTCTCCTTGTAAGGGCAAAAGCACCTCTGGCTCTGGCCAGAGCAACATCTACATATGTGTTTGTTAAAATACAGATATTGATCTAGCCAGCTCCCAAGGTATCTGAATACATTTCGACAAGCAGGTGGCTGTCCGACGATAGAGAACTTTCTCCAATTCTTTCTGGTATCCCTAGAGGCCTCAGACAAAGGCGTCCTAAACAGAATGGTTTCCGACTTCTGAAAGTTGATTTTCAACTTCCAGTCATCACAATATCGCTTAATTTTATCGAAGTCACGTTGCAAAAGTATGTGAATGACCTCAATCTTTGGACCCGATCTGTACGCAATTAAGTCGTCTGCTTACGCTCTGCTGTAAGATGCTATCAGATCACTTGTGTAAATGTTGAATAGGATCGGCGAATTTACCACACCTTGTTGCAGACCGTTTTTAATGTTAAATGTTCCAGCCGAAGTCACATCGCCATTCTTCACGATGAACTGTCTACTGGAGAGCATATCAAAAAGAATATACAGCAGTGGTTTACTAATGCCCAACCTGTCCAGCTTGAAGAAGAGTCCCTCTAACCATACGGTATCGAAGGCCTTTCCCAAGTCAATCAGGCAGGCACCAGTGCACCGTTTCTTGCCTTCCATTGGATATCAGAAACCAGTTTGGACATATTGTAAAATGTTTTCGCTCCTCTTTAATTTTTCCCAGTGTACAACCTGGTAGTCTAGGACTTTTATGCTTCTTAGGCCTTCCAGTTTGCTATTGGGGCTTAGCTGGACTAGGAAAAACGGTAGTTTCCGCTTCTCCCTTTTAGCTCTAGCCGTGACGAATGGCTTAACCCCCACGAATTTGAGTTATTCGAAATCCTTTCCTTTAAGCAGTGCAAGGAGCTCCTCCGGATCCGTAGTCGGTTCTAACCCCCTCAGCAGCATAGTTTGTAGCTTCTCGCCCTTCGGGGTGTAGGAGAAGAACTTAATACTTAAACGCTTTATAAAAAAATTATTTCCTATAGCCGACTTACATAGCTCAATGGTGTCTTTTAATTCAATGTTGTAGGTGTTGATTGGTGGCATCCTTTGCTTGACTGTTTTCTGCTGATGTTGTTGCTTTTGTTGTTGTTAGTTTTGTTGTAGTTGCTGTTTCGCTAGCTTTTTTGTTGTTTGCTTTACTTGTTGTTGCTGTTGCGGATGTTTTTGAGTTTTAGTTTGAGGTTGTTGCTGTTGTTGTTGAGAGCTATGTGACTCTTGCTGTTCCCTCGCCCTTCTCGCTATTTGTTGTTGCATCTGCATTATGCTGTTATTTAGGTTCTCTACCTCTTCTTCTTCGTCATATGATTCGGAGACCGCGAGACAGGCGAAGTTATTGTGGGCACCCATGTAATGGCCTTCACCTCCGTCAGAGACGTAAGGATATTCAGTGTCCACAGGTGTGTCCTTCTTTCTAGCTGCTGTGGTTGACGTCTTCGCCTCTCTCCTAGCTTCAACCGGCAGCTTTTCGGTTGAAGCTGATAGGGAAAGGCTCCTTCTTTTTACTGTCCCTTCACTTTCTGATGTACCTGGTTGGCCCGACATTATTGCCTCATCGGCTATTGCATCACACCATATATAGGGTCCGCTACTGCGTGAGCGGACCGCTTGTCTTTATCCATCGCTTGATGGATACTCTTTCACTGTCAGTTATGTTTTGTGTTTTATTTTCGATAATGAAAAAAAAAACTATTTTCCCCCAATCATAGAGAATCCGAAACACATCTACTCGCCTCGATGGTAGATGGACGACCGTGCTGTGCCACTATTTCAGATGATGTTGACAGAATACAATTTGACGATGTTGGGAACTCTTTGAAAAAACAAAAGGGAGATTCCAGCTGAATTTTTGGCTCTAAAAGAAGAAGGTCATTCAAGATTTGCATTTGATGAAAACAAGACTTTAGTTTCGTTTGCTCCAAAAAAGAAGAAGATAGTTTTACTCCTCTCGACAAACCATTGCACAGATGATGTGGATGAAGCATCAGGAAAACCACAAATGATTCTAGACTATAACAGTACCAAAGGAGGAACTGATACGTTCGATAAGCTTTGCCATTCGTACACAACATCCATACACTCGTACAACCACTCCAAAAAATTCCCATAAAAGAGTTTTTGTATAAACTTGTTTTTAGCCTTGTTGAGCCACAACAAGGCGAAGAGTCCAAATGCCAACTCTCAGACGAGGTTTAAAACAAATCGTAGAAGGTATTTTAACCAATGAAATGCAAACGGAACCAGTCAGGTTAACACAACAACCAACAACCAACAACCCTGGAAAAATATGTTCGATGCAATATGTGTGGCAAAAAGAAAGATAGGAAAACAAAAAAAGCTTGTGCGGCATGTCATCAGCCCATGTGTGAGGAGCATCGGTCATCACTTTGTGTGGAATGCACACAAAAGATTTGACTTAAGGAAGGTGATTCGCAATTTAATGTGGAGCATATGCTTTTGAAGACAATTTTTAGGATTTTCATCAGGGCGGAAAGGCACTCCCACTGAGACAGCATCAGTGGCGATGTTTTTTGCGTGTATTGTTTCAATTTGTTGCTTTAAATGTGAAAAATCTTCAAGCATTTTTTGATCTGGCATGTTCAGTTGCGGTTGCTCTTGCTGTTGTTTTTTTAATGAATAGACATCCATTTGCAAGTGACTGATGGTACCCGGAAATTCGTCAAATGCAGTAGCGCGGCTTTTTAGTCCTACCGCTTCTTTTTCGACCCATGCGATTTCCTCATTTAAGTCGTTAAAGAAGGACTCGATTCGAGAGGATAATCTTTGTTCAATATCCTTCAAAGATGATTCAAATGATTTCAGGAACTCACTCTGCTCTGTGATCTTCGCATAGAGGCTGGAGAAGCATTCTGACGTCATTGTTTTTAAAGACGGTGTTCGTTCAATATGCTTTTGAATTTTATATACATACGACATCTAATTATTATATTGTTAAAACTAGAACTTAATTGAAATGTTAAAACTTAAACTACAATGTAAACAATTGTATCTCTATCATCTTGATAGAGATGATAGAAGGGGTGGCGATGTTGCCATTTTAGTGAAAAGAACAATTCGACATGAGTTAATTCCAATTGTAAATACTAGAATTATTCAAAACATAGGAATTAAAATACCTTTTGCAAATGCTACCGCTTTAAAAATATTTTCGGCTTATTTTTCTGGAGGTTCAGCGAATGCAGAGAAACGATTTCATTTAAATAACGACTTGAGGAAGCTTATCAGTATAAATGAGACATTTCTAATTGGAGGTGATTTTAATTGCTTAAGGGCAAATGCATGGGGTAACATTCTTCCTAAAAAACTAATACGTCATAATAGTGCAAATTTATTACCTTCATACATTCTTGAACTAATAAAAGTTCGTAATAGCAATCGAAGAAAATGGATAAGAACAAGAGACCCTTTCTATAATTCTGAAGTTAAGGCACTTATTGTTCTAATAAGAGATTCAATTTTAACTTATAGAAACCGATCTTGGAATCAGAAACTTCAAAGTTTAGATAAAGGAAGTAAACCTTTTTGGAACGTGGTCAAAATAATTAAAAAGAAAAACATGCTTATTCCAGCTCTTAAAGTAGGAAACAATGTAATACTTTCTAGCACCGAAAAAGCTAATGTCCTGGCAGAAACTTTCTATGATAACCATTTGCTAACTAGCGGTATTCCTTGTAATACTCGTAGCATAGTTGAATCAGTGGTCAGTGACTCAATCCATATTATTAATTCAAGTCCTTCAAATGGTATTCAGGATGAGTTTACATTTGAAGAAGTCAAAGACGTTCTGTCAAACCTCAAAAAAAGAAAATCTGCAGGCTTTGATCACATTAAAAATGTATACCTTAAGAACTTGCCTAAATCAGGAATACAATTTTTACATATTCTATTTAACTGCTGTCTGAAATCAAGTTACTTTCCTAACGCTTGGAAAAGAGCTAAAATAATACCAATTTTAAAACCGCGTAAAAGTGCAAACATGTCTAGAAACTATAGGCCAATAAGTCTTTTAAGCTCTCTAAGTAAATGCTTTGAGAAATTATTAAAGAGTAGACTTGTATTTCAATTAACAAGAAATAACATTCTACCACTTGAACAATTTGGATTTAGGGCTCATCATAGTACAGTCCATCAAGTACATAGAATAACTAAATACATTAGAAACAACTTTAGGAGAGGAAAAAGTACAGGAATGGTACTTCTTGACGTTGAGAAAGCGTTTGATACGGCTTGGCATGATGCTTTATTACATAAACTTTTGAGACTTAATTTTCCAATGTACTTAATCAGAAGTATCCAATCCTTTCTGTCTGAAAGGAAATTCAAGGTTTCAATTAATAGTTCGGACTCCGATATTTTCAATATTTCAGCAGGTGTACCTCAAGGTTCAGTGCTGTGCCCAATCTTGTATTCAATTTTTACCTATGACTTTCCATGTTTAACAAACTGCGAAAAAGCAATTTTCGCTGATGACACTTGCATCTTCTCATCAGATTCAGTTGGTTTTAACATTGAAACAAACCTGCAATCTGCACTGTATTTTATACAGGTTATCTTTTTCACTCGAAAAAGAAAAGCCTGCTTCTTGCCATGCAACAATCTGCAAGCAAATGGTTTTAGCACTGAATGGTGTTCAAGTGCTAAATACCTTGGTGTACACCTAGATATAACTTTAACTTTTGGATTGCATATACAGGAAATAATTAATAAGATTAACAAAACTCTTTATCCATTTATTAATCGCAAATCAAAACTTAGTAATGAAAATAAGCTCATGATTTTTATAGTTGTTTTTCAAGGAATTATGTTTTATGGGTCGCCAGCATGGGGAAAATGTGCGGCTAGTCATATTCGGAGACTTCAAATTGCTCAAAATAAGGTTTTGAAAATGATCCTTAACCTTCCATGGTCTTTTTCAACAGTTGAGCTCCACGCCATTTCAAATATCGAATTGGTATCAACAAGAATTTCTAAGCTTAATGAACGTTATATTATGTCTTGCATGTCGTCTGATAACGCTTTAATCTCAGACCTAGCTTAATAATTTATTTCATTATTATTTAAAAGAAGACTCTGAATTAGTATTAATTTTACTAATTTATTTATTTATTTGTTTGATATATTTATTTATTATTTTCTGTTAATTTATTATTATTGATTATCCATCCATTATTGGTTATCCATCTATATTCTCATTATTGATTTACTCAATTCATTATTGTAAAACTAAAAATTTGGTCTGATAAATTTACTGCACCGCCCACCCTTCTTATCATTACTGTATATTAATTTTGTTTTGTATTTTTTTTCTTTTTATGTAGCTTTTCCTTCAAGATTTTTGTTTGAATTGTTCTGTTGCTGATTTTATTTATTATAATTATATCAGTAGTAAGGTAGACTTATACCATAACTCTGTAAATTGTGCAATTTAGTTAATGAAATAATGTATCAATATTCTGCTACAATAAAATATAATAATATTAATATACGAGGTCGGGTCAATAAGTCCTTTTTGAATTTCTGACCTCTTTACTGAAACAGCAACACTGCTCCTGTCAACAGGCATCTGTCAGTTGACTCCTGTCAAAATTTAAACTTGCTGCGTCAGTTAGTTTGTGTTTGACAGCTATTTTTATCAGACTACTCACTAATTTGAGGAGAAAATGGAAAAAAGTGAATTTCGTATGCTTATTTCTTGAGATAAGAAACCATTACCGAGACCAAGGCTAAGCTTGATAAATACTATGGGGACTCTGCACCATCGATTTCAATGGTAAAAAAGTGGTTTACTGAATTTCGTTGTGGCCGTACAAGCACTGAAGATGCCGAACGTCCTGGACGCCCAGTTGAGGTCTCTACACCCGAAACAATCGAAAAAATTCACGATATGGTGTTGGCCGACCGAAGATTGAAAGTGCGAGAGATTGTGGAAGCCGTAGGGATCTCGCATGGCTCAGTGGTTTCAATTTTGAATGATCACTTGGGCATGAGAAAGCTTTCCGCAAGATGGGTGCCGCGTTTGCTCACAGTCGACCACAAACGCAATCGTGTAACAACTTCACAGGAAGGTTTGGCGTTGTTTAATCGCAATATGGAGGAGTTTTTGCGCCGTTTTGTAACCGTGGACGAAATATGGATCCATCACAACACACCAGAGAACAAACAACAGTCAAAACAGTGGGTTTCTAAGGGTGAATCGGCGCCAAAGAAGGCCAAGGTGGGTTTGTCAGCCAATAAAGTTATGGCGACTGTTTTTTGGGATGCACGCGGGATAATCCACATTGACTACCTTCAAAAGGGAAGAACAATCAATGGGGAATATTATGCCAACTTATTGGACCGATTCAATGACGATTTGAAAAAAAAACGACCTCATTTGGCCAAGAAAAAAGTTCTTTTCCACCAAGATAATGCAAGGGTGCACACATGTGCAGTTGCCATGGCAAAAATCCATGAATTGGGCTATGAATTGCTCCCTCATCCACCCTATTCTCCAGATTTGGCTCCGAGCGACTACTTCTTGTTCCCAAACCTGAAGAAATGGCTTGGTGGAAAAAGATTTGACTCCAATGATGAAGTCATCTCGCAAACAAAGGCCTATTTTGAGGACCTCGACAAATCATTTTTTTTTGGAAGGGATAAAAAAATTGGAGAAGCGTTGGACAAAGTGTATAGAGCTCAAGGGAGACTACGTTGAAAAATAAAATTATTTTTTTATCAAAAAATCTGTGTTTTAATCCAAAAGTCACCCGCCCTCGTATATTGGGTCTACAAGTAAGTTTCCAGCGTTTGTCAGAGATGGCGCCAGAAGTGGATTCCGGGCAGAAATGTCAGACCCCATGTGTTTTATTTGTAGGTTTTGTATCTGTCAACAACTTTGCAGCGTTATATTTGAGCAGTTCTATCGGTGTCGTACATTTTATCGAGCAAAATCATGGCAAGTTTCCAGCCAAATAAACGTCATTTGCGGGAAGCGCTGCTTTTATTCTTTAATATGAAGAAAAGTGCGGCTGAGGCCTATCGTTTGCTTTCGGAAACTTATGGGGCGGAATGTATTGGTGAATCGACGTGCCGCGAGTGGTTCAAACGGTTCAAAAGTGCTGATTTTGGATTGGAAGACAAAGATCGCCCCGGAAAGCCGAAAAGTTTTGAAGACGAGGAATTGGACGCTTTACTGGATGAGGATCCGTGTCAGATTCAAGAAGAACTTGCTGCATCATTGGGCGTCACGCAACAAGCCGTTTCCCTGAGCCTAAAAGCACTGTGATTCATTCAAAAGGTTGGAAACTGGGTGCCGTACGAATTGAAGCCAAGAGACGTCGAACGGCGATTTTGCATGTCCGAAATGTTACTGCAGCGGTATAAAAATAAATCATTTTTGCATCGTATTGTCACTGGTGATGAGAAATGAATTTATTATGATAATCCTAAACGCAGAAAATCGTGTACAAAGCCCGGCGAGCCCGCCCAATCGACGCCGAAACGAAATATTCACGTGAATAAGGTCATGCTCTGCATATGGTGGGATCAAAAGGGTGTCGTATACTACGAACTGCTTCCGAGTGGTGAAACCATCAAAGGACCATTATATCGAACCCAAATAATTCGTTTGAAGCGGGAATTAAAAGAAGAAAGGCCAGAATATGAGACCAGGCATTTTTCATCACGACAACGCTCGGCCACATGTTGCGGTTTCGGTGAAAAACTATTTGCAAAATAGTGGATGGGAAATTCTGCCTCACCCGCCTTACAGTCCAGACTTGGCACCATCTGACTACCACTTGTTTCGTTCGACGCAGAACGCTCTTACGGGAATACGCTTCAGCTCAGTAGAGGAAATCAAAAATTGGCTCGATACGTTCTTGGGCTCGAAAGACCAAAAATTTTTTTGGTCCGGAATTTTTAAATTGCCAGAAAGATGGGGGAAAGTTGTAGTTTCCGATGGACGATACTTTGAATAAAGCATTGTAACTATGTTTTCATAATAAAACTTCAAATTTTAGAAAAAAACGCTGGAAACTTACTTGTAGACCCAATACATATATAAAATAAAGTACATACATAGATTCCCTCGCGGTCGGTGTCTTGCCGCTTGTCTTTCTCCTTTTTAAACTGGAGCAGATTATTCGTGACCACACCAACTTCAAAAAGACCAGAGCATCACGTCGTACAGCCAGCTATCTTTCAGGTCGTCTTCTTATTCTAGAATTGAACTTCAAGAACGCGCTTAGTCTTCAAGAGAAGATTTGACGAGGAGAAATTGAAGAAGGTCTGGAAGAAGAAGAAATCTTCTGATGAAATTTTTGATCTGCTTCAAGAAACATATTTCACTTACCGAGGTGAATTGGTCAATGCTATCGACAATACCAAGTCAGCATCCAAAGAGAATATTGTGGAAAGTGAATCCACAGGTGCTTCCTGTAATGAGCTTTCATTACCCCAAATTCAAATTCCGCATTTCGAGGGCTCGTACAAAATGGCGGGCTTTCCATGATGTCCACACAAATAAGAAGCTGGGTGTAATTCAAAAATTACACGATTTAAAATCGTCTCTTACAGGTGAAGCTGCGCGTTTGTTGCAGCTGGCAATTATGACAAAGCATGGGAACTGCTTGTCGCCAGATAGACCATAAGCGAGTGTTGGTAAACGCTCACTTCCAACTTTTCTTTGAACAGCAGCAGGTGACAAAGGAGACTGTAAGTAACATAAAGTCCCTACTGGACACGTCCCAGGAATATTTCTGTTGCATCAGCAACTCTTTTGTATCACACAATATTGCAAAACAATGGTAACTCTGCTTAATTACCAACTAATGACATTTCAATTGCCGTGGAAATAAGCACAAACCGCATGGTAACTTTTTTTCTTGGTGGTTAACCTCACAATTCGATCTGTGCGTTCAACTAAAGAGGTTTATTTTTTGTCTACGATTAAGTGAATTAAAGTTATATGAAATAGATGTTGTTGTTCTTTTTTAATTAATTTGCTCAACAAATATAACATTGTGGCGACGAGGATTGGCGCAGTATAATGAACCAAGAAGCAATTCAACAATTGCTGGAGCGGCAACAAGCCTGGATGGAACAGATCTTTGCGTCTAACAAAGAATTTATGGAGAATGTCTTAAAAAGGAATACTGTAGCTTCAACATCAATGGCGGTTCCATCGTTTCGTCAGTTCAACGCTGAGAAGGAAAGTTGGGAAAACTACCTATTCCAGCTTCAACAGCATTATACGGCGAATTCCCTGGTAGACGAAAATCTTCGGAGATCACATTTCCTAGCAGAGTGTGGTCCAAGTGTCGACGAGTTGCTCAGGAAACTGTTTGAAACAGAAAACGTAAGTACACACACTTTTAAAGAACTCTCGGAAAAACTGTCTAGGCATTTTTCAACAAAATTACATGTTTTGGCGTCACGCTGCAAGTTTCTCCGTACAAAAATGACACCCAATCAATCATACGCAGAGTGGATCGCAGACTTAAGGGGATTAGCAAGAAGTTGCGCGTTTGTTTGCAGTAAAGAGGGTTGCGGTCAGTCATATGCAGATATGATGATCCGAGACATGTTGGTGTTTCACACTCCACATGATATCGCTACGGCCTACGAGTCCACCCAACTTGCGACCGACATTTTAAAGGACACTGGGAAGCACACTTTCTCAGCTGAAGTTAATGTAGTGCATTCTAGTCGTAAGCAGAAGTGGACGAATGAGAGCCAAGGACGAAGGTCTTGCCCAGGGTGTAACGTGCACCACGATCGAAACGATTGTCGTCATCTGGATTCAGTGTGTGATCTTTGCGGTAAGAAAGGTCACATCAAAAGCGTATGTTTGTCAGTGCAGCGGTCAGAAGGTGGACATCAATTTAGGAAGGAAAGTCTGCGATACAGGCGATTGAAATCACGAGGCAAGGTAGTGAGGCAACAAAACGCAGGTAGTCGAAATAGAGGCAACGAATCAGCACATTCCATTCATCAGTTGGAGGAAAGACCTTCAGATCTTGCAGAAGTTGAAGGGGGTACCCGGCTTTCAATTCTAGATGAAGTTTCGTCAACATGGGAAATGGAACGCAAACAGCGGAAAATACTTATAAGGTTAGAAGTGAACCAAACTCCAATTACTTTTCAAGTGGACACGGGAGCAACATCAGCTCTGATTGGGCTTAATGGCTATAGAGATCTTAATAACCCAAAGTTACACCCCACATCTCGCACTCTGAAGGCGTATGGCAACGTGTCCGTGCCATTGAAAGGTGAAGTGGTTGTGACCGTACGGTGGCGTGACGAGTGGCGACAGCTGTCATTGCTGGTAGTTGACAGTGGGCCTTGATTGGTTCGAAGCGTTCAAGTTTGGGGTTCAGTACCCAGAGGATGCGAGAGTCTTGCAGTTGTCGGATGGATCTAGGGATCAGCTCGCAGGGCAGGCACGTGCCCTTTGTGAAGAATTCCAGTCGGTATTCAGTTCCGAGCTTGGATGCAGTAAGCATTTTGTTGCACATCTAACTCTGAAGTCTGACAGCCGTCCACGGCATTTTAAGTACCGACCAATTCCTTTTGCTCAAAAGGAGGCCGTGAGGAAAGAGATCGACCGGCTGACAAGTTTGGGAATTTTGCGAGCTGTTGAAACCAGCCAGTGGGCAGCCCCCATTGTAGTTGTAGAGAAGCAGAATGGTAATCTTCGACTTTATGGTGATTTCAAGGTCACCATAAATCCTCACTTGGAAATTGATAGGCATCCTGTTCCTCGATTTCAGGAGTTATTTTGTCGGCTTCAAGGTGGCCGTTTGTTTTCAAAAGTTGATCTTTCAGATGCATATCTTCAGATCCCACTTGATGAGGAATCAAAGCGCCTGTGTGTCATCAATACTGAGCTTGGGTTGTTCCAATATCAACGTCTTCCTTTTGGGACAGCAAGTTCATCAGGAATTTTTCAACGCTACATAGAGCAACTGACTGCCGATCTGGATTTCTGTGTTTCATATTTAGATGACATCATCGTGTCGGGCCGAAACAATGCTGAACACCTAAAAAACCTAAAGACGCTATTCCAGCGTTTCCAAGATCATGGATTGAAATGTCGATTGGCAAAATGCAAGTTCGCTGACCCTGAAATCGAGTATTTGGGGCACATAATTGATGAGAAAGGAGTAAGACCATCAGAAACGCGAGTGAAGGCCATCAACAACTTACCAAGACCGAAGAATTTGAAGGAGTTAGAAGCCTTTTTTGGGTAAGTTAAATTACTACAATCAGTTCATACCAAATTTCGCACAGTTAGCTGCAGCGCTGAATAAACTAAGATCCAAAGAGGAACCTTTCGTTTGGGGTCAACAACAACAGAAATCGTTTGATGATTTTAAAGAGAAAATCATGAAGGTTTCTCGATTGGTTACCCATTTCTTTAGCGACGGACGCCTCATCGCATGGTATCGGAGCTGTGATTTCTCACACTTATCCTAATGGAGTGGAGAAGCCAATTGAGTTTGCTTCCAAAACACTTACTCAAGCTCAAAAAGGGTATAGCCAGATAAAGAAAGAGGCGCTTTCGATTATTTATGGTGTGAAGAAATTTCACCAATATCTCTACGGTCGACAGTTTGAGTTAATTTTCATCCTAATAAAAGATTACCTGTGATTACCATTCAACGGTTACAAAGATGGGCCATAACCTTAATGAGCTACACTTACACGATACGCTACAGATCTATGAAATCGCACGGGAATGCTGATTGTTTGTCACGGTTACCCCATGGACCAGACCAGAGGAGTTCAACAAGTCAGTCAGTTTATCTTATTGATAACGTATTGGAAAATTTTCCTGTAAACGTGGGAGAGATCGCTGCCGAGTCAAAGCGTAATGTAATAGTACAGAAGGTAATGTGGTATGTTCAGCACGGTTGGCCAAATGTTCTTCCTCCAGCTGAAATCAAGTTACTGCCGTTTTTTCCGTAGAAAGTTCTGTTTGTGTGTGTGTACTAACGTTCTTCTTCTTCAGAGCGAGAACTTCTGTAGAGTAGTAATACCGAAAACTTTGCAGCAAAGAGTATTATAGATGATTCATCACGGCCATTGGGGCATAACGAGAATGAAGCAGATTTCTAGGCGATATTGCTGGTGGCCCAGTATCGATGAGCAGATACAAAAGACGGTAAGCCAGTGCAGTGCGTGTCAGCTGAATACTAGTCGTTCGCCGAGGGAATATGCCAGTTGGCCCACTACGACGGAGGTTTGGGAACGATTGCACGTGGACTTTGCGGGGCCATTTAAGAAGAGTATGTGGCTAATAGTGGTCGATTCCAATTCGAAGTTTCCCTTTGTAATTAAGATGTCTTCAACTACTTCACTGGCAACCACTCACCAAAGACTTTTGTTTCCGACAATGGGCCACAATTTGCATCCAAAGAATTTGCGGATTTTTGTAGGAGAAATTCAATTCAGCATCTGACATCTGCTCCTTTTAACCCGGAGTCTAATGGTGCCGCGGAGCGCATGGTCCGCACTTTCAAGACGTCTTTATCAAAAATATTAGATGATTCATTTCAGAACGATGACGCTTTGTCTATATTTTTGGCGACATATCGCTCGACGCCAGACAATACAGGTATATCGCCAGCAGAAAAGTTGCATGGCCAAATCCATCGAACAGTTCTAGCGGCCATGATTCCAGATATGCAGGTTAAGACGAGACTCTGCGAGGATAAGTTTAAATTCTCGCCCCAACAACTCGTTTTTCTTCGGCAATACCTTAATAAGGAGAAATGGATACCTGGTGTTGTACTGGGGGGGGACTTGGAAAAAAGATGTATCTCGTGCAGTCAAAGAGTGGCAGTTGCAGGAGACACCAGAACCAGCTTCGAACTCGAGAAGAGTACCAGACATCACAAAATATTGAGCATGGAGCAGTCAATGGTAACGCTTTTTCTTTCTATAACCATGTTCCGACTCAAATTACAGAAAGGGCACCTCAACAATCACCTTGCTCGATGTTCACAAATGACTCTTTGGTCTTAGAGAGGTCTGCTGCGGTAGAGCCGATTGATTTATCGACTCCTCAAGCTTCTTCATCACCTCAGCAATTGACTTCAGCTAGGCGGAATGCAGTTGAAAACGCAGTTACACCTAGAAGATCTGAGCGTCTCCGCGCTAAGCGAGTTGGATTCGTTGCTTGAATTAGATGCGAGGGAAGCTGTTGCATCAGCAACTCTTTTGTATCACACAATATTGCAAAACAATGGTAACTCTGTTTAATTACCAACTAATGACATTTCAATTGCCGTGGAAATAAGCACAAACCGCATGGTAACTTTTTTTCTTGGTGGTTAACCTCACAATTCGATCTGTGCGTTCAACTAAAGAGGTTTATTTTTTGTCTACGATTAAGTGAATTAAAGTTATATGAAATAGACGTTGTTGTTCTTTTTTAATTAATTTGCTCAACAAATATAACAGTTTCCATGCCCTGGAAAATTTAGCATTGCCGGTTAGGTCTTGGGATGACATATTAATTTATATACTAGTACAAAAATTACCTGCTTTTACCCAGCGTTTGTGTGAGGAGAAGTTAGGTAATTCGAAGGAGTTCCCCACACTAACACAATTTACAGAGTTCCTGGAAACACGTTTTCGAACTTTGGAAGCAGTAGCTGGAACGAGTGGCACAAAGGGCAGCGGTTCTTTTTCACACAAAGCTGTTGCTGTAGAGAAGAAAACAGTGTTACACGTCGGGAAGAAGCAGTTTGCATGCCAGGTATGTGGTAGAGGTCAGCACTTCCTTCGGACTTGTCAAAAGTTTATTAACATGGAGACAACCAGACAAAAGAATGGTTGGTGATGGACACGGTGAGCTTGTCATCTGCTTCGGTTTATCCTTCAGTGTATTGGATCGGGTATTCTAAACACTACTGCTTGTTGACATAATGTATAGCTCGTATAGCAAGTGTTGTTGTAGATGAGAAGTCAACTTAGAGCCGTTTAGCAAGAGAAAATATATTTGAGTGAGTTTTTGATTCACCAGGAAAATTTTATTTAGTGTTTGGCACAGAACTGCGATGAAACTAGTAATTTTATTTAAAACACTTTAACCGCTATCTTAGTAGAAGACATCGGTAGAGGTTAGGCAAAGCAAAAATCAGTTTTTATACAAATTAAGCTAGTAAGAGAATCACTCGAGAATCCTATTAGATATTAGTGCACCTGAAGGTGTTACAGTGCCTGAATATCATATGACTTTGCCCAGTATAGGAGCAAAATTTATAAGTCATTACAGTTTCCGGTTTTACTCTTTGAGACCTGCTCGTTTTTCTTTGCTTAAGCCTGTGTATTACCGTCTTGTACAGGCAAAACCAGAGGCTCTTCCTGATAGTCGTTAAGCAATTTGCTAAAATAAAATGAAATTAAGTCTGCATAACTTTGATTATTAAAACATCTCAGCCTGAAGCTAAATTATAAAAGGAAATGCAAATCGGAAATCAGTGTTACTAAATACAAATTTATCACTAATAAGTTCACCGAGTCCAATCACCAATCCCATTATCACTTAATCGCAGATAGCTCCACTACAATAATTCACAGTCATTAATTAAATCAACAACAGCAGCAAACCAGAACACAACCCTTGCTTTAAGGATATCAGCGTCATTAAGATTTCCATCACCTCCAGCGAAAACAAGTCCATTAATTTGATACGTCCACCCTGGCCGGCGATCTGGTCACTACCAACCATCCCACACTGATGCACTATTTCAGCGTAATGACGCGACCCAGCTTTGCGATGTTGTCCCATTAAACAGTGCACCATGGCCACTGGTTCCGGTGTAATTACAAAACAGTGGTCGGTGAATTTTTATGTCACTATCATGAGTCGAAATCACTTCGAATTTTAAATACGAGCAACACTGCTCGCCCTCCAAAAGATAATAATGAGTTGTGTCCATAACAAAACCGCAAACACCACCCCGAAGTCCACATCGAAAACTACCACTTCCTCGGAGTCATCATCAACAGAGGAAACACATCATTGCCTTAGTGATGTGATGAGATGTTAACATGCAACGCTACGAATATTACGCGTTAACTTTATAGCAGGCAAAATGATTACAACACCGGGGGTGTACGGAGAGTAACAGATCCAGCAACGAAAACAGAAACAACCCCCCAGTAGAGCCACCCCCAAACTAATTGGATTTATCTTTTTATTTTTCCCTTATTTTTGAGCCTCCCCCCATTTTAATTCTCGTATTACAATTTTTGGTGCGGTAAACTCTGGTGAATTTGTTTAAAAAGAAATTTAGCAATTTCCGCCGCTTCACACTGTGCAATTGTATGTGTAAGGGAACCATCTACATATATGGCATACGCGTATACGAACGTGGGTACAAGCCCTTTGCAAAACCTCAACGTTGCGGCTTATCTTTGCCAATAAAAAACCATCAAGCGCTTAGCAGCTTAATGTGAGCGGGGTGAACGAGTGCGAATATGTGTTGCTGGGGTAAAGGCAACGCCATGGGAAACTGTTTAAGATTTTCGACTGTTTCCAGCTGTCGACAAAGACAGATTACTTACGGAGATTACAGGATCTTTTCATTCGTCTGATATGCAAAGCTGTTTAAGGATTTTGCAAATGTTCCTTGGGAAATGAGTTTGATGCAGAAGCTATTCGGCTGATTAGCCGTTTAATTCGGGTATAGGTCTCCACCATGAATCATCATCAGCCACTTTGACTTACGTAATGTGCATCAATAAGGAATCGGCGTCTGTGTGTACTTATCAGCATGAGTGTGTCCTTAGTTATAAAATTAATTAAATTTCGGAAAGATATGATTGAATACGAAGATATCTGGAAGCTGTCATGGCATGTTTAGTTTAAATCACCATTAATTACTCGAGATATCAGTCTATCACTTCAGCTAGTGACTGAACCATCTGAATTCGATATATGGGCTTCTTTAATACAAATCCCAAGGCTTTGTGTCTAACTTTATGAGAAAAGGTAATTTATCATCTGAAACCAAATGAGTCCAGCATTGGAGACAGTAGGGAAGCCAAACTGCTTGCAAAAGACCTTGTGCACAAGATAACACACGAAAACCCCAGAGGATGCTTGCATAATCGCTTGCATATCTCTTGGTTACGTTGACAATGGAATCATCGCTGAAGCTCAGAGGCTCGTCAAGGCTAGAAAGTCGATGATCCAGGGCCTAGAGGGGCCCCGAACTCAACGCCAGAGTTGTTCTAACTTGGCTTTCAGCAGTCAGCAAATATGAAGCACATCTGAATGGCTTTTTTGGACTTCGATGGCAATAATTTTCCGATGGTTCTTGCTAAGACCACATGAGGTAATTCTAACGATCCGAACAGGACCAAACAGATGTTCGACAAGGTTCCGGTGCTCGACCATCGAAATTTGAAGTTCCGGTTGACGGAAATCGGTTTAGTCGATTAAATCTGCAAGTAGAAAACGCCAACAATTCCATTTCCATGAAAGCCATGAAGGGCTAAACGCGAGAAGACCATCATCTCTATAAATAAAAGAGAGTTACTACGCTTTCGATTTCGATGATTCGCACCAATTCGGACTGGTCTCCGGCCAAACAAGAAGAATACCCAAGAAAACTCTAGAAAAATCCCCGAACAGAAATACTCGTAATTATGAAGAAAATTCACTTTCCCACACATTTTGTATGGAGCGATTTTACGACGCCATCTTCGTTTATGTTTATGTTTACGTTACGTTGTGACAATTTTTTTTTTGGTAAAATTTTTGCGACAATTGTTTTTGCAGCAATTTTTTTTGTCACACATTAAAAACGAACATGATTTCAAATGCTGGTTCCGGTATTGCCAGTAGACGGCGTTGTGTGCATCAACTTTTGACAGCTGATTCATTTGCACAGTCTTTCCATCGCGTACTATTTGGCTGTGCAGACGTGTGTTGCGATTTATCAGCATTTTTTCAAGTTTTATCAAATTTTTATCAGCTTTCGACAGTTATTGTAATTCAATTTGATTTAATGCATTGTTTTGAAGCGATTTTTTTGTGAAAATTACCAGCGAAAAGTGGTTTCATAGAGGTGAGTTCAGTTTGATGAAGTGCACATTGTGAATGGTTATGTTCTTTGTGATTGCGTGCGCATCGACAATCAACCCAAACGTTAATTTCGGTTTGTGCAATTAATTTTTAGGTGGATTACTTTGAAAATCAATTCGAATTCGCTGTTCATTTCATTCTGATTGATCATTTTGGTGTGGAATCCTATTTGCAAACGGTAAGTTGCCAACGAAGATGTTTATTTTGTGAGGTTATGACATTGGTGCACATGTCGGTATCGATAATTCCTTAATTGCTTTTATGACATTCATTTCTCAGTGTTATTCACAATGCCGCAAGCCAAAAGATCTAATCTTTCGCATCGAACCCGTTCGGAGTATCGCCAATCAATTGAATACGGATGAAGAAATCGCACGAGAACGGCGCCGTGTTAGTATGGCCCGACTTCGTGCATCACTAACGCAAGAAGAAAGACAGGCGGAAAATAAAACGGCTCAGTTAACAATGAGAAATTGTCGAGCAAATCAAACAACTCAACAACGTGAAAATCGAAATCAATGCGTAAGAAGAAGTGCTTCAAGTGTTGATTTGAATCGAGTAGCGCTTCATTACGATTGCATCTTTCCGTTTAAATTGGCCCAATGGAGGTTGTGTGAAACCATTGCTGTGCATTGAAGTTCGCTGGAGAAACGCCTGAAATGTGCTGACTCAGTGGCAAGGTTAAATTACCACCATTGCCCTTGCCACCAGAGACATTGAATTCTTTGCTTCGTGATGAATCTCCAGAATCACGTCATTTTCTATCGAACACTCAGAAATATAACGGATGCATTCAAATGACTTCATTTGGAGCAGATATTATTGATGAACGAGATCCAATCCGACATTCAAGGTAAAGAAATTAAATTTAATTAAAGAAATTAAGATTCCAATTTCGTCATCGAGTCTACAGATCCAAGGCCAAATTCACCATCGAATTGGATCATTGCTACCGCTAGAAGACTCACAACATAAATGTGGAAAATCAACTTGATCAGCGTCAAGCAATCAATACGGCAATGAGAAAAGGAATTCTTTGAGATCGGCAGCAGCTACTTCATGAACACCATGCATTGGTTCGGTTATTCAAAACTGCGTTGGATCGTATGCCAAGTGATGACTATAAAGCCGTGATCAGAGCGGATTAACGACCTGCTGGAACGCACGAACGGCAATCTAACGCTCCAACAATAGATGAGGTTGCAGTTGAGATTGTTGGCGAAAATCTGGAATCACGCGATGTTGTGCTCACACATCGGGACTCTGGGCAATTGCAACGAATATCCGAAACACACGTTCATACGATGCATTGCAATACCCACTGATCTCTTGGCAAGGAGACGATGGATATTATATCACCATCAAGATGATAAATCCATTGATCGTTGAGTATCGATATCATAATAATTTTCATTTCAATATGACACTAATGGCACTGATATTATTTTAGGTGAGGAACCACCAAGAAGGTCAACGCAATGAATTTTTACGCGTATCGATTGATGATTCGCCAAAATTTCGATAACTATTTGCTTCGATTTCGCCGATTGTTCCAGCAATTTTGCGTCGATATGTATGCCAAAATAGAAGTGCTGCGCCTCCTTTTTATCAGTTTAAATTAAACCAAACTACGTATGGAGGAGTACATTCATTTACGCTATGCAATTTGCACCGAAGGAAATGCAGCTGATATTGGTCGGTTGACCATTTTACCGGCGACGTTCGTTGGCAGCCCACGTCATTGCATGAATATGCGCAAGATGCAATGACATATGTACGTCATTACGGCCGCCCAGACCTGTTCATCACCTTCACGTGCAATCCAAAGTGGATAGAAATTGTTCAACTGCTGCTTCCTGGCCAAACATCAAGTGACTGGCACGGTATCACCGCACGTGTATTCAGGCAAAAAAATCCGGTCGCTGATGCACTATATTGTTATTAGGGGATACTCGATGTTGGATGTATTCGATTGAATAGCAAAAAAGAGGCTTGCCGCATGCGCACATTCTTATTTGGATAGTCGAAAGAATGCAACCACACCAAATTGATGACATCATATGTGCTGAGAATCCTGATCTCGAAACCGATCCAGATCTGCATGATGTCGTAATTACAAACATGATTCACGGACCGCGTGGTGCCATTAACCCACAATCACCGTGGTGCATGGTCGACGGCAAGTGTTCCAACATTCAAGTCGCATTGTAACGTGGAGTATTGCAATTCAGTGAAGTCCATCAAGTACATCTGCAAATACCATATGTCACGAAAGGCAGTGACATGTCGGCTTTTGGTCTTCAAGCTCCTGATCCCAGTGATGAAATCACGCGCTACCAAGTTGGTCGATACGTAAGCTGCAATGAGGCGATTTGGCATATATTCTCATTTCCCATTCCCGAACGCTATCCGACTGTTACACATTTGGCAGTTCATCTGGAGAACGGTCAACGAGTTTATTTCACTGCAGCAAATGCCGCTCAACGTGCTCAAAACCCACCAGCGATAACATTGACCAGTTTCTTCTCGATTTGCCAAAGTGATCCGTTTGCACTTACGTTACTTTGCTCAGAAGTGCCGCGTTAGTACACTTGGAATGCTTCATCGAAGAAATTTCAACGTTGAAAGCAAGGCGATGTAGTTCCTGGTCTACCGGACGTGTGTTCTACCAAAGTTCTTGGCCGTATTTATACAGTTCATCCGAAGGATGATGAATGCTTTTACTTGCGACTACTGCTGGTGAATGTTTGTGGGCCGACATCATTTGAATTACTTCGAACTGTCAATGGTGTAGTGTTGCCAACATTTCGTCCTGAATGTCAGGAGCTCAATTCGCTTGGAAACGATACGCATTGGGACACGACAATCGCTGAAGCAACTGTCTCCGCATCTCCAAGTCAGATACGCACATTATTTGCGATCATTAATTCCACATGTTTTCCATCGAATCCACGTGAATTGTGGGACAAGTACAAGGATGACATGTTAGAAGACATTTTACAACATGTCCATTCAGAGAATCCCGATCTTGAGATCAATGAAGAGATGCGCAACCAGGCTTTGGTTTTGATAGAAGACATGTGTTACCACCTATGCGACAGTTTGTTAGTCAGGTTAGGAATACCATCGCCAGATCGTGGAATAAACGACGCTTTCGAAAGAGAATTGCAGCGTGAACGTGAATACGACACAAATGCATTAAGCCAATTGGTTCGAACTAATGTACCTTTGTTGAATCCCCAACAAAAAGAAGTGTGGATACGGTGATGAAGGCAATTGATGATGGAAATGTGGGCATGTTTTTCCTTGATGCGCCTGGTGGCACTGGCAAGACAATCCTCAGATCATTGATTTTGGCTACAGTTCGTGCAAGATCAGAAATTGCTGTAGCAGTTGCTTCTTCTGAAATAGCGGCTACGCTGTTGGAAGGTTGCCGAACCGCTCATTCGGCATTGAAATTGCCATTAAACCTTCAAGCGGTTGAAGAGCCAACATGTAACATAGCGAAGCATTCAACAATGGCCAAATTTTTGGTAGAAAGAAAAATCATTATCTGGGACGAATGCATAATGTCGCATAAACGTGCGTTAGAAGCTGCCGATGAGATTAATGCTTGCCTCAAATCATTGACATTGTGGCGTTATGTGAAGAAACTTCAGCTGACGACAAACATGCGAGTTGCATTGCTAAACGGTCCATCTGAAAAAGTGTTCTCCAATCAACTGGTAACTATCGGTAATGGTCGTGTTCCTGTCGACGCATCGAATGGATTGATTTCGTTCCCGCCGAATTTTTGCAATTTCGTCTCAACGAAATAGGAGCTCATCAACAACATCATGGTTAACCACAAAAACTACGATTGGTTGAGTGAAAGTGCAATTTTTGCGGCAAATAACAAAAGATGTGGATCACTTAAACTGCACAATTCAAAATCAAATCGTTGGTTCCCTGCATTCCTTCAAATCTGTCGACTGTGTAACAAACGAAGACGAAGCAACCAACTATCCAACTGAGTTTTTGAAATCATTGGATGTACCTGGCTTGCCACCGCACAATTTACAATTGAAGGTTGGTTCAGTCGTCATCACAAAACTCATGAGCAATATGATTCACGCGGGAGTACTAAAAGGAAAGTTCAACGGTAAGAAAGTTCTCATTCTGAGAATCCCAATGATCCCAACCGATATGTCACTCGAGTTTAAGCGAATCCAATTTCCAATTCGTCTCGCATTCGCCATGACAATCAATAAATCACAAGGCCAATCATTGAGTGTTTGTGGCCTGAATCTGGAAACTAAACACGGTCAACTGTGTGTCGCATGTTCCCTTGTTGGAAAACCATCCGCTTTCGTTTCGCACCTGACAACAAAACGAAAAATATCGTATATCACAGAGTGCTTCAATGAGGCGAAATACAATTCAAAATCAACCCGACCGCAACCCATCCAGTAAATATTTCAACACAAAGCATCAATGGACAACTGACCACAGATTTTTGGCAATTTAAAATGACGCAGGCAACGCCTGCGGGGTCAGCTAGCTTTTAATAATTGAGGAGCCCAGGAATAACATTAGTTGAAATGTCACAGTGAAGGTAGGTGATTTATGGTCCAGCTTGTGTGGATGGGCTTTGAATGAAGGAATTTCGCAGCTTACTATACGAGCTGCCGTTGTAAGCATCGACTTGATGAAGAAGTTCACGTCAGTCGACTGAGATGGCTAAGCCATGTGAAGCGAATGAATATTATCTCCCCGACCCGAAAATTCTTCAAAATCTTACCCAGTAGAGGACAAGCTCAGCTTAGGTGATGTGCACAAGTGGAATCATCTTAGAATGTATAATTACAGGGAGTTGGCCAAAGATCGCTCTAACTGCAGACTGAGTGTATGTAACAACCCATGGATAGAGGATTATGGGTATGAATTTTGTTAGTGTGCTGTTTCCTATTGCTGTAAGGGCATAACACCTACAACAATTTGATTCGGTAAACCAACTCTGAATTTGTACTTCACATCTGCGCTTAGCAACGTCGGTGTTTCTGTTTCTTGTGTTTGTCTGTCTTTGTAATGACTCGGGAATTCAGAGTGGATATTGCCAATATACGCGGGCTAAAACGGAATCACTTTCTGCGTACGTCCATGTCTGCCAGACCATGGTACCTAGTTTTAAGTACTGCTGAGGACTGCCGGTAATCCTGCCACCCAGCAGGACCTATGACCTTAACTGGCCAAATCGTAGCAACCTTCGATGGCGTCAATCTGAAAGCGTTTACGATATGACCTGTATTGCTCTACCCTACAGACCAGCTGTTTTGGCACTTAGTAAAACACAGGTAGATCCCCGCCCACACCTCTCAGATCACTCTGATCTGAAGCTACCTGGCTACGAACTAGTGTCATTATTCTCACAGCGGTCTCGCCATTTACGTGCGTAGTGATGTAGCTTACCAAGCTTCACCACAATGTAGACTCTGTTCTAATCCGGAATTCAATTTCATGTGGATAAAATTCCATATCCATATCCATGCTTTATTTACAGAAGCCCCAAACTGGACAGCAAACGACTTTTAACGAATTCTATGCGCTGTCTGACTCCATTCAACGAATTGTATCCCAATATCCTCATACGGAAATCATTATTACGGGCGATTTCAATATACACAATTCTGGGTGGCTTGGACATTCTGTAGAGACAACACCCGAAGGACCGTGTGTTAAGATCTTAGCTGCGGAAAATAATTTAACCCAGCTTGTAAATGAGCCTACACGAACACCAGACGTTGATAGTCATACCGCCAACACCCTGGACTTGTTTTTAACTTCTCACCTTGACAAGTACTGCGTGGATGTGCTCTCGCCTCTAGGCTCGTCGGACGATTGTGTTATATCAGCTAATTTCTCGTACACCGTCCACACAGTTAGAGAAAAGATTCCTAAAAGAACCGTATGGTAATACGAGAAAACCAACTGGAGCGATCTAAACAGCATCTTTAGGAATTTTAACTTGTCGTTATGTTTCCTCGATAACGACGTGGATGCCGCTGCTGATAAGATCACAGCCACTATCCTCATTGGAATGAGATCATTTGTCCATGATCGGATGAAGAAAGAAAAGATAGGGAACAATTCGAGCTGTAAAGCTGAAATGTTTTTTCGGTTCGTCAAGCCCAACCCGACAGAGGAACACCGAAGAAAGTTTAAACGAGCCAGAAATGACTGCAATGTCTTTCTCAAGCGTGTGAAATTCCAATACGACCAAAAACTGAGACAAAAAATACCACAACATACCATAGGTAGTAAAAATTGTTAGTCGTTCGTCAAAAACATTGTAAATTCTGCCTCATCCTCCATCCCAAAGCTCATTTATAATGACACTGTAGCTGTCAGCTCTTTGGACAAGTCCAATTTGATTGCTGCACACAAATTGCAGATTTGCCCCCGCCTGCACTTGACTGTCTCGAATCTTCAATGGAACGAATCCACCTTCCCACTCGTGTAGTAGCGAAAATATTTAAAAATCTCAGCATACACAAATCTGCTGGTCCAGATGGTATATCTTCTCTTCTTCTGACGAGGGGTTTTTTGATGCTGGCTCTTTCATCAACCATACTATTCAGGACTCTTTCCAAGCTAATGGAAAACATCATTTGTCCAAGCCGTCCCAAAAAAGCCGAATTTTCTTCTCGCTCCTCCTATACCCCCACTGTACTTGCTTCGATTCTTTCCAAGATCACGAAATATCTCGAAACACGAAAACTTCTCAACGGCCGCGAGTATGGTTTTCGTATCAACAGATCCGCTGGTGATTTGATGGCATGTCTCACCGTAAAATGGAACCAAAGCATACATCGATCTGGCGAAAGCAAGATAGATGCACTTCATATGTCTAAGGCAATTTGACAGGCTCGTTTGTTGTAACTGGGTGCATTTGGGATCGACAACTCTCTTCTTTTGCATTTCGGCACGTTCAATTCAAGTTGTCTTGGATGGTTTCAAGCCTGATATTCACAAAATAAATGCTGGTGTACCGCAGGGCTTCGTTCAGTCTCCGATGCTCTTTTTAATTTTCATCAACGATCTCTTGTCTGCTACTTCTAATCCAACATATTCCTTTCCTGATGACAGTACTCTCTGCTTTTCATATTCGTTCCCGCACTCACGTCTCAGCTCCTTAAATTCTGATATTAACAGCATAACTACAATAATTGAGAACCACCAACAGAGTAGAATTTAATGCCGTCTGCTGTCGTTAAATCAAAATTTAAACACCCAGCCATTATCCATGAATGGCACTTGCACCATCGAAACCGATAAACTTTCCATTCTCGTTACGTGTGTCAATGACAACTTACGTTGGAATGACCACATATTCGGTGTCGCCAAAAATGCTGCCAAATGTATAGGTTTCCTTACCCCGTCTAATCTGGCATCAAAATATAAGGCATTTATCCGCCCGGCTGCGCCCAAAAAATCTCTGCACCTGCTAGATAGGATTCAAAACCGTGCGATAAAAGCCATAGCTGATACTAATATCACGCAAACAATGGACAGCCTCGAAAATCGACGCAATGTCTCGTGTCTCACTCCGTTTTACCGCTATTTCCACCACCAGTGCTCCATAGAAATAGCTAGTAGCATTCCGCACTGCAAATTTTTAACCGTAATACCCGTCTCGCTATGAGGGCTCATCAGTATACCCTCAAGCCCACTTTCGGACGTACTGTAAAATGTCGTGATTCTTTCCTAAGCTGTACATCTCGCTTATGGAAAGCCCTGTCTAGCTCTTTATTTCCTAGTCATTATAACCTTCAAACATTTAAAACCAACGTTCAGCGGTACCTCTCTTTCTATCTTCCCTGATTTTCCTTCGTCCGCGCTGTGTGCAAGCACTTTATTAAAAAACAGGAGACGTATTGGTTGTGGCACGGGTCCACTTCGGGTTGCACCGCCATCTAAACAAGTAAGTAAGTAAGAATCAATCAATGCGCAAACACTGCGGAGATCGACTGGGTGAGCTAGCTAGAGCAAAAATTATCCGTATTTAGGGTGCAGCATGAAAACGGGCCCCTCAAGGTTAAATGGCTTAAGCAGCAAACTCTTGAATGGCTGAGCAATTCTGTTGTCAAAATCCATACTTAGGTCCATAACTTTTAATATACATATTAAGGGGACCAAATTTAATGGACGCTATATGCTGAATATAGGGCAAACTCAGAAGAACAAGGAATGTGCTGACGCGTCTCATACTAAGACCCCTTGATCCGGCACCAAAAAGTCGAAAATCTATTCTCATTCGATGGCAAGTGATATGAAAGACAGAGTCTTACGAGCATTGTATTGGAATCGCTCGGATTTTTCCACTTTTTCACTTAGCACACGTCCCTTCCTAATATTCAGAATACTTTCTGCGACGGTAGAAAGCGCATCTGCTGGACTATTCGAGAAGACGTTAAGGAGATTACCACCTGGAGAAAGTGCTCTCTGAGGTTTTTATGTTCGATTAAGGGCTTATCGAATTTTAAATCGGCAGCAAGGTCTTAACTGTTCTCAAAACAACACAAAGGGCACAGAAAACTGTTCAGAACCAAAAGATTTACTTTGTGAGCAGCTCACCAATTCTATGGTGAAAAATAGATTCCCAGTGACACTACGTAAAGAAACCAGACATTAATAACTGCTGGTTGTTTAAGACTAATTTGGAAGAAGGCTGGGATCTTTACAGATCGAAGCAACAAGGATGTAGGAGGCTAATTTGGATCTTGGAGAGTGCCTTGCATAAATACTTTGCGAACGTTCGAATCACTCAGTAAAACCGAGTGCAGATCATCAAAAGGGATGTTTGGAAGCTCTCAGAAAGCTTTATGGTACTAACACTGAGTCGAAAGTATGTAATGACTTTCATTTTTATGTTACCATCGAAACTCACTCTCTAGACATCCAAAACACAACGGGCTAGGAACTAGCTCCTCTTAGTTAATTTACAACTGAGCTACATAAGTTATAGCATCCACCGCGGTTGGTATCTGCCTAGTTTGACGATGGATGAGTCCATTAAATACGCCGTTGCGCCTTTTGATGGTTTTAAGTCGCCTGGCATCGATGGTGTTAACCTTAAAGAGAGTTACTGCTGACGTGGAACATACCAGATATGTAGTCCCCGATGAAAGGTGCCCTTCTTCTTGAATGTGGGTACTGGCCATGAAGGCTTAAGCCCACGGTGCGTCTTCGCTCAAGAGATATATATAATGCGTTGATCAGTGCTTTTCTGGTTGAACATGTACCCACCTCCAATACCAATTCGAATTTACCGATACCTATCTGATATCTCAGCCATCATTTGGGCCGTGGCACCTATTTATAGTGCAACTAAAAATTAGGTGGACCGATTAATGCTAGACTTATCACGTGGTCGAATACTGGTGCTAACATGAGATGCCCAATCTCCAGTTGATCTTACTCTCCCTACGATTTAGGTATAATCACAGTGGTTATACCTCCTACAAGGAGGGCTACCTATAGCACATCATACTGGAACCTAAGTTTCAGAGACCTATGGCGCCAGTATAGATTCCGGAAGAGCAGCCACTACCAGTTTTGCACCTTACAGCCCAGGATTAACGACCTGAAGTTCATCTATGCTTAATTTTCATCAGCTGTACATCCTATCCCATCGCCTAACGAAGACCTCATTTGTAAAGCTGGAAATTCAATCGAGCCATGCGATGTCAGCGAGCATACTACTGACATCATAAACTTCACCATCAGAGGCAATGTGAATACTTCCCCTAGGGTTATCCAGTCTTACTCATCCAGAGTGAAACTTTTCCTAATCGTAAAGGTGACGAGGTATCGCTTTGAAGTACGAGTAGAGTTGGTACTTTTGACAATACGTTCATTGCCTCCGTAGTGATAGTGCGGCGCATAGGCAAGTAACGAATTAGGCTACCATTTGGGAAGACAAAATGCAACGGCGTCCCGACAGTCGACACAGCCATACATATTGCGCAGGCAACAAAAAAGCTAGCGTATACGAAAAGCATGACACCCAGAATGCGCCTAATGAGATAAAACCAGATGAGATAAAAAGGTCATACGCTCACCTACGCTTATTCCGAGATACGTGACCTCAGTTACGTATCTACGGCTTACGCAATTCAAGCTCACTGATTAATGAGAACAGTTTCTTTCCTTTTTGTCTTTACTTCAGGCCTAGATTGACCTTCCAGAACGAGAAGAAGAATTGTCTGCCTATACGCGGTACTTGCAGTGCTCATTGTACCGTCGCGAAAGTGGATCCAACTTGACATAGACTCTCTCACACGAACTTACGACTCATGCTCGTCTGCCAGTGAAGTAGTTTTCAGAGAGCCCAATCTCTTGGCAGCTCATCTCGCGCAACCTGTCTAGGATACGCTGCGAATTAAATTAACATCAATGAATTTTATCCAACATATTTGGCGTTGATGAATAAGGACGCTGTCTTTAAGAAGTGACAACGTATCTTTGAGATCTTTGCCAACTGGTATTCATTGGTGATCACTCACGCTCTCGACAACTCTCCCCCTAAAACTGTAGCTGCTTCGGTGGCAAAGTGACATCGATACCGCTTTTGCCAACGGCTACCGAGTTAAATAAATATGCTTACTTCACCCGGCTTGTTGATAATGTGGATGCCATTGGTAACTATTACATATTTGGCAAGAAGCTCTCCCCGTTGCTAGACCATAAAGTGGGGGACACATTACCAGCCACTAAAACAGCGAGCATTACTCCCGGCAACCGGGAACCTTTCCATACATTCAATGAAGAGCTCTCTGTCCTTAATAATTTTGCACTATACGCAGGGTAGCCAAACGCCATATGGACCTCATCCCCATGCAGCTATATATAATAATTTAACTGCAGGTCTTCCTCTGATATCAGGGAAGGCTCACATATATGCGGGCACAACCCTAGCACATCCATTGGATGAGAAGGGCTCCTGACCTAGGGCCACACTCTAGTTGCGGTATACAGCTACAGAGTAAGCGCCCTTCAAATTCTGTTGAACGATGCGGAACACCACCATGTGCCCGGGCAAGTCCATCAGCGTAGAGGGGTGATCTTCTTGTCGTCCTCTTGATGCACAATTCCTGCATTGCCAGGCCTTATTGCACCTTTGCTTCTGCTTTGTGGCCCGCAGAAACGGCTGACCCTGTGTTTCCAAATTTAGAAGCCGCAATTATGGGTGGATTTGATGAGGTATATCCAATGACCATTCCATTGACATTGGTTGTAATTTCGAAAATACAATGGGCTTTCAGTCAGAAATAGTTCAGACACTGTCATTTTGTTGGCAGTTTAAGAGAACTTTCGACAAAACATAGAGCTCGGATCTAAGGAGGTCTTTCAAGTCTACACGATTATGGTAAGACCAATTCTATCGTTCGTGTCGCTAAATATAAACTTTTATGCAAACAAGTCTTTTTTGCTATTACCAGATTCCGAAGAACACGGTTGGTCTCCCACTCACAGGGGCATTCCTTAGTACGCCTGGCTCTGTTCTGGTCCCTTTTGATGTTGATGTTGTGGAATGTATTTTCAAAGCCATTTTCTGAAACAAATTGCAATGAAATTTAGTTGATCTTACTGACTGTCTATTGATCATATCTTCATAAACTCGCAGTCGGAAGCAACTCTAGTTGCTCCAAATATACGAAGCCGACTCTACTCGTACTCAGGAATGCCTTCGGTCAGCATTTGCGTCAGCAAAGTTAGGAAGTCGGATCTCCGGAAACAGCTGGAAAACCAATTTAGAATGTGGCGCTGAAATATTGTCAGGGGCCGCCAGCCTTTAGTTTTACTCCTGATTAGTTACACGGGCCAAAGGGAGACATACGTGAACTATAGAGTGAAGTAAGAGGAAAGCTTGTTGAATATACTGCTGAACTTGCATGGCAAGGCTTAGAAGACCTGTCTGTGTCATCAGTCATGTCTTTTATAGACAGTGCGGTTTTTCTTATGGGCGCAACATTTGGTAGCATGATTCTCCAGAATGTTATCAGACCAACGAATCAACGAATCCACAAAAAGTGGAATAGTGAAATAATGCTGTCACTTTGGATGGAATTCCAGGTTACTGCTTCATCGAAGGTGGGCAGGTCGTGGTGGACAATCTCTTTCCGCCTCGTACGTCGAGAGTCTGACTCAAATGCCTTTGGCGTTCTAGTGGCACTGTCAATTGTAATTCCATATCTGACGTAGACATTCCGTTTAGCTGCAAACTTAACAAATTTACCAGAAAGCCTTTACTCTTTGAATTTGAATTTTCACTCAGTGTGGCCGAAGGGCCGAATAAGTAGCTGCAGATACCAATTTGTGAATTCCTCTGTCCATCAGATGCACAAATGTGTGTGGCGGCATCTAATTAAGAATAAAAATTAAAAACTATTTCTATTTTCCATCTCTCAATGACTCGTTTCCAAAACTGGAAATCTGTCATCACGTCCATAGTGGGCGGAAGGGCATTACATTTCATTACGAAGCCAATTTGCTCATAGCAAATCAAATTATTCACATCAGAATAAATTCTCCATCTGAAATGCGGAATGCATTCCCAATTTAATGCTTTGTCCTGGCTCCAGGTATGGCCTCAGACTTTGCATATTATTTATACGTCCAGCAAGCTAGCTAATAAACCTCGTCACGGTTCAATACTACAACTCCCTTAAATGGAAGTACGAGTACTCGTAAATTGAATTAGAATTTTTGAATGAACAGTGCGAATCTATAGAATTCTGGCTTCAGTTCCCACTAAATTTCAAATTAATTATATCCGTTGTGTTTTAGTTGTCACAAGGAAATTGTATTGTTGCAGTCGACCGTAGCCACTGCTTATTGGTAAATTAAAATTGAATTAAGTCCTTAGTGCGTAGTACGTACTTTTCACTAAAAAGCGGACTAATTTTCGAGTTCTGAAAATTGCAAGCATTTGTTGAGCTTTTTCTGAAACCCGCTGACCGGGCGATTTTCGGTGAAAAGCCGACTCCGATAATCTGTTAATGGAATTCCATTTGATTCCACTGAGTGGTTCCTTCCAAATAAAATATTCCCCAGAACTGTGTTCCATGCCCACCATTTGGGGCTAAATTTATTTATTTTACTCGAGGTAGACGTCATCTCGGTTGGGTGCTGTAGAAATAGGGTGGCCACTGAGAGGTATCAACTTGGCGATGACCAGTGTTGTCACTGTTTCTACACATCAATTGTGCTACAAGTGGTAACCATCGGGTACTGGTCGATGTCCATCCGGACTCGACTTGCCAAACTTATAAGCGTAAGTGCTGACCAGAAGACAAAAATCGCAGCGCTATAAAGGGGAATTCCCCAAATGGAATAAACGAGCTACTCCGACATATTTGAAGCTCAGGCCGGTAAGAATTTCCGAGACTAAGTCAGGATCTTGGAAAGAGATGGTGAAGAGAGATGGTACATGAGACGTCTATGTACCTACGCCAGCGCTCACATCCCGAAACTGGTTACTGGCTTTGGTCTAGGCTACCACTCGCCCTAGGGGTATCTGCGATGCAATTGGCCCTCCAGATTGGAGGTTGTGCCACCAGAGTAACTGCCCGGCCATGGAAAAGAAAGTTAAGTAACGAAGCAACAACAAGCCTTGGATACGGACGGATCAAACGTTGCCAACCCTTGTAAACGGAACAAGGACAACGACCTTTGGATCTGCACGTGGAATGTTAGTTCCCTTAATAGCCCTCGTGCAGCAGAACAACTAGCGGAATCCTTGGATTGCCGCTAAGCAGATATTACCGCCATCCAAGAAATGCGATGGGATAGGCCGGGCAAAAGAGGATGAAAAACTGCGACATTTACTACAGCGATTATTATCGAAGGCAAAAGCAGCACCTATTTGGATGGGGATTTGTTGTTAGAGGCAGACTTAGGCAAGAAGTCTTGAGTTTGCGTCACGTGAACGAGCGTAACAATCGTAACAATCTGCATTATATGCACTCACGCCCCCACAGAGCAAAAAGATAACGACACCAAAGATGGCTTCTACGAGCTCCTGGACAAGATCTACGAGCAGTGCCCTAGCTATGACGTTAAAATTGCCCTCGACGATTATAATCCAGAACTAAAAAGAGATGGCACCACCTCCGATACTAGATTTAGGCTAATCGACTTTGCGGCAGGGGGAAGCATTGTCGTAGCTAGCACGCGGTTCCCACATCTTCATAAGGGGCCTGGGGATCTCCGGATTAACCAACCGTCAGCCAGATTGACCACATTGCGATCGACACAAGGTACCCCTCAAGTATTATAGATGCCCAAACATTCCGAGGGGCCAACATCAAACGCAGACCCCTACCTTGTTGTAGCCATGGTACGGTTGCGGATATCCCGAACATCGCCAAGGGAATCTAATACTGTGAGGATGTTCGAATCGCCAAATCCATTTCCGATCGAGTCTCCCTTAATTTCAAAGACCAGTGGCAACATTGCCAAAAAGCCATCAGAGAAGCCACCATTGATGTGTTGGGTTTCACTCCGCCACCACAAGGAAACCGCTGGTTTGACTACGAGTGCCGGCAAGCACATGCAGCTAAGAAAGAGGCATACAAAGCGCCGCCGCATAGAAGAACTAGAGCTGCTCACGATCTCTATGAGTAGAAGAGGAGAAACGAAAGGCTTATCAGGAGCATGGCTAGAGCGCTGTCGAGGAAATGAGAGATGCTACTACAGGAATGTGATTTGCAAATTTTGTCAACATGCCACGGACAAAAACCCCGAACGAAAGCCTGTAAAGACGAACAACGGAACATAATAGTATAGAGGCAGTCGATGCTAAGGGTTTGGAAAGAGCATTTCTGTAGATTGTGTAACGGCGACGACGAACCAAGTACCGCCGTCAGACAGAATGAATCTTTCAGCCTGGACGATGTAAACCAACAATTCCGCCGAACCGACCTGGATGAAGTGAAGATAGCCATATCTAAGCTTAAATCCAACAAAGCTGCTGGAGCGGACAGCCTGACTGCCGAGCTCTTCAAAGGGACAGGCGATGATATGCATCAAATCATATGTAAAATATGATTCGACGAAAGTATGACCGATAAATGGAACCTCAGCATTGTTGGTCCGATCCTCAAGAAAGAAAACCCTCTGAATTGCGCTAACAGTAGTGGCATCAGTCTTCTTAACATCGCCTACGAGATCCTATCTGCCGTATTGTTTGAGCTTTAAATCGATACACTACATATCCATCGATTTTAAGACCGAGTATGACAGCATCTATAGAGACGAAATATATGATATGTATAGAGCAATGTCTAGTTTGGCATTCCTGCCAAATTAGTCCGTTTGTGCTTGATGATGATGGAGAAAGCTCGCTTCTGGTGGTAAAGAACTCATCTAGATCTTTGATGTCAAAAACAGTTGTGGACAAGGCGATAGGCTGTCATACGATTTTTTTAACATCATTCTTGGAAGACTAGTGCAAAACCCATTCGCCAACACAAGAGGCACGATCTTTCGAAAGTGTGTTCAATATCTGATGATATTGACATAATCGGAAGAAGGCAGCGTAATGTCGGTTGCGCTTTCGTAAGTATTGAGGGAGAAGCAGCGAAGATGGATTTAATGGTCATGTATATGTTGTCACCCAACACCGACGTCTCGCACGTATATCTGTGCCTCGACATATGTATATAACTTTAAGATAGTTAAGAACTTTGTCTATGTAGGCTCCGCTATCAATTCAGGCAACGTGTCGTCGCTGAAATCAAACGAAGAATAACGCTTGCCAATCTATGTTTGTTTGAGCTAGGAAGGCAATTAACTAGCAAAGCCTTTTCTCGAACAACAAAAGTGATTATGTCAGACCTTCATAATCTCAATCCTACTTTATGGCGCTGAGGCGTGGACTTTATAAAAAATGGATGAGTGTCCTCGGTCCCGTCTCCACCACTCAGGAGGAGATTCAATTACGAACTGTACGGAATGTACAGCGACATCGACTTAGCCAGAAGAGTGAAGGCCGAACTAGGGCTAGGTCATGTAGATCGGATGGACACCAATGATCCGGTCCGAAAATTCTCGAATCCGCCCCCGAGGGACATTGCAGTAGAGGAAGACCGCGACTCAGATGGCGCAGGCAAGTGGAAGAGGACCTCAACAGATTTAGCGTGCGAAACTGAAGGCAGTTAAATAAAGATCGAGTTGACTGGAGACGCTTGGAGGTTGAGGACTAGGTCCCTCCCGGACTGTAGCGCCACCTTAATTAAGTAAGCAAGTAAGATTCCATCTTGGCTCCTCAATATTTTTGTCTTGCTTTCACAAGCATTTTCCGAAGGCCGTTTTTAGTTTAACGTTGAATTTTTCAAAATTTTGTACACGTTCATCAAATTTACCTGTCAGGCATAGTAAGAGCAGTCTTGGTTATTTTTAAACCACAAGGACAACGCAAGGTACAAGTGCAGTACATCACAAAATGACAGTAAAATTTGCCGGATCATACTATAAATATTGGACCACTGACCACAACTCTGCAAAAAAAGGACAACATTGTTAAGACATGCGCAGTGAATGTTCGAATCTGGAAGAGGCCACGTGCAGCCGAACAACTAGCAGAGCACTTACATAGACTGCTATAAAGCAGCCTAAAATGTGCACTGGAATCGGCAGGTCAGAAGAAGGATGAAAAAGTGTGATATGGGTGTTATGTATTTGCTTATTATGTATATTTTATTATGGGTATACTTAGTGTATCATTTATTACATTGTTACATCTCATGTACACTATATGTTATTTGCATAAACTATACACTGTTATCGCGAATTCATACTTAGAATGTATTTACTTGTACATTACTCGAGCATTCTGTAATAAATCATATCCACGAAAGGTTGTGTTTAACTCTATTAAGTTTCTTAGTGTTCCTTAGACTAAATACATATCAATGGGTATAACATGGCGACTGCTACAGAAAACTGAAGGGTGATCTTTTCTATGACAAAAAACTTGGCTTTTCCGAAGCAGAAAAAAACTAGCGTAAGATCCACTGGATCAAGGAAATGGAGAGGTACCATCTCAGGAAGTATGTTCGGAAGTTTTACTAAGAGATAAAGAGAACGTGTCAACCCAACAAGAGCCAACAGAAACCTAAAGAGATGAGTAAATTAGTAAAGTCACTTCCGCTGGCAGGCACAATGAAGCTATCAATCGATCAAAGTCAAAATTTCTGTCCATCCCACTAGATGGAACTAAAGATAGTCATACCTTAACTCAAGTATAACATATTCACCGAATCACATTAATCCAATTGGTCCCTATCAATGCATTATTTGTAGTATGTCCCCAATTGATCAAATATTCCAAATCTTCCCGGAGGAAACCCAAAAAGTCTAGATCGATTCTCACTATCTCCTTGTCGATTATCCGCAGAAGTAATGGCCATTTCCCAACCTTTTCCATCCTCATCTCTGCTTGTTCCTGTTTGGTATTTTTCTCCTTCCTTTTCACTGTCTGACTTCTCCTTGACTTCCATCGAGCGCTTCCTTTTTTGTTCCTTAAAGGAGAAAAATTTCCTTTGGTCATAGAGTTTGCGATTAATTTTATTAACTTCTTTATTTTCTTTATTAACTGTTGAAATGTGTAACGCGTATAAATAAATCTGATGACACATATTTCTCCCACGTACTATATATGTGTTGCTACTAAGCTTCTTGTGGGGTTTGTGGAAGCATTCTACAAGCCGCTCTACTTCGAATCTCCTCGTTAGTAAGGCCAAGTGTAGGCTGATGTTTTCGCATTTGAGCGATCCAATCATTTTCGTTTGGCCTCTTCTTTGAACCTGGAACTTGAGCCTCGACTGCTTTTTGGACCGGATTTTTTGGTAACCTTCGCAGAACCAGATAAGATGCTCGACCTGGAGTTTATGTACCAGCGGAGATGGTATGAGTACAAGCCAGCCCACATTAATTATGTGCGCTATCTTCATCACATTTTGCTTGGTGGTAAGCGACAGAGACCACGTACTCAAATTTTTCGCATCTTGGCGCGTCATCATGGCGTTGGGTTTGCTACTTCGGAAGAAAAGCAATGTCGGTCTTAGCACGACTGATTCGTAACCCGTTATCTTCTACCGTCTTTCCCCAATTATTAAGAGCTGATTGAAGGGCTGCCACGTCGTTGCCTTTAATAGAGCTATTATTGCCGAAAGAAGGGAATTTGTGCCGGAAAATCTTGCACGACATTAAAAAGCAACGGACTTTGTGCACTGCCTCGGTGTACTGCAATCTAAACTTCGATTTTTCCTGTAATTCCCGCTGTGTATTTAACTTTTAGTTTGACATCATCGCATGTAGGGAAGATGAATCATTCACATTGCGACTTAGCGCAGACCAAATAAGATCTCTAGGAATTCTGCCGAACGTTTGAAGACGTTTCGAAGCTTCGCAGTGTTTTCCCTCATAATTCACAAACTTTGGATCGCGTTATATAGCGACTGGACTCCCTTAAAACCGTATTGAATGTCAGGGAATCTAAAAATATTCGGTTTTCGACTGCATAGAACTCGCTGGAATATTTTCATAGCAAACGACATTACATAGTTTCACCGATCGGGAGGTGTTGCACTTTGTAGCATCGTTTTTTTTTTTGATTTTACACGATGGAACCAGAAAGCTCTCCATCCACTGGTCAGATATTCGATGGCCTTTTCTCATTATATGGCGAGCCATTTAAACCCAGGATTTTCGATTTTTGACTCCATGTCATAAAATATGTCATTCCTTCCAATTGTACGCCCTCGTTCATTCTTTTTACCGCTTCCCTAATTTCGCTTTCTGTGAAACCTGCCGTTTTATCTTCGTGCGCGACAGCCGAGTAAATGGTACTGCGTTAAAGTACTCTTTCCATCCATTGCAAGTTGTGTCATTTATCCTTGCCTCGATGTTGCACTTTGTTTAATGCTCATTATCTGCTTATAGGTTGTCAAGGTACCTCTTCTACTTCCAGATACAATGCGCATCTACTGCTATAGTACGTTCTCTTACAACCGCTTTTGTTGCCTCTATTTTGTAACGCTCAAAGTCCAACTCAAGGCGTATTGTATCGGTTTCGGTACTTCCTCAGTACTTAGAGGATCACCCGTCTCATGGGTCCACCACCACATTTCTTCATTTATGTGCACCCGGCCTTTTGAAATACGGAACAGAATTTCCGCATTCCTCTTACATTTTTCTTCAAAATTCTTCCACATACTCGTACTTTATCAGCTTAGTTCTTCTTTTTGGTTTATGGCACTTTGGAGCCATTCTAGTAAATTTAGCCCACACAACTGGTCTTTTTCCTTTCTTAAATTGTGCCAGCTCATTTTTCTAATGAAGCCGGTTTGCGTTGGTTGTAATCTGGCTTTTTCACGACAAATTTCGTCACTCGCCTTCACTTCTTCGAACCTTTTTCCTCGAAATAGTTGTTCCTCGAACATCCTGAGAGAGTAATGGGCAACCATGGGCGCATGAGCCATCGACGCACTCTCTGGGAGGACAGCATAAACCGTAGAACTGTCCAGCTGAGCAGACGTGCGCGGCGGCGCACGTTACATGGGACTTTGTTTGCAAGGGCCCAAGGGTTGTTCTGGCTCCCCTGATGGGTAGTTTCCAGCCTTGAATAGAGGGAAGACATTCCGTTCCATCCGTCCATATCCTAACCTGACCCTGTCCATTATGTCCGTTGTCGCTTTGGAGACGGACTTCTGTTTTTACGCTCCTTGCAAGCAACAACCAGTAGGTCTCCCGGGAAAGACAGGGTCAGACGGGCTGCCTGGAACACTCTGAACATACGAGTATGATGGATTGTAATATGATTTGGGCTATACGCCTGAAGCCAGATGGACGGTCTGGAATTGTAAGCGCAAATGGAACACCTACAAGCCATACCAGTCGCCTAGGGCAAGGCGAACTGCCTGCAACATTCCGCAAAATAGCCCAATAATAACACTTAAAAAAAAATCAACCGAACCACAAATTGTAGGGAAAAAATTAATGTAAAGGAGAATACCAGATCTCCTTTCCCCACAAATCTAAGATAATCTAACTACGGCTGGGAAAAGGTTCCTTCTTTTTTCGTCGCAAAGGCCAAAAAATTGTTCAAAATTTTGAACTTGAGACCCCGAGTTCCGGACTTGGTTCCCCTTTCTTAGCATAAATAGAAAATGTACAGGATGAATGACTCGAACTCCAACTTTTTAAAATGCTATAATTTTTTTATTTTTTGATAAATTTTATTGTGCCAAAGCAAAAAATGTTGAAAAATATATCAATTTTCAAATTGTATCAGTAGTTTTCAATATGTCCACCTTTGGCGCGAATAATGGCCTTGAGACGGCCGCATACGCAAGTGGCTCTGCGGTATTTTAGCCCATTCCCGGCGAAGTGCTTGTTTGAGGTGGTCCAAACTTTGGTATTTTTTAGTGCCAACCTTCACCTTCAAAATATCCCAGACAGAGGAGTCCAATGGATTTGCATCCGGAGAATTTGCAATCCATTGTGTCGAAGAAATGAAGTGTGGAAAATTGTTTTTTAACCAATCTTGGTTGACGCGCGCTTTGTGAGACGGTGCCGAGTCTTGTTGAAATGTCCACGGTCTCCGACCGAAATGATTGTTTGCCCAAGACTTCAATATTGCCTCTAAGACAGTTTCACGGTATACGATCGCATTAATTTTGACCACGCTGCAAAAATACAAGCGGAGAACAACAACCTTCGGTCGTTTTACTCTAATTTTTTTCTGTTGCGGTGTAAGATCGTGTGCTTTTTGGAACTTCAATGGCTTGAGCCCAAGCTCATTTTTCAGTATGTGTTGCATCCGTTCTAACAATATGTTGAGCTCACGAGCCATTTTTCTTCCACTTCGACGCGGATTTCGCTCAATTCGAGCCTTCACTTTCCGAACCATTTCTGCCCATGTTGCTGTTTTTTTATGACCACCTTCATGGCGTTTTGCAACGCTGGCAGTTTCACGGTAACGAGCTATGGTTCGAGACACAAATGATTTATTCACGTTGAGGTGCTGGAGGGCTCTAACGATAGTTACTTGTGGTTTTCCAGCCAAATATAAAGCAATCGCACTATCACGTTTGAATTCCATCGCGGATAAAAATTTTTCAACACAACTGAGACGCAAATCGTTCAAAAGACTTGTAAATAATAAAATTATCTGTCTAGTGTCATAATTTGAGCTCACTGTCATGAACGGTTTGGAAATTATAGCAGTCTGAAGTTGGTTGCAGTTCGAGTCATTCAGGGTGTACATTCTGTGTCACTTTGACTTATTTCAGGGATCAATTTCGGGGAAAAAAGGAGTTGTGTGAACCCAAGACAGTTCAGGGAAATTGTTCACTCAGGCCAAAGGAAATTCCCAGGCCTCGGAAATTTCTCCAAGGATATTGATAGTGAAAGTGGCAGACTTGGAATATTGAAAGAGCCGTCTAGCAAAGCTCCTGACATGGTTACATGGTCTAGCTAAGTAGTGAAGCATTTCACACATACTCGTATACCAGACATTGGGCCCCCTAGAACCGATTGAATGGAAGGAATGAATGTGTGGATGTTGGTGGCCTAAGTGGACATAGGATTCTCTCGGTAAATAACACAAGATTTAAGGGACGAAAGGGAAAAAAAGCAAGAAAATAGGGTTTCGAGAGGCAGAATAGAAAGGGCAAAACATGACAGGATACGGAAACAATAGGGAGAGCCAGCAAAACGAGGGAACACGGATAACAGCGCATAATAGATAAGTATTGTCTTGTGAGATTGCTTTCGCCCGTGTAGTAAGGAAAAAACGGACATGCGACTCGCTAAAGAAATAATCTCTCAACCGTTAGGGGAGACCGAAGATAGCAACCCACTCTTATGCGGTTTCCGTTCCGGAAGTTTTAACTGTCATTCGTTTAGCATGGTTAGCAATTTTTTTGATACCGCTCATTTCATTGTTCCATACAAGATTCTGATCAATAAATCGTTCGTGGTTATAACGTTCTTTTTGGCTTTTGTTATTTTTGATTTCTTTTTTTAAAGGTTTTGGAATTCCTTTCTAAAATGATTGCGTGTTGCCTACCAACACATTTGTGTGTCCTCTTTTAGTTGATTGTTTTATTTTTTTTAACCATAAACCCATCCCCAGCTCAGCAGCCGAAAGTGGTAGGACTTAACCTGATGTCAAATTTCCCTTGAGTTTCTTTGTTTGCACCGCCATTATCGATCAAACCACCACCTGTGTGGTTCGGGCTCGTTTTTGTTCTTTAAAAAGTGGGTTGGTCTACTATTCCGGCCAGCGGACCGGCTTTAATTAATGGTTCTTTAATTGGGGAAAAGAAAAAAAAATTGGCAACACATTAGGAAGCAAAAGAATCGAGAACCTCACAATTTGTGGAACCTCCTGAATAATAAAGATACTCCTACTATAGCGACCAGTTCCTAATTTTGACAATGCCTTTAACAGTGCAGTTTGCAAAACCTTTTAATAAAACAGAGCCGGAAATATCTATTGTTGTTTAGTTGGTAATACTGGTACAGGCCAAATTGCAATGCTGTTCGTGCAATGCTGAAGCGTAAACATTTTTTGCTTTCAGTCTTCCAAAATGAACACATGGAAAAGGGTGAGATATTTCAGATCTTGCTGGCGGTCGGAACCAAACGCAATTTTGTGCAACGTACTGTTAAGTTATTTGAGAATACCGGAGGAGTTTAAGGCTGATAAAAACTCGGCCGTCCGCGCACTGTAATTACTCCGAGTGCCATCAAAACTCGAATCGGGCAAAATCTTTTCAGACACAGAAAACCTTATCGCATGAGATAAAAAATTTTCAAAAATCCATTTAACGCATTATCTAAGAGAATTTGGTACTCAATGCATATAAAGGACACATAGAAAAAATAAACGATGCCACTAAAGACTCTTTGTACGACTAAGCTCATTAGCATTGTCCAAACTACATATGAAGTAGAAATCGCTTTAGGTGATTTTTCAAGCCAAAATAAGAAAAGAGGGCATCTTTGGTAGCACAATTGTAATGCATAGCCTATGAGGCACCCCGTCTGAAAACAGAATTAGGCCAATTGACTTCGCTATAGCTAGCATGATGTTCCTTCACCTCAATATTTAAAACAGAACACAGTAGTCATTTGATCAGGCTAATGTAAGTTAACACCGAAAACATTTATTCTGCATAATACTTCAGAACACACTCCAACGAGATGACCCATACCATGAACTGTTCACCTATTCCCACGAAAGGTGAGTGCACCCGCATACGCCAGACATAATTCCAAGAGGTCAACCCGAAAGCCACCAAGCCAACTCGTCAGCAATTTCATCTATGCAATCGAAGGTATAAATAATTGTATTAGATTTAAGTAGCTTCAGTTTGTGATTACCGATCCTAATAAACGGGACAATCGTCCCCTAAAAAGAAAAACTTTTGTTTTTTTTTGACTTCCCCTACGTGTCCGTGCGTAACTTGTATAATCGCACCACTACACCGTTGCCACCAAGGTATATCAAGCGCCATGAAGACATAAGAATAGTGTGAGGAGATTTATGAGTGAACGGCTACAATCGTCTACTTAACCCTCCGATCAGCGACAGCTTCGATAGCGTTATATTAGCAACAAGGTCCATAGGGACCTACAGGCATTTGTGTACAATTTTTCAACAAATGTTGCGCATAATGTTTTCAACAAATTATGCGGTTGTTCCTGAGGGGTCTTTTTTATTAACTTATATTTCTTTTTAGTCCGGTAGCAGCTAACCTCTAACCGTAACAAACTGACAAGTTGAAAGTGCGCGCAAAGTACAGACATTTATAATCTTACGCCAAGTAATTTCATTGCTTGGCGTTCATATCTATCGCTTGCTTTAAGGATCGTTAACTGCGATCAGACCTGTAAACTTTCAATTACCAGTACTAGTTAAGTACCCAGTGCCATGTACTTGTACTTGTACTTGAAGAAAAAAAAAGTACAATGTGCTTGGTACTTGAAAATCACCAAGGACAAGTACTTTCTCAAGTACTTTCTTCTAAGTACATTTACTCTGTACTGCGGTACTGCCCAGTACATTTTCAAGTACTTCTCTGAGTACTGTCGTCAGCAAAGGAATATATTGGATTAGAAGTAGCAGACAAGAGATCATTAATGAAAATTAAAAAGAGTGTCGGAGACAGTATGGAGCCCTGGGGGGCACACCAGCATCTATTTTGTGAATATCAGACTTGAAACCGTCCAAAACAACTTGAATTAAACGTTCCGAAAGGTAATGTCTAGTCCATTGAAGAAGAGAGTCATCGTTTCCAAATGCACGCATCTTCGACAAAAGACCCCGGTGCCAAACTCTGTCAAATGGCTTAGAAATATCAAGTGCAACTATCTTGCTTTCGCCAGATTGGTGTAGACTTTGGTTCCACTTTTCAGTGAGACATGCCATCAAATCAACAGTTCTCGTGCTTCGAGATATTTCATGAGCTGACGGTTTTTCAGCGTTTCCATGACCTCGGAAAGAAGGGAAGCAAGTGCAATGGGTCTCTAAGAGGAGAGAGAGGAAGATTCGCCTTTTTTAGGGACGGGCTAGACAAATGCTATCTTCCATCTGCTCAGAAAGAGCCCTAAAGAGTATGATTGATGACAGAGCTTCCGCAGTGGTTTTGTCAGCGAGGAAGAACACCTCTTCAAAAGGACCAACTAGACCAGCGGATTTATGCATGTTAAGATCTTTAAGTACTCTTGCTACTACACGAGTGCGAAAGTGGATTCGTCCCATTGTACTTAAGTGTAGGCGGATACAAAGCACAATCTGGGAGTGTTGAGCTGGCCTCAAAATGTGCAGCAATCAGATTGGCCTTGTCCAAAGAGCTGGCAGCTGGGATGTCATTGTAAATGAGTGTTGGGATGGAGGATGAGGCAGAATTTTTAATGTTTTTGACGAACGACCAACAACTTTTACTACCTTTTGGGACATTGAAATATTTGTTGCCCCAGTTTTTGGTCGTATTGGAATTTCACATTCATTTCGGGCTCGTTTGAATTTTTTTTCGGTTTTCCTCTGTCGGGTTGGTCTTGTAGAACCGATAAAACATTTCTCTAACCCTGACAGCCTCTTTACAGCTCGAGTCGTACCATGTCTTGTCTTTTGGTTTAATACTCTTCATCCGATGAGGAATAAAGCATCTCATTCCAAAGCAATTAGTTTCTGTGATCGTGTCAGCAGCGGCGTCCAGGTCGTTATCGAGGAAACATAACGACCAGTTAAAATTCCTAAAGAAGTTGTTAAGTCCGCTCCAATAGGGTTTCTCGTATTGCCATACGGTTTTTTAAGAATTTTTGCTTTAACTGTGTGATCAGTATACGTGAAATTAGCTGATAGGATACAATGGTGCGAGGAGCTTAGAGGAGAGAGCCCATCAACAGTGTACTTATCAAAGTGAGAAGTTAAAAACAAGTCCAGGGTTCAAGTTGTTTCTTGCAGCGAAGATTGCAACACACCGTCCATCGGGTGTTGTCTGTCCGGAATGTCGAAGCCACCTAGAATTGTAATAACGATTTTAGAATGAGGATACAGGGATACAATTCTTTGAATGGAGTCAGACAGCGCATCAAACTCATGGAAGGTCGAGTTGCTGTCCAGTTTGGGGCTTCTGTAAATAAAGCAGTAGTGGATAATTGGCTTACGGAGATGGAATTTTAACCACACGAAATTGACTTCCGGATTGGAACAGGGTATACATTGTGGTGGAGTTTGGTAAGCTACATCACTACGCACGTAAATGGTGAGACCGCAGTGGGAAAAGAATAATGGCACTAGTTCGTAGGCAGGTAGCTTCAGATCAGAGTGATCTGAAAGGGGTCAACCTGTGTTTCACCAAGTGGCAAAACAGCTTGTTCGTATTTGCAAACGTGAACGTATGCAGAAAAGTAAGCAGGAACCGATGACACTAAGCAATGTTCACTGAAAATCGGATACCATACTCGTGTATTGCTCAGCTGTCACTTTTGGTTTGACATTTGTTTCAGATGAGCCCTATTAATTTTATATTGTTCTCACTTCTCTTCAAAAACAATTTTGATTTTAATATTTCGACGCTTTTGACATTTTGAAAACAAACTTCGAAATGGCTATGTAAACGGGTAGCGTGTTTCCCGAAAATAGGGCGCGGAACTCATATGTTTTCGGTGCGATGTAAATGTGGTATAACTCTCTTTTTTTCAAAAACGGATTCAGCCAAAACCAAATTTTTCTTTTTTGTTTTTCTCTTTCCTTCTTGCTATATTCTCAATACCTTTAAGGCCTTTATAGCGAAAGAACATCTAAGTGCTTTGCTCTGCGACATTTAAACGTATGAAATATGATAGTAAGCTATGGAATGCCCACCCTAAAATTTATTGGATGCTATTTTTCTGTATTTCCATGAATAGTGACAGATAGGATGCTATGAAAAATCGCCTTCCGAACGTTCGATGTCGCCAAAAATGCTGCGAATTGTCTTGGTTTCCTGACACGATGTTAGAAATACTTTATACCGTCTGATCGGGCCTCAATAAATAAAATATTTATTCGCCCAACTATGAGTGCAATGCTAATATCTGGTCCGTCGTTATGTCTCCTGCTTTCTTTTCGCGGTCATTGTCTGAGGTGGTCGTACGTTCGGTGATGTCCGAAAAGTTGTTCTGCTGAAATTTCTGTTAAACTCATTAGCCGACTAGATGCCACAACTACAGAAGCCAGCTCCTCAATTCGCCGGAAGCACTGTCATCAACGATGCATTCAAGGGGATCTCTCTGAAGGACTACAAGTTAAAATACGTCGTACTTGTTCTTTTACCCGTTGGACTTCACCTTCGTTTGCCCAATAATGACTATTGCCTTCTCTGACCGTGTAAAGGAATTCCGCAGAATTGGCGCTGAAGTGATTGCCTGCTCGACAGATTTTCACTTCCTTCATTTGGGGTGGATTAATTCCCATGCAAGCAAGGCGGTCTTGGACCTTATTCGCTAATAAATCCCTGAAAATCGACCGTTTTGGATGAGGAATCTGGTGTGCCATTCCGTGGACACTTCATAATCGATTGCAAGCAGAACTTGCATCAAATCACCCTGAACGACTTGCCAGTCGATCGTAATTTTGATGAAACTCTACGTTTGATACAGGCTTTCCAATTCACTGATGAGCATGGTGAAGTCTGTCCAACCAACTGGAAGCCGTCAACTAAAAGGACGCTTAACATAAAGAATCATCGTTCATTCAAGCAAATGAGTAATAAGACCTTGTCAGGAAATAGTGAGGAAATTCTAGACCCTAGTCCTGCTCTATGGTGTAGAAATATGGAAGCCAGCGATAGCGGTTGAAGATATCCTTGGTCATTTTGAACGCAATTTTTCCGAGCGATTTTTAAGGTTAAATAACTCTAGAGTTATATAGGGACATTGACTTTGTCAGGAAAACTCGCATCAGTGGGACGGATGACTATTAATGCTTTAGGGCGCCTTACTGGAGGCAGTTGACCATAGAAAGTGTATTGCCTGAGGCGCGGATCCACCCCCGATTTTCGGGCCTTGTGGAGGCTGTTATAAAATATTTCGTGCTACAACAGATACTCCTGGCTAAAATTTAAGCAAAATGCATAATTCAATGGTCATGGTCAAATCCTCATCATAACGTAGCGTCTTTGCTTTTTTGTTGAATTCAAACAGCTAATTTTCTCTTTGGCATAAAATGGATATCGCCTGAAAGGTTCTCTTGTGATTCCTGCAATTAGGATAGTGCCTGTGGCATAGACTATTTAATTTTTTTTTAACAGAATACATGTATTTCGCTGTCTTACTTTCGCTAGCATTTCCGTTGCTCTTTTGTTTCTGCCACTAAAAGTTGTCGATGCATTCCTTACTTTTGAAAGCTATTTATGTCGTGTAGTGTAAATGCACTTTTGGTTATTTTTTTCGTGTTTTCTTCTTATTTTTCGCGCACAAAAGGAACGCCAAACAATTGGCGCCCAATGTGGTAGCTGTGAATGCATTCGCCAGGCAGCAAATGCCTTTTGTCTTGTTCTATTTGTATTCAGTTCTCCGTACACATTTTCATTTTCTTTGTTCTCTTCTTTAAGTAGGATGTTCATTGGGAAGGTGCTTCTTTGTTTTATTTATTGTTGTTTGATGCACTAATTTCTAGTATTCTTAAAGATTGCAACAAGCAATGTCGCATAATGTAAAATTTGCGAGAGAGTTCTAGACGACGTTAATCGGGAAATTGCTGTCTGTTCTATAATTTGAATTGAGCCAGCAGCCTAGTGTTTGGCCTAACTTCTAGTGATCCTCAGCAATTGCATTAATAGATTTTTGTTCATGCAGGCTAAAATTGCAAGTTCGTCCTTGAGCAGTATAATATTGAACTTATATTGGAGTAAGGCGAACCAGCTAATAGCCTCGGTTGTCGACACATTCACTCTTGACGACCCTGGAAAACGATTAAAGGACAAGTATCTTCGGATCATCATGTTGAAGATTCGGACACTTAACATAAGCAGATATAACTGTCATTTAAGAAGTGGAGTGCAATAGACAGAACGACGATGACAAATTGTGATATCTACTACGGACAATGCTACAGACAACTTATGGGATAAGCACAGCCATCATCTTTATTCAAATTGGGTTTCCGCCTTGAGCTGCAGGCATATAAGCGAAAAGGCTAATTCGTCAACGTGCTTGTGAGCCTTATAAAGGCCCATGCCCCAACAGAAGAGAAAACCGACCTTATCAAAGACTGTTTCTGCGAGTTTCTCGACGAAACCTACGAGCAATGCCCTTAATATGTTGACAATCGTTCTTACCGATTTTAATGCCAAGCTACCCGAGGACGGTATCTGCGACACCACGCAGCCAGTGAACCATTGTGAGGAAATTCCAAGTCGAAATTCAACTCCAGAACTCCGACACCATCAAACATAAAAGATCAGTGGCTTCACCGCCAAAGAGCAATCATAGGGCCGCCATTGTCGTTATGGGTTTCAAGCCGTCCGGTCCCAACAAATGCAAGCAGGCAAATTTAGAAAAACAGCGGATGTACCGAGTGGCGGAAGGGACTCGCAAGCTCTAAGAGAAAATAAGAGAACACAGATCCTCAGAAAAAATAGTAGAGGTCATTTCTGCAAACTGTTAAACGGTGATAACGTAAACATCCCACCGTCAGAGGGAATAAACCATCCAACTTGGACAATGAAATTCAGAAAAATTGTGGAGGACAATGTCTCCTATTTTGTGATTTTTCGGCTGGGAAAAGTGGCAGACAAAATTTTCCACCATCTTGTAATCGCATGAGCTATAGGTCTAATTGATCGATTTTGGGGACAAGAAAGATTTCCAACATGTTACAATAGGGATGACCAATCAATCTTTCAGCATCGTCTCTTGAATCCTTCAAAATAAAAAAATTTTAAATTGTTATTGCTTTTAGTTTAGTTTATTTCAGTTTCTGCAAATGCACCAGTAACAGCTCACGGCGTCCTACCAATGATATGAACGCCATCAGCAAGTAGTAGCACAGGACTTTGGAAAGCTGTAATTCTGACGTTGGTTTGTTTAAGACCCTTTTTAACATACAATACATCAGAAGTCTGGGTGGAATTGTTCCCGATCTTTAGGAACAATAAGCATTCTCCATCGTCGCTCTGCACAAAATGTCGAGGTAACAGGGATCCCAAGACTAGGCATGGCCCTGTATTATTCGTCTCTATAGATGCTGTTACACGAGGCCTTGAAATCAATAAAGAGGTGGTAAAATCGATCCGCATTTCTTGGATTTTCTTTAGCATAAATTGTGGACTTAGCCAGCCTAAAATCGCATCGATAGTTTTCCATCAGGCTGACCTGACTGGCCTTTTCACAATATGACATATAAGAGCAGAGGCAATGTGTCTGTAATTGGATAGGTCCAGAAGGGCTGATATCATGTGGATCGGTCAAAGGATGCTGAGGTTCCAATTGATCAAGCTACCTTCTTCCACCAAAACTTTGGGTCTTGCTGGTTTGATAAGTTCCATTCAGCCTTTGGTTAAACTTCGGAACGATGTCTCCCTCTTTTTAGTTTTTCTCCGGAGAAGTCGATGTTCCTGCATCTGCTTTTGCCCGTAGAGTCCATGAGCAGTTCTCAACCTTCTATCTAGCATGTGCTACATGTACTTGCTTGTATTTTTTAACGAACCAGGAGTGAATAGCTCTGATTTGCAGAACATAATCGAGGTTGTAAAAGCGTTGACTAGATGTCGACCAGCTATGTTTGTGACATCTGATATACAAGGTGGCGCAAAATTAATCACCCTTTCGGAAGATGGTATAATTTTCGCAACTGGTGTCGTACGTCAATCAAACTTGACATTTGTGAACTAAACAGCTGCAGTATACAAACAGACCAGCAATAGAGCGCTATACTCCGCAAGAGCGTGGAATAATTGTGTCGATGTTCCTGACCAATTTCGACGTCGATTTCCTAATCGTGTCGCGCCAACTGGGTAAACGGTGCTTATCTACTCGACTCGAACAGAGTGGAAACATAGGAGACCATGCAGGGCGTGGCCGCCACCGAACTAGTCGTTCGACCGTAAATATCGCGGCTGTGGCTGCCGATGTCGCTGAGAACGAAGAATCAGCAACCAGACGACGGACCACTAAATTGGGCATCACCCGACAAACCCTACAGCGAATTTTAGTGAAAGACTTGCACATGTTCCCGTACAAAGTGCAAACAGTGCATCAGTTAATGCCTCCTGACCGTCAGTCGCATGTGAATTACTGTAAAGCCATCCTCAATCTCAACAACGAAGAGGACGATTTTGAGTCGAAAATCATCACGAGCGACGAGGCGCATTTTCACTTAAGCGGTTAAGACAAAAAGCAAAATAAGCCATACATCCACTCAAAACCACTGTGTTGTGCGGCGTTTACGCGGGAGAAGTGATTGGGCCGTATTTTTTTGAGGACGCCATCGGCAATACGGTCATTGTTACTGGCCAACGCTACACGGCCATGATAAACGGCTTCTTACAGCCGGAATTGGATGAGCGGAGATAGGTCAATATGGGGTTTCAACAAGACGGTGCAACCGCACACACAGCACGATCCACAATGGATATTGTGAAGGAAGCGTTTCCTGGTCGCGTAATCTCCCGTTTTGGCGGTTTGGCATGACCAGCAAGATCACTCGATTTAACCATCCCAGACTTCTTTCTTTAGGGCTACATGAAGTCGCGAGTTTATGCCTCAGACAATCGCAGCCCTTAAGGAGAATATTGTACAGGAATGCGAACAGTTACTCGTACCACCGGAAATCTTTCGGAAACTCATGGAAAATGCTAATGTGTTTCAACACTGGCGACAGCCACTTGGCGGATATCATCTTTTCGCTTAACAGAAACAATTCCAAAGGTTCCAATTTTTTTTTTTTAGTAAATAAGTAATTCAAAAACAAAATTGGATGATTAATTAATTTTGCGTCACCTTGTACAACAAGATGCGTTCCAAAGGACTTTTTAGAATTAAGAAGAGCCCCCGACTCAATACAGTGATTTTCAGTGTGTAAAAGCAAGTCGAATGAGTGTTTGAGATCGTTAACCGGGATGTCCTTCAGAAAACGCTTTCCTTTCATCGGCGAGTGCATATTTCCAAAAGGTAAAAGTCTCACGGTGCCAACTCAGACGGGAAGTGGTTGTCAGTTAAAATGCGATTTTTAGGTAAAGAACCGATCACAAGTATTGATCGATGCGAAAGCGCATTATCGTGCAATTTCTGACTTCTCTAAACGAGATTTTTTGGACTTTGGCTCGTCTGGGGGCTTCCACTCGTCACACTTTCGCCCGCGCTTTGTACGAACATTTTAAGGGTACAAAAACCCCTCGAGCGCGCGCTGATTTTAAAAAAAAACCCTGGTGCCTGGTCTGTGGATCATATTGAAAACACCAGGTTTCATCAGCAGTCACAATGTTGAGAAGGAAATTTTTGTTCTTATTGGTCTAATTGATGATGTCCTTCGAGTGTTAGTTTCTGATCAATTTTTGCTCGTCGATCATTGTTGTAGGGATGACACAAATCTACTGTCAGTTCCGACATAATAACTCAGCTTCTATTCGCCCAAATGTTACCCTTCCGACAGATGTAATTGTCAATGGATGGTCTTACTAGAAATACTTATACCGGTTTACTTTGAAACGGACTTTGTATGTATTTTTCAACTATGACTCCGAGGTAGTGATCTCGGAGAAGCTAAAAGACTGGACAAAGCAGGAAAATTGGATGCTGGTATTGGGCCGTGACGCAAACGTCCATCATACGCAATGGGGAAGCGGTGATATCAACCCAAGAGGTGAGTGTTTGTACGATTTTATTTTGTCTTTCAATCTTAATATTTGTAACAAAGGGAATTCCAACCACCTTTGTGGTGAAAAATAGGCAGTAGGTGATAGATATCACCCTTGCTACAACTACAGAAAGGCTAGAAATGTCGGACTACCGATGGATACTCTTCGAAGCGAACTTTCAGAACAGGATATGTAGTTTCAAATAAATCCCAGGAAGACTGATTGGGTCAAGTATACAGAAGTGGTAGTAGTAAATATACACCTGGATACCCAATCCATCACCTGCGGTAATATTGTTAACTTAGATAAGGCAGTAGAAAATATTAATAAGGCACTAACAATTGCGTTCAAGAAAGCTTGCCGGGCTAACAGAATACCTAAAAGGGCTCAACCATGGTTTAATAGGGAGATTGGTCTAAAAAGGAAAGAGGTCAGGAAACATTATAATAGAGCGAAGCTTTTCAGAAGCGACAGCACATAGAATAAGTTCTACGAATATAAGAAACAATTCAAGTGCGTAGTTAGAAACTCAAAAAGGGCTTCATGGCAGAAGTACTGCGAATCCGTCGTGGTAACAGACGATTTTTTGAGGATACTCAAAATAATTTTAAAGAAAGCGAGCGTTCCTAGCTACTTCAGGAACGGAACCTGGCCTCAAGGTAGTGAAGAGGTTCTGGCAATACTGGTGGATACCCACTTTCCGAGATCCACAGCATCTGATGATCTTGGCATGTTACAGCACACTGAGAACATTGATTTCTCTCTCTCCGAAGAGGAAGTAAGTGACCTTATTAATAGAAAAAACTTACGGTGGGCAATTTAGTCCTTTAAGCCGGCCCGGATGGTATTCTACTGGTTGTAGCACCGGAGGTAGCAATCGAAAAAATTATGGAAATTCTCAGATACAGTCATTTTTAGACTGTATCTGAGAATAGGGTACATGCCAATAGCTTGAAGGGAATTTAAGGTGGTCTTTATACTTAAAGCTGGCGAACAGTGGCATATAACAGCAAACCAATAAGTCTGCCATCATTTATGCTTAAAACCCTAGAGCGACTATTCTACATTCACATTAAGAATAGATGCAGTAATGGCTTTTTGACTGAGTTACAGCATGCATACGAGTATATGACAGGAAAATCTGTAGAAACCGCCCTGCACAAGGTGGTGGGGAAAATAGAGAATTTCTCGATATTGAAGGAGCCTTCAATAACGTGGAGTGTACCGACATTAAAAGTGCTCTAGTCGACGCTAACATTGAACAGGGCATTGCAAATTAGGTTTGCAACATGCTTGCAAGCAGGAAAATAAACTGTTCCACTTGACAAAGCTCAATTAGAATGTCTGTAACCAGGGGAACCCCTCAAGGGGCAGTCAAATCGCCACTTCTGTGGGTGCTGATTACCAATGACATCCTCGAAAGCTTAGTACAATGGGTATAAGTGTCATGACATACGCAGGTGACGTGGTCATAATAGTGAAGGGAAAATACTTAAATATGTTAAGCGATACTATGGAGGATGCCTTCAAGATGATCAACACTTGGACAAAAAGCTGTGGTCTCAATGCCAACCCTTCCAAAACGGAGCTGGTTCTTTTTACCAGAAAGTAGAAGATACCGCAATTCAAACTCCCAAAACTCAACGTAGTGGAACTGTCCCTTTCGGACAGCGTGAAGTATCTGGGTGTGATTCTGGACAAAAAATTGAACTGGAATCTTAACGCAGCTAAAAGAATCAAAAAGGAATCAAAATGCTCTTTTTATCTGCAAAACAGTAGGAAAAATTTGGGGCTTAAAACCTGCTATGAAGTATCGGCTGTATACGCTGGCGGTAAGACCCATACTTATATACGGCGCACCAGTATGGTGGAAAGCAACAAACAAAAAAACGGTTTACGGAAAATTAGCGGCGGTTCAAAGAACGGCTTCCATAGCCATTACGGCAGCATTAGACACCTTTTTGCACCAAACACCGCTTGATCTACTGACCAAAAAACTTACTGGCAACAGTGCGATACGTCTCACTAATCACGGTTACTTTAAGAGTAGTAGTTTCGGACATTGCACGGTCCTAACGGAGCTACTACCATTCAATCCAATCCCAACGGATGAAATTCCTTCCTTGGTCAATTTCGACATTCCGTATGATATAATATAGCCGGAGAGGGAGGACTGCGAAAAAAATGCAATAATCAGGCCAAATGAAATTGCAATTTTCACAGGTGGCTCAAATAACACATTGGCTAAAAAGTCCGTGCCGTTTCTAAGAGAGGGCACCACTTAAATCCATATCATTTTCAACCTTCAAAAGATACGTGTATAAATTTGACAGCTGTCGGACGATTAGTTCTCGAGATATACCATTGTGAGCGAAGCAACTTTTGTTATTGTGAAAAAAATGGATTCAAAGCAATTTCGTGTGTTGATTTATCATTGCTTTTTGATGGGAAAAAATGCAGCCGATGCAAAGAAATGGCTTGATAAGTGTTACCCGGACTCTGCACCAGCCGAACGAACCATTCGCAAGTGGATTGAAAAATTTAAAAGTGGTCATACAAGCACCGAAGATGATGCTCCCAGTGGACGTTCAAAAGAGGCTGTTTCAGATGAAAACATCAAAAAAGTCCACAAAATGATTACGAATGACCGTAAAGTGGAGTTGATCGAGATAGCTGAGGCTCTGAAGATATCAAAAGAGCGTGTTGGATATATCATACACGAATATTTGGACATGCGAAAGCTCTGTTCAAAGTGAGTGCCGCGTTTGCTCACAGTCGACCAAAAACAACAACGTGTTGATGATTCAGACGCAACCGCAATAAAGCCGAATTTTTGCATCGGTATGTGACAATGGATGAAACTTGGCTCCATCACTTCACACCAGAGTCAAGTCGGCGACGAACTTCGTCCAAAACGACCAAAAACTCAACAGTCGGCTGGCAAGGTTATGGCATCCGTATTTTGGGATGCACATGGAATAATTTTCATCGACTATCTGCAAAAGGGGCAGACTGTCAACAGCGACTATTACATTGCGTTGTTGGAGCGTTTGAAGGACGAAATTGCAGAAAAACGGCCGCATTTGAAGAAAAAGAAAGTGCTGTTTCATCAAGAAAATGCACCGTGTCGCAAGTCGATGAAAACGATGCCAAAATTGAATGAATTCGGCTACGAATTGCTTCCCCACCCACAGTATTCTCCAGATTTGGCACTCAACGACTATTTCCTGTTTGCAGACCTCAAGAGAATGCTCGCCGGAAAGAGATTTAAGACCGAAACAGAGGCCTATTTTGAGGCTAAATCGAAATCGTACTATAAAACTGGTATCGAAAGATTGAAAAATCGTTTCAATCAGTGTAACGCCCTCCAAGTCAACTATATTGATAAATAAAGTTGAATTTTGCAAAAATTTTGTGTTTTACTATAAAACGGCGCGTACTTTTCAGCCAATGTGTTACAGAGGAAGGAACAGGTTCTGATATTTTCTCAGAAGACCCAGAACTAGGAGTGTCTATAAGACTATCAAACGCAAGCACTATCTTCCAATCAGAGTTTCTGGCTGTCCTCAGGGCGGCTGAGCTAATGTCGATGAGATCGGTATGCGAAAGAGATATCGCTTTCTTCACCGATAGCCAGGCCGTACTTAAGGCAATGGAATCAACCAACGTCAGCTCTGGTACAGTCAGCGGCTGTCGTACAGTGCTCAAGGCACTATGTAGTCAGAACCGGGTAAGACTGTGCCGAAAGCTCAAGACTTTTTCCTTTGTTCTGCTGCTTACAACAAATCGGCATCCAAATATACGAGTAAGCTGGTTTTGTTCTCTGTTGCATTCACCCTAGTTGGCTATCAATTACTATCATTTACTGAATTCAATGTGGTTGATCTTTTTGACAGATGTCGTACAATCTTTGGCAATTTTAGTGATGGAGTCGTTTACCATGCAACAACGCATTTTTGTTATTCAATCTTTTCACGAAAATGGGCGATCTGTAAAAGTAACATTTCGTAAAATTCGTGAATTATTCGGTTAACATAATCGCCGTAATGAATTCGGTATTCACTGGTATGCTCAGCCAGCAGGTACATGCCAAAACATCAACAATGCGAGCGAAGGTGTTCAAAACCAGCCAGGCACTTTAAATCGTCGCTAAGGTGAATGGAGAACGTTACCGCAACACGTTACCGCAATTTTTTTTTTTTTGAAAATTGAATGAATTGGGTGTGGACTGTATCTGGTTTCAACAGGATGGTGCTACCGCCCAGATAAACCATCAATCAATCAATAGCATTATTTCAGTTAGAGGGGAAGTTGATTGGCCTCCAATGTCATTCGATTTGACACCTTTAGACTTCTTCCTGTGGCCTTATTTGAAGAGTAAGCTCTATGTCAATAACCCAGCGACAATTCAGGATCTCAAGTATAGCATCCAAACTGAAATTGCGGCCATTGACTCACTTATTGTTCACCAAGTCATTGATAATTTTGACCTTCGGATGGTCGCTTGCAGCAAAAGCCGTGGTGATCACATGAACGCTGTTGTATCCCACTCATAAATGCCATAGACTGGGCTTTACTAATCAATCAAAACCTACATTGATTTCACTATAGACGTACGCTTAATTTATTAAAAACTTCCACACTAGCATTTGGCACAACCTTTATATGTCCAAGATTTCCTTTCTCCTTTACGGTGGTATTTGCCTTACAGAAGTCTAGAACCTGCACTAGTTGGTTAGGTAGATTATATTTGCAAACCCGGACGACGTTGTCCATTTTTTCTCATTTTGCAGGGTCGCAAACAGTAAAATAAAGCCGCTCTTACCTCAACCTATATTAGGGGTTCTATTGTACCTGACAGCGAGCAGCGTGTGGTTAACTCCACGCACAATTTACGACCCACAACATGGAGCATCCTATTTATGAGCCCTTATGCCAAAGAAGCCGAATATTCTGGAGACAGTAATCCGATTCGAGGATATAAGAGCCGCCGTTAATTCATTTAGGTTCACCCGCACCATCTCTTTTTCAGCACCCTAAATAGTCCTGAAATTGACTAAAGAAGGATTCTGCGATGATGACTGTCGACGCCACCGTTTATTAAGTTAAGAGAACTCCTCCGCTGTATCTGCCTTCTGATGTTCAGTCATTTCTGCTGGAAATAATAGTAGGCAAGGTATTGTACTTGTCATTGCTTAAGGATAACGGATTATACTGGTGTCTATTAATAGTAACTTGTAATCCGGTCTCATTTTGGACCGATTATAGCACTGGCGTACAATTCGCATACCTTGACATCTGAAATGAGCCTGATTACCCGACGCCATAAATAGCCATGCGGTTTTAGCTCTTACACCAATTCGATCTTATAAGCCTCAAGACCAACATCTTCACACAGAACTTTCCAGGTCATAGATCTAGACAGCTATATGCCTCTTAATTTGATAGGTCAACTACAGAACATCTCAATGTGTAGGGTTTCACGCACTGATTTTGTTAAACCATGCTGGATTGATACGGGTACAAATCCAAAGGCCTTGGGTAAGCTACTCGTATTCTGCAAGTGTACTCCTTAAGCAATTATTTCAGTCTCTGGGGCAACAACTGTACTCGTATCTGTTTAAACTGGAGACATAACAGAAGAGTAAAAAATCAGAATTGTCACCAACTTTTGTTGGTCCTCAAACCAGAGAAATCACCACTGCATGTTTATCAATCAAATTAGTAAAATCTGAAGGGAAACGTAGATCCTATCTCTAACTGTGAACGATTTCACAGGAAATTTTCCCAACAATTCTGTAGAATGAGAATCTCTTATTGATAGTAAACCCGTTGTCCTTCCTCGATGTCTTCTCATACGCTAGTTTTACAACATCGTAATCCATTGTCCTTATAAACTTTGAAAGGATAATATCCTACAAGGGACGTACCATATTTCATTTGAACCCTTTAATGTAATGGAAGAGCGTTTTCATTTCGTCCACCATTAGCCTCATGTAATCCGAATCCTGTTTGATCTGCGAATTTTGGCGACCCAATGTCCCTCCCATAATTTCAGAGATGACTTAATTTCTTGTGTCAATAAACCGAAATGACTATAATCCTTTTCAACGTCTAGACGTTGGATCTTTTGTCATCGTAACTACCTTACGATGAACTCGTTTATCGAAACAAAACGAACAACGAGTCCCTGAAATCCAGCAAAGCATGAGACAAACTTTTTAAGTTTCCATTTCGTTTTTGTTGTCGTTCCGTTTGTTTTCGACCACTTAATCCGAATCCTTTTATGGAACTTGCTCTTATTGTTTAGGAACGTTTCTTTGCGAATTGGAATTGTCGCGACTCGATGAAGTATTACAAAATCATTCATCTTGTCAAACTTGCTTGACCCCCACCAATGAGGGTGGAATTTCCACCCCATGTTTGGTAATTTTCTGGTACAAGTACAAGTTGGTGTTGCTGGTGGATTCTGAAAGGTGAAACGACAACTCCAGGACAATGAAGATATTAAAAAAAAAAATTAAGAAAATAGAAGCGCAGGCTAAAATATTCTTTTTGTCGATAAAAGGATGGAAAGGTTGCGAAACAAATTCTCATAATAAAATTATAGCTCGGCCTTTATAAGCCCTCTTCGGTGGCTTGGAGGACTTTGGCGATTTTATAGCGGCAATTAAAATTTATTGGAGAACGTATTTGAATTCAATTTAATGGCGATTCTGCTTAAGGAGGGTTGAGGTTGCTTCTTACTCTGTTACGTGAGATTTTTTACGATGGTCATAAAATATAACTCAAGCTCTTCAATTGACTTGAAGATGTTTTTACGAGAACTTTCCAGGTCAGACTTGAAGCATTTGCCTGATGGAATCTAATCAGACTAAATTGTAATAAAGCTTTCTGCGTGGAATACTATAAGATACAAGATACACGAGAGATAATGATTGGAAGGGTGGTTACGATGGAATGGGACACGAGGCAGGGTAATTAATTGGTGACATTTGCGCACAGCTAAGGTGTACAACAGACCAATAACAATAATTAATTTTGTGGGCGAATGTGAGGGATTTCCGTGGTAATCATCATAATTAGAGACGGTGGATGGCATGGTCGGTAATGACAAATGTCCAAAATCCAAAGCTCCGCGATTCGGGAGGAAACATCAACGAAGTGGTCGCGCAGGACGCTTCCTTAAACTGCTTCATTCTGAACCAAATATGACGATGGCTGCATAGACAATTTGAAGAAGAGTTCAAATACCGCCAAAGATGTTAAATAGCCAAATAAACATATTCTGAGACTGATTGTCCACTAAAATTTCAACTTGTATCCCATAAAGCACATTCATATGAATACCAGCAATCTTGTGTAGATATAGGGTACTTTCATTATACGAGTACGATAAAAGACTCACCTGTGGAGGATGTGAATTTGATGGTAGAATATGGCTTGGAACCTCATAATCGGTAGTCGCCCTTATACGAATATTGTCGACAATAAGTCAAGTGCCTTTCCTCTCCTTGAGAAGACTAAGAAGTTGATGGATGCCATTTGCATTTATATGCCTTAGAGCGATTAAGTTTACACAGACTTATAACTCTCCAAACTTTTCAGCATAAAAGATTCTCAGAAATATCAAATGGAAAACCGTCCAAGGGAGATAGAAAGATAAATTAACTTAAACCGCGATGAGATCGGCGTCGTAGCCAGAACAATAGAAATTAACTTAATCGATGCTCCTAACTAAATAAGTCTCACGAAGAACTTTAAAACGAATAATTCTCCACATTTACGGTCCATGAGGTTATAATTGATGAGAAAAGGAGAATTCTTGAATGTTCTTGACAGTAGTTACGCAAATACTAGCACTGAAGTTCTGTATCTCTTGCTTGAAACATATTTTGGGACAGAGCACTAAGACAAAAAACTAGTCCAACCAGAAAGTTAAGTAAAGCGCCTACAATACCAGCACCCGCCACATTTATCGCTGAGTACCATGTGATGAGACGGTTGGCCGGACATTCACGGCGATAGTGCGCCGCGCAGTCCTCATTACCTGCTCTTTCATCAAGCATCATAGGATGCTGAGTTACTTGTGCTTAACACAACTAGATGCCAAGCAAAAGTGAAGTGCTACCACGGCGCCAGTGAGTAGTCCACAGTTCTCGTGTTGAGAGATAGCTCTAAATTCGCTGACCTTTACCACCTTGATCAAAAAGTTCCCGGGGGACACCACCGTGTGGCGCTCCCATTTTTCCGATTTGAGTTCTGTTTTTTTGTTAAGTTGGTAAATCTGTTGATGACGTTCCCTCTAAACCTTAGTGTCACAGCTTGACATTTGCAAAAGTTACGTAGCCAAGAGTACATCTATCTCTGCGTGTGTTGACGATTTTTCACAATTTTAGAAATGGACTTAAATTTGCAACAACGAATTTGTATTACAATTTTGCGTAAAAAACGGATTTCATGGTGCGCGAACGTTGGAAATGTTGGAAAAGTGTCTCGACAACGATTCTCTAAAGAAAACGGTCGTTTACCAGTAGCACGAGCGGTTCAAAAGTGGTCGTGAGTCAATCGAAGATGATGAACGCAGTGGCACACCATCCCATCGACATCGAAAATCGACGAAAATATTGATGAAGTAAAAGAAATGCTGGTCAATACCCGCAAATTAACCATCAGAGAGATAGCGGAGGACTGGGTTTGGGTTTCCGTCGTGTAGCAGCAAAGTTGGTGCCAAAAGATCTCAATTTAATGCAAAAAAGAGATGATTTGCGAGGCCGAATCCGATCCCACATTCATCAAAAGGATCATTACTGGAGACGAGACGTGCAATCCAGATATCAGGCAAGTGAATGGCGTTCACCAAATGAGCCAAGACCAAAAAAACCACGTCGTTTTCAGTCGAAAAAGAAGGCAATGCTCACGGTTTTCATGGATTACAACGGTGTAGTGCATCATAAATTTTCGCCAGAAGGCCAGACAGTAAACAAAGAGTATTACGTGTGTTTGGGCGTTTTGAGACGTCGAGATGTTTGCGTGAAGCAATTCGCCGAAAGAGACCAGAATTGTGGGCAGAAAACTCGTGGATTTTGCTCCATGATAACGCACCGTCGCACAGTGCCATCATTATTCGTAATTTTTTGACGAAAAATGCAACAAATACCATCCACCAGCCACCGAATTCACCTGATTTGGTTCCCTATGACTTCTTTCTGTTTAATTGAGTTGAAAGACCACTACGGGGAACGCGTTTCAGCAGCCGAGAGGAAGTAATGCAAAAATCGCAGGAAGCACTGATGGACATACCGAAAACCGAATATAAAAAATGTTTCGAGGATTTGATCAAGCGCTGGCATAGCTGTGTTGCAGTCGATGGGGATTCCTTTGAAGGGGACAATATAGATTTAGATGAATAATCTTTTATTTTTAATTTTCTGAACTTTTTGATCGAGGTCGCATATTAAGAATTTTATGTCGTAAACCTGTCAGATATCCTAGTTTTCTTTTCTTCTATGACCTGAAAATCCTTCCTGTTCGTCATCTGTGTGCTTTTAAAGTATTGAAGTCATTGTTTATGAAATCTGGCAATCGAAATTTTCGATTAATTTCTAATTACAATTTACGAGGAAACCATTCGTACATGGTTTCTGTTCCTTTGGTTATTAAATTTCCGCAGTCGATCAGGGCAATATCAACACCTGGAATAATTTTAAAAAGTGTCAAAAATTGGCTTCTCAACTTCAGTTCCGCTAGTTTAGAATCAATTACTTTTTGCATTCTGATTTAACTCTCGTTGAAGATTTTTTTGTTTTCATTGATTTTATTTTTGATTTTTATTTTTATTTCTAAATCTATTTAATTTTTCTCTGCGGTTGTAATAATACTTTATTTAATTAAATTTTTTTGTTTATGAATAAGCATAATTTGTCTTATATAGCCACCCCATATTATACTTTATTTTGAATTCAATAACGTTGAAGTGCCATTCAAAACTATTTTATTACTTTTGTAAGTAAAATACAGAATGTCTCATTTTCATATAATTTACATATTCACGGTGTCCCAAAAATCAACGTCAAGCCGGAAACGGCTGATAGGCCAAGTGGTGTCGATTATCATAAAATTATAAAAATACAAAATCTAAGTCATGTACTTTTAAAATTATTGGCACTCAAAAAAAATCGAGAAATCTGACACCCTGCGACGATCTTTCAAGTACTGTGACCGCAAATCTTTACTTTCCTCCGATTTTTTTGATGTCACGTAACCTTGAGTAACTGCTCTGTAAATTACGGTCCAAAATTGAAACATAACTACTCGTATATCGGTTTTGACTAAAATATTGCTTTTTGTCCATTCATATATCTGAAAATCATTAATCACCCAACTTGAACTGACTGTAGTGACAAAAAATTGTACTATGCCATTTTGGCAAGTAACTTTAAAAGATGGCGTATTTAGTCCGGATTCCAAAATGGTATGACACTTGCTAGACTAACTCTTAATTGAGGACAAAAAAAATATTTTGTTAAAGAAACCCGATTCAAAGTTAATTCTTTTTAATCAGTTAAACTGAGTACCAAGTGGGAGCGAGACATACAGTGACGCGGTGATTGAGAAGAATAAACACGCCATTTCGACTATTATAAGTGCAACATATAGGGATGCCAGCCTTGTCAAGCAGTGACGCATAGGCGCATCGTGCAATACTGCAGTATGTTACTCTCCTTCGCCTACAGCGCATTATTCTGTATTCGTGTTGATTTCATGCCTACAACTTTGGCACTTCATTGCATTGCGACTTTGATTTGCTATCTGAGCATTTCTGTCGAACCTGGATTTCTTCTGGGCTATTACTGATCGTTGATCCCGCGATTGTGTAGTGGGAATGCCATCATGCCATCTCGAAACACTGCTTAGGAATATGCTAACATGCACCTCATTTATAGGGAATGCAGGTGTAATGCTAGTGCTGCAGTCAGACTTTATCATGAGAGATACCCCAATGCTCAGCGTCATCCGGACCATCAAGTGTTTTTAAATGTGCACCGGTCATTCCCAGAGGGTCGTTTTCCAAATCGAATGATTAGTGAGGGAAGACCCGTTCATGCCCTACGAGGGCGAAGTCTTACAAGCAGTTGCCCAAGACCCTAGTACCTCAGCACGTGCAATTGAAGAAAACATTGGAGTGCCCAAAAGTACAGCACACCGAATTCTAAGTAAAAACCAGCTCCATCCGTACCATGTACAACGAGTCCAAAATCTGCTATCCCGAGATTATCTAGAAGATATAACCGTCTTATTACCGGATCATTTGTAAGAAGATGTAGAGCTTGTATTGCCGCTGAAGGCAAACAGTTTGAACATTCATTGTAAGATACAAGATCGGTAGATGGCGTTTAGTTACGCAACAACAACAAAGCGGTCCTGGGAGTACACACCAAGAGAACATAGTGTTTTGTGTGCTCTGTGATGGGAAGCAAATGAAATAAAATGACAGGGGTGGCATCCCTGTATGTTTCATTCATAATAGTCGAAATGGTGTGTTTATCCGTCGCAATCACGGCCTCACTGTCTGTCTCGCTCATACTTGGTACTCAGTTTAACTGATTAAAAAGAATTAACTTTGAATCGGGTTTCTTTAACAAAATATTTTTTTTGTCCTCAATTAAGAGTTAGTCTAGCAAGTGTCATACCATTTTGGAATCCGGACTAAATACGCCATCTTTTAAAGTTACTTGCCAAAATGGCATAGTACAATTTTTTGTCACTACAGTCAGTTCAAGTTGGGTGATTAATGATTTTCAGATACATGAATGGACAAAAAGCAATATTTTAGTCAAAACCGATATACGAGTAGTTATGTTTCAATTTTGGACCGTAATTTACAGAGCAGTTACTCAAGGTTACGTGACATCAAAAAAATCGGAGGAAAGTAAAGATTTGCGGTCACAGTACTTGAAAGATCGTCGCAGGGTGTCAGATTTCTCGATTTTTTTTGAGTGCCAATAATTTTAAAAGTACATGACTTAGATTTTGTTTTTTTATAATTTTATGATAACCGACACCACTTGGCCTATCAGCCGTTTCCAGCTTGACGTTGATTTTTGGGAAACCCTGTACTTATACCTTAAACTTAAAAAAATTGTTTGTGAATTTGATTTGAATTATACTTTGTAGCACAATATGAAAAATGTTACTAATAAATATGCCAAAGTAGCGCTGAAATAGAATCATCGGCCCATGCGGCTGGATGCTGACAACACCCTGTTTTTTTTTTTTAAATGTTGGTACATATCGCGGTCGAAGGAAAATTAGGGAGGAAGAAAAGAGAGATATCGACGTACATTGGTTTTAAATGTTTGTAAGTTATAATTAATAAGAAATAGAGAGCTCGGCAGGGTATTCCATAAGTGTGTTGCACGGCGAGTTGACGGTAATCACGATATTTTAGAGCATGTCTAAGAATGGGCTTGAGGACGGGTGTTACGGTTGAAGGTTTGAAGGGGCGAAATGTTACTAGCTATTTTAATGGAGCACTGGTGGTGGAAATAGCGATAAAACAAAGTGAGACTGGAGACAATATGATAGTATTCGAGGGTGTCAATTGACTGACTGATATTAGTATCACCTCTCAATTTTATCACACATTTCCGCCCTTTTTTCGACCAACGATGAGTCCTGGGTAAAAGTCACGCTTGCAGTCTTCAAAAGCTAGCATCCCTGCTTTAAATAGTCAGCAAATTCATAAGGAAATTTGAGTTCCAGTTTACTCAGATTCGGACATATAAGTTCACAAATGCCGCAGTGCCTATTGTTATTTTGAAATACTATTCAGCTTATTTGGGCGACTCCAACTCTTGAGCAACAGAAGTCACTGCAATTTGCTTGAAACGAAATGCTTAGACTAAGTTCATGACTTCAAAACTAGTTGTAGAAAGAAAGTTAGACAATCCCGATGTGAGAATGCATAACACTTTGGAAAATCGGTTATAGCACAGAACAGTAATTAAAACCATCAAGCCAAAGAAATTTGGTTGCTCTTTAGAAGTACGGGTATTTCAATAATAACACAGATCCACCCCTAGATATTTTAATTGGAACATGACATGAACCCGACTGTCGTCAACAGTCACCTTACGGAGAATTTTTCCAATACGACGATAACTGGACAAAAATGTGAAAACTTGGTTAACTCAATTATTTTCGAACAAAGACCCACCCAAACATTTGCAGTCATGTGTGTACCTACTTGTACATCAATCTTTGTGTTCAAACAAATTCCATAGATACTTTCATTATATCAAAAGCCGAATATTTTTCCCACACACAGGTGAGATGTTTCCTTTCGAACCAACCTGCCGATTTGTGTGGCGATAAAATTTCGATGAATTGAACAACAAAAGCTGCCACAAGGTCTAACAAATTAAATTCACCTCAAGTCTGGCAAACGAACATAACCAATTGACAAGCCAAAATGATGTCCTGACCATTTCCTCGCATGTCATCAAAATCCAAACACGTACTCGTAACGCACATAGATATTCTGATGCCCACAAAAGTGTTCACAGATAGACATGTCGATAGTTTCGGTATAATTATTCAGTAGACAGCTCCATTCCTGATATTGAACAGGCACAGGACTAAACGTACATAACTATGTATATGACAAGGGAAAGGAGACCTGATGCCTGGATGTCGTTGCAAAGTGGGTTTCGGCTTTTGGAAGTTTCATAGAGAATTCGGCCTGCGGTCGTTGTATGCCAAGTTGGCCAGCGTGAATTGATAATCGATTTTCAGTTATTAGGAGCGAACTAGGGGACTCTTTGGATTAAATTCAGAAATTGCGGGTAAAAGTGTAAACAGGAATGTAAAAGGCATAAAAGTGGTGAGAAACATTGGCGCTTTCTGTGGGCTTATAACTGGTGGCATAATTTAATTTTATTAGTTAACATGGTCTATTAATTGCTGCAATTAGTTTAGAAGGGGTTTAAAGGGGCTTTATTGCCTGGAACTGTTTACATTATTGGTGATGTGGCTACCGTTATTGCTTTAATTTATGGAACTGTGGTTCACATAATTTTTGGATTTTTGAAAATTCTGTACAATGAAATAGATACGCGAGGATTAATGGAATTCTTTTTCCTCAATTTATTTGAATTTTTTTTCCATTTAATAGCTCTAGATGACATCCTACAGCGGGCGTTTGAAGTATTCTCCGTGTATCTGCCTATAGAAAGATATTTTAATCAGAGCTCTCTGTGCTGGCATTTCGAAGGACATTGGGGGAGGTCGAGATCTTCATCCCAAGACGATTCATGTCCTGGAATTGTCGAGGAACTCACGAATTTAATGACGACTTTGAGCATACCTACATGCCTCTCTCATTATTGGAATTGCCTCCAACTCATCCCCAGAGAACCGGATTTCTTTTTAAGAGCGTCTCACTTTCCTACCAACTATTACATACAATGGAAGTATCTCTATGCCGTGTGACCAATCCATTGCTATCTGAGAAGATCTGCGAGTTGGCAACGAGGCATACACTACATACAAAAGTATTGCAGTCTGTGAATGACATTTGTTGGCACTTTCCAGGTACTACACCCATGGAGTTGTTAATGTTTGAGAGGAATAGCCTCAGGTTGGTTTGTCCATTAAATTTGAATCATACTGCTTACTGCCATACACCGCTTTGACAAGTTACAGAGGGATGCCTCTTTTACGGAATGCAAACCAAATTGAATCGCGATTCACACAAACGAGGGGCTTGTTAGCGCCGATAAAAAGTAAGTGGAAGTAAGACCTGTACTTAACACATTCCTAGATAATGGTCCGCAGGGTCTGTCGATTTTCTACTTGGAGTCGTTGGGCAAGAAGGCAAGCATATACAGCAAAGTTTTTCATTGCCGCCCATTGACGATGACAGGAACAATCCCTGCGGTGGTCGAACCAGACTGAAACATCGCCTTGTTGTACTTTAATCGTTATTTAACCATCTGTTGGGTAGTGAACTAATGTGTTGGACTAACTTAATGCTTCAGGTTATGTGGCCGGGCACGGTGGCCATATCCGTGCTGGTTCATATACATGCATGAATGATCCAGCACCACTCGAATTACACGAAATACTCCAACATGATGCAACTATTGTGCCCACGCTCTGATGGATAAGAGAGGCAACATGACCAAGAATGCGATTATCGCTACAGTGTTGTGCAAAACATACCGGATTTTTATCGAAATTTTTTTTGGTGAATTTTAGGGAACAGGAAGAACCCAAGTAAAATCTGTTGTCAATTTAAGAAAACTTAGTGTATAAGTGTACAAATAAAAGAAAACAAAGGCTTTGCGATGATATGTTTTTTTATACAAAAAACAATAAACTTAACTTAACTCGGTAACGGCCTGTGCAAAACATACCGGATTTTAATATTTTGTCCAGTAACCGTTGTTTTTTAAGAATTCCTCGTATCTTTTAGGCATGGACGACACTAGATTCTCAAAAATTTCTTCTGGAATGTTCTCCCATTTATTCTTTAGTGGCGCCATAAGTGCTATTTTGGATGTGTGCGTCTTGGAACCTACCCGTCTTTTTAAAATGGCCCACAAGTCCTCGATAGGATTTAGATCGGGCGATTAAGAGGGCCATTCCAGCACATCAATATGTTTCTGCGCAACAACTCCTTAACCAACTTTGATGAATGTTTTGAGTCATTATCATGTTGATAAACCCAACGAACGCAGTGGCATCTCCTCCTCAGCGTATGATAGCATTACGGATTCCAGTATATCCCAATACTGAAAACGATCCATAATACCACTAATCTCATGTATTGGTCCACATTCTGGACCCGAAAAACATCCCTACATCATAATTGAGTCTCCCCCATGCTTCACGGATGGACAACAATTTCGTGGCTGAAGTCGTAAATTCTTTCATCGGAAGCAATCAAGTTGAACTTACTCTCGTCGCTAAAGAGTACAATTTCCACTTCGTTGCTGACCAATTCAAATGGTTTCTTGCGAATTCCAGTTTAGGAAACGATTGGCGTTAGCAAAGTAATCAAAGACTTACTACAGGAATAAAATGGTAACTTTTTTTTGTCTATGCTTAGCAGTAAGTAGAGGCTATTTCGCTGGTCGAAACGAGCAAAAACTAGCTTTTCTTAAGCGCTTGCGTACGGTGTTTGCTTCAATTGAAAGATTTAGCTCACTAACAGTTGATCGGTTAGGAGTGTAGTTTTTCTGGGACGTCCTCCACAGTGAATGGTTTCGACCTGTTTTCCATTCCAAAACTTTTTTATAATGTCACACACTGTCGATGATGGCATTTCATACTTGTTGGCTATGGATTTTTGTTTTAGACCAGCCTTGAAATCCGCTACCACGTCATTTTTAACCACATCACTGTATTTATTTTTAGCCATTTTATTAGTGAACAAATTGGAGACAACTGACCTTTAAGTATTGTAAAATTTATAACTCACTTCAAATGACAGCCAAAACCACTATTAGTAAGTTAAAGAGCAAGAGAATACGGTATGTTTTGCACAGGTATGGCATTGAGTTGAGCTACGGTTTTTGGCAAAACTCTAAAAATAATGGCAGCAATGCCTTGTTTTTTTTTCTATTTGTAAACTAATTCAATAGGTTTTCTTAAATTGCCAAACAAGTGTACCTAATGTATTCCTGTCCCCTAGAATTCCTCAATGAAAAATTTTCAGGAAAAATCCGGTATGTTTCGCACAACACTGTAAATTGTTAAGAATAATTCAGCAATATTTATTAGTTATTCTATGCCCTAGACACTAACTTGTTTGCAATTTCTCATCCTCTTGTGTTCTTCTAAATGATAGACAATTAAGTAAACATTCACTCTACTTTTGTACTCCACACAGGACAATCGTTTCAGGTTTAACAGGTTATGGGCTAGGATCCAAGTCCATTGTAATACCGTTTTTTCGTACAGTTTAACTATTAGTATAAAGCGCAAAATAATTTTTTCTTGCGGTTATTTTTGTTGCAAATACATTTTCGGCAATTTAAATATAGCGGGAGTAAGCATTTGGAGGCGCTGTTTGTTTAATTTGCGTAGGATTTCGTATTTTGGAAATGGACGGTAATTTATTTAAAATTGGTAAGCTGTTGAGTGCAGACCAGCGGAGTACATGGAAGTTGCAGGTAAGACTCATGCTAAGTGTCAGCGATATGTATGATATTGTCAATGTGGAAAAGAGGATGCCAACGGTGGAATTTACAATTTAAAGTTGCAGGAATGGAAGAGGAAGATGGCAGAGCTCTAAAAATGATTGTGATGAGCTTGGGTCCACAAGCACTTGTTCATATAATGTCATGTGGAAGAAATTACAATCAGTATATGAACAAAAGACAGAAACTAATTTACATCTGATTCTGCAAAGATTTCAGTCCATCTGATGATATTGCTACATATACGGCGGACAGTGTGCACTCCGTTCGCGGCTGAAACTTCAAGTCCCCAGCCTGAGCAGCTGGACACGATGGGGATTAGAGACTGGTGATGCGATGACGCGGTGACAAGGTTGCTACCACCTGTTGGCCATGTTCAGATGTAGTAAAAGTAGTTGTGTTATTTGCTCTTTCAATATGCGAGGGTAGCTCATTCCAAAGATGAATCGCATGTTTATAAAATTGTCGGCTTGTACTATAATTAAATATTTATGTCTGTAGCTCATAAGAGCTAATAGTGCACAGCCTGTTATTTTATTGGTATATTCGGAAATGTGGTCAGACCTTTTTAATAACTTAATTCGTGCGGTTTTTTTTTTCAAAATTTGAACGTTTATTTAAGAAAAACATGTACAATAGTATTATTCAAAGTATTGCCCATCTGAAGCTATGACTTTTCCCATCTTTCTGGCAATTTGTGGATCCCATCCCAAAAGAACTGCGCCGGCTTGGCAGCCAAGAATGAATCAAGCCAATTTTTGATATTCTGCTCTGATGTGAACCGTATTTCAGTGAAGGCGTTCTGCATCGACCGGAACAAATGGTAGTCAGAAGGTGCATGGTAGTCAGAAGGTGCAAGGTCTGCGCTATAAGGCAGGTGGGGTAAGACTTCACATCCATTTCCAAATAGTTCTTAACCGGAATAGCAACGTGGGGCTGAGCGTTGTCATGATGGAAAATTATTGCCTCGTGTCTGGTCGCATATTCCGGGCGTTTTTCGGCCACTGCTCTCTTCAAACGGATTAATTGTGTTCGGTAGCGTTGTCTATTGATGGTTTCACCCGGTTTTGGCAGCTCATAATACAGCACATCCATCTGATCCCACCAAATACAGAGCATTACCATCGCGCCATGGATATTCGGCTTTGCCGTTGATTTGGCTGGTTGGCAGGGTTTCACATATGATTTTTTGTGCTTGGGGTTGTCGTAATGGATCCATTTTTAATCACCAGTAACAATGCGATGCAAAAATGACTTCCTTTTGTGGCGTTCCAGCAGCATTTCGGATATGCAAAACCGCCTTTCGACGTCTCTCGGCTTGAGTTCATGTGGAACCCAATTTCCTTGCTTTTGAATATATCCAGCTGCTTTTAAGCGTTTTGAAATGGCTGCTTGAGTGACTCCCAAAGATTCTACGAGCTCTTCTTGTGTTTGGCAACAATCTTCATAGAGTAATGCTTCCAGTTCTTCATCTTCAAACTTTTTTGGCTGCCCAGGACCTTCATCGTCTTCCAAGCCAAAATCCCCACTTTTAAATCGTGCAAACCACTTTTGGCACGTTGGCTCAGCTAGCGCATGTTCACCATAAACTTCCACCAAAATACGATGACTTTCGGCAGCAGTTTTCTTAATATTAAAGTAATGAAGAAGAACTCCCCGTAAAAACACTTTTTCAGGCACAAAGTTCGACATATTTGAGTGAAAAAAAATTATTGTTGTTTACACTTCAAATGAATAACATATACTGAAATGACGTACAATGACAGTAGCTTTCCAACGCATGTTCCAATGGAATAATACAAGTTACGCCACCTTTTAGCAAACCATTAGCAAACTTAGCACGAATTAAGTTATAGACCCAATATTAAAAAAAATATATCTCACGCAGCTATTGTATGCCACGATAAGTTTCCTTTTGGATACGTAGTCTATGTCCGAATATATTTCACATCCATAAAGAAATAACGGTAAAATGAACGATTTAACAAGCTTAAGTTTAACATCTGCGAGAAGATACTTTGTCGTGGGGCTTAGACCACGTAGAGCACCATAAATTTTTGATATAACTTTGTTTACGTGAAAATTCCAATTCAAGTTATTTGTAAAGCATTTCCCAAGATTTTTTATACTATCAACATACTCAACAGTTGTATCATTAAGAATTATTTGATTAATTATCATAGCTTTAGTTTTAGTTGGATTGAGACTAAGTCCATTATTTAAAGATCAGGTGTGAATTTCTTTTATCATTCGATCGATATTATTAAATCCTTGGTTTTCGAATGATTTCGGGAATAACGAATATATTTGGACATCATCAGCATATATATGATGTTCGCAGGTCGTAAAACACTTAGATATGTCGTTTATAAAACATGAAAATAGCAAAGGACCCAGGACAGAACCTTGAGGGACACCTGAAGAGACTTGTAGAAGCGAAGAACATCTATTACCGACGCATACATATTGGGACCGATCTGATAAATATGAGCTCATTAAATTGCAGATGGACCTTTCAAAGAAAAATTGCCCTTCCAGCTTCTTCAATAATAACGAATGATTAACGCTATCAAACGCCTTAGAAAAATCAAGAAATACTATAAGACCCAACATATCGCTGTCTAAGCAGGCTCGTAGATCTTCGCATACTTTGAGTATAGCTGTGGTAGAGTTATATTTAGCGCGGAAACCGAACTGAAATTTCGTGATAAGATACGATACCTTACTTACTTAAAAATACCTTACTTAAAAAAGGAAGAATCGCTATTGGTCGGTATTCGATATTGTTAGAAGTTGGTGATCGGGAAAAACTGACGTAGTTATGACCGAGTTAAATATCTGGGTTATGTGAGAAAGTAGTAGAGATAGAAGAATTTTAATAAAAACTGGGAAAACATCATCCGAGCTTTGGATTTGATCTTGAGAATTGTTTGGCCAACACTTAACCCATCAACTTCGGAGAGTGAAAATATTACTTCTTGCTGATGGCCGGTGGTAGATGGGACGGTCTGAAAATCAAGTGGATTGCAGTTGTTTTGAACAAACTTTCTGTTAAGCACATCCAGGTCGGTGTTATAAGGGATAGATTCCTTAGCAGACTTCAGTCCCATCTTCCGTACGTTCTTTCAAAATTTCGAGGTAGAATCGGCGGAGTTGAACTTGTTCTGGTAAAAAGACTTTTTCTTATTTCGAATCAGAAGAGAACTGTAGCGTATTCATTGTAAATAGCTGAACATTTCTATCATCTCCACCTTGCGTAAAGAAGATTTCGTTTACTAATAAGACTTAGGACTTCTGATGTTAGCCAGGGATTGTTCATCTTTTTAGAAAATTTTGTTTTTATTGGTACATGTTTGTGAAACAAATAACAAACAAAATTATAAAAATGTTCGAGATGAATGTTAACATTGCTTGTTGTATATACTCGTATTAGTGTCCAATTCAAACTCCTACAATCACTAAGCAATGCATTTAAATTAATTTTTGAAAAGTTATACGACGTTTCTTCACCTTGATTTACATTTACTGGAAATGCATTTACGTTCAAATATATCAAATCATGGTGTGAAAAAGCAAGTGCAAGAAGTTGGTCGTAGTGCAATATAGATCAGGATTAGACACAATAAATACATCTAAGAGCGAGGGCCGTCTGTTAGGCGCAAAATGAGTTGGTTGATCATAATTCGCAAAATGTAAATTAAAAGATTTTACCATATCAACGAATTGTTTATTTTTTCCTTCCAGGATATTTAAATTAAGGTCCCCGCAAAGTACAACTTTCGCGTAAAGTGGAGACAATTCCTCTAACAAAACTCCTATATAAGAGCAGTCTGCTGTGTTTGGTTCCATGTATATATAGTGCATCCAATCAATATTTTGTCACAAGTATGTGTGATTTCGACAAAAATGTACTTCATAAGTTCATTCGGCTTTGATTTTTCTACCAAATTAAATCCATAATGATACAGCCGTTGAGTATGTTGATAGTATAAAAAATCTTGGGATATACTTTACTAATAACTTGAACTGGAATTTTCACGTAAGCAAAGTCATATCAAAAATTGATGGTGCTCTACGTGGTCTAAGCCCCACGACAAAGTATCTTTCCGCAGATGTTGAACTTAAGCTTGTTAAATCGTTCATTTTACCGTTATTTCTTTATGGATGTTAAATATATTCGCACATAGACTACGTATCCAAAAGGAAACTTATCGTGGCATACAATAGCTACGCGAGATATATTTTTAATATTGGGTCTATAACTTAATTCGTGCTAAGTTTGCTAATGGTTTGCAAAGAGATGGCGTAACTTGTATTATTCCATTGTTATTATTCCACTGGAACATGCGTTGGAAAGCTACTGTCATTGTACGTCATTTCAGTATATGTCATTCATTTGAAGCGTAAACAACAATAATTTTTCTTCACTCAAATATGTCGAACTTTGTGCCTGAAAAAGTGTTTTTGCGGAGAGTTCTTCTTCATCGTATTTTGGTGGAAGTTTATGGTGAACATGCGCTAGCTGAGCGAACGTGCCAAAAGTGGTTTGCACGATTTAAAAGTGGTGATTTTGGCTTGGAAGACGATGAAGGTCCTGGGCAGCCAAAAAAGTTTGAAGATGAAGAACTGGAAGCATTACTCTATGAAAATTGTTGCCAAACACAAGAAGAGCTCGCAGAATCTTTGGGTGTCACTCAAGCAGCCATTTCAAAACGTTTAAAAGCAGCTGGATATATTCAAAAGCAAGGAAATTGGGTTCCACATGAACTCAAGCCGAGAGACGTCGAAAGGCGGTTTTGCATGTCCGAAATGCTGCTGGAACGCCACAAAAGGAAGTCCTTTTTGCATCGGATTGTTACTGGTGATGAAAAATGGATCCATTACGACAACCCCAAGTGCAAAAAATCATATGTGAAACCCGGCCAACCAGCCAAATCAACGGCAAAGCCGAATATCCATGGCGCGAAGGTAATGCTCTGTATTTGGTGGGATCAGATGGGTGTGCTGTATTATGAGCTGCCAAAACCGGGTGAAACCATCAATGGACAGCGCTACCGAACACAATTAATCCGTTTGAAGAGAGCAGTGGCCGAAAAACGCCCGGAATATGCGACCAGACACGAGGCAATAATTTTCCATCATGACAACGCTCGGCCCCTCGTTGCTATTTCAGTTAAGAACTATTTGGAAAACAGTGGATGGGAAGTCTTGCCCCACCCGCCTTATAGCGCAAACCTTGCACCTTCTGACTACATTTGTTCCGGTCGATGCAGAACGCCCTTACTGAAATACGGTTCACATCAGAGCAGAATATCAAAAATTGGCTTGATTCATTCTTGGCTGCCAAGCCGCCGCAGTTCTTTTGGGATGGGATCCACAAATTGCCAGAAAGATGGGAAAAAGTCATAGCTTCAGATGGGCAATACCTTGAATAATACTATTGTACATGTTTTTTTGAAATAAACGTTCAAATTTTGAAAAAAAAATCCGCACGAATTAAGTTATTAAAAAGGTCTGACCACATTTCCGAATATACCAATAAAATGACAGGCTAGGCACTATTAGCTCTTATGAACTACAGAACCATTAAACTATTTCACAAAATTATGAGAACCAAACAACCGGATTACCTTTTTGAAAAATTAAGTTCGCGACTAATCCAAGAACAATGAAAATAATTCAACCCAGACATAAATATTTGATTACAAGCCGACAATTTTATATACATGCGATTCATCTTTGGAATGAGCTACCCTCGCATATTAAAAGAGCAAATAACACAACTACTTTTGCTAGAAATGCTTTTGAATACTATGCACAAATTTACTGATGGAATTTCATTACTCTTACCTATTTCGTATTCCACCTTTCCTCTACGAGTATCTTCCTTTTTCTGCTGTCTATTTTAAGTTTTACTTTTATCTATCTTTCTTTATTTGAATTGTTTTAAAATGTAATATAAGCTTAACTTGTAGAATTAATCATAAGATTATATCTTACTTGTACAATGAATTTTTTTAATAAATAAATAAATAATAAATAAATGTCTGCGTTTGTTGTTATAGCAAAGTCGCTCCCTAGCCTTGACACTATCACCATTTTTAATTTAATTGTAGAGAGCAAGGGTTCTGTGATCGCAGTCGAAAAATTAAATTCGCTCAGTCTTGTATCGGCCCCAGGTCACAATGAGTTCAAAAGAAAAAAAAAGCGTCAACGAACTTGCTAAGCAGGGCTTACATTTGCCTCCATCCTTGTTTAGGGCCAACAGTTGAGTTTCATGTGAGCATAGCTGCAGATGGCATATCTCTCCTACAAAACAAACGAATGCTTTCCGACGGAAAGACTAAAGACTGCTTACTAGCGCTGTGACGAGGAACTATGCTTTCGCAAAGCTTCTAAATGTGCTTGGCATAAGTGACACAACACCTTGCGACGCTTTCTGTGAAAGTGATGACGGCACGAATCAAGCGGCTGGTATCGGCGTCGATGTGACGTGTCCTGATACTGTAGGTATTTATTTTATTTATTTTGGTGGGGGCGAAAGCCCCCATTTATTCGGTTTAATACAAGCTATAACTTAAAATTAAACTTAAACTAAAATTTAAAACTAAGGTTGGTAAGAGTGGTGAAGGAGAACGGAAGTGGTGCGATGGAAGTCAAAGACGCTAGGGTTTGAATTAATTTTTCGTAGCATATGGGAGATTGGTTCATTCGCGCTATAGGAGGTGTGGTGGGTTGGGAGATAGAAGAGACGAGGGGTACGCAGATTACGAGGGTTAGTGTTGAGGAAAATAGAGTTGTGAAGGGACGCGCATTCAACCTGACCTGAAAGAAGTCGATGAATGAAGAGAAAGTCGGCTGCATCTCTGCGTTCCTCGAGGGTGTTTAGGTTAAAAAGGTTGAGACGGTTTTGATAGGGGGGCAGAGTAAAAGGATCATCCCAGGGCAGACCTCGAAGAGCAAATCGAAGAAAACGGCGCTGGATGCTTTCGCGTTTGATATGGGGACCATACTTGACTGGCGTACTCTAGGAGGGGACGAACAAAGGTAATATAGAGGGACCTGGTCACGTATGGGTTGGTGAATTCTTTGGGCCATCGTTTTGCAAAACCTAGTGCAGAGTTGGCTTTAAGGATTATCCCATCCATATGTAAGCGGAAGTTGAGCTCCCTATCACACAAAATGCCGAGGTCGCGAAGAGATTCAACGGAGGAGATAGGTTGGTTGTGGAGAAGGTAGAGTCGGGGAGGAGATCTGTGCCGCTTATGTGAAGTTCCAAACAATTTTTGAGGCACCAGATCGAAAAACTATCAAGGTCTTGTTGTAGAAGGAAGGATTCATGGGGAGAGGAAATGGTTTTAAAAAATTTGGTATCGTCGGCGTAAAGGGAGACGGACGAGTATTTGATGATCCTATCGAGATCATTTATGGTTAATATAAAGAGAAGGGGACCGAGATGGCTACCTTGAGGAACTCCAGAGGTGGCCAAAAATGGAGCTGAGTGGGCTGACCTAAAACGAACACTGTAAAAGCGGTTTTCGAGGTAAGAGGATATCCATTTTAACAGTATGGGTTCAAAGCCGAGGGCTGACAATTTGAAGAGTAGTAATCGATGAGAGATTTTATCGAAGGCTTTGCTAAAATCGGTTGCAACTACTCGTACATCGACTTCGTTGCCGTTCTCTAGGGCAGAGATGGTAAAGGATACGAATTCAACGAGATTTGTGGTGGTTGACCTACCCTTTAGGAAGCCATGTTGTCTAGGGGAAATAAGTGATTTGCATTGGCAGCTTAGAGCCTCATACAAAATATTTTCGAGTAGTTTGGGTATATAGGAGAGTTTAGCGATTGGACGATAGTTTGTTATTTCTTTCTTTGATCCTTTTTTGTGGATCGGGGTTATGAAGGAGGTTTTCCAAGCCTGAGGAAATTCTCCTTGTGAAAGGGGTAGACGAAAGAGATCAGAAAGGGCAAGGGAAAGAGACGAAGAACATTTTTTAAGAAATATGGCAGGGAGGCCATCTGGACCGGGTGTAAATTCATCATTGAGTTGGTTTAATTTATATTCGATATAAGAGGGGTCCAAGATGTGAGAGATAAGTGGGCCATTGGAGAAGTTCAATAGGTAACGAAAATAGGATGGATCTGGTACAAAGGAGTCGTTGGTGAAGGATTGTTTAAAGAAGCTGGCAAATAGGTTGGCAATGGTGAGTGGATCGGTTGATGACTTGTTGTTGAAAGAGAGGGAAGGAGGGTAACCATCGGACTTTCTTTTGTAGTTAACAAATTGATAAAAGGACTTAGGGTCATTTATAAGGTTGACTTGCGCATTATTAAGGTAACGCTCTTAAAGGGAATCGTAAAGTTCGGTGAAATGAAGATAAGCACCAAGATAGTTGGAATAGTCGGAAAAGGATCTGGTACGCAGGAAAACAGCCCATAACTTGTTTCTCTTATTTCGTAAGGAACGAAGCTTGCGATTATACCAGGGAGGACTAGTAGATGATGTTTTAAGGCGGGAAAACGGAACGTAAAGGCTAAAAGAATTAAATATTTCTTTATAAAAAATGGATAAGGCATCATTTACACTTAGGTTGTGAAAGTTAAAGGGGGATCTGCTAAGATAGTCACTGATTTTTTGAAAGTTTGCTTTATGAAAGTCGTAGGATGAGAGAGTTGTGGGAGGAGTGGACAGGAAAGACGAGTTATGCAAAAATGAAAGCAGAAGGGAGGGGGGGTGGTAGTTGTCGATTGTAGAGAGAGATAGGGGACAAAGTGAGACTGAGGAGTTAATTGAATCTGTTGTGAAAATAAGGTCCAATTGCCTGCCCATATACTCGTAGTTGGATACACCACTGACTTGGCATAGACTTGAGTCTGTTAAGCGATCTAAGAAGAGACATTCCTTAGCTGAGTTGGCATTTGAAGCGATGAAGAACGATCGATCGTGTGATGGAGTCCACCGTAGCTGAAGAAGGTTAAAGTCGCCGAAAATAAAGATATCGTCAGTAGAGTCAGACAGGTCAATTAAATGGTCGATCGCATCGACAACAGGTTGGTAAGATTCGATAGGTTGAGCTGGCAGGATGTAGCAACATAAAACGTAAAGGGACTTGAAGGGGAGTGATATTTTTATAGCGACAAAGTCGACTTTAGAGAATGAAGAGATGGTGATGGGAGAAGAGTTAAGGCTGTTGTGGGTCGCCAGTAGAACGCCTCGACAGGGGGAATCATCACGTGGGTGGGTGGTTCTTTATGTAGCACTAAAGTGCTACTCATCTTTCTACGAAAGCCTGAGCAAGCTCAGTAAAAGAAGCATACAGGGAATACAATGAGCCAGTTCTTTGCTTAATTCTTTGTTCCAACAAAAAAAAATACAACAAAAACTTTCTCATTTTTTCATGCAATATTGGAAGTGTTCACCGGACTCATCGTCGAACCATGGGTTTTTTTAGATTTTAAAACACTTAATTCACCTCTCTAAAAGCCTTATGAAAGTTATCCGAAAGAAAGGCACAAAGGATCGGATTAATTCCTGAATTCGTGTAGGCCATGACATATGAAACGATTTCCAAAATCACGGTCACTCGTAAGTCAGCGCTTCAACTACCTGTACCTCCTGAAAGGAAAAGATACAAATGAAACATGAGAATTCATTATAGTTTAAATAAGTTGAAATTGAGAACAACCAACAACAATTTCGAGAATAAGACCAGTGATTGAGTTGGAAAAGTTTTGGTAAAGATAATAGGAAACTACTTTGTGGTTGCCTCCCTAGCAAAAAGTTTCGAAAGACTACACTTCGTGGCAGGAAGAAAAGTTTGTTGACATACAATGGAAAACTTGGTAATGGTCGACATAGTATGTAGTATGTTTGATACTTCTAAGCCCGTACCTGACGAGTAATTGAAGACATCACATGGATCGAATGGTTCTGTTTGGTAGTTACTATATAACAAATACATTGTCAATGTTGATTGCTGGAACAACAACTAGAAAAGTTTCGGTTATTAGAGACGAACAATTAGAGTACGATTATGAAGTTTGTTTTGTGCCTTGACATTCCGAGGACATTGCTTTCAATTTGTTGTTCATTCGAGGGGTTCTATAGTCAAGAGATTGATTTTAGTTTTGTTATAACAGATCTGTTCGAGTAGCTAATAGCTGCTTCCGAAGAATATTGATTTGCGATTGATTTTTCCTTCAAAATCGAAAGAAGCAGGTATGTTTTTAGTTCAATTTTAGCCACTGGGTGTTCCAAGTAAAGTGTCTGAAACTGGAAAAAAGATATCCCTTGATATATTTTGAGAAAACAATTCCTTACGCTTAGGAGAAGGAATCGGAAATGCATATTTTCCCGGATACTCGTATAGCATGCATCTTACCCCAAAATCTGATTTAAGTTTTACAATGCTACTCACCCTGCGGAGAAGGTATCGGCGATTTTCATTCACAGAGAATCCTAGAGCCGACACAAAAAAAGCGGGAATCTATTCTCACAAGGAGAGTAAGAGTTGGGAGAACAAGGACTTGTCTTTTCTCGTTGTGAGCATAGAAAAGATTCTGTCCGCACTATTAAATCTATGTAGGACACACTTCTCTATCTGCACCTTTGAAGGATTAATTTCAAAATGAGTGCAGAGAAGACAAGGACCATCCACCACTTATTTATAATATTATTTAGATTAACCCTCGGCGTTCCAAGTCTGCCGTATGTAGGTGGTTTTCCGCGTTAAATATATGACAGAACTCCAGAGAATATAAAAATGCAATGTGAGAGGCAATCGAATCTAGGCTTCATACTATCGTCTGATCAGCTTATCAACAATGTTGACTCTCAGCCATTGCTAAGGAAACGAGACAGCAAGTAATCGATTTAATGCTGTCCAATAGGTTCGCTAAGAAGGTTACTGGCTGTAAAATACTGCTCTGTATTATACTGGGTCTACAAGTAAGTTTCCAGCGTTTTTTACCAAAATTTGAAGTTTTATTATGAAAACATAGTTACAATGCTTTATTCAAAGTATCGTCCATCGGAAGCTTCAACTTTCCCCCATCTTTCTGGCAATTTATGAATTCCGGACCAAAAAAATTTCTCGTCTTTCGAGCCCAAGAACGTATCGAGCCAATTTTTGATTTCCTCTACTGAGCTGAAGCGTATTCCCGTAAGAGCGTTCTGCATCGAACGAAACAAGTGGTAGTCAGATGGTGCCAAGTCTGGACTGTAAGGCGGGTGAGGCAGAATTTCCCAACCACTATTTTTCAAATAGTTTTTCACCGAAACCGCAACATGTGGCCGAGCGTTGTCATGATGAAAAATGACGGACTCATGCCTGGTCTCATACTCTGGCCGTTTTTCTTTTAATTCCCGCTTCAAACGAATTATTTGGGTTCGATATAATGGTCCTTTGATGGTTTCACCACTCGGAAGCAGTTCGTAGTATACGACACCCTTTTGATCCCACCATATGCAGAGCATGACCTTATTCACGTGAATATTTCGTTTCGGCGTCGATTGGGCGGGCTCGCCGGGCTTTGTACACGATTTTCTGCGTTTAGGATTATCATAATAAATTCATTTCTCATCACCAGTGACAATACGATGCAAAAATGATTTATTTTTATACCGCTGCAGTAACATTTCGGACATGCAAAATCGCCGTTCGACGTCTCTTGGCTTCAATTCGTACGGCACCCAGTTTCCAACCTTTTGAATGAATCCCAGTGCTTTTAGGCGCAGGGAAACGGCTTGTTGCGTGATGCCCAATGATGCAGCAAGTTCTTCTTGAATCTGACACGGATCCTCATCCAGTAAAGCGTCCAATTCCTCGTCTTCAAAACTTTTCGGCTTTCGGGGCGATCTTTGTCTTCAACTCCAAAATCACCACTTTTGAACCGTTTGAACCACTCGCGGCACGTCGATTCACCAATACATTCCAACCCCGATAGGCCTCAGCCGAACTTTTCTTTATATTAAAGAATAAAAGCAGCGCTTCCCGCAAATGACGTTTATTTGCCTGGAAACTTGCCATGATTTTGCTCGATAGAATGTACGACACCGATAGAACTGATCAAATATAACGCTGCAAAGTTGTTGACAGATACAAAACCTACAAATAAAACACATGGGGTCTGACATTTCTGCCCGGGATCCATTGGTGGCGCCATCTCTGACAAACGCTGGAAACTTATTTGTAGACCCAATATGATTTGAGTACTAATGAGTCGTCCTCGAATTTTCATTTTCGATGTGTTGAGGAAGTTGATGTATTTAATGCCATTAACTCAGTTAAATCAAATGCTATTGGACCTGGTGGTATCTCCCCCCGGTTTTTAGAGCTTATACTCCCTCACATTATTTGTTATATATAAGAGCAAATATCATTCCTATTCCTAAAAAGTCAAATCCCCAGTGCTCTGCTGACTTCGGACCTATTATTATTTTGTGTTCTCTGTCAAAAGCCCTTGAAAAGATACTCTCTTCTCAGATGCAAAGATTTCTGCATGAAAATAATTTACTCTCCAAATGGCAATCTGGTTTTCGGAGTCAGCATAGCTGCGAATCTGCTGTCCTAAAGGTTTCCTCTGACATTAGATCTGCTTTAGATAGAAATGATATTTATGTCGCAGTCCTACTAGATTTCTCCAAAGCCTTTGACTGCATTGACCTTTCTCTCCTTTTTTCGAAAATGAAAAACAAATTTAATTTTTCGAATTCTTCCCTTCAATTGTGTAGGGAATATCTGCGAAATAGAGTACAGACGGTCGTCACTGAAGTAGGTCACTCCAATCCTAAAGCTGTCCGAGGGGGGTTCCCCAAGGCTCTGTACTAAGACCTCCATTATTCTGTCTTTTCATCAATGATATTCCAGGGATTGTTGAAAACTGCAAAATACACATGTATGCCGACGACGTAGTTATATACCTTTCGCGTCCTATTGGCTTAATGGAAGATGGTATTGCCAGGATGAACGAAGACCTTGATAGCATTTCAAACTGGTCTAAAGACAATAAATTGAATCTAAACCTCATTAAGACAGTATCTGTTGTATTTGCACTTCACGAATTTCGTCTTAATGATTTGTCACCTATAGTTCTTGATGGCAACCCCATCAAACCTATCAGCTCTGTAAAGTATTTTGGGTTTCATTTTAACTCCTCCCTTACATGCTGCGATGGAGTCAAAAATTCTCTACGGAAAGTTTATTGCGCACTCCGCAGATTGCGATATTCAGCGTACTCTATCTGAGTCCCATTGTCAAAAAAAGATTGATCAAAACACTAATAATGCCCCACCTTTTGTTTAATTGATCTGAGGCTAGATCTATATTTTAACTTTCGGAATATCTTAAAACTCTTCAAAGTTATTAATACTAAATCTCCATGTTACCTCTTTGAAATGTTAAGATTTGCCCAATCTGGTAGAGGTAAAAACCTAATAATTCCCTCTTTAACACATTGTATTGGTGAACGATCCTTTCTGCAACCTCAAAACCGAGGTTGTTCTTTTTACGAGAAGGAAAAATCTGACAGGCCTATCTAGTACTTAAAGGTACCACCTTCCTTTTCCCAATGAAGCTAAGTATTTGTGTGTCATTATGGATAGTAAACTATTTTGGACTAACCATATCACGTCGAAGGTCTTTATGGCACGGTCGGTCTTTTTGTAATGCAAAGGAACTTTCGGAAAGATATAGGGTTTGCCACCGAGTGCTGTTCTTTGGATCTACATGGCTAAGATAAGGCCAATTATATCCTTTGCATCGATAGCCTGGTGTTATAACAGATAGATAGATGGTTCTTCCACGAAAATAGGTCACTGCTGCCAGAGTTGTAAAAGAATGCAATCATTCAGTATTGCACTCTTTGAAAAGCATTCAAAGGATGCAATTTTATGATTGCAATCATTGACTTCATTTAAGACTTCAAAAAAAAGGATGCAATCACCATTCATTTAGCATCGAAAGATTGCATTCTTTTTTTTACCATTCATTTATGAATTCACTCATTATTTTACATTCATTAGCATTTATTTGCATTGAGTTGAGAAGTAAAGTCTCTTAACGTGAAGTAAAGGGCAAAGAAAGTTGGTACATAACTATCAACTCAGCGTGGCTTATCAATTGTTAATAAATGTACAGTATTTGTAAGACAATCAGTATTTGAACATAATATTTTATCTGTAATAAGTTTAGCATCGTCGGACGAACTGCTTTGGTTTCTGATTTGCTTAAGCGTATTTTAGTAGAAAAATGAGGTATATCAATTATTATTGTGTAGTGTATGATGAAATGGTTAAATACATATATATACATTATTTAGTTATAATCTTAACGCTGATGGGGACTTTTCTTCCGACGATTATGAAAGTGATCCGACTTATTCGATTGCATCAAGGAAGCGACGATTTCAACAACTTGACGATGATGAAAGACAAAATAAAAGGCAAAAACATGTTTTGCTTACAGACAATCGCAATGAAGATTCGAGTTTCCCATCTTTACCAACAATCATATCCTCATCGACTTCATCATTGGAAAGTTATTCAACATCTAACAACAACTTTATTTTTTCTGGAGGATTTTTTTTAAAATTATGAAGCAGGTCAGTTCTTATAAATTATTTTGTGTGTTATGTAGCTTAGTGGTTGGTTAAAATAATCGAAGAGCAACTGTTAAAAGCAACATCTTGTTAATGGTTCATTGCAAAATGATGCGGACGATTTTGCTGAATTTGTAATAATAACATAGCCAACAACACGTTCCTCATCATTCTGCTTTAGCCATTAAAAAATCCTTTTTCTATTAAGCTTGACGAAACGAAATTTCAAAAAAAAAAAGGAATGGAATATTAGTTGAATGCTGTACCTGCAAGTCCAAACTTCTAACTTTATAAGACATCTACGCATCAAACATGCCGATTTATTTGAAGAGTACAACATCGCCAAATCTAACGCGTACAAAAATAAAGACACTGTACAGGACCAATTTAATGTTCTTGTTGTAAAATTTCTGGCAAACAATATACTCCCTATTAGAATTGTTGAAGAAAGATCATTCAGGGATCTCATACATTTCGCCAACAAGTACTTAAATATCATGAGTAGGCCAACGGCTTTAAAGGTTATAGACACCGTTTATGTCGCCATGAAAAACAAAATTAGAGGTACGAGGGCGGATCAATAAGTCCGTGGATTAAAACACAGATTTTTTGATAAAAAAATAATTTTATTTTTCAACGTAGTCTCCCTTGAGCTCTATACACTTTGTCCAACGCTTCTCCAATTTTTTTATCCCTTCCAAAAAAAATGATTTGTCGAGGTCCTCAAAATAGGCCTTTGTTTGCGAGATGACTTCATCATTGGAGTCAAATCTTTTTCCACCAAGCCATTTCTTCAGGTTTGGGAACAAGAAGTAGTCGCTCGGAGCCAAATCTGGAGAATAGGGTGGATGAGGGAGCAATTCATAGCCCAATTCATGGATTTTTGCCATGGCAACTGCACATGTGTGCACCCTTGCATTGTCTTGGTGGAAAAGAACTTTTTTCTTGGCCAAATGAGGTCGTTTTTTTTTCCAAATCGTCATTGAATCGGTCCAATAAGTTGGCATAATATTCCCCATTGATTGTTCTTCCCTTTTGAAGGTAGTCAATGTGGATTATCCCGCGTGCATCCCAAAAAACAGTCGCCATAACTTTATTGGCTGACAAACCCACCTTGGCCTTCTTTGGCGCCGATTCACCCTTAGAAACCCACTGTTTTGACTGTTGTTTGTTCTCTGGTGTGTTGTGATGGATCCATGTTTCGTCCACGGTTACAAAACGGCGCAAAAACTCCTCCATATTGCGATTAAACAACGCCAAACCTTCCTGTGAAGTTGTTACACGATTGCGTTTGTGGTCGACTGTGAGCAAACGCGGCACCCATCTTGCGGAAAGCTTTCTCATGCCCAAGTGATCATTCAAAATTGAAACCACTGAGCCATGCGAGATCCCTACGGCTTCCAATCTTCGGTCGGCCAACACCATATCGTGAATTTTTTCGATTGTTTCAGGTGTAGAGACCTCAACTGGGCGTCCAGGACGTTCGGCATCTTCAGTGCTTGTACGGCCACAACGAAATTCAGTAAACCACTTTTTTACCATTGAAATCGATGGTGCAGAGTCCCCATAGTATTTATCAAGCTTAGCCTTGGTCTCGGTAATGGTTTTTTTTCGCAAGAAATAAGCACACGAAATTCACTTTTTTCCATTTTCTCCTCAAATTAGTGAGTAGTCTGATAAAAATAGCTGTCAAACACAAACTAACTGACGCAGCAAGTTTAAATTTTGACAGGAGTCAACTGACAGATGCCTGTTGACAGGAGCAGTGTTGCTGTTTCAGTCAGAAATTCAGCTGATGTGTGGTCCACAAAGCACCGCAGTTTCTTCGGCTATACATGCCACTGTTTGGATAATAATTTTCAACGAAAATCCGTGGCATTGTCTTGCAAACGCTTTCATGGATCACATACATATGACAAAATAAATATCATGATTCAGAGTTTGACATAAATTGTGGAAACATAGTCGCAACAGTTACTGACAATGGTGCGAATTTTGTAAAAACTTTTAAAGAGTTCGGAATCGAAAGCAATACCACCTGCTACAGTGAAGACTCAAGCATAGAGCTACAGACAGCTCAGACGAAGAAGAGCTGGGATCAGTGCAATTCCAAAATGAATCATTTGAAAATGTTTTGCCAGAGCATATAAGATGCGCTACCCATAACCTTCATCTTATTGCAACAACCGATTTCAATCGAATTTTAAAAGAAAATTCTTTAATTTTTATAAAACACAAAAGTGTAAGTCCATCCGTAAGCTTTGAATCTAACATACATACGAGTACTTACAAATTATTTATATTTCTTTATTCTAAAAGGTGATGCAAAAATGTTCCAATCTTTGGAACAAAGTTAATAGGCCAAAGACATCAGAACAGATTATATCTGTTTTGGGAGCACAACTCAAATATCCAGTCGTTACTCGGAGGAACTCCTTGTTCGACTCTATAAAGGATATTATAAAACAAAAAAAGTAAGCTCGGCGAGCTTTGTAAAAAATTAGAGGTACCTAAGTTACTCGATTTAGACATCGAGTACTTGGAAGATTATATTCAGTTCCTATCCCCAATTGCAGAGGCCATTGACTTTTTGCAGTGCCAAAATGGCATGGTATATGGGTATTTGCTCCCAACGTTGGCAACGATTACATCGAAATTTCGAAAAATCTCGTCTACATAACTCAGTGAAAACTTTCGACTCTGGAGTTGTCTTTGAGTTGGAAAAAAGCCTGAGTAATCGATTTCAGCCTTATGTCAACTTAACGAGGGAAGCCCATGATGCCATTGTTGCCTCGGTCTTTTCCCCAGCAGTAAAATTAAAATGGGTATCTGCACTTTACCCACGTTTTAATGATGAAAAAATTGCGGAAATAAGGACTGCAACGAATAGAATCTGTAAATTTTAATACGGGCTATACTTCCAATGCGTAAAAATTGCAATTCCATTTTGTACCCAAATTAGCCTGTATATTCTCTAGTTTCAGTGAGTTATTGATTTTAGTTCGGTGCGGTTTAAAATATTTATAAAATATGAGTCAAGAGGAACGCCGTAAACAGATCATCGACAAATGGCTCGAAAATACTTCGCGTCCAAACCATTTCATCGCAAAGAATTTAAACATAGCACGCAGTACAGTGATTCTGTTATTAAACGATATTTGGAGACGTTGACAGAAAAGTTTAACCAAAAGTGGAGCACATGATACAAATTTGGACAGGAAAATAGTGGGTACCATCGTAAAAAACCGGACTATGTCATCCAGAGATGTTGCTCGGAAATGTAATACCAACCAAACAATGCTACAAAGATCTAAAAAACGTAACGGTCTCAAAACACGAAAAAAAACAAAAAATACAAAAAGTCATAAAAACACGAGCCCGAAAGCTATACGAGTTGGTCAGCAACAAGAAAGCGTGCTTGGTTTTGGATGACGAAACTCATGTCAAAGCCGACTTTACTACTCTTCCAGGTGCGCAGTTTTACAACTCGTTTGAAGCTGAGATTCTTCCGCAATCAACAACATCGAATGGGATGGAAAAATTCGGGTCAAAATATCTTTGGGAGGCCATTTGCCAATGTGGACACAGAAGCTCATCGTTTATTACAACGGGAACAATTAACGGAGAAGTGTACATTAACGAGTGCCTAAAAAAAAGGTTGATTCCTTTCTTAAACAACCACGAGGGTTCAACATTATTTTGGCCAGATTTTGTTCAGCTCACTATGCTCATGCGACGTTGAGCTTTCTTGTTGCTAAAAATGTCGACTTAGTCCCAAAAGACATGAATCCACCCAATGTTCCACAGTGCCGTCCCATTGAAAGGTATTGGGCTTTGGTAAAAGCTAAATTGAGGAAAAGGACGTAAAAGATTTTAGTGCTAAATGGAAAAGAGCGTCCAAAAAGATCACGGATGTAACTGTCACCAACATTATGAAGGACATTCGAAAGAAGTTGAGGAAATAATGGGAACCCCAATAATTTTTTTATTTTTTGTAGTTGTGAATGAATTTAATAAAAACAGAGTTTTAAAGCAAATAAAAAAAATTTACATGAATTATGAAAATATTTTTTTTTCACTTTGAAGTCTCCAAATTTTATTCGTTTCAGTCCTTAAGTGCGATTGCAAGAAAAGCGATTCAGTTTCAATGCGAAACTGGAAACAACTTAAATCAAAGTGACTTGCAAAATGAATCTTCGGATGTTTCATATTTGTTTTTTTTTTGTGAACGGTAAGGAAGCTATGTAACAACTTGTTTGTTTCTTTTGAAACAAAATTTTAGAAATCTGTTTATGAGTGATATTTACATTTTTAGAAGAACAAACGCCTTCAAATTTAACATCTGCTAACTCTACAATGGACAGCTCAGCAGAGAACGAATATTTTGCCTATCTGGCAAATCCATCCACGTCGATGGAAATGCTAACCACGAGGGCGGGTCAATAAGTGAATTACTGACCTCTTTACTGAAACAGCAACACTGCTCCTGTCAACAGGCATCTGTCAGTTGACTCCTGTTAAAATTTAAACTTGCTGCGTCAGTTAGTTTGTGTTTGACAGCTATTTTTATCAGACTACTCACTAATTTGAGGAGAAAATGGAAAAAAGTGAATTTCGTGTGCTTATTTCTTGCGAAAAAAAACCATTACCGAGACCAAGGCTAAGCTTGATAAATACTATGGGGACTCTGCACCATCGATTTCAATGGTAAAAAAGTGGTTTACTGAATTTCGTTGTGGCCGTACAAGCACTGAAGATGCCGAACCTCCTGGACGCCCAGTTGAGGTCTCTACACCCGAAACAATCGAAAAAATTCACGATATGGTGTTGGCCGACCGAAGATTGAAAGTGCGAGAGATTGTGGAAGCCGTAGGGATCTCGCATGGCTCAGTGGTTTCAATTTTGAATGATCACTTGGGCATGAGAAAGCTTTCCGCAAGATGGGTGCCGCGTTTGCTCACAGTCGACCACAAACGCAATCGTGTAACAAGTTCACAGGAAGGTTTGGCGTTGTTTAATCGCAATATGGAGGAGGTTTTGCGCCGTTTTGTAACCGTGGACGAAACATGGATCCATCACAACACACCAGAGAACAAACAACAGTCAAAACAGTGGGTTTCTAAGGGTGAATCGGCGCCAAAGAAGGCCAAGGTGGGTTTGTCAGCCAATAAAGTTATGGCGACTGTTTTTTGGGATGCACGCGGGATAATCCACATTGACTACCTTCAAAAGGGAAGAACAATCAATGGGGAATATTATGCCAACTTATTGGACCGATTCAATGACGATTTAAAAAAAAACGACCTCATTTGGCCAAGAAAAAAGTTCTTTTCCACCAAGACAATGCAAGGGTGCACACATGTGCAGTTGCCATGGCAAAAATCCATGAATTGGGCTATGAATTGCTCCCTCATCCACCCTATTCTCCAGATTTGGCTCCGAGCGGCTACTTCTTGTTCCCAAACCTGAAGAAATGGCTTGGTGGAAAAAGATTTGACTCCAATGATGAAGTCATCTCGCAAACAAAGGCCTATTTTGAGGACCTCGACAAATCATTTTTTTTGGAAGGGATAAAAAAATTGGAGAAGCGTTGGACAAAGTGTATAGAGCTCAAGGGAGACTACGTTGAAAAATAAAATTATTTTTTTATCAAAAAATCTGTGTTTTAATCCAATCCACGGACTTATTGATCCGCCCTCGTTTAAAATCAACCTTTTTAAGATACAACACTTCTCTACCTTCATCCGCGGCTGTGGAGCGATTATTTTCATTCGCTGGGTTGATAAATCTTCCCCGCCGCGGAGTACTTGCAGATGGCAATTTTGGGAAGTTGGTATTACTGAAAGCCATTCAGTTAGAGGGAATGTAAATATTGAAATTATTGTAAGTGCAAACGTTTTGTTTTCTAAAATACGTCTCAGTAAATACAAATTTACTTTCTACTTACAGCGATTTTGGGGCTATTTGTTCCTTTTTTATTGTTTTGTATATATGTACCATATACGAGTATATCTGTATCATAATATATTCGTTTTATTTAATTGAAAACATTTTTTTAAGTTATATATGTTATTTCTCGATTGTATAATAAAATACCAAATACCAATACAATAATTATTTTCTCGTTTATTCAAAAAAAAAGGTAAAAAGTAATTTTTTTTGGGGGGATTGTATAATTGTGGTATGCAGATAAACATGCTAAAGAATATAAATATTTGCTAAAAAATTCGAATAAATTGAAAAGAATGCAAATGAATGCAAAATAATAAATGCATTCATAACTAATTGCATTCAATTGAATGGTAAAAAAAAAGAATGCAATCTTTCGATGACAAATGAATGGTGATTGCATTCTTTTTTTTGAAGTCTTAAATGAAGTCAATGATTGCAATCATAAAATTGCATTCATAATCCAAATGCAATCCAAAATGATTGCATTCCTTTACAACTCTAACCGCTGCTTTGGTTGCTTGGACGCTTCGCTAGTTCTGCTCTAGATGCACTAATGAATCTTTCTCCCTTGGATGTTCATATCATGTATTGCACTCTCAAACAAATCTTCCATTTAATGAGAAGAGTGTTTTGGTACAACATGCACTGGAGTTCTAAAGTCTGTTGACTGTTTTTAGACTGAAATCTTATAGACGTGTCGTTTAATAAATAACACCAGAACGCCTGTTGCTGAAAAAATACTAAATCGATTTTCTTTGCTCCCGGGAATTGTTTCGCCCACAATCTGAGCTAGGAAAGGAAAGTATTGAGTCTTCATGGATTGGTCCGAAACCGGTCTAAGATGTACCGCTAGTGTGATTTTGGCATTTTGCTTTACTTAAAGTTTGCATCTGTTTTCCTAGAGGAGATATACGCAATCTTGATGGCAATTAACTACATATATTTGGAAGAATCTGTGGAGGAGGCGAGACATTTGCGTCTGTAGCAACATCCAAGCTGCACTGACGACCTTGCTGAGCCCTCTCACCACTTCCAAGCCAGTTGAAGAATGCAAGCCTTCTCTTAATGCAGTCGGAAGGTTGAATCCATTGAGTCTTGGTTGGGAACCAGGGCAATAAAATTGCCGTTGTTTAGGCACCTTAGTGTGCTAGGAGTAAGCAACACAAAATTTTGCGACGCCAACAAAGAGTAATTACGACACCGCGGAGCACTATGGTTGTGATAATCGGACCTACGTTCGAATCTGTCTCCAAGTAATCGGCGCTGATGTGGTGGGTGCTTGTTCTGTAGCCATTTTTAGTTTCTACGAAAAACCGTATTTAAATTAACAATGGACTAGTTCTTTGTCTGAGTGCTCCTATAGAAGAAAATTGAGCTTCATCCTGTTCCTGTTCAACAAAGCCTGAAAATTGATTTAACAAAAAACTCTTCCAAATGCGCTAGTATGAAACCAACCCACTGATAAGTCTACTACTTTCCTACAAGTTTATATCACTCTGAAAGCTTAAATCAAACGACTTCACAATTTTTCTCTTTCTCATCAATTCAAAGATGAATATCCCTGCAAAACTATTTTACTCGTACTTACTCAGATTCCATGGTAAACCACATGACAATCAGCATTCCCTGTCACTTCCCTTTGTCCTTAAAGAAAAAAATAAAAAATAAATAAAAATGCTAAAGGAATTCATAAATCGCCGGGAAAAAATCCCTTCAAATTAACAGGAAGTCGACCATTAAGCTTGAAATTGAAAAGTATTAGAGGCCGGAAAAACATCCGACCCAGCCTTAACTATCCGGATGAAAAGGACGACAGGGATAATATAAAATAATATCTTCAAAAATACAATGTCCTTTTATGTCTGAAAGGGAACTCGTTAATCGCTTGGTGTTTCTTTCACAAACATCTCTTCGTATTCCCAAATTCTTATCTTATTCAACAAAATAATTCTCCTAGGGGTTGCTCCATTGATATTCGTTCCCTAACCTAGTGGTAGCTGTATACGGTATATGTACATACGTACGTACCTTAGAGCCGACCCAATTAGAGAATCTTCAGTCAAAACTACACGCTCTGGTTCTTCTATTATCGATTTTATTTTTTTATCTCTCGAATAGATACAAATACTGGAAATTCCTTTTTATTATTTTTAGCACTCATTTTGAAATTAAAGTGGCTCCCCAAGCTGCGAGGTTTTCCTTTGAAGGACTACAGGGAATTTAAGTTGGAGTAGGTACTATGTTCTGGGTTCTGGGTTCTTTCGATGTTGTGATCTGAGTAGGGTCCGAAAGAATGTGATGGATTAAATGCTTGGTTTACTTTGCTTGTATCTCCTTTGTGTTCAGAGCTAACGGAAAAGTTGTTGGAACTTTTGATAAACAACCAGTGTCAAAAGGGAATAAACCCGGGAAAGGGATTTCTTTTCATTTGTTTCCTTGTTTGCTTTGGATTTATTTTTCAACAACGATTTTTTTTTTTAGAGGATTTCTAAAGAAAATACGAACGATACGACTGAGCTAAAGATAAGAGTTGAGGTTGAAGTGTATAGGCACCTAGTGGATTTTTAAAGTTGGTAATAGAGTTGAAGAATTCAATTATTCGATAGATTTCTGGATGTTTAATACTATACAAGGAAGTAAAATTGAAGTACAACTAGATGATGTGGCAAGTGAGTAACTTACGCTTAGTTACAAATAGGTAAAAGCCTTTGAAGTCATTAGCTGCTAGGTTGCATCCATGTTTTAATTGAGGAGGCTTTACACTTCTGTTCGACTTGTCACTGTTTCTATTCCTATGTCACGGTGAAGATCAGAATTTACTCTGAACCCTTTGGATGGTTTTGATGGTGTTTTTCTAGGGAAACCATGCCATAACCAAGCCGGCTTAGTAACTTGTTAGTAACAGAAAACTAATCAAAAAAAGTTGAGGAATCTGAGAAAACGTTTTTTAAAAGAAAAAATAAAAATTCGAATTCAGCGGGAAAAAATCCATAAGGAAAGTTACTTCTGAAAGCATCGGTTGCCACGCAGGCAGATCAAGTATACGCGCTGCTGCCGTCATAATGCGTACGTACATGGCGGAGCAACCCTGAAGGTCCTTGCAGTGAATGTTAACTCACAGGTTCGACCGAAGAGCCACACTGTTTAAATTGCTTAAAGACCAAGCCCCTGATGTGCCTTTCGTTAGCGAAGCTAAGCTTACCAAAAGACACAAAATGAGGCACAGAAGACATAAAATATTACAAAGAAACCGACCCAACTCCATTCAAGGAGAAGGTGTTGCAATCTTTGTAAGAAAAGGACTGCATTTCAAAAGAGCTTACAGTCGTGTAGTACATGGGTTTCAGGTGTTGCAAGCATGCGTCATGTACATCGCTCTCCGTAGTAGAAAGCGGTTATACAGGCAACTAAGGCTACTCAATCCACCTTATTCATCTCAGAGCTCAAGATACTTTTTCGATTCCTAAGGCTGAAATTGGAGGAGAACTATTTTATTATCCGCGGAGATTTTAACGCCAAACATAGAGATTGGAGAAATAACACACCAAATGCTAGAGGGAATCTACTATTCAATTGGTGAAGTCAGCAGAGTTTAATGTACTGACTCGGCCTTAAGGCGACGGATACTCCGTCGTTTGATAGACACGAGTGCTATTTCGATCTCCTGCTGTTCGACACTCGAATAGAACTAACAGGCACTAACCAACATGCATAAACTGTCTACGCACTTTGGTGTATGACAGCATTCGTTCCGGTTTCAGCACCGAAATGACTGTTCCCAACGAAACTGCGGAATTGGATGAGTTTGTTCAAAGTCCTCCAAATATAGCAGGGTGCGTTGGACGCACTTCTCCAGAACACTGACGAGAGCACTCTCCTAGAATTCGCTCAACCCACCGTCCAACAGAAATCTGTCAAACGAGGAGATTGACAGGTATCTAAAACTAATGGACGAGACAACTAAACGAACAGTGGACAAAACGATACCTCGGTATCAACACACCGACAACGAAAACTTATTCCGCAACGCAACCATTAACGCACTACACCGACATAAAAGTAGACTGCTGCCAAGACTAAAAACCTTGTACTGACAGCTATAACCCGGAAATCATGACACTGAAGTCGTCGATTAAAAACCTCCAAACATTAATAAAGGAAAATTACAGGAATTCTGTAAGCTTATATTGGAACAATAAAATCCGGACTGTAACTACCAGCAACCCGAATATGTTCCCGCAAATAAATAAAATATTTCGGAAAAATAATCAAAACGACTTCCATGTCTTAAGATCGCCCGAACGACGAACAACAAACAAATACTCGTAGCAGCAGGCATAGATCCAAATAAGGCCATTGATGATGACAACTTCTTTGTGATCGGGGATCCGCGGGAGAAGATAGAGGCTATAGGAGCGACTTTTCAGGAAGTGTACAAGGCGAATGGTATCATTGGCTCGAACCATGACTGGGAAAATCGAGTCCTTGTGCACAATTTCTACCTTCGAAATGAAATAGTGAACTGGCGATTGGAGAGCTCGGGTTTCACCCAGTTCAATGACGAGAGCATGGTAAATATTGTCATCGCCGACGATAGGGTACTACCGCCGTTCATTTCGAAGGAAGAGCTCCAAATGATCTTGCAAAATCTGTCTTCTTCCAAACATCAGTAAGGTTTTCGGAATTTATTCAGAAAATTAAAAATACAAGTTTATGCATCTAAATCTATATTGTCCCCTTCAAAGTAATCCCCATCGACTGTAACACACTTATGCCAGCGCTTGATCCAATCCTCGAAACATTTTTTATATTCGGTTTTCGGTATGTCCATCAGTGCTTCCAGCGATTTTTCCATTACTTCCTCTCGGCTGCTGAAACGCGTTCCCCGTAGTGTCACAGGGAGTCACAGGGAGCCAAATCAGATGAATTCGGTGGCTGTTGGATGGTATTTGTTGCATTTTTCGTCAAAAAATTACAAATAATGATGGCACTCTGCTACGATGCGTTATCATGGTGCTAAATCCACGAGTTTTCTGCCCACAATTCTGGGCAAAATTCTCTCTTTCGGCGAATTGCTTCACGCAAACGTCTCATAACGCCCAAATAATACGGGTACTCTTTGTTAACTGTCTGGCCTTCTGGCAAAAATTCATGATGCACTACACCATTGTAATTCATGAAAACCGTGAGCATTGGCTTCTTTTTTGACTGAAAACAACGTGGTTTTTTTGGTTTCGGCTCATTTGGTGAACGCCATTCACTTGGCTGATGTCTGGATTGCGTGTCGTACTCATAAACCCACGTCTCTTCTCCAGTAATGATCCTTTTGATAAATGTGGGATCGGATTCAGCCTCGCAAATCATCTCTTTTGCGTCGTCTTTTGGCACCAACTTTGCTGCTACACGACGGAAACCCAAATCATTAACCAAAATGTCTTGGACGGATCCATAGGCAATGTTCAAGTCCTCCGCTATCTCGCTGATGGTTAATTTGCGGTTATTGACCAGCATTTCTTTTACTTCATCAATATTTTCGTCGGTTTTCGATGTCGATGGGATGGTGTGCCACTGCGTTCATCATCTTCGATTGACTCACGACCACTTTTGAACCGCTCGTGCCACTGGTAAACGACCGTTTTCTTTAGAGAATCGTTGCCGAAACACTTTCCAACATTTCCAACGTTCGCGCACCAATAAATCCATTTTTACACAAAAATGTAATACAAGTTCGTTGCTGTAAATTTAAATCCATTTCTAAAATTGTAAAAAATCGCCAACGCATCCATGCGAGAAGATAGATGTACTCTTGGCTACGTAACTTTTGCAAGTGTCAAGCTATGATGCTAAGATCTAGAAGGAATGTCAACAACAGATTTACCAACTTCACAAAAAAAAACAGAACTCAAATCGGAACATTGGAAGTTTTTCGATCAGGGTGGTATGTTGGATTCTATCGCATCCAATCCTTTCAGATTACAGCACATGAGTTTCGTTTTATCACTTATAATGAGTTCGTGTTTTGCAAACTACTGTCTCAGAAGTTGTAGGTCTTTTTGCAGCTTTACTATCGATTCTAATAGGGTGCTATAGGTATAAGTAATGGCACTTACTTTGTCGTCCGCAAAAGCTGTTATATTTTGAATTTATGTAGATAAGGAAAAGAATAGGACCCAAGCCTGAACCTTGAGGAACACCAATATCTAAAAATAAGTCATCACTAAAAACATCTCCGATCTTCACTTTCTGAGACCTTCCTGTTAAATATGATGCAAACCAATTATAAGATTGTCCTCTGAACCCAGCCTTGTAGAGCTTATCTAGAAGAATTTTTAGATTAACCATGTCGAATGCATTTGTCATGTCAATGAATAAAGCAATAGTACTATTGCCGTTATTAAAGCCGTTACAAATTTCGCTGCATAGCTTTAAAATGGCATCTTCTGTAGACCTGCCCTCATGAAACCCAAATCGGTAGTCACTGAAAAACTTACAATTTTTGTTTACGAAGGACACTAGACGATCTTTCATTACTTTTTCAAAAAGTTTTACTAATGTAGGAAGTAGCGAAATAGGTCTGTATTGGTTCATTAAAGTTCTGTTTCCTTTTTTGAATGGTAGAATAACTTCAGCAGGAAAAATTCCACAACTGATACTCATATTAAATATAAACGTAAGAGCATCAACAACATAGAAAGCAATTTTTTTAAGAAGACAATTGGTTATACCATCAGAAGTATTGGAATTTTTATTGTCTATCGACATTATTCTTTTATATATAGTGTTTTAAAAGATGTAAAAGGCTCCCTTTGAAAATCATCTGCAACTAAGTCTAAATACAGTTCACATCTACAAGTATTTTGAGGGGGATAAGGCTTCATAAAAGCAACAACAGATACAAAAAACTTATTAAAATCATTAGCGATATTCAAAGAGTTATAAATTATTTTGTTTTCGACTTGAATATTCTGAATACTGACTGTTTCTTTTTGTTTGTTCAGAATGCTGTCAACCACTTTCTATTCTTCTTTTATATTGCCCCTGCACCTACACAATTTATCAGTATACACCGTGAATGTCTCGAACTGCAACCAACTTCAGACTCCCATAATTTGCAAACCGTTCATGACAGTGACACATGAGTCATGACAGATAATTTTATTATTTACAAGCCCTTTAAACTATTTGCGTCTCAGTTGTGTTGGAAAATTTTTATCCGCGATGGAATTCAAACGTGATAGTGCAATTGCTTTATAACACATGGGCTGAAAAGTTTCTAAGAGAGGGCACCACTTGAATTAAATCCATACCATTTTCAGTTAGTACCAACCTTCAAAAGAGACGTGTATAAATTTGACAGCTGTCGGACGATTAGTTCTCGAGATATACCGTTGTGAGTGAAGCAACTTTTGTTATTGTGAAAAAAATGGATTCAAAGCAATTTCGTGTGTTGATGATAAATTGCTTTTTGATGGGAAAAAATGCAGCCGATGCAAGGAAATGGCTTGATAAGTGTTACCCGGACTCTGCACCAGCCGAACGAACCATTCGCAAGTGGATTGAAAAATTTTAAAGTGGTCATACCAGCACCGAAGATGATGCTCCCAGTGGACGTCCAAAAGAGGCTGTTTCAGATGAAAACATCAAAAAAGTCCACAAAATGATTACGAATGACCGTAAAGTGAAGTTGAACGAGATAGCTGAGGCCCTGAAGATATCAAAAGAACGTGTTGGATATATCATACACGAATATTTTGACATGCGAAAGCTCTGTTCAAAGTGAGTGCCGCGTTTGCTCACAGTCGACCAAAAACAACAACGTGTTGATAATTCAGAGGAGCGTTTAAAGCTGTTCAACCGCAATAAAGCCGAATTTTTGCATCGGTATGTGACAATGGACGAAACTTGGCTCCATCGCTTCACACCAGAGTCAAGTCGGCAGTCAGCTGAGTGGCGAGCAGGCGACGAACCTCGTCCTCGGCTGGCAAGGTTATGGCATCCGTATTTTGGGATGCACATGGAATAATTTTCATCGTATATCTCCAAAAGGGGCAGACTATCAACAGCGACTATTACATTGCGTTGTTGGAGCGTTTGAAGGACGAAATCGCAGAAAAACGGTCGCATTTGAAGAAAAATAAAGTGCTGTTTCAGCAAGACAATTCACCGTGTCGCAAGTCGATGAAAACTATGCCAAAATTGAATGGATTCGGCTACGAATTGCTTCCCCACCCACAGTATTCTCCAGATTTGGCACTCAGCGACTATTTCCTGTTTGCAGACCTCAAAAGAATGCTCACCGGAAAGAGATTTAAGACCGATGCAGAAGTAATCGCCGAAACAGAGGCCTCTTTTGAGGCTAAAGTGTATCGCCTTCGAAGGCAACTATATTGATTAATATAGTTGAATTTTGCAAAACTTTTGCGTTTTACTATAAAACGGACTTTTCAGCCCATGTGTTATTTGGCTGCAAAACCACAAGTAGCTATCGTTAGAGCCCTCCAGCACCTCAACGTGAATAAATCATTTGTCTCGAATCATAGCTCGTTACCGTGATACTGGCAGCGTTGCAAAACGCCATGGAGGTGGTCATAAAAAAACAGCAACATCGGCAGAAACGGTTCGGAAAGTGAAGGCTCGAATTGGGCGAAATCCGCGTCGAAATGGAAGAAAAATGGCTCGTGAGCTCAACATATCGTTGGAACGGGTGCAACACATACTAAAAAACGAGCTTGGGCTCAAGCCATTGAAGTTCCAAAAAGCACACGATCTTACACCGCAACAGAAAAAAGTTAGAGTCGAAAGAGCGAAGGAGTTGCTACGCTTGCACGAAAGTGGTGAGTTGCCGAATTTGGATTTGGTTTTTTCCGATGAGTCGCCACTTGTTATCGAGCAATACGAGTATGTCAACAAACAAAATGACCGAGTTTACTTGCCAGAGAGGTCCTTCGAAAATTTACACCTTCGGATGGCCACCAGAAAGCAGGCAGCACCGATATTTTTTTTTTTTTATAATTAGCGCGCGTTCAAGGGGTTTTGTACCCTTAAAATGTTCGTACACAGCGCAGGCGGTCGTCTCGCACTGTAAATGGTCGACCACGTCCCAATAATCGTGGCAAGTATATTTGAGAGGTTTTTTCGCCTCAGTAAAAGAAACATCTTCTTTGACGAATTATAAAAACACCAGCGCTCGCCAGCACCGATAGTGATGGTTTGGGCCGCCATAACCGCCGATGGTTGTTCTCCGCTCGTATTTTTGCAGCGTGGCGTCAAAATGAATGCGATCGTATACCGTGAAACTATCTTGGAGGCAGTATTGAAGCCTTGGGCAAACAATCATTTCGGTCGGAGATCGTGGACATTTCAACAAGACTCTGCACCGTCTTACAAAGCGCGCGTCAACCAAGATTTGTTAAAAAACAATGTTCCACACTTCATTTCTTCGACACAATGGAAGGTTGGCACTAAAAAATACCAAAGTTTGGACCACCTCAAACAAGCAATTCGCCGGGAATGGGCCAAAATACCGCAAAGCCACTTGCGTGCAGCGTGCGATGTTTTCTTCGGCCGTCTCAAGGCCATTATTCGCGCCAAAGGTGGACATATTGAAAACTACTGATACAATTTCAAAATTAATGTATTTTCCAACATTTTTTAAGCATTTTAAAAAGTGTGAGTTCGAGTCAGGCACCCCTTTTCCTCTTTTAGTTTGATACACTTATTCCAGCGATTTTGCAACTTCTTGATCCCGTCCGAAAAGTAATTTTCTGGAAGGTCTGCAAAATACTCCTCCATGGCGTCGATGATTTCCTCGCGTGAGCTGAATTTTTTATTGATGAGCCATCTTTTGAGGTTTGGGAAGAGATAATAGTCCGAGGGAGCCAAATAGGGCGAATACGGTGGATGCGACAGCAATTGGAGCCGTAAGTCATTGATTTTAGTAGTGGTTGCCATGTTCCTGTGCGCCGGCGCATTGTCTTGCAAAAACAAAATTTTTTTCCGCTTCATGTGAGGCCGTTTTGCAGCGATTTCGGCCTTCAATCGCTCTAATAATGCATAGTAATACTCGCTGTTGATGGTTTTCCTTTTTCGAGGTAGTCCACGAAGAGTATGCCATGACAATCCCAGAAAACCGACGCCATAACATTTTCGACCCATCAAGCTTCCCTTGCCGGGCACTCATTCTGTTCTCTGGTATGTAATAGTGTATCCAAGTTACCAATCGACGCCAAAATTCCGTCCGATTCCGCATCAGCAAGTCTAAACACTCTTTCGAAGTGCTCTCGCGTTCGTGTTTTTGGTCAGGAGTGAGCATGCCGGCACCCAGCGGCAGGATAACTTTTTCATATACAGAATATTGTCCAAAATATGGCGTGTGCGCTCAGTACTAATCTTTGTGGTATCTGCTAGCTCGCGCACCTTCACTTTTCGATCAGCCAACACCATTTCATGTACTTTTTTGACATTGTCCTCTGTAACCGCATCAGAGGGCCTGCCGCTGCGGACTTGACCGAAAGTAGAGTTGTGGCCACCACGAAACTCTCGAAACCAATATTTGACGGTGTAATCTGACGGAGCATTAGCCCCATAATATTTATCCAACTTTTCTTTTGTTTCCTTCGCCGTTTTGCCTCTCAAAAAATATTGTTTTATGAGAGAACGAAAATCGTTTTTGTCCATACTCAACATGATGCCAAACACGTCAACAACAATCAGCTGTCAAAACAAAACTAAGGACAGTATCGCACTGAAATTTGGCATGTCTGCCTAAATATGAACGAACTTCAAGGCACCATAACCTTTTTGCTAGTAGCAGCGCATTCTGGCGGTCAAGGAGGTCACTTTCTAGTATGTATGTACAAAGTCCCATGGTTCAAATTTAAGGTCATCTATCAAATTTGAGTAGTTAATTTTGTATTTTACTGGAAAGGTTATATATTTATCTACCTTATATAAGACTCATAGGAAACGCGATTAAGACCATTATCATACGCCAACGTAAGAGAAAGGGGAGGGTGGTAACTATCCAATTTAGAAAGAAGATATCTACTTTCTAAAACAATCTGTATCAGTGGCCAAGACTATGTTATTGGTGACACCACTTAATTGATACAGACCAGAGTGAGTTGGGCAGTCGATGGAAAGATTTTATTTATCAGAGGTGGGATTTGTTGCACTAAAATAGGACTGGTCAGTCTGAGCCCATAGAAGCTTAGGTAGATTGAAATCACCTAAACAAATAACTACGTTGTTGGGATCAGCAACATTAAAAATGCTGTCAATTGCATCAACAGCTTGCTGGTAACCTTGAATTGGTTGAGAGGGGCGAATATAGCAGCAGCAAATATACCATATAGGTTGCGCTTGCAACCGTGGGTAGGTAAAAACCTTCATAGGCACCATAGGCACGCGCTCATAAGAGCACCGCCACACCAGCACAGCAGGCAACATAGCAGCGCCCACCATAAGCACGCCCTCATGATAGTGTGAGATTCTTACTCACTAAAAAACCTCCCATTTTCTATAAGACTACGACTAAGTTTCCTTAATAAGTAGCTCAAGCTTCTGTAGTTTATCGCGTTTGGTAGGTAGCTTTCCAGCGAAGGCACCTACTATTACCGTTATTTCATACGGTTTCTCCTTAAGGCGCTGAGTCGAACGGTCTTGTTCTTTGAAGTCGCCGCACAGGATTTGTCTCGTCCAATCTCCGGATTATTTCCTGGTTGCAATGATGCACAAGACGAGTGCGAAGTTTACGAGAAAAGCTTGTTACTTCGTCTTTCACGGTTGCAATTCCCAGATCGCGGTGGATATCGCTATTCCTTATACACCATGGAGCATTTACGATTGCTCTAAGCGCTTTGTTCTGGAATGTCTGTAGGACAGACATATTGTTCGGTTTGGTACAACCCCATGGTTGTATACCATACGTCCACGAAGGTTTTAGCACTTGCTTGTATATATATAAGCAGCTTGTTATATGCGCTTAGTTTAGAGTATCTTCCGATAAGCCAATGCATTTCTCTTAGCCTGATTTCGAGCTCTTCACGTTTCTTTTTTACGGGTGATTTCCACTTCAGTTTTGCGGTTAGGGTCATTCCCAAATATTTTGCCTCGTTTGCATACGGTATTTGTACCGACTTGATGAATAAAGGTAAGTTGTTTAGCTTTCTGTACGTGAAGTTGACGTGTGTTAACTTAGTCTCGTTTAGCACGATTCGCCAGCTCTTCGTCCACTCAAATATTTTGTTCAGAGCTCGTTGAAGTTTTGCAGTCGAGGATTCAACTGTTTGTCCTGTGGCGAGGATCGCCGTATCATCCGCGAACGTGGCTACCACAGTCTCTTCATCTAGAGGTATGTCTCTAGACAGTTTAGTTTAAGTTTAATTTTAAGTTATAGCTTGTATTAAGCCGAATAAATGGGGGCTTTCGCCCCCACCAAAACTAGTGTACAGTAAGAATAGGTATGGCCCCAGAACGCTTCCTTGTGGAACGCCAGCTTGAATTTCCTTGAATTCAGAGTATGCAATCCCATATCTAACCCGAAAGAGTCTATGTATTTTCAAGATACGAGTAAGATTCGAGTATTCTATTCATTTCTCCCCTCGTGCCATACCTTGTCGAAGGCTTGCGATACATTGAGAAAAACGCTTGAACATATCTTTCTTCCCTCCAGCGCGTTTTCAATTACATTTGTTATCCGATAGACCTGATCGATTGTGGAATGTCTGACCCTAAAGCCGTACTGGTGATCCGGGATCAATCGTCTTTCTTCAGTTATCGGTTTTATACGTTTAAGCGGAATAATTTCGAAGGCTTTTGAAATTATCGGCAGGAGCGAAATGGGTCTGTATGATATTTTGTCGTTTGGACTTTTCCCCGGTTTTGGAACCATTATGACTTCTGCGACTTTCCATTGGCTCGGAACGTATAAAAGTCTCATGGAAGCATTTATAATGTGGAGGAGCTTTTAGGCTTTTTATTGTTTGCTTTAGCTCAGACAGTGATACGGATTTTATATTGTAGTTGTCGGATCCTGTTCTGAGATTAAGTTATTCGGCCAACTGACGTCCTTCGAACGGTTTGAAAGTTTCTTCCAAGTGGTCGGTAAACAAATTCGCTTTCTCTTTGTCTCCTTTTGCCTATTCGCCGTTGGCTGTTTTTATCGGTGGCAATTGCATAACAGGTTTTTTTGTCGACTTCACGGCTTTCCAGAGCGAATAATTGGAACTCTTGTCCGCAGTCAAGCCTTCGAGGTATTTAGAAGTCTCATGGTTCTTATATTCTTGCAGCATTGGCTATAGCTTATTTGATAGGCGGTTCAAATAGGATTGTGGCGGGTGCGCACGTGATTGTTGTCATCTCCTCCGTGCTTTCCGTGTTTTATTCCTCTTGTTCGAAAGGAAGTGTTATTCCACGCAGCTCTTTGGATGATTTCCACGAACTTGTCAACTTCGTCTTCTATTTGCAACGGCGTCGAAAGTGGAACTCTTAAAGCAATATTTTCCTTGCAATTTCTCCAGAAAGCATCCCAATTTGTTTCCTTATTCGTCAATCTGGGCGGTCTTTCGGTCCTTGCTATGCTCCTGCCGATTTTAAAGATTACTGGCGAGTGATAGGATTCTTCTAAAGTCGTGAGGTTGGCTTGCCAGTCGAGGAAAATTCAAAGTATGCAATGGATGATTTTTTAAAGGGTTTAGAATCGAGACGAGAGTGTATAGCTAGAAGTACATCATGGCCATATAAATTTTCCTCTTTATCTAGACCCTCGTCACGGTGTAAATCGAAGTCTTGGGAAAATAATTCTATTCTTAATATTAGGAGTGAGATTGGTTTCTGTGAGGGCAAAAATGTCGTAGGACAGAGTCTGCCCTAAAATACTGAGACAGATATTTGGGAGGCTTCGGCAAAGAATTTAGTAGCGGATTAAGAGCGATGGTAGTTTTTTAAACTAGACTTACGTAAGATGCAAAAGAAGGGAGATCATTAGCCCCGTCATCAGGAGTCATATCTAATTGCTCATGAATACGTACAAAAAGTTGCCGCAGATCATGATGATTAGAAACCACTCCTTTGGTTTTCGTTATACCGTCGATACAGAGAGAATCTGGCTCATCATGAAGGTATGCGAGATATAAACGAACATTATCGTATAATCTGCGGTCTCTTAATCGAGAGAGAACATGCAGGGCATTTTCCCATGAATCGATAAGGTGCTTGGTTAACTTTACCTTTGGAGGAAAAATGGGGTCTTAAAAAGAAGGTGGTATGGTATGAGGGTGGGAGTCTAGCTTAGAAGATGTGAAGGGATTTAAAATATTGGAGCGAATAAAGTTAGTGTATGCCGTTTTTGTTTGAATGAAATGAGGAGATGTTGTTGAGTTTTTTAAATGACTTAAAATTAAAAGATACGCGTTTGAGAATTGGGTTGGTCGGTGTGGAAGAACGTTTTGCATATACGCGATTGGCAGTATGAAGTGAAGACAGCAAATGTCCCAACTTTAAAACTCCAGTTTGGAACAGTAGCTTGTTTGTTAGACGTTGAGTTTTTTTTGTATGAGTCAGGTTTCGGTATAGGGTTAGACTTCAGATTAACATGGCTCTGTTTTCTAGATTAAGTGGAATTTGAATTATTTAAAGATAGTATCCTTGCGATGTTTGTTGTTTCCTGTATTCGGTTTTAATATTTCCATGGTTATTCCACCCAGATTGATGACGTCGGAAGCAGGGTTGATGAACATCCTTTCATATTTTAACGGGATACTTACCTTGAGGGTGTTGGTGGAGATCTTACTGCAGTTGATGACATCAATTTTAAATTTTAATTTGAAGTGACTAGTTAGCATAGTTCGATCGAGATGTGTACCAACCGATTCGGCTTTCTTGGAATTGTTCAACTTTTTAATTTTCTTGTTCCAATCCGAAAGTGTCCACAAGGTTCTGTATCATGAGATTGTGGGTTTAGGAGTTTGTGTAGTAGCATCAATTTTCGGAGATGGTTGTAATGGAGGAGAAGATGACCCAGGAGTTAATGGTGGTTCCATAATTGGAGATTCAAGCATCTCAGTCAGAATCGAGGTGTTGTATGATGCAGTCAGCAGAGCCTGGGATTGCACCGGTATATCGTCGATTTTACTAGAAGCTATCCGGATTTGATCAGCAATTTCGTTCAACAGCGCGCGTGATTCGGCTATCTCGTTGCTTAAATCACTCATTTAGCACATGATGCTTATGAGCAACTGATCATTATTTGGCGGAGAGGGAACGCTGTAGACCGTAGAGAACTGTTGTTATGGGGATGTACGATTTTATTATTGATTTAACACTATGGAATATAAATTTTTTTATATTAAGATTAGGCACTTTTACTCAATAAACAAATTGAGTCAGCAAAACACAATAAAAGGATGCCCGAAAATTGGTTATCCGAATTATTGCAATTTAGGCAGGAAAGAATTAAATGGAAATAAATTAGCGGAGCGAAATTTAAGCACGTCGAACTTAATAAATGCAATCGAACTTTTTGATCAACCAGATCAAAGCGGATCCTCTTTTATAAAATCGAAATCGTACAGTTGAAGAGTTTAAACAGAAATTACTTTTTTTTTATTTTGCATTATATTTCATTCGTTACGGATAAAAGTTTGGCTCCAGAGTATGCCGTTTTTTTTCTCAAAGAACCTGTTTGGAAGCAAATTATGCTACTGGCATCTGTATCATGTCACCAATTCCTTTAATTCTTAAGAAAATTGCATTTTATGTAATAGGTGCACGTGAAGCAAAATTGTAAAAGAAAATATACCAAATGGTTTTCAAAAACTACACTGAGCGAAATTCTTAAAAAAACATCACATGCATTCAATGTGGTACCCAATAATTCTGTTAAGTTTAAAATATTTTTTTTTCTGTTCCTAATGAGTAATGGTCGTCTGTATGAAGCAAAGGCAGTGCAAAGTTTTTGCTAAGCCTCAAGCTGAGGTAATTGAAACCGGATATTTCGTCACAGTTCCTTGAATACTGTGGATTGAGTGCGAAGTTCTTATAAAAACAGTAAAGTTATTTGTGAAACATTTGTCAATTGGAGCAACAATTCCAATTTCATATTATTAACGGTAGTTGCCAAAAAAGTAATATAGAAATGCAACAGTTTTTGATAAGATTTTTTTTTTTCGGAAACAGCATTTCAGATTTGCTAATCAACAATGCCCCGGTGCAAAGTTTTATCGGATGAAGAGAAAAGAAAAATAACCGCATATAATGATTCTGGGCTTTCATTGAGAGAAATTGCGAAAAAGTCAACCGCTCTCATACCGTTATTCGTAACTTTTTAAGTTTGGGTGAAAAATATGGGACCATTCGTCGGTATGACTATAAGATGAAAATAATCCCCCGCCAAAAATCGCTTATCTTAAGAGAAATAAGAAAGGGCCCAGGCCTTCAGCTCACAAATATTAAAAAAATATAAACTTCCGATTGGAAAACGTCAGGTCCAGCAAATTTTTAAACCAGATAAGAACATTTGCTATAAGAAACCGATGAAATAACCTCAGCTGTCTGCCAGACACAAATCTGCTAGGTTCGATTTTGCGAAAAAATATATGTAATGGACAGAAGAATGGAAAAGGTTGTTTTTAGTGACGACAAAATGAACCCGACGGTTTTTCCATGTATTGGCACGATCAAAGAATGAAGGAGGTTGTAAAATTCAGCCGTAATTTTGGAGGTGGTAGTGTTATGATTAGGGCTGGTTTCTGAGCAACTGGTAAGACGAAAATTGCATTTGTACCAACGAAAATGAATTCCCAGAAATATATCGAGCTACTGGAGGATGTAATGGTAGAACAAGTGAGGAATTAGCTGCAGTTGACTTCATATTTCAACAAGATAATGCTGCCGTTCACACCGCACTGGTCGTCAGGTCGTCGTGGTTTTCTCTTAAAAATATTGATGGTTTGGACCTCAACCCAATCGAAAATTTGTGGGGAACATTATCTTGTCTGATATATGAAAACGGGCAGCAATATAATGCCGTTGAAGAACTTAAGGAAGCTATGAAGCTCGCGTGGAACCCTCCAAAACTTAATTGAAGCCATGCCAAACAGAGTATTCGAAACAATAACTAAAAATGGATTTTCCATCTATTATTAAAAGAATCATTTAAGAAAAATAAACGCTCTTAAAATCCATTAAGTACAAGTGTTTTTATAAGAAATTCGCTGCTATTTTCATAGATTTTTAGTAGATTTGATCTAATTATAATTAAACTGAAATTTTCAAGCAGCCTTGAGTATCAATGATTGTATACGATTTTCTAAAAAGACAAAAAAAAATTATCAAGTACTAAAAAAAATAAGATAAAAAGTTATGGTGTTTTTATAAGAATTTCGCGCAGTGTATCTCTAGATACATGGTTTTGTGGAACACTCCTCCGCATTGCAAACAATAATGTTTACTCCTTCACCAGTCATCATCTTTGCCAGCACACCCTAAGTGCCTAAGTGCACTCTCCGGGATATTTCTTAAAATAAAAAAAGAAAAAAAACGCTTTGCTTGTGAAAGTTTTAACGAGCGTATAAATGCAAGAGCATTCCCTCATCTCCAGGAATTAGCACACATTCCTTTTTGGATTACTTCAATTTGGCAATTTGGCATTTACCAGCGTTCGATTCCGTTTTGCCGTTTGCCGTTTACAACCGAAAAACACCCCTAATGAACATTATGATGAAAACGATCTTCTTCTGCATCTTTACTCTCTGACAAGGATGTGCAGTATTCCATATGTACGAGTATACTCGTACTAATGGCAAGCAATTTCCCTTGTAAGGATATCTTTCGACGTTCATAAATACTTAGCCTGGAGTTTAGTTACAGCTGAAAGTTGACAATTGCAGTTGGAATATTCTTCTTGGAGGCACTAGAATTCCATCCTTCAGAGGACCTTAAAACTTTGCAACTTTAATATGTACATAATGCGTATTCTTTATTACACTGAAATTAATTACAATTCTCTTGTTCTGGTGTTCTGGTGTTCTGGTGTTCTGGTGTTTATGGCACTGTCCTTGAGAGTACTTGAAAATTTTAAAAAAGTACTTTAAGCTGTGTTAGGAATAGGACTCGTGTCAATAATGAAAAAGAAACACATTATTCATTTTATACATTTCATCTAGGCGATTTCAAAGTGCGAGTATAAAAATGTCTACATCGTCATTTCCAAACAAACCAATTAAGTGCCATACAAGGAAGGATACGTAGAGGATGTGCGTAGGAAGTACGAATATATGTATTGTACAATATGTAAGTACATATCTTCATATGGGAGCTCATAAAGTGAACACGTGCGTGAAATTATATTTTTTCCCGAATTTATTATTGTTGTAAAATAAATTTTCTTCTCAAACCAAATTGGATAAAGCATCGAGAAATACGACAGACGACACATGCGGAAGTAAATGAAAGTCATTTCTCAGATTATGACATACCCTATATCAAATTGAAAGGGTGGCATGCATGTATCTACAAAGAATGCTGTGCACAATAAATTGAATAAAACCTGCAGCTCTGTCAAAGATGTTGCGCTGAGGATATGAGGATGTGTGGTTCAACCATTTCATTGTATTTATTACCATTAAATAATTTTTTTAAGTGATTATACTCGTAGAAATAAACAAAATACGCAACACAACAGCGGTGTGTTACTTACTTACGATCAACAAACAAACCTCTCTAATTCGTTTGGTCTCCGGGACCAACTCCTTTTACGAGTAGTGGCACACGCCCTTGTATGGTACTTGTGCGCGCGAGGTGTTCCGCAACTGCGTGGCCACTTCGGGTAGGAATGGAAGACTCTTCTGGCCAGGGCGATTGTGTTCGTTCGCTCTACATGTCCTAGAGATCTCAGGCAACTGATACGCACTATACTGACCAGGTCGTTGTCGCTGAATATGTCGTAGAGTTCGTTGTTATATCACCTCGAGTTTGGCAGGGATACCAAAACTAGACATGGCTCTGTATAGCTTGTCTCTATAGATTCTGTCATATGCGGTGGTGAGCTTCGATCTGAACATATCTAGGAGCCAAGCAGATTATCGAAAAATGGCTTCACAATACGACAGACATGTTAAAGAGATCGACTCCTCTCTACGAATATTGGCCGTAGTTGAGAGTGTCAAATTTTGTGTAGGTCAGGCAAACGATGTTAAGTTTCCATTCTTCCAATATATGCGGAACTGAGTTGGTGTATGTTCTGTACCAAGTTATCTCCTTTTGCCTTAAATAGCTCAGCTGGTAGACCGTCCGGTTATGCTTTGTTATGCTTAAGTTTAAGTCTTCCTACCTTTACTTCATTTTTGTTGGGGTGGCATAGACTTTCGCTTACATTGTCGAAGTTGGATGGTCCGTTCTGCCTGATAGCGGAGTTTAAGTAATACGTTGACACGTTGTAAAACATCTGCATGCTGGTTTTGGAGGAGCAGCTCTATATACAGGGTCTTCTTCCAATAGGGACTTCCGAACTCTGACAGTTGATAGCGGACAAATTGTCAAATTGGCTGTCATTTATTCAGTCTGTTTTGCCAAATCAACAACACGTGCAAATTATAAAATTCTTTTATCAAAATGGGTGTTTTGTTCGGGCAACGTTCCGCGCGATTCGCCTATTTTTCGATCGCCATAAACGTCCTACCGAGCGGACTATTCGCAGTATGGTGGATAAATTTGGGTCCATTGGTTCAGTAAACGATAAACCAGCACCAGTACGTCGACGAAACGCAAGATCTGCCGAAAACATCGCCGCTGTCCGTGAGAGTGCAGGAGAATCCGAGGCAGTCGATTTCGCGTCGCCCACAAGACCTCGGCTTTTCGCAGACCACAAATTAGCGAATTTTGCGTTGTGACTTGGGCGTGCACCCGTACGAAATTCAACTGACCCAGGAGCTGAAGGTAAACGACCATAGACAACGACGTGCGTTCGCTGAATGGGCTCTGGAGCAGACCCCAATTTCCATCGAAAAATCATTTTCAGTACGTCAACAAACAAAATTGTCGAATTTGGGACGATAAGAATCCACATGAGATCCAAGAGCGTCCAATGCATCCCGAAAAAATCACTGTTTGGTGTGGGTTTTGGGCTAGCGACGTCATCGCTCCATATTTCTTTTAAAACGACGTTAGCCAGGCCATGACTGTCAACGGCGAGCGCTATAGGTCGATGATTACCAACTTCTTTTGCCCTGAACTGGATGATATGGATAGCAACGACATGTGGTTTCAACAGGACGGCGCTACGTCCCACACAGCTAATGCCACATTGAAAATTCTGCACTAGCGATTAGAGGGCATGATCATCTCACGTGGAGGTGATGTGAACTGGCCACCGAGATCGTACGATTTGACCCCGACTTTTTCTTGTGGGGTTTTCTGAAGTCGCAGGAATAAGTTACAAACAACGGCCCTCAAAGTCAACATAACCCATGCCATCGGTCAAACTCAGCCTGATTTATGCGCCAGGGTCATGGAAAATTGGGCATTTCTAATGCGGCCATCCAGAGAAGCCGCGGCAGACATCTGAACGATCTTATATTTCATACATAATGGATTCGATAGGCCTTTCAAATGAATAGAAAATTTCGATGATATCTCACACACACGTTGTTTTATTTAAATTTAAAGATAGGAAGCGCTTAATGAAATACCTTTTATTTCCTGCTCCTTTCGTATACCCTTTCTTTTTTTCTCCGCACTGGAGTTCTTCTTTGCGGTGCAGCTTCTTTTCAGCAGAGCAGGAGTTTCAGATGTGTGGTCGCGTATAACATATTCCGGTGACTTCTTGAAAGCAGTGGCATTGATCATCAGCACTTTAAGCAGATTTTGAAAGGCCATCAAGATAGGTTGAGGGCTACGCAATCACCAAAAGTCCTTGCGGTCTTTTTCTATTGTAGTATTTCTCCATTATTATGGCGTCCGAGATAACCATAAACGTACCTAGGATGCAATGAGGTAGTCTATATACGTTGACACCTCTGAGTGGCTTACAACATGATTATTTTGGTTGATTGTTGTATTGAGGTGAATAAACAGTGTGCTGCAGCAAATTGGATTAGCTTAAGTCCATTTGCATATACGAGTATGGTCACGTGAAAGCTACATGTGTTCTCTTTTCCTATTTTAGTTGTTATACTGGTTATTGTTCGTAGGTCTTTTCAAATCGAGCGCAACCGCGCCAAGGCTCCATACTCCTTGATGTATTCTGCTGCTTACAACAAATCAGCATTCAAATAGAACCTTCTTCATTTCTCTGTAGCAGTATCTGTATCGGTAGTATGTGTTACAAATTTTACTCCTCTTTTTGTGCATCCCACTGCACTTCCGACGGGGCCCCCGCCCAATTATCAAGGCTTCGCCCATTAATGACGTTGTCTAATAAAAAGCGGGGGCAGAGCATACAGCCTCTGAATGGTTGCTACGATTTGACCAGTTACAAGTTGCCGGTCATAGGTCTTGTTGGCGGCTGGACCACCGGTAGTCCATACCAGGACTTAAATCACGGTATTATGGGAGTCAGGAGTCCCCCGGATTTCGGTCCGGGCCTGACTTGTTAGAGGTAGGCCCGCTTGTGGGTGCGTCATGGTGGCTGTGGTTTAAACCCAAATCGCGGGTATGGGTTTTCCTTTTGGTTTGACCCATTGTAGAGTAGCAATTAAGTACTGGGTGCTGTGACCCTAAGAACAGTAAGAGGTTTTAGGTCTGCCTCGACTCATACCAAGGGTGGAACTTGTGCCTCCAACACAGTTCCGAATTGGTATCACAAACATATGTGGCGAGCGATAGCAAGAAGTATCCTTGCTCCCTATGGATGTATGGGCATCTCGTAAACATAAGGTCTCATGACAGGTGGTTTACGTTAAAAAATCATGGAACGTTCTGTACTTCCGACGGTGGCGTCTGTTTTAAAGCAGTGGATCGCTGGAGCTGGTTTTTCAACTGCATGTGGCTTTTTTAAAGTCCGAACAATTTCATTTTGCAGGAGGACAGTAAATCCATTCTTAATCGAGACTACTAGATGATTTGGGCAGTGACGGCAGGGTTTTCGCATGACGGCGAAGTTCACCTCTTTTGAGGGACACGTTGTGCAATTCCAATTCTACCGTAGTTGCAAAATATGGTTCTGCCTGTGTTGCCGAAGGTCACTGCGAAGCAAGCAGCTCGAAGCAAATGTTACGATATTGTGACCTGGCCTGGCCAATATAGAGAAGAGTGTAGTCTGCCAACTACATATAATACAATAACCAAAGGAGCATTGACTACCAGAACTACGCCAGGCCTTTTTCTGGGAAAGTTGCTGCTAATTATGACTGGCGGCCGGAATGACATCACACATCTATCAAAGGAGTTCCAAGATTTCTGCCAAGAAAATGTGGACCAAATGTGTAGCTAAGTCCAACAGTGCTGCTGAAAGAATAGTCTGTGATGAAATAATTCTGCACAGATTTTTGGCCACATAATAATAACGTCAGAACAAGTCGAGTTCTGCAGAATGCGTAGAATGGCATCATTCTCTATACCATCCGGTCTTGTTCAGGATGTATCGGAGGAAGCGGAGACTTTTTCTTTTTCAATTAACCTTCTTGTGGAGTCACAAGAACAAAAGAAATACTACGAAATAAAACTGCAATCTTATGCGAACGTAAGCGGGACATTAACAAAAAAATGATCCCCCGTATCGATATCACTCTCAGCACAAAAAGCGTTGCACAACAAAAACCTAATCCAACAAGATGCCAGCAAGTATTTGACAGTCTTTCCTTCCGATCGACAGTGGAAAGACCAAGACTTCTTCAAGAAGTTCAGAAGCATTTGTTTGACCTCTCTAAATCATAAAGTGTCATGCCCAACCATCAACTGAAACTCTATCCGAGGAGTGAAGAGTGAAGCAGTCCCAACGCGGGTTCAGATACTGAGAAATTTTTCTTTGAGCCTTAACTGGCAATTTGGTATGGGACCTACAAAAGACTCATTGAATCCAGAAAAGACTTGCATTCTCGAAATAACTTGAAAGTAGTGAGAGGGTTCAGCAAGGCTTTAAACACAGATTGGCTGCCACTACAAAATACAAATGCAGATGCCTCGCTGCCTCCACCGATTCTTCACAATATATATAGGTCATTAGGGTTCCGTTCTCTAAAAGGACACAGCCTAGATCAGTTTTGAAGCCATACGTGAAGACCAGATTACATTCCTCTACTAGCTCAGATTCTGGCCGCAACTTTTATGGTTCGCAGCAACAGGAGTTCAGGTGCCATTGCATCAGGCAGCATATCTACGTAGCTAGAAGGTTGTGAGTGGGCTCATAAAGACCTTAAATGAGGCTTGGTTGTCACTACAGTCGCTTTGTCCGCTCCACAATTTTTCTCGCAATATATGTAGTTTATTTCCATCATGGCATATGTATTCGCTTGATAGACAGGCGCAAGTTTGCTTAATAGTGAAGGCGAAGATCCCAGATCCCATTACCTTATCAAAAGATTGGTTCTGGAGCTATCGGTGCAGATCTGGCTTCATCCCTTTTCTAGTTTAGATTTTAAGATATTTTGCGTCGTTGGTGAAATGGATGTTGAATCCTGTTAATACGAGATAGAACAAATCAGTCAGCTTTCTCCTCTTCAGGAAGAGCATAATCTGAGTTTTGGGACAATTCACTGAGACCCTATTTCAGATTCACTAATCGTAGATAACGTCTAGGGTTGCTGGCGTCTTAGAACATACAATTTTGTGATTCCTCAACAGACATTGCTGTTGATCTCAGCCGTCATAAAATATGTACATTGACCGCAGTCACTATCCGCCACCAAGGCTCTGTTCATTAGCGATGCTTTAATCCATAGAACCAGTGATTTGTACGCTGTGTTGATTGACAAAGTTACGCATCAAAGTTATGCCATCAAACGATGCGCTGTCGTAGACGTCATCATTGTCGAAGAAAATCTCCAACAGTCTGCACAAAAGATTGTGAAGTACACGTTACATCTCGACAGCGGTTGTATTCGCAAAGCATTTGTGCTCAAATGAAGCTCAACCATTTTCTCCACGCTCTACAGCAGGAAGGGAGTCATGCTGAGAGTTCCAATACAGGTGACTCCAGTCATGTAAAAATCGCATATGAAGCCAGTGTTTTTTACCAGCAAAAGTCTAAGTATCGGTGGATTGATTTCGGCCATGGCATACAAATTCCGGTGTGTCAAATACATAGACATAGCTCCCAGGCGGTGTTGATGACATCACATGGATATACCTTTGATCAAAAATTTTCCGGAATTTATTCAGAAAATTAAAAATACAAGTTAATTCATCTAAATCTATATTGTCAACTTCAAAGTAATCCCCATCGACTTCAACACACTTATGCCAGCGCTTGATCCAATCCTCGAAACATTTTTTATATTCGGTTTTCGGTATGTCCATCAGTGCTTCCTGCGATTTTTCCATTACTTCCTCTCGGCTGCTGAAACGCGTTCCCCAGTGGTTTTTTAACTCGATTGAACAGAAAGAAGCCACAGGGATCCAAATCAGGTGAATTCGGTGGCTGTTGGATGGTATTTGTTGCATTTTTCATCAAAAAATTACGAATAATGATGGCACTGGAAAATCCACGAGTTTTCTGCCAACAATTCTGGTCTCTTTCGGCAAATTGCTTCACGCAAACGTCTCATAACGCCCAAATAATACGGGTACTCTTTGTTTATTGTCTGGCCTTGTGGCAAAAATTCATGATGCACTACACCGTTGTAATCCATGAAAACCGTGAGCATTGCCTTCTTTTTTGACTGAAAACGACGTGGTTTTTTTTGTCTCGGCTCATTTGGTGAACCCCATTCACTTGCTTCATGTCTGGATTGCGTGTCGTACTCATAAACCCACGTCTCGTCTCCAGTAATGATCCTTTTGATAAATGTGGGATCGGATTCAGCCTCGCAAATCATCTCTTTTGCGTCGTCTTTTGGCACCAACTTTGCTGCTACACGACGGAAACCCAAACCATTAACCAAAATGTCTTGGACGGATCCATAGGCAATGTTCAAGTCCTCCCCTATCTCTCTGATGGTTAGTTTGCGGTTATTGACCAGCATTTCTTTTACGAGTACTTCATCAATGTTTTCGTCGGTTTTCGATGTCGATGCCACTGCGTTCATCATCTTCGATTGACTCACGATCACTTTTGAACCGCTTGTGCCACTGGTAATCGACCATTTTCTTTAGAGAATCGTTGCCGAAACGCTTTTCCAACATTTCCAACGTTCGCGCACCCCGTTTTTTACACAAAATTGTAATACAAGTTCGTTGTTGCAAATTGAAATCCATTTCTAAAATTGTAAAAAATCGCCAACACACACAGAGTTAGATGAACTCTTGGCTACGTAACTTTTGCAAATATCAAGCTATGATGCTTAGATTTAGAGGGAATGTCAACAACAGATTTACCAACTTAACAAAAAAAACAGAACTCAAATCGGAGCAATGGTGGTGTCCCCCGGGAACTTTTTGTTGATCAAGGTCATAAGAGAGGCACTATCAAAACTAACTTCACTCGTCCCTCTATAGTGGGTGTGAAAAAATGGCACTAGGGTGTTGGAAATCACACTCCTTAAGATCAACTATCCGAAATGCCAACACTTTTCAGGGCATCGTGAATTCACCTGGCGATCCGATACTCCCATCTCCACTGCTGGCGCGCTATTGAGCTTATCGCTTGGTCTAAAAATCTTTGCTCAATTCTCTTGCCCATTATACCTCTCAAGAACGTGTCCATTACCCGACTAAAGTCCTTTACACTTTGTTAAAAAAAAAAAAAGAAAAAAAATTCACTGCCCTGAGCACACCCTACATATTAACAAAACAAAAAAAGAGATACCACCGCCTCTATCTACATACAAAATTGGAAACCCTAGTGAAATTTTTACCAAAAAAACAACACAACGCTCGACTTTTGGGTGATGGAACGCAAACATTGATTGACAAATATTCGTACATCAGCTTCAGGCATTTTACAAATACTCGTACATACGGAAGTGTGTGGTCCTTTGTTGCTCGTACAAGTACTCGCAAATTCGTACGTTGGATTTGTTTTTGCGTTTTAATATCGACACAAGGGATTGCTTCCTTCATACCTGATGTCACGGATAAATTTGTAATTTCGCGGAAGATAAAATCATCCGAAATATTTCTGATTTTATGAGCTCTACATACTCGTAGGTATTTGTCTGTCAAAACATATAGGAGGTATGCTTCCGCAATGAAGCACCCTCAACTGGATTATTGAAATATGTCATTATTCAGCTTCAGAATTTTACGTGCATGCAATTGTATCATGGTACGTTACGATGAGGAGGATCTAAACACGTAAAACGTGAAGTATTGCAAAATGGAAAAATAAAATAAAATTATTCAGCGGAATCCTTCAACTAATGCTGCGTGTTTCTGAAATTGAATTCACGAATCGGAAGAGTCACCTCCTCGACATAAATCAGAGATGCCAAATAACCGAGTGGATCATATTAACATTAAGAGCTAGAGGCTAAACAAAATTTTCAAGCAATTGAAAATGATGTTTTTTTAAGAGCTATTGAACCGTATTTTAAACAAAAACAACACAAATTGAGTTGTAATCAGAGACATTCATTCACCATGCGGAAATGCTTCATGATGTTATGTCTTGAACACGATTTCGGGCGTATGTGTATGGTTTCTTGATCGCTTTTGGCCTCAAGTTGGTCCATTCTGATGAGCACTTGGGGCTCTATATCACCACCACTGAATGCTGATTTCCAAGGCCTGAATACTCGTAGTTTGCTGGTTATCAGAATACAGTCAGGGATTTACAAAGTTTCACAAGAACTGATCGGGTGGTATCAAAGCGCATGACCTTTACTAGTTTACTAGCCTATTTCGCGATATTCGTTTCAGGGGCAGTATGTCATGGAGAGCCGGGATCAACGTCGTTCATACTTTTGAAGAAATTGTCGCCGATTATTGTCGACAGCATTGTTTTAAAAGAAATTGTCTGGTAGCGTTGGCCATTGACTGTAACATGAGCTCCGGACTAATTTCTGGAAAAATAAGAATCGATGATGTCAACAGCGTCAAGACCGTACCAATCAGTACACTTTCGTGGGTAAAATTGAGTCTCATGAGTGATTTCTGAATTCGTCTTATGGCAAATTTGCTTGCCCATAAATCCGTTGAACCAAAAGTGAGCCTCGTTACTAAACGCGATTTTCCGGTAAATATTTGGTTCGATGTCAAGCTGCTTAAAAGCCTAATCGGCGAACTACCATGCCAAGTCATGATCTAGCGGCTTTAGTTCTTGCACTAACTAAGTTTTATACGGACTTAGGTCGATATCATTTCTCAAAATGTTTGATATACTGGACGGACAAAGACTAAACTGCTGCGGTCGAATTGACAAGCCCGTATCCTTCGCCCCACATTCTGCACTTATATATTACAAGCTACAGGTTCTACACTTGTATATTGTGACTCAAACCAGTTAGACGTGTTTTTCTTATTCTCCCTATTCACCTGTTCAATTTTCAGTTATAAATTTCGTTAAATTGCATTGTCCGGTTAATAACCCCTGTCTATGGCAGATTTTACACAACAAATTTGAATATGTCTTGCGGAATTGCCAATTGTGTAGTCGATGACAACAATGCTGACTGGATAGCTTGCAAGGGCATTTGTGGGAACGCCTTTCATGCCGTTTGTGTAGGGTTAAACAAAAGAAACACGGTGTTTATTAAAGAATTTTCCGATAACCTACTTTTCTTCTGTGATGAGTGTAAGAGTATCTCACTTTCGCACGTGCTTTTGGCAATAAAATGCCTAAGTGATTCAAATGACTCCTACCAGGACGCACTCGCCAAAAAGATTACGGATAAAATTTCGGTAATTGAAAACAGTGTTAAAAGTATTGAAGAGTTACGTAACTCAGTGCAGAACTCAGCCGATGTAATAAAATCAAAAGTAAAGCACATGGACAAACAAATTGCTGGTCTTATCGAGTTAGACTCCGGGAGATCCAGGAATGAAGAAACTCCCTTACGTCACCTGGATAAAGTGTTGATTGGCATTAAAGCTGCTGTGTTCTGCGCAGGTTATTTCCAACCAAAAAACCTGCGAGATGATAAAATCCCTGCGTGACGACATAGACATTCATTTTCAGTCCTCGTCACACAAACAACTCTCTCCCAAACACTGTGATCCCATGCTCGAAGTTATCTTCGATAAAGTGAACGATGTCGGCGACGAACTTACTGCGACTCGAACATCACATCGCAACAATTAATAGCAAAATCGTTCCCGCAGCATTACCAGAATAGTCCCTACAACACATCGCTCTTGGCTGAATTAATGGAACCTGAAGTGGATTCACGCTCACCCCCACATATAAGTCACCTGCGGACGGTTCAACCCACTGATTCCTGCGAAGTTTCTTCCAACTTAACAGCAGAAAATATTTCTATGTCAGCTCCTCCTGGACACCTTCCGAATGGCAACTTAGACTTGATAAGCTTGCTTCGAAGAATCAATTGGTCACCACGCTTCTTATCAAAGGCGCTCCCCTAAACGCTGATGTTGATTGGATCTCAAATTTCTTCAAAAAGAAATATGGCATTACCATTAGCCACTGCAATTTGCTTCCTACATCTCACCACAGAAGCAAGCGCAGCTTCAAGCTCAATCTTCCAACCAAATACGAATGGTTATTCCATAATCCTGCCAGCAACAATTTCAATCTTGGAAAGATGCGTGTCTGCAAATGGTTGGAAAATACGCCCAAGAAGCAGGATAAATCCAAGCAGTCCATTATACCTAAACCAACAAATAAGTTAGTAAATAAATCCAATTTGCCAAAACCCACCTCCTCTTCCCACAACAAACCCAGCTCCAATTGGAGTGTTAAAACAACAATTTTTCCTAATTTTAAGCCTCCCAGCCAAACTCCAACTCCCCCTATTCCACCCCAAATCAAGCCCCAACGTCAACGTCAACTCAACTCTGCCACTCAAACTCCCACCACTCAACCCCATACACACACGCCTTTCCCTAATTTCGATCTCAGAACTGGAGCTAAGTATCCCAATTTCATCAGTTCTCACATTTTAAACCCTATTTCAGAAAAACCAGCCGTTGCGACACCAAACTCATTAACCACTCCCTCTTCTATTGACCCCCTTTCGCCACCCACTGTTAAATTAACGCAGCAAACTAGCGATACCACCGAATGTCGCTATGCGCTCTCTAGGCTTACAGATAAAAAGATATATGAGAATATACGTCCATATCTCGCTTATCCGCATTATAAATTCGACTCGGTGTGCTACGAGGGTAACACAAAAACAAGCGTCATGGTTTCTATCCAGCAGGAAGGCCTCCCTACAGACGTTACCAGTCTCAGGAAACTTTATATAAAGTATCATGAGATTTTCAATACGCCTCCCCAAAAAGTTGCAGACGATCTTGCCGCTCTTCGCCACTATGTACACTCTAAAAGCGTCTCACACCTCCAACGCAGTCGACTTGACCATGATAAATTTTTTCAACCCTAAAAAGTCATGCAAAAACCTCCCTCTCACCTTCTGTTACCAGAACGTAAGAGGACTCCGTTCTAAAACCCACGCTGTTGTCCGCCAATTTCATGCTCTCTTATTTGATATCTGCTCTGACCGAAACTAATCTTATCCCCAACATAAAAAACCAGGAGTTATTCCCTCCTTCTTTTAATGTTTTTCGGGATGATGATCGCGCACCCCACTTGATTGAATCTCCTTGTCGAGGTGTCCTACTGGCTATTTACAACAGCCTGGACTCCTCTCTGGTTGCAACTTCATCTTCGCCTAAGCTCGACTTTGTGCCGGTTAGAATAACACTTACACGTAAACTAATCTGCTCATACTTGTTGTTAAGATATTTTCTCTTATTTCAACGTTCTGCTTCCCCTTTCCGGCCTTAAATGTAGTCTTTTGCTTAGATATTGTAATGTTATGCACTTGCTACTGGTAACATTTTACTACAAAGTGCACCATTTCCTGTTAAATTACCCAGAAATCCATATCAATTATTGCTTGAATTAACTTAATATGTAAGCATCTTTTATGTATTATGAAATTTAAGGACTGCAACGAATAGAATCTGTAAATTTTAATACGGGCTATACTTCCAATGCGTAAAAATTGCAATTCCATTTTGTACCCAAATTAGCCTGTATATTCTCTAGTTTCAGTGAGTTATTGATTTTAGTTCGGTGCGGTTTAAAATATTTATAAAATATGAGTCAAGAGGAACGCCGTAAAAAGATCATCGACAAATGGCTCGAAAATACTTCGCGTCCAAACCATTTCAACGCAAGAAATTTAATTAAACGATATTTGGAGACGTTGACAGAAAAGTTTAACTAAAAGTGGAGCACATGATACAAATTTGGACAGGAAAATAGTGGGCACCATAGTAAAAAACCGGACTATGTCATCCAGAGATGTTGCTCGGAAATGTAATACCAACCAAACAATGGTACAAACACCTAAAAAACGTAGCGGTCTAAAAACAAGAAATACTCGTAAACAAAAAATACCAAAAGTCATAAAAACACGAGCCCGAAAGCTATACGTGTTGATCGGCAACAAGAAAGCGTGCTTGGTTTTGGATGACGAAACTCATGTCAAAGCCGACTTTACTACTCTTCCAGGTGCACAGTTGTACAACTCGTTTGCGACTGAGATTCTTCCGCAATCAACAACATCGAATGGGATGGAAAAATTCGGGTCAAAATATCTCGTTTGGCAGGCCATTTGCCAATGTGGACACAGAAACTCATCGTTTATTCCAACGGGAACAATTAACGGAGAAGTGTACATTAACGAGTGCCTAAAAAAACGGTTGATTCCTTTCTTAAACAACCACGAGGGGTCAACATTATTTTGGCCAGATTTTGTTCAGCTCACTATGCTCATGCGACGTTGAGCTTTCTTGTTGCTAAAAAAGTCGACTTTGTCCCAAAAGACATGAATCCACCCAATGATCCACAATGCCGTCCCATTGAAAGGTGTTGGGCTTTAATCAAAGCTAAATTGAGGAAAAGTGAGCAGTGTGCAAAGGACGTAAAAGATTTTAGTGCTAAATGGAAAAGAGCGTCCAAAAAGATCAGCGATGTAACTGTCACCAACCTTATGAAGGACATTCGAAAGAAGTTTTTTGTTTTTTTTTTATAATCGGTGCGCGCTCAAGGGGTTTTGTACCCTTAAAATGCTCGTACACAGCGCGGGCGAAGGAAATTTAGGGAGGAAGAAAAGACAGGTACCGATGTACATTGTTTTTAAATGTTTGCAAGTTATAACGACCAGGAAACACAGAGGTCGGCAGGGCATTCCATAAGCGAGTTGTACGGCTTAGGAAAGAATCACGATATTTTAAATTACGTCCGAAAATGGGCTTGAGGGTATACTGATGAGCGTTCATAGCGAGACGGGTGTTACGGTTGAAAGTTTGAATGGGCGGAATGCTACTGGCAATTTCAATGGAGCACTGGTGGTGGAAGCAGCGATAAAACAAAGTGAGACAGGAGACTTTACGCCGGTGTACGAGGGTGTCAATTGATTGACTGATATTAGTATCACCAATTAGTTTTATCGCACGGTTTTGAATCCTATCTAGCAGGTGCAGAGATGTTTTAGTAGCACCTGACCAGATGTGGGCATTGTACTCCAGTTTTGGGCGGATAAATGCCTTATATATTGTGGCCAGATCAGAGGGGGTAAAATATTTCTTACATCGCTTGAGGAAACCTAGACATTTCGCAGCATTTTTGGCGACATCGAATATGTGGTCATTCCAAGGTAAGTTGTTACTGGTACACATACCGAGAGTGGAAAGTTTATCGGTTTCGACAATGCAAGTGCCATTCATGGATAATAGCTGGGTGTTTAAATTTCGCTTTAACGACAGCAGACAGCATTGTGACTTGGAAGCATTAAATTCTACTCTGTTAGTGGTTCCCCAATTAGTTATACTGTTAATATCAGAATTTAATGAGCTTAACATACGCTGCCGTTCCCGATCTACAGCCGAAGAGCAGGGGCGTGAGTCCGGGAACGAATATGAGAAGCAGAGAGTGCTGTCATCAGCAAAGGAATAAATTGGATTAGAAGTAGCAGACAAGAGATCGTTAAATGAAGATTAAAAAGAGTGTCGGAGACAGAATGGAGCCCTGGGGCACACCAGCATTTATTTTGTGAATATCAGACTTGAAACCGTCCAAGACAACTTGAATTGAACGTTCCGAAAGGTAATTTCTAATCCATTGAAGAAGAGAGTCATCGATCCCAAGAGCACGCATTTTCGACAAAAGAGCCTGATGCCAAACTCTGTAAAATGCCTTAGAAATATCAAGTGCAACTAACTTGCTTTCGCCAGATTGATGTACGCTTTGGTTCCACTTTTCGGTGAGACATGCCATCAGATCACCAGTGGATCTGTTGCTACGAAAACCATATTGCCGGTCATTGAGAAGTTTTCGTGTTTCGAGATATTTCATGAGCTGACGATTTATCAGCGTTTCCATGACCTTGGAAAGAAGGGACGTAAGTGCAATGGGTGTGTAGGAGGATAGAGAAGAAGATTCGCCTTTTTTAGGGACTGGCTGGACAAATGCTGTTTTCCATCTGCTCGGAAAGAGTCCTAAAGAGTAGGACTGATGAAAAAGCTTACGCAGTGGTTTTGCCAGCCTAGAAGAACACCTCTTCAGAAGAAGGGGAGATATATCATCTGGACTAGCGGATTTATGCATGTTGAGATCTTTGAGTACTCTTGCTACTACACGAGTGCGAAAGTGGATTCGTCCCATAGTAGATTCGACGCACTCAAATGTAGGCGGGGACAAAGCACAGTCTGGGAGTGTTGAGCTAGCCGCAAAGTGTGCAGCAAGCAGATTGGCCTTGTCCAAAGAGCTGATAGCTGGAATGTCATTGTAAATGAGCGTTGGGATGGAGGATGAGGCAGAATTTCTAATGTTTTTGACGAACGACCAACAATTTTTACTACCTTTGGGACATTGCAGTATTTTTTGCCTCAGTTGTTGGTCGTATTGGAATTTCACACGCTTGAGAAAGGCGTTGCAGTCATTTCTGGTTCGTTTAAACTTTTTTCGGTTTTCCTCTGTCGGGTTGGTCTTGTAGGACCGAAAAAACAGTTCTCTAACCCTGACAGCCTCTTTACAGCTCGAATCATACCATTCCTTTTCTTTTGGTTTGATACTCTTCATCCGATGAGGGATAAAGCATCTCATTCCAAAGAGAATAGTTTCTGTGATCATGTCAGCAGCGGCATCCACGTCGTTATCGAGGAAACATAACGACCAGTTAAAATTCCTAAAGAAGTTGTTTAGTCCGCTCCAATTGGCTTTCTCGTATTGCCATACGGTTCTTTTAGGAATCTTTTCTCTAACTGTGTGGTCGATGTACGAGAATTTAGCTGATATGACACAATAGTCCGACGAGCCTAGAGGGGAGAGTACATCAACGCAGTACTTGTCAGTGTGAGAAGTTAAAAACAAGTCCAAGGTGTTGGCGGTATGACTATCAACGTCTGGTATGCGTGTGGGCTCATTTACAAGCTGGGTTAAGTTATTTTCCGCTGCGAGGATCTCAACACACCGTCCTTCGGGTGTTGTCTATCCAGAATTGTGTATATTGAAATCGCCCGTAATAACGATTTCAGTATGAGGATACAGGGATACAGTTCGTTGAATGGAGTCAGAGAGCGCATCAAACTCGTGGAAGGTCGAGTTGCTGTCCAGTTTGGGGCTTCTGTAAATAAAGCACTCTAAGCTAAACTATATTATTGTTTTATGTCTTTCGACGTCATTACAAATAATAATTATTATTCTTATATATCTATTTAAACTAAGAAAATAAGTATTTAGAAAAAACTTAGTGAACGAACAATTTTTTGTATTTATATAAAACTTATATTTTAACCTTAAACTACTTAGCCTAACTATACAATCTAACCTAGCCTAATTGTTAGCAAACTTAAAGTTGCTAATCTGATCATTAGCTAACCCAAGGTTGCTAACTTTAAACACTTAAAACTACCCTAACCTATGTATATTTTAACCTTAAACTACTTAGCCTAACTATACAATCTAACCTAGCCTAATTGTTAGCAAACTTAAAGTTGCTAATCTGATCATTAGCTAACCCAAGGTTGCTAACTTTAAACACTTAAAACTACCCTAACCTATGTAAGTCGGCCATTCCAAAAGAAAAATAAATAAAAATAAAAACAAAATGGCCCACTTTGCCTTTTGACTAGGCTAACTCGGACTTGAAGGAAACGACGAAGGAATCAGATCTTCTTCACTCAACCACCAAATATTTTGGTGTTGCAAAAAAACATCTTTTTTGTCGCGGCTTGAAACCGCCCTACTAAACCTGAGACGTTCGATACTGCCGTCTGCGACGTCTTTGTTGTAGTTGAGTCGCCCCTCACCCACTGCACGAGCTACATGGAAGATTAACGGCACCACAAAGTTATCCTGTATAAGCCCTTTCATGTCAAGATAGAGGAACGCTTCAGGTGGGACGAAGCCGTTCAAGCGCACACTCTCATGATATAAGTAGTTGGGGTAGTAGGCCCCAGATATCAGGTTATTGGACGAGGTCATTGCTCTTGCAATATGCCTTCGAGTCAACTTAATAGCGAAGTTATCCACTCTATTCAGATTCGCCCTGTTGTAAAGGACCTCATTGGGATAGAATTTTATGTACTCCGATTCTGGCGTTCTGTAAAGGCGAAGGCAGACCCTAAGGCAAGCCCTCTCAAACACCCTAATCTTTTCCATTAAGTTTGCTCTCACATTAAACCACACAGGACACCCATATACCAGCATGGGCCGGATGAGGGCCATGTAGCAGATAACTTTCACCCTCGCATCGAGTTGGCTGCTATAAAACAGTCTCTTTGTAAGGGCAAAAGCACCTTTGGCTCTGGCCAGAGCAGCATCCACATTCTTGTTAAAATATAGATATTGGTCTAGCCAGATCCCAAGGTATCTAGCTACATTTCGACAAGCAAGTGGCTGGCCGTGTTGTCCAATGATCGAGAATTTTCGCCAATTTTTTCTGGTGTCCCTAGAGGCACCAGACAACGGCGTCCTAAACAGAATGGTTTCCGACTTCTGAAAGTTGATTTTCAACTTCCAGTCATCGCAAAACCGCCTTATTTGTTCGAAGTTACGTTGCAAAAGCATATTAATGACTTCGACTTTTGGACCTGATCTGTACGCTATCAGATCGTCTGCGTACGCTATGCTATGGGGAAGTGAACCTATCAGATCACTTGTATAAATGTTGAATAAGATCGGCGAGTTAACCGCACCTTGTTGCAGACCGTTTTTAATTTGAAATGTTCCAGCAGAAGTTGCATCGCCATTTTTCACGACGAACTGTCTGTGGTTAAGCATATTATGAAGAATATACAAAAGTGGCTTACTGATGCCCAGTCTGGTCAGCTTATAGAAAAGTCCCTCTAACCATACGGTGTCGAAGGCCTTTTCCAGGTCAACCAGACAGGCTCCAGTGCACTGGTTCTTGCTTTTATTCCATTGGATATCTGACACCAGTTTAGACGCGGCATGTATGACATCATGCCCCGACTTAAAACCGAATTGATTATCCGGAACTATATTTTTGTCCTCAACCCACTTAGTCAGGACTCTATTGATTACCTTTTCGAACACCTTACTGATATTCGGAAGGAGACTTATCGATCGGAGATTCGCCGGATTGGATGTATCTTTTCCCCTTTTAGGGATGGGATAAATCACCGCTGTTTTCCAATGCGCTGGATAATACGCATTATTCATTACATTGTTAAACAAGGTGGTGTAAATGTCTACCGCTTCTAGAGGGAGATGTCGAAGCACAATGTTCGGTACTGCATCAATTCCCGCAATTGAACGAATCACTTTAGTGACCGATGACCGATGGTTCAGATGGTTTCTGTTGCAAATGTATGGGATTCTGTTTTTGTTATAGGGTCTATAACTTAATTCGTGCGGTTTGCTAAGAGATGACGTAACTTGTATTATTCCATTGGAACATGCGTTGGAAAGCTACTGTCATTGTACGTCATTTCAGTATATGTCATTCATTTGATGCGTAAACAACAATAATTTTTTTTCACTCAAATATGTCGAACTTTGTGCCCGAAAACGTGTTTTTGCGGGGAGTTCTTCTTCATTACTTTAATATGAAGAAAACTGCTGCCGAAAGTCATCGTATTTTGGTGGAAGTTTATGGTGAACATGCGCTAGCTGAGCGAACGTGCCAAAAGTGGTTTGCACGATTTAAAAATGGTGATTTTGGCTTGGAAGACGATGAAGGTAATGGGCAGCCAAAAAAGTTTGAAGATGAAGAACTGGAAGCATTACTCTATGAAAATTGTTGCCAAACACAAGAAGAGCTCGCAGAATCTTTGGGAGTCACTCAAGCAGCCATTTCAAAACGCTTAAAAGCAGCTGGATATATTCAAAAGCAAGGAAATTGGGTTCCACATGAACTCAAGTCGAGAGACGTCGAAAGGCGGTTTTGCATGTCCGAAATGCTGCTGGAACGCCACAAAAGGAAGTAATTTTTGGGTCGGATTGTTACTGGTGATGAAAAATGGATCCATTACGACAACCCCAAGCGCAAAAAATCATATGTGAAACCCGGCCAACCAGCCAAATCAACGGCTAAGCCGAATATCCATGGCGCGAAGGTAATGCTCTGTATTTGGTGAGATCAGATGGGTGTGCTGTATTATGAGCTGCTAAAACCGAGTGAAACCATCAATGGACAACGTTACCGAACACAATTAATCCGTTTGAAGAGAGCAGTGGCCGAAAAACGCCCGGAATATGCGACCAGACACGAGGCAATAATTTTCTATCATGACAACGCTCGACCCCACGTTGCTATTCCAGTTAAGAACTATTTGGAAAACAGTGGATGGGAAGTCTTACCCCACCCGCCTTATAGCCCAGACCTTGCCCCTTCTGACTACCATTTGTTCCGGTCGATGCTGAACGCCCTCACTGAAATATGGTTCACTTCAGAGCAGAATACCAAAAATTGGCTTGATTCATTCTTGGCTGCCAAGCCGGCGCAGTTCTTTTGGGATGGGATCCACAAATTGCCAAAAAAGATGGGAAAGAGTCATAGCTTCAGATGGGTAATACTTTGAATAATACTATTGTACATGTTTTTTTTTAAATAAACGTTCAAATTTTGAAAAAAAAAACCCACGAATTAAGTTATATACCCAATATTTGTCACTTGACGCATGTGGTGTTTATGTTTTGTATTTGTGAACGAACGAATTGTTGAATAAATATTGTGCATTGTGCAATATTGTTGTGTAAAATAGTTATTGTTTTTTAAACAATTATTGTTAAAGTTGAATGTAAGTATCTCCTTATGCTCTATTCTCTTCTATATTGTGAGTTACTATACTAGTGCAAACAAATTTAAAAAACTCGAAAGACTATGTTTAAGAAAGGAGTAAAAAAAACTTAACTTACATCTTATGTACTTACTCGTACATATTTGTTGCAGAACGCAATGCCGAAAGATACTTTTGCAATTTCATCTCGAAAAACTAGCCAAATTTGGAATGTGTTTAGCTTAGTTAATGATAATGATAAAATTGCAAAATGCTCGTTCTGCTCGCAATCATTATCATATAAGGGTGGATCGACACAAAATTTAAAAAGGCATTTATTAGCTAAACATCCTGGCGTAAATGTTTCCAGACTAAGCAGTTCAAGAGTTGAGGTTCCGGTTTTAATTTCTGATCCAGCTGCTGCCTCAACTTACACATCTGTACCACTTTCGGTATCTAGCTCAATGACACCATTAATTTCATCTTCAGCAAGAGCTACAGTTGCATCATCGCCTTCCTGCTCAACATCATCTGAAACATGTGCGAAATTTAGCGCCTCCACAAGCACATCTGCTTCTTCAACAATAAATTGTAAGAAAAACGTCTCAACAATCTTCGGTGCTGGCTCATTTTAAGAAACCTTTGCCTATAAATCAATCAAAATTAATTGATAGGCAGTTAATGAAAATGATTGCCAAAGAATATCAACCATTCTGAATTGTTGAAGATAAAGAGTTCAAGAAGTTATTGGAAATGCTAAACCCAGGGTACACACTTCCGAACAGAAAAACTGTTTCCATTTTGCTGTTACCCCAGCTTTATAGCGAAGTTAAGGAAAGTATTGAGCTTGAAATGAAAGCAGATATTGTGGTAGCTTTAACAGTTGACGGTTGGACTTGAGTATCAAATCAAAGGTTTTTAGCTGTTACGTGCCACTACATAAACGACAACTGCGAACTACGGTCTCATTTATTAGACTGTTTAGATTGTAGTGAACAGCGGCATACTGCTGAGAATTTGTATACTGAGTTAAACAAAGTTTTAAGGAATTGGAATTTAGAGAACAAAGTTGTTGCTATAGTAAGTGATCATGATACTAATATGGTTGGAGCCATTCGTTTAGGTAAATGGGGTCAATTAAATTTAATTGTTCAAAATGCAATAGAGGGCGTCAGCAGCATTCGCAATAAAATTAAATCAATTGTAGAATATTTTAAACGAAGCCCCCACGCAATGAAAAAGCTTCAAGAGGTTCAAATTCAAATGGGCCTTACTGAAATTAAATTAAAGCAAGATGTGGTAACAAGATGGAACTCAACGCTTCACATGTTCTCGCGTTACCTACAGCTTAAAGATCCCATCGCTTATGTTTTACCACAACTGAACTCGGACTTGGATTTACCATCGCAATATGAATTGGAAGTAGTTAAGAAAGTTTGCGAAATTCTTAAAATTTTTGATGAAATAACTGTGGAACTTTCGAGCGAAAAAAATGTTTCTTTCTCAAAAATTAAAATATTCATAACTGCACTGAAAAAATTTATTTCAAATAAGCTAAACACGTTAGAAGTATTGGAACATGAGATTGAAGCTATGCTAAAAAACATTTCAGACCAATTTCAGAAAAGATTCACAATAAGTAATACGAGTATGCAATCAGCCCATCTACATTACGAATCAAGCCTATTAGACCCAAGATTCAAAAAACCTGGCTTTTTCTGAAAACGAAAATTTCTCCAACATAGTTAATAATGCTGCTCAAAGAGCAATTAAATTTAATTTGTGTCCAACTCCGCAACCTTTACCTATTTCGTCATCAATAAATTCAACCTTAGTTTGGGCAGAATTTGATCAAATGACAGCGAATTTTTCAAGTTGTATCAGTTGGCCGGATAGAAATGAACCAATATTTGTTGGAACCAATTATTGACAGGAGCATGGATCCATTATTATGGTGGAAGCAGCGGAAAGACTTGTATCCCCATCTTTTTCAACTTGCTAAACGAAGGCTGTGCATGTGTGTTTTTAGCTCCATATTTTTGACTTGAATATTTACTTTTTTGCAAGTGACCGATTGACCGATATTTTAAACTCGTTCAACGCAAATGAACGATTCAGTCAGAACGGATCATTGAATTGAGCGATTTCGCCCACCACTAGCCGTGGGCAGAATGATCATAAAATCATCATTCGCCATTACTGCTGGCTGTGTATATTGAGAATACCCTCATCAAAGCAGCGTTGCCATTTTCAGATGTTAGCACATCGTTACTGATTTTTCAGTTCTATTGTTACAGAGCTTATGGGATTTGAAGCTTTTGAGAACACAAAAATGAGTTTGTGCTTAATAATTTTTTTTTTCTTAAACTTTTAAATTCATTTTTATTGATTCTTTCATTATTACTTACATTCTAGACAAAAATGCTTAAATCTAGTTTAAAAATGATAGTTACTTATTCTAGCTTACTGGCTCTTACCGAGCGCTCTAAACTTTACAATCTTATTCATAGTTTACCTTTCGGCCTTAAAACTATCTTACAATTAATCTTATCTATCAGCATTACAATATATGAAATTTCTAAGAAAAGGTTTTCGAAAAACTTAGATACAATATCTTTAAAATTTAAGCTACTTATCCTACCTTAACTATAATCGGGGTGGCGAGCACTCGTAGCCTCTCACATCGAGTGGTCACCATACCAATTGCGATTTCGGGAGCCTATCATTCGTCAACATCGTGCACGAGCATCCCCGAGATTCAACCAATGTCATAAAGCATCGGTTACTTCTCAGTGGCGCCGCCTTATGTTGACGAACGCGGTCTCTCCACGAAATCCCCCTAACTACCCTTATTCTAACTTACAACTAAGAGGAGTGTGTTACCTTAGTAACGTACCGACCTAGGAAAGCGAGCCCACCCTCTCCCCTTCTAGAAGCCACCAGAGTTCGGTGTACTGTTTCTCGGCATCGATCCGATCCCTGTCCGCTATTGCGGGACTAAAACGAAGGAGCTCCTGAGCATTGGCGACATACCCGTCGTAGATGAGCCGCTTGTCTCTCGCACCGCGGTGGCGGTGGTATATTACCGGGATACCATCCCTGTTTTGCATTAACCCTTTAGCATCAATATGGAGAAATGCCTCTGGCGGGATAAAGCCCGATAGAAGCGTGCTCTCGTGGTACATTTCATTGGGGTAATAAGCCCCAAAGATCAGGCTATTATCGTTGGTCATTGCTCATGCAACGTGTCTTCGGATCACCTTAATCAGGAAATTGTCGATCCTATTCAGATTAGCCCCATCTTAAAGGACTTTGTTGGGATAATATTTTTTGTACTCTGATTCTGGTGTTCTGTACAGGCCGAAACAGGTCCTAAGACACTGCCTTTCAAACACCCGAATCCTTTCCATCTGATACGGCGCTACATTGAACCACACGGGGCAACCATACGCGATAACTGGCCTGATTAGGGCCACATAGCATATGAGCTTCACCCTGGAGACAAGTTGACTGCTGTGAAATAGCCTTCTTGTCAGCAAGACAAGCATCTATATGCTTGTCAAAATACAAATACTTATCGAGCCAGATACCAAGGTATCTCACTACGCTTCTCACCGCTAATGGCAGTCCGTGCTGTCCAATGATGGCCAAATTTCGCCAGTTATATCTGGTATCCCTAGAAGCCCATCTCAATGGCGTTCTAAACAAGATTGTTTCCGACTTTTGAAAATTGATTTTCAACTTCCTATCGTCGCAATACGCCTTAATATGATCGAAGTCACGTTGCAAAAGGGTGTTAATGACTTCGATTTTTGGACCTGATCTGTACGCCACTAAATCGTCTGCGTACGCTATGGAATGATTGAGGGAACCTACTAGATCACTTGTGTAAATGTTAAACAGTATCGGAGAAATCACAGCCCCCTGTTGTAAGCCGTTTTTAATGTCAAAGATCTTGCTAGAAATGACGTTGTTACACTTAACAACGAACTTCTTTCCCATAAGCATGTCGTAAATCATATATAGCAGGGGTTTCGGCATGCCCATCCTGGTCAACTTATAGAAAAGCCCCTCTAACCATACGGTGTCGAAGGCCTTCTCAAAGTTAACGAGGCAGGCACCCGTACACTGGTTCTTGCATTTATTCCATTGTATGTCGGAGACCAGATTTGACGCAGCATGAATAGTGTCATGCCTCGCCCTAAAACCAAACTGATTTTCCGGAATTATATTATTTTCCTCAACCCACCTTAACAGCGCTCTATTAACCACCTTCTCAAATACCTTGCTAATATTCGGAAGCAAACTAATTGACCGAAGATTAGCAGGGTTAGTTCTAATTTTGTCCCTTTTCGGGATTGGATGTACCACTGCTGTTTTCCAATGCGTCGGATAACAGCGTAGTAAATATATCCACTGCTTCCAAGGGCAGGTGTCTTAATACGACGTTTGGAATACCGTCCACCCCCGACGACTTTTTGTTTTTCAGAGATTCAAAGATGCACAGGAGTTGATCTTTTCGCACGAACAAATGAGAGGAAGCTCGTTCATCGGCGACGATGACGTTTGCCGCGTTTTCTTCATTGAATACGGTGAAACCGTGATTGTGTGTAATAATATGTGTGGTGGTGTTATCATTTGCGTTTTTTTTTTGTCCTCTTTTTGAGAAATCGTTAAAATGTAGTCAAACCATTTTTTTCGACTTTGTATTGGGTCTACAAGTAAGTTTCCAGCGTTTGTCAGAGATGGCGCCAGAAGTGGATTCCGGGCAGAAATGTCAGACCCCATGTGTTTTATTTGTAGGTTTTGTATCTGTCAACAACTTTGCAGCGTTATATTTGAGCAGTTCTATCGGTGTCGTACATTTTATCGAGCAAAATCATGGCAAGTTTCCAGCCAAATAAACGTCATTTGCGGGAAGCGCTGCTTTTATTCTTTAATATGAAGAAAAGTGCGGCTGAGGCCTATCGTTTGCTTTCGGAAACTTATGGGGCGGAATGTATTGGTGAATCGACGTGCCGCGAGTGGTTCAAACGGTTCAAAAGTGGTGATTTTGGAGTTGAAGACAAAGATCACCCCGGAAAGCCGAAAAGTTTTGAAGACGAAGAATTGGACGCTTTACTGGATGAGGATCCGTGTCAGATTCAAGAAGAACTTGCTGCATCATTGGGCGTCACGCAACAAGCCGTTTCCCTGCGCCTAAAAGCACTGGGATTCATTCAAAATGTTGGAAACTGGGTGCCGTACGAATTGAAGCCAAGAGACGTCGAACGGCGATTTTGCATGTCCGAAATGTTACTGCAGCGGTATAAAAATAAATCATTTTTGCATCGTATTGTCACTGGTGATGAGAAATGAATTTATTATGATAATCCTAAACGCAGAAAATCGTGTACAAAGCCCGGCGAGCCCGCCCAATCGACGCCGAAACGAAATATTCACGTGAATAAGGTCATGCTCTGCATATGGTGGGATCAAAAGGGTGTCGTATACTACGAACTGCTTCCGAGTGGTGAAACCATCAAAGGACCATTATATCGAACCCAAATAATTCGTTTGAAGCGGGAATTAAAAGAAAAACGGCCAGAATATGAGACCAGGCATGAGTCCGTCATTTTTCATCACGACAACGCTCGGCCACATGTTGCGGTTTCGGTGAAAAACTATTTGGAGATGGAGTGGATGGGAAATTCTGCCTCACCCGCCTGACTACCACTTGTTTCGTTCGATGCAGAACGCTCTTACGGGAATACGCTTCAGCTCAGTAGAGGAAATCAAAAATTGGCTCGATACGTTCTTGGGCTCGAAAGACGAGAAATTTTTTTGGTTCGGAATTCATAAATTGCCAGAAAGATGGGGGAAAGTTGTAGCTTCCGATGGACGATACTTTGAATAAAGCATTGTAACTATGTTTTCATAATAAAACTTCAAATTTTGGGAAAAAAAAACGCTGGACACTTACTTGTAGACCCAATATTTTAAAAGGAAATTTTATTCGCGCGCTACTTTAATGCATTGCAACAAAGTAGTGCAATAAGTGATCATATTATTCTTTGACTACTCGTATGTGCGTTTTAGTGATATTGTGTTAAATAATATGTAATAAACTTTTGATTTTCATTATAAATGGTTGTTCTAGACTTTCTTTCAATGTGTTTATTGCCACACTCGTAATAAAAGAAAAATTGCTTTATTGCGTTTTCAATTCAACTAAGCGGGTTTTTGCTAAATGGGACGCAAATTGCGTATCCCTGTTAAATGCGTCTTAAATCGTGCATTTAAGGTGACGCAATTAACCGGGGATTACTGTAGTGGTTCAAATTACTGTGTTGTGTCGGTGTCAATGTTGTGTTTAAGATAAAAGGATTATTTTCGCGGTGTTTTGAAACTTGAATTCATTGACTGTGCAATTAGTGATCATATTTAATAGCGTAAGTATTAGTAGTGATATTGTGTCAAATTAATAGTTTTTAGCAACTGTGTTTTGGCTAAATAGAAAAATAGCTACAAAGTCTTCAAAGGAATTAAGTGCAGAAAAGAAACAACAAATTGTTAATGCAACTAACACATTTTATGGCCTTCTTAAAAATAAAACGGAATCCGTGAGAAAAGCAGCTGATGTCTTTTCTGTTACGGAACGAGCTGTATATAGGCTTTTAAAGGAAAATGTAATTAAAGGCCTTCAATTCTGGTCGCAAAAGCAGGGTCTGTGATTTTGACAAATGTGCCATTAGTCGCATAGTCCATCAGTTTTTCATGGATAATGATTTACCAACGCTCGATAAGATATTGCATGAAGCGCAACAAAATGCAAATATTACAAAAATAAACAGATCAACTTTACATACAATTTTAAAAGAAGATCTTCAATTTAAATTCGTCAAACGTCAGCGTAAAAACTTGGTGTTGGAATGAAGTGATATAATTTCATGGAGACGAAGGTATTTACGCGAAATAAAAACATTTCGAGAAGAGAAAAGAAAAATATATTTTACTGATGAGACCTGGCACGACGAGGGACATACTCGGGAGAAAGTGTGGGTGGATCCATTATTTAAAACACCTGCGGACTGCGATCACCATCTGGAAAAGGAAAGCGACTAATTGTAGCCCATATTGGAGGTCCTACAGGACGTTCAATATATTCTCGGTATCGATATGAAGGAAAATGCGAATTCAATTTAAATTGTTTTTATTTTTCAATATAATCTCCTAACATCAATGCATTTATTACATCTTGAGATAAGCTTTTTTAAACCCTCAAAAAAATAAATTTCCTCTTTCTCTGCAAAATACCGATTTGAGTTCTTCATCATCCGAAAATCTTTTTCCACGAAGACATTTTTTTCAAATCCGGAAACAGGAAATAATCACTAGGGGCAAGGTCTGGACTATAGGGTGGGTGTTGGATTTCTTCGAAACCACAATCTCGCGCAGCAGCCTTGGAAACTCGCGCCGTGTGAACAGGAGCGTTGTCATGAAGAAGCAACACACCCGCTGCGAGTTTACCCCGTCTTTTCTTTTTAATTTCCTCCCGCAAATTATGCAAAGTGGAAGCGTAGGATGTGGCGTTGATGGTTTCACCTTTTTTTTGTACTCAATGAGCAAGATTCCCTTTGAGTCCCAAAAAACTGTGGCCATGAGCTTCCCGGCAGACGGACTGACTTTGAACTTCTTCGGGGGATCTGTTCCTTTTTTATGCCACTGCATGGACTCTTGTTTGCTTTCAGGGTCATAGTGGTGGACCCATGTTTCGTCCCCAGTAACAATTCGATCCATAACACCGTCCGCGTTCTCACTACACATCTCCAAAAGCTCTCTACAGCATGCGATTCTCACTTTTTTCTGAGGCGCTGTGAGCATTCGCAGCGCACCCACCTTGCACTGACCTTTGAAAGGTTAAGATGGTCATGAGGAATGGTGTGAATGGTACCAATTGAAAGCTTGGTGATCTCTGCCATCATTTTCACCTTTATTCGGGCATCCTCAAGAACAAGTTTTTCGACTTCTTTGATGCTTTCTCCCGTACAAGCAGTAGCCGGGGCGCTGGAGCGGGGGTCGTCTTCAATGCTCCCTCTGCCTCTCTTGAACTCACTTGACCACTATTGCACAGTTGATAATGAAGGTGCGGAACCCTGGTAAACAGCCACCATCTCTTCATGAATAGTTTTTTGACTTTTTCCTTGCTTAGTGAGAAATTTAATTACAGCGCGATGCTCAATTTTCACCATCATCGTCTCAGTTGCCATTATGATTCTGTTTAACTAGAGATAAAACGCGAATTAATAATCACATTTATATGAAATTTTACATGAATGCATTAAAATAATAGTATTACTTGATAAATAAGTCAATTTATATATACAACCACAGCTTCACCCCGATACCGATATGAACGCCCCTCGTAAAGGGCTGCTATGCTTTATTTCAGGAAAAACTGAAGTCTACCACGAAGACATGAGTGCCGAAGTGTACGAGAAATGGTTCAAAGATATTTTAACGCGCCTGGAACCCAACTCCGTAATAGTTTTGGACAATGCTTCCTACCATTCGAGATAGAAAAATAAAACACCGACCACTTCTACTAGAAAAGATGACATAAAAAAGTGGCTGATATCTAATGCTATAAGTTTTGAGGATGATATGGTTAAAACAGAGTTGCTTGAAATCATTAAACGTTTCAAAGCCAAGTATGAAACCTATATCGTGGATGAAATGGCTCAAGCTGCAGGACATAAAGTGCTTCGCTTGCCGCCTTATCACTGCGATCTGAATCCAATAGAATTGGTTTGGGCTCAAGTAAAAGGATTTAGAGCAAGCCATAACAAGTCATTTAAAATGACAGAAATTAAATTATTATTAACAACAGAGTTGAGTGAGAAATAGCACCAATGTGTGCAACACGTTGAACAGGTTGTTGAGCCAAAGATGTGGGATATGGACATTTTCGCCAAAGAAGCAGTCGAAAGATTAGTAATAAATATAAATGACGATAGTAGCAGCACTAACTTTTCATCAGACTAATAGATTTTAATATTATAAATTAAAGAAGTTATTTTTACTTTAAATTAAAGAAATTTTATATTTTTACATTATACTTTGCTATATTTATCATGAATAAATGAAAATACATTTATTTTGTTTCTTTTCAGAAACAATTTTTTTTTTTTAAACAAAAAGGGATTAGGCCTACTGGGGACACCTTTAAAAAAACGCGCTACCGCTTGGTGGTGAGGAAAAAGATAAATGAAATTTATATCGTTCAGCAATATTTTTATTTGTTTATTTTAAATGGGGAGATGGCAACCCTAAGCGAAATGTTCTTTCTCTTTGTGGTGATTCATCATATACACCATGGCTACCCTATGAGAGCTTTAAAGAGGGACACATTTATGCAAGTTATTGCAACCAGACTAAGACGCAAATGTCCTATCTTCCCTGTACTGACATTTATTCTTGGATACACTATAGTGTATAGGAAAGTGGGGAAAAGAATAGTGTTTTACGTCCCTATACGGATGGAAAGTAAGATTTTGCATTACGAGATGGGTCATGTGGGTTGCGACAAAGTCTTGGACGCGGTTCTGAAAACATATTGGTTCCCTCAGATGAAAACTAAAATCAAGTCGCACATAGCGAATTGCTTAAAGTGTATCGCATTTTCACCTAAGTTTGGAAAGCACGAAGGCTACTTGCAAAACATACCAAAAGGAAATGTTCCCTTCCAGATGATACATGTAGATCACTTTGGCCTAGTGTCCCTCAAACGGGCTAAAACGTGTTCCTAGTAGTAGACGCGGTTACTAAGTACGTCAGACTTTTTGCCGTTAGGACAACCAACACAATTGAAGTAATAAGCTGCCTTAGATCTTATTTTAATTCGTATAGCCGACCGAAGGTGCTGGTGTCAGACAGAGGAAGTGCGTTTACTTCAAAGGATTTCGGAAGTTTCTTGGAAGATAAGAATGTAAATCACATAAAGATTGCGACGGCTTCCCCACAGGCCAACAGGACAAGTGGAAAGGATAAACAGAAGTCTGGCGTCCATGATAGCAAAACTGACAGACGCAGGATACGAAAATTCTCCAGACGGGATACTAGCAAGGATAGGCACGACACCGAGTGAATTGCAGTTCGGAGTAAGTTAAAAAGGCGAAGTTATTGATTTTCTGAAGGAGAGTTTAAATGAGCATTACGAGGAGGAAAATGAGAGAGATTTAGAGAAAATACGAACCAGAGCTGCTAATAAGATGACTAAGTGTCAGGAATATAATAAGTCACGGAAGGACCACTACAGAAGGCATAAGGCATATAGGAAAGGAGATTATGTAATGGTGAAGAACTTTATCAGCACCTCAGGTGCTAATAAGAAGATAGCCCCTAAGTTTAAGGGTTCGTATAAAATTGAAAAGATTTTGCCAAATGATCGGTACATAGTGAAGATGTAGAAGGATTTCAAGTAAGCCAGATCCCGTATGAAGGAATATGGGAAGCAGCTAACATCAAAGCATGGTTACAAACGAGAGCAAACGAATCACGTAATTGTAGTAGGGCAAAGCGGGAAATCGGGACGATTACAAGTCAGGATGGTCGAGTTGTAGCAAGCCATAGGAGAGAAACTGATAAGAATGTAAGAAATATAAAGTGGCAACACTAACTAGTGATTGTAAAGTGGCCACACTAGGAAAAGAGTCTGCCGGTAAGTAGGAGATTAGTCGTAAGTCAAACACTGTAGAATCCAGACGCCTATAAGCAACCAAAAAAAGAGCGTAAATTATTTTTTTTTTAAGTTTTATTCGCAACAAGATTAACGGCTAAAATATGTAGGTGCCCCATGTGGTTCAACGTGAGAGCAAGCTTAATAGAAAAGATTCGGGTCTTTGAGAGGGCTTGCCTTAAGGTTTGTCTTCATCTTTATAGAACAACAAGTACCGTGCCGACCACCGACGAGTGCACACGTCATCTTGCACTCGTATTTCTCCGTGCTGTAAAAAAAAAAAAAAAAAAAAAAAAAAAAAAAACCCCAAAACCACCGCGCGCGCGTGAAAAAAAAATAATAATAATAGTGCAGTGCCATAGAAAAAAAAAAAACATTATCACACAGTGTGGGAATCCTACACCTCTCCCGCTATTGGTCGTAGTACTGCTGCTTGCACTCGGTCGCTGCCGTTACGGTATTTATCATACGGTACGGGCAGTGACTGAGTGTATGTAACAACTGATGGATAGCGGGTTGTGTGTGAAAATTTTGTTGGTGCACTGTTTCATATTGTTGTAAGGACATAACACCTACAGCAATTTGATTCAGTAAACCATCGTCAGAATTTTTACTTCGCAGCCCTGCTTAGTATCGTCAGTGTTTGTGTTTACTGTGTTTGTTTGTGATTATGTCTAGGGAATTCAGGGTGGACGTAGCCAATATACGCGGGCTAAAAAGCAATCACTTTTCTGCGTACGTCCACGTCTGTAAGTACCGACCAGCTGTTTTGGCACTTAGCGAAACACAGGTAGATCCCCGCCCACACCTCTCAGACCACAATGATCTGAAGCTACCTGGCTACGAACTAGTGCCACTATTCTTTCCCCATCGCGGTCTCGCCATTTATGTGCGTAGTGATGTAGCTTACCAATTTCCACCACAATGTAGTCCCTGTTCCAATCCGGAATTCAATTTCGTGTGGTTAAAATTCCATCTCCGTAAGCAAATTATCCACTACTGCTTTATTTACAGAAGCCCCAAACTGGACAGCAACTCGACCTTCCACGAGTTCGATGCGCTGTCTGACTCCATTCAAAGAATCGTATCCCTGTATCCTCATACTGAAATCGTGATTACGGGCGATTTCAATATACACAATTCTGGTTGGCTTCGACATTCTGGACAGACAACACCCGAAGGACGGTGTGTTGAGATCTTCGCTGCGGAAAATAACTTAACCCAGCTTGTAAATGAGCCCACATGCATACCAGACGCTGATAGTCATACCGCCAACACCCTGGACTTGTTTTTAACTTCTCACACTGACAAGTACTGCGTTGATGTACTCTCCCCTCTAGGCTCGTCGGACCATTGTGTCATATCAGCTAAATTCTCGTACATCGACCACACAGTTAGAGAAAAGATTCCAGTTTCAGTTTATATGCATTTTTATTGTATTACTTAATTTACTCTTACTTGCTAGACAAAAAATCCTTAAAAATTAGCTTAATTAACTTAAAATTATCTTATTCTAGCTTACTGACCCCATGCGGGCACTCTAAGTTAAACCTAACACTTAAATTATGTCTTTCGACGTACCTTACTACTATACTATACTATTTCTATTCCTTATAATTAAAACTAAGAAAACATTTTTTCAAAAAAAAACTTAGTAACATGACTTTTTTTTATATTTTATTATAAAACTTAAAACTAAAATCCTAAAAACTACCTAAAAATAAGTCTTAATCTACTTAAACTACTTACATCTAGTACATACATATATATATATATACATAATATATATATACTTAATATATAAATATATGTATATATATATAGATGTATGTTTTTTTTTTGAATTTTTTATTTTTATTAATTTTTTTTTGGTTTTTATATATTTTTTTTTCTTAAATCTAACTTACTCCTACTTAAAACTATGTAAGCCGGCCATGGCTAAAAGAAAAATTAGGCGACCCACTTTGCTTCACATGAAGCTACTAAGAATTGGAGGAATTCGACGACGAAGCATCCCCTCCTTCTAAAAGCCACCAAAATTGTTGGTGCTGCCGAGCAACATCCCTCATGTCGCGACTCCCTACCGCTCTACTGAACCGGAGACGCTCCGCACTGCCGTGTGCGACGTCTCTGTCGTAGTTGAGTCGCCTGTCCGCAGCTGTTCGAGCAACGTGGAAGATTAGCGGCACAGCCAATCTGTCCTGGATCAGACCTTTGCTATCAAGGTAGAGAAACGCTTCTGGAGGAACATAGCCGTCTAAGCGAACTCTCTCGTGATACATATAATTAGGGTAGTAAGCCCCGGAGATCAGGTTGTTCGATGAGGTCATTGCTCTTGCAATGTGCCTTCGAGTCAACTTAATAACAAAATTGTCCACTCTTATTAGGTTAGCCCTATTGTACAAGACCTCATTGCGATAGAATTTTATGTACTCAGACTCTGGTGTTCTGTATAACCGAAGACAAGCCCTAAGGCAAGCCCTCTCAAACACCCGAATCTTTTCCACTAAACTTGCTCTCACGTTGAACCACACGGGACATCCAAACACAAGCATAGGCCGGATAAGGGCCATGTAGCAGATCACCTTCACCCTCGTATCGAGTTGGCTGTTGTAAAACAGTCTCCTTGTAAGGGCAAAAGCACCTTTGGCTCTGGCCAGAGCAACATCTATATGTTTGTTAAAATATAGATATTGATCTAGCCAGATCCCAAGGTATCTGACTACATTTCGACAAGCAAGTGGCTGTCCATGTTGTCCGACGATAGAGAACTTTCGCCAATTCTTTCTGGTATCCCTAGAGGCCCCAGACAAAGGCGTCCTAAACAGAATGGTTTCCGACTTCTGAAAGTTGATTTTCAACTTCCAGTCATCGCAATATTGCTTAATTTTGTCGAAGTCACGTTGCAAAAGCATATTAATGACCTCGATTTTCGGACCTGATCTGTACGCAATTAAGTCGTCTGCGTACGCTATGGCATGGGGAAGTGAACCTATCAGATCACTTGTGTAAATGTTGAATAGGATCGGCGAATTTACCGCACCCTGTTGCAGACCGTTTTTAATGTTAAATATTCCAGCAGAAGTCACATCGCCATTCTTCACGATGAACTGTCTACTGGAGAGCATATCAAAAAGAATATAAAGCAGTGGTTTACTAATGCCCAACCTGTCCAGCTTGAAAAAGAGTCCCTCTAACCATACGGTATCGAAGGCTTTTTCCAAGTCAATCAGGCAGGCACCAGTGCACTGTTTCTTGCCTTTGTTCCATTGGATATCGGAAACCAGTTTAGACGCAGCATGAATGATATCATGCCCCGCCTTGAAACCGAATTGATTATCCGGAACTATATGTTTGTCCTCAACCCACTTGGTCAGGACTCTATTGATTACCTTCTCGAAAACCTTACTGATGTTTGGAAGAAGACTGATCGAGCGGAGATTCGCCGGATTGGAAGTATCTTTATCCCTTTTGGGGATGGGATGTACCACCGCAGTTTTCCAATGCGCTGGATAATGTGCATTATTCATTGCATTATTAAACAGGGTGGTATAAATGTCCACCGCTACTAGTGGGAGATGTCGAAGCACAATGTTCGGTATTTCATCGGTTCCCACTGATTTCTTACTTCTAAGTGATTCGAAGATCGTTTGGAGCTCTTCCTTCGCAATGAAAGGTGGTAATACCCTTTCGTTGGTGATGGCATTATTTGCCATATTCTCGTCACTGAACTGGGTGAAACCCGAGCTCTCGAATCGCCAATTCACAATTTCATTTCGAAGGCAGGCATTGTGCATAAGGACTCGACTTTCCAGGTCGTGGTTCGGGCCAATGATGTCATTCGCCTTGTACACTTCCTGGAAAGTCGCTCCTATAGCCTCTACCTTCTCCTGCGGATCCTCGACCACAAAGAAGTTGTCATCATCAACGGCCTCATTTGGATCAATGCCTGCTGCTACAAGTATTTGTTCGTTGTTCGTCGTTCGAGCGATTTTAAGACATGGAAGGTCGTTTTGATTATTTCTCCGAAATATTTTATTTATTTGCGGGAACATATTCGGGTTGCTGTTGTTTACAGCCCGAATTTTGTTGTTCCAATACAAACTTACAGAATTTCTGTAATTTTCCTTTATTAATGTTTGGAGGTTTTTAATCGACGACTTCAATGTCATGATCTCCGGGTTATGTCTGTCAGTAAACTGTCTGTACAAGGTTTTTAGTCTTGACAGCAGCCTACTTTTTTGTCGGTGCAGTGCGTCAATAGTTGCGTTGCGGAATAAGTCTTCTTCGTCAGTGTGTTGATACCGAGGTATCGTTTTGTCCATAGTTCGTTTAATTGTCTCGTCCATTAGTTTTAGATACCTGTCAATCTCCTCGTTTGACAGATTTCTGTTGGACGGTGGGTAGAGCGAATTCGAGGAGAGTGCTCTAGTCAGTGTTCTGGTGAAGTGTGTCCAACGCACCCTACTATAATTGTAGGAATGCCTTTGCACAAACTCATCCAATTCCGCAATTTCGTTGGGAACAGTTATTTCGGTGCTGAGACCGCAATGGTCACTGTCATACACGAAAGTGCGTAGACAGTTTGTGAGAGAAAAGATTCCTAAAAGAACCGTATGGCAATACGAGAAAGCCAATTGGAGCTGACTTAACAACTTCTTTAGGAAATTTAACTGGTCCTTATGTTTCCTCGATAACGACGTGGATGCCGCTGCTGACATGATCACAGAAACTATTCTCTTTGGAATGAGATGCTTTATCCCTCATCGGATGAAGAGTATCAAACCAAAAGAAAAGGAATGGTATGATTCGAGCTGTAAAGAGGCTGTCAGGGTTAGAGAACTATTTTTTCGGTCCTACAAGACCAACCCGACAGAGGAAAACCGAAAAAAGTTTAAACGAGCCAGAAATGACTGCAACGCCTTTCTTAAGCGTGTGAAATTCCAATATGACCAAAACCTGAGGCAAAAAATACTACAATGTCCCAAAGGCAGTAAAAATGTTTGGTCATTCGTCAAAAACATTAGAAATTCTGCCTCATCCTCCATCCCAACGCTCATTTACAATGACATTCCAGCTGTCAGTTCTTTGGACAAGGCCAATCTGCTTGCTGCACACTTTGCGGCTAGCTCAACACTCCCAGACTGTGCTTTGTCCCCGCCTACACTTGAGTGCGTCGAATCTACAATGGGACGAATCCACTTTCGCACTCGTGTAGTAGCAAGAGTACTCAAAGATCTCAACATGCATAAATCCGCTGGTCCAGATGGTATATCTCCCCTTCTTCTGAAGAGGTGTTCTTCTAGGCTGGCAAAACCACTGCGTAAGCTTTTTCATCAGTCCTACTCTTTAGGACTCTTTCCGAGCAGATGGAAAACAGCATTTGTCCAGCCAGTCCCTAAAAAAGGCGAATCTTCTTCTCTATCCTCCTACAGACCCATTGCACTTACGTCCCTTCTTTCCAAGGTCATGGAAATGCTGATAAATCGTCAGCTCATTAAATATCTCGAAACACGAAAACTTCTCAATGACCGGCAATATGGTTTTCGTAGCAATAGGTCCACTGGTGATTTGATGGCATGTCTCACCGAAAAGTGGAACCAAAGCGTACATCAATCTGGCGAAAGCAAGTTAGTTGCACTTGATATTTCTAAGGCATTTGACAGAGCTTGGCATCAGGCTCTTTTGTCGAAAGTGTGTGCTTTTCAGATCCACGACTCTTCAATGGATTAGAAATTACCTTTCGGAACGTTCAATTCAAGTTGTCTTGGACGGTTTCAAGTCTGATATTCACAAAATAGATGCTAGTGTGCCCCAGGGCTCCATTCTGTCTCCGACACTCTTCTTAATTTTCATTAATAATCTCTTGTCTGCTACTTCTAATCCAATATATTCCTTTTCTGACGACAGCACTCTCTGCTTCTCATATTCGTTCCCGGACTCACGCCCCTGCTCTTCGGCTGTAGAACGGGAACGGCAGCGTATGCTAAGCTCATTAAATTCCGATATTAACAGCATAACCAACTGGGGAACTATCAACCGAGTAGAATTTAATGCTTCCAAAACTCAATGCTGTCTGCTGTCATTAAAGCGAAATTCAAATACCGATTCATTGTCCATGAATGGCACTTGCATCGTCGAAACCGATAAACTTTCCCTTCTCGGTATGTGTGTCAGTGACAACTTACGTTGGAATGACCACCTATTCGGTGTCGCCAAAAATGCTGCGAAATGTCTAGGTTTTCTCAAGCGATGTAAGAAATATTTTACCCCCTCTGATCTGGCCATAATTTATAAGGCATTCATCCGCCCAAAACTGGAGTACAATGTCCACATCTGGTCAGGTGCTCCTGAAACATCTCTGCACCTGCTAGATAGGATTCAAAACCGTACGATAAAACTCATTGCTGATACTAATATTAGAGGGTGTCATCGAACACCGACGTAATGTCTCCTGTCTCACTTTGTTTTATCGCTACTTCCACCACCAGTGCTCCATTGAAATTGCCAGTAGCATTCCGCCCATTCAAACTTTCAACCGTAACACCCGTCTCGCTATGAACGCTTATCAGTATACCCTCAAGCCCATTTTCGGACGTACTTTAAAATATCGTGATTCTTTCCTAAGCCGTACAACTCGCTTATGGAATGCCCTGCCGACCTCTGTGTTTCCTGGTCGTTATAACTTGCAAACATTTAAAAACAATGTACATCGGTACCTGTCTTTTCTTCCTCCCTAAATTTCCTTCGCCCGCGCTGTGTACGAACATTTTAAGGGTACAAAACCCCTTCAGCGCGCGCCGATTATAAAAAAAAAAAAAAAAAAAAAAACATAAAATTCTATCCCAATGAGCTTCTATACAACAGGGTGAATCTAATAAGAGCAATGACCTCATCCAACAACCTAATATCTGGGGCCTACTACCCCAACTATTTATTCCATGAGAGGGTGCGCTTGAATGGCTTCGTACCCCCTGAAACTTTCCTCTATTTTGACATGAAAGGGCTGATCCAGCATAGGTTTGCGGTGCAGATAATATTCCACGTAACTCGTACAGTTGGTGAGGGGCAACTCAACTACAACACAGAGGTCGCACACGGCCGTATTTAACGTCTCAGCTTTAGTAGGGCGGTTTCAAAACGCGATAAAAAAGATGTTGTTTTGCAAAACCAAAATATTTGGTGGTTGAGTGAAGAAGACCCGGTTCCTTCGTCGTTTCCTTCAACTTCGAGTTAGCCTAGTCAGAAGGCAAAGTAGGCCATATTTTCCTTGCTATGTTAAGCAAAAACCTTGGGTTAGGTAACAATTAGGTTAGCAACATGAAGTTTGCTAGGAGGGCCAGTAAGTTAGACTTTTAAGCATTTTTCTGTTAGCATGTAAGTATTGTAAATTTAAGAAGAATGAAATAAAATGAATGACAACAGCTTCGGTTTCACAATCAAGAGCTATGTAGAAAAAAATCGGGGGCGTTTTGCGAATGCAATGTCAAATGGCATGTTGCTTTTAATCATCGGAATGCGTGGGATTAAGACATCTTCTCCTTTGTATGGTATTTCCCCTTAAGAATTGAGCTTCGATGACGTTGTTCATTAATTTCTGCACCGCAAGCCGAGGACCATTACAAAGACGTGATTGGTTGATATTTCGCAACATAATGATTACCGATTCAATTTTAGATTATGAAGCGGTAATCCGGCCAATTCCAGTGTGTTTAAAAATTCCGTAAGATAGTGAGCGGCATCATCCTGGCTGGTAATGGAATCAACTGATTTATATGTATCAGGAATTTCATTTTGAATTTGGAAATTCATTTCGTTGACATCAACGTTTCTTGCAGCCAATGTAGCACGTTCACTCAACCAAACATAATTTTTGTAATTTTGAGCAATATTTGGGAACACCTTCTCGATGAGCTCAGTCTTTGATTTGATGAAGTGACAAAAATCGACAGCGAATGTAATGCTTCCAAACGAAGTGTCAACAGGGATTTTGCCATTGCCAATGTCCAGCAATTGTTTTGAAAAAAAACTTCTCCAGATTTGTCATTCTGTAACTCACCACGCATATTCAGAGTTAATTTGAGTGTTTTGACATATTTCCATAAAACGGACGGCTGTAAGCACATGTGCTCAATTAAAATTAATGCTTCTTTGTGAATTTCCTCGTTCATTTCTATATCTGGATTTGACGTCCTAATACGCATTTGATTCAAAATGTCATCAGACATGTGGTATTTGTATTTGTTCCACAAATCAATGGGTGTTGACTGCTGATGGAAAGCATGTGGCAAGAATTATTGAAAACAATCTTCGTATTTGTTTAGCATTTGACGAAATGACAGCATCTCTGAAGGTGTGAGCCCAATGACTGTCATTCTCTTGTAATCCCAAACGTTGATAGGCTCCACTATATGTGCCACACAATTCACCATTAACAGTTCGCAGATGTTTGAATGATGTTGCGCCACGAACATTGACTAGCAGTAAACGCAAATGGAAACATTCGTCTTGGCTCGAATGGACTGTGTAAAGACGCACTAGTGAATCAATGGAAAATACTTGTGAGTAACCTGGAACTGGGTTTCCTTGTTTCCGTCGTTGAAATTTCTTGGACGATTAATTTCAGGTAAAACATTTTGGCATTTCGGAGTAAAGCAGTGTTTGAGCAAAGTCATCATTCTGGCACATTTCAAAAAATCTGGTCATTGTTGTCGATGGCGGCCTGTCAGCTCGTTGTTGCTGCAGTAAAGTATACTCTTTGACCATTTTCCAAATGTACAGCCAAGCGAACAAAAGTGGGATGCCTTTCATGCATGGCAAACGAAAAAATACGCCACATTGCTTCGATACTGCTAACATAGCGGCCCATTTGAAATTGAGTGACTTCATCAGTGGAATTTGTGGCACTAACTCCAAACGCAACTATGTCACTACCTTTGTTGACATACTCGTACTTGCAAATGTATTTAATGGATTTTATGTGCGCTTTAAATGCCTTGGAGAGTAATGGTGAAAATGGAACCATCCAACTATTATCAACTTCAATGTCCAGTTGATACACTTTGACAATAGTTGATCTCCCATTGTCTGCAGTCTGCAGCGGATAACCATCTTTCTGCTACTAGTTTTCGTGGATAACGTTTTGAACATTTTCCGTCGACCATACATGGATCATTGGGATTAAATGAAACATGTTCTTGGTAACTACTATACATCATGCAACACGGGATCTTTTTCTTTATCAGTTAACCCGGAGCTTTCATCCGTGTATAACGTCTCTACCCCGCATTCGTAAGCGAATTAGCCATAAACATTACCAAACGCGATCGGTCGCCTAATTCCGAGGACAATCGACTGTCCTCGGGCAAAAAAATTCGTGTTAATATGTCCGGTAAACACATTCATAGGAAGGACTCTAGATTTAACTACTGGAGTCCCCTTCAATGTCAACCGGACGATGATAAAGAAAGTGAGAATATGGACGAAATTGTTTCGCCAGTGCAAAAGAAAGTGTATGTTCCACCCATAAAATTGATTCAAAAGTCGAGTGAATATGTACACCAATTAATGCAATCACTTAAAATAAATGATTATTTTATCAAAAAAATCTCAATCGGAATTAAGATAGTCTGTGAATCAATTGAATCGTATACGAGTGTGCTCGGTAAGCTAAAAGACAATGATTGTCAATTTTTTTCACACGACCTTCAAACTGCTAAAGCGTTTAAAGTTGTTCTCTACGGCATGAATGACGTTGATGTTGCTGTACTTAAAAGTAAACTAATTGAAATCGGTTTAAAGTGCATCGGCATAAAAAAAGTAACAAAAAAATACGAACTAAACAAAGCTATGTACACGGACTACATCTATTTAATATCTCTTGAAACTGGTTCAATTGCTCTAAGAGATTTGCGAAAAAAACTATCGTTCCATCTTTCATACACAAGTAAGTTGGAGTTTAAAGGTAGACTAACTCAATGTCGCAACTGTCAAATATACGGCCATGGTGAGCGTAGTTGCCGCGTGAAAACATATTGTGCCATCTGCGCTGGTTCCCATATGACTTCCAGTTGTAATAATTCCTCTCCATATAAATGTGCCAACTGCAATGAGAGCCACAAAGCTACCGATATGGCATGCATCAGCCGTTCCAAGTACTTGGAGATGAAAGCGAGTGTAAAACGAAAGAGGAATCCTAATTCTCGCGCAGCTTCTTCAAAATTAATTCCTGCCCCGATTGCTGACAAACAAGTTTCGTGTGCTTCTATGATGGATTTTCCTCCGCTTCCACTACGTCATCATGCTGTAACGACTATGCAGAGTAACACTGCATGCACAACTACGCAGCCTTCAAACGCCTGGATAAGCCAGACTCAAACAAGTTCGGTCGTAACTAACACCAACGAGATGCAAGCAGGTAGCAACTCCACACTTTTCACTATTGAAGAGCTCAATTCATTAGCTATGGAAATGATAACAAAATTATCTGTATGTAGAACAAAAGTCGAACAATTTGAAGTTATCACACATTTAGCTACTAAGTTTTTGTCTTTTAATTGCAAATAATATGGTAGATACGAGGGCGGATCAATAAGTCCGTGATTTTTGGATTAAAGCACAGATTTTTTGATAAAAAAATAATTTTATTTTTCAACGTAGTCTCCCTTGAGCTCTATACACTTTTTTATCCCTTCCAAAAAAAATGATTTGTCGAGGTCCTCAAAATAGGCCTTTGTTTGCGAGATGACTTCATCATTGGAGTCAAATCTTTTTCCACCAAGCCATTTCTTCAGGTTTGGGAACAAGAAGTAGTCGCTCGGAGCCAAATCTGGAGAATAGGGTGGATGAGGGAGCAATTCATAGCCCAATTCATGGATTTTTGCCATGGCAACTGCACATGTGTGCACCCTTGCATTGTCTTGGTGGAAAAGAACTTTTTTCTTAGCCAAATGAGGTCGTTTTTTTTTTCAAATCGTCATTGAATCGGTCCAATAAGTTGGCATAATATTCCCCATTGATTGTTCTTCCCTTTTGAAGGTAGTCAATGTGGATTATCCCGCGTGCATCCCAAAAAACAGTCGCCATAACTTTATTGGCTGACAAACCCACCTTGGCCTTCTTTGGCGCCGATTCACCCTTAGAAACCCACTGTTTTGACTGTTGTTTGTTCTCTGGTGTGTTGTGATGGATCCATGTTTCGTCCACGGTTACAAAACGGCGCAAAAACTCCTCCATATTGCGATTAAACAACGCCAAACCTTCCTGTGAAGTTGTTACACGATTGCGTTTGTGGTCGACTGTGAGCAAACGCGGCACCCATCTTGCGGAAAGCTTTCTCATGCCCAAGTGATCATTCAAAATTTAAACCACTGAGCCATGCGAGATCCCTACGGCTTCCACAATCTCTCGCACTTTCAATCTTCGGTCGGCCAACACCATATCGTGAATTTTTTCGATTGTTTCGGGTGTAGAGACCTCAACTGGGCGTCCAGGACGTTCGGCATCTTCAGTGCTTGTACGGCCACAACGAAATTCAGTAAACCACATTTTTACCATTGAAATCGATGGTGCAGAGTCCCCATAGTATTTATCAAGCTTAGCCTTGGTCTCGGTAATGGTTTTTTTTCGCAAGAAATAATGCTTACGAGTAATAAGCACACGAAATTCACTTTTTTCCATTTTCTCCTCAAATTAGTGAGTAGTCTGATAAAAATAGCTGTCAAACACAAACTAACTGACGCAGCAAGTTTAAATTTTGACAGGAGTCAACTGACAGATGCCTGTTGACAGAAGCAGTGTTGCTGTTTCAGTAAAGAGGTCAGAAATTCAAATTCACGGAGTTATTGACCCGCCCTCGTAGTAATATACTCGTAAAAATAATAACATGGAATGCTAGAAGTATACGTAGCAAAAAGATTGAATTCTTAAACTTTTTAAACAATAACAATATTGATATAGCTGTAGTAACTGAAACTTGGCTTAAGCATGATGATAATCTGTCCACTTTTGAATTTAAATGCTATCGAGTAGATAGAATCGATAGAAGAGGTGGAGGTGTTGCAATACTTATACGAAGAACAATTCAACATTCGCTCTTACCAGTTATTCATACACGTTTAGTAAAAAATGTGGTCATAGAGGTAGAACTAGAAAATCATCAAACAGTTAAAATCTACTGTGTCTATTTCGCTGGTGCTCGTAAGTCTGTTGAAAATAAATATTTGTTTAAAAACGATTTAAGGAATCTTTTCTGCGTAAATGGTAAATTTCTGGTAGGAGGTGATCTCAACAGTAGACACAGAGAATGGGGCTGTACAAGAGCCAATGTTTGGGGGAATTTACTCTCGGACCTTTCTGAATCACTTCCAATATCAATTTTGTATCCTCTGTGTCCTATATATGTTCCAGCTGGTTCTCGTGGCCGACCTTCTGTTCTCGATATTTTTATTTCAAATAGTCGTAGTTTTATTACGCAACCAATATCATTAAACGAGCTATGCTCTGACCACAATCCAGTCCTGTGCAAACTTCTTCTGGTCGGGCAAGGCAAATGTACAGTACTTCCAAGACCTAAAAAATACAAATTGGAAACGATACCGTGCAATTATTAGAAGAAGAGTTCAAGAAAACTATGCGAACCTTGAAAATATATCTACTAAAGAAGAAGTAGATACTGTTGTAACTGACTTCAATGATTTAATCCTTGAAGCCGTAGCTGACTCCATACCAAAAATTAAAATAAATAAATTTTACAAAATGCCTTCCCCTCATTTAGCAAAATTAATTAAACTGAGAAATATGCAAAGAAGAAATTGGCAAAGATATCGGCAAGTGTTATATCGAGATAATATACAGCAACTAAACCAGTTGATCTCGAAACATATAGCACAACAACGCCACGAGGAATGGAATAAAAAACTTGATTCTCTAGATAAGAACGCTAAACCATTTTGGAATGTAGTTAGAATAATTAAAAATAAAAACAAACAGCTACCTGGACTTCAGAATGGATCTAATTTCTATTACACAGATGATGAAAAAGCAGACGCCCTTGCCATTATTTTTTTAAGAAATCACTGTGTATCAGCAAGCCTAGGCGATCCAGCAACAAATGCATTGGTTAGTGAAACAATCCAGGATTTCAACACCCTAATTCCTGTCCCCCTCTTAAATGCACTTCTTACAGAAGACGACGTAAAATTTCATATCCATAATTTAAATATAAGAAAGTCCGGCGGGTTCGATCTTATAAAAAAATTTGTATCTCAAGCATTTGCCGAAAACTGGAGTGAAATTTTTAACAGACATTCTAAATGCATGTCTGAAAATCCAATATTTCCCCAATACTTGGAAAATAGCCAAGGTGGTTCCAATTTTGAAAGTTGGAAAGCCCCCTGTAAGCCCTGAAAGCTATAGGCCGATAAGTTTGCTTAACAGTGTCAGTAAAATATATGAAAAAATTCTCAAAGAAAAAATATCAAATATAATTACAGAATGTAGCATATATCCTGATGTGCAGTTCGGTTTTAGACCTCAGCATAGTACCTCCCACCAGGCTCTCCGAATTTGTAATTTTGTAAAAAAAAAACCACCAACAAGGAAAATCAACCGGGATGATGCTTTTGAACATCGAAAAAGCGTTCGATTCCGTTTGGCATGATGGTATTTTATATGAAATGATTATGTACAACTTTCCTCCATTTCTGTACAAGATAGTCCAAAGTTTTTTGTCAGGTCGTACTTTTAAAGTCCAAATCAATGGTAGCGTTTCAAGTCTGATATGTTTTGAGTCGGGTGTGCCGCAAGGTTCTGTTCTTGGTCCAATTTTGTACAATTTGTTGCAATGTGAAGTTGCAATGTTTGCACATGACACTGCACTACTCCTATCAGACGAATTTGCTCTCACTATTGAGTCTAATCTTCGCAATGCGATAGTAGTAATAGAACACTATTACAATAGGTGGAAAATTAAGCTGAACGCTGAAAAAATGCAAGCTATCTTTTTTACCCGAAAAAGAAAACCTTACTATCTTCCGAACAGCCAACTGCAATTGCATGGATCGACTATAATCTGGTCCAATTGTGTAAAATACTTAGGTATGTATCTTGACAGCAAACTTACATTTCATGGGCATATTTCGAGAACCCTACAAAAGGTCAATATAGCGATAAAGATGTTATATCCTTTTATAAACAGAAAATCAGCTCTGTCCAAAGAAAGCAAAGTGATCATACACAAAGTAATTTTCCAATCGATACTACTTTATGTGTCCCCGGTATGGGGAAGTTGTGCGCAGTGCCACATTAAAAAACTGCAAGTAGCGTAAAATAAGCTACTTAAGATGATGCTTAACCTTTCATGGCACCATTCTACTTCAAAGCTCCATAGAAGAGCGAATGATGAATTGCTTTAGGTAAGAATTAAAAAACTTACGTGCAATTTTAAAAACAAATGTGCTTATGCTAAAAATCAGCTACTTAAAGACCAATTGTAGTTTATCTATATATCTATTCATTTATGTGGCAGTTTATATGTTGTATACATGTAGATTTATATTTATTTATTTATTTATTTATTTTTTTGTTTGTTTGTTTAATTTATTTATTTATTTACTATTTACTCACTTGTTGAGCCAATATTTATTATTGTTAACATATTTTTATTTTTATTTGCTTACGAACCTGTACCCTTATTTATTTATTTATATACTAATGTACTGTTTATTTATATTATTTATTTATTATTATAATTATTATAATTATTATTATTATTATTTTTTTTTTTTTTTTTTTGTACTCAGATTGGAGGTTTTTATCGTATTTTCCTCCAAATTTAATTGAATTTTTTTTATTTTTGAATTATAATAATACTTTACAAAACAAAAAAAAACACAATGTTTTACAATTTGTATACGAAATAAAGATCTATCCATCTATCTATCTTTTTCTTTATCGGGAATTTCCTCTGGAATGGCATCATCGATTTCATTTGGTCTGATCTTGTCAAAAAACCAAATAAGTGTATAAAAGTTCCCGGAATGTATTCAGAAAATTAGAAATATGTTGTCCCCTTTAAAGTAATCCCCATCAACTGCCACACATTTATGCCAGCGCTTGATCCAATCCTCGAAACATTTTTTATATTCGGTTTTCGGTATGTCCATCAGTGCTTCCTGCGATTTTTCCATTACTTCCTCTCGGCTGCTGAAACGCGTTCCCCGTAGTGTCACAGGGAGTCACAGGGAGCCAAATCAGATGAATTCGGTGGCTGTTGGATGGTATTTGTTGCATTTTTCGTCAAAAAATTAGGAATAATGATGGCACTGTGCGACGATGCGTTATCATGGTGCTAAATCCACGAGTTTTCTGCCCACAATTCTGATCTCTTTCGGCGAATTGCTTCACGCAAACGTCTCATAACGCCCAAATAATACGGGTACTCTTTGTTTATTGTCTGGCCTTCTGGCAAAAATTCATGATGCACTACACCGTTGTAATCCATGAAAACCGTGAGCATTGCCTTTTTTTTTTTGACTGAAAACGACGTGGTTTTTTTGGTCTCGGCTCATTTGGTGAACGCCATTCATTTGCCTGATGTCTGGATTGCGTGTCGTACTCATAAACCCACGTCTCATCTCCAGTAATGATCATTTTGATAAATGTGGGATCGGATTCAGCCTCGCAAATCATCTCTTTTGCGTCGTCTTTTGGCACCAACTTTGCTGCTACACGACGGAAACCCAAATCATTAACCAAAATGTCTTGGACGGATCCATAGGCAATGTTCAAGTCCTCCGCTATCTCTCTGATGGTTAATTTGCGGTTATTGACCAACATTTCTTTTACTCGTACTTCATCAATGCTTTCGTCGGTTGTCGAAGTCGTTGGGATGGTGTGCCACTGCGTTCATTATCTTCGATTGACTCACGACCACTTTTGAACCGCTCGTGCAACTGGTAAACGCCCGTTTTCTTTAGAGAATCGTTGCCGAAACACTTTTCCAACATTTCCAACGTTCGCGCTCCCCGTTTTTTACACAAAATTGTAATACAAGTTCGTTGTTGCAAATTGAAATCCATTTCTAAAATTGTAAAAAATCGCCAACACACATAGAGACAGATGTACTCTTGGCTACGTAACTTTCGCAAATGTCAAGCTATGATGCTAAGATTTAGAGGGAATGTCAACAATAGATTTACCAACTTAACAAAGAAAACAGAACTCAAATCGGAACAATGGGAGCGCCACACGGTGTTGTTCCCCGGAAACTTTTTGATCAAGATGGTATGCATGCGGCAAGCCGCGTTTCTGCCACTCTACCGCATACATCTAGCAGCGCGTCTTACCAAACACGCCATGTTTAACAATGAAATCCATGAGTGATTTCAATTTTTGTTTGAAAACTCTTGCAGTTATGTCATGGCGAACGATGGGTGATTGGCCAAGGAATAATTCTCGTCGAATTTCTGTCCACTGCGGATTGCATGTAAACATAATAAACAAATCTGATGTGCCTTAATGCCGAACATATGATATGGCATCCTAAGCATATTCGTACATAAGTCGCGAACTGCCGACAAATATTGACGGGAGAATAGTCATTCGGCCGACATTCTGTGCGTGTCCATCAGCATTGATGACATCTCGAAGATGAATGCACTCCTCGGAACGGAGTTCTGTTTGGTTCAACCTGATAAATGTCAGTCGATCAGTTTCAACTTTGACGTACAAGATGTCGTTGTCTTCATTTTCCCTCACCATCAGTCGGTATAAATAATAATTCATTGAACTAAGTTTTAGGTAGTTTCGGCGCCTGAAAATGATTTTTTGTGTTAATAAAATAAATTAATGAAGATGAATAAATAGAAGAATAGTTATTTAGCTGTAAGTGGATTTACCATATTGACCATCTTAACCTTGTGATGCATCATAAGATCGATGTGTTTCAGACACACGTTGCAGCTGATCGCTCCGGCGATGAAGAGCCATATCACGGTTTTGTAAATTTTCACCAACGATGATAATGGCGACTTCATCAATAGTTGGCGCACTAAAACGTCTTTCGTGTTGCCCTGTTGGTGTCTTATCGCCCTGCATCCCTATACTGCAACAGTGTATTGTGCTGATGGAAAAAAGTCAGCAGTTGTTCCACAATTGGTCTTTTTACAGAATTGTTGTGTGCGGAACGCTGATCAACTTGCTATGCTGAGTCGCCCATGAAATAAATCTGCAGAAATTTGTAATCTGCATCCGGGTCTGAACCTGTTCGATGGTATATTTGACCTTTAATCTGTAAAGGCACATGTAGATATAAAGGGTCCTTCATTAAGCGCTTCCTATCTTTAAATTTAAATAAAACAAAGTGTGTGTGAGATGTCATCGAAATTTTTTATTCATTTGAAAGGCCTATCGATGTCATTCTGTATGGAATATAACATCGTTCAAATGTCCGCCGCGGCTTCTCTGGGTGGCGCGCATCCGAAATGTCCAATTTTCCATGACACTGGCGCATAAATCAGGCTGAATTTGACCCATAGAATGGATTATGTTGGTTTTGAGGGCCGCTGTGGTTGGTGAATTATTCGCATAGACCTGCGACTTCAGAAAACCCCACAAGAAATCTAACGGGGTCAAATCGCACGATCTCGGTAGCCAGTTCACCGAGATGACCATGCCCTCGAATCGCTAGTGCAGAATTTCCAATGTGGCATTAGCTGTGTGGCACGTAGCGCCGTCCTGTTGAAACCACATGTCGTTGATGTCCATATCATGCAATCCAGGTCAAAACAAGTTGGTAATCATCGACCTATAGAGCTCGCCGTTGACGGTGATGTCCTGGCCAACGTCGTTCTTAAATAAATATGGGGCGATGACGTCGCTAGCCTAAAATCCACACCAAAGAGTGACTTTTTCGGGATGCATTGGACGCTCTTGGATCTCATGTGGATACGTATCGTCCCAAATTCGACAAATTTGTTTGTTGACGTACTGAAAATGATTTTTCGATGGAAATTGGGGTCTGCTCCAGAGCTCATTCAGCGAACGCACGTCGTTGTCTATGGTCGTTTATCTTCAGCTCTTGGGTCAGTTGAATTTCGTACGGGTGCACGCCCAAGTCACGACACAAAATTCACCAAGTTGTGGCCTGCGAAAGGCCGAGTTCTTGTGGGCGACGTGAAATCGACTGTCTCGGATTCTCCTGCACACTCTCACGGACAGCGGCGATCTTTTCGGAAGAACTTGCGTTTCGTCGACGTACGGGTATTGGTTTGTCGTTTACTGAACCAGTGGACTTAAATTTATCCACCACACTGTGAATAGTCCCCTCGGTGGGACGATTATGGCGACCGGAAAATGGGCGAAGCGCGCGGAATGTTGCCCGAACAAAACACTTATTTTGATAAAATAATTGTACGTTCAACAGTCCATCCGCGTGAATTGGCAAAGAGCCAAAAATGACAGCCAATTTGACAGATGTAACTTCAATAATATGGCCGCTATCAAGTGTCAAATTTCGGAAATCCCGATTGGAAGACCCGGTAGTATAGTTGATTGCTGTTAAGTGTTAAATGACTGAATGATGTAGAAGATTACTGGTTTTTAATTAGGTACCTTAAAAGTAGCATAAAATTATCCCGGATGACATTCGTTGCACCAAATGATGTCATTTGGAAGCATTTGTTGTGTTGTTGGATATGTTCGTGCTCCAGAAACCAATGAACGCAGTGGCTCAGGTGGCTGGACGAATGGCGTCAACCTGATTTTGCCACTGCTCAATACAGGTGCTTCATTTGTGTATTTAAGCGCTTTACAATGTGGGCATTTAAGGTTCATCGATTCAATGGCAACGGATTTATGTGCCCTGTAATCAATTGCCACTTTGTAATGAAATGCAGCTCGATGAGTATTGAACGCAACAGGTGGTTCTCTACGTGATGTTCGTAACAGTTCAATTTCATTTCGTTCTCTGCGTTGCTCTGGAGTTTGATTAGCTCGATAATTTTCTTTAGATGTTTCATGGCGCGTTCTGCGACCTAAATTGGACCGTCTTATTGGTGACATAGCAATTGTGCCGATTTCACGAATGGTGGGATTACATTAATTATGCGTAACATATGCATGTGAATGTGTCGAAATACGTCAAATAAATAAATAAGATCAATAATTAAAAATTGTATACTGGAATCTCGTCAGAACGCCGTCGATTTCTTTCTACCCCACAAACTGTCGCACAGTGTAACACACTGCCGAAGTACAGATGGTGGGCAGAGATTCCTCAATTCGGCAATAGCATATGTGGCCTTCCGCAGCTTCTTGCTAAGTTCCTCTGTATGGTAGGTCCACTTTAGGTTGTAGTCCACGGCCACTCCAATATATACTGCGAACACTTATCTTCGTCTCTTATCAACTTGTGACCACGACTTCTATTTTAGCAGGATACATCGAGAAACTTGATTCTAAATTTTGTTTTCCATATATGCGTAGGTAGGGCGTGCATTACCGTTATTTTATGCGCGTTGACGACTAAACAATAGTCACGACATCAGGCTGTGAGGTTTTTTCAGAATCAATAGTAAGTCGTTGACGTATATTATAAGGCATCCCAATTTTGATCCCTGTGGAACACTAAATTCAATGCTTACTTCGCTGTTAGTCTGTTCTGCTATTTTTAACTTACAGTTTCTCTTTATTAGGTAGCCTTCGAACCAAACTAAAATGTGGCGGCGCACACCCATTTTCTCTCGAAATATACTGATGAATTAAGGCATCGAAAGCCTTCTTGAAATCGATGAATAAAACAGTTGCACAACATGTGAATAAAACAGTGAAAAATCTGATGGCACGTCCGTCGAAAAGGCGCTGCAAACTCTTCAGGTCACAGCCGAAACACACTTCCCAGACTCGATGACAGTCACTGAAGCCCCAGAAGAATAAATAGACCACTCAGAGACGACTGGAACAGAGCCAAGGAAATTTTTCATGCAGGCAAAATAATTTGGGCAATCAACTCTTTCCAACCCTTCAAAGCCACTAGTAAGGATGGAATTTTCCCCGCTTTACTACAAAAGGGCATCCCCCAACTGCTACTTGTACTAACTAACTGATTCAGAGCTAGCTACGCGTGGGGATATTTACAAAAAAAAAAGTGAAAGGAGAATGAAATTGCTGTCAAATATTTACCTAAGGTAGGACGCAGACTGTCTGAACTACGAAAGTCATATAGACCAAACAGCCTCACTTCCTTTTTCCTCAAAACTATGGAAAAAATCCTCAACAGACATATCAGAGACGGGGCACCTCAAATGAACCCCCTTCACAAATATCAATATGCCTATCAATCACATACGCCCTGCAAAATCTTACTATTGTACAAGGATTGAAAAATCTCTCAGTGGTAAAGAGGTAGCGGTCAGAATTCTACCAGAGAATTGGGAGTTGACCACACCACATGTAAATGGATAAAATGTATGCTAGAGGATAAAACAAGAAAAACCTCATTATCCAGCAATAAACTCAGTGTGATAGCTACGAAAGGATGCCCTCAGGGAGGAGTACTGAGTACCAACACCCCTACTATGGTCCATCGTAGTTAATGAACTACTGATTATACTCAGAAATGATGGGTTCTATGCCCAAGGATATGCACACGACATTGCTATCCTAATCAGAGATAAATTCGAGGACACAATCTCGGATCGCCTCCAGAGAACTGTGAACCTAGTTGCTGAATGGTGCACCAAAGTTGGCCTCAAACCAATCCCAAGAAAAGCGCCATTGTTAAATTCACCAAGAGAAGAAGACGAAAAAGACTCAGAAATGCCACTCTTCTCGGTGAAACAATAGAGTTCTCAACGGAATCCAGGAATCACACTGGATGAAAAGCTTACGTGGAACACTCATCTTTCTAAGACTATTGACAAGGCCAGGACCTCACTATGGACCAGCAAAAATTGGGGACAACGCTAAGAGAATGAATATCGTCCTGTAATTTAGTATATCATTTTTCTTTCCGTTTTTATGCATTTGGCGTATAGTAGATGTTTTTAGAGGTTTTGGGCCCGAGGCCTGCGGAAATTCTCAAACTCTGGCATGGATAGATCTTATCGTCTTTCTTCTATGCAGAAAAGTATTTATCCAGCGTACCATATGTACTGGGTGGCCGTGGCTCAAGTGATAGTGGACTGGCTTCCAAATCGGAAGGTTCGGTGCTCGAATCCCAGCCTCGCCTGAAAGACATATCATCCATTTTTCCAGTTAACGAAAACCAAGTAAGACGAAGAGTTGACTAGAAATCAAGATCAAGCCAACTTCCACTAAGAATTTAGTCTCCCCATTAAATGTTGGATGCCATCCATGGAGCGAAATAACCACTGAGCCCAAACATCTTTCTTTTTCTCTCTCTCCCATTTTCCAAAAAACTTAGCACATGCTGAGGCATTATAAACGTAGGACTGGTATGCGCCATTTTTTCTCTGCGTTCAAAGGTACTCGTTTCCGTACGGTGGCAGTGGTCTTCTCAAGCGAGACCAGAATAGTCAGACTCCTTTAACGGCATGATCTGTAAATTGACTTGAAGGGATCCAAAAAGGATGGAGAAGCTCAGCCTGAAAAGGATAAGATAGCGTTATAATTTGTAGCCTATATAGGTGATTCAATGCACATTTTAGAAAGTTGTGTAAAGTGTTCCAGTTTGCGTCGTTTAGAATGTTTGTGATCTCATTTAGTGAGAGGGCATTTTTTCCCCAAAAGGATCTCCAGATGGAATTTAATATGGGGCACGTTCCAATAGAATGCCGGACATCCTCCTTCGTTCCCAGATTGCACAGTGTACATTTGTCTCTTCCGTTGTTTCTGTATGGCATATACATAGTTCAGGTGCAAAAGCTCGCCTCTGTCTTTGAATATTGTTGAGATGGACTGTACGCTGTTCCGGTTGTTAAAGTATCTGTTTTCCCCAAGTTCATGCTGTAGTATTCTGTACGTGGATCTTTATTGGCTTTGTTGACTTTGCGTCTCGAAAAGCTCCCGTGTTGAGTAGTGGATTTTTTTAAGCATTTCGTTCAATGTGCTCTCCCAGTTTGTTTCATTTCCGATTAGTTCGTGCAAGGTCACATTGTGTTCTTGGCTGAGCCTTGACCATTCCGCAAAGAAATTAAGGTTTCGCTTTTTAAGATACATAGCAATCTTGTGAGGAAGACGATGACTTAGTTGAGCAGAAAACTTTTCTGATATACGAGTAGAGGAAGTGCAGTCTAAGCGTGAAGATATGTAGCGTTGGTAGTCCAGTTTCCAGATGTAACATGTATTTTCAGGCAGCCTAAACAGTTTCTTTGGAGTTTTTCCACCTCTTCCAAATGCCAAGCCCCCCACACTTGTGCTGCACAAAAATTTTGGACTTCACACTTGGTGCAACATTCCTTTTCCCCAGAATTAATTTCCAGTTGCAATTAATCGCACGTTTAGATTCTTTCAGTTTCTCTAGCAGGTGTTTTTTAAAGGATGCCTGTGAGGTGACCAGAACTCCGAGGTATTTGTATTCCTTGACTATATCCAGTTCCACGTTCTGCCAGGTCCATTTTTCATTCCTTGCGTGACGCTCCAATATCTTTGTATCCGAAATATGGATTTATTCTTGTGAGATAAATGATTACAGTATTCGTGGCTCCAGTAGATGGAGTAGGTGCGTTTGTGAAAGATCTGCATGATTGTGATATAAAGCGTTACAGTTTGTCGAGTGCTGACGTCACAAAAATATCTTGTTCCATATGCGATGAATCCTTTACTTTTGTTTGTGCATATAGATTTAATTCATAGTCATTTAATCTGTTTCTTAAAGAATTCTCGTATTTTCTGTCCAATGTGAAAGCAGCTAATCTAATTATTGTATTTTAGGGGACTTTAACCTGGACTTGTTAAACCCATGTAATTTTTTGGATTGTTACCTTGCTCTTATCGCTGAACTTGGATTTACCTCTTTTGTTAAGGAGTGCACAAGACCGATTGCTGGCACCTGTCTTGATCACATTTTTTGTCGTTTCTCAAAAATTCAGTCTAATCAATGTCAAATTTCTGTTCACTGTATGACCGATTGATTCCTATCTTTGAAAAGAAGAGCAATGTAAAACATTCTTTGACTAGTGTGACAAAGATTAACTTTGTTCACCGTAATATTGCGCCGCAATAATTGGGATGCGGTTTCTGCTGAGGAAAATGCTTCTAAGGCTTATGATTCATTTATTGAAATTTAAAAAAAAAACTCCATAGCTGCTTCCAGTAAAATCGTTGTACTGAGCAAATCTGAAATAAGGCTAAAGCCCTGGATAACGCCATCTCTTCTTAAAAAAATCAAACTGAAACATAAACTGAGGAAAAAATGTAGTAAACATCCACTAAATGCGTGTTTAAAAATCATGTGCCTTAAAATCAATAAAGAAATCCGTTTATGTAGCGAAAGTTACTACCATAACCAAATTAGGATTTCGCGCGCAATCCTTAAGAAAGAATGAAAAGTGGTTAACAATATTATTAATCGAAATATGAGCAAGCACGATACAACTATAACGCTTAGCATTGGTAGTATAGTTATCTCGGATCCTATTTCAGTAGCAAACGAATTCAATGAGTTCTTTGCTTCAATCGGGCAATTTTCATCTTCGCCTGATTTTTCTAATACTTGCTATGGTGAACCTAGAGATGGTCTTGTGGATGGTGTTCTGCATAGAAACAGTTTTTATTTTGAACCTATTTCGGGTCTTGAGTTATTACAAACCATAAACTCTTTAAACAACTCAAATTCATATGGGAATGAGGGTATTTCAAACCTTGGGCTAAAAAACATATCCCTTAACATAGTTGATATTTTAACACATCTTTTTAATTTTAGGATTGTTACTGGCAATTTCCCTGAAGAACTGAAATGGGCCAATGATATACCACTTTTTAAAAAAGGAAGCAAAAAAGATAAAAATAATTATAGGCCGATTCAAAAATATTTCAAAAAAATAGTTAAGCCCAAGATTTTGAAATATCTCGAACATAAAAACTTTTTTAGTTCGAACCAGTTTGGATTCAGATCAGGCCTTTCTACTGAGGATGCTCTCTTAGAATTTTGCTCCTTTATACGCAAAGGTTTTGATGATAAAACATTTTGCAGTGGACTTTTTGTAGATATAACTAAGGCCTTCGATATGGTTGATCACAACATTCTTTTGCAGAAACTATTGTATACAATGTGGGTTTCCGTGGTTGTATCTATGATTGGTTCGCTTCTTATCTGGAGGACAGAAAACAATTGGTCAAAATTGGAACCAGTTTTAGTAATCCTAAAACTATTAAACTAGGCGTTCCCCAAGGGTCTGTTCTTGGTCCTATTCTATTTTTGAACAACATTTTGCTGGAATAGTTACTGCCTTTGCAGACGACTTAGCTATAGCATATAGAGCAGTTAGTCCCTTGAACTTAGTAGCTGATATTAATCATGACGTCCATTTATTAAGAATTTGGTTTGCTGGACACAAATTATTGGTTAGTAGCAAAACTAAGCTTATGTTTTATAGCCTAAGCACAGAAATGACCCCGGATGTTAATGTTACATTCCATACATCAAATTACGGAAGGTACAACTTAATCAGTAATGCGTGTGCTGCTCTTAATTCTAGGGACTCTTTTGATACGAGCATCGCTTGTAACACCAATTGCTTTAAAATTGAAAATGTACATTATTTTAAATATCTGGGTGTAGTATTGGTTCTATAATTCGTGCGATTTGCTAAAGGATGGTGTAACTTGTATTATTCCATTGGAACATGTGTTGGAAAGCTACTGTCATTGTACGTCATTTCAGTATATGTTATTCATTTGAAGCGTAAACAGTTCTTCTTCATTACCTTAATATGAAGAAAACTGCTGCCGAAAGTCATCGTATTTTGGTGGAAGTTTATGGTGGACATGCGCTAGCTGAGCGAACGTGCCAAAAGTGGTTTGCACGATTTGAAAGTGGTGATTTTGGCTTGGAAGACGATGAACGTCCTGGGCAGCCAAAAAAGTTTGAAGATGAGGAACTGGAAGCATTACTCTATGAAGATTGTTGCCAAACACAAGAAGAGCTCGCAGAATCTTTGGGTGTAACTCAAGCAGCCATTTCGAAAGGTTTAAAAGCAGCTGGATATATTCAAAAGCAGGGAAATTGGGTTCCACATGAACTCACTCCGAGAGACGTCGAAAGGCGGTTTTGCATATCCGAAATGCTGCTGGAACGCCACAAAAGGAAGTCATTTTTGCATCGGATTGTTACTGGTGATGAAAAATGGATCCATTACGACAACCCCAAATGCAAAAAATCATATGTGAAACCCGACCAACCAGCCAAATCAACGGCAAAGCCGAATATCCATGGCGCGAAGGTAATGCTCTGTATTTGGTGGGATCTGATGGGTGTGCTGTATTATGAGCTGCTAAAACCGGGTGAAACCATCAAAGAACAACGCTACCGAACACAATTGATCCGTTTGAAGAGAGCAGTGGCCGAAAAACGCCCGGAATATGCGACCAGACACGAGGCAATAATTTTCCATCATGACAACGCTCGGCCCCACGTTGCTGTTCCGGTTAAGAACTATTTGGAAAACAGTGGATCGGAAGTCTTACCCCCACCCGCCTTATAGCCCAGACCTTGCCCCTTCTGACTACCATTTGTTCCGGTCGATGCAGAACGCCCTCACTGAAATACGGTTCACATCAGAGCAAAATATCAAAAATTGGCTTGATTCATTATTGGCTGCCAAGCCGGCGCAGTTCTTTTGGGATGGGATCCACAAATTGCCAGAAAGATGCGAAAAAGTCATAGCTTCAGATGGTCAATATCTTGAATAATACTATTGTACATGTTTTTCTTAAATAAAAAAAACCTCACGTACCGTAATTTGAGTTGGTCTGAGCAGATTTTAAGTGTGAAGTGTTATCTTCTTTCCACCATTCGTTGTTTTTATCGCCTAAGAATGTTTTGTTCCAATAACAGTCTAAAAACAATATACTACGGGATTTTCAATTCTAAATTACAGTATGGAATAAGCTGTTGGTTCTACGCATATCTTAGTAAAATTCAGCAGCTAATTGTGCTGCAAAAGTCTGTAACTCTTCTCGTCTAGCTCATTCCAAGGAGTTATTTAGGCGTATGAGAATTCTCCCAGTGCAACATCTTTTCTATTACAAGATACTTAAAATTTTCTTTCTGAGAGGTGGATACCTGCAAAGTCCAATATCTGACGCATATATCTTATGAAGCAATTCCCACTCATTTGTTCCAATCCCTGCCTTTCGTACTACAAGCTTTAGAAATTCTTACTCCATTATATCATGCAAGTTATTTAACAAATTCCCTATTGCCGTACGAATCATAACAACCCTGTCCTCTTTTTTGAAAAAGATAAAATGGTGGCTTCTTGGTTTCGAACACAATAATATTGAGATTTTGTTGCGCTATATTGTTTAGTTACTTTTTGTTTTTTCTTTTGTTTTTCGCCATGAATTTTGCCATTAATGATTAATTTTTCTGAATTACTTTCTTTACTTTTTCCTCCAATTACTATTCAATTTGTTTTTATATGAATTATTAACTTCGAAGTGGCATTAGCTCCATTTTTTCTTTCATACGAGTAGAATAAAAAACCCACTAACTTATTCTCTTTTATTTTTTAAGCTAAGTTTCCAATAAAAATGTATGTACATATACGTTATACAATATTATAAAATGAGAATAAAGAATACATTAAAAAAAAACAAAAACCATTTCGGAAAATCAAGATTCCACAGTTCCACATACGGCAATACTGTTGCATCTTGTTAATCATAATTTGGAGCATGCTTGGGATTTCTGCGGAAATTACGATGTCGTCGGCGTAGAGTAAGAGTTTTATAGGAAATCCTTCAAGAGGCAACTCGCCCGGAAGAAATTCAACTAGATCATCCAAAAACATTGAAAACAGTAGAGGACTCAAAAGACATCCCTGCTTTACTCCAAAGTTTGTTTGGAACCGATTAGACAAGATATTCCCGTCCCACATCGCCGATGTATTGCCTTCATAAAATTGTTGCAGAACCTTTAGAACTTTTGTTGAGACTCCTATGTTGCTAAGTTTAAGAAATACTGATCTTCTATGGATGGAGTCAAAAGCCGCCTTAAAGTCTACAAAGAAAGCGTATAGTTTTTTTTTCCTCGGTCCAAGTAAATTCGAGCGATGTTGTCAATCGTGGAGTACTCCTTACGGAACCCGGCTTGAAACTCGCTTAGCAGGTCGTTTTCACATATCCAGGTTGTTAAGCGCTCCAAGATGACTCCTGGTAACAGCATTTAGAAACGAAATCCCTCTACAGTTGGATGGATCATTTGAATCTGCTTTCTTGAGAATCGGAAAAATTATACTTTATCTTCCCCAGGAGCCTTATTCAGGCGGCATCTGTCTGCAACTTTTTCAACATGTGTTTCTAGACGAATTGCAAAATTTTTTAAGTGATGAAAAATCGATTAACCTTGTTGTTTTAGGCGATTTCAATCTGGATTTGCTAAACGCTATTCCTGTGTTAAATTTATATCTTGCGCTTATGGCAGAGCATGGTTTAACCTCTTTAATGAATGATATTACTAGACCAATAGCAGGTACTTGCATTGACCATGTATTTGCTCGATTTTTAAGAATTAGTCCTAATGCTTACATTGGTATCAATCTCGATCTTCAAATATCTGATCATTGTATGACTGGTGTAATTTTTAATAGCTTGGAAAGTAGAAAAGAAAAAAAGCATAATTTTCCAAGAAAGTTGAATAAGATTAACTACGAGCTGCTGAATAATTTACTGCGTTTCGAAAATTGAGAAGAGGTGTATACTCAAGATAATGTATCTACGGCTGTTAATTTATTTTTGACGATATTAAATAATTATATAAGCTCAGTTAGCTATGTCACTATCCCTAAAAAGTCAGATTTCAGGCTAAAGCCTTGGATTAGCTAGTTACTTCTTAGGAAAATTAGGCAAAGACACAAATTATGGAAAAAGTGCCTTAAACATCCACAGAACGCTAGTCTAAAGCGTCGCTATAACCGTATGTGTCGAATAATAAATAATGAAGTACGAAAATGCCGCGATGATTCCTATCACAATCTTAAACAAGAATGGAAAGTGATCAATAAAATTATGAATCGACGTGTAACCAAGCAAAATAATTCTTTTGTCTTAAAAAATGGGAATATTAATGTTTCAGAACCCACAGAAATAGCAAACGAATTTAACAAATACTTTGCTTCAATTGGGCAACATTCTTTTCAAACAAATAATTTTAACATTTGCAATTATTGTTATCCTAAACCCAGGCTTACAGATATTAGTTTTGAAAGGGATAGCTTCTTTTTCGAACCAATTTCTGGGGTTGAGATTTTGAGGACCATCCACTCCTTAAATAGCTCCAACTCCTGTGGCAGCGATAGTATTTCCAATGTTATACTTAAAAATATTTCCTTCAATATTGTTGATATTTTGGAGCATATTTTCATTTTGAGTATCCTGTCCGGATGTTTTGGTGGAGTTTTAAATTGTGCTATTGTTATTCCTCTCTTTAAAAAAGGAAGCAAACATGAAAAAAGGAACTATAGACCAATTTCACTGTTGTCTTCTATCAGTAAAGTTTTTGAGAAATGCGTAAAGAAAAGAGTGTTAGAGTATCTGAACAAAATAAAATTCTTCAGTCCAATGCAATTTGGGTTTAGAGCAGGGCTATCTACTGAAGACGCCGTTTTAGATTTTTGCTCCATTATACAGAATGGTTTGAATGAAAAAAGATCTTGTGCTGGAATTTTTGTTGATATAACAAAAGCGTTTGATATGGTTGACCATAATATTCTTCTAAACAAGCTATATAATATAGGTTTCCGTGGTTCGATACATAGTTGGTTTATGTCCTACCTAAAAGACAGAAAACAAAAAGTGAAAATCGAATCCAGCCTAAGTAACTTTATGGTTATCAACCTTGGTGTCCCTCAGGGCTCGGTCCTTGGACCTATATTATTTCTCATATATGTCAACTCCTTGTTTACCCAGCCATTTGTAGGAAAAGTCAGGGCTTTTGCAGATGACCTTGGGATCGCATATGATTCCGCCAATCCCTTAAACTTAGTGGCTGATATAAACCATGATGTTGAATTGCTAAGATTTTGGTTCACGGAGCATAAGCTAATAGTAAGCGATAAGACAAAACTTATGTTTTTCAGTCTTACCACGCACGAGTCTCCAGATATTGAGGTCGTATTCCATGCTTCCAAATGTGCAAGGTTTAACATGTTTCACATTCCATCTTCTGTCCAATGCTCTAAAATGTCTTTCGACGTGAATATTCCCTGCCAGGACAGTTGCTTTCAAATTGAAAATGTAAACAATTTTAAATACCTAGGTGTTATTATTGACCGAAATTTAGGTTGGTCTAACCATATTTTAAGTTTAAAGCAATATCTGTTATGTACCGTTCGCTCATTTTACCATCTAAAGAATTTTTTTCCTTTTAATACTCTAAAATCAATTTATTATGGGATATTTCTGTCGAAATTGCAGTACGGTATAGGATGTTGGGGAAGTGCTTACCTGAGTAAAATTCAGCCATTGATCGTTCTACAGAAGTGTGTCATACGGAAGATCTGTGGTTCTTCTCATCTGGCCCACTCCATGGAATTATTTAGAGACATGCAAATCCTACCAGTTAAGCATCTGTTTTATTTTAAGGTCTTAAAAATATTTTTCATCCGAGGTGATTATATGCAGAGTCCGATTTCTAACGCTTACAACTTGAGGAGCCATCAACAATCTCTTGTCGCTATTCCTGCTTTTCATACCACCTGCTACAGAAATTCATATTCTATTCTATCTTGCAAATTATTCAATAGTCTCCCTGTAGATACGAAATTCGTAGGTAATTTGCGTACTTTCATGAAAAGAGTTAAACAATGGCTTTTTAGCTACAATCAGAACGAAATCGAGATTTTGCTACACTACATTGACTAATAGCTTTTAATGTACTCTAAACAAATTTTCCTTATGAAATGCTTTTCCTTTTTGCATCTAGAATAAAATGGTTCTTATTTTTTCTCTTTTTCTTATTGTTCACCCCACTGTTAATAGTTTAATATAAAGTGACATTTGCCTCTATTTATGTTATTTAATACAAAATGTCACTAACTATTCTCGTATTTTAAGCTGCAACATACTTGTGTTATTTTTTTAGAAATTATTTGTAAATTGTAAAACGAGGATAATGATAAATAAATAAATAAATAAATAAACTTCCTGTAGGGTTGTGGGGGAAGTCTAAGGTGTTTACTTCGGAATACGGCAGTGCAAATTGTATTTCATTCCGGTCCACTGGTGGATTCCAAGTATTGCCTATCGCTAGCTACAACTTTTTCCCATCTTTCGGGTAGAGCTCGAATACCGTTTCGGTAAAAGTGTTCATCTTTTGAGGCTAACCACGAATCATGCCATTTTTTGATGTCTTCATATGAGCGGAACTGCTAATCAGCCAGACCATATGCCATCGAATGGAACAAGTAATAATCGAACGGCGCAATATCTGGAGAATATGGCGGGTGGGGTAGGACTTCCTATTTGAGCGTTTCCAGATAGGTTTGAACGGGTTTGGCAACCTGAGGCCGAGCGTTGTCATGCTGTAGAATCACTTTTTCATGGCTCTGCTCGTATTGTGGCCGTTTTTCGCATGCAATCACTTGAAAATGCCTTGGCGGGTAACTCCTAATGCTGAAGCAAGCTCTTCTTGTAAATGATACGGGGGGCCCCGCCCAATTATCAAGGCTTCGCCCATCAATGACGTTGTCTAATAAAAAGCGGGGGCAGAGCATATTACTGGTCTTATCGTAAACATCTTCAGATAACAGCCTCCGAATGGTTGCTACGATTTGACCAGTAACAAGTTACCGGTCATAGGTCTTGTTGGCAGCTGGACCACCGGTAGTCCATATCAGTGATATATATTTGGTCTAAAGAAAACTAAGAAACTTAGTAAGACAAACACAACCTTTCGTGGATATGTTTTATTACAGAATGCTCGAGTATTGTACAAGTAAATACATTCTAAGTATGAACTAGTGATAACAGAGCATAGTTTATGCAAATAACATATAGTGTACATGAGATGTAACAATGAAATAAATGATACACTAAGCATACCCATAATAATATATACATAATAAGCAAATACATAACATCACTTCCCTTTTAAATAATTGTTTTAAATAAAATCGTGTTTAATTAAATTCATTAAGTTATAGTTCTACGAAATTCAAATGTCTGATTTTATTATAATATAAATTCATATCCAACTTAGTTAAATTTTTCATATGATAATCTAATTGGCGGACGTCGTGCTCTTTCTGTTCTTCTTGGTATGAGTTCTGTATATTTATGGTTTTCAACTACAGGCTCTAGTGTATCAGTTTTTGTTTCCAAACTAATTTTTGAATTATCGTCTTGTTGTTTGTCGTAAAATACAGGAGGATAAGAAGGCATACTTGTTGGGGTTTTTCAAGTTGTTGACTCAGGAGTTTGAATAACTTGTTTTTCTAAGCACGGACGCATTTGATGTTGATGAGCGATTCGGATGTTATTTTCATACTTCAAAAGATATCGATTCCCGCTTATACTCGTACCTTGAAGAACTGTAGCTTTTCCCCATGTTTTTGAAATTCGCAACCACACCTTCTCTCCAATAGTGTAAATAAATTTTTTGCAAGATGATCTGTCCATATTCTTGGTTTCAGGATTAGTATTTTGTCCAAATGTTGGTTGCATTTGATGCAAAATTGTTCGTGGCGTGGACTTAAAAAGGTACTCAGTTGGACACTTTGTTGTTGAAGGACATGGCGAATCTCTGTAAAGGAATAAAAATTCAGCAATGGTAGATTCTACTTCATGTTGTGAATACTGTTTTCCCTCAACAAATTTCTTTTTAAAATTTTTTTTGCACCACCTGTACTAATCTTTCAGCTAAGCCATTCGCTTCTGGATAATATGGAGGACTTTTGAGAGCTTCTATTCCTCTGCTTCTCAAGAACCGAATAAAACGATCCGATGTAAATGGTGGACCGTTATCAGAAACTAGTTGCTCTGGTAATCCAAATATTGAGAACAACCGGTTTAGCTTCAAAATAACAGCATCAGCTGTGGTAGAGGTCATATAATTGACATATATCCATTTGGATGTAGCATCAACGACCAATAAAAATGTTTTTCCAACGAAGAAAAAAAATCGATATGTATTCGAACCCAACCAACCTAAAAAAGACTTTTCGTGGTTGTTGGGGTACATTCTGTGCATATTTCTGAGATGTCCTCATCAATTTTGGGCCACCAGCAGATTGATCTAGCTAAAAGTTTCATTTTGACAATTCCAGGGTGCTCTTGATGTAACAGCTGTAGGATTTCAGAACGTAGAGACGTTGGAACAAGGACTCGAATTCCATATATAATACATTCTTGTTCGACTGATAATGAATATCTTCGAATAAAGTATGGCTTTAAAATGCGATCTTTTATATAATCTGGCCAACCTTTCCTTACTAATTCTAACACCTTGCACAAAACCGGATCTCTCTTCGTATGATACGCGATATCTTCATACGATAAAGGTACATGTTCATTCTGATTAAATGAATTAATTAGTTGTCCGTCATTTCATTTGTCCGACTCTTTTTCAGTGGCAGTCGCGACATAGCATCTGGACCTGACATTTCCTGACCTTTCTTATACCTTATCTCATAGTCAAAACCCGACAATAACAAGGACCATCTCTGAAGGCGACTTGCTGCACTGACTGTTATTCCTTTTCTGACATCAACGATTATTTTCAACGGCTGATGATCTGTGTAAAGGATAAACTTTTAACAAGTGCTTCTTTTTCTACTTGAGAGTAGTTTTTCTCTGCTGAATTTAAAGTTGCAGACGCAAAAACTATAGGACATTCTTTGCCTTCTCTTATTTGACTAAGTACAGCCCCTACACCTTCCTTACTAGCATCACAAGATAGAATTAGCTGCTCAGAAGGATTGTAATGTTGCAAAAGTGTTTCTTCGCTCAGAACTTCTTTACTTTTTGTGAAAGCATCCTGACAAGAAGAATCCCAGACAAAAGCTGTTCCACAGCTCGTGAGCTTATACAGTGGCGCTAACAAGGACGACTGCATTGGAAGGAATTTTCAATAATAATTTAGAAGTCCTAAATACGACTTAAGTTGGGTGATATTTTCAGGAATTGGTGCATTCCTAATGGCTTCTATTTTACTTGGACTTGGCTTTATACCCGCCTTCATAATTAAATGACCTAGGTATTCAACTTCCGTTTTGAAAAATTGGCATTTGTTAAAATTGATTTTGACATTATATTTCTCAAAGGTTGATAAGACACGGTTCAAATTACGAACACATTCTTCGAAAGTGCTTCCCTTAATAAAAACATCATCGATATAGCATAGCGAATCGGTCCCTCTTAAAATCTCATCCATTGTCTTTTGAAAAATACATGGTGCACTCTTCAGGCCATATGTTAACCTATTATATCGCATTAAGCCTAGATGGGTATTTACTGTAAAAAGTTCTTGTGATTCTGGTGCTCTCTCCAGCTGCTGAAACGCTCCAGTAAGATCAAGAACGCAGAATACTGCGCCTTTCTCCAAAGATGCTAACATATCATCCACATTTGGAATTGGATAATGTTCCATATCAGTGACTTTGTTCAAAGAAACCTTAAAATCTGCCCACAGATGTATATCCCAGTTCTTTTTGACTACAACAACAAGTGGACTGGCCCATTTGCTGAACTTTACTGGAGTGAGTATACCATTTACCTGAAGACGACGAAGCTCACATTCTACTTTGTTCCTAAGGGAATAAGGAACTGGATATGCTTTACAAAAAATTGCCAATGCATTTTCCTTCAGTGCTACTGATGCTGTGTAACCTTTAATTATAGTAGACTCTTTTGAAAATACTGACGAATACGTACTTCGTAAATTTTCTACGACTTTATCAACTAAGACCGATGACTGTTCTATAAGATTTACTTGTGTTGATGGCTGACTAAAAAAACCTTTCCAACTAGGAAAAAAGACGTCTAACCATTTCCTTCCGATTAAAGTTACAATCCAAAACTTTTGACATTGTTCCCCACATGACTCTAACGGTTTTCTTTCCAAGAATTTTTAGATTCTCTCCTGTCACAGAACTCAATTTTCCTATAAATTTCTTTAAATCACTTTTATCAAAATTTGTCTCAAATATGTGACTTGACATGACTGTAGCACAAGCTCCTGTGTCGATTTCCACCTCAAAAGAACGACCATCTATCCTAATTCTCAACAACAAGGAACTTATTTTGCTGACCCTTAAGCTCTCCACATTAGGTGCAATTGTTGTATCAGAAATAATTGAAACTTGCTTACCAGGTTGACTGTCAATCGTATTAATGTAGTCAAGTGTGTCTTCTGTATACTCCTTAGACGATTCCGTAATATCTTCGACTTTCTTCACATTTCTTGAAGTTTTCCCTTTATAAGACTCTTTTTTGCAGACTTTTGAAGTATGTCCCTTTTTATTGCATGTGTAACATGTCCACTCTTGTGCAGGGCAAGTCTTTGGGTTGTTCTTGCTACGGCAGAACATATACTAAAATTGGAACGATACAGAGAAGATTAGCATGGCCCCTGCGCAAGGATGACACGCAAAATCGGGAAGCGTTCCACATTTTTTACCACGATATCGACATACGACTAACGAAGACCTGTTCCGCAATCCTACTATTGACGCAATGCACCGACAGAAAAGTAGACTTCTGACAAGACTCAAAAACTTGTACAGACAGTTTACTGACAGACAAGACCCGGAGATTAGGACACTGAAGTCGTCGATTAAAAATATTCAAACGTTAATAAAAGAGAATTACAGAATTTCTGTAAGTTCGTATTGGAACAACAGGATTCGGGCTGTAAACACCAGCAACCCGAATATGTTCCCGCAAATAAATAAAATATTTCGGAGAAAAAATCAAAACGACCTTCAGTGTCTTAAAATAGCGCGGACAACAGACAACGAACGGTTACTGACAATAGCAGGTATTGATCCAAATGAGGCCGCTGATGATGATGGCTTCTTTGTGATCGAGGATCCACAGGAGAAAGTTGAGGCCATAGGGGCGACGTTCCAGGAAATATACAAGGCCACTGATACCATTGGACCTAATTATGACCTGGATAATCGCGTCTTGGTGCATGACTTCTACATTCGAAATGAAGTAGAGAACTGGCGATCCGAGGGCTCTGGTTTCACCCGGTTGAGCGAGAGGGTGACCTACCTCCGTTCATTTCGAAGAAAGAGCTCCATGAGATCTTCGACACAATCAGGGCTAAGAAATCAGTGGGGACCGATGGTATTCCGAACATCGTGCTTCGACATCTTCCTCTAGAAGCGGTGGACATTTACACCACCCTGTTTAATAATGCAATGAATAATGCACATTATCCAGCGCATTGGAAAACGGCAGTGGTTCAACCTATCCCCAAGAAGGGAAAGGATATATCCAATCCGGCGAATCTCCGGTCGATAAGTCTCCTTCCGAATATCAGTAAGGTGTTTGAAAAAGTAATCAATAGAGCTCTGTCTAGGTGGGTTAATGACAAACATATAGTTCCGGATAATCAATTCGGTTTTAAGGCGGGACATGATATCTCACATGCTGCGTCTAAACTGGTGTCCGATATCCAATGGAATAAAGGCAAAAACCAATGTACGGGTGCCTGCCTTGTTGACTTGGAGAAGGCCTTCGACACCGTATGGTTAGAGGGTCTTTTCTATAAGCTGACTAGGCTGGGGATCAGTACACCACTCTTGTACATTCTTTATAATATGCTAACCAACAGACAGTTCATCGTGAAAAATGGCGATGTGACTTCTGTTGGAATATTTTAAATTAAAAATGGTCTTCAGCAAGGCGCGGTCAATTCGCCGATCCTAGTCAACATTTATACAAGCGACTTGATAGGTTCACTTCCTCATACTATTGCGTACGCAGACGATTTGATAGCGTACAGAACAGGTCCAAGAATCGAGGTCATTAATACTCTCTTGCAGCGTGACTTCGATAAGATAAGACGATTTTGCGATGACTGGAAGTTGAAAATCAACTTTCAGAAGTCGGAAACCATTCTCTTTAGGACGCCGTTGTCTAGAGCCCCTAGGGATACCAGAAAAAATTGGCGAAAGTTCTCGATCATTGGACAACACGAACAGCCTCTTGCCTGTCGAAATGTAGTCAGATACCTTGGGATCTGGCTAGATCAGTTTCTGTATTTTGACAAAAATGTAGATGCTGCTCTGGCCAGAGCTAAAGGTGCTTTTGCCCTTACAAAGAGACTGTTTTATAGCAGCCAACTCGATGCGAGGGTAAAGGTAATCTGCTACATGGCCCTTATCAGGCCCATGCTGGTATTTGGTTGTCCCGTGTGGTTCAATGTGCGAGCAAGCTTAATGGAAAAGATTCGGGTGTTTGAGAGGGCTTGCCTTAGGGCTTGCCTTCGCTTGTACAGAACACCAGAGTCGGAGTACAAAAAATTTTATCGTAATGAGGTCCTTTACAACAGGGCGAACCTAATACGAGTGGACAACTTCGTAATTAAGCTGACTCGAAGACACATTGCAAGAGCAATGACCTCGACGAATAACCTGATATCTGGGGCTTACTACCCCAATTACCTTTACCACGAGAGTGTGCGCTCTGATGGCTTCGTTCCACCGGAAGCATTCCTCTACCTAGATCAGATAGGGTTGATCCAGGATAGATCAGCGGTCCCGTTAATCTTCCATGTCGCTCGGAAAGCTGGGGACAGGCGTCTCAACTACAACAGAGACGTCGCACACGGCAGTGTGGATCTTCTCAGGTTCAGTAGGGCGGTGGGGAATCGCGATAAGAGGGATGTCGTTCCACAGCACCAGCATTTCTGGTGGTTGAATGATGGAGAAAATGCTTCGTCGTTGTTTCCGTCAATTACGGACCAGCCTCACTAATGAGGCAGAGCTGACCAGTCTATTTGCTCTGTGAATAGCGATGGCCAGCTTGCATAGGTTTCGGTTAGCATTTAAGAAACGCATATATATATTGGTATATACATAGATATATACTAGTATATGTATGTCATTGTGTAAAATGTCTATATGTATCTATGTGTGTATTGTATAGGTAGGTTAGTTAGACTAAGGTTTATTTTAAGTTAGATATTAAGTTTTTATAAAAAATAAAAATTTATGTCCATATGCTAAGTTTTTTGTTAAATTCTTTTCTTAGCCTTAAGCATAGAAAATAAGTATTAATAAATAAAATGTTAACAAAGTCGAAAGACATAGATATAACTATTTAGAGTAGCTTAGAGTGCCTGTGTGGGGCCAGTAAGTTAATATAAAACTGTTAAGTAATTTTAAGCTAGCATTTAAGCATTTTTTGTTAGTATGTAAGAGTTAATGATTTAGAAAATAAAAATGCATTTAAAACTAAAAACTAAAAAACAAGTCTTTGGGTTGTGTTGACGCCCACATCTATAACATGATGAAGACTCGGATTTTCTATTGTGAAAGTTAGAATTGAAGTGAGGTTTTTCAAAATTTTTATTAGAACGGTACTTAGCTTTCTTCTCAAATGATTTGACTGCAAAAACGGTGTCATCACTGTGCATTGCCTTCATTCCTGTCAAGGCAACTTCCATGCTTATAGCCTTTGTACACTCTGTTTCAAATGTAATGTCCTCCTCCGAGAGCAATCGCTTTTGTATATTTTCATTATATAATCCGCAAATAAGTCGATCACGTAAAGCCTCTGATAAAAAATGTCCAAACTCACATGGTCTGGCTAATTGTTTCAACTGATTCACATATTCACTAATGGTTTCTGTTGCTTTCTGATCTCTTTTATTAAATTTAAATCTTTCTAAAATCACTGTACGTTTCGGGTTGAAATAATTTTGCAACAATATTTTACATGCTTGGAAAGTTTTCTCCATAGGTGAACTAGGCATGCAAAAATTTTTCAAAACACTATATGTCTCGCCACCAATTAATATTACAAGCAACGGCAATTTTTTGTCATCTTGAATAACATTGACTACGAATAGTTGTTCTAATCGCTCGCAATAGGTATTGAAATCGTTCTTTGATTGATCGAACGGTTCAATATTTCCTATCAGTGCCATGATGCGTGTATCCACCGTAAATTGACTACGACTGTTCTTAATATGTATAATGATGGATTATGACTGTGGTTGGATTTAAAAAAAAAAAAAAAACCGATTAAACTCGTTCAACTTGTTTTTTTTTTTTTTTTTTGAGTTCTTCGGGCCTGAATTATTGAGGTCGGCCACCTTGTGGGAGTGTCATGGTGGCTGTGGTTTAAACCCAAATCGCGGGAACGGGTTTTCCTTTTGGTTTGACCCATTGTAGAGTAGCAAATAAGTACTGGGTGCTGTGACCCTAATAACAGTAAGAGGTTTTAGGTCGGCCTCGACTCATACCAAGTGTGGAACTTGTGCCTACAACACAGTTCCGAATTGGTATCAAAGAATTGACGGAGAGCGATGGCAAGGCGTATCCTTGCTATCTATGGATGTATGGGCATCTCGTAAACATAAGGTCTACATGACAGGTGGTTTACGTTAAAAATCATGAGACGTTCTGTGTATGGTACGGATGCAGAGTTTTCGAAGGTTTTTCGCATTCCTTGACGCGGACGGTTGTCAACATCGAAATTAGCGTCTTTGAAGTGACGGAACCAATCATGGCACGTTGTTTCACTTAGAGCAGCATCTTTGTAAGCTTTGTAAACTTTTTAGAGCTCTCGTTGCGCTTCAACCGCCGTTTTCTTCGAATGAAAGAAGAAAATCAACGCAAATGACGATTATTTGGCATGAAATCAGATATTTTCGCACAACCAAAAGCATATGACGCCGGTTTGTTTACCATATGTCGTGCATGACGTTTTGGATATGTCAAAATCGACCAGCACTTACTGCTGCAGCCATCTATTGACGCCTATTGAGAACTTACTCGTAGTTGCGCTCCTAATATACCTTTTATAGGTAGTGTAAGGCATCGCTAGCTCTCTTATGTAGCAGATTTGATGATTACCCTAATCAGTCTTGACCCGCTGGTAATCGGTAATTTCAATGAGATGACATGAAGGAGTCTAGTTCTGGCCGTGGATATGTGAAATTATTTTAAAGAGGTTACCATCTGCGTGAAAAAATAGAGCGCGAAATCATCTTCCTGATACCTCCACAAAGGATACCTTTTTACGTTTTTCAGTTTCATGTAGAGTACATATCTTTGTAATTTTCCAAAGTTACATTATAAGTTTGCTCTTTGCGTTGGTTGGATTATCTCATTCATCCATTCCCTTTATCACGAAATCCATTTTTCCACTCGTGGAACTAAAAAAGTTATTAATTTTCACGTCTTAACTTACCACTTAGCACATTTTAAAGGAAAACTATTTTAAGAAGCTTTCAAGCAACAGCCTTGCCTGAGATTATAGTGCCTTAAGCCAGAGTAAAACTTATACAATTACTCTGCGCGAACCGCTGTAACTCTTAGTTTTCTTCATTGCTTGTATCCACGTCATTTTTAGCGCTATCGAAGGTAACAGCTCATTGTTAAAACATGCCAGCAAAACTATTTTCATTTCTTACAAATTAAATATCTAAAAAAAGAACACACAACCTTTCTATTCATTATCTGTTCCGTATAAGACAAAACATAGAAAAGTACGCGCTCACTTACTCAAAACAACAAAAGTGACTGTAAAGGTATCCTTTTGGGTAGAGAGTATAGAAAGAGTGTTGGAAGTTTTCCAAGAATCCAAACACAAAAGAAGGCATTGCCGACTGGATCCTTAGGATATGCTCATGTACTCATCCTTGTATTACAAACAACTTTATGACGTTCATACTGAAAAAGACGTCATTACGTATGTATCCTTGGCATCCTTGATTGAATGTAAACATTGGTGAGTGGATACACAAATATGTGGATACTCATTCTGTGTGTTTTTTTTTTTTTTTTTTTTTGTTTTGAAGGGGGGAAAACCAAACATTTGCAACAAAATCGTGTTAAACTGGCAATATATAGGTCCTTCCAGGTACTGTCACTGCTTTCATGTGGATGTATGTAAATGGAATTGTGACTGCAACAAACTCGTCACTGTAGACTGTTAGTGCGGGGGCAAGGGCACTTTGTACATCTCGTGCTACTATGGGTAATGTAACGTCGTGATATTATTTAAACAAACACAGGAACAGGTGTACAATTCAGTATCATGATAGGATATTTCGTTTGCAGTTGCTTAAAGCAGAAAGCCTCCTCTCTGCCAATTTTAAACCTTCTCTCGGGCAAATGAAACTCTTGGATGTGCAGGAGTATTCCAACTTTTATACTCTGCGAACGAAACTGATTTCCTGCAGGGAATCATTTGAAATGTTAACGAGTTTTAATGAGAAATCATTCAAAAGGTCCTTCCTTGGACTGAGTTTGAGTACCAATTCTGAAAGCATCAGGATTTGGAATTTGGAACTGGCATGGCTAGAGGGTGTTATTGGGAAGTTTCTCTAAGCACTAGGGATAGATCCATGATTGCTATTGAATCCTGTATTAATTTAAGCATGTGGCCTGCAATTATACATGCTGTATAAAACCATACTCAGTTACATATATGTAACATTTTGGGTGGACATACATGGGAATATTTATATAAGGGCTCGTGTACGCAATAAATCCAACAGAGGAACTTCTGGGACACTGTTGAGAGTTTGTTGGACAGAATTAAAATTATTGATTAAACGCCCTCAGCAACAAATAAATTTATCACACATAGAGGACTGAGAATGACACAAATACTGGTGCGTAGGTACCTATATGTGTGTATGTATGTACATATGGATGCGTATTAAAATTTCTACGGTTGTACGTTTATAAAGTTCAGTTCACGTGTGCAATTCGTTGTGAATGACATGAAGTCCATTTTATTCATCGACGAAAAATTTCAATCAAACAAGTACGAGTACAATAGTATCCTTCTGTTAAGCTAATTCGTCTACTTAATACGTCAGAGTTCTCTTTCACCGAACTTCCGGTTTCTTGGGCTCTTCCTGCTCTGTGTAAAATCACAGGATTTCATTGTTCTCACACCTAATGTGAAGACCTGTAGGTAAGCAAAAGCTGCCTTTGAAGCAGATTTAAGTATAAGAGGAATGATTAGCTTATTGACAATTAACTTGAGCAATTCTTCGACGTTTTCTAAGATTTGCGGGCTATCAAGTAATCAGTTTTCTTTCTACATACATCCCTCGGGTCACTCTGATCTGAAAATATCTTCTTTTTTTTATAATTTGCGCTCGCTCAAAGGATTTAAGCATCCTAAAAAGGTTTGCACACAGCGCGGGCGAAGGAAAATCAGGGAGGATGAAAAGAGAGGTGCCAGTGAATGTTGGTTTTAAATGTTTGAAGGTTATAATGACTTGGAAATAAAGAGCTAGGCAGGGCATTCCATAAGCGAGCTATACGGCTTAGGAACGAATCACGATATTTTAGAGTATGTCCGAAAGTGGGCTTGAGGATATACTGATGAGCATTCATAGCGAAACGGGTGTTACGGTTAAAAGTTTGGCGATTTCTATGGGGCACTGATAGTGGAAATAGCGATAAAACAAATTGAGACAATCGACATGACGTCGGTGTTCGAGGGTGTCCATTGTTTGAGTGATATTGGTATCATCTATGAGTTTTATCGCACAGTTTTGAATCCTATCTAGCAGGTGCATTGTACTCCAATTTCGGGCGGATGAATGCCTTATATACTGATACCAGATCAGAAGGCGTGAAATATTTCTTACTTCGCTTGAGGAAACTTTGACATTTCACAGCATTTTCCACGACACCGAATAGGTGGTCATTCTAACGTAAATTTTCATTGACACACATACCGAGAATGGAAAGTTTATCGGTTTCGACGATGCAAGTGCCATTCATGGACAACGGCTGGGTATTCGAATTTCGCTTTAATGACAGCAGACAGCATTGAGTTTTGGAAGCATTAAATTCCACTCGGTTGATAGTTCCTCAATTGGCTATGCTGTTAAAATCGGAATTTAATGAGCTTAACATACGCTGCCATTCCCGTTCTACAGCCGAAGAGCAAAGACATGAGTCCGGGAACGAATATAAAAAGCAGAGAGTACTGTCATCAGCAAAGGAATATATTGGATTAGAAGTAGCAGACAAGAGATCATTAATGAAAATTAAAAAGAGTGTCGGATACAGAACGGAGCTCTGGGGCACTCCAGCACCTATTTTGTGAACATCAGACTTGAAATCATCCAACACAACTTCAATTGCACCTTCCGAAAGGTAATTTCTAATCCATTGAAGTAGAAAGTCATCGATCCCAAAAGCACGCATTTTCGACAAAAGAGCCTGATGCCAAACTCTGTCAAATGCCTTAGAAATACCAAGTGCAACTGTCTTGCTTTCGCCAGATTGATCTACGCTTTGGTTCCACTTTTCGGTGAGATATGCCATCAAATCACCAGTGGACCTGTTGCTACGAAAACCATATTGCCGGTCATTGAGAAGTGTTTCGAGATATTTTATGAGCTGACGGTTTATCAGCGTTGCCGTGACCTTGGAAAGAAGGGACGTAAGTGCTATGGGTCTGTAGGAGGAGAGAGAAGAAGATTCGCGTTTTTTAAGAACGGGCTGGACAAATGCTGTTTTCCATCTGCTGGGAATGAGTCCTTAAGAGTAGGAGATATACCATCTGGACCAGCGGATTTGTGTATTTTAAGATCTTTAAGAACTCTTGCTACTACACGAGTGCGGAAGTGGATTCACCCCATTGAAGATTTCAAGCATTCAAGAGTAGGCGGGCATAATCTGAAAGTGTTGAGCTGGCCGCAAGGTGTGTAGCAACAAGATTGGCCTGGTCCAAAGAGCTGACAGCTGGAATGCCAATGTAAACGAGCGTTGGGATGGAGCATGAGGCAGATTTTCTAATATTTTTGATGAGCGACCAAAAGCTTTAACTACCTTTAGGACAATGTAGCATTTTTTGCCTCAGTTTTTGTGGTATTGGAATTTTGCACGCTCAAGAAAGGCGTTGAATTCCTTCCTGGTTCGTTTGAACTTTTTTCGGTTTTCCTCTGTCGGATTGGTCTTGAAGGACCGAAAAAACATTTCTCTAGCTCTGACAGCCTCTTTGCAGCTCGAGTCGTACCATGCCTTTTCTTTTGGTTTGATACTCTTCATTCGATGATGGATAAAGGATCTCTTTCCAAAGAGAATAGTGTCTGTGATCATATCGGCAGCAGCATCCACGTCGTTATCGAGGAAACATAACGACCAGTTGTAATTCCTAAAGAAGCTGTTAAGTCCGCTCCAATTGGCTTTCTTGTATTGCCATACGGTTCTTTTAGGAATCACAGTGGTCCGACGAGCCTGGAGGGGATAGCACATTGATCTTGCATTTGTCATTGAGAAGTTAAAAACAAGTCCAGGATGTTGGCGGTATCACAATCAACGTCTGGTATTCGTGTGGGCTCATCTACAAGCTGGGCGAAGTTATTTTCCGCAGGGAAGATCTCAACATACCGTCCTTCGAGTGTTGTCCAGAATGTCGAAGACACCCAGGATTGTGTATATTGAAATCGCACGTAATAACGATTTTAGTATGAGGATACAGGGATACAATTCTTTGAATGGAGTCAGACAGCGCATCGAACTCGTTAAAGGTCGAATTGCTGTCCAGTTTGGGGCTTCTGTAAATAAAGCAGTAGTGGATAATATGCTTACGGAGATGGAATTTTAAACACATGAAATTGAATTCCGGATCGGAACAGAGACTACACTATGGTGGAGTTTGGTAAGCTACATCACTACGCACGTAAATGGCAAGACCGCGGTGAGAGAAGAATAGTGTCACTAGTTCGTAGTCAGGTAGCTTCAGATCAGAGTGATCTGAGATGTGTGGGCGGGGATCTACCGATCACTTTACGGACGTGGACGTACGCAGAAAAGTGATTACTTTTAAGCCCGCTATACCCACTCTTCTGTACCGAGTCATTACAAAAAAAAAGTCAAACAAAAAGAACACAAACGCCGACGATACAAAGCACAGCTGTGAAGTAAGGTGTTATGCCCTTCCAACAATAGGAAACAGCACCAACAAAATTCATACCCACAGCCCTCAATCCATCGGTTGTTACATACACTCAGTCACTGCATGCGAGTTATGTTAACTAGTTAGCCTGTAGACTTTTTAAAAAGTAAATAAAAATTCCACTAGTACGGATAGAAATTACAATATTTATATTTATTCTTGGTCTTTATGGATTGACAGTTGGCTAAAAACTAAACTTACATAAATGAATCTGAACTTGGTATGCTTGTGCCCATGTCTGACCGTGATACAGTGGGAGTGCAGTGCACCTAGCATTGTTTCAAGTTCAGCGTTTGGAAAAATGCATTTTTATATTTTCCCAAGCGTAAGCAAAAAATTATTATTTTTCCGGAAACCGATTCCGGGATTTATGTTTGCTTTGGGAGCGGATGTTGGGTTCATTGTGTTGGTGGTCGTTGTATTGGCGGTCGTTGACTCCAACATTACTCGCGAGTTATGTATGTACAAAACAAACAGAACCTATTTACAAAAGCAGTAAAAACGCTATGTCATGCCTTTTTCTACCTTGGTCTGCATGTGGTGTGTAAGTTACCGTACGGTAATTCATTCCTGATGGAGGCGTCAAAGAATAAAGACATTTAAAAAGTGTTCTCGTTTTCTTATTTTGTGTGTCATCTTAAGAGTGCTAAGTATACAGGAGTCGTCTGAAAAGTTTCCGAACAATAATACAAGATATTTTTTCTCAAAATTTGTAACTCTACACACTTCTTCCAGCGATGCTGCCATCTCTCTAGCCCGTCCAAATGGTACTTGGAGTTTTTCTCAGCAAAATAACTGTTCACGAAGGTGATTGCCTCCTCATTTGAGGAAAATCTCTGTCCTCCGAGCGCAGTTTTTAGATGAGGGAACACAAAGAAGTCGCTTGAGGCTAGGTCTGGTGAATAAGGCGGATGGTCAAGCAGTTCAAACCGTAATTCATGGATTTTCGCCATGGCAACCGCTGAGGTGTGAGACGGCGCGTTTTCTTGGTGAAACAAGATTTTCTTTTCTGCAAATGTGGCCGTTTTTCCGCAATTTCTGCCTTCAGCTTGGCAAGTAATGATGCGTAGTATGCTCCTGCAATGGTTTTTCCTTTTTGGAGATAATCGATTAAGATAACTCCTTTACTATCCCAAAAAACAGTCGCCATCACTTTCCCAGCCGAAAAAACAGTTTTTGCTTTTTTTGGAGCCGGCTCGCTCTTTGCAGTCCACTGTTTTGACTGAACTGGTGTATCCAAGTTTCATCTACAGTAATTAATCGGCGCCAAAACTCGGATTTATTGCGCCTAAACTGCGCCAATAGATCGTTGGAAATGTTCATTCGAACACGTTTTTGGTCTAACGTAAGCAAACGCGGCACCCAACGCGCGGACAGCTTTCTCATGCCTAAATCTGGATTTAATATGTAACAAACACGTTCTTTGGACATCTTCATAACCTCTACTATCTCTCTCACTTTAATTTGGCGGTCGTCTAACACCATTTGGTGAACTTTAGCAATGTTATCGTCAGTGGTTGCAGTTTTTGGACGTCCCGAAAGTTCATCATCTCCCAAGCTCTTACGGCCACGTTTAAATTCAGCTGGCCAAAATTTCAGTATGGAAAATGATGGTGCAGAGTCTCCATACACAGAGTCCAACTCATTTTTGATTTGCGTAGGCGTATTGCCTTTCAAAAACAAGAATTTAATAACAGCTCGATACTCCAACTTTTTTCCATTTTCACAAAAAACACTCAAACGACTGTCAACTAAAAACTGCGCTTGCAAAATGACTGAAACTTCGGTAAGTAACCGTCAAAAGATGCACAACTAGCATTCACTAGCCTTTATTGACGAGTGCCGCTATCTTTACCTTGCGGTCGGAAACTTTTCAGGCAACCCTCGTATATGTATACATATAGATATAACTCGCGCGGCTTTTTTATTTTTCCTTCCTCTACGCGAGGAACGAATTTGACAGTGCACTTGTCGATGCTCAGCTCGACACTGATATCTATTTAATTATCACCGCGGTATCGCGATACTTGCGTACGGTAGTGTAGTCTACTCTAGATGAAGATGACAGAGAATTCCGTCCCCCTGGCTTAGACGAAGTAAAGCTAGCAATGTCAACTTTGAAGTTTAATAAAGCTGCTGGAGCAGACGGATTTTTTACTAATCTATTTAAAGCAGCTGGAGATGACCTGCTTGGAAACATGCACCAGGTTCTGTATAAGATATGGTCAGATGAAAGCGTGCCCGAAGCATGGATTCTCAGCATCTTTGTCCGATCCATCAGAAAGAAGTTCTTTTTTACTGCGCCAACTACAGAGAAAGACATCTCCTAAACATCGCCTATAAGACGTTTACTGTCATATTATGTGAGCGTCTGAAACCATTCATGAAAAATCTGGTTGCTCCATACCAGTGGGGATCCAGGCCAAGAAAGTCCACCATCGCATCACTACAGATCTTGAGAAATACCCAGGAATTTGAAGTCGACACTCACCATCTATTTGTCAACTTGAAAGCAGTATTTGACATCCCTGTAAGGTTGTGTAGGATAACTATGGAGAACTTCGCTGCTCCGCATGGTCGGTGGTATATTAATCGAGACGTTCGATGACAAGAAAGGTTTCAGATAAGGCGACGATGTGAGGTTTTTAACATCGCACTGGAGAGAATCATGCAAACCTCACTGGCCAGCAAAAGAGAGACAATATTTTTTTAAGTTCGCACAATTACTTGCGATCCGTCAATGAAGCCTTCGTGAGTATCGGGGTGGAAGCGACCAATATGGTCTGACGGTAAACGAGGGTAAAATAAAGTATAAGTTGTCATCATTACCTTGACTCCCTGGCTACAAACAGCAACAACAGCAACAGCAGCAACAGCAACGCTGATGCGGAGAATTCAGACGCAGAATTATTCATGCCAATCCCCGTTTTTTTAGGCTCAGGTGGAAATTGGGTAACAGAGCACTCTCTTAAGAGCCCAAACGAGCTTTATACAATACCCTTTACATCCCGGTGCTACTACACCCTGACTGACTCGAACCAACTTCAGACTGCTATAATTTCCCAACCGTTCATGACAATGAGCTCAAATTTTGACACATGACAGATAATTTTATTATTTACAAGCCTTTTAAACGATTTGCGTCTCAGTTGTGTTGAAAAATTTTTATCCGCGATGGAATTCAAACGTGATAGTGTGATTGCTTTATATTTGGCTGGAAAACCACAAGTAGCTGTAGTTAGACCCCTCCAGCACCCCAACGTGAATAAATCATTTGTGTCTCGGACCATAGTTCGTTACCGTGATACCGTGATACTGGCAGCGTTGCAAAACGCCATGGAGGTGGTCATAAAAAAACAGCAACATCAGCAGAAACGGTTCGGAAAGTGAAGGCTCGAATTGAGCAAAATCCGCGTCGAAATGGAAGAAAAATGGCTCGTGAACTCAACATATCATTGGAACGGGAACAACACATACTGAAAAATGAGTTTGGGCTCAAGCCATTGAAGTTCCACAAAGCACACGATCTTACACCGCAACAGAAAACAGTTAGAGTCGAAAAAGGGAAGGAGTTGCTACGCTTGCACGAAAGTGGTGAGTTGCCGAATTTAATTTTTTCCGATGAGTCGCCATTTGTTATGGAGCAATATGTCAACAAACAAAATGACCGAGCTTACTTGCCAGAGAGGTCCTTCGAAAATTTACACCTTCGGGCGGCCACCAGAAAGCAGGCAGCACCGATGGTGATAGTTTGGGCCGCCATAACCGCCGATGGTCGCTCTCCGCTCGTATTTTTGGACCGTAGCGTCAAAATTAATGAGATCGTATTGAAGCTTTGGGCAAACAATCATTTCGGTCGGAGACCGTGGACATTTCAACAAGTCTAGGCATCGTCTCACAAAGCGCGCGTCAACCAAGATTGCTTAAAAAACAATGTTCCACACTTCATTTCTTCGACACAATGGATTGCAAATTCTCCGGATGCAAATCCGTTGGATTTCTCTGTCTGGGGTATTTTGAAGGCGAAGGTTGGCACTAAAAAATACCAAAGTTTGGATCACCTCAAACAAGCACTTCGACGGGAATGGGCCAAAATACCGCAAAGCCACTTGCGTGTAGCGTGCGAGTCAGTCACCCTGTATATGCATCAGAGCCTTGCTCCTTGTCGAAAGCAGATAAAGAAGCATTTGACCGTTTCGAGAAGAAGATACTGCGTGTGATTTTTGGTCACGTTTGGATTGACGCGGAATGGAGGTGGAAATTTAACCGCGAAGTATGCGGGCTCTACAGCGACATTGGTCTAGTCAGGCGTCTGCGGATTCAACGTCTGAAATGGCTGGGCGATGTTAAGCGAATCGCCATCAGAGCTTCGTCCGAATAATTCTTCGACTCTAACCCCGAAGGCAGCAGACTATGACCGCATCTAAGGTGGAAGGCGACCTCAAACAACTTGGAGTGCGGCACTCTAGGCAGTTGGCGAAAAATTTTGCGCGCTGAAGAGAGTTGTTGGATGAGGCCCAGATTCACACCTGACTGTAGTACGGCCTAAGTCAGTAAGAAAGTAGGACTTAAAATAGGGCCGGGGGATCAACTGTACATATATACAAAAATTGCCATGGAGCATACGGTTTCAGATTGAAAATAAAGAAAAACCCACGAAAACCGGCGTCAGTTGAGCAAATATATTGACACCACAGCATTTAGAACGGAGGTCAGCTTTAGGTACTCAGTTAATATAATGCTATAAAGCGAGAGAGAGCTCCGCGCAAAGTATGCGGGGCAACTTTGACGAAAAATGCAAGGGTAGTGGAAAACCTCTTCTTCGATGCTTCGAAAGGCCGGTTCCACCTAAATAAATAAAGGTGGCGGTTGGACTATAACACGAAAGCGAAGATAAGGATCAAAATGCAAGCCCTTCAAGAACGGACGACATAAGTACGAGTATACCAGAAATAGTGATACCGATGGAGTGCGTCTTGAGTTATGCTAAGAAAGTTGCAAAACAGGAGTAAGAAAGCAGCAGTTAAAGCACATGCGATAGCTCGTATCGGAAATAAAAGGAGGCACACTCATAATCTATAAGCAAGTGAAATGCAGTGTCGAAACATAAGGCAACGAGCTAATATTTTTAAAATTACGGCACAAAACCTTGCAAGGGATTAGGTCCCCGAAATACATATATTGAAGAAATGCACGGAAGCTTTCTTGTTATAGAGGGAAAGAGTATTTTAACGCGTTCCTTAACGTAGAATATCCGCGAAGAATGAATCCAGGGCATGCTGTGGAACCAGATCACATTTTCTCTAAAGTACGCGCAACAATCGGAAATTGGCTAACGATTGCTTTTAATAAAAATGATGAGGAGCAGTCGGAATAACAGCCTTCTTGTTCCACTATATGAAGGCAACAGGGACACGTGAAATTGCAACAGCTACCGAATGGTATACCATATTTTATGCCATAAATATTTGAAAGGTATCCAGATGGACGACAATGCAATAGAAAGTTCCATGGCATTTAATGCTGGTGTGTGGGAGGCAGGTCAATAAATAAAGTTTAAAGCCAACGCTGAAGAAATATCGTTAAGGTACACAGTGCCAGGTTTTCTACCGAAGCAGCATATTGATGTGCCCGGAATGACTTCTATTGCAAGCAAAGAAGTGTTAGAAAAAAACGGGTTATGAATTAATCATACCAAAACCGAATATCTGCGTTGCCGAACCTTTAAATCCAACTCCAGACTGCCATTTAGAAGGAGCCATCGTACCAAATTGCGAAATATTTAGATGTTGGCCTTTGTCGTTAACTGATAGTGGGAATGCTTCAAACTGATGACATCATCTAGGTTTACTATGTTCAATGAAGGTCGTCGGAAAACCTAAGTTCTAGGCGACCTTACACACTTTTGGCCTCAATAACGAGGTGTTCTTGAATTCAGAGGCCTGTAGAATGGTTGTAAGGTCAGCAACTTTAGCCAATCCACAAGCGATGTAGTGGCAATGCAGATACATGGGAGAAATATGTAATAGTAGATGATATTGTACGCATTACATATGTATTTCAACGGTTAATAAAAGAAGAAAATAATGTTTTCTTGATTACTACGTAAATACCACTGTCGATATGATAAACATTATTCTCTGCGGAATCGGATGCTCTATCATACATCGGATGAAGAGGGTCAATTCGAAAGAAAAGGTGTGGTATCGCAGGAGCTATAGGAGGGCTGTCAGGGTTGAATAACTGGTTTTTTGGTCTTCGACAGAGGAAAACATAAAAACTTCAACGAAACGCTTCTTAAACGTGTAAGAAACTTAACATCCATAACCAAGATTCGTGCACCACATGCTTCACTCGTCTGTTAATTGAAAAACAATCGAATGATTGATGACGTATTGTATGTATAACATGAAATGTAATTAATGACAGTTGTTCATACAATACTTCAAATATAATTTAAAGTTAAAAATATCTCTCGAAAAATATAAAAATATAATCTAAATATTGTTACAATTGTGAATTAGCCTAAAATTCATTTCTATGTGAAGTCCTTTTTGCAAGCTAAATTTCCTTTTGAAATTTCCTTCAAGAAAAATTGTTGTAACTGATTTTTTTTGGGGAAATGGTTGCTGGTACGAAGGAGTTTGAATGAGACCACAGCGAAATAAAGACCTTGAAACTAGAATTTTGAGAGTTTCTTTTTTTTAATTAGTTGAAGTCCCAAAAACCATTGTGGACATTTTTTGGTGCCGAAACCCGGGATTCACATTAATCCCCATCATACTTTTAAGTCATAAAAGTGTAATTTAAAAGATTTAATTTGCTTCACCTTACTCAACATCGATCATCGATCAACGATCATCAATCTACATCGAGGGAGAACAATTGGAGACAAATAACCAAGCGATTGCCACCCAAAGAATGAGTATAAAAAATCTTCTAAAATGTATGTATGCATCTCTGGACATTTGTAATTTAAAGCTGTAGAAATACTGTAATTTAAATATTCGATTCTGCATATGTAAAATAAATCTACATTTTAATTTATCCCATCATAATCTACGGGGCATTTGAAAGACATTTGAATGACATTTGAAAGACATCGACTTTTTCTTCTTTCTGCTTTGCATCGTCTTCGCAATCGCATTTCAATCGCAAAATAGTTGTTGCAAATTACCAAAAACAATTGCACTGGAATTCATTGCATTGGCATACAGAATTTTGTTGAAATTCTTTCACGGAAGAAAAGCTTTCAAATTTCCAAGTTGGTTTCTGGTTTGATCGTCGCTGCTTGTTGGAGTAATCTTTATCGTTGTTGAATCTGGTGCTCGCTATCATTTCATTTACTGTGGGTGAAAAACTTTTATTGTTGTTGCAGTTTTCGCTGTGGTCATCGCTTGGAGATAACATTTAGTTCATGCTGTTGAAATCGTTGGATTATTTTTTGAAAAAATTTAAATTACTCATCGTTGTTGCTGCTAATAAAATTCTCACGTTGTTGTTTTGGATTGCTAATCTTTCACTGGAAATTCTCTTAATAGTTGGACTGCAGTGTGTTCGTTGGATTTTCTTGGTTATTTTCGTTGGTTGAATAAATAGTTGGACGGTCAATATGATTGATCAAGATGAGAATGCTGCACAAGGTGGTGGAGAGAAGTCTGGAGGGGGGTTAGATAGTAATCAATTGCGAACATTGTCCGAATTAAAAGCGATTAGGTCTTCTACGAAAGGTAATATAACCAGATTAAAGAAGCTTATTAGTGGTAAAGGTTCGTCAATGTCGAGTGTAGAATTAGAATGTCGTTTGGGCATTATTGAATCCTACTTCAAACAAGGTTTGAATGTACAACTGTCGTTGGAAAAAATAAATATGCCTGAGGAGGAAAAGGCAAATCATAGAGCGGAATTAGAGGACGCCTATGTGTCGACGAAATCCATGATTCAATCAATGTTGTTAGAACAGCGAGGAAATACAATAGTTGGAGATGGTTTTAATTCATCGTTTATATCGCAGCAGCCTATATCCCGTTCCAAGCTAGAACGTATAACATTACCAACATTTTCTGGCAAATTTTCTGAATTTCCGAATTTTATAGGGATTTTTTCTAATCTTGTTGACAAGGATGATTCATTGGAAGCACTCCAGAAATTTAATTACTTGAGGAAGTGCTTATCTGGTGCAGCTTTGAACGCAATTAAAGAGTTCGATTTAACGCCTTTAAACTATCGCAAGGCCCTGGATCGTTTGAAAAAACGCTTTGATAGCAAAACACTGATGTTTCAAGAACACTTAAATGGATTAATGAATATTAACAAAATTTCTAAAAGTTCTGCGGTGAATCTTCGCAATTTAGAGGATAGTTTTAATTCGCATATTGCAGCTATGCTTTCGATTGGAAGTCATGAGAATATTTGTGATGCCTTTTTTATTTCGCTAGCGTTGGATAAGGTTGATGCTGATACTAGGGCAAAGTGGGATGAATCGTTCGATCACTCCATACTTCCGAAGTGGGACGACTTTTCAAAAGTATTAGACCGTCGTTGTCAAACTCTTGAGGCAAAGGAATCTAAGCTTTTCAAGAATGAAGCTAATGCTAATCCGCCGCCGAATAGATCTCGTTTCCGAAATAATAATCGACAGCCACAGTCTCATAACACCTTAGTTGCACAGTCGTTATCGTGCGAATTTTGCTCCGCCAAAACACATGACATAAGTACGTGTGAAAACTTCAATCAGCTGTCTGTAATTAGGCGTTTTCAAGAAGCTAAGCAACGAGTTCTTTGCATTAATTGTCTTGCAAAGGGACATTCGGTCCGAAGATGTCAAGCACCAAAATGCAGGGTATGCTCAATGCCACATCACCATTTGTTGCACAGGTTTACGACTAATCAACCCACTAACACTGGTAGTGTATCTGCTGATAGCTTACAGTCAAGTACCTTTGGTAGTACTCACCTGGTCTCGAGCATGTTTAAGAAAAATTGCCCTGAGGTTATCCTAGCCACTGCTCTAGTGTATATGAGAAATTCGTTTGGCCAATTATATCCTGTTCGCGCTCTTCTTGATTCAGCATCGCAGCTTAATTTCATTACGGAGGACATGGTGCAAAAGTTAAGACTTAAGAAAAGTCAAACTCATTCAATCGTTTCTGGTATTGGTAAATCGAATGCCGCCATTAACTACAAGGTTGAAGCTAGTTGCCGATCTCGAATTTCAGACTTTGAAATCAATCTAGATCTTTTAATTCTGAAAAGTATAACCAATATTCTTCCTGCAAATGAATTGGATATATCACAATGGAAGATACCTAAAAATGTTTTGCTTGCCGATCCCGATTTTTACCGGCCAAATCACATAGATTTGCTTATAGGAGCTGACAGCTTTTTCCAGCTATTGTGCGTCGGACAAATAACATTGAACCCCCAATTACCGATCCTCCAAAAAACATTATTTGGGTGGGTTGTTTCTGGCAAATACGAGATATCCTCCAATCCTCAAGTAGCATCTACCCTAGTTACCTGCTCCGAGTCTGAGGATGCGTGTCTTAGTGAAATAGTTAAGAGGTTCTGGGAAATGGAGGAGGTGAATCGAAAGCAACCATTCTCATCAAAGGAAGAGGAGGAGTGTGAGATGGAATTTTTGAAAGGTGTACGTCGACAGGAAGATGGAAGATTTCTGGTTAATCTGTTGTTTAAACCAAATGGCGGTCAATTGGGGGATTCGTTGGGACAGGCTCAAAGGCGGTTTATTAACCTAGAAAACAGATTGCGAAGGAATAAGGAAGTCAGGGCACAGTACGTAGAATTTATGACTGAATATGAAAGCTTAGGTCATATGGAAGAAGTTCCTAGGAATCAAATTGATCAGATCAAGTATTTCGCTCCTCATCAGTTTGTGCTCAGACCCGATTCGTTGTCTACAAAATTGAGAGTTGTCTTTGATTGCAGCGCAAAGACAACTTCAAATCTTTCGTTGAACGATCTCTTATTAAAAGGGCCAGTAATTCAAGACGATTTGTACGATATCATTCTTCGTTTTCGTACATACAAATTCGTTGTTACTGCTGATATTTCAAAAATGTATCGGCAGATACTCGTGCATGATGAAGATCGGAACCATCAATGCATTTTGTGGAGAGCTTCGGATCGGGATGAACTAAAGGCATTCCGATTACGAACTGTGACCTATGGTACAATATCAGCCCCATTTATTGCAACGAGGTGTCTAAAACTCTTGGCCGATCAGAATGTATCTACATATCCCTTAGGGGCTAAGGTAATAAATGAGGATTTCTATATGGATGATATGATCACTGGCGGAGATTCATTAGAGATCATAACTAAAATTTATTTAGAGGTTAGAACAATTTTGTTAAGTGCTGGCTTTGATCTTAGGAAATGGAGTAGTAATAGCGCTGAAATAATGGGAAGAATTTCGCATCAGGAAAAGGAAAAAGATTCATCTCTGAGGATTAATGACAAAGACGTTATTAAAACCCTAGGAATAGTTTGGAATCCTACAACCGATGAATTTCAATACATCAAACCAAAAGAAAGCGACTCTAAAACCATTACTAAGAGATTGATTTTATCAGAACTGTCACAGATTTTCGATCCCCTCGGTCTTATTAACCCAATTGTAGTAAAAGGAAAAATTGTGATGCAGGACATTTGGATCATCAAAAGTAGTTGGGATGAGTCTCTTCCCATGGAGATACAGACCCGCTGGGAAGAGTTTCGCAAGGAAATATCTACCGTAGACCAAATCAAACTCCCCAGATACATCTCTTTTTCAAACGTAGAAGATATCAAGGTTGAATTACATGGGTTCTCGGATGCGTCTATTCGGGCCTATGGCTGTTGTCTTTATTTGAGAACCACCGACACTTTCGGGAATATAAAATGTAACTTACTTAGCGCGAAATCGAAAGTAGCACCCATTAAGACCAAATCGCTGCCGAAATTGGAACTCTGCGCTGCTACTTTGCTTGTTGAATTAACTTTAAAAGTGTTACCCAATCTTAACTACTTGATTGAGAATATTTATTTGTGGACAGACTCTGAAATTGTCCTTCGTTGGATCTCTGCCTACCCGTCTTCTTGGGAAATTTTCGTGGCCAATCGGGTCTCCAAGATCCAATCTTCGTTACCCTCAGCTATATGGAGGTACGTAAACACAAAAACCAACCCCGCTGACATTGTGTCTCGTGGAGCCTATGGCACGGAGCTTATAAATAGTAGCTGGTTCAGTGGACCGCAGTTTTTGTACCAGACTATCGAGCACTGGCCGAAGCAAAAACCTCTCATTTCGCTCGTTGCCAATGAAAATAATCATTCGGTTACCCTGCTTACGAAAGCAGGTGAGATAGTTGAATTTGCGGAAAATTTTGTTCGTTTCAGTGACTTTCAAAAAACCAACAGAATCTTCGGATACGTACTGCGGTTCTACAATAATTTGAAATCTAAAGTCTCTACATTATCTAACCCCCCATGTACAAGTACAACACTTATACCAGAGGAATTGGAAATCGCGTTTCTTCGTATCATTTGGACCATTCAACAAATTCATTTCCTGGAGGAAATAAAGGATTTGAGTAAAACAAAGAAGATAAGCCCAAAAAGTGTTATCAGTAATCTCAATCCCTTTCTCGATACTGAGCACGACATTGAACTCCTAAGAGTAGGTGGGCGTTTGCAGAATGCAGACATTCCCTATAATTCCAAATGTCCCATTCTCCTCCCAAAAAATTCCCTTTTTGTCAAAAATGTCGTTGTCCATCTACACAAAACTAACTTTCATGCAGGTCCTCAAGCCTTAGTCGCAATTATTAGACAGCGCTTCTGGATTGTCAACGCTCGCCACTTAGCCAAAAAAGTGGTAGATGGATGTCTCCATTGCTTCAAATATCGGCCAAAACTAATGCATCAAATCATGGGTGATTTGCCTGCAAGCAGAGTCACTATATCCAGGCCTTTTGCAATCTCTGGTGTGGATTTCTGTGGGCCGTTTCACATCTCTCAAAAACGGCGCGGGTACTGCACTCACAAGGCGTATATTGCAGTCTTTATTTGTTTTGCGACGAAGGCATCCCATTTGGAAGTTGTTTCCGATCTTTCAACCCAAGGTTTCATAGCTGCGCTGAAGCGATTTGTTGCACGAAGAGGGTTGTGCAACGAGATACATTGTGACAACGGCACTAACTTTGTTGGGGCTCGAAATGAGCTCAAAGAACTTCGCAGATTATTTTTGGAACAGCAAACGCAGGATGAGATACAATCTTGGTGTGCTGCTAAACGTATCCAATTCATACACATACCGCCCAGAACTCCCCACTTCGGAGGCCTGTGGGAGGCCGCAGTGAAGTCCGCTAAATCCCATTTATATCGGACAGTGAAATTAGCTTATCTGACATATGAAGAATTCTCGACCGTCGTAGCTGAAATCGAGAGTATCATGAATTCTCGTCCGCTTTGTGTTCTAAGTCCTGATCCAAATGATGAAAGAGTTTTGACCCCAGGTCATTTTTTAATTGGTGTCCCTTTAAACTCTATTCCAGAACCAGCCTTTCAGAAAGATGTTCCACTACTTGACAGATGGCGAAGACTAACACAAATCAAGCAACATTTTTGGGCAAGATGGTCGAAGGAATACGTACTGGAGCTTCAAAGACGAGCAAAATGGCAGAAGTCAGTTGAGAACATCAGTGTCGGAACGCTAGTGCTAGTTGCAGACGACAATTTGCCTCCACAGCAGTGGTTGTTGGGTCGCATAGAAAGAGTCATACCTGGTGCGGATTCAAAGATACGAGTTGCAGATATTCGAGTTAAAAGGACGATACTCAGACGGCCAATTCATCGCTTGGCGCCCCTACCAATTCATTGAAGAGATCTTCCAACCTGTTCGGCTCTTCAAGGCGGGCAGGATGTTCATACAATACTTCAAATATAATTTAAAGTTAAAAATATCTCTCGAAAAATATAAAAATATAATCTAAATATTGTTACAATTGTGAATTAGCCTAAAATTCATTTCTATGTGAAGTCCTTTTTGCAAGCTAAATTTCCTTTTGAAATTTCCTTCAAGAAAAATTGTTGTAACTGATTTTTTTTGGGGAAATGGTTGCTGGTACGAAGGAGTTTGAATGAGACCACAGCGAAATAAAGACCTTGAAACTAGAATTTTGAGAGTTTCTTTTTTTTAATTAGTTGAAGTCCCAAAAACCATTGTGGACAACAGTAGACTGAAAGTTCAGATGCAACAAAGCCGTCAGCACTAAAATATATTTCTTTCATTTGTCTTAGTCCTCCTACAACAATCAGAAGTAGGATAAGAAACGTGGTTTCGCTTAAAATACATTAAATTTGATCTTGCGAACAAAAAACGGGGCGCGGGTATTGTTTCGTTTAAATTTGCTGTTTAATTAACCCTTTGTTGTCAGAATTAAAGTGGGCGTGGTTAAAAATATTTTGAGAGCCTCGAATATGAACTGATATCAATTTCAAGGCTCTACCACTTCTGGTTTTACCTTTATAAAATGTTACTTATGGTAGTACGTCTTAAAAAACAAACGAATATTGATATTTTATGTTGTTTCTATTAATTTTTGATACATTTCATGTGTGAAATGATATAAAACAATTTTTTTGTGGGTTTCAACATAAGCGTACCTTACATTTTGAACATTTTGATTTTGGAATACCGGTATGGCATAATCTACACCTTCCTTTTGCTCCCCATTCAACCCAATGACCGGCTTGATCGAGACGCATGGATTTTGGAGGTTCTGATATATATGCACGTTTTGTTGACGACGATGAATATTCTGATGAAACGTTTGAAATGTTAGATGGTGCTGGAGACGCTGGTGGTGGTGAATCTGATTGCGTGCTTGAAAGGATTGCCGATGGACGATCTCTTTTGCGTTGGTTTACTGGCGTAATATTAGACGCGTGTAGAAGCATATGCTTCGTTCTTCCGTCTTGATTTTTTAGGTCTCTTCTATACAAAAACCAGCTATTAACTACTGCTGTGCTGAGGCACCAGTATACAATACGCATATATTGGGTATATAACTTTATTCGTGGGTTTTTTTTCAAAAGTTTATTTAAGAAAAACATGTACAATAGCATTATTCAAAGTATTGCCCATCTGAAGCTTTGAATTTTTTCCATCTTTCTGGCAATTTGTGGATCCCATCCCAAAAGAACTGCGCCGGCTTGTCAGCCAAGAATGAATCAAGCCAATTTTTTATATTCTGCTCTGATGTGAACCGTATTTCAGTGAGGGCGTTCTGCATCGACCGGAACAAATGGTAGTCAGAAGGTGCAAGGTCTGCGCTATAAGGCGGGTGGGGTAAGACTTCACATCCACTGTTTTCCAAACAGTTCTCAACCGGAATAGCAACGTGGGGCCGAGCGTTGTCATGATGGAAAATTATTGCCTCGTATCTGGTCGCATATTCCGGGCGTTTTTCGGCCACTGCTCTCTTCAAACGGATTAATTGTGTTCGGTAACGTTGTCCATTGATGGTTTCACCCGGTCTTAGCAGCTCATAATACAGCACACCCATCTGATCCCACCAAATACAGAGCATTACCTTCGCGCCATGGATATTCGGCTTTGCCGTTGATTTGGCTGGTTGGCCGGGTTTCACATATGATTTTTTGCGTTTGGGGTTGCCGTAATGGATCCATTTTTCATCACCAGTAACAATCCGATGCAAATATGACTTCCTTTTGTGGCGTTCCAGCAGCAATTCGGACATGCAAAACCGTCTTTCGACGTCTCTCGGCTTGAATTCATGTAGAACCCAATTTCCTTGCTTTTGAATATAACCAGCTGCTTTTAAACATTTTGAAATGGCTGCTTGAGTGACACCCAAAGATTCTGCGAGCTCTTCTTGTGTTTGGCAACAATCTTCATAGAGTAATGCTTCCAGTTCCTCATCTTCAAACTTTTTTGGCTGCCCAGGACCTTCATCGTTTTCCAAACCAAAATCACCACTTTTAAATCGTGCAAACCACTTTTGGCACGTTCGCTCATCTAGCGCATGTTCACCATAAACTTCCACCAAAATACGATGACTTTCAGCAGCAGTTTTCTTCATATTAAAGTAATGAAGAAGAACTGTTTACGCTTCAAATGAATAACATATACTGAAATGACGTACTATGACAGAAGCTTTCCAACGCATGTTCCAATGGAATAACACATGTTACGCCATGTACGCACGAATTAAGTTATAGACACAATAACATATGCCGATGTTGTTTTTAGCAGCATGGATTCGTCGTCACTTAATAAGTTACAGGTAGCCTTCAATGATGCAATTAGATACATTCATGGTCGGTCTATGTGAAAGGTTTATTGGGTTGCACTTTAGTACAATACATGTATGCAAGAAATTGTACACTCTTACACAAAATTATAATGACAAAAACGCCAAATTATCTGTTTTGCAAGCTTGAGTTTTCTTCTTCTGGCAGAACACTTAATATAAACTTACCAAAATTTAAATATCTCAACTCATCAAGGTTCTTTTTCGTCTACGCCGTGAGGTTATGGAACTCTCTGCCCTTGAACATCAAGGGTATTAGCAATGCCGCAAGCTTTAAAATTTCAATATTTAGGCATTTTTCTATTCAGCAACAATAAAGATTAATGTATATTTAACTCCTCTTTCTCTTAGTTCTTACTTTCCATCTTCGTTGGCTTTCCTTTCTTTTCCATTCTTTTTTTTTCCTTTTTTCTGTCTAATCGTTTATATAAATTATATTTTTAAAAATGTTAACCTTGCTTATTTCAGTCATCTTATGAAGTGTTTTTGCTTTTATCTTGTCTTGTTAATCTATTAGATGTTTAATGATTTTAAGTTCTTATTTTAACAATCAAGCCTAAGTACTATAAGACACCTATGTCATACCACGTCATCTAACACATGGAAAGTCAGCGCCGTTTTATAGTAAAACACAAAATTTTTGCAAAATTCAACTTTATTTATCAATATAGTTGCCTTCGGGGGCGATACACTGATTGAAACGATTTTTCAATCTTTCGATACCAGTTTTATAGTACGACTTCGATTTAGCCTCAAAATAGGCCTCTGTTTCGGTCTTAAATCTCTTTCCGGCGAGCATTCTTTTGAGGTCCGCAAACAGGAAATAGTTGCTGAGTGCCAAATCTGGAGAATACTGTGGGTGGGGAAGCAATTCGTAGCCGAATTCATTCAATTTTGGCATCGTTTTCATCGACTTGTGACACGATGCATTGTCTTGATGAAACAGCACTTTCTTTTTCTTCAAATGCGGCCGTTTTTCTGCGATTTCGTCCTTCAAACGCTCCAACAACGCAATGTAATAGTCGCTGTTGATAGTCTGCCCCTTTTGGAGATAGTCGATTTTTTTTTTTAAGTTTATATGCATTTTTATTTTATCACTAAAAGTACTCTTACTTGCTAGACAAAAAAATGCTTAAAAATTAGCTTAATTAACTTAAAATTATCTTATTCTAACTTACTGGCCCCATGCGGACACTCTAAGTTAAACCTAACACTTAAATTATGTCTTTCGACGTACGTTACTACTATACTATACTATTTCTATTCCTTATAATTAAAACTAAGAAAACATTTTTTTACAAAAGAAAAAACTTAGTAACATGACTTTTTATTTCTATTTTATAATAAAACTTCAAACTAAAATCCTACAAACTACCTACAAATAAATCTTAATCTACTTAAACTACTTACATCTAATACATACATATATACATATATATATATATATATAATATATATATACTCAATATATAAATATATGTATATATATATATATGTTCTTTTTTTTCATTATTTATTTTTATTAATTTTTTTTTGTTTTTTTGTTTTTATCTATTTTTTTTCTTAAATCTAGCTTACTCCTACTTAAAACTATGTAAGCCGGCCATGGCTAAAAAAAAAATTAGGCGACCCACTTTGCTTCACATGAAGCTAGCAAGTATTGGAGGAATTCGACGACGAAGCATCCTCTCCCTCACAAAGCCACCAAAATTGTTGGTGCTGCTGAGCAACATCCCTCATGTCGCGACTCCCTACCGCCCTACTGAACTGGAGACGCTCCGCACTGCCGTGTGCGACGTCTCTGTCGTAGTTGAGTCGCCTGTCCGCTGCTGTTCGAGCAACGTGGAAGATTAGCGGCACAGCCAATCTGTCCTGGATCAGACCTTTGCTATCAAGGTAGAGGAACGCTTCTGGAGGAACATAGCCGTCAAAGCGAACTCTCTCATGATACATATAATTAGGGTAGTAAGCCCCAGAGATCAGGTTGTTCGACGATGTCATTGCTCTTGCAATGTGCCTTCGGGTCAGCTTAATAACAAAATTGTCCACTCTTATTAGGTTCGCCCTATTGTACAAGACCTCATTGCGATAGAATTTTATGTACTCAGACTCTGGTGTTCTATATAACCGAAGACAAGCCCTTAGGCAAGCCCTCTCAAACACCCGAATCTTTTCCAATAAACTTGCTCTCACGTTGAACCACACGGGACATCCAAACACAAGCATAGGCCGGATAAGGGCCATGTAGCAGATCACCTTCACCCTCGCATCGAGTTGGCTGTTGTAAAACAGTCTCCTTGTAAGGGCAAAAGCACCTCTGGCTCTGGCCAGAGCAACATCTATATGTTTGTTAAAATACAGATATTGATCTAGCCAGATCCCAAGGTATCTGACTACATTTCGACAGGCAAGTGGTTGTCCATGTTGTCCGACGATAGAGAACTTTCGCCAATTCTTTCTGGTATCCCTAGAGGCCCCAGACAAAGGCGTCCTAAACAGAATGGTTTCCGACTTCTGAAAGTTGATTTTCAACTTCCAGTCATCACAATATCGTTTAATTTTATCGAAATCACGTCGCAAAAGTATGTGAATGACCTCAATCTTTGGACCCGATCTGTACGCGATTAAGTCGTCTGCGTACGCTCTGCTGTGGGGAAGTGAACCTATCAGATCACTTGTGTAAATGTTGAATAGGATCGGCGAATTTACCGCACCTTGTTGCAGACCGTTTTCAATGTTAAATGTTCCAGCGGAAGTCACATCGCCATTCTTCACGATAAACTGTCTACTGGAGAGCATATCAAAAAGAATATACAGCAGTGGTTTACTAATGCCCAACCTGTCCAACTTGAAGAAGAGTCCCTCTAACCATACGGTATCAAAGGCCTTTTCCAAGTCAACAAGGCAGGCACCAGTGCACTGTTTCTTGCCTTTGTTCCATTGGATATCAGAAACCAGTTTAGACGCAGTATGAATGATATCATGCCCCGCCTTGAAACCGAATTGATTATCCGGAACTATATGTTTGTCCTCAACCCACTTAGTCAGGACTCTATTGATTACCTTCTCGAAAACCTTACTGATGTTTGGAAGAAGACTGATCGAGCGGAGATTCGCCGGATTGGATGTGTCTTTATCCCTTTTGGGGATGGGATGTACCACCGCAGTTTTCCAATGCGCTGGATAATGTGCATTATTCATTGCATTATTAAACAGGGTGGTATAAATGTCCACCGCTTCTAGTGGGAGATGTCGAAGCACAATGTTCGGTATTTCATCGGTTCCCACTGATTTCTTACTTCTAAGTGATTCGAAGATCGTTTGGAGCTCTTCCTTCGAAATGAACGGTGGTAATACCCTTTCGTTGGTGATGACATTATTTGCCATATTCTCGTCACTGAACTGGGTGAAACCCGAGCTCTCGAATCGCCAATTCGCAATTTCATTTCGAAGGCAGGAATTGTGCACAAGGACTCGACTCTCCAGGTCGTGGTTCGGGCCAATGATGTCATTCGCCTTGTACACTTCCTGGAAAGTCGCTACTATAGCCTCTACCTTCTCCTGCGGATCCTCGACCACAAACAAGTTGTCATCATCAACTGCCTCATTTGGATCAATGCCTGCTGCTACAAGTATTTGTTCGTTGTTCGTCGTTCGGGCGATTCTAAGACATGGAAGGTCGTTCTGATTATTTCTCCGAAATATCTTATTTATTTGCGGGAACATATTCGGGTTGCTGGTGTTTACAGCCCGAATTTTGTTTTTCCAATACAAACTTACAGAATTTCTGTAATTTTCCTTTATTAATATCTGTATGTTTTTAATTGACGACTTCAATGTCATGATCTCCGGGTTATGTCTGCCAGTAAACCGTCTGTACAAGGTTTTTAGTCTTGACAGCAGTCTACTTTTGTGTCGGTGCAGTGCGTCAATAGTTGCATTGCGGAATAAGTCTTCGTTGTCAGTATGTTGATACCGAGGTATCGTTTTGTCCATAGTTCGTTTAATCGTCCCGTCCATTTGTTTTAGATACCCGTCAATCTCCTCGTTTGACAGATTTCTATTGGACGGTGGGTAGAGCGAATTCGAGGAGAGTGCTCTCGTCAGTATTCTTGAGGAGTGTGTCCAACGCACTCTACTATAATTGTAGGAATGCCTTTGTACAAACTCTTCCAATTCCGCAATTTCGTTGGGAACAGTTATTTCGGTGCTGAGACCGCAATGGTCACTGTCATACACGAAAGTGCGTAGACAGTTTGTAGTTTGTTGGTTAGTGCACGTCAGTTGTATTCGTGAGTCGAACAGCAGGAGATCCAAATAGGACCCGTGTCTGGGAAACGACGGACTATCCGTCGCTTGGAGATAGTCGATGAAAATTATTCCATGTGCATCCCAAAATACGGATGCCATAACCTTGCCAGCCGACTGTTAGTTTTTGGTCGTTTTGGACGAGGTTCGTCGCCGACTTGACTCTGGTGAGAAGTGATGGAGCCAAGTTTCATCCATTGTCACATACCGACGCAAAAATTCGGTTTTATTGCGGTTGAACAGCTTTAAACGCTCCTCTGAATCATCAACACGTTGCTGTTTTTGGTCGACTGTGAACAAACGCGGCACCCACTTTGAACACAGCTTTCGCATGTCCAAATATTCGTGTATGATATATCCAATACGCTCTTTTGATATCTTCAGAGCCTCAGCTATCTCGATCAACTCCATTTTACGGTCATTCGCAATAATTTTGTGGACTTTTTCGATGTTTTCATCTGAAACAGCCTCTTTTGGACGTCCACTGCGTGCATCATCTTCGGTGCTTGTATGACCACTTTTAAATTTTTCAATCCACTTGCGAATGGTTCGTTCGGCTGGTGCAGAGTCCGGGTAACACTTATCAAGCCATTTCTTTGCATCGGCTGCATTTTTTCCCATCAAAAAACAATGATAAATCAACACACGAAATTGCTTTTTTCACAATAACAAAAGTTGCTTCGCTCACAATGGTATATCTCGAGAACTAATCGTCCGACAGCTGTCAAATTTATACACGTATCTTTTCAAGGTTGGTACTAACTGAAAATGGTGCCCTCTCTTAGAAACGGCACGGACTTTTCAGCCCATGTGTTGATAATAATAATAAAAAAAAAAAACGTCGACATCGTAGGACCATTGCCACCATCTAGAGGTTATCCGTACGTATTAACTTGCATCGATCGGTTCACGAGGTGGCCCGAGGCTATAAAACTTGCAGACGTCACAGCCGAAACCATCATTCACGCTTTTGTTAGTTTCTGGATCTCTAGGTATAGTGTCCCCGAAAAGGTCTCTACTCACATGGGCAGGCAGTTAACATCAGTTGCATTCAAGAAGCTGGCTCAAACGTTTGGTTTCAATCACTTTACAACAACACCGTATCACCCACGAGGAAATGGACTGGTGGACTGGACTTTAAAAGCGGCATTAAGGAGTCATCGAACAATGCAATGGACAGACGTTTTACCCATCACGATGCTTGGTCTAAGGTCATTATTCAAGCCGGATATTTCAGCTATGCCTGCGGATTTGGTTTTTGGCAAGACACAGCGATTTCCTTGCCAGTTTTTCGGGCCCAAAGAAAATCATAAATGAGAGCACGAGACAATTAGAGATCATGGCCAGCCCAAAGTTTTCATTCACGCCGACCTAAAAGATTGCACTCACGTCTTTGTGAGAAACGACTCTGTAAAAATATCTCTCCAGGCGCCTTATGACGAAGCATTTGAGGTTGTTAAAGAATACGACAAGAAAATAAGATTTCGATTGACAGGCTCAAAGCGACTTTTATGTCGGAGCAGCCAACTGCTGCGGCCACTTCTTAACATTTTTCATCTATTTCATCGATCAATCGACAAAACAAGTTAGTTCCACACGATACGGACGTAAAGTGCTACTGCTACTACCAGTTCGTTTTCGATAAGGACTATATCAAGGGGGAAGCAGTGTGGCACCCTAGCTGATCAAGAAGCTGCAGCTACTGCCACTGATACCAACATTCAAGGTCTTCCGATTTCCGTCTCTTGGTTAACAACGCTTGCGAAGAAGACATCGACCAGTATATTACATATTAAATTATCTTACATTTTGAAGTGTCCATCATATATTGTTTTAGTTTTTAAATAAATAATAAACATTTGTATTTGTTGAAGTGGAAAGTGTTTTCTTTATTAAACAGCACGCCACAAACGCGAAAGAGGGTTGGGCCCCTATTCCTTTCCTTAAAATTTATAATCGTAATTCATAACAGCTATTTTCACTGATTGAGAATAGCACAACCAGCGTATCCGGAAAACCAAAACCAAAACATTTCTAAAGCCCACCGTCATCAAGCCTTTTCCCATAACTTCATAATTATTTTAAAGTGGCAGCTTTGATATGTAAATTGGTATTGACTGAATTTAGAGCGCGCAACATTCATCATTAAAGTGAATACATGGCAGGGAATAAAACCGCGTGAGAAATTTATCGGTCTTCTCAAGAACGGTGCCGGTTGCCAACCGCGGTTCTTAATTTTTGTGTTCCCACCAATTGTAAGTCATAAAAGGAAGACTAATTGTAAAACATATCCCAAGAAGTTCCCCTGCTTTGGAATAACCTTCAACAGGACGTTGGAGTATAATCTTTAAATTTTGGATGTGGGATTTTATGCTGTTATGCAGCAACAATCATAACTCCCAAAGGGCAGCTCCTTATTCTAGGAATTTAGAGAATAGAGCTTAAAACTTGCATTTCCTAATCCTAGCAACGCGCTAACATAGTCTTTTGAGCCATCAAATCCAGGAAGAAGAACTTTGTAAGTGCCAGCAAAGCTTCCTCGAACATACATATATTTGTGCGAAAGGGTTCGTGTGGAAATTTCACCCTTATTATCACCCAACTATCTACACAGTATATGCAAAATCATGACCTTAATCCATAGCCTCTGGGATTAGACGAACCAACATATAACCGCAACAGGAACAGTATCAATACCACACAGCACAGTACTCCGTATCATTCGTGATTACAGCGCCATACAACGACAACGCAAAGATACACGTAGGAAGCTTATGGTTTCTAATTATACCAATGGAAACGCCACCACTATTTGCTGAGTGTACGAGTATATGAAGAAAACTAAACCCACCACCTCAGTCAAAAGTCATTTCCGAGCAATAATGAAACTTAGCAGACAGTTTTCAGTGAGGAACTTTCAGAAATGGTCTTCCTTTTACGAACGGGTTTCCTGGATGACAACAATAACCAGTTACCATCAGCCAAGTCAACTACGCGTGTTTCATTTATGAATTCCAATTAAAATTTCTTTAAAGAAAAACTTAAAAAAATAAAACGCCATCACACCAACAGCATAGTCCAAATGAGCCAGACACGCGGGGGATGTTGTGGTCATACTCGTATGTACGAGTACTTTACTCAGGTCTTTTGCGAGGACCTGCTGCCAGTCTCAGCAATTATCCTGCAAGAATTAATGGCAAACATGATGAAAAATGGCTTTTGAACGTGTGAGGTTAAAAGAGAATTTTCAACCTCGACATTACGAGCAACGGACGACACTGCAACCATAGTGGCCTTGGCTGAATGGGTATGCAAATGAGATGGGTGTGCTTAGTGAAAAGGAATAATTTCTTCAACAAAATACGATGTACTAGATGCTAGTACTGGTACTACTGAGTTCTTTAATTATTAATTTATTGCATTCGTGCAGCTAATCTTTATATTACAAGGCGAAACCGCACATTTCATGCGGCGGAAGTCAGCCATTTTAACCGAGCAACAAATTACACCAAACGTCTGAAACGAAAATCATTCAGCTATGGTATACCTTCAAAGTACCTGGTTTTATTCGAAGCAGTCCAATTACAGGCATTGGCTTAATAAGAACAATCTTCAACTACACAATTCTTGACTGACCACAACAGACTAATTTCTTTAATCTTTTATTGTCTTTCTTATATCTGTGTCTAAGGAAACATCATGGAGTTCCACAAGGCTCAGTTTTATGACCTATCCTATAAACCGGATGTACTCGTATGGTGCGGTTTTAAGGCCCAATGTTTTGATGGCATCTTGTGAATCAAAATTTAGAGGAAGATTTACTTCTCTTTGATTTTCAGGGACTTGCTCCAAAATCTTCGGCGAATTGCTAGCCCATTTTCGTAACAGAAATCCAGCTGACTGTAACGTAGCTAGAAGGTCTCGTTGCAATTTGACTGCCTCTTCTTCATTGTCTGAGCCATAAACAAGATCGTCCATATAAAAGCCTTCGGTAAGCACCTTTGTAACTTATGGGTTTGAATTTTCAATAATATCAGTTGCAAGTTGGTGTAATGTACGCACTGCTAAATATAGTAGGGCGCTGATGCGATACCGAATGTGACTCTGTTGAGCGCATATGTTCTCATAGGATCTTCTTTCCTGGTTCTCCACAAAATCAACTGATATTTCGTATCTTCTTCCGGTATCCATATTTGTCGGTACATCATGGCAATGTCCGCCGTAAATGCCACTTTAAATTTCCTCCATTTGGCTATGAGGTCTATGATGTCCGGCTGTAACCGTGGTCCCACCATTAAATAATCGTTTAATGATTTTCCATTGGAGGTCTTACATGAGGCGTCAAAAACTACTCGCAGCTTTGTAGTGGAGCTGGACTCTTTCATACAGCATGGTGCGGTAGAAAATAGTTTTCGCTATTAAGTCGCTCCATTCCAGGTGGCACTGCCTTAATGTGTCCTAGTTTTTATAAGCTTCCTGCAACTTTGGCTCGGTAGCTAGCCTTTTTTCGATTTGGTATAGTCTTGCCATGGCAGCCCCTTTTGAATTTCCTAGTACTGGGCGAATATTTTTTTTGAAACGAAGCCGAATCTCGTACCTACCATCACTTCGTCTTCTGACAGTCTGCTTAAAATCTTGTTGACACCTCTCCTCCTCTCCTCCTCTCCTCCTCTCCTCCTCTCCTCCTCTCCTCCTCTCCTCCTCTCCTCCTCTCCTCCTCTCCTCCTATGCTTTTTTTTTTATAATCAGCGCGCGCTCAAGGGGTTTTTGTACCCTTAAAATGTTCGTACACAGCGCGGGCGAAGGAAATTTAGGGAGGAAGAAAAGACAGGTACCGATGTACATTGTTTTTAAATGTTTGTAAGTTATAACGACCAGGAAACACAGAGATCGGCAGGGCATTCCATAAGCGAGTTGTACGGCTTGGGAAAGAATCACGATATTTTAGAGAACGTCCGAAAATGGGCTTGAGGGTATACTGATGAGCATTAATAGAGAGACGGGTGTTACAGTTGAAACTTTGAATGGGTGGAATGCTACTGGCGATTTCAATGGAGCACTGGTGGTGGAAATAGCTATAAAACAAAATGAAACAGGAGACATTACGTCGGTGTTCGAGGGTGTCCATTGTTTGAGTGATATTAGTATCATCTATCAGGTTTATCGCACGGTTTTGAATCCTATCTAGCAGGTGCAGAGATGTTTTAGGAGCACCTGACCAGATGTGGGAATTGTACTCCAATTTCGGGCGGATAAACGCCTTATATATTGAGGCCGGATCGGAGTAGGTGAATTATTTCTTACATTGCTTGAGAAAACTTAGACATTTCGCTGCATTTTTGACGACATCGAATATGTGGTCATCCCAACATAAGTCGTCACTGACACACATACCGGGAATGGAAAGTTTATCGGTTTCGACGATGCAAGTGCCATTCATGGATAATGGCTGGGTGTTTAAATTTCGCTTTAACGACAGCAGACAGCATTGTATTTTGGAAGCATTAAATTCTACTCTGTTAGTGATTCCCCAATTAGTTATGCTGGTAATATCAGAATTTAATGAGCTTAACATTCGCTGCCGTTCCCGTTCTACAGCAGAAGAGCAGGGGCGTGAGTCCGGGAACGTATATGAAAAACAGAGAGTACTGCCCTCAGCAAAAGAATATATTGGATTAGAAGTGGCAGACAAGAGATCATTGATAAAAAATTTTTTTTTTTTTTGGTGGGTAGGTGTGAAAATCTTCATGGACACTATGAACCCATTGCTCATAGTAGTGTGAGATTCTTACTCGCTAAAAACACGCCTCCCTTCTTATCGACTACAACTAAGTTACCTTATCAAGTAGTTTCCGTTTCAAATAACGTTCGCGTGGGACAGGTAGCTTTCCAGCAAAAGCACCTGCTAGTACCGCTATTATATGCGGATAGTCCTCATCGCGCCAGATCGAATGGTCTCATTCTTTGTAATCGACGCACTAAGTTTGTCTCGTCCAGAATTTGGAGTATTTTATTATTACAATGACAATAAAGACGAATACGGAGTTTGCGAGCAAAGTTCATTATTTCGTCCTCGACGGTAACTATTCCTAAGTCTTGGTGGATATCACTGTTTCTGATATACCATGAGGCGTTCACGATTTGTCTTAGAGCTTTGTTTTGATAGCTTTGGAGAATATTGCCGTTGCTTGGTTTAGTACAACCCCAAAGTTGTATACCGTACGTCCAAACAGGTTTAAGCACTTGCTTATAGATGAGCAGTTTGTTATGTATGCTTAACTTGGAATGTTTTCCTTTGTCTGAATTTATTTTCATCACATTTCTTCTTAACATGCGGCTTCCATTTCAGTTTTACATCTAGTGTCATTCCTAGATACTTTGCTTCGAGTTAATGAAAATGGGAAGGTTGTTTATTTTCCGGTAAGTAAAATTAAAATGAGTAGATTTGGTCTCATTGAGAACAATTCGCCATATCTTTGTCCATTCGTAGATTTTATCCAAAGCCGTTTGTAGCTTTCCAGTAGCTAACTCGACTGAAGTATCTGTAGCTAGTATCGCCGTGTCGTCCGCGAACGTGGCTACTATGGTACCTGATTCTTCCGGTATGTCTCTAGTATAGAATAAAAACAATATCGGTCCAAGTACACTTCTTTGCGGAACTCCAGCAGCTATCTCTTTAAATTGCGAGTATTCGGTGCCATGTTTAACACGAAAAATTCTGTTTTCCAGGTACGATTTCAGAATCGTATGCAGCTCTCTCGGAAGAACCTGGCTTAGCTTAAAATTTAAGCCTTCGTGCCATACCTTATCGAAGGCTTGAGACACGTCAAGAAACACGCTAGAACATATCTTTTTCCCCTCTAAGGCTTTCTCAATTTCATTCGTAATTCTAAAAACCTGGTCAATTGTGGAGTGCTTAGTTCTAAAACCGAATTGATGTTCAGGAATTAGACGTCTCTCTTCAATGATCGGTTGCAAGCACTTCAATAGGAGTTTTTCAAATATTTTAGATATTATCGGCAGAAGTGATATGGGTCTGTAGGACTTTTTTTCATTTAGAGATTTGCCTGGTTTCAGGACCATTATAACTTCGGCAACTTTCCATTGGCTTGGAACGTTTAATAGTCTTAGCGCGGCATTTATAAGTTGGAGCAGTTTGATCAGGGCTTTCTTTGGCAGCTCCTTGAGAATTTGAGCAGTTACTACGAGTACATCATAACCAGAGGCTTTGTTATTTTTCAATTTTTTAATTGCTTGGTTAAGTTCTCGTAGCGACACTGTTTTTATTCTAAAATTGTCCGGCGCCGTAATTATATAATTGTTAATGCCTATCCATCAAAAGGCTTAAACGTTTCTTCTAGGTGCTCGACAAATAGATCCGCCTTCTCTTTATCTTCTTTTGCCCATTCGCCATTATTTTTTCTTATGGGAGGAAATTGCATTTGAGGCTTTTTGATTCCCTTCATGGCTTTCCAGAGGGAGTAATTTGAACTTCTTTCGGCAGTCAGACCTTCGAGATATTCCGATTTTTGTAATCTCGTATTGCTTCTTTCAATTTGTTGCATAAGTGATTTAAGTATGTTTTATGCTGGGGAGCACGGGATTGTTGACATATTTGACAATTCTATTATTTCCGGCGGATATTTTGTTTCACTACTTGCTTTCTCTTTTCTTGTTGGAGTTGGAGTGTTGTTCCAGGCAACGTTCTGCAGGACTTTGATGAATCTGTCGACTTCGTCTTCTATTTCGTTTTGTGTTTTTAGCGACACGTTTAGAACAATATGTTCATTGCAGTAATTTCTAAAGCCGTCACAGTTAGTCTTGTTATTAGTTAATCTAGGCGACACTTCTTTCTTAGTTAAGAGTATGCTTAGTGTTAAAATGACTGGTGAGTGATCTGAGGAGAGATCATAACTTTCCTTGATGTTTGTAGAAATTTTGGCTGCTCCCTTTGTGACAAAGAAGTCTACAAGATCGGGAGTCTTTGTTATATCCGAAGGCCAATATGTTGGTTTTCCTGTAGAGAAATAGTCAACTTTACATTGCATACCGGCTTCATAGAGTTGTCTGCCTTTCGTTGTATTACATCTTGAGCCCCAGAAGGTATGTTTCAAATTAAAGTCGCCACCAATTATAAAATTCGGTCCGAGTGAATCAAAGATACCTTTAAAGTCATTCTTTTCTAACTTGCATCGCGGAGGACAATAAACGGATGCAATGTTGTAGTGCAGGTGGTTATATTGGATCTATAACTTAATTCGTGCGGTTAGTTAAGATATGGCATAACTTGTATTATTCCATTGGAACATGCGTTGGAAAGCTACTGTCATTGTACGTCATCTCAGTATATGTCATTCATTTGATGCGTAAACAACAATAATTTTTTTTCACTCAAATATCTCGAACTTTGTGCCTGAAAAAGTGTTTTTGCGGGGAGTTCTTCTTCATCGTATGTTGGTGGAAGTTTATGGTGAACATGCGCTAGCTGAGCGAACGTGCCAAAAGTGGTTTGCACGATTTAAAAGTGGTGATTTTGGCTTGGAAGACGATGACCGTCCTGGGCAGCCAAAAAAGTTTGAAGATGAAGAACTGGAAGCATTACTCTATGAAGATTGTTGCCAAACACAAGAGGAGCTCGCAGAATAGTTGGGTGTCACTCAAGCAGCCATTTCAAAACGCTTAAAAGCAGCTGGTTATATTCAAAAGCAAGGAAATTGGGTTCCACATGAATTTAAGCCGAGAGACGTCGAAAGGCGGTTTTGCATGTCCGAAATGCTGCTGGAACGCCACAAAAGGAAGTCATTTTTGCATCGGATTGTTACTGGTGATGAAAAATGGATCCATTACGACAACCCCAACCGCAAAAAATCATATGTGAAACCCGGGCAACCAGCCAAATCAACGGCAAAGCCGAATATCCATGGCGCGAAGGTAATGCTCTGTATTTGGTGGGATCAGATGGGTGTGCTGTATTATGAGCTGCTAAAACCGGGTGAAACCATCAATGGACAACGCTACCCAACACAATTAATCCGTTTGAAGAGAGTAGTGGCCGAAAAACGCCCGGAATATGCGACCAGACACGAGGCAATAATTTTCCATCATGGCAACGCTCGGCCCCACGTTGCTATTCCGGTTAAGAACTATTTGGAAAACAGTGGATGGGAAGTCTTACCCCACCCGCCTTATAGCCCAGGCCTTGCCCCTTCTGACTACCATTTGTTCCGGTCGATGCAGAACGCCCTCACTGAAATACGCTTCACATGAGAGCAGAATATCAAAAATTGGCTTGATTCATTCTTGGCTGCCAAGCCGGCACAGTTCTTTTGGGATGGGATCCACAAATTGCCAGAAAGATGGGAAAAAGTCATAGCTTCAGATGGGCAATACTTTGAATATTTTACACGAACCGAACTTAACTGCATTGGATCGCATTCAATCTTCATATTTATAGAGTGCTCAATACAATCTTTAATGAGCAATGAGGATCCACCTCTGGCATTGTTTGATGGATGGTATGCATGATAAGCACAGTATCCCTTTAGTTCCACAAGAGGTCCTTTCCTCAAGTGAGTTTCAGAAATCAAGCAAATGTCAATATTTGCTTTTTGTAAGAACACTTCCAGTTCGTCGAGTTTTTTAATAAGGCCGTTTGCGTTCCACGTCAATATTTTAAGCACTTGTTTCATATTCATGCTTGAAATCGAGTTTTACGTAGTTCTTTCTCGAGATTGCTCAATTTTTCAACTAAAAGTTTATTTGTTCTGCTTTGCTCCTCAAGAGTCGTGAGAATTAGGGAGATCTGGCGTAACACCGCTTTTTTTTATTTCCTTGCGACGCAGCTTGTGCATACGTTAGCGCGTCAATCGGTGACGGCTTTTCCTTTGCGTTCTTTTTTTTGTATATCCTTCGACTTTCTTTCTTTCACTGCCTGTTCTTTAGCAATATTAGGTTTATTTGTAGTTGCGTTTGGGTTTGGACGTAAGGTTTTTTTAAGCGTATCGCGCCTTTTTTGGAGTTCTTTTGCCACTTCACATCCGCGATAGTTTGCTGGATGTTTTCCTTGGCAAAATTATGCAAGACGGTGGAAGTTCTTTATTTAGGTTGCACTCTTCTGAGAGATGTTTACCGGCACATTTTACGCAACGCGGTTCTCTTTGGCAGTAAGTCTGCGTATGATTGAAGCCTTGGCAACGCTTACATTGTGGGATCGATCTTATGTTCTTTGGCACAGGTTCGATTTTAACTACGATACTTAGAATAGTTTTGATACTATAGATATCTTCTTTATTTTCGGACTTATCGAAACTAAGCATAAACAGTGGAAGACCCCGCTTAACCAAGATTTCCTCGTCTTCCTCTGTTTTTTTCTTTTCTTTTTTAATAATATTTACGACGTCTAGAACTTTAAAGCCCTTTGCATGGAGGTCGCTTACAATATCGTTTTTAGTACACGAAGTCCTCTCGCTACTACACGTAATGGTCTTTCTGACTTATTTTCGAAAGTGTACCATTGGATTTTCTCGGTGTTTAATTTTTCGGACAATGCTCGGTAGTCATCGGAGTTGTCGACGTTAACTCTCCACACATTGTTGCGCAGTGATGTAACCTTATACTTACATTTAAGCGTATCTTTGAGAAAGCAATGCAACTTGCTATAGTCTGAAACCCCCACAACGTTGATTGGAGGTGGAAGACGTAATTTTGTTGGGAGTTGTTTTTTTGTGACTCCTGGCTCTTATCTGGAATGACTTCAGGTGAAGAACCAGCTATACGTTTCTTAGACGGTCTTTTCTTTACGGTCCAATTTCCTTCGCGCGTAAGCTCTTCTTCGTCCGTATGGTATTCGCGACTAGTTGAGCGGAGTGGACTGCTTTCTTGGGCTTCGTTTATATGCTTTGTTTTCAGAGTCTTGTTTTCCTCTGGGAGTATGTCTACTTCTTTTTTAAGCTCTTGAAAAAGTAGCTCCATTTGCTTAAGCTTCGAACGGAGTGTGTTGTTTTCGTCCTCCAAGCTTTTATTTGTCACTGAGTCCGTTTTTTCGCGCGTAGGTGCTTCGGGTGGACTTCTTTTCCCGGATAAATTCGATCTTGGTGGTGGAGATCGTGATACGGTAAGCCTACGTTACAACCAGAGGTTGCCAGGTATCCGGAGGGCTCTGTTCGCGGTGCTCTATTGATTTTACATCCCGAGAACCATTCAGGCCTTGGCACGGGTCGCATAACACCTTGCCTTAAGGATGCGATACTTATTTGAGTGGCGGCGCCCCCTCACGGATTTGGGAATCCGGCCCAGATGGATTTTAGTCGCCTCTTACGACAGGCATTCCTACCGCGGGTATATTCTAACCCCTACCCGCAGGGTCGCAGGAGAGGAAATTATGAAAAAACCAATTATGTCCTTTCTAAACAAAAACCATTTGTTTTGCCAGCAACAGTATGGTTTTAAGAAGGCAGATCGACGGAAGATGTCATTTTTAAATTTTGTAGTGATGGTTTTAACACAAAAAAAAAAGTCCCATGGCTTTATTTATAGATATGACCAAGGCTTTTGACATGGTGAACCATAAAATTCTCTTGGACAAGCTCTACAAAGCTGGATTTAGAAATTCTGTATTGAGTTGGTTCAGATCCTATTTATCAACTAGATTTCAAAGAGTGAAAATAAACGAAATCTCTAGCGAAAAGTTAGAATTACAACTTGGAGTTCCGCAAGGCTCTGTTTTGGGTTCGATTCTTTTTTTAATATATGTCAACTCAGTTTGCAAACAAAATTTTTATGGAAACATTACAGCTTTCGCCGATGACATTGCTTTTTCTTACACCAATAACTCCTAATTTGAATCGGTGGCTAGAATCCAAAGTGATTTACAGCGATTGAGACAGTGGTTTGCCAAACATGAACTTATTGTTAGCGAAAAAACTAAGCTTAAAGCTTTTCAGCTTAAAAAATTCACCCTTGCTTGAGACTAATGTTATTTTGCATTCAGCTGGTTACCCATGGCTCTCAATGTTCTCTCATAATTGTGGAAAAGTTAACTTTTGTGCAGATGCAACATGTTGTTCAAACTGTTTCAAAATAGATTCTGTTGAATCTTTCAAGTACCTTGGAGTTTGAATAGATAGTAATTTAAGTAGGAAAACACACGCGACTGAATTAAAAGCTTACTTGAGATGTTCAACGTGCAAAATGTTTTTATTGCAACCTCACTGTTTCAAGAAACTTTTAACTATTGGGTATATAATTTAATTCGTGCGGTTTTTATTTCAAAATTTGAACGCTTATTTTAAAAAAAACATGTACAATAGTATTATTCAAAGTATTGCCCATCTGAAGCGTTGACTTTTTCCCATCTTTCTGCCAATTTGTGGATCCCATCGCAAAAGAACTGCGCCGGCTTGGCAGCCAAGAATGAATCAAGCCAATTTTTGATATTCTGCTCTGATGTGAACCGTATTTCAGTAAGGGCATTCTGCATCGACCGGAACAAATGGTAGTCAGAAGGGACAAGGTCTGGGCTATAAGGCGGGTGGGGTAAGACTTCCCATCCACTGTTTTCCAAATAGTTCTTAACCGGAATAGCAACGTGGGGCCGAGCGTTGTCATGATCAAAAATTATTGCCTCGTGTCTGGTCGCATATTCTGCTCTCTTCAAACGGATTAATTGTGTTCGGTAGCGTTGTCCATTGATGGTTTCACCCTGTTTTAGCAGCTCATAATACAGCACACCCATCTGATCCCACCAAATACAGAGCATTACCTTCGCGCCATGGATATTCGGCTTTGCCGTTGATTTGGCTGGTTGGCCGGGTTTCACATATGATTTTTTGCGCTTGGGGTTGTCGTAATGGATCCATTTTTCATCACCAGTAACAATCCGATGCAAAAATGACTTCCTTTTGTGGGGTTCCAGCAGCATTTCGGACATGCTGTTGCGTGCAAATCACGCCCCAAAAATCCTCCACTCCCTTTTCCATCTGTTGTCTGTTGACCTCTTCTTTTCTCCTCCCCCTTCTCGTGTTGTCCCTTCTTTTCTTTCTTCCCGTCATACTCTGGATGTCACGGTACAGGTGGGATTCACTGGATCTTCTGAATTCAGTTCCCTCCCCCTGCCTACCGCTCCAGAGATGACTACATAGGTACCCCTGAGAGAGCCAGGCGGACGGCCTGGAGACTCTAGCGGACGGACGGTCCACCCGTTGATGCCCCGAGAGATCTACACAATTGGCAATGGCTGCGAGCCCACCGTACCTGACATTGTTTGCTGTTTGCCCCAGGATTCTAAATTTGTATAACCCCCCTACCCCAACAAAAAGAACTAAAAACCAAATTGTAAAGGAAAGCCCACAATTCTCCGCGGTCGATACTCGGCTCCCTATGTCTGCAAGAAGGTTTCCTGCCACACGAACGAGAACAAGAACGAGAACAAGAATAATGAAGTAAAACAAATCGAGGACGAGAGACAACTAACGGATACGACCGGACGAAAGTCGGTGATTGTGGCTGAGACGGCTCACCCTCCTCCACCAGCAGCATACCCAGCTAGAGAGCGACCCCGCATAGGCAGGAAAACCCCGTAAATAAAAAAAAAAATTAGTACCCCCCCCTTTTTTGAATAACACATATTACATATTTGTGAAATTAATATCGACCATTTTGGCGATAAAACCCGAGTCCGTAAGCCTTCTCACCGTTATCGTGAAACCGTTCGTAAAATGGTTAGATTACTTAATTGCACGACCCGCTAGCCGTACCGGTGCGACAACGCGGAACTGTGGGCCTTCCGTTGGCCGACCCGTTAAAATAAAAATTAGCGTAGAATTTTTAAGCAACTTTTTTTCTAACACTTTCGGCTTACCCTGTGATCCCCCAAAAGAAAAGAAAAGAAAAATAAACCATAAATTCCCCATCAGGGAAAAGATAAATTGTGCGTTCTTTTTTTCAGTTGTTTTCCCAATTTCGCATTAAAAATTGGGTGGCGCCTACCTGTTGTGTTGTTATCAATTTTTTTGTTGAGCGATCTTCCCGACCACCCCCCCCCCCCCCCCCCCTTGCTGAGCAGCCGGTGTGTGCAGCTATCCAACAGCTGCTTGTTGCAATTCCGGTTTTTTGCGATTCCTTCTTAGAATCACATTCGCTTTTGTGCAGTCCACTTCATTCGCTCATCAACCACCACCTGTGTGGTTGCGGTTCTTCATCTCCTCTGTTTTTTTTGGTTTATTGTTTTGCCGGCAGTCCGGCATTTCCATTGAATAATAGTTTAAATAATTTAGTTCTCTCTCCCCCGGGATTTGCAATAATGCAAAACCGCCTTTCGACGTCTCTCGGCTTGAGTTCATGTGGAACCCAATTTCCTTGCTTTTAAATATATCCAGCTGCTTTTAAACATTTTGAAATGGCTGCTTGAGTGACACCCAAATATTCTGCGAGCTCCTCTTGTGTTTGGCAACAATCTTCATAGAGTAATGCTTCCAGTTCTTCATCTTCAAACTTTTTTGGCTGCCCAGGACGTTCATCGTCTTCCAAGCCAAAATCACTACTTTTAAATCGTGCAAACCACTTTTGGCACGTTCGCTCAGCTAGCGCATGTTCACCATAAACTTCCACCAAAATACGATGACTTTCGGCAGCAGTTTTCTTCATATTAAAGTAATGAAGAAGAACTCCCCGCAAAAACACCTTTTCGGGCACAAAGTTCGACATATTTGAGTGAAAAAAAATTATTGTTGTTTACGCATCAAATGAATGACATATACTGAGATGACGTACAATGACACTAGCTTTCCAACGCATGTTCCAATGGAATAATACAAGTTACGCCATCTCTTAGCAAACCGCACGAACTAAGTTATAGACCCAATATTATTTATTATGGAATCATAAATTCGAAGCTTCAATACGGCTTGACAAGTTGGGGTGGAGCTTACAATAATGTGATGGAACCATTACTTATAGCCCAAAAACACATTTTCAGAATTATTTGTAGAAAAAGTACGAGTAGAATAGCAAGTAGCTGGCCATTATTTCTCGTTCTAAAAATTTTGCCTTTGAAACACCTATATGTCTATAAGGTCCTAGAAGTTTTTTTCATTCGCAGTGGCTACAACACAATGTTTAGAAATTCAAATGCATATGGATTAAGAGTTAATTCTCAGCAACTTTTGAAAGTTCCAAGGTCCCAAAGAACACATTTTTCTAACTTTTACTCTGTTTCGGCACCTACGCTATTTAATAGATTACCTTACGAAATAAGTTCGCTTAGAATGCGGTATTCTTTTCTTAGTAAAATAAAAATCTGGCTATTTTCATTGGATAATTCCCAAGTCAAAAATTTGTTTATGTTCAAATTGTTTCTATTATTTGTTAATCTTGTTTGAAATTGCATTTATTATATAGGATTATTTTAATTTTTTTTTTCCTTAGGAACATCAAAAAAAAAACCCCACATCATTGTTTTTTATATATTGTATATGCGGGTCATTCGCTACTAATCTTAAATAAATTAAAGAATGAACCTTTCCTTTTCTTTATTCCTCAAAGGCATCATCCTCAAGGATAAGAAAAAATAAATGAATTAATAAAAAAAAGCTTAATAAAGTTGTCCGGGTTAGACCCGGGCCAATAATAATTATGCCTGATAGCGACAAGGCTGCGAAACAGCTTTTCATCATGAAAATAACCTGCTTATAGTAAATAGTGCGAAGCATATGTTATGTATCATATTGAAGTCGTTGTATACCAGCAATCCATACATCATCGATGTAATCGGTCCCTTTGATAGTGCCGTCATAAAAGCACCCTACAGGAAATTGTTGCTTCTTCAGTTTATCGCACTATATTTCCTTCTAAATTCTTCCCATTTAGCAAAAGGTCAAGGGAGATATACAAAAAGCCCCAAAATACGGCTTGTCCCTTATGAAAAGTATCTTATCAGCTACGCTCAGCTACTCGCCATGAGCCCAACACCCTTGTTCCTCAATGAACACTTCACTTCCATTTTATATTAATCAACTGAGCCACTGCTATTAATCAAATTTATTGGCCCTACTTACTGACTGGCTAGTATCCGTAGGTTGCTATATCTTTAAAAAAAAAAAAAAATCCTTCTACTGTGACAAGGATACTTTGGGGTGCTTCGACTCTGTATTCGAATATTTTCATTCTTTACCCCCATATCCACGTAGCGGACTTAATTTTTTCTGTTCTCATCAAAGGATTAATGGTCCGTGTTACCCCATAATAGCATCACGGATTTTTATAGTCTTCATTTGATAACCCCTGTAAGCAGCAATCACCGATTAAGATCAAAAATCGATTGTGTCCTGGTGTCTTTACAAAAACAAAAAACAAAAAAAAAACTAAAAAAACAACACTCATCGACATTTTGCTTCAGAATTGATGGTGCTATTACCAGCACTAAATTGTACTACCATTTGATGGGGGATTGTAAAGAAAAAAAAAAAGGTGGAATCATCGGTAAAACGTGGAAAAGCCCAGTCAAGACCGGAGACTCTTTATCGTAACGTTTTGTTGGTTTGTTGGCCATTCGGTGTAATAGCCTGTTACAATTCGCATTAAATTAGGATAATGGAGGGACAGATGATTAAGCTGTAGCACGCGACAACAGAATAAGGACTCATGTCGATCTATTGTGTAATCCATCAAGGGCACATCACTTTTTTGCTGTCGACATTAATATTTTTTTACATGCAATTATGTTTTTTTTTAACAAAGTAACTAAAGCAATTACTTACAAAAAAAGGCGGCAAAAAGGGGAGGGTCTCTATGTAGTAGGAAACTTACCATTAGGACTTCTATTGAATCTTCTACTTTTCACGAGCGTTTTGGTTACAACGTTTGAGTAAATCTACCCTTTTTGCACATGAATCCTAGTGACATTCATACATATTTGTCAGGAAGGCTCGCATTGGTACAAATGTAGGGAAACTCGTATAAGGGTTAAAAAATAAAATTAAAATACCAAACCTGACAATTTGCAAACAATTGTTGAAACAGTAATTATTTGTTCGTGACTTATAAGCATTAAGCATAAACTGAAAGGTCCTCTTACAAATAAGCAGTTTGCAATTGCTTACTCAAGTCTTCGCATGCCATATGTGATAGGGTTAGTTGGCCTGAAACGTCATCCACTTTCCTTGACACTCCATGCCTGCATGGGCTTGCCTGACCACACATTTTCACCATCTTGCTTTAAATACAAATCTTAGACTAAGTTTACTCAACACTGTTCATGCGGGTCAATGAAGTTTGATCAGTCGAACAAGCTTGCACAAAAACACGTCACTGCTACTTTTCAAAGACTCCAAACAACGGTCTGTCTCGGCTGCATGGGATTTTTTCTAACCCGCCTAGGTCTTCTCTAATGAATCTGATTAAGGGCTGCACTTTTAAAGCAATCTTCCATTCAAAACGATGTGGTCTTTGTTACAACTGGCACTGGAGTTATAATTTTGGTCTTGTGGACATGACGACTTTCCCACTGCCCAGGAACGGTTTCGACCAGAATCTAAGATACGAAATGAATGAAATCGAGTAGTCGTCGTTGGAGCCTTTTTGTTTTCAGGCTTAGGCTTAGGAAAGAATATTTTACAGTACGTCCGAAAATGGGCTTGAGGGTATACTGATGAGCATTCATAGCCAGACGGGTGTTACGGTTGAAAGTTTGAATGGGCGGAATGCTACTGGCGATTTCAATGGAGTGGTTGAAATAGCGATAAAACATAGTGAGACAGGAGACATTACGTCGGTGTTCAAGGGTGTCAATTGGCTGACTGATATTATTATCACCAATGAGTTTTATCGTACGGTTTTGAATCTTATCTAGCAGGTGCAGAGATGTTTTAGGAGCACCTTACCAGATGTGGGCATTGTACTCCAATTTTGGGCAGATGAATGCCTTATATATTGAAGCCAGATCAGCGGGGGTAAAATATTTCTTACGTCGCTTGAGGAAACGTAGAGATTTCGCAGCATTTTTGACGATTTATCGGTTTCGACGATGCAAGTGCCATTCATGGATAATGGCTGGGTGTTTAAATTTCGCTTTAACGACAGCAGACAGCATTGTGTTTTGGAAGCATTAAATTCCACTCTGTTGATAGTCCCGCAATTGGTTATGCTGCTGATTTCGGAATTTAATAAGCTTAACATACGCTGCCGTTCCCGTTCTACAGCCGAAGAGCAGGGACGTGAGTCCGGAAACGAATATGAAAAGCAGATAGTACTGTCGTCAGCAAAGGAATATATTGGATTAGAAGTAGCAGACAAGAGATCGTTGATAATTTTGTGAATATCAGACTTGAAACCATCCAACACAACTTGAATTGAATCTTCCGAAAGGTAATTTCTAATCCATTGAAGAAGAGAGTCATCGATCCCAAAAGCACGCATTTTCAACAAAAGAGCCTGATGCCAAACTCTGTCAAATGCCTTGGAAATATCAGGTGCAACTATCTTGCTTTCTCCAGATTGATGTACGCCTTGGTTCCACTTTTCTGTGAGACATGCCATGAAATCACCAGTGGACCTGTTACTACGAAAACCATACTGCCGGTCATTAAGAAGTTTTCGTGTTTCGAGATATTTCATGAGCTGAGGAGAGAGAAGAGGATTCGCCGTTTTTAGGGACGGGCTGGACAAATGCTGTTTTCCATCTGCTCGGAAAGAGTCCTAAAGAGTAGGATTGATGAAAAAGCTTACGCAGTTATTTTGCCAGCGAGGAAGAACACCTCTTCAGAAGAAGAGGAGATATACCATCTGGACCAGCGGATTTATGTATATTAAGATCTTTCTACTACACGAGTGCGAAAGTGGATTTGTCCCATTAAAGATTCGACGCACTCAAGTGTAGACGGAGAAAAAGCACAATTTGAGAGTGTTGATGAGCTGGCCGCAAAGTGTGTAGCAACCAGATTGGCCTTGTCCAAAGAGCTGACAACTGGAATGTCATTGTAAATGAGCGTTGGGATGGAGGATGAGGCAGAATTTCTAATGTTTTTGACGAACAACCAAATATTTTTTACTGCCTTTGGGACATTGCAGTATTTTTTGCCTCAGTTTTTGGTCGTATTGGAATTTCACACGCTTGAGAAAGACGTTGCAGTCATTTCTGGCTCGTTTAAACTTTTTCCAGTTTTCCCCTGTCGGGTTAGTCTGGTAGGACCGAAAAAACACTTCTCTAACCCTGACAGCCCCTTTACAGCTCGAGTCGTACCATGCCTTTTCTTTTGGTTTGATACTCTTCATCCGATGATGGATAAAGCATCTCATTTAATGTTGAAATCATCATACAAATAAGTTTATTATTGTAATTCGAATCTGTGGAATAATTTTAATACATCAGTAAAACGTGCATTAATCAACGTACTCATTAAAATCTATAAACTACACTAAATCGCTCATATGCTTAGTTAATGTTAAATAAATTAACTTAAAAAAGCATCTGTCAATGATTTAGTTCAAACATCTGGACTCATGCATGCACTAACGTTGACTTTAAAAAAAGATCAACCTTCCAAGAGTTGAATTATTCTATTAAAACTTTCTTCAACTCCAATATTTCCTTGCAAGAAGGTCCCAAAATATTCAGCTCTTGCTGCAAATTGCACCAAAACTTTTGGCTGAACTCCGGATTTTTTTTGGTGAGGTTTTTGGCGATGTCTGGATTCCTCTACATTAAATTCATCAAAGCCTGGAACTGCTGACGAGTTGTTTGCCTATTTTTGTATAAATATATAAATATTTTGAAATATTTACATTTAAGTATAACTTACTTCTTCAATTTCATCATTTTCGTTATCATAATCCGCATCAAGTGTGTTGCGGTTAAGAAACATTACAATTTGTATAAAGTGCGTTTGAATAGAATGCGTTTTCAATAATGGCTGGTTTTTGCACTTCTTTACCGACATTTAGTCACTTGCGTTTTCAATAATAGTAAAACACAAAAAGTGACGACTCTCCCGCCGCAGTCGATCCGGCGGTTTCCATAATCGGCATAATTTTCTATTATATTTATAAGACAACAAGCCTTTCGTATATTCTGATGATGTTTTGTAGATTCTTAAAACAATTTCGACTTTCAAAACAAGTATTTTTGTATGTTGTGGGTGTGCTTGGCTTGCCAACTAGAATAAGGTCCTCGCACATTCCACCCATTCTTCAGCTGGCCTCAACTTGAAACATTCTTGAGGGCGGTAGCTAACAACGACAAGTTGGCGCTAAATGAGCGGCGCACAGGAGACAAAACTCCGTAACTGATATTACGACTAAAGTCATAAAAGCAATCCAGTTAAAATTATTCCCCCAGCATATGAAGTTCCTACCAAATCAAATCCTTACTTTATAGACACCGTCGATGGCGAACAAATGAAGTTGAAATTGAATTTGTTTACGTTAACTTATGCGGAACAATGAACAATGACAGCGTTTTGATATTTGAAAAAGCCAAGTGCTGCCAGTTTTTCGAAAATTTTTAGTGATCACTGTACGAAGAGCAGATATTTTTTCTGATCACTTTTAATCACAAGTCACACTATCACCTTAGCCCAGGGATTCCCAAAGTGGTCGATATCGACCGCTTGGGGGCAATACAAAAATAAAGAAAAAACTTTCGCTTTCAGGAAAATTCAATAATTTATTTTTATTTTTAGTATAACATATTTTTTTTTATTATATTTTAACATAAAGCTATTTTATTACAATATAAATATTTTTTTTTTTAATTTTTTTTCTTCAATAATGTATATATATTTTTTATATGTATAATGTATATGAATGTATAGATTTCTTTAATATCAGTTACAGTCCCCCATCATAAGGAAAACAGGACACACAAAAAACAATAGACAGTACTTTTAAAATTCACTTGTTCTTTTTTTCTATAGTCTGTTTTAGATTAAGATTGTTATCAATCCATTTGTTCACTGGGACTATAGATGTAAATTAGATTTGTTGTAAGAAATAAAATTTAAATTATTAGTTTTATTTGTTTTTGTTTTTGTTTTTTTTTTAATTTTCTGGCAAAAAAGTGTTGATGATTTGTTTGAAATTGTTGAAGTGGGCAAGGAAATAAAATATCGTTTTTATTTATTTGTTTATTTTGAACGTTAAAGTTTTAAGTATAAATTGTATTTTATATACTCGAATAAATGTATTTTTGTTTCAAGATATTTACAGAATAATTTGTCTGTTGTTTGTTTTTTGTCTCTAGTAAATAATTGGTACCAGTTTTCTTATAGTAGGATTTTAGTGTTTTCTTTGTTTGTATGTAACTTTTCAATTCAACAATGTTCTACAATAAATTCTATTATTATTTTTATTTATCTTTTTTTTTAAAATTGAAAAATGTATTTTGTTTATTTTATTCTTTTAATTTCATATAGAATTTTTGTTTAATTGTTTTTTATTTGTTTAATATATCATTGCTACATCTTAACACAATAAACATCAACAATAACTTGGTTAAGTGCTACAAATATAATTGCTGCAAAATTTGCGCATTGTTAGTTGCAAAAGTGTTTTGTTCATTGCATAAAAATCGTTGAGTATAAAATAAATAAATTAAATACAATTTGTGTGCAGTAAAATCACAGGCGAATAAAAAGAAATACATACTCGTATACGTATATATTAAAAAAAAAAAAAAAACAAAAAAACAAATTGTCAAATGGTAAAACTATCCTAGAAGATAGGTGGGTGAAAAATTGTAAACTACAAGAATGTTTGTTCAAAGAAATATGTATGTATTGTATATTAAATGTTAATCAAAGCATCATCAACTATATAAAGTTCTAAAGTTGTAATGGCTACACATAAATAACAGGAAACAGGAAGTTAATTAATTCTTGAATAACTACATACTTTTACAGTACCTAAAACTTTTATTTAAAACTTATCATACTTATTGGGTTGCTTCTGTAGTGGGCCAATGCATATTTAACCACGAGAGTGGCGTATAAAACCTAAATATCAAAATTCAAATCGCGTGTACGAATCTGAGTCGTAAGCAAATGTAAAATCATCAGTGCGTGTTCACACAGGCCATTCAGCCAAAAACAATCACATCATCACCTCTCAAGAACCACGTTGAATTTAAGCAATAGATTTGAATATGCACGCCATCAAAATTCAATTAACGCAGGGATTGAAGCCTTCAGACCATTACCAGCGCCGTACTTTCGGCGATTGCATGACCGAGCAAACAGAACTTGATGAAGATTTTTCAAAGAAAATCATCTCCAGTGACGACTGACGAGGCCCATTTTCATCCTCAATGCATACTAGAATGGTCACTGTTTCGTGTAATTTATGGGAAGTTACCTACGATATTGTCACTGTACGCTATCGCATTATGATAATAAACCTTTTATGGCCCAAATTAGTTAATGTGGATGTGGAGCATATGTGGTTCTAACAAGACGGTCCCACATGCCACACACCCAATGCAACAATAACTTTACTGCACGAGATGTATTATCTTGCCGCCGTCAATTGGACACCACCTTTGGACTCCTTTCTTTGGGGTTATTCAAAATATCAAAGACGTGTACAATCTATTACAGAAACTAAAACTTGAAAATTACATTTAAAGAAAATAATTTCTTCAATTCTAGCTGAAAGCGCTGGTAGCTAACGCTGTACTATATAGATTAAGATGTAAATTTATTTGTTTTAATAAAAAAATAATAAGATAAGGTCTATACCAATAAGCCAGCAACAATTCAAGAGCTAAAGGAGCAAATAACAAAAAGCATATTGGCGGAATAGAAGAGCAATTATGCCAATAGTATGTCATCCTAAATTTAGACAAATGGATTGTTATACCGCAGCAGAGTGATTTCCCCCATAGGCCAAAAGCTAAAATGTAAAAGTGAAAAGTACCGTTATTTTGTGTTGCAAATGATATCTCTAATAACGGTTAAAGCTGACAACAGTCGATTTACTCATCTGAGAGTAGTTGTTCATAGCATGATCAGTCGCTAAATTAAATGTTTTGTTGCAGTTGTTGGCGATTTTTAGTGTGGATTCTTTTTCACTACGATTAAATTAACTGTTTTTCTTTTTTGAGGCATAGGCTGTGATGGATATTGAAGACCAAAGTATTTAGATAATTGTAAACTTACTCATCCTCCATATTGATGTGTATAATAATATTAAAATCGTTACTAAACTTAGTTCCTCAGTTGGGTTCTTTTTTTTTTTAAGTGAAATTTTAACGGGGTATACGTTTTAATTCGTGTACTTTCGCCTAATTTAGTTTATATATGTATTTACTTAGGTGATCTCTCCTTTTTTAAGAACGTGTGTGTCATTTTTTCCGAAATGACAGTACAGAAGACTACACTGATGTAAGTAAGTTCAGTGATAGTAAAAAACCTCAAGGAAGACCAAAGAAGGCCTTCTTAGAATGCCCGCCCTGAACAAAAAGAAGGCGTATTGCTAGCTTGTCTACAAAAGGCCAAGATATCGCTTCTGCTTTGAAGCAACTTCAACCAACTGACATTCCGCAACTTGATGCAAATGATGCGTTAAAATTATTAATTGATGCCTAGATTATCAAAAAACCAATATCAAGTTATAAGGAATATGGTAAATGAAAAAACAAAGCTTGATGTATTCCCGAGTTATGCTAAGGTACTCAAAGCAAAACAAGATTGTTACCAGAAGCTAGCTGATTCTTCAGCGGAAGTAACTCTCCAAGGCCTTTTAGATCACACCGCAAAACGGATTGTAGAATCACAACAATGCGTTCTCAAGATATCAGAAGATGGCTTGAGTAATTTGTCACTTATTGGAAAATGAGGCTTCGATGGAAGCAATGGATAATCGGAGTATAAACGGCGAATTTCGGGTGAATTTAGTGATAGTCACTTCTTATGTGCCTATTCAACTTTTTTCACAACTAAATCCTGACACGGACAAAAGAGTTTTATGGCAGAATCCTCGTCCTGGATCCACTAGATACTGTCGACCTGTCCCTTTTCAACTTAAGAAGGAAATTGCAGAGTCGAACACAGGCGAACAGCAATACATACTAAGTCAAATCGAGGATCTATCTAGTACTATTATTACTATGGAAGATCAGATTTATAGTGTAAACCATGAGCTCAAATTGACAATGGTGAATGGAAGGTGTGCAATGCCTTAACCAACTACAATGAACGATATTGAAGGATCCCTGCAAAGACATATTAGTCATGATAGTTTGGCTTTCCGTTTGTCGCCTTTGCATGCGTGGATAGGTTTTTTTGAATTTTTAACAGGTATAGCTTTCATGTTGAGTTCGCCCTTGTTTCCGTCTCAAAATACGTACAGAATGATACTATGTATGCTGATTGGAAGGTAGTTGGAAACAACCATAGACGGGCGGATACGATGCAATCCTTAGTTTAGTTTGCTTACAACGCTTGTCCGGTGCAGTATTTATTTTGTTGTTAATCGTTATCGCGATCATATTGTGTGAACAAAAATGGATGTTGACGATAATAGTGCGTTTATTGGTTTCTCCAGAAAACGAATGAAAAAGGAGAATACTTGGTACACTGTGGTGGTAAAAAAGAAAAGCAACTCTGGCGAAGAATACGTATCGAGACACACGAATGCAGTATTACCAGTTCGTCAAATCGGTGAGCCGTGTAGTTGTCAATGTTTTTCAAAGGTAGGCCAAGATAATGTTCAGCAAATTTTTAGTGCTTTTTGGGAACTGGGTAGTTACGACCTACAAAATTTCTACTTATCAAAGTTTCTTATAAGCAATGATGTTAGTAAAGGGCAGTCCGAGCCTTACTTTAAGGCGTAGCGATAAACAATGAGAAATACATTGTGTGCCGTAAAGCATTTTTAAGTATGCACGGTATATCTGAGAAACGTGTGCGCGTTGCTATAAATAAAACTACTTCAACTGGAACTGTTGTTTCTGACCAAATGGGGAAACAAAAATCAGGTCGTAAAGTGCCAGAGGGGAAAAAGACTAAAGTGAAAGAACACATAATGTCTTTGCTGACCGTGTCAAGCCGCGCAAAAAGCCCGCACCGTAAATATCTTCCAGTTGGATTAAACATTTGATCGCTGTTTTCAATGTACTTGGGGTGGCTGCATGAAAACTATCCCGGAACAGAACCTGTCTCTATCCATTATTATCTAGACATTTTTAATTCAGAGTTTAACATCGGATTTGAACCTCCTAGCAGTGACAGTTATACATAACTTCTGTGACAAAATTGATATTTCTTAAACTAACCTTAAAAAAAAATAAGAACTATGCCTCTACTGATGAAACCATAAAAAAAACTTGAAGTTGAGAAATCGTTGCATCTCATGAAAGCTAAGCCTCCTCAACATCTACTAAAAGCATTGAAAAATGATACCAATGAAGGGACTCTTACTATCGCATTTGACCTACAGCAAGCCCTCTCCACCCCTAAATTGATCAGTGGTATTCAGTTTTACAAACGAAAACTGTGAATATACAACTTTTGCATGCATAACATTAAAACGGGGGCCTCAAACATATACTTGTGGGACGAAACTACTGCAAGACGTGGAAATATGGAAATGTGGAATAGCAAGTTGTATTGTTCACTACTTGCCAAACGTCGATGAGTGTATAAAAAATGTAATAATGTTTGAATTTAGTTTTGCCCAACTTGTCTTTAATCCACCAGGATAAATTTGACGAAATCAAACATCTTTTTATGGCGCCCGGTCATTCCTGTACCCCCTGCGACCAGGACTTTGGGCACATCGAAAAAGAGATTCGACATTATGAGTACTTCATTATAAAATGCGGTAGAAAAAAACCATTTGCGGTAGTACAAGTTACGTAAGATTTTGTTTTCAACTACGCTCTTCTTCAAAAATCTACAACAAAAACTCATCTTCAAAGAGCCAAATTTGAGGATGGTGCCGTTTTCGAGTTCCCCAAAGAGGGGTTAGAATCCACAAAACTTGTAATTTCGACGTCAAATCTGAAGTTAAACTCCAGAAAGGAAAGGGCAGCTCTTATGATCCATCCAACTTCAATCTGGCGAATGTTACAACAACGCAGCTTTATGATTCTCCTGTGTCTGTGACTCCAGCTAGACTTAATGATTTTTGTTTTTTTTTTATAATTTGAGCGCGTTCAGGGGACTTAAGTACCGTTAAAATTCTTGCACACAGCGCGGGCGAAGGAACATCAGGGAGAATGGAAAGACAGGTACCATTCCATAAGCGAGTTGTCCGGCTTAGGAACGAATCGCGATATTTTAGAGTACGTCCGAAAGTGAGCTTAAGGGTATACTGATAAGCATTCATAGCGAGACGGGTGTTACGGTTAAAAGTTTGAAGGGGCGGAATGCTACTGGCTATTTCTTTGGAGCACTGGTGGTGGAAATGGCAACAAAACAGAGTGAGACACGAGGCATTAAGTCGGGGTGTCCATTGTTTGAGTGATATTAGTATCACCTATGAGTTTTATCGCACGATTTTCACTCCTATCTAGCAGGTGCAGAGATGTTTTAAGCGCATTCGACCAGATGTGGGCATCGTTTAAGGAAACCTATACATATCGGTTTCGATGATGGAAGTGCCATTCATGGCTGGGTGTTTAAATTTCGCTTTAACGACAGCAGACAACATTGTGTTTTGGAAGCATTAAATTCTACTCTGTTAGTGGTTCCCCAATTAGTTATGCTGTTAATATCAGAATTTAATGAGCTTAACATACGCTGCCGTTCCCGTTCTACAGCCGAAGAGCAGGGACGTGAGTCCGGGAACGAATATGAAAAGCAGAGAGTACTGTCGTCAGCAAAGGAATATGTTAGATTAGAAGTAGCAGACAAGAGTCCGTTGATGGAAATTAAAAAGGGTGTCGGAGACAGAACGGAGCCCTGGGGCACACCAGCATTTATTTTGTGAATATCAAACTTGAAGCCATCCAAGACAACTTAAATTGAACGTTCCGAAAGGTAATTTCTATTCCATTGAAGAAGAAAGTTGTCGATCCCAAAAGCACACATTTTCGACAAAAAAGCGTGATTCCAAACTATATCAAATGCCTCAGAAATATCAAGTGCAACTATCTTGCTTTCCCCAGATTGATGGACGCTTTGGTTCCACTTTTCGGTGAGACATGCCATCAGATCACCAGTGGATCTGTTACTACCAAAATCGTACTGCCGGTCATTAAGAAATTTTTGTGTTTCGAGATATTTCATGATCTGACGGTTTATCAGCGTTTCCATGACCTTGGAAAGAAGGGACGTAGGTGCAATGGGTCTGCAGGAGAGAGAGGAAGATTCGCCTTTTTTAGAGACGGGCTAGACAAATACTGTTTTCCATCTTCTCGGAAAGAGTCCTAAAGAGTAGGATTGATGAAAAAGCTTACGCGGTGGTTTTGCAACGAGGAAGAACACCTCTTCAGAAGGAGGATTTGTGAATGATAAGATCTTTAAGAACTATTGGTACTCCACGAGTACCAAAGTGGATTTGTCCCATTGAAGATTCGACGCACTCAAGTGTAGGCGAGGACAAAGCACAATCTGGGAGCGTTGAGCTAACCGCAAAGTTTGCAGCAAGCAGATTGGCCTTGTCCAAAGAGCTGACAGCTGGCATGTCATTGTAAATGAGCGTTGGGATGGAGGATGAGCCAGAATTTTTAAGATTTTTGACGAATGACCAAAAATGTTTACTACCTTTGGGACATTGTAGTATTTTTTCCCTCGGTGTTTGGTCGTATTGGAATTTTATACGTTAAAGACAGTTATTCCTGGCTCGTTTAATCTTTTTTCGGTTTCCCTCTGTCGGGTTGGTCTTATAGGAAAGAAAAAACATTTCTCTAACCCTGACAAGCTCTTTACAGCTCGCGTCGTACCAAGACTTTTCTTTTGGTCTGATAATCTTAATCCGATAAGGGATAAAGGATCTCATTCCAAGGAGAATAGTGTCAGTGATCATATCAGCAACGGCATCCACGTCGTTATCGAGGAAACATAACGACCAGTTAAATTTCCTAAAGAAGGTGTTAAGTCCGCTCCAATTGGCTTTCGCGTATTGCCATACGGTTCTTTTAGGAATCTTTTCTCTAACTGTGTGGTCGGTGTACGAGAAATTAGCTGATATGACACAGTGGTCCGGCGAGTCTAGAGGGGATAGCACATTGACCGTGTATTTGTTGGGGTGAGAAGTTAAAAACATGTCCAGGGCGTTGACGGTATGACTATCATCGTCTGGTATTCGTGTGGGCTCATTTACAAGCTGGGTTAAGTTATTTTCCGCAGCGAAGATCTCAACAAACCGTTCTTCGGGTGTTGTCTGTCCAGAATGTCGAAGCCACCCAAAATTGTGTATATTGAAATCGCCCGTAATGACGATTTCAGTATGAGGATACAGGGATACAATTCTTGTATAATGTCGGAGATCTCCTGCCATACGTTCCGTTACCGTGGTCGAGATACTTCAACACTATTATTCAAAATGCTCAATCTTTTATACCCATGCCAAACGAGGAAATGGAAGACGACTAACCCGATTATAATGATTAAAAAATTGTTTAAATATTATGTCAGATGTATGTTTTCAGAATACAGACTTCACAAATAAAATCGTTTTTTTGTTTGAGTAAATTGAAGTAAATTGAAGAAACGAATTCCTGACCAATCTCTACATGGGTTTACCATTAATAAACTAACAATTAGGCATCCTTTAACAAAAATAAGTTTAACCTGCTTTTATTGAGTTCGCCCTTCGTATCCGCAATGCCTCATATGTTCCTTCGGTTTTATGAACTTGCCTGATATTAGCTAGTTCATATAATTGAGAATCTACTGTAAAGAGATTCACACTAATGAATCAGATATGTTTATAGGTTTTCAGGAGTCTGACTTGCAGAAAGGATTCGAAAGTCTTTGCAAACAAATTACAAAACTAGCACAATGGAAGTTTGTGCACTAAGAACAGCACCATCGGCTCAAATCAGTGCAAAATATTTTCTTTCGATCATGCTGCCACAGAAATGGACTCCATGACATTACATACACGATGACTAGATGGAATGCCGACTTGTAGTTATTATATTTATTTCACGTTTACAACACAAATAATGATACAAAACTCTGATCATTATTTTACACCTGAATTAATTAACTTGAACAAGTTTTCACCCCCTACATATTATTTCAATAAAATCACACAAAAAGGTGCAAATAATGCGACAAAATACTACAATAAAACTACAATAGTTTTCCATTAAATAAAAGTATAGAAAAAGCGTAAAAATGTATAAAAATAAAAATATCGGTTACATCTTTGGCACCTGTATACTGTTTATAATTTTCTTGTTACTTCTCAATTTGGTTCTACTTCTAATGTTCAATCAAATTCGTACGATGGTAATTTTTATTTATTTTTTTTTTGTGTTTAATTTGGAATAGATTCTAGCCGATATGTTTTTCTTTTTTTTTTTTTGTTATTTAACATTGCTAAGCTTATAGAGAGCAAACATAAAATGTTTTTATTTTTAGTGTATTCTTTAAATTGAATAAATTTTCTTTTTTGCAAATTGACAATAATTAGAGCCGAATTCGATTTCATTGTTATAGGAAATGTTCGTGTAAATTTTTTTGTTATTTTATTTAAGAATTAATTTTATTTCAATTTTTTATATCAAACAAGAAAATCTCTAGTCAAAATATTGGAAGCCCCTTGTTAAGGTTATAAAAAAAAAATTACTACAAAAATATTAGAGATCCTAATAATGGTTTAAGAAGGCTTCCTTTGTATCAACATATTTTTCTTTGTACAACCATACGTTAATTTGTTTTTCTTATTTATTTTTTCTAATTGGGTAAACAGTTGATTTTATTTTTAAATTTGTTTTCTTACAAATGGAATGGAAACTATGATATTTTTAGAGTCTCTATCGAGTCGACAATAATAGATATTGGCAATAATGGAGGCCTGTAGTAGGAGAAAATAAACCACCTGATCAGAGACCAACCGTCCGATTTGTTATACCATCACTCCATCACGTCCATAGACGATAAGGAAGAATATTTGTGGAAGAACATTTAAGAAAGAATTTCCCTTAGAGAAACTCCGGTGTCAGCAGGCATCTTCTATGAACTACTCCCCTCCAACAGAATTTCAGCTTTAGTTTTTCAATTTAGTAGAGTATTTATGGCTCAATTAGCCTTGATGGCTAAAAGACGTGTTCTCTCAATCCTCTGGGGTTGAGATATTAGTTTTCTGTAAAATTCGTTGACTTTTTATTCACAGTGAATTCACACTAAAGCATCTGACTGACGCGCTATCTGCATACGACTGATATCGACTTCATATTTCGAACGGGAACAGTGGGAATAAAATAAAAAGCAAGCCGTCACGTTGATACCTGAACCCATGGATAAGATTATAAGGAATAAAAATGATAATTTAAACATGAAACTTCGCCTGCGCGATGTAGTTCTGATGTCCTCGGGTATTCCGGTTGGGGCGGCGCGACCAGTGGGTATCCGAGGCTATGTTTCTGTCTTGACCAACCAAAAAAACCGCTTCAGGGCTGGTAACCCTTTGAAGCGGTACCATATGTGCTTTAACTTCCTTTCACTTGTCCGGGAAGACAGGTCCAACTCCGTAAAGGAGAGCACATTCTTGGGTTACTAGGAACTCCGAGGAGTTGCGGATCCAGCTATAGACCAGATCCACACCCATTTTTCCTGCATCCCCGTGGATAGCGCCTACGCACACTAAGAAAATAGTGAGCAATCAGAAAAAAGAAATATATTGGATGAATCATAAATGGAATGTCAGAGAAGAAATGCTTTTTGTCGGTGTAGATTTGAAATGCATATACGAATCGGTTTCAGAACAAGAAGATATGCTAAACTCATGCAAATCACACGACCAAACTACACTAAATACACTATGTATTAAGCAAGAACGGCACTTTATTACTAGTCCATTGATTGACACCAAACCAATAGTGCGAAACAGCAAGTAAAAGATTCTAGAGTGATCTTGGGCTAGCAAATCAACACCAACGTCTGTTGATAGAATTGTTCGTGAAGAAATCAGTGACAAACCGACAAAAGCCGGCCTCAGTCAAAAAAATAAACTGACACAAGCCAAGAGGAAGAACTAAACGCGCAAGGTATTAAGAGTAGCGCAAAAACTCTTCTTGGTATTTCAAAAGGCCGGCTCCGCACCTCGATTAGCCTAATATTGCGATTAGGAACAAAAGGCAAGCCTTTCAAGTATCAACTAAGTACAGCGAGAATAGCGAAACCAATAAAGTCCGCCTTGAGCTGGACCACGAAAGTGGCAAAAAAGAAACGAACAAAGGAAAACCTAGAGCCCTTAACAGTAGAGGTATTGTATTGGGTATTTGAAGAGGTACCCTCGTAACCCATAAACAGGGACGACCAATAGAAGAAATCCATAAATGTATATATTGATGGTGAGCAGGGGAACCTGCTGATGGGAAAAGATGATATGTGGAATAAATGGAGAGTTTTTTTTAACATGTTTCTAAACGACGAATTCTGACCCAATGCAACTCCCTTGCACGAAGAGAAAACACCAGGTTTGACGGACGCCGAAGTTTGCGAACCATTTAAAAGATTGAACCGCAAATGGGTCGGTTCACATACTCTTCAAAGTATGTGCGACAATCGGAAATCTTAAATTTAAATCGCTCCCGATTTTGTTCAATAAAATTATGAGACGTAATATGCCCAACAAGGGCAAACTTCCTTGTTCGACTTTATGAAGGTAAAGCAATACGAGAAATTGCAACAACTACCGATCGGTGAAATTAGAGTTTCATACTTGATAATATGTATACTAGATAGAGCTCTCAAGTTGAAAGTCGAAAACGCCACTCTTATCGTGGAATCCGCCGGGGGGAATTATTCACCGAAAAAAATATTTCGGCATCGTCAAATCCGCAAAGTGAACAGTTCCCCGTGTCGGTAATGTGAATAAGTACCACTGTATCATAGAAAACTATCGAATCGGATTTTTCCCGAACAAAATGACATTTCTCATTCGCATCAAAATTATTGCGGATTTCATATGCTTGGCTTGGCTGCTGACCGTCATGAGAATTTCTACAAAAATGTAAGTGAAATTAAAAAAAAAAACAAGAAATTTGTTATTTGTTTCCATATTACAGGAAAAAAACTACAAATAGAATACAGTTCAGAGCAATGGTAAACTCTATGAAGGAATCACCAGAAATATTTCAGGTTTGGAGTGACCACAAATCGTTGAAGGAGCTTCGTATTTTGACCCGGGACATGAAGCACAAAACGTCAATGCTCCTTATTTGGACTTCCTCCCAGACGAACCTCAAGTTTCTTCATCAACAGAGACGACACATTTAGACACTGATTACTTAATTCCACAAGCTCCCAAACATGGTTCATCCAAATTCCAGGATAAAAAGAAACCATCAATGGTTCTTCTGGAAAAAACAATTAAATATTCAGGAGAAACTGTATATTAACGTAACGCGCTCTATAGATGAAACAAAAAAAAACCTAGGAGAATTAAACTGCAACGTGAGGAGGATCTACCGAAGTCTTGATAAAATTCAAGAACAGCAGAAACAGCATTTCCTTCTTCCTCTTCTGCTTCCAAAACCAGATCTATCGCATTCACTATTTTGCGTGCTTTATTTTTTATTTCAATCACTTTTTAAAGAAACTTTCCTTTTTTGCCTCGAATGAATTTAGTTATACAAATTTTTATTGACAAATAAGACAGTTGTTTGATGGTGAAACTACCTTTCCCAAAAACCTGTCGATAAGGAGACGTTCTCGGCGGGTTCCACGATAGCAGTAGAAAGGTGAAAGGGAATCGAATAGGTGAAGTGAAACTCAATTCCGACGGATTCGACGATAGGGGTGAATAATAAGTGACACAAAAGACAATGAAGATCTTTGGAAGGCGGGTCAATATATATATTATCTGATTCAAAGTTTACTGACAATAATGGAGAATGATAGCGAAGCTTCGAAAGATCTGCACATCTCTTCATCGATTTGGAAAAAGTATTAACAGTGTTACCAGAGATCTTATTTGGACGACGGATATAGGAATGATATACGATATGTACGACGAAGTTAAAGCGAAAGTTAAATGAACAACGGGAATAACCGAAAAACCGCAATGTTGAAGTAGAACGTTGATAAAGTCAGAGAGTATGACTGCACTTATGAAGGCAAAGCATGTGTTAAGTTTTACGGAAAAAAGGAGCCATCCATATTTAATCAGGAGACTAAATTATTATAAATAAAGTGGACTTGTTGTTGTTATCTAGTTGCCCGAAAAAAAAATATTATTTTTTGGACGCGGTTGGGATTGAATGTCGGACAGTCCAATTTGGAAGGCAATACACTACCACTTGAGCTACGGCCACCCACCGCGAAATCCTCAATACCGCAATCCAATATGCTCAATCCCCAGTCTCTTAAAAGTTAAATCGATTGAAATTTACTTGATAAACCAGTATATTAAACAATCCATAAACAAAACATTAAGCGAGCTAAGACCTACATATTTTACTTTACTTTAGACCTAGACTAGACAATTTGTAAACTCTGCGTACATATATCCCCACAATAAAATCAAGCCCATTTCTAATGTAAGAAGGTGCAAGTACTATGTACGAATACACTTGGAGGATATTACTTATTTCTGCAATACAAACTTTTGTGCATCCTCTAAATCTTCACAGACTAGATGGTAAACTCTACTAATACTTTTAAAATTGCCTGCCTCCTCTATAAAAAAATATCAAGCAAACTTTTCCACGTTAATTTTTAATGCATAGTTTTGACGTTACTCACAATTCACACATATTCACAGACAAATGATTACACAATTGGAGCCAATCAGTAGAAGAGCCGAAATCTGTAGTTTTCCTACATTTATGCAGAGTAGAGTTCTCAATAATACCTTTTTCCACTTAAAAATCTGATCTTCTTGAAATTAAGTATTTAGACTGCAATAGCTTCCATTCCATTTATAACATGTAACTACTAAACTGTTCAACTCTGTATGTTCTATTAATTTAACTTTAACATCTGTAGTGTAGTTTATTTTCTTATTAATATTTTTGTTTTCGTTTCGAAGTAATTTTTATCAAAAAGGTTGAGTTAAAAACACTCTCAGACTAGATGTGTAAATATGATAGTTTCAAATGTCACACTCTCAGTATAAAAGATCTAAGCTTTTGTTTAAAAAAAACAAAAATCACAAATAAAGTACACAAATACTTGCGGGACGTGCAAAATAAAATAGAAACAAAGTCGTTTCACGGTGAGAATAAGAAAATTGAAGCAATGACCCATCATACTGAAAATGCGATATTTACAAATGTGAATTGGTGTTTCGGTATATAAATGTTATTTCATTTTCTTTCTTTTTTTTCTTGTATTTTTTTTAGATGTATAGAAAAAATATTGTTTAGTAAAATAAGTAAGTGCTATTTTGTTGTTTGGTTCCTCGAAGTGCAAAGGAAAAGATCATATTCGTAATAATAGAAAAAAAAAGGGAATGTTGCCTACCATGGGAATATTGGTAAAATAAACGCCTCTGCCTTACTTGAGGTTTTGCTCATTGATCCATTTCCAAGTTACGATGTGTTAGCTTACATTTGTATATTGTTGTTGGGAGTCGCTGACAAGGCCATTTTTGAGAGTGTGGCTAGAGAACGCTTGGGGAATGTGTTACCATCAGGTTCATAGAAAAGCTTTCTGAAACTATTACAAAGAAAACGAAAAAATATTTGTTACATTGAACTTGCCATGGACCCTACAAAATTATTTACAATTTCCTAATTCCAGATTCTGATGATTTTTTCCATGGTGCATCGTCTGGTTCATATGGAAGAGGTCCTTGTACTGGGGCGTCATCATCAGGTGGTCTACAAAAAAAAAAAGAAGACAAACATTAGGTCTGTGTTGGACCTTTTGTATGCCCTTTCTTACGATTCAAAATTTTCCTCCTCGGACTGGTTGTCGTCATTAACTGTTGCACTTTCAATTGGCTTGAGGGCTTTTAACTCCTCATTGAGATTATCAATCGTTGTTAGTAGCTCGTCGCGTTCATTTATGATTTCTTTCAATTCTAGCGTAGTGTATCGAGGTCGGTTTGGATCGTTATCATCCTGAGATTTAACGAGATCTTCATTTTCTTTTTCAGCGATACCCAAACGCTTGCACAATTGTGTGATTTCTCGATGTTGATCTTGTAATTGCGCCAGAAAATCAGCACGTTCCTCACAAAGAGTCTTCACTTGAACCTGAAGCAATTTCTGACGACGACGCGTTTCACGACCGGAATGCTTTAAACGATCCATTTGAATATTGAGCTGTAGGCGATAATGAAATTATTTATTAAAAATTGGTAGCAGAGAGTTTTGATTGAGTTATTTCATACTTTTGTTTGGCACTTAAATTATAGACTAAGCTAAAAAAGCTATTTTGGTTTGTAGTTTCAATGATGCGAGTACTATTCATGGATTGTATTTTAGTTTCGAAACATAGAATTCGATGCAAATAGCAGTGGGGCAGATACATACGTGCGCGAATGCTTAAATTTCAATTTATGATGCAGTTCAGAACCTGGGTGTGTCACTACAAAAATATCCACAGGTCCAACAAAAATATAAACTTTTTTCTTTTTTTCTTACACCAAAGGAACTCTTCCGGATCATGCAAGTTTCCTTTAAATATCGGTCTTCCATTCGCAAAACCCTGTGTATAAAAGAAAATATAGCCGCTGTGAGTGAAAGTGTGACAGAAGATCCGGAATTGTCAATTCGGCGTCGACTGCAACAGTTTGACCTTTGTTCCTCCAGCCTGTGGAAAATTCTGCGAAAAGTTCTCGTATCAGACCTAGGCACTGAAGTCATGAGACCATGGTGGTCTGGTTACCAGAATTCGCGATTGAGCTCTTTAGCAATTTGAAGTCGACCTTTTATTTTTATCGAAAAATCGTATTCACTACTAAGGCTCACGTTTCACTCAACGAGTTGGTGGACAAACAAAATGGTGGTAGCTGGAGCGAAGTAAATGGAGACGAGACTCAATTAAACCCATCAAAGTTCACTGTTTGATGTGATCTCCACCCTGTCGAGTGGTGGTACAGGTACAACGCGCTTAAAAGTAAAAAAAAATTGCACGTGCCTAATCTGTCGACAAATTTGTTATTAGTTGCGCAAACAGTTGAGAATGAGAATTCGGTTGTATTTGATAAGAAAGGGTGTTCAGTCTTTAATCAAAATAACAAATTGCTAGTGCGTACGAAACCATAAGCTGGGATTTATAAAACTAACACTCAATATCTGTGGCATGTCTATTGGTGAACCTTAAGACGACTTAATGATGTGGAGTAGTGATTTTGGCGCCTGGATCTTCTAAATAACAAAGATTTGTGCACGATGAAGAACGGTGTCGCTGATCGTGCTAAGTTTAAGGAAACAGTTGGAGGAATAAATTGTTGCACCATTTGCATTGAGACGAAGCTTACGAGACTTCCGTTTAAACACAATGCAATTAGGATCTTTTTCATAGTGATCTATATGGTCCTAGAAAATATGTCTATTGGTGGTGCTAAGTATTTCCTAAGTTTCATTGATGATGTCTCTCGAAAAGTTTTCATATATTTCTTAAAAAACAAATTTGAAGTTTTACGTTCTTTTAAAGTAAATGGTGGAGACCCAATTGGAACGAAAAATACAGGTCATACGCTCAGACAACGGGGGCGAGCATTGCGGATTAAACTTCGAGACCTTTTGAAAACAACACGGAATAATCCATCAAATAACCAATGCGTATACACGGCAACAGAATGGAGTGACGGAGCATATAATATAAAATAATCGAAAGCATGTTACTGGAAGCTGGTCTTAATAAATTATATTGAGCAGTAAATATGGCACCATATGTGGTCAATCGTTCTATGAGTTCATCTTTGGTCTATAATACGCGAGAAGGTCTGTCAATCAATCATCTGGGAATTTTGGGATCCTCTGTTATGGTACACGTTCCGAAACAGCGGCATCGTAAGCGACATATGAAACCCAGAAAGATGCCATTTGAAGGATACAGGGAGGCAATTTTCTGTTTTTTTTTTATATTTTACGCGCGCTCAAGGAATTTGAGTACCCTTAAAATGTTTTGCACACAGCGCGGGCGAAGGAAAATCAGGGAGGTTGGAAAGGGAGGTACCGATGAACGTTGATTTTAAATGTGTGAAGGTTATAATGACTAGGAAATAAAGAGCTAGGCAGGGCATTCCATAAGCGAGTTGTACGGCTTAAGAAAGAATCACCATATTTTAGAGTACGTCCGAAAGTGGGCTTGAGAGTATACTGATGACCATTCATAGCGAGGCGATTAAAAGTTTGAATGGGCGGAATGCTACTGGAGATTTATATGGAGAACTGTTGGTTGAGGGTGTCCATTGCTTGACTGATTTTGGTATAACCTATGAGTTTTATCGCACGGCTTTGAATCCTATCTAGAAGGCGCAGAGATGTTTTGGGCGCACCCGACCAGATGTAGGAATTGTACTCCAATTTCGGGCGGATAAACGCCTTATATATTGAGGCCAGATCAGAGGAGGTGAAGTATTTCTGACATCGTTTGAGGAAACGTTTTTGCATGTCCGAAATGCTGCTGGAACGCCACAAAAGGAAGTCATTTTTGCATCGGATTGTTACTGGTGATGAAAAATGGATCCATTACGACAACCCCAAGCACAAAAAATCATATGTGAAACCCGGCCAACCAACCAAATCAACGGCAAAGCCGAATATCCATGGCGCGATGGTAATGCTCTGTATTTGGTGGGATCAGTTGGGTGTGCTGTATTATGAGCTGCTAAAACCGGGTGAAACCATCAATGGACAACGCTACCGAACACAATTAATCCGTTTGAAAAGAGCAGTGGCCGAAAAACGCCCGGAATATGCGACCAGACACGAGGCAATAATTTTCCATCATGACAATGCTCGGCCCCACGTTGCTACTCCGGTTAAGAACTATTTGGAAAACTGAGGATGGGAAGTCTTACCCCACCCGCTTTATAGCCCAGACCTTGCCCCTTGTGACTACCATTTGTTCCGGTCGATGCAGAACGCCCTCACTGAAATACGGTTCACATCAGAGCAGAATATCAAAAATTGGCTTGATTCATTCTTGGCTGCCAAGCCGGCGCAGTTCTTTTGGGATGGGATCCACAAATTGCCAGAAAGATGGGAAAAAGTCATAGCTTCAGATGGGCAATACTTTGAATAATACTATTGTACAAGTTTTTCTTAAATAAACGTTCAAATTTTGAAAAAAAAACCGCACGAATTAATATATATACCCAATATACAATAGTTAGATATAAGTACTCTTGTTATCACTCAAATGCGAAAGTTGAATCTTTCCATTGAAGATTCGACGCACTCAAGCGTAGGCGGAGACAAAGCACAATCTGGGAGTGTTGAGCTGGCCGCAAAGCATGTAGAAAGCAGATTGGCCTTGTCCAAAGAGCTGACACTTTGTCGAGCATATTATATTGTCTTCCAAGGCTGCAATTGACGCTGGTTTATCGGCATAGACGGGTGATTTGACGTATCCCCATAAAAATAGTGTAAAGGCATCAAATCACACATTCTAGCCGGCCAATTCACCAGTCCAAAACGAGAGATAAATTGCTCATCGAACTGATTTCTCAATTGGTTCATCGATTCGCGTGCTGTGTGGTATGTAGCGCCATCCTGATGAAACCGCATGTCGACCAAGTTCAGTTCAGTTGAACGATAGTGGACGCCATTGGCGGTAACGTTGTTCTCACGGTGATCTTTCAAAAAATATGGGCCAATGATTCCGCCGTACCATAAACCGCACCAAACAGTCAATTTTTCCGGGTGCATTGGCAGCTCGTGTATTGCCTGAGGTTGCTCATCGGACCAAATACGGCAGTTTTGCAAATTAACATTCCCTTTCAAACAGAAATTGCTTCGTCGGTAAAGACAATTTTTCGATAAAAAAGCGGATCTTCCTCCAACTTTCCTAAGGCCCACTCACCGAAAATTCGACGCTCTGGCAGGTCGTGGGGCTTCAGTTCTTGCACGAGCTGTATTTTATAAGGTTTTAGACTGAGATCCTTGCCTAAAATCTTCCACGTAGCCGAGTAACACAATCCCAATTGCTGCGAATGGGAACGAATGGACAAAGCACGGTTTTCACTAACACTGGCGGATACAGCGAAATTGGTGCGAAATTTGGTGACTATGACTTGAACTGTTTGCTCAGTAAGTCGAATATGACAAACGTAAAATGGTCAAAGTGGGCGAAAAACATTTTTCACAGAGCACGAATTTTGATAATAAAATTCAATAATTTGTAAGCCTGGTTCGGGTGTTCGGGTCTTTCCATGATAAAATCGTCAATGCTAACTGATCATGTTTGACTTTGACACATCTCACGAATCACGCCTGAGCTGTCAAAAATAGAACACTGAAAAAACAAACAGCAAAGACATCATCCGTTATTTACATTATCGAGTGGTGCAATTTCATGGGCCAGTAAGAGGCAACCAACAGTGGCCCTTTGAAGCACCGAGGCCGAATATATGGCTTAATCAACTGGGACAAATCTTTGATGAATCGATTAAATTGGAACCAGTCAAAATTATCCGCGACAACCAGAACGCAATTGCTTTAACTATGTATGATTGTTTCCGGGCTAGATCCAAACACATCGATATGAGCCATCACTACATAAGGGATCGAATTAATCACGGATCAATTGAAATTCAATATGGTACTACCTACTCCCAAAGAAAAACACAATTTTTGCAACAAACAAATAAAAATAACTAAAGTGAATCTTGATGGCTATATTTGATTTGTCTTTACAAATTAAGATTCAATTTTAATAAGTGGGAGTGTTAAAATGTAACTTTCTGTATGTAAACGCTAAATTGTATTCCACAGGTGCACTAAACTAAAACTTATTCTGGTGCTCATTCTTCTTATCTTACTGTTTTTAGTAGTTTGTTGTTTTCTCTTCTTTAACTTCACCTCTGACTGAATAAAGTATTATAACGTGTTCTAGGTTTACTCTTCGTTTTATTGCTCTGAATCCACATAATCCTAACCTTAGGGGAAATCTTGAGAAATACCCGATAACTTAAAATTGATACCCATCAAGTACACCTCGATTTAGAGGCAGTATTTATAAACCCGACATACATTTATGGTATTTAGTCATATCTAGTCCAAAAGCAAATTCGTGCGCCTGTCCAGGATGACAAAGAACGACGCTCACGACCTCATTACAGCCGGTAATGACACCACTTAAATCTTAGAACTGTGATATCAGAAAATCACTCCGATAATGACGCACTATACCATATTGTGTAAGAAATTCACACAACTTCATTGAGATTTGAGACAGTGGCTCAAGTGTCTATTAGGACCGAACAGAAACACTTTAATAAGCGATAACAACACAACAAAACTTACATTCTCAATATCCGAATACTTTTCCTGTAATTCACGGTCTTTTTTCTTAAGCTCATCCCGTTGCTTATAAATTTGTTCCTTCAAACGCTGCAACACTTGTGTATCGGACAGGGCGGTTGAAATTTCATTATTTGTGACCGAAATGAAACTTTCTGTAAGACTCGCACCCAAACCAGACGACTGCGCTGAAGCCGATTGAAGATCTTGTGTTTGCTTGACCAAGCGTTTGTTCTCATCCTGCAAACTGCTCACAAGTTCGCACAATTCACCGGTTTCTGCACGCCACTGCTCCTCTATAACTTCTAGTTCCTAAAATCCAAAGTAAATTAAGCATACCCTCAATCACAATTAAAATTTTCATGCAACAGCACACTTACCTTCTCGAATCTCTTCCTAAACTCAGCCTTTTCTAGCTTTTCACTTTCCAATTGTGCAATTTTGTCCGTCAACTCTTGTATGGTGGCATTTTCGCGCTCATTCTTCGTTGCCAATGCCTCCAAAAGCTCTAAAGTGTTGATGATTTTCGGCATTAGCCCGGTAACAGCTTCCGGACCACAATGATCGATAATTTTCTCATATTCCTTTCCGATGTCAGAGGCCAAATCATATACATCAACGACGCCGATATCGTCGACCGCATCCAAAACCATTTCGCCCATTTCATTGAGATGAAATCCTGGCATTAGAGTTGGTTTCCTCCGATTTAGTAAAATTTTGCTGGACTTTTAATTGCTCGTTTGGTCGGATGAGGGGTTTCTCCTTTTCTTTTCTTTTTCTTTTTTTTTTTTGTGTACAATAGTTTTTTTTTTCCCTGGTGAAGTGGTCCCTTCCCACGGGATGTGCTATTGTTAAGATCTCTTATGCAGCCCAAATGTTACATGTACGGGTGGAATTGAACGGAATAAGTTAGTTGATAGTTAAGTGATTTGTAGTGAATAAAATTCGCGCTTTAAAAGATGTAGTTGCGCGATAAAAGCGTTTAAAAGTAAAATTTTAACGCCAGTCAGACCGCAGGAAGGAGTCGTTGAGAAAATTTTTTGACAGATTACGACGGACAGATGACTAATAAATGCAATGGTGTTGCTGTTGCCCTAAGAGCATTGGTGAACATTGGTTGTTGTAATATTGTAGAAATGTTTTTTTTTAATGCAGCGTAAAATGAGAATTTGTAGAGTGAACTGAAATCGTGTGGTGGTACTCAAATGACAAAATGTTTAACATTGTAGCCCGAAGTATCCAATTAAATTTTAATTAAAACAGTTTTCAAGTTTCCAATAGTCTGTGCAACACTTGTACTTGATATAACAGAACGTAGCAATTTGTCACTGAAATTGCCATCAAACATATGCACTCAAAGAGAACAGAGAATCCCAACGAAACCAATAGAATGTAACAATAAACAGTTTTAACTCTGAGGTAGTTTTATATTTCGCGTACCCCGACTCGATTATTAATTCTTATAGTGACGCCTCGTCAGAAGTCATAAGAAGGCTTACACTTGCCAATCGCTTTTTTTTTTGTAATAAAAAATTGAAAATAAGGCCGTGCCAAGAAACACCAATAAGACTCTATATAAAAATTCCATTATCCCAGCCTTGTTACATAGCGCAGAACATGGATGCCGGCAAAGGCGGATGAAAACACATTTAGATTCTTTGGGTGTCTTTGGCTCTCTCTCTCTCATTGCGTCCGTTATGAGTTGATCGCCATAGTCAGAAAGGTACGGTAAAGATATGACAAGGAGTTGCGGATCGAATTAATACAACCAACTCACCGATTGCTCAGATTACTGCACGGAGGGAACATGACAACGTTGCCTTAGTGACCCGCATAAGTGGAAGCGGACGTCAACCGGCTTGGAGTGTGTAAATGATGGCAATTGTCCGACGACTGCACTAACTAGAGAGGTCCATTTGTTGGGTTGCATGCCTTCTCCGGGACATAGTGTTATCTAAGTGAGTAGGAATCATATTTTTTGAGTGGAAAACGAAGGAAGATTGCAAAACAGAGCTGCTGCGTATGGGACATAAGAATCTATTAGTAAATCTTTCTTCGAAAATCATTGATCTTCCCACCGTTCTATCAACTGAAACAGATATATTGTGCTGGACTCAAGCGTCTTTGGCCCAATTACATTTTCAACTCGAAGTCTCAATCCAGTCTGACATATTATGTGAACGTCTAAAGCCCTTCGTTAAGTCTGACCAGCCCCTATAAGCGTTGCTTCAAGCGAGGATAGTTCAATCGAGTTCAGTCTAGTCCAAAAAATCAAGAAGCCCATCTTTTCATTGATCTTAAAGCCGCATATGACACCATTTATTGAGACAAACTTTATAGAGTCATGTCTAGTCTTGGCATCCATACCAAGCTCATCGATTATGGAGGATGACGATATACCATAGAATGCACGCTGCTCGTTCAAGGTCGGCGATAACAAAACCGAAATCTTCAATGTGAAAAGAGGACTAAAATAGGATATGCTCTGTCATGTGATATTTACAACATCGTTCCAGAAAGAATTGTGCGAAAATCACAAGTTAACTCCAGAGGAACCATCTTTCAAAAATTTCTTCAGATACTCGTGTTATACCCAAACGTCTATCCGATCAAATCATTTAGTTTCTGTAACCAGCTGGTTTAAAGCAATCGAACTTTTTGAGAGAACATTTACTTTATTAATGAAATAAGAAAGAAAGAAAGAAAGAAGAAAGAACTTCAAAAATAGGTAATTTCTCATCTTCTTTTCAAATCCAAGAACAGAATGAATCAAAATAACGAATAAATTTGACATAAAAAAATTCTTCAATGTGAGCTGTCATTCACTGTTGATTTTTCTCAACAGCTGATTTATTCAAATGGCTGGAGGTTGAATTCAACGCTTTTATTTTCAACAACTCGCAAATTCATAATGGAAAGAACACATTGAAGTGTCAATAGGGTGTTTGCGACTATTGAAGCAAAAGCGGAAAGCGAAAGCAAAACAAAGTATATGCTGTCTACAAAAAGGGACAAACATCACCGACATCTAAGAGAAAACGTCACGATAGGCAGCTACATCTTTGAGATAGCAAAGAGCTTTATCTAGCTTGGCTCCGCCATCAACTCCTACAACGATAGCTGCGCGGTAATCATGCAAAGAATTCCTATTGACAATCGTAGCTTCTTTGGGCTTAGGAGACAATTGAGTAATAAAGCTTCCTCTCGAAAAACCAAAAAGACATTATTCAAAACACTGATTATCCCAGTCCTGCTTTACAGCCCAGAAGCTTGGGCACTGGCGAAAGCTGATGAAAATCCCCCCGGGCGGTTCAAGAGAAAAGTTCTTCCGATAATTTTCGGTCCCATTTACATCAATGGAGAATGGAGTAGGTGTTTCAACAGCAAATTACACGAGCTGCGCAGCGACCCCTACCCCGTCAGAAAAGCTCCGGTGTAAGCCGGGCTAACGCTCATCGCTTGCTAAGTTGAAAACAGACTGGTGGTATTGCAATACTATGTTTATACCACATGCATGTTACTGGTATTGAGATTCCCAATTTTTTAGTGGTATATCACCTTCTTACTGATTCCAGTGCCACATTCTCTCCGTTGGCGATTCTTCGTAGAATCTTTGACAAATAATCACAGTGAAAAAGTATAGCACTGTTTTTGTACAATGGATTCGAAGAGAACTATTGCATCCCAATGCGAAACAACACAAACTTCAAAGTATACTACTCACGGCGAAAATCAGCATGTACTATGAAATGCTGTCTGACAGGGATTATAATATTCAATATACTATGGTATTCATACCAGCAGTCCGTCCACCAGTATACTATGATATATATATTTGCATACTATTCTCAGCATTAATTTTTCTTTTCAATGTCGAAAATTCCGAAAATATTTTTTTAAAACATATCAACATTCCATGTAGAATTCCATCTCTCTCCTTTCGTTATTTATCGCCCCTACTGTTCACATCGAATTTGACAACCAAGCGCTAATCTTATTTGACCGCTGTCACTTGTCAACAAATGAAAAAATATCTTCGTCGACGAAAAAGTAAAATCGGTGGTATCACGTTTTTCTGGTTTTTAATCGTCCGCACAACAATTTCTGAATTTAGATTGTTTATTCATCACATATTTGCGCCCTGTGTAGTCGTCCAAATAGAATTTCCCCAACAGAAAAGCTGATGTTTTGATTGTAAACCCAGTGCTTGTTTACACCAGCGGGGTGTGCCAATAGTATTTTTATCTTGTACGTGCGTTCTCTCATGCAACTGTCGGCATTTTCACGATTTTCTAATAAATTCGGACACCACAGCAACTATTCATCTTCCACAAATCATCAGTCCAGTATAAATTACAAAAATCCAACGCACACAATCCATTTGGGATGCTGAAAATTGATAACAAGAGTCCGTCGATAATGGAGCCAATGGAGTCGCTTACTTTTCACAAGGTGAGTTGAAGTTGATATTGCGTTTCTTTATCCCCCCCTGGAGTGTGCTTGGTCACTGTCGTTGTGATTACATTCTCTACATCATGAGTATTTCCGTGTTGAATTGGAGGGGTCAAATCCCAAACATGAAGAGTGGTATTGTACTTTGAACCAAGTGAAATAAATGTACTTCAAGGGGCAAACGAACTTTTATTATATTTACAACAAATAACCTTTCGGATAGGATGTAATCTGTTGCGTTTCCTTTGACTGGCAAGACAAAGAAACACAATTGCAAGGTGAGAATGAGTCGTGTGCGCAATGAAATCATAATACGAGCATGGATCTTTGTGTACGAGTAGATGTAGTTGACCAGGAGGGGGGAAATGTTAAAAAGCTATTAATTATCAATTTGGTCAGAGCTTGTTTATGCGCAATTGGTTGTTTTGTTGGCCACGCAGGGCTCTTAGTGACGCGAATTGTTGTTTGCATGTATTGTATGGTGGGGCGAGCTATGTATGAGTAGTTCGAGTAATGGCTACTGCTTGCTACTTGCTGGTTGGCGGCGAACTTATTGTTTATTAGACCACAACAGCTAGAATGTGGCGAGTGCTTATGTTTTTGTTTTCGTTTTTTATTTTTGTTCTTTCAAATATTCCTCAAGCAATTGCTTTTTTTTTGTGTAATAGTCGAGTGGTAAATGTTATCGGACATTGCAAGCCTTATCAAGTGCGCGGCATTGAGCTTGGAGTGTATATACTACTATGGATCGATCTGCGAAAACTACACTCTAAACAACTGCTCGGCTTGAGCTGTTGTTTTTTGTTAAATGTGCCCGTATTTTGTTTGTACTCGTTTTTTTTTGTTGCAAAAAAGACTCAATTGGCCAATGTCTTATGGCGCATTGCCGAGCTTGGGTGCTGGCTATTATCCATTTTTTGAATTTGTCCCTATCTTCTTCAACAAGAAGCTTGTTATTGTTTAAGATGAGATAATGGATATCGGAAGCTGTCCTCTAATATCGAAATCTTCTTCTTGTACTTACAAAGCCGGCGCTGCAGGTCAGAGCGAACCTGGGTCTTAACTAATAAGCCTTTACAGTTAGCCCGATCCTTAGCTAACTGCCTCCAGTTGCGCATTTCAAGTCGGTTGAGGTCCCCTTCTACTTTTGTGCGCCACCTAACGTGGGTCGTCCTCAACTGTCTTGTCCCTCCACGTTAGATTGGAAAACTGTGAGGCCTGGGGCTTTGGTGCCGACTAATGTGCAGTTTTCTCATTACACAGATCGATGTCGCCGACAGTTCGTCGTTAAATCTTCAGCTCCAAAGTCCGCCAACGAAATCTTAGAAAAAAATTTTCTGTCGAAACGACCGAGGGTATCTTCATACGCTTTCAATAGAGTCCATGCGTCTTATATAGAGTCTCCTAGTTTTTCGGGATATGTCCTCCCTACTCAGTTAACCCGACTTCTTAAGTCCAAAGAAACAGCTATTGGCAAGACTCCTTCTTCGTTTTATTTCTGCTGAGGTGTTGTTGGCAGAATTCATAGCAGATCCAAGGTAGACAATGTTCCTTACTACCTCGGAATTATAGCTGTCGATTGTGACGTTCTGTCCAATTCGTCGATGTTGTGAGTCCCTTCTTATTGACATTTGTTTCCATTTTAGCAGCTTCCTTTTCAATACTAGCGAACGTACCGGTGACAGCCCGCTGAATTCTGTCAATTATTTCAATATCGTCGGTGTTCGCTGGTGAGTTGCGGACAATTCTTTCAAGAATGATGTTGAAGAAGTCACATGACAGCGCGTCACCTTGTCAAACACTTTTTTCTGACATCAAATGTCAAACAGCGAGCTTTTTCAATCATCATTCTGCACAGACGGACGAGTATGGAAGGAATGCAAAACTAGACATGGCTCTATATAGCTCGTGTCTATAAATGCTGTCATATGCGGCCTTAAAATAGATAAAAACGTGGTGGGTATCGATTTGGATTTCTTGAGGTTTTTCCAGGATCTGCCGGAGTGTGAAAATTTGGTCGATTGTGGACTTTTCTGGTTCAGACAATATGGCAGATAAGATCTTGTACCCAGTGTTGGAGAAGTATCTTTCGAATACCTCGGCCGATAAGCCCCCAGGTCCAACAAATCAGTTGGATTTCAGCTTAGATATTGCTATCCTTACTTCATTTTGGTCAGGTGGACGGAAGCTTTCTATATTCTCAGCACCGACAGCGATTCTACTACAAGGTTTCGTTCTATACATCTACAGGTTTCAGTACGGTTCTGTTGGTAAAACTTCCGTTCGTTATTCCGGGAGTACAGCCTCGCAATATATTCTTCCCGTTTCTTCTGCTAGCTGAGGTTACGAGCGGATCTCGTTATTTGTTGTTACGCTGCTTTATACCCTTCTTGTTTAGCTGCATGTGCTTACCGGCATTCTTCATCAAACCAGGGATTTCTTGGTGATGATCAGGTAAAACTTAGCACATCAGTTGGGGCGTCTATGATGTCAGGATGGTCCTTCTTTCTTGTGGTGCTTGACAAATTCCATTCGTACCTTAACTGTAACAAACTGGGGATCCGAGTCAATGCTGGCTACCCGGAAGGTTCGAACGTCCAGAATACTGGAGGCATGTACATATGTCGATCGCAATGCGATCAATTTGATTTAGAGTTTTATGATCCGGAGACCGCTATGCCTGCTTGTGTATATCGAGATGGTGAAACCGTGTGCTTGCTACAGTGATATTTTGTCCTAAGCCTAATAATAAGCCTAAGTCCGTTGCCAGACTTGATATCCTGCAGGTTTTGCTTACCATCTGCTACGTATCTATATTAGTACTGCGCAACATGTGGGATTAGCTAAATTTTCGGAACTTAAAACCATTCTCCAAGTCGCTCTATTTTGGATCACCTCGGCCTCTCCTTCAAACTTTGTCTGAATCTTGAACCAATGTACATACACTTATTATTTATTGGAGCAGATTATCCGGTAACCTTCGTTGTTCCTGGCAAAACCATCTGAGCGTTGACGATCACTACACGTTTGGTTACATACGAGGGCTGTTTGATGAGTACCCGGATTGGAAGATAGGTGCGACTACTGAGCACAGTGAGTGTACCATCATTTCGTATCACCTCTTTTAGCCCGCCTATCAAAATTTGGTGACAATCCGACGCTTAGTTTTGTTTTGACACCTTTCCGGTCGAGAGCACGTTTTTCGCCTTCTTTGGAGCAGGTTGACTGGGTAAAACCCATTGTTTCGATTGTTCTTTGGTCTCTGGTGTGTACCAATGAATCCATGTCTCATCGACGGTCACGAAAGAACACAGAAACTCCTCCGGATTTCGATTAAACAGGGCCAAGCACGTCTTTGAAGTGGTCTCACGATTGAACTTGTTCTCCGGTGTGAGCGTACGCGGAACCCATCGCGCGGAGAGCTTTCTCATGCCCAAAAACTCGTGAAGGATATGCAAACGCGTTCAGTTGAGATGCCTGCTATTTCAGCCAACTCGCGAATGTTCATTCGGTGGTCCGCCAATACGAGATCATGGATTTTGTCGACGGTTTCCTCTTTGGTAACCGTTTTTGGGCCACCTGGGCGCGGTTCATTAAAAACCGACGTGCGGCCACGGCGAAAATCTGCGAACCAATGGTAAACGGTTGTACGGACAGGTGAATGGGTCCCATTCCTCGCAGGTTTTGCCACTCAAAAACAAGAATCGGATCACGGAGCGATACCGCTCTTTTCCCATGGTCGCAAACAACACTAACACGATGTTTCGAAATGGGTGTCAAAACAAAACTAACCGTCGGATTGTCACCAAATTTTGACAGGCGAGCTAATAGATGGTACACTCATTTTAGCTCAGTAGCTCCACCTATCTTCCAATCCGGGTACTCATCAAACAGCCCTCTTACGCTGAAATTCGCAACATTTTCGTTTTCATTACTGCCATATTCCTTACAACTTTTAGTGCATTTTAAAACATTGTGATCTCTGTCTTGCATATAAACGGACCTTCAAGTATCTGAGGAGCTAACGCGCCATGGAAGACACCATGGAAGGCAAAATTCATGGGTGGTTAACGACAGAGTCCTTCTAAATAGGTGTCAGTAGTTGGGTTTACGGGCTCGAATAAACGCCAATGCAGATATTGGATCTTATTGCGACTAATTAACGAGTTACGCGTTAAAGGTTTTACGATGACGCTTTAATCGTCCGAGTTCGCTGAGTATCTGCACTGCTCTACTACTAGCAGTGGGCCAGTTTTACTCGGTTTAAATCATATACTCTCCAAATTGATCCCTATACTCCAGGTGTAGTGTGGTGGACAATGAAAAACACACGTTCCGTGTTTTCCGGAACCAATTCACGATATGGACCATTTGAGATATTTCCGTGTTTACATTTAAACAGATGATCAGTCTTGCCCCGTAAAAAACTGAGTCAGATGGAAGTTTCCTTCAGTTTGATTCCGTTTAATCCATACATCGATCACTGGTATAAGACGATGTGTCCATCCTCCTTTTAAGGAAATGTTCCGATGTTGCTGTCAGGTTGCGATGCGGTTAATTTCGTGTTTTCTGTTTTGGTCATTTGGACTTGCTCGGTTTTGAATCTTAACACCTCTTCAGCACGTATGTCGACAATTAGAGGATACGACAAGTATAGCGTTATACGAAACACTCCGAAATACACTAGCGACTCTCAGTGCGCTAAGGCGGTGGACGGGTTTGACTCCCCGGACCATATTTCCGCCGCGTACATGAGTATAGAACTCGCAGCTGTAGTAAGAAGCAGTCTTTTATAGGGCGACCAGATAGCAATGATAATTTTTCCAATTATTTCAGCTGCTGTGAAAGTTACCAATGAAATTCTGCTGTCAAAATATTCAGTAAGGTTTGCCATTTCAGCATGCGCGTTTTACGCGCTTGCCGAACATGCGGAAATTATTAAAAAATATTATCGAAATTCCAGCTCAGTTGTATATACGCAACGTGAATTTCGTCTTAAAGTCGGTCGTCATCAATACTTCAGTGTGCAGGCAATTCGTCGCACCGTGGAAAAGATTGAGCGTGAATACACTCTTTTGGATCTGAAGCCACCAACCAGACAGAGATTGGTGCGAAATGAAGAAAACATAGCCAGAATCGAAGAAGACCCAGAAATGTCGATTCGACGCCGATCAGCTGAATTGGGCATCGCCAGAGAGTTAACCCGGCTGATTTTGCGATTGGATTTGGGCCCACATCCGTATAAGATTGTGCTGACGCAAAAATTGAAGCCGGACGACCATAAACAACGCCGTGAGTTCGCTAATTGGGCGTTGGACATGTTGGTTGGAGATCCGGATTTTGGCCAAAAAATCATCTTCTCGGACGAGGCTCATTTTTGACTCAGCAGCCATGTCAACAAGAAAAATTGCGAACAGAATGCAAAAGTGTTCGGCGAAGCATCAAAGCATCTACAAAGATTGACGGTTTGGTGAGGTTTATGGCATGGCGGCATCATCGGACCTTATTTCTTTCGAAATGAGGAAGGAGACACCGTTAGCGTCAATAGTTTCAGGTATAGAGCGATGTTAACCAACTTTCTGTGGTCAGAGCTCGACAACATCGATATATCCGAGCTGTGGTTTCAACAAGACGGCGCTACATGCCATACAAGCGACGCAACGCTTGAAGTTATTTGGCGACTGGGTCATTTCACGGCGAACGTTCATCAATTGGCCACTCGATTATTTTCTCTAGGGCTACGTCAAGTTCTTACTTTGGACGAGCTCGACGCCAACATTTGACAAGCTATTGCCGGAATAACGTCACACGTAACGTCATCAAAAATTGGACCGACCGGTTGAACCACTGCCAGCGAAGCCGAGGGGGCCATTTGATTGTTGTGCTATTCCACACGTAATGGCATGAACGTAGCTTCAAAATAAAGCCAAAATGAATTTTATATCTCACACCGTTGTTGTTACTTATCGGCCTTGTAAGTGCACTTACAGTTTTCGATAATTTCTCGCACATCTGCTCCAGACGACTGTCAGTAAGAACTTCCAGATGAGGAACGGTTAAGAATTCATGCCCTTCAACTCTAACCGTTGTCGTTCAGCGAATTTTCCTGTTCGCAATAAGAACCGCTTCAGATTTATGATCGGCGAGTTGCAAGCAGAATTGAAATTCTTCTGACGTTTTTCCTATAACCATCACCGTGGTTGTAGTGTCATCAGCAAATCCGATAATCGATTAAATTTTCAGGCGAAAAATTTCATAATTGCGGACTTAAAATCTCATCATGCATAGTTTTCCACAGTAGGGGGCCTAAGACCGAACCTTGGGGCACCTCATCAGAGAACGATATGCAGATCTTTGAAAATGTCACAATGTTTCTTTGTAAACTTTGAATCGCCTGATATGTTGAACTGACTCAAAGTTTTATTGTCGGCCATGGACTTTAATAATATTGCGCTGTCGACAGTCTAGAAGTTTTCAAAATATAGAACCGATCCGTATATGGTTGTAGCAATTTCTCGTGTCGTCTTGTTTTTATATTGTATAGGAAGATTTCGATTATCACCCAGAATTTGGATTGGGTAAAATTAGATGCTGACTCACTAATGCTTCGCTCACGATCACTTCTGAATTCTTTACTCGTCGTTTCACGCTAATTTTTGGTATAATTCATGACAGATGTACTTAATATTAATGGGAACATATGCTATTTGTGATGGCAACACAAGCAATATGAATAATTCTTACAGGGTGACAGCGATATATTCATTTTCGTATTATTATAACAATTTTGTTCCGTTCCGTAATACTATTACATTTTTTACGCGTTCGTTTGCAAGGAGTCACGCATATTTTATCCATTTTACGTTGCCTATTATAGCAAATTCGAAATTTTTGGCGATCATTGTACCAACCTAGTAGCTTGCAATACGTAATTTGTCGAGCTCTCATACGAATATTTTTGATTACTTAGAGATCAATCCTGTGCTGTTCAGAAAAAGTGCCCGGCAGGGTACATAGGGTAGTGTATTCATATGCATACGTTCACTTCCCGACTTTCGTAGTATTGTTCCATCCAAAACTATTGACACTAACTATTTGATGAAATGTCTTCTCTCCATTCTTATATGGGATGTTCAGTTATGAGTGCTTTGAACTATTTGAGATCTTATTTTTAGTTTATAAATCACTTAACAGACTCCCGACGTTGTAGAGTCTGCTTGGAACGTAGTCGTCTTCCATTTTCTTCTATCCCGGTATGGTGCCTGTACTTACCCAAACTCAGCACTCGTGGATAACAGAGCTTAGTCCTTAATACAATACGTAGTATTATTGTATTGCTGTAAAAGCTTCTATATCTTCATGTAGTCTTGTGTCGCTTAGGACGAAGAATGATACTCGTATCTTATGGAGCTTTGAGATTGAAACGATGCTCGAGTTGAAATTCGTTTCTTAGCACAATTTCTAGAATTCTCATCATTCGCTCGGATAGGGTAGGACTGTCACACACCAGATGAAAAAGCGACTCGATTTTTTTGTTGTTATTGTGCACACCCAGGCGCTCAGTATGAAAGCCGATGGGGCAGTGGAATCGAATGAAAATCCATTTATGTTCGCCGATGCCTTTCACCACCAGATTGACTGTTTTTTTTTTTTTTAAAAGCCAGGTTTACTGTTTCAAGGTCTTTAACGATTGTGTGCAGCAATGTAACTTAAGTAGAGTTGACATAATTGAGATGAAACTTTGAAACTGTTATCAATGGAAAGACTACTTATCGCAGTTAAAAAGTATGGCGTACATTTATTTTATAAACAACGTTTCAGCTACTGAAACCTTATAGAGTTAAACAGCCTACATTTGAAATCAGGGATTGCAATGTGCTTGTTCGAAATTGTAATTGCTCATGTACATACAGTGTGTTTGACAAAAGTGTGTGATTTAAATCGCTTGTCTAGGGAAGCAAAATTATTCACTTTAAAGGCCTTTAACATTTCCTAAATAAACAAAGTGTTTAATATGTTGTCCAGTCTTTAATTATCGCCTAGCATCTTTGTCGACAACCTGCAGCCAATTTGTGTGCATAGTTCCGTGCTTATTGCCACCAAAGCAATTTAAGCTGCTTCATAAAACCCCAGACATTTTGAAACGGATTAGCATATGGAGACTGAAATGGAAAACCCAACACATTGATGTTCTCTTATAATAACCAATCCCAAACTCCATATACCAACAGCATTTCAGCGGATCCCGGCAATTAGATTATCAAGCAGGCTTCGTCGGAAAATCCGGTCCAAAATGCCATAGAAAGTTAAGTTCCCCTCGAGGTTTAAAAAAAATGCCGAAAAGAAAATTTATAAACAGCAGCAAACTCTTGGCCTCGACCCAAAATAGAGCGGCCTGAAAAATGGTGGTAAGGTACACAAATTTAACCAACCTTAAGAGTGGTGTAGTAGCAGTGTGGATACGTGGGAATTAATCTGTTTATGATGAATCATCAAATGATTGAATAGCGTGTTTGTGAACATATTATTTACTTCTATTAAAATAATTACCGTAAACCAATTGTTAAATATGACTTTCATCAGCTTTAGGTATTAATTGCCATCAAGATTATGACTCAGCTTATTCATGAAAAAATTGTTATACAAAAAATTGTCTTACTATTATTTTCGAGTCCACCTCACTGTTATTTTGTTTAGTTTTGTAGAGCATTCAATCTCCAATCCGTTGTCAATGTAGCAGGTTTTGTTCGTTTCTTAGGAAAGATTCTACGAGTATATTAATACTATAATTACTGCACTTTGTAAATTGCTTTATAACTTGAACGATGGCCTTGTTTCTTTTTTTGTTTTATAATTCGACAGCCCAGCCTCCACAGCAGATAACGACTTATGATTGATAGACTTTATGGCAGCTGGTAGCAGTGTGATAAGCATTGCATTCAAGGTTTTTTTTTTTTTTATTTTCATTAAATTTTATTAAGTTCAGAAAATGTTGCGTCCTGCCACAAGTTCTGTTACAAATGTAAAACGCTATAAAAAAAAAAAAAAACAGTAAACATATTGTATTAAAAATTGTTTCATTTATTAAACCACAATATTGATTATTCAAAAAAAAATTGGATTCACTTGAAATGACTGCCTTTTGCTTTAACACAAGCTTCCAAATGGTGTGGCCATTGGGCTATAGCGGCACATACGGTTTCCATGTAGATCGTGGACGCTGCTCTTCTTAATGCTGTTTACGGCTTTCCAAATTTCTGTTGGGAGTCTTGCAGGCCATGTTCTCTAATTCTTACCGCAAATTATAATCTAGTGGATTCAGCTCTGGACTCCCCGACGGCCAATCTTCTGCTGCTATAAAACCAGGAATATTCACTGTGAGCCACTCCTGCGTGGTTTTGGCTTTGTGCGCTGGAGCAGGCTCCTGTTGGAAGATCCATCTGTATCCATTGAAAAGGGTATTGGTCAAATCCTTCACAATACCCTCTACCACATCTTCTTAGTAAACTTTTGCACAAGTTTTTACGCCTTTTTCACAGAAATGGAGGGATGTTATACTGATACCATGGTGAGAGATACCCCATCAAACCATTACGGAAGCGGTATGATTTTTTTTTTTTTTTTATAATTTACGCGCGCCTAAGGGGTTATTGATACCCTTTTACTGTTGCCAGGGTGGGCGGAAAGATAAAAGGAGGAGAAAGGAAAGCATTGTTGTTGTGATGTAGTGATTTGAACCTCAGGTGTGCTTGGTTTCGATATTGACTCTGACTCCGTCCTATTCGGAGATTTTTCTTCACTCGGAATGATTCAGGTTGTGGATTTTAACGGTTGTTTTGTGCTTGAAAACTCTACAACAGCCAAATCTACATGTCAGTGTTATGCCTTCACACGCAGATTTTTCTGACTGAGTTCCAAATTACACAAATGAAAACTTGCCGTGGCTAGGATTCGAACCTTGACCGTGAGAAGCGATTGCTAGTATCACTACACCACGGCCACCACATGTCCAAGTTGAACCCTTGAAACAACGTTTTTAGCTTCCTTAGATGAAGTGGCATAAATTTTGTCATTTTGTTTTTTGAAAACTTCTTCCGCGTTAAAAATTTTCTCATCCGTAAACAGAATGTTTTCGTGGACATTGTCCGCGTGCTACTGCAAAAGTCGCATCCATCCTTCCAGCCAAATTTTTTTTAGTTGAGGAGTTAGAAGATGGCCCGTAGACCGACGATAGGTTTCCATATGCAGATCATCACGAATCAGCCTAGACATGGATCTGGTTGATATATCCAATTCCTTGGACATTATCTTCTGTTTCCTAAGGGGATTTCTCCGAATTCGTTCACGTACTGCTTTTACTACGGCATTCGTACAGACAACGAGCGGGCCACCACTTCTTGGGCTGTCCTCTACTCCAGACAATTCGCCGAAGCGAGCAATAGCCCGGTAAACGAATATTCTCGATATTCCGAATGGTTTTAGCAACTCGAAAATTTAGCCAGCATTCTTTCCGCACTTATGCAACGCTATTACCGCGACTCAATTCCATTCCATGTAAATAGTTTGCAAACTGAAACCAAATTGACTAGTATTCGCCACTGATCAGTGCATGTGTTCTGAAAAAAAAGTTAACGGTTCTATTCCAGCAAGAAGTTTTGAACGATAAGCCCTGGAAATTGTGTAACAGAACTTATGGCAGGACTAGGTACATATTACAATGTGTTTCCTGCAAAGCCAAACCTGCAGAAAATTGGATATTTTTCTGAATTATTAATATTATTGGGTTCAATTATAATTCATGTTAGCTATTTTTATAACTCAGATGAAATAAGACGGCGGATTACCTAAGTTGCTCTTATATAACAAGTCCATTTAAAATAGTAGTCAACCAGAACTCCTAAATACGAGGGCGGGTCAATAAGTCCGTGACTTTTGGATTAAAACAGATTTTTTGATAAAAAAATAATTTTATTTTTCAACGTAGTCTCCCTTGAGCTCTATACACTTTGTCCAACGCTTCTCCAATTTTTTTATCCCTTCCAAAAAAAATGATTTGTCGAGGTCCTCAAAATAGGCCTTTGTTTGCGAGATGACTTCATCATTGGAGTCAAATCTTTTTCCACCAAGCCATTTCTTCAGGTTTGGGAACAAGAAGTAGTCGCTCGGAGCCAAATCTGGAGAATAGGGTGGATGAGGGAGCAATTCATAGCCCAATTCATGGATTTTTGCCATGGCAACTGTACATGTGTGCACCCTTGCATTGTCTTGGTGGAAAAGAACTTTTTTCTTGGCCAAATGAGGTCGTTTTTTTTTCAAATCGTCATTGAATCGGTCCAATAAGTTGGCATAATATTCCCCATTGATTGTTCTTCCCTTTTGAAGGTAGTCAATGTGGATTATCCCGCGTGCATCCCAAAAAACAGTCGCCATAACTTTATTGGCTGACAAACCCACCTTGGCCTTCTTTGGCGCCGATTCACCCTTAGAAACCCACTGTTTTGACTGTTGTTTGTTGTAATGGATCCATATTTCGTCCACGGTTACAAAACGGCGCAAAAACTCCTCCATATTGCGATTAAACAACGCCAAACCTTCCTGTGAAGTTGTTACACGATTGCGTTTGTGGTCGACTGTGAGCAAACGCGGCACCCATCTTGCGGAAAGCTTTCTCATGCCTAAGTGATCATTCAAAATTGAAACCACTGAGCCATGCGAGATCCCTACGGCTTCCACAATCTCTCGCACTTTCAATCTTCGGTCGGCCAACACCATATCGTGAATTTTTTAGATTGTTTCGGGTGTAGAGACCTCAACTGGGCGTCCAGGACGTTCGGCATCTTCAGTGCTTGTACGGCCACAACGAAATTCAGTAAACCACTTTTTTACCATTGAAATCGATGGTGCAGTATTTATCAAGCTTAGCCTTGGTCTCGGTAATGGTTTTTTTTCGCAAGAAACAATGCTTAATAAGCACACGAAATTCACTTTTTTCCATTTTCTCCTCAAATTAGTGAGTAGTCTGATAAAAATAGCTGTCAAACACAAACTAACTGACGCAGCAAGTTTAAATTTTGACAGGAGTCAACTGACAAATGCCTGTTGACAGGAGCAGTGTTGCTGTTTCAGTAAAGAGGTCAGAAATTCAAAAATGCACAGAATTATTGACCCGCCCTCGTATTTATGTGTTGATATGTTTTCGAGTACAGTTGGCCAATGCTCATCATCTTGAAGTAACGAGTAGCTTAAAACCCTGTGCAGACATTCCGTATTGTGCATTTTTATTGCTAAAGCAGGTTAAGGAGGGAGATATTGTACATATAGACCCGTCAATTTTAGTCGATTTTGATTAATTTTTTTTTAAGAGTAATTCATTTGATGTTTTTGAAACTTGGCGTATAGTTTATTTATATTTTTAACTATTACACAAACAATTTTTTTTTTTGGCGATTTACAGTTCAATCTTCCGGGAAGATCACATCGAGAGTTATTGATTATCGTAGCTTCTAGCGTCTGTTATATTGATTTGAAATAAAAAAAATTTTCTGAGTTTTTATTAAAATTATATTTTGTAGATGAACCTAAAAAAAAATTATTTCAATTTTAAACCAAATTATTCAATTGTATTTTCTTATTGAAAAGCTGTGTGCAAAGTTTTCAGAGCGGTTGATAAAAAACTTGACGAGTTATCGCTCACGCCGCACAGTGTGACAATTCGCTCATTTAGCGGGATTAAATTAATAATGCTTCGAATTAAATGTTTTTGTCAAATGTTATTTATTTGCTCTTATGAGAATTGTTCACAGAATAAAATGTAACAAATCTTAAAAACATATCTACGAGGTTGTCTGACCGAACAATGATACAAGACATTTTTTCTCAAAATTGTTTTTTATTTCTCTACATAGTCTTCTTGTAACTCTACACACTTCTCCCAGCGATGCTTCCATCTCTCTAACCCGTCCAAATAGTACTTGGCGTTTTTCTCTGCAAAATAATTGTTCACGAAGGTGGGAGGGAACAAAAACAAGTCGCTTGGGGCTAGATCTGGTGAATAAGGGGATGGTCAAGCAGTTCAAACCGTAATTCATGGATTTTCGCCATGGCAACCGCTAAGGTGTGAGACGGCGCGTTGGCTTGGTGAAACAGGATTTTCTTTTTCTGCAAATGTGGCCGTTTTTCCGCAATTTTTGCCTTCAGCTTGGCAAGTATTGATGTGTAGTATGCTCCTGTAAAGGTTTTTCCTTTTTGAAGATAATCGATTAAGATAACTCCTTTACTATCCCAAAAAACAGTCGCCATCACTTTCCCAGCCGAAAAAACAGTTTTTGTCTCTTTTGGAGCGTGCTCGCACTTTGCAGTCCATTGTTTTGACTGAATTTTTGTTTCGAGCGTAGAATGGTGTATCCAAGTTTCATCTACAGTAGTTAATTGGCGCCAAAACTCGGATTTATTGCGCATAAACTGCGCCAACAGAGCGTTGGAAATGTTCATTCGAACTCAAACTGCGCGTCCAAAATGACTGAAACTTCGGTAAGTAACTGTCAAAAGATGCACAACTAGCATTCACTAGCTTCTATTGACGAGTGCCGCTATCCTTACGTTGCGGTCGGAAACTTTTCAGACAACTTCAGATAAGAGTTGAGAAGAAAACAAAACATACAGTTGCCGATAATTTGCATTTTTATTATTCATACATGTTGTTTGAATAACCCAGTTTCAGCCCGAAATCTTTCCTGAATTAACTCTCTTTGGTCTCCAACCTGCCAAATTTTAACATTCAGTCTATAAGCGATGTGCAGGATACATTCCATAAATCGGATCCAAAAGTGAAGGGGTTAAGTACATTGCTTGTTGGTCCACTTGCTTTTCCGAAATTATGGCTCAATTGTTTATTTCAGATGGTTTTGCTGCGCAAATGCAACAGACTTGTGATGAAGATGTCATAGATGATAAAGCAGTAGATATTTTGTGGTCGATCATTTTAAGTAAGAAAATTGGTTTGACTTGGATAGGAAAGCTGTCATTGTTTATCTCAACTGGCTGTAAAGTGTTAATTTATTGTTGAATTTAACCTACTTCCAACTTGATAAATTTGGTGGTTTCTTTTCAAATTCAATTTAATACGCCGGCAGTATCTTGTGGATGACGGAGCTAGATTTTATTTTCTCCCTGTAAGAAATACAACTGAATTGGCACCGTGGAAATACTGAAGAGGTTTTCATCGAAATTATAATCTGATGAAAATTTTTGTTTGTATGGTTTTTGTTGAACACCATCGCAAACTGGGTGGTCGTGGGCTTAAGTGGTAGTGTATTGGCTTCCCAATTGGACGGTTCGGGGTTCAATACCATCCGTGACCGAAAGACTTTTTTTCAGGCAACTAAAATCTTGTGAGATGAATGGTTGCCTAAATACAACACCAAGTCCTATTTACACTAATAATTTAGTCTCCCCATTAAATGTTGGATGCCACCCATGGAGCGAAATAACCACTAAGCCCAAACATCGTTCTCTCTCTCTCTCTATCAAATTTTCCGAAAAACTTAACACGTGTTCTGGCATTTTAAGAGTAGTTATACCCTCTTGAGTGTTAAGTCCTTTAAAAAAAAAAAAAATCCCATTTTATAACCAGGAATAATTCTTTAAGTCCAGTTTTAAAAGCCGCAACAGAATCTAACACATCTTTTTGAGCTACACATATTCGTTCCATGCTTTGTAAGTCACATTCAACAGAAGACTCATTCACAGTTCTGTTATCGGGATAGCATTTTGCCTTAGCCTCTTTAATTTTGTGGTACGAAGGTAAAAGATTTGGAACAGTTATATTTATTTTTGATGTATTATTGTATATCGTACTGATGAGTGGGTAGCTGTGAGTCTGTTATCATTGCTAATGCATCGTCTGCAGATATTGGCAAAAAGCCAGACATATGTGTTCTAGTGTTTTCCTTACAATTGAACCTTATCAATGATAAAAATTATAACACAAAAAAAAAAACAAATCCCTTTTTGGAGAGCATATTGATAATTGCTTAACTGCAATAGCAGTATTTCTCTTTCCAGCTTTCCTAAGATTTATTTCATTCGCAGTTCTGATTTCTTCAGCACTAAATGAATCTAGAAGGGTTCGTACTTTTCTCTTCTTGGTCTTCTCACAGCATTCATCAAAGCTTTTTCTTGGTCTTCCTACTTTGGTTTCACCAGATGAAGAGGGAGTTTCATCTAAAACAGTTTGTGATAGTGTTAAGGTTTCATTTAACCAAGAACAATAAGTGCTTTCGAAGCGTTCTCTTTGGCGACTATTTTTGGCAATTTTTTCGTCAACTCTCAAACATAATGTTCTTAAGGTTGTCTTTAATGACTGAATTGCCTCTTCAGAAAATGAAAAATTATTAAAACAACCCATAACAAAAGAAAATACAGCATCGAAGCGCTTAATTTTGATTTTGGAAATCCAAACATCTGTATGCAGACGATTTACTGTCATGCATAACGCGGAGGTCATGACATTGAAGCCGTCAAATACACGTTTAGTAAAAGAGAATTACAGTACTTTCGTAAGTTTGAATTGAAAAAATATAACTCAGACTGTAAATACCGGCAACCCGAATATGTTCCCGCAAATAAATGAAGTATTTTGGAGGAAACAGCAAGTGAAACTCTCGATCATGATAACTTCTTTGGATCGAAAATCTGCATGAAAAGGTAGAAGCCGTACCAGCAACATTCCAAGAAGTCTACAAGGTGATTAATTGACCCCGACTATGACCTGGATAATCAAGTACTATTTCACAATTTGTTGAAGATCATTTGAAATTAGATAGAAAACTGACGATCCCAAAACTCCGTTTTCATTGAGTTCACTTTCCCAGGAAAAAAAAAAAAATCCCTGAGAAATAAGAAAACATGGGGAACCGCTACCATCGCATTTTAAAGTAGCGGTAGTGAATCCAATTACCAAAAGGGATAAAGACACATCCCTTCCGATGTATGTATATTTGGGCGATAATTTTCCTTCCGAATATCAGCAAAGGTAATCAATTAAGTTCTGACCTAGGGGGTTGAGACACGGTCCTTCAAGCTAAACAGGATGGGCATCAGTTGATCTTGTGAGCTCACTTCTTACGACTTAATGGCGTACCCATCAAGCCCAAAAATAGAGGTCAACACTATACTCTTTCAACCTGACTTCCATAAGATTAGGCGATATTGCGATGAAATCGGAAGGCACCTTTTTTAGTTTTTAGGACGCCCTTGTTTGACTCTATGAATACCAGAAAGAATTAGCGAAAGCTTTCGACCGTGCAATTTGGCCAAGGCGATTCCGCATGAATGAGCTGGTGCGATGTCATGGTGGAAAAGCGTATTTTTTGTTGTCTAATGGGGCCGTGTCTGTTTTAATTCCCTATCAAATCGGTTCAATAATTTGCTGTAGTACTGCCCTGTGATTGTGTTTCCTTTCTTCAAATGGTCCTCTTCGAATGCTGAATAATCGTAGCCAAGACTTTTCCAGTCGATAGGACCGATTTGCCTGGAAAATCCATTGTTTTCATTGTTGCATGCTCTCTGGCGTGTAGTAATGGATCCAGGCATCGCGCACTTTCGTGATGAATCTATCCGAAATTTTGTATGGATTTCAAGGATGGTACGGTACGTAGTACTCGATGGTAAAGCCAAATTTCTTTAGTAATGCCACATGTGTGTAAAAATGGGTACTTATTGATCCATCCCGATATATACATAGGTAGATACTCCACTCCTCTGTCTAGAGCCGAAGTTCTTTTTTTTTTTTTTTTTTTATAAACTAGCGCGTGCTCAAGGGGTTAACGTACTCTTAAAATGTTTGAACACAGCGCGTGCGAAGGAAATTTAGGGAGGAAAGAAGGATAGGTGTACCGATGTACGTTGGTTTTATATGTCTGAATGTTACAATGACTAGGAAACGAATCACGATATTTCAGTGTACGTCCGAAAGTGGGTTTGAGGGTATGCTGATGAGCATTCATATCGAGACGTGTGTTACGGTTAAAGGTTTGAAGGGGCGGAATGCTACTGGCGATTTCTATGGAGCACAGGTGGCGGAAATAGCGATAAAACAAAGTGAGTACGAGACATTTCGTCGGTGTTCGAAGGTGTCCATTGCCTGAGTGGTATTGGTATCAGCTATGAGTTTTATCGGACGATTTTGGATCCGGTATAGCAGATGCAGAGATGTTTTAGGCGCATCTGACCAGATGTGAACAGATCCAATTTTGGGCGGATGAATGCCTTATATATTGAGGCCCATTTCTTACATCGTTTGAGAAAGCGTAGACATTTCGCAGCATTCGAATATGTAGTCATTCAAGCGTAAGTAGTCATTGACACATAATCCGAGAATGGAAAGTTTTTCGGTTTCGACGATGTAAGTGCCATTCATGAATAATGGCTGGGTATTTAAATTGGAATATATTGGGTTAGAAGTGGCAGACAAGAGATCATTGATAAAAATTAAAAAGAGTGTCGGAGACAGAACGGAGCCCTGGGGCACACCAGCATTTATTTTGTGAATATCAGACTTGTAACTATCCAAGACAACTTGAATTTAACGTTGCGAAATGTAATTTCTAATCCATTGAAGAAGAGAGTCATCGATCCCAAAAGCACGCATTTTCGACAAAAGAGCCTGATGCCAAACTCTGTCAAATGCCTTGCAAGTATCAAGTGGAACTATCTTGCTTTCGCCAGATTGATGTACGCTTTGGTTCCACTTTTCGGTGAGACATGCCATCAGATCATCAGTGGACCTGTTGCTGCGAAAACCGTACTGCCGGTCATTGAGAAGTTCTCGTGTTTCGAGATATTTCATTAGCTGACCGTTTATCAGCGTTTCCATGACCTTGGAAAGAAGGGGCGTTAGTTCAGTGGGTCTATAGGAGGGGAGAGAAGAAGATTCACCTTTTTTAGGGACGGGCTGGACAAATGCTGTTTTCCATCTGCTCGGAAAGAGTCCTAAAGAGTAGGATTGATGAAAAAGCTTACGCAGTCGTTTTGCCAGCGTGGAAGAACACCTCTTCAGAAGAAGAGGAGATATACCATCTGGGCCAACGGATTTATGTGTTTTGAGATCTTTAAGTACTCTTGCTACTACACGAGTGCGAAAGTGGATTCGTCCCATTGAAGATTCGACGCACTCAAGTGTAGGCAGAGGCAGAGCACAATCTGGGAGTGTTGAGCTGGCCGCAAAGTGTGCAGGAAGCAGATTGGCCTTGTCCAAAGAGCCGACAGCTGGAATGTCATTGTAAATGAGCGTTGGGATGGAGGATGAGGCAGAATTTCTGATGTTTTTGAAAAATGACCAAAAGCTTTTACTACCTTTGGGACATTGCAATATTTTTTGCCTCATCTTTTGGTCGTATTGAAATTTAACACGTTTGAGAAAGACGTTGGAGCCATTTCTGACTCGTTTAAACTTTTTTCGGTTTTCCTCTGTCGGGTGAGTCTTATAGGACCGAAAAAACACTTCTCTAACCCTGATAGCCTCTTTACAGCTCGAGTCGTACTATGCCTTTTCTTTTGGTCTGATACTCTTCATCCGTAACTGTTTTAAAGCAGCCAACTCAATGTTTGGGTAAAGGTAACTTGCTATTGTACAGGGTCCGTGTGGTTCAACGTGAGCCTGAGCACACGAAATAGGCTTTGCTTTTTTTTACCGAAATTGCAAGAATAATAATTTGGAAATAAAAAAAACATTTATGCATTTGAAACAAGCTTAAGTCAAACGCTTATTATGTTTCGTTTACTATGCTTAAACATTTGACGCGATTATGGGGGATCGAATCCAGGCTAGTTAAATGGACTCTAATTCAAAGAAACTAGTAGTGTACATAGTACAATTGATTTGAGCTTAGCAAAAATATCAGTGAGAAGTGTAAATGTTTAGGTTATATGGAAAAACTGATGATAGGCGAAAGAAGAAAATATATTACAATTCAGTCAAAAAAAATCAATGAAAATTCAATCCAACACCAGGACACACGAGTGTCCAAATATCCATACGTTGTTTGAAACTCAATCAGAAGAGAGTTTTGTTTGTTGTGGAAATTCGAACGTGATTCCCTTCTCTCCCAGTTTACCAGTCAAATTTTCAATTTGCTAATTTCGATGTTTTTACAACTAATTGTCAACTTGTAATTATCTGTTCGTATGCCCTAGTTCAAAAGTTTTTTGCTTTTGTTTTTTTGACTCACAGTTTTTCCTTCACCGACTTACGCAATTATAATGTCGAAGTTCTGTCCTAATCCCAACTGCAATGTTTGGTGCGGAAATTCATTTCACCCTCTCTGTATTGGGTTAAGTAAACGTGCCATTGTTTACCTTAAAGACTTCTTCAACAATTTTTGAAGACTATAGACTTTCAGTCAAGTTTCGTTAAATGGATTAAACCCTACTTTGCTGATCGATATTACAATGTGCTATTTAGATCCAAGGTTTCGAACCCCATTAAGCCTTTTCTGGATTGCGTCAAGGTAACCATCTCGGCCCTTGTACTCATTGTACTCTATTCTACTCTATAGGATATGAAAATCGTCAGACGTATCCCATCTCCCTCTGAATGTTCTCCACTGCAAAATGATGAGATTTTCTACTCTGAAACAGCCAAATGAATTTCTTTGAGCTCAATGTTAATGTATAATTGTGTAATCTAGGTTTAGTAATAAATTTCAATAATAAATAAAATAATAAATTGAAATTGAAATTGAAATTGAATACGATAGGCAAGTTTGGTTAAAGTATTATATTACACACATCGCATCACGCCTTACAGGGACTTTCGTAGACTAATAACGTAAACCTACCACCTTACATTGATCGACTAAAACTTTTAGACTTACAGGCTCTCTATGTAGGCCGAAAAGTTGCCGATATACTCTTTGTTCATCGGATTTTAGCTTATAATATTGATAGCCCCTCTTTTCTTCAACTTATCTATCTCAACACTTACCTACTTAATCTTCGGTCTGTGCCCCTCTTTCAACTCAACCCTCAACGCAAAAATTACGAATACGCGGTCTGAAAAGTAATGTCAATGAGCCGATTAAAAAAAATGTATTGATCAGATCGGTATAACATATTAAAACGTTTCAAAATATGCTTCTTCTGCGTCCGTACATTGCTTCCATGAGATTTTCATGCATCACGGTAGGACTCCTCCGGAATGTCCTTCAGGTCCTTGTTGCTAGCCTCTTTGACTTTCTCTACTATCCCGAAATGATGTCCTTCCATGATTGTTTTCAAGCCCCGAAACAAAAAGAAGCCGGAGGCAGGCACGTTAGGACTATATGGCGGCTGGGAAACGTTGGCACCCAGACTTTGTAGGCTGTTGCGTTGTCATAATGAAGTTTCCAATCGTCCGCAATGTCGGGCCCATACTTTTTGGAATGCCTAATGTCTGTGCACTAAATGAACACTCAAACGACGGACTGAGTTTAAAAGTTCTCTCACATGCGTCACATTTTCGGTTGTTGGTGGTCATTGATGGCCGTCCAGCGCGGGCTTCATCGCTGACCTCTTCGCGACCCTCTAAAAATGCCTTGTACCACCGGTAGTTTGGACGTTTCGACAAACAATCATCACTAAAGGCCGTATTTATCATAGAAAAAGTTTGCCGAGTTTCACAAAAAAAATTGATGGCAATCCTTTGTTCCAACGAGCCCTGCAAACCCTGTACTTTGAAATAATAATGTGTAGCATTCATGTAGATAATGATGTCCAATTTGAGCAGTTGGTCTGGAACATACCTTTTTTCCGCTTTTCTGCACTTCTTTGCTCATTAACGATCAAAAGTAAAATGAAAAAATATGTCAGAAATGGAACGATATGGAAAAAAACGATGTGCTTTACCCGAAAATCCACTTTAGAAATGGACCTTCGGTGCAAGTAACCCTTCTTCTTCCCACTTCAGTAAAAAGCGTTCCCTCTCTTTTGGACAATTTTCCCGCCCGCGCCAAAAGACATTCTGACATAAAATTCATACATTCTGACAGCAAAATTTTGCTTCTGAAAAAGTGAGGAGGGAACAGTTTTGTCTTTTTTTTTTGTTGGCCTTTGTCGGCGAATCAAAAACGCCATTGATATCATCTTGAGTAGCAGCGTCACAGCAAAAACTTTTTATGAAGACGTTCGGAGTATTAAGGCCCCGAACCATGGCACCCATCGATCCGTTGCTGCGTCGTTTTAAACTGACAACTAGATATAATTACACATATTCTTATGTGTGTGGTCCATGACCACCACGAATAAAGTAGGTTTACTTTCTAATTTTTTAGTCCGTTGGCAGTTCACACATTCACGCATTCACAAATTGAGAGTAAGCCCATTCATTGGTGGAATGTAGAGAGAATGCAGAGACTCTTGACGAGAAAACATCGGCAATAACAAAATTTCATCGGCTGCCATCTGCTAGCAAATGGCGTTTTCGTTTGGGCTTCTTTTCGTGCTCCGAAGCACAAAAGTATGTAAAACCACTTCAACTAATTTTTTTCAGAAACAAAATTTTACTTCTCGTTTTCATTTCACAATCAAAATTTCTCTCCTGAATTTTAAGTCAAAATGTACTAAAATGTATAAATGTCAAATAGTATAGTGTGTCAAACTAGATTTCTGTTTTCGTGCAATCGACTGTGTTTGGTCAATTTATTATTCTGAGTGTTCAAATTGATTAGCTAGCAAGTATATTTAAAATATAAAAGTCCTAAGAAGTTTTTAGTGTTCCATTTAAATAAAAATCGGAGTACACAAAAAAAAAAAAGCCTTGCAGCGCAAACGAAAACGCAAAAAGATATACGGTCGATTTTATGGGACTGTTCGGAACGACAATCCGTAATTCAATTCAGTTCGTTATCGTACAAACATGGTTATTGAAAAAAAAAAACAAAAAAATTTTCATCCCAATAACATTTAGCCGGCATACGCAGCTCTGCAGCGCCAATATGCGCACACCCTAAGACTCCAAAATTTTATCGACTGTTTGTTGATAAATTCACATGCACCAATGTATTCGTGAATAGAAGTTCTGCGAAACGTCAAAACGACACTATACCGTTGAAGTTCATTTTCTCCGTTTTCAACAGTTAAGTCGGCAACTGTGCCCAATCCGGATAAATATAAATACCTTCGTCTTCCAGTTGCACTTTTCCTTTCGTCATGGAAAGCTCTGTTACGATCGTCAAAAATTGTTTTTTGTGTTCGTTCTTACAGCTGTTCCGTAAGTAAGCTGATTCACGCCAATGAAAGCTAATCTAACGAGAAACGTGTTCTAAAACGCGTCTACAAACAAAACGACTCAATGTACAAAAATCTTCAAATAATTTTTTAAAGACTCAATATAGCGGCAAGTGACGCATCGTCTGGATAACCAATTGTATTTCACCCCGTGTTCACATTTCGCGTCTGTCACTTAATAATTTTATTTAATTAATTATTTAATATGTGCGAGTACATACGAATACCTTCAGCAGCGGCAAATATTAAAAAATAAAAAAAAGCGCAGAAGTTACAGACTCACAATAAGGAAATTAACACGCGTCAGGAATGGCATTCCTCATCCCTATATCGGAGGTAGGAGCTGTAAATTGTGTATTGTACATATTACTATTTTTAATCTGAGAGAATTGTTTAAAAAAAATGCTCGTCTATTGACCTAGAGCCGTTCTGATACCTTTGTCTAAAAGTAACGCGTAAATGAAGCTTTTCTCTGTACATACATATGTACTTTTCCGCTGTTTGTACGAATATGTTTGTACGATTGTTTGTTTAACTTAACTCTCTGCAATTGCAAGCGAGTTTTTTTTTTATCTATTTTTATTTATTCTACAAAGTGATAGTGGAAGCGGGAACACCAATGGGTGCGATATTATCAATTTAAAGTGATGAGGTAAAATCAGCTGATTTATTACGCGTGTAATCTCTATTTAGATATGATAACGTCAAAAGTGGTCGTGTGAATACGGCGAATTTCAAAAAAATCTTTTGCCTGTGGCTACATGTAGACGTTGTCGTTGTCGTTTCGTTTAACAGTGAATGCGATAAATTCGTTTATTCAGTTTGTGCAAAGAATTTCGAGAATTTTCTCGAACATACAGTCGATGCGAAACAAATGCCCAGAAGGTCTAGATTTTTTGTACTGCATATGGATCTCTTCGTGCAATTCAGTTGTTTTCATAGTTTCTTGTTATCGTTTCTTCTTTAGAGTTTAGGATTAGCCCCTTTGTGTTTGTTGTGCATTTGGTTCTATCGAACGTAGGTGGATAGATAGAGTAGAAGTGAAACCTGATGAAGTGAATATTTTACTTAAGACTGCGAAACGGCGAAACTGGAACCGGAAGCTTAGCAAATGGATTGCTTTAAGTTATCTCAGTGCAATCATGATGTCTTATATGTCCCACTGCTCCGTGATAATTATCTCAATCATTCGCTTTTGATCTTTGCTTTCGAGCGGTGTTTTTCATCACTTTACATACAGTGGTTTTTGTGTCAAATATTGGGAAAGGTCTAGTACAAGCATCATATTTCTGTAAGTGCTTTGTGCAGAGTAGAACCACATCTAAGGGGCCCGGCCCATAGAATCCGTTGCGTCCGTTACGATGCCGGATAGGTTGACGTTGACGTATTTGACGGAATTGACAGTCCCATAGAATCCGTGGCATACGTTGGCACAATAACAAACGAAACGAAACAAAATAATTGAATTGTCAATTAATCTCAATGTTTTCTTTTCAAGCTACGACAATTTCTCTTCATTCTCTCAATGTATCCACCAATGAAACTGCTTACTCTCAATTTGTTAATACGTGAACCTCAATATGTGAATGTATGGTCCTCAATGTGTGAATGTGTGAACTGCCAACGGATTGAAAAGTAGAAAGTAAATTACTTTGTCCGTCCGTTCCGTCATATCCTATGTTTATGGGCCAGCTTCCATAACAAAGTGTATATTCTATCCAGCTGTCAGTCGATAACGTCGACGCAATAGACGCAACGGGCCTTGGCGTTGGCCTTAACCCACCATACAGATAATAAGGTAATATATTGCGCATGTGTCAAAAATAAGTAAATACCGAAAAATCAAAGATGGCTGCCGAGAGTGATCAATTTTTGTTTACATATCGCACCTCCACTAAAACAACGACGTGAGTTAAGTACGTCAAAAGCATCAAAAATTATAGTTCTTTCCAATAAAACAAAGACATACTTGATAAACACTAATTCAGCCACTAGGGGGCAGATGCGTCTTTGTTCCGTTCTAAAACACCGTAATTGAAAAAAAAAAAATTGGAACATCAATGACATATCAGTCAGTTGTGTTTTGAATCTCGTAGGTGAAACAGTTCAAACAAAGGCTTAAATGTAAATTCGCTCGTTTTTATTTACTTTTTTTCCGATTTTTGATGTAACAAAGACGGATGTGTTCATTATGTCAGTGTTAAACAATGTTTTTAGTTATTTTCATATGGTTTTCAGTGGAACAACGACATAAGTGCTTATTGTGTCGTTGCTAAAAACAAATATTATTTCTTAAAGTGGCGTAAGTATTATTTATGTCGTTATACAATCAAATATTTTGATAGCAGTCTCTACTTAGAACGTTCTTAAAATGTCCAACCGGGGAAAAATGCTAGCAAAACTAGCAATTAAAAATTTGGAAGAGGCAAAACAACCTCCAACAGACAATCCTGAACTGTCTAAAATCACATTCTTAGCATTGCAATTTAGCGGATCGAAACCTAGGCGACTGCTAGAGACGCTGTTGGGACGAATCTTATTTTAAGGACAGTTTCAAATACGCAATATTAAAGTGAAGTAGTTGATTCAGACATCGAGGATTTTTCAGTGGATGAATGCAGTGAATATGCACCATCAGGAAGTTCAAACCCAGAAAGTTCAAAATCAGAAAGTTCTTCGGACACGGACTCGCCGGAGCGTCCAATAGAGGAAGAGAGAGATCGGCCAACAATAAACATGGATTTGGACAACTAGCCTGCAAAAAAGGAAAATAAAAGGTTACGGCAATCAGACAAATGGAGACAGAACGCTGCAAAACTGTCAAGGAACTCAGTAAAAAGCTATGTGACAGCAAGGGGTAAGTCTGTCAAAAAAAAAGTAATGTGACCACCTTGCCTCGACCGTGGTATGTTTTCATTTTCAACAAAATTTTGATAATAATTTGAGAGTTGAATTATTCAAAAAGTTTTGGGAGTTCACTTCTTTGCAGCGGCAGCGAGATTTTTTAAATTCATCCATTGAACAACTCCGAAAAGGTAGAATTCAGAATTACGAGTAGGCGCCCCGGAACAAAGACTGAGGAAAGCGTTACAGTAAAGCCTGCATATACGTCAAATATACAAATAACAGCTAAGAAAAAAACTGATCTCTTGAGCCTACTAAAAAATAATATAATCCCGAGCTTTTATGAGCCATTTTTCAAAAGCATCTTCCAAGTTAAAAGTTGGATTGGCCAATTTTTTTTAATAGGTACATGGATTTTTTTTTAATATTTTTTTTTTAAATGCATTACTACACCAGAAAGTGTTTCAAATTTTCTTTATGTTACAACTACTCGTAGCTTTAATTATTTTAAGAATGTTTTTTTTTTTAATAAAACCGATTTGAAAAATTTCAAATGCGTCTTTCTTAGAATCATCATTTTTGCACTTACTCGTACAAAAAAATATCACAAATTCAAAATAGGACTAGCTTAAACTCTAGAATGCATACGTGTTTTTTAAGTACGTTAACACATATGGGGTTCCTGAGAACCGCAGCACTTTGGACCGAAAGAACTAGCCACTTAAGACGAAAGTTCCAAGAAATTGAAATATTTTATTTATGAGCAATATATTTATTAATAAAATTAACAAAAACAATAGCATTTAATTCACAGCCGTAAAAATGAGAGAAAAAATAAATAATTACGAACTGATCCAATGATCCAAAGCTCTGTACTATAGCTTTAAAAAAAAATCCAAGAAATACTGTTCCTCGAACTCAGTAATTCTACACTTTTTTCTTGTTTCTGAAAGTAGAAATATAAGGCAACATTAAAATACATATATAATACGAGTAAGTTTTGGTCCTAAAATATTACTTGTATATTTTTAGTGCTCTTTTCTGTTTGGAACTTCTCTTCGGTGGTCGTTACAAATATGCCTTTTACAAGTAGCGCATGTTGTTCTGGATTTCTTGTCCTGATTCCTAGGACATAAAAAGCATCTTCCCTGTTTGGAACTTTTCTTGGAGGTACATTAAGAGGAACATCCTCGCGAATTTTTGTGTCGTTTCCCTCAAAATCTGTAAACACCTTTTCGATATTTAACCTCAGATGACTGTGGATTGTTGTTTGCTCCAACCGTTTTTGCCTATAAGGGTTTGCGAGGGACAAACGTAAATTGTAGAGAAAGTTGCTTCGTTTATGTTTTTTATTTTTGAAGTTATTTCCGAGCGAATAAAGAACTATCTAATTGATACCAGCCGGGTCATACATACCATAAAAGCACCTCAGAGGCCACCTTCGAGTTTTTCTTGTCACTGAATAATTATAGGCCAGCTGATCAAAAGTGTCAACCCCTCCTTTGATATAATTATAAAATTCAACAATTCCAGAATTTTTTAACTCTGGAACAATCTCAATATTTTTGTGAAGCGAGGACACCAACAGTACTCCTTTTACTTTCTTTAAGGTAAACGAAACCCCAAAGCAAATTGTGAGGAGAGTACTTCTTTTTTTCGATTTGGTAGAAAATATTGTGGTACTTCGACCTTAGTTTTCCGTAACGTTCCAACAACAGTTAGATTATGCTGTGAAAGCATTGATTCCACCAACTGAATCGATGTGAACCAGTTATCGATTGTTAAATTTCTTCCTTTGTTATGTATGCTTTCAATTATTTTTCTTACTAACTGAAGTGGAATAGGATCATTTGATGTCCGCATTTCTTTCCCAAGATAAGGAATTCCGGATACCATATAATAAGTACGAGAATCGCACATTGATACTAATTTTATTCCGTGCTTGTTCGGCTTCGAAGGAATATAAATTTTAAATGGACAATTGCCCCTAAAGCCCAAAAGTTCTTCATCAATCGTGCAATACTCGTGAGGGTGTAATATTTAATACAGTTGGGAATAAAGTGTTCCCAAATGAACCTTACCGAAGCTAGTTTATCAGAACGATTTCTTCTTTCCCTCTCATCGAATCGAACATGATTCATCAAAAATTCAAACCTGTTGACCCCAATTATGGTCTGGAATATTGGAGAGCACTTTGTGGGCCACATGTCACGTGTATTTTTCCGGCCTTGTTTTTATACTCCAGCAATATAAAGTAGTATAATAAGGGTACGAATTTCTTCTTCATTTGTGTCGGCCATTATTCCTGCAGCTGAAGTTGAAGAAGATGTTGAGGATGATGCAGCATCGGGTGGTACGACACCTTTTTTGTTTTGGCTTCTGATTTCGATGTTAGTATTTTTTAGTAAAAAATCTAGAGCAATGTCATCAAATAGAAGATTCCATGCTTCAATGGCAGATGTTACGAATTTAGCAGCATCTTGTGGACTGGACTGTGTAGTCCAGCGAAATCCCTACTTTCTTCTGGCTTCTCTTCTTCTTCACACTCACTGGCGGAAATTTCATTGTCCTCTTCAGAGTCCGTTTCCATGTCTTGCCGTTCAAATTCATCATCTATATCGCTATCTAAATCTCGAATTTGCCCATTTTTTGAGATATCCTTCGCAGATTAAAGGTTAATTTTGCACTTCTGCAATCACGGAATGTTTTTTTTTATCCCACTCTGATGTGATTAAAAAAAATTAACCTTTTCAATGTTCCAAAAACAAACACTTAATTTTACCTCACTTTCCAGTTCACCCCCGTCACCAAGATATTTTCAAAATGGCAACTGAAAATGCACTGAAACACTTTGACAAATGATAAGCTTTTGAAAAAAAATAAAAGTCAGGGCACTCTACGAAAGTAACGATCTTTATTTTCAAAAATGCAACCGTTTTTTTTTTGAGTGGGGTGCGCTGGCACCCCATGTGCATTCTAGGGTTAACTCTACTATCATCATTTTTTATCATTTTTCTTTTTCTACTTGTACATACGTGATCGGAAGAAAATTTCTTTCACCTTTCTTTCAGATGGTAGTCTTTTGAGAGATTAAGTAACTGTTTTAAATATTTACAACAATAAACTATATCATCTTTATTAAACATTTTAAAAATTATCTCCATTTTCTCCATATTTACCATCATTTCGTCTTTAGGTTTTTGAAGATATCCCTCCGTCAGCTGATTAGTCCACGTGAACGATGTCTCTTGCTGGGTATTTTGAACAGCTAAATCTGGATTCTTGATCCAAATGTATCCTGCCAAATGCTCCAGTCCATCGTACTGTAGAGATTCCAGTTCATCTGCCGGCTTTTCAGTTGCTATGAAGTCGGCATTAAGTGTCTTCAGTAGAGTGCTACTTAAATAGCCCGTTCATTCTAAATCGGGTGTATTATGTACTAAAGTATTGCCTGTGGAAGATGTAAATACGAACATGTTACTTAAAGAATAAAACATACCATTCATAGATAAACTTCCTTCATTTCGTCAATACATGAATTCCAAACGAAACGGTTTGGATGATCATATAGGCCACCTTTGGATCGAATCGTTCCGAAAAAATTCTCTAAAACATCTTGATTCAGTCTATGACACTAAATACGAAATGCTGTATTCAGTCTTTAAGTCGTTGTACAGAAGTTTTAGAGAATTATTCGTCATGATAATGCCTAAAAGTATTATAAGATTGTGAAAACAAAAATTCGTTTAATTCAACATTACCTTTCTGGAAGTGCATCATGGTTTGTTACCCTTTAACTCTTATATTAAGCATCACGGAAGTCATCTCATCGACAATTCCAAATTGGAGCGATTCTGAAAGTCGTTCACGACTATCTTGGTAAGGAATTCTTACGTTGAGACAGTCGAACCAATTATTCACCTGAAATTGTAAAGATGTAGATGACACATGATTTTTAAGGAAATTTGAATTTTAAAAATACAGAACACTTAAGCCAGCCTTCCGAACTTAGTTCCCCTAAACTATCAGCCCGCATAATAGCTTGAGAGACCCTGTGTGAGAATAATTTTGTTGCAAGTTTCACCTTTTGACGTTCTGCATCTTTAACATATAAATTTGGTTAGTGATATTTTGTATGCAATACTCAAATCAGACTTATCATTCGTTTTCGAAATAAGCTCTTCTATGATTCCTTTGGAAATGGATTGCCCTTCCAAAATAAAACCGTCATTATCAACGATGTTGTTCCGGATGTGTTTTATGAGATGAGGCACATCAACGAACACATCCACATTCCTTGATTCATCGGTTGTGTGTTGAAAAAACGATTTTGTAACCGTAATTTCAACCTTGATTGGTCCCCCGAGATCACAGACGATTGCACGCACTTTAAAACCACATTCACTTAACTGGTGAATAATACTTAACAGTATTTGTTTGGTCATCCGTTGGTCAAAATTCTAGAAAATTGGTTGTTTCCAATTGCCAATCAATCCCCTTATCATCGCCACTTGGACGTATTTTGCAGCTTTCAGAGTTTCATCCTTCCGTTTGGCGTAGACAATTTTCTCTTTGACTTTAATTTCGTCAAATGAAAGTACACAAATTTTATCGACTTCTTCCGTATCGATGTTTTTCATAATATTCAACACGAATTGGATTATTCCCTTTAATTTTGATTAATGACAAAATCACTTTTTTTTTAAATGTTTGCCACAAATTCGATACCGATATCTCCTAATTTCCAGTTTTATTTTTGCTTTTATAGTTGTAAACACAACACCCGTACACACCACAACGCATTTCAACATATTTAAACTTTGTTTAATCAATTTTAAATCAAAAATCTATCGCAACCAAAATATTTCCGCCTTTGTCGTCACTGTGGTTGGCCATATTGCCAGAATATGACATTTGACGCCAAGTATATTACCTTATTATATGTACCTTGCATCTAACCAGTTTGTCATTTAGAATTCACTATAATTCTTATCAAGCGGTGATCCATGTTAGCGAGGCCACGTTTTTGCATTTGGCTGATGCAATTATTTTTCGTTGAATTTAGTCTTCGAACGTCTGTTGGATCTTGGGGACGGATCTTACGACACACATAGCTGATTTGCTATGCCCGACGTGTTTCTCCTATCGGTATTGCTGCGTCGTTGCATATGACAGCGCTGAGGCGGTCTGTCGTCTCACACTGTAAATGGTCGACCACGTCACAGTAATCTTGGGAAGTACATTTGAGAGGTTTCTCTCTTCAGTAAACAAACATGTAAGTCAGCGCTCGCCAGCAAAATTTGACTTACAACTGCAAAATCACACATAATATGATTTAAGTTAAAGAAGTTGTTCCGTACACGCCAAGGGACGGGACACGGGTTAGAGACTCGAGCACGTCTTACCATTTAAATCCAAAATTTTCGAATGTCAACCATACTTCGGAGGTCAAGTGAGCCGGACCAACTATACGTCCCCGTTTCATTTTGTTTACTGTTTTGTTTACAACCTTCAAGATCGACATCAGAAGGAATGTTACTTCGCGGGAATTCTTGACTTTATTTTTCTATTGGAATTAAGCACTTAGACAATGTACTTCTTATATTCTGCTTTTACTGGTTTCAGTCCTTTGTAGAAAGATCAGTAAGCGGTTCAGTGATAAAGTTCCTATAGTACCAAAACCCACGAAATCAGCGGTGAGTACCCGCAGTCTAAGGACTGAAACGAATAAAATTTGGAAACTTCAAAGTAAGTAAAAAAAATATTTTCATAATTCATGTAAATTTGTTTTATTTGCTTTAAAACTCGGTTTTTATTAAATTCATTCACAATTACAAAAAATAAAAAAATTATTTGGGTTCCCATTCTTTCGTCAACTTCTTTCGAATGTCCTTCATAAGGTTGGTGACAGTTACATCCGTGATCTTTTTGGGTGCTCTTTTCCATTTAGCACTAAAATCTTTTACGTCCTTTGGACACTGCTCACTTTTCCTCAATTTAGCTTTGACCAAAGCCCAATACCTTTCAATGGGACGGCACTGTGGAACATTGGGTGGATTCATGTCTTTTGGGACAAAGTCGACTTTTCTAGCAACAAGAAAGCTCAACGTCGCATGAGCATAGTGAGCTGAAGCTAAATCTGGCCAAAATAATGTGTGTTTGTTTAAGAAAGGAATCAACCGTTTTTGTAGGCACTCGTTAAAGTACACTTCTCCGTTAATTGTTCCCGTTGTAATAAACGATGAGCTTCTGTGTCTACATTGGCAAATGGCCTGCAAAACGAGATATTTTGACCGAAATTTTTCCATCCCATTCGATGTTGTTGATTGCGGAAGAATCTCAGCTTCAAACGAGTTGTAAAACTGCGCACCTGGAAGAGTAGTAAAGTCGGCTTTGACATAAGTTTCGTCATCCAAAACCAAGCACGCTTTCTTGTTGCCGATCAACTCGTATAGCTTTCGGGCTCGTGTTTCTATGACTTTCTTTTTGCTTTTCAGTAACTTTTGGTATTTTTTGTTTTTTTCGTGTTTTTAGACCGTAACGTTTCTTAGATCTTTGTACCATTGTTTGGTTGGTATTACATTTCCGAGCAATATCTCTGGATGACATAGTCCGGTTTTTTACGATGGTACCCACTATTTTCCTGTCCAAATTTGTATCATGTGCTCCACTTTTCTGCTTTCGCTTAACTGCCAAAGTCTCCAAATATCGTTTAATAACAGAATCCATTGTACTGCGTGCTATGTTGAAATTTTTTGCGATGAAATGGTTTGGACGCGAAGTATTTTCGAGCCATTTGTCTATGATCTTTTTACGGCGTTCCTCTTGACTCATATTTTCTAAATATTTTAAACCGCACCGAACTAAAATCAATAACAAACTGACACTAGAGTATATACAGGCTAATTTGGTTACAAAATGGGATTGCAATTTTTACGCATTGGAAGTACAGCCCGTATTAAAATTTACAGATTTTATTCGTTTCTCTTCTTAGGGGATTTCCACAGAGTTTAAAAAATATCACACTGAGAGAACATCAAACAAAATTTGTGAGAAAGGGAGAAATTCTTTTACAACTTGGGCAAGCGAAGAAGAACCGAGCGGTAGGAACCATTTTAGCCATTCATTCGGCAGAAATGGTAAAAGTTTCGCATTAGTCAGTACAGAAAACAAAACCCAAATCTGTTGTGGAATACAACATCCGATTTTATAGTAAACATTTCAAAGACAATGTTATTTTTTCGTAAATTTTTATTCAATCAAAATAGGATCTGTTGGCATCTAGGACATTCTTCCAACGTGATACAAGGCAAAAGTACCTTTTTCGTAGAAGTGCTGACTTTTTGAGGCAATGAAATCTTCAAAGGTTTTCACGACCTCTGCTCGGTTCCGGAAGACCACCTGCCGGTAAAATGAATCCAGATTGCGGAAAAGATGGTAATCCGTTTGAGAAATATCAGGAGGGTACGGCGGAAGAATTTCAAATCCCGAATGCAACAATTCTTGCACCATTACTTATGAGGTATGGGGATTAGCATAGTCCTTAATGCGAGTTTAGACCAAATACTCACAAGAATAGTGTTCCTTGTGGCGTTGCCACACCCACAGCAACCGCATTATGTCATTTGTGCATCCAACACTTAGCTTTCATCTATTGCAAAGTTCGCTGTTCCCCGTTAGCAAGCGCCTTTCATATTTTCAGGCTACTGCATCTCTTACAATTTTTTTTTCGTTGTACCGCAATCTTCAAAACATTGCTACCGATGTCTTCCACTGCTTTATTCAACTCTTTTTTGCATCATTTGTAGTCTATCTTAAGGCGTACTATATTGGTTTAACTATTTCTGCTACGAGTACATCATGGGATCTCTTGGGCCATCCTATTTGTGTTGAATTGGACTGCTTAAGCTTGATCCACTCAGTGGACGGGCATTTAAATTTGAGATGGTAATTGAGAAGTGAGCATTATGCAGTTACGAATTCAACCTTATTTCGATTCATTGTGAGTGTTTGTCGATTTTTTGATGGAATTGGTCAATTTCTTTCCATGGCTTAGGCCAGTTTCTGTGAGTTTTCTTACCGTTCTGATTGTTTTAGCTCAATTTTTATCTGGTATACTGGTACGCCAATGAGCGACGACAAAGCCCCAGGTCAGTTTGTCAGTAATTTTATTTTCCATGGACTCGTCTGTGTCCAGACAACCATAGAAGTGTTATTTTATTGTGTGCGACAAGCTGCAAAAGGATATGTAGAGTCTTCCATGCCAGCTTGGACTTAAAGTTAATGACTTGAGAGCTTTGAAGACTGCCTCGATATTTGACAGTTCATTGATACGAGGGCGGGTCAATAAGACTTTTTGAATTTCTGACCTCTTTACTGAAACAGCAACACTGCTCCTGTCAACAGGCATCTGTCAGTTGACTCCTGTCAAAATTTAAACTTGCTGCGTCAGTTAGTTTGTGTTTGACAGCTATTTTTATCAGACTACTCACTAATTTGAGGAGAAAATGGAAAAAAGTGAATTTCGTGTGCTTATTAAGCATTATTTCTTGCGAAAAAAAACCATTACCGAGACCAAGGCTAAGCTTGATAAATACTATGGGGACTCTGCACCATCGATTTCAATGGTAAAAAAGTGGTTTACTGAATTTCGTTGTGGCCGTACAAGCACTGAAGATGCCGAACGTCCTGGACGCCCAGTTGAGGTCTCTACACCCGAAACAATCGAAAAAATTCACGATATGGTGTTGGCCGACCGAAGATTGAAAGTGCGAGAGATTGTGGAAGCCGTAGGGATCTCGCATGGCTCAGTGGTTTCAATTTTGAATGATCACTTGGGCATGAGAAAGCTTTCCGCAAGATGGGTGCCGCGTTTGCTCACAGTCGACCACAAACGCAATCGTGTAACAACTTCACAGGAAGGTTTGGCGTTGTTTAATCGCAATATGGAGGAGTTTTTGCGCCGTTTTGTAACCGTGGACGAAACATGGATCCATCACAACACACCAGAGGACAAACAACAGTCAAAACAGTGGGTTTCTAAGGGTGAATCGGCGCCAAAGAAGGCCAAGGTGGGTTTGTCAGCCAATAAAGTTATGGCGACTGTTTTTTGGGATCCACGCGGGATAATCCACATTGACTACCTTCAAAAGGGAAGAACAATCAATGGGGAATATTATGCCAACTTATTGGACCGATTCAATGACGATTTGAAAAAAAAACGACCTCATTTGGCCAAGAAAAAAGTTCTTTTCCACCAAGACAATGCAAGGGTGCACACATGTGCAGTTGCCATGGCAAAAATCCATGAATTGGGCTATGAATTGCTCCCTCATCCACCCTATTCTCCAGATTTGGCTCCGAGCGACTACTTCTTGTTCCCAAACCTGAAGAAATGGCTTGGTGGAAAAAGATTTGACTCCAATGATGAAGTCATCTCGCAAACAAAGGCCTATTTTGAGGACCTCGACAAATCATTTTTTTTGGAAGGGATAAAAAAATTGGAGAAGCGTTGGACAAAGTGTATAGAGCTCAAGGGAGACTACGCTGAAAAATAAAATTATTTTTTTATCAAAAAATGTGTTTTAATCCAAAAGTCACGTACTTATTGACCCGCCCTCGTATGTGATGATGATACCTTATAAGTATAAGGTTTTAATTGTGCAGAAATTTCCCTTATTTGGCATTTTCGAACTGGAATGAGGCACCTTAAAGATATGATCGAGATGGATCCCTTTCGCCACGAAATCCCAGATGGGCAGGTCTGGTGAGGTTAAAACGTGAAGTTTTTGTACAATCGCAGCTATAGTATTCATAATAGGGCGTTGCCAAGGAATACTTCCAGCTTAGCTGTCGGTATGGTGCTGACTGCACAAGTAATACTTACGCAAGCTGGTTACTGCACTTATGTCTAGATTTCATTCAGATATCTATGATAAGGTAAATCCAGTGAGTTATTTTGTTCTCAATTCAGTCATTTACTTTTTTTGTATTGTTCAGAAATATCGGGTTATATCATTTGCATAGCCTTGAGTTAGAAATCCGGAATTATAAAGATCCGGTGAAACCGATGTGACACCTCGGATTCACTTACCTATTTCACATTTCAAAGGATTGCCTTTTGTTATTTAATTCCGTTTTTACCTCATCGTTTCACCTCATTCCGAGCAAGGATTTTGCATTGCCTTGCATAATATCTCTTCGTAGTTGTTCCACATCCTTGCGCACTTTGTTCTGTAATTTCACCTGGTTTATGGTTTATGACATTTTTGACACATTCTCGTAAGATCTGGGCTCTTTTCGTGGCAGTTCATTTCCTTGGCTGAAGTCGGCTTTTTTCTGATTTCTTCACGAAAAATTCTGTCCGCGAAAAGCGAAAATGCGTTCTAACTTGCAACTGAATTGCCCAGATCAATTTATCGACCGTTTCGTTATTCCGACATGCCATACATATATTGGTAATATATTTGGGTTTGATGTAGGACGCTGAAGTGATTTGCATAACGTTGATATATCTTCTCCCGATAAGTTCTGAAACCGTTTCTTTCGTAGACCATCACCCTTCAATGATGATTGTGCTTAGTTGATCATTGGTTTCTTTCATACTTTGCGAAAGATGTTTCCTTAATTGTTGCCGCATTAAGGTGTTGTTTAATTGCTTGGTGTTGTACCGTGGTATTATTATGACATTGCAAAGTATTTGAACTAATCCAGCGCACAAAAAAGTGTGGCACCATAAGATGCCACATCTTGACGTCTTTCCCAGTATGTTGTGGTTATTCATAAAGCCGATTTAAGAACGGCAACTTATCACATCCCCTATGACAATGTTATTAGTAGATTGTTGAAACGATAAGTCGTATCACGATTGAGCTAATTCTTATCTCATCCGGCGTACGCACGAATTAAAATTTGATTATGAGATTATGACGTCTTACTCGAAACTAATATGGTGATGCTTTCGCAATTAAAGTTATTGGTACTTCTGATAGAAGTCTTGATAACTACAATTATCTTTTGTCTATCTTCTAATAAAACTCGAAGGTTTTGTTTGTTTATTTGGTATAATGGTTTATTTTTTATATACTGACAAAGTTAGTCTCAATAGGGCCGATCTTGAGAAGAGATTACACCCGGCATCAACTTGAGTTTAAAGTAATGATTTTTGTTAGACTTGGCGCATCATCGCATAGTTCCAAAGCATACACACACATATATACAGTGACTCTCCTAATTGATCATATGTTTCATATTTCTGCGTTGTGCTCTTATCTCGCCGTTGTTCAGTTCCGTTACTCGATTGTTTATATGTTAAAGTCTGCTATTTACGCAACTGGCAATTTTGTTGCAGTTATCGGAAAAGTACTGTGCTGTAAAGAAGATCTTCAGCCGATTTAATTAGACTTTCGACGTGATCAATTGTGTGAGTGGAGAAAGGGATTGAAAACGTCTTAAAAAAGGCTTAAGTCATCGAGAAATCTCCAAAAAAAAAAATTAAATGTTCTGTAGGCTTCATCAGCAAACTAAGTAAAACACTAAGCTTGGAGATTAAAACAAACCCAAGTGGAAGAAATCAAATCCTATCCCAGCCTTGTCAAAGAAAACTTGTACTTTCTGGAGAGTGTAGTAATGCTGTTGAAGTTCAACACTCATTTTTATCCAATGATAATGTTGCTGTTAGTGCTGAAACTGTAAGAAGAGTGCTTCGAAAAGCTGGCCTGAAGGGTAGAGCTAAAGTCAAAAAGCCTCTACTAACAAAACGGCACATGGCTCTCCGAAAAGCGTTTGCTAACAAATATAAATTATACACAGAAGAGGACTGGGCTAAGATTATTTGGTCAGATGAGACCAAAATAAAGCGATTTGGTTCAGACGGCCGCGAATGGATATGGAAGAAGAAGGGGCAACAACTTTTAAAGAGGCTGGTTAAAGAAACGGTCAAATTTGGTGAAGGTAGCCTTATGCTTTGGGGGTGCATGACATCTCATGGTGTAGGCATGTGCAAGAGAATCGAGGGACGGATGACCGCTCAGATGTACACAGACATTTTGTCATCTTGCCTAGAATCAAGTCTACAAAAATAGGATAAATCGGTTTGGCCATTACGTTTCATAACAATCCCAAACACAGCCAAAATCACAAAAGATTGGTTAGAATGTCATGGGTTTGAAGCTTTGGATTGGCCCCCTCAATATCCAGATTTAAACCCAATAGAACACCTTTGGGGCTACATTAAAAGCCAACTGTCTAAATATTGTGCTCCGACTGAGACACTGGATGAATTATGGTCCAGAGTTCAGATTGAGTGGGATAATATTCCACCGGAGGTATGCACAAATTTAGTAAACTCCATTTCAAGAAGAGTTAAAAGTGTTTTATCCGCTAAAGGAGGCCACACAAAATATTAAAACAGTATGAAATCTTAAAGTACGAGTGGCGTTCAACATATTCTCGATATCGGGGTGAAGCTGTGGTTGCATATATAAATTGACTTATTTATCAAGTAATACTATTATTTTAGTGCATTCATGTAAAATTTCATATAAATGTGATTATTAATTCGCGTTTTATCTCTAGTTAAACAGAATCATAATGGCAACTGAGGCGATGATGGTGAAAATTGAGCATCGCGCTGTAATTAAATTTCTCACTAAGCAAGGAAAAAGTCAAAAAACTATTCATGAAGAGATGGTGGCTGTTTACCAGGGTTCCGCACTTTCATTATCAACTGTGCAAAAGTGGTCAAGTGAGTTCAAGAGAGGCAGAGAAAGCATTGAGGACGACCCCCCGCTCCGGCGCCCCGGCTACTGCTTGTACGGGAGAAAGCATCAAAGAAGTCGAAAAACTTGTTCTTGAGGATGCCCGAATAAAGGTGAAAATGATGGCAGAGATCACCAAGCTTTCAATTGGTACCATTCACACCATTCTTCATGACCATCTTAACCTTTCAAAGGTCAGTGCAAGGTGGGTGCCACGAATGCTCACAGCGCCTCAGATAAAAAGTGAGAATCGCATGCTGTAGAGAGCCTTTGGAGATGTGTAGTGAGAACGCGGAAGGTGTTATGGATCGAATTGTTACTGGGGACGAAACATGGGTCCACCACTATGACCCTGAAAGCAAACAAGAGTCCATGCAGTGGCATAAAAAAGGAACAGACCCCCCCGAAGAAGTTCAAAGTCACTCCGTCTGACGGGAAGCTCATGGCCACAGTTTTTTGGGACTCAAAGGGAATCTTGCTCATTGAGTACAAAAAAAAAGGTGAAACCATCAACGCCACATCCTACGCTTCCACTTTGCATAATTTGCGGGAGGAAATTAAAAAGAAAAGACGGGGTAAACTCGCAGCGGGTGTGTTGCTTCTTCATGACAACGCTCCTGTTCACACGGCGCGAGTTTCCAAGACTGCTGCGCGAGATTGTGGTTTCGAAGAAATCCAACACCCACCCTATAGTCCAGACCTTGCCCCTAGTGATTATTTCCTGTTTCCGGATTTGAAAAAATGTCTTCGTGGAAAAAGATTTTCGGATGATGAAGAACTCAAGTCGGCAATAAATGGGTATTTTGCAGAGAGGGTTTTTTGAGGGTTTAAAAAAGCTTATCTCAAGATATAACAAATGCATTGATGTTAGGGGAGATTATATTGAAAAATGAAAACAATTTAAATTGAATTCGCATTTTCCTTCATATCGATACCGAGAATATATTCAACGCCTCTCGTAAGTGTGGAAGGGTTGTGCGTGTTGTATCCCTACTGGGATGACAGTAGGGATAGGTCTACATGGCTGAAGTTGTTGTGGGTAGAAAAGTGGATGAGTTTGCCTTTGATTTAATACAATCAAGTTGGAGTGTGTCAGGAAATCTTCCACAATTTTGCCCCTTCTATTGGAATGGAGATATTTTCGATTTCAGAAGCAGAAAAAGTTTGTTCAGGAGGGATGTATAAGGATATGACTGTGATTTTTTTTGTTTTAGTTCGGTTAAGGCCGTCTTATTGGGGAGTTGATTTCAATAAATCTGTGTGGAATGGATTTGCGGACTAGGAGTTCTGTACCTTGTTTGGCCGTAATGTTAGCTGGGAGGTTATGAAAAATGAAGCGTATTGCTTCAGTAAGAAAGGTTTTGTAACTTTTGCGGGTAAATGGGTTTCTTGAAGCGATATCACAGAGGGCTTGAGGTCATTTATCAGTAACTGTAAATCATGAAAGTTATAACCATCTAAGTTCCATTGTAGGAGTTTCAATACTGTGCTTGTTGATATCGGAGGCTTTTGAACAATATAAACAATATAACCAGAAGTATATTGTGAAAAATCAGAGGTCAAGTTAGAAGATGTTAAGCAATGACTCTGTAATCCAAATGTTGAAGCGCCCAAACTCGTAGTCGAGCTTTAGATACTGTGGATTGGTTAGCTTTAGGGTTTTCAGAGGGTTTAGTTTTCGACTAGGGTATTGTTTGTTTGACTGACTGAAGTTCAGTTTGGCGGAAGAGGGGTTTGTTGGTTATACACACGTCTAGCTTCAGCCATGCTGCACTTGTTTGTGGTTTTAATTCTCAAAACTTCTTTGTTCTGAATGTATTTAGGGCATTGTTTTGATGCAGAGGGGTGATTATCTACATAGAGGATTAGCGCACATCATACGTGTACATTCATTAGGATCGTGGGGTGGGAGGTTACAATTTTCGCATAGCTTGCTCTTGGTGCTTCGCTTTGTGGTGTGCCCGAGCAGCTGGCAGTTTCGGCGTCTTATAGGTGACGGAATATATTCTTTGACCTTAGCAGTGTAAAAACCGACTACTATTGTTTGAGGCAAGAAGTATAAGTCAAAGGCGAAAAACATTAAGCCTGCGTTCCTTTGAATTCCGTCTACTCTCTTTGTGAATTTATAGTCTTCACTGATACCTTGAGATCTCATATTGGATATAATTTCAGTCTCACTGAGGTTAATAAGCCATGGAGCGTACACTATGCCTTTAGATGAGTTAAGTTTTTTGTGCAGGGCAACAGACACTGGGCATAGATTAGCAATATTTGAAAGTTTGTGGAATTTTTCTGCGACTTTCTCGGATCTAGCAAGGACTAGAAGGCTACCGTCACGAAGCGAGGAGACACTGTCGTATTCCGTACTAATTCCTTCGAAGACTTTCTTTAGTAAGAATATACTTACACTGTATAGTGGAATTTCAGGGTTTGTCGCGACAATAACAATGAACTTTAGGTTCCTTATGTTCCTTAATGCTGGTAGGTTAGGGAGTCGTTTATTTTTTTCTTTGCCCTGACAACAGGGCAACAGATGGAAATAATTCCCGTGCATATCTTTGGGCCTCGGTGGGCCCATGATTTGTGGGTTTATAAAAGAAAATTTATGAAAATGAGTTAAATAATCACACCACGCGGAAAAGGATTGCAAAAGTTTGATAAGTGCTAGGAAGACAATAATCGTTGTCAGTATGATATAGAAGTCAAAACCCAGCCGAGAGAAAGGTCTTCACACTACGAGGGTGCGAGTGATTTAGGATAAAGCTTTCTTAATCGTATTTTTTATTTATTTGAAACGCGCATAAACTGCCTGGTAGACAGAATAAAGTGCTCAGATTGAACATGTAGACGAAAATACGCTAACTTCAAGAGCATACGGTTTGAAATCGCCGGACAGAAGTGAGGACACAAGAAAAGAGACTTTGAAAGAACTATGTTAAGTATGCTAAAGGTTTTTTTTTTTTCGAGATACAGTTTCGTGAACTTGATTAAAAATTTAGAATTAGAATTATTTTCAGATTAGAAAAGAGTTTATTAACTGCTATGCAAAAGACTCTTATTACAGAGTTTAAATACTCATTATTTAAGAGGCTGAAGCGTTTGCTAGGCTTGATCTCGATGTGACTGAGTGCATATCCAATCACTTCCCGTCTGACTCAGAGAAAAGCTTTTTCTTTACCCAAAAAAGAAAAAATAGTAACGTTGTTAAAGCTTAGTGATTTTTTGATTGTACGAGTAGTCTGAGAGTGAGTGTGGAGTTTTAATCATTTCAATACACAGATTGAGACGCTGACATCATATTTTATTCTATTTGCTATTCTTACTTGATTAGATCAAAGACTCAGATTTTGTTTTGTAATTTTTGTATTTTCAGGATGAAGCCATGCGGCCGGATTTAATAAGCGACTCGGATTTCCGATCAATACCTTTTATACAAACAATGTCAGAAGATCCTTACGATTCATCGAATAATAATCCTCGTCGTTCGTTTCTTCTAATGGATGGAAATGAAAATCTTCACGTTGCTACTCCGGAAATTTTCTGCAAAAAACTACTTTGCACAGATAATGATAAAATTAAAGTTGTCTCAATTTTTGGCAATACCGGCGATGGTAAATCCCATACAATGAATAATGCTTTCTTTCATGGCGAGGAAATCTTTAAGACATCATCTGAACAGAATTCTTGTACCATTGGTGTGTATGCTGCAATGCAACACCAGCTTGGTGTTCTTTGTTTAGATACGGAGGGATTACTGGGAACTTCAGCAAAGAGCAATAGACGTATGAGGATGCTATTAAAGGTACAGATTAAATAGAATTATATACATATCATTATTATTTTTTCTTTACTATCCTAGATCTTGGCCATATCAGATATAGTGATATATCGAACACGTTCGGAGCGTTTACATAGTGACATGTTTGATTTCTTGGGAACAGCATCGAAGGCGTTTTGTTCGCATTTTGCACAAGCTTTACAATCACTAGCCATTCCTGGAACAGCCCAAGCACTCGGACCAGCAGTTATAGTCTTTCACGAAACACGACACACAAAACCATTAGATAGTTGTGAGTACAGAGCGAAGGATTTTTTTTTATATGACAATCAAATTGACATAGCAACTGTTTATGCTGATTGATGGCGTATAGTTTTTTTTCTTTTTTTAATTATTTTCATGTTTATTTCCTACTTTTAGCTGTGGAAGAGAGTGCTGAGGATAAACTACGTCAAGGGTTTGCTAGTCAAAACATTGAAACAAACGCTTTTAGTTCATTACGTTACGTGGGCATTAAAACCGCTGACGATAGACAAACAGACTTTTCGAAAATCATCGCTGCTATACAAATGGAAATTGAAAACACTGCCGTTCGATCGCCTCGACAGCCAGGTGTAGTATTTAAAGCTATGAAGGCTCTTAATTTAAAGTTCTCTGGTGAGATTGTCGAAAAGGCAATTAATCCATTTCCTGAACAGTATTTTACGTGCACTGTTCACTGTGAATCATGTAGCAGACGTTGTCAACGTTCAATGGGACATGTAGTCGATGGAGACAATCATCAGAATACACATCCGTGTAATTATCAACATCAATTTGAAAATAAAGTTTTGTTGTGTCAGCAATGTTACACAAATGGTAGAGAGGTGCGTTTGAGACATTATTTTCATTTTATCACCGAAACGATCGATGATTTGGATTTTATTATTGTTACAGGTTATTGTTTCAATGAATACTCAAACTCACAGTGAGAACTCTCTTTTGGGATTTGCTAAATACGCGTGGAAAGGGTCAGTAATTGAGTGTCCAAACTGCGGCGAAATTTATCGGGAACGAAAGTATTGGTATGGAAACAAACCACCAGAAGCTGTTGCCGTGCGGTATGGTTGAAAGAGTGTATTTATTTATTATTTTTAATAATAAAAAAAAAAAACCAAACAATTCTCATTGTCTTTTACAAGGTCGGAGATTGTACATGTTTGGAAAGGAGGTAATGTGTCACCAAAAGGACCAGTACATTCAGCACAAATGGTGCTTGATGGAGTATCATATATCACAGAGGCAATTAGTAGCATAGGATCACAACCGACAAAGGCCTTAAGCGATTGGCTTGCCGACTCCGTAGCACCTAGTTATTGGAAACCGAATACAGAAATTATAGTAAGTTAAAAGGAGGATTCTATTAGTAGGCGAAAGCTTAGATATTATCAGGCTCGATCAAGTCTTATTCTAGTAATGCCGGTAGTGCCTCACTTATTTTGTTCCTTATATACCTTAACTTTATCCTCTCTATAATTATGATAAATTCTTAGTGAGATAAAACTGATGATGCAATGAAAATATCAAACAGATTTAGAGTAAGCAGTAAGTTTTGGTTTAAAGTAAAGAAATAAAAACATACATATTTAGATAGTAATTGTAGGTAAGAATTAATATTTATTTATATTTGTTGTTATATATTGAATTCAATTTGAAGAACTGTCAGTTTCATAATCTTTTGAAGAATCATCGCCTGGATTGATAACTATTGAATTCGAAGTTGTGTCCTACATCAGCTTATGAGAAAAGTATTTCTCCTCTGTCCTTATAATTTTGCACAAATTTTGCGCCAATCTTCAACTGTATTTTTTGAAAATTCTTCTTCAGCGAGTTTCTGAACATCCGATAATTTAAATGTTGTGTTTCGGTTTCCACTCTTGCCTTGACAGTTGCCCAAATATTTTCAATAGGGTTGAGATCTGGATGATGGGGTGGCAATCATAGTACATCGTGTCCCGGGCCGTGAATTATAGCGTCAACCTTATGCTTCGGATGGTGTATAGTTCGATGTTCCTTTATAAGCTCATAAAGTTCAAGTTTAAGCTCTGTGAACTATGTGGCATATTGTAGTGGCAAGCCATTGTAACATCTCAAATTTTCCGGAACCAGAACTGATTTGCTTGTCTTCCCATTTGTTTTGATATGATGCGTTGTCCATTACAATAACTAAAGGTCCTTCTATGTTATTCAAAACTTGATCTGTCTTCCATTTGGAGAAATTTTCAAAACTCATCTCATCGTGATAATCTCCTGTTTTAGTTCCAGATTTAAATAAAAGCAAGGCATTATTTACGAAGCCTTTCTCGCCACCTGCATGCGCCATTATCAACATCTGACCCTTTGAAATTGGCGCCTTTAATTCACGTCTGGTACCATTAGTCCATGCCGTTGGTCTTTTGTGTGAGCTGTGAATATAACTCTCGTCCAAATAAATGATCTCATATCCTTTTGATCTGTATTCCCGCACCTTTCTCAGATATTTCACTCATAAAAGTTTAACTTTCTTTTTTTGCACAGAAAAATCCAAATCTTCATGGACCCGTTGTCTCAACAATTTTTAAGGTAATCATCACTTTTTCCTCAAGGTGAAAATTGTATATTATTCGCCGAATAGCTGTGATGTCAAAGTCGTCTAATGCAGTTTTCCATTTTGTGTGTGGTACTTTTTTATTTGGTGATTTAATAAAACCTTTCTCCTCGTATTCCTTGATAATCGTTCGTATTGATCGGGCCGAAATTCCAGTGAACTCCTCAGTCTGCTAGTTTGCATACGTTATGGGATTATCCAATTTTTTGTTATACATGTTAACAACGATCTCACGGGCCTGACTTCCTATTGGTTTTCCTTTTCGCGATGAATCCATGACAATTTCCGGTATTTGTATAAGCTTTTGTTCGATCAACGCTATTGTTTTCATAAAAAAATTCATCATTTAAATGCGTTGGGTCTAGCTTGATTACAATTACATTTAATTAATAATTGAACAATTACTATTACTAATCAGTAATTAGGTACATGTAACTAAAAAAAGTAATGGACTTTTGGTAGTAAATGAATAAAAAGTATGGCGTTAATAATTTTTTTAAGTGATTACCAAAAAAAGGACACACTTAAACAATTTTATTTCTAAGACCTAAAATCCTATCCTAAAACTTATGAACTAAATCGCACAGGTAGAAGCAAACACTATAAAATAAATGGAAACACGCCACATACACAGGTACCTAAACCTAAACCATAAAAAACCTTGAGAACCTAATCAATCGCGATCGGACTAGTGTATACAAATTCAACAAATATACCTATGCCCTGAATTTTTTGCCAATCCCACCCTAGATAATAAGTAGCATTATATATGAAGTGCGTTGAAATTTACCGACCAGATAATAAAAAAAATTTAAGGAATTTATGCAACAGCATTTTAGTTCTAAGCCATGTAAAGTTGGGCTAGGCATTGTAAACTTCAGGCAAAATCACTTACTCTTTCGTACCATTTTTGTTCTCTTAAATCCTCTCCCTGCGCAATCGACCGTTGGCAAACTGAATTGGTACGGACTATAATAAAGTAATTGACTACAATTTTGCAATACCATTTGCTGTAACGCCAACAGCATAATTTTATACCATAACCATTGGGTTTAACCTAGAATTTTAAAATTTTATCTTAAGTTTGTAGAACTAATTGTCCACAACCAGTTATATGTAGGAGTAAGTACTCAAAGATCCTCAAACGTCTGTAAATAATAATTTCTATATTTTGATTTATAAAAGACCAAACAACTAGGCGTTATAATTAAGTTTATTTTAAATTTGAAGGACGGAGTTTTTATTGTAAAAAATTGCTTAATACATTGTACTATAGTAGGTAGACTCCCATCGTTTCGAATCATTTAAAAGCCTTATTTTGTATGTAATGATTAACACAATGTCTAACTAACATCTCAATGATATAGTAAAATATTTATTCTATATTTGAATAGAATTGCCACGATTGTAAAAAGAATTTTGAAAAGACTGGACTTCGCAAACATCACTGTCGCGGTTGTGGCGAAGGCTTTTGCAATGCATGTAGTAAACATAAAATGCCAGTGCCAGCACGCGGTTGGACACAACCAGTACGAGTGTGCAACGATTGTCGAGAAGAACTTAACAAAAATGAAGATTCCGCACCAGGTAAGTGCTTTTTAATTATTCTGTGTTTGTATTGGGGGTCTCATCGCATCTTATTTAAAATATTCAGAAAAACCAACCGATCACTTATGTTATACTACTAATAATACAGGGCCGCCTAATGAGGAGGGAGACATATTAGTGAGAATGTATAGCGAGACTATTTATAATACAATAAGCAGTGTAACGTCAGTTTTGGAATATCCTAAAGGTAAGTATTTCATGCTGTTGACATCATATGTTTGTACATTACTTCTAAAAAGAAAAATATATTTTACAGATTTAATTAAAGATAGTGCACGCCCCTCTTATTGGGTACCTGATTCAGAATCACCAAATTGTTCTATATGCAAAATTCCATTTGGCACCGCTGAGGAGTTAGAAAACGCCAAAACTCAGGGTGTCATTGATGTAGTTCGTAATCCTAAACATATTGGAGATTGTCGCCGTCACCATTGTAGAGCTTGCGGACAAGCAATTTGTGCAAATTGTTCGACAACACGTCGACCGGTACCCGAAAGAGGATGGACTTCTGATGTACGTGTCTGTGATGCATGTTCATGCGTGGCAAAGTCAAAATTCGATTAGAAATTAAGTCAGCATTTATCCTGTTATTCGTTATAAGATTTTTTATTTTGTTTTTCGTTTATCCAAGTTGATTTGATATTGTGAATATTTTTTATTGATATGTTTACGTTTCACTTTGTTCAAAAACAGACAATGATTTCTAAACGAAAATACATAATATGCTGAAATGTGATATTGAAAACTAAAAAAAAACAAAATAAAAGGCTCAAATCCAATTGGACTTGATGGAGAAAATTCAAATTAAGTATGATATTTAGGCAAATACAAAAACAAAATTGACTTATTAGGTTAAATCGTCTTTGATTCTTATGCCATGTATGCAAAACATTTTTTTAATAAACCTCTAGGACTTGGCAATGAAGTCCTTTTTAAGTTAATAAGTTGTTTAGTTTTGAATAAAGTAACGTGCATCAGGTGTCAAATGGTGATTAAATGGTTTAGGAAGACACAAGCTTCGACACTTAAGCCTCTGTTCATCAATTCATCAATTCCTACTTTCACCTCCACGTGGTGAAGCCTGGGAGCCTAGTACTCGTATATTTGGTTGAAGGTAGAGCGCCGAACCCCTGTGCATCGTTATTAGAGAGTGGTCGCGCTAGAGCACTTCTCCTTTAACAGTACATTGGCGGAGCAATTTCATATAAGGATCACCTCCCTTTAGAGCTACTCTGATATATTCGGAGTCCAGGGTGCATCGGTTGAGTCGCGATCGAGTGGCATTGGGATGATGGCACACGATAGCTCACGTATCGAATGATAACTTCAAATCGTAGTAGTAAAAGTTTACTACAACTAATCTCTGGCCGGACTGCCACGTCTTTATGCAAAAAAAAATGTATGTGACAGATTCAAAGCAAGTTGTTACCTTGTCAATATCTTGAAATTTGTTTATTTTATTTAATTTTGACTAAAAAGATTCTAAAATGTCAGTAGAAACGCATAAAATTTGGAAAAAAAGGCTTAAAATCTATTCGTACTTGAGCTTGATAGCTTTCGTACGTGAATGGCACTCGATCATGGATAAGAGAATGTTAAATTACAACATTCGAAGCTCGATACCGTATGCGGGAGTACCAAATGTGTATTTCTCAGTCTGAAGCGATCACCATGGATGTGTCGCGACCGTAGAGCAGAGATAGCGACACAAGAACACTAAATGAGCCTAAGGCGGGTCTCATAGCCTCTAATAAGCTACTGACACAAGACCCACGATTTTATTAAAGGCATGACTCTCCAGGCTGATGGTTGCCATGGAGGTTGCTTCTCCACTGTTAAAAAAAAAATCCCAATCTGAGGCAACCAACAACACAGATTTTAACGGATATTATGTTGAGAACCCCGACAGACATTTCAAAGTCAATGAATTTCGACTTTGTACCGAAGTCGATCACATGAAGGCTCTAGACTGCTATAAAGCAGATATTAACGCAACCAAAGAAGAGCGATGAAAAACCACGGCGACTGCTACAAGGAAGACGTATAAGCTATTCCCACATCTCAACATCCATTCACCATGATTCACCAAACGTCAGATTGATTACTTTGCGATCAACGCAATGCACTCCTAAAGCATTCATCAACTCGGATCATGTTAGCTCTTCGGAAAGTTCTGACATCGACTCGAGTCATCTTGGCTCCTCGGATAGATCTCACTTACGATTGGGGATATCACCAGCACAGCGGAGTTAAGTAGCACCACCAAACTTCGACGTTAGAAAGCTGCAATCGCAAGAGACCGTTTGCAAGCTCTCAACATCCCAGTCCCCATACACAAAACGTAGAAAAAGAATGGGAATGTTGTCAACGATCCATCAGAGAAGCTGCTTCTAATGTGAATGTTTTCAAAGGGCGCCATTAAGAAACTTCTGGTTTGATAACAAATGTAGGCAAGGAGGATATAAAGCTCCGCTGCGTTGAGGGACGAGAGCTGCCCAGAAAAAAAAGGAAGAGTACAGTCAAAGACGACGAGCTTGATATAACTTTTTTAACATCGACCTAGAAAGAATCGTGTAAAACTCACTGCCCAAAAAAAGAAACACTATCTTTTTTAAGTCCGCACAATTACTTGCATACGAATATGCACTGATGTGATTGGAGGAACGCAGCCGTCAATAAAGCTTTCATGAGTATGGAAGCGAAAGCGGCCAAAATGAGTCTGACGGCAAACAATGTACATACTGCTATCGACGTATGGCTATTGAGGGTTTGGCTATTGGCACTTATAACGTCAAGGTAGTTAGGGACCTCGTCTATCTTGGCTTTCGATTTTCCTTTGAGTAACAGAGTCCCAAGTTATCCCGGTCGTGCTCTTTGGCGCAGACCTTTTCGAAAGCGAATGAAAAAAAAAAAAAAAAAATGAAGCACTTCATTTCGAGAGAAAGATATTGCGCGTGATTTGCAGTCCTGTTTGACGGGAACGGAGGAAGAATTTCAACCACGAACTGTACGGGCTGTACAGCGACTACAAAACACTTGAGATGGCTGTACTATGTTGACAAATGGACGCCACAGCTCCAGAGTCTATGAGTCTAATTCCGTGGAACGGCACAAGTGGTCCACGCAAGTTGAATGCAAAATCAACTAACTTGGAATCTCCACTAGGATGTCATTTGTGGAGTTCATTTTTCTTCCGAGGTTACCCATCTCTCCTTTTCCTCTTCGGACTTACTATTGTCAACAATAACCTTTTGTTCTAGGCGGTGGATAAATGCTAATTTGTTTATTGGCAATATTTTGTTTTCACTTACTTCAAGCCCAACTCGTTTCGCTTGTTCTCCAAATGGGGTAAAAGCCTCTACGACGACGCACTGGGAGCGATCGATGAAGTCAATCAATGTTGTCTGTATATCTCACCTGCTGGACAGATTTGTTGAAGATAGCGCCTTCCAGCACAAGATTAAGGAAACCACATTACAGTCCATCTTCTTGCCGAAATACACTTCACGATCGGTTTTGCCGAGATTCGGAATTTGGTCATCGCGTTGTAAAGCTCAAGGCGATGGATGCTATCATATGCAGCTTTGAAGTCGTTGAAAACATGGTAATCTCGATTTCCCTTGATGTGAAAATTTGATCGGTCGTTTATCTACCGGATCTGAAGAAGGGTTTGAGGCCTTAACACAATACGTTGGATAGGCATGATTTCGTTCGCCCATACATTCCACATCGCACAGCTTAATATCATCATTATGCATGCAGAATCAACCAAAAGGCGGTCGAAGAAACCTTTAAGCTAGGTTGATGTCGCTGTACAGCTCGTATAGTACGTCGTTGAATTTCCCCCTCCATACTCTATAATATTTTCTGAAGAATCTTCCCTTGAACCGATCAAGAATATCTCTATCCACATTCTGTAGATTCTACGCCTCAGCATCATAGGCCAGGTAAATTAACGACAAAGTGGTACATGTGTTTGAGATGTGAGACTTTTAGGGTTCGCTGCACTACATACAGTAATTTTTTTCTAAGAATTGTTTATTGAATTTATTGAATGTCGACGGCTCAAACTCGGACTCTCTTCCTTTATGAATTTAACTGTCAGCGAAAAACATTAAAACGAACAGTCGATGTTGGTTTGCTAAGTTCCGTTCGGGAGATTTTAGCCTCGAAAACGAACTACGTGGGAAACCAGAAATGGTAATTGACGACAATATTTTTAAAGCAACAAGTAGATGCAGAGTGCGGGACATTGCACAGGACATGGGAGTATCTTTCATTATAATAAGTCGACACCTTTTTTTTAAAAAAAAAAAGAACTTAACACTCAAGTGGGTATGAATACACTTATAATGCCTCAGCATGTGTTAAGTTTTTTGGAAAATGGGATAGAGAGCGAAAGAAAGATGTTTGGGCTCAGTGGTTATTTCGCTCCATGGGGGGCATCCAACATTTAATGGGGAGACTAAATTCATAGTGGAAGTTGGCTTGATTTGATTTCTAGTCAACTACTCGTCTTGCTTGATTTTCGTTAACTTAAAAAATGCATGATATGTCTTTCGGGCGAGGCTGGGATTCGAACATCGAACCTTCCGATTTGGAAGCCAGTCCACTACCACTTGAGCCACGGCCACCCACAAAGAGGAAAAATAAAAAAACTCGAAAAGTGGGTGCCCTATGAACTGAACGAGGCACAAAAACTACGCCGCTTTGAAATCTGTGCATCGCTGAGGTTAAGGCACCAAAATGAACCGTTTTTGCACTGTATAATCACGTGTGATGAAAAGTCGATTTTGTATGACAACCGTAAAAGATCTGGACAGTGGTTGGATGCAGAAGAAAAACCAAAACACAAAGTGCAATAGGTCTTCAAACAGAAAAGGTTATGGTGACAATCTGGTGGACATCGAAAAGACAAATTCACTTTTCATTTCTTCAGCCAGGGGAATCGATAAATGAAGTCAAATATTGTGAGGAAATCGACATAGTGCATGCTGAAAAGCAACCTGCGTTGGCAAATAAGACTGGCCCGGTCCTATTGCATGACAATTCTAGACCTCATACGTCACACGTAGCGGGATTTGAAATTCTTCGGCATCCACAGTACTCTCCTGGTGTTTCTCCAATGGACTATCACCTTTCCCGCAGTCTCGAGTCATTTTGTCGGCAGAAGGTATTCCGAAACCGAGCAGAGGTCAGAAAACGTTTTGAAGACTATAGCGTCCAAAAACCAAGACTTCTATAAAAAAAAAGAAATAATGGACCTTGAATCACATTGGAAAAAAGTTATAGCTCCTAATGGTTCATATTTTGACTAAATAAAAAATTATTAAAAAAATACTGGTTTTTAAAAATCGGACATTTCATGTGGGACAACCTAATAGTTGCTGTCTTAGCCCCGTAGAGACAATGATTTTCACGTGCTATTCCTTATTTGATTTCTGGCGTAATTTTCAGAAGCTAAAATAGAACCGATGTAGTTAGTCTGTTAACACTTCAAACCCTTCGATACGTCAGTATGTTGATGTACTTGATTATTTCTTCGTTCTGATCATCTGTCTTCTCTAAAAGCTTTGCCACTTCTCTTTCTGTACTCGCAAAAGTACCGGTAAAAACTCGCTAAGCTCGACGTACTTCATATATCAACGTCGTTGTCGTATACAAGTATCTGTAAACACTTTTGAATGATTATGCTTTGTCTGATGATTGTTGAATTTTGTACTATTCCAATAAGTATAAGATTGATAAAGCACCAAACCGTGGTCCGCCTTGCTTACACCTTGTTGTACCCATCTTAACGAAGCAGCGAGTATTCTCCGTTGCCATCCTGCACAATATAACTGTGAATTTAATATGAAGTTGACTTTATATGGATTTCTGTACGGTATTAGATCCGTTGTCACAATCCTTTTACCTTCAATTGAAACGTATGTACTGAAGTAGAATCTTTGCGCTTATTATGACCTTCCTTCTTTTGAAGAACCTTTTGTTTTCGCCATCTTTTTTCATGGTTATGATCGATTTAGTTAATCTTTTGCAGATCTGGAGTCAGTCATACTCTTTTGTTAATATTTAAATAAGAAAACCGTCTGTTTGTTATGGTCACCTATAGTACCACACAAAGCGAACGAGACTAGGTCCGTTTCTAGAAGTTGTATTGTTAAGGTCTTCTTTTTTATTTGAGGAAAATCTTAGCAAAATTACGCGTCAACAGCGAGTTGTGGTGAACTATGTATGTTCACAGGCATGGTCAGGCCTCCCTGACCGGATCGGATATTCCATTCTTAATAGAAATTTGGGTAAAATACGTCTGTGAAACTCATTAGGTAGTTCGTTCTCAATGAAACTGCGAGGTATGCTCCATATGGTGAATTTTTATGCTGCTGATTGTATACTGCGGAAGTTCAAGGGAGCCTAAACTAACTTGCAATCTTCACTAGTGTGGCCTTCGTGGAGTTAATGTTTGCACCAAGATAGGTAAACTGTGAAACTCATTAATTAGTTCGTACTCACTGAAACTGCGAGGTATATTCCGTATGTGAATGCTGAGAGACTGACTTAGTGAAAATTTTATTTCGTTACAGGGCAATTAGAAGTAATTTGAGGCTAGTTCTCTTTAAATGAAAATATGAGTACTTACTAACTTTATTATGTTGGTTTTCTTGTCGCGATTTTAAAGCTCTGAAAATACATTTAAAAGGGCAGCCTCATTCACTGCTAATATAGCATACTCTTCTCTGGTTCAACAAAAATAGATATGAAAAAGAAAACGAAAATCTCCACTCAACAAAATACGTTTATTTTCCTTAAAAATAAATTCGAAAATGATGAGTACGTATGTTTTACAATTTATTGGTTTGTGACTTGATATTGCATTTTTGTTTTCTTTGATTTCTTTCTTTTTATCAATTACAATAGTTACCTAAGCAAATCTATGTCAATAGCATTTTTAAAATAATTTACGTTTTTTTTTATGAAAATTCCTGTGTTGTTTCAGTGTTTTTTTTTTTATTCAAAGACATACTAACACTTTAAAATATACACTTAAAAAAATATATACGAGTATACTGTCCGCTGGAAGTTGCACGCAATTATAAATAAGCAGAAGTTATTCTAACTATCATATGATACATTCTAATAGACTTTATACGTATTAACTACGTTCATCACCTTGTGTCGACTATTAAACGTACTCTTATATATCACAATGTTATCTGAGATGGCTTTAAGAGGTTCGGCAAAAACGTTTGCCTCATTTTTATCGAATATTTCCAAGTCCCCACTGTTGCCGTTGCTACTGATGCTTGCATTGCCATCAGTTGGATCAATGTTTGCTGAGGCTGATTGAGTTTCTGCAATAGCTTTGAAAATGGCTATTATGTAGTCATCATCGGCTTTCATTGCATTAAGAAGGTCAGCGGTATACTGTAGAAAGAGTCTTTGGGCCATTGTCGATAGTACATTGTCTAAAACAAATATATAGAAATTAATGTATGTACTATATGTGGCATATTTACGAAGTAATTTTAAAACCAAAATAAAAAAACTGAGAGCTTAAATTTCTACTGATTTTCAGTAGCATATTCATAATACTAATGTTAGATCTGCCTTTATATAAATAAATAAATTATTGACGAGATAGTTCAACAGGGTGGATCAGGCCTGGTGCTTTCCATTCACTGCGTTGTTCATCTGGTCATTTTTGTGAAAGACAGGACCTATGATGATTGACGACTATAACCAGAAGGCTTTAATTTCGAATGTTTGCCATTGTCTGCCAAAAGCTCATTGACATCAGAAAAATTAATTATTTTTTCTGCTTTTTCCTGTTGCCCGAGATTTGATGAAGTCGAATAACTTAACAGCTGCGCTTTGCCACCATTCTTATAAAGGGTCTTTCATTAAGCGCTTCCTATCTTTAAATTTAAATAAAACAAAGTGTATGTGAGATATCATCGAAATTTTTTATTCGTTTGAAAGGCCTATCGATGTCATTATGTGTGGAATATAACATCGTTCAAATGTCCGCCGTGGCTTGTCTGTGTGGCGCGCATCCGAAATGTCCAATTTTCCATGACTCTGGTGAATAAATCAAGCTGAATTTGACCGATGGAATGGATTATGTTGGTTTTGAGGGCCGCTGTGGTTGGTGGCTTATTCGCGATTTCAGAAAACCCCACAAGAAAAAGTCTAACGGGGTCAAATCGCACGATCTCGGTGGCCAGTTCACGTCACCTCTACGTGATATGACCATGCCCTCGAATCGCTCGTGCAGAATTTCCAATGTAGCATGAGGTGTGTGGCACGTAGCGCCGTCCTGTTGAAACCACATGTCGTTGGTGTCCATATCATCCAATTGGGTCCAAAAGAAGTTGGTATTCATCGAGCTATAGCGCTCGCCGTTGACGGTGATGGCCTGGTCAACGTCTTTCTCAAAGAAATATGGACCGATGGCACCCCCAGCCCAAAATCCACACCAAACAGTGATTTTTTCGGGATGCATTCGACGCTCTTGGATCTCATGTGGATTGGTATCGTCCCAAATTCGACAATTTTGTCGAATGTCGTTGTCTATGGTTGTTTACCTTCAGTTCCTGGCTCAGTTGAATTTTGTACGGGTGCAGGCCCAAGTCACGACGCAAAATTCGCCAAGTTGTCCTCTCGGACCTGCGAATAGTCTTCTCGGTAGGACGATTATGGCGACCGTAAAATAGGCGAAGCGCGCGCAACGCTGCCCGAACAGAACACCCAAGTTGATAAAACAATTTTATCAATTGCACATTTTGTTGAACGCTATGTCCGTCCATGGTGATTTGGTAAAACAGATTGAATAAATGACAGCCAATTTGACAGATATAGATTCAACAATATGGCCGCTCTCAACTGTCAAGTTCGGAGTCCCTATATCTATCCTATACGCTAACAGTCTCTTCTTTCGCAATCCTGATTTTCTATTTACAGAATGAAATATTTATTTCCCCATGTACTTGAAAATATGATTGATATGTATTATTGCCGTAAAAAAGGTGCTTTAATGGTCATGTGCAGTCAAAAATATGGGCGTAGCTCTAAACTGCTTACCTGTCTAAGTGGACAATAAGAATTTTGACAAACTCCTAATCAAAAAGTTAAGGTAATGTCCTTAACAAGGCATTTAAAAAGAGAGCTCGGCAAGGCATTCCACAAGCGAGTTGTTCGGCTTAGAAACGAATCACGATATTTTAGAGTACGCCCGAAAGTGGGCTTGAGGTATACTGATGAGTGGGTGACCACATGGGAACTCAGTACTCCGCGTGCTGTTGACAAAAACGCGCCACAAGGGCATAGTACCCCGGCGTTAAATCCCGGACCCTACAAACTAATTTGTATCGTTCCCTTGATAATAATAATAATAAAATATACTGATGAGCATTCATAGCGAGACGGGTGTTACGGTTGAAGGTTTTAATTGGCGGAATGATACTGGCGATTTCTATGGAGCACAGATTGTGGCTATTTCATGGCTATTTCATAAAACAAAGTGAGACACAAGACATTTCGTCGGTGTTCGAGGGTGTCCATTGACTGGGTGATATTAGCAACCCCTATGAGTTTTATTGAACGGTTTTTAATCTTATCTAGCAGGTGCAGAGATGTTTTAGGCGCAACTGGCCAGACTCTATTGTACTCCAATCAGGCTCAGAAGAGGAAAAGTATTTCTTACATCGTTTGAGGAAACCTAGACATTTCGCAGCATTTTTGGTGACATCGAATATGTGGTCATTCCATCGTAAGTTGTCATTGACACACATACCGAGAATGGAAAGTTTTTCGGTTTCGATGATGCAAGGGCCATTCATGGATAATGGCGGGTGTTTCAATTTCGCTTTAACGACAGCAGACAGCATTATGTTTTGGAAGCAGTAAATTCCACTTTGTTGATAGTTCCTCAACTGGTTATGCCGTTAATATCGGAAACAATATGAAAAGCAGAGAGTACTGTCGTCAGCAAAGGAATATATTGGATTAGAAGTAGCAGACAAGAGATTGTTGATGAAAATTAAAAAGAATTTCGGAGACAGAACGGAGCCCTGGGGCAAATCAGCATTTATTTTGTGAATATCAGACTTGAAACCATCCAAGACAGTTTGAATTGCACATTCCGAAAGGTAATTTCTAATCCATTGAAGACGGGAGTCATCGATCCCAAAAGCACGCATTTTCGACAAAAGAGCCTGATGACCAACTCTGTCAAATGCCTTAGAAATATCAAGTGCAACTATCTTGCTTTCGCCAGGTTGATGTAGGCTTTGGCTCCACTTTTCGGTGAGACATGCCATCAAATCATCAGTGTTTCGAGATATTTCATTAGCTGACGGTTTATCAGCGTTTCCATGACCTTGGAAAGAAGGGACGTACATAAGTGCAATGGGTCTGTAGGAGGAGACAGAAGAAGATTTTCGGGTTTTTTTAGGCGAATATGTCAATGCAGGATGAGCTGTTGTTCGATTCTGAAGCACGGAGACATTGTAAACCGCGCAAAATATAACGGTACTTATCTACTTCATATCGCATACATTCAGCGGTTTTTTTAAAAAGCCATAAACATCGCGATAATCATTATCAATATAGAAATATGAATATAATTCAACAAATTGGAGTCCAATAACTTATATTGTGCCTGGTTCAAAGAATTTTCTGATGAAAAACAGAAACAGATGAACGCCACAACATTTTCCTGTGATATTGACCTTTTAATAAGGAAAGGAAAATGTTCCACTGCTCAGTTGAACAGACTTTGCTAGTAGCTGTGGTACCCTGCTTTCAATATGTGATAAATGTTTTTATTTATGTTAAACCTACCTATACCAAGATCTTCCTTGGGCAAACTCAATACGATTTTCGCTGTATTGTCCCTTACACCAAAGTCATCATCCATCAGCAGTGATAGCATCAAACTGATAAATTCTCTAACAAACTTTAGCTTTTTCTTTTCAAGAGCTGTTGGAAAATGCACTGCAATATGTGATAAAATTTTCGATGCTTTCAGTCTGTCAAAAAATAAATATTAATTAACAACTCTAAATCCAAAACGAACACAATAACTTACCTTAAGCAGTCCGGATTCCATGGTTGTGCTATTTCAATAAGATATTCCAAACACAACTGCGACGTTTTAAATTCAATACCCTTTTTAAGCACCAACCTCTCAACACACAGTGTCAGAGGGCTTTTTACATCTCCGGGGTGTTTTTTTGATTCTTTTATAAGTTGGGTTAAAGTGAAATCGAAAATTTCTAGCTGACTTAAAGCCGCATATGCTTTCATTGCACACTCGGGGTAGAATTTCGGTCTCTGTGTGACTTCTTTCAATATGGAATGTAGAAGCTTACTACTCTTGAGCTCAGCATGCAACTGTTCAAGCATATCATCGGGCAGAACTTTCATAAATGCAATTTCACCATCTGTTAATTCGTATTCTTCGAGCTCTTCGGTTACGGAACGTTTCCTTTTTAATACTAAAATAATGATATTAAGGCAAGTTTCTGCCTGCTCGAGGTAGACGCTTTCGTGTGTGATAGGGGGGGACAGTAAAAAGTCTGATAAGGCTCCAAATGGTAGAGTCAGTCGTAGCATGTGTAAATTGTAAATGTAAAGCGATTTACGAAAGACTGGGTAATAAAAGGAAAGTTCACGCGCATATAAATACTTTTGCTGGGAGAAATGAAGCAAGTTTCGAATTGTCTCTTGTGGAAGTATAAGATTTTTAGTGCTATAAAGGAGGAGAAAATTAAATGTGTTAAATATTTAAGAATCATAATAAACTTAGGCTAAAGTGATATAATAAAAAAAAATAATAATAACAGAAATGAAATGAAAAGACCAACAGCAAGTGGTCACGTTGAAACGCTGCAATTTAGGCTCCTTATCAAATCAGAAAAAAATCGTCGCTAATTACTACGGCGATTGATCGGGAAACTGGAGACTGTTCTATAACTTGAATTCGGGCAACAACGCAGCAATCAAGTTCGTAGCGTAGTGCTTACCTTATCTCCTAGTGCTGGTCCCTGGTAGCTGAAATGGCAAGGGTACGACCAGTTGCATAATGCTGGCCTACGCCGTCATTGGGCTCAAAACCCTATACAGAAGAGATTAAAAAGATCTGACGGCTCTTGAAAACTTCTAAATGATTGTTCGGACCTTTAACATGCCACGTGCAGCTGAACAATTAGCAGAGACCCCTGCCTGCTATCACGCAGATATCGCATCCATCCAGATAGTGCGATGGGATAGACCGAGGACCGATGGGAGGATGAAAAACTATGATATATACTAGGGAAAAGAAACAGCGCTTATCCGGATGCGAGTTTGTCATATGCCGCAGACTACAGCAAGAAGTCTTGAGCTTCCGAGCGAGGGTCTCGACAATCAGCACCAAGGTTAAAAACAGCATGATTAGCGTGCGATCGAAGATATGGAGAGTTTGTATTTTAGGAATATCCTATGGAAATTTGACCAGGCACTAGAGACCAACGTAAGCAATCCGCAGATTAGTGGGAAACTATCAAGAAATATTGAAATGTCATCAAATTTTTTCTCCCGAACGAAGAACACGCGACTTTCTGACGACATCTGGAGGATGATGGAGGGGCGAAGAGCAATTAAATTGCAGTGGCCCCACTAAAAACTAGTTTTTTTCACTATGCCAATTAAAATAAAGGAAACTGCAGCAAAGCTTGGGTCGCGATATGATAAGAGAGACGTAATCAACATTTTAACGGCTGAAGCAGCAGCAAATAGTTGTAACATAATCACTAAAGAACAGACAGGTGATCACAGTTTTAGGCAAGATCCATTGAAAGTCTTAGACGGCTATCTGCTCATTTCGAATGAGGCGTAATTAAGAAGATGGAAGGAGCAGTTTACTACTTGCACTTCGCAAAAAGAGAAATTATTTATGATACGAAAACATTAAATCCTCACTGCTGCTGCTCACTGGTGCTGTCTATCCTCATCCCTGATCCCAAAAGATTCGTTCGCTTTATTAATATGTAAAATAAAAAATTCAAAAGCCACTCGTTAAGTGTCAAATTCTTCAATATGTCATCGTCTGACGCAACAACAATCGCTAATTACTTTGTTACTTTCTTTAGTGAATCACCTTCGATCCAAACTGAAGGCCTTGGTCCCAAGAACTTCCATTACCTGAGCAACTGCGACCAGAAATCTTTAATGTCTATTCATATAAGATGATTTTTCTCCTGGTCCTGGTGGTTTGCCAGCCATTGTTCTGAAAAAATGGCCAACAATCGTATGTAATCCCTCGCTAGTATCTTCAGGATTTCCTCACCTCTGGAAAAACGCTTACATAACCCTTATTCATAAAGAAGAACATAAGCAGAACATTCCCAACTACCGACACATCGCTAAGCCCTTCTACATCCCTAAGATTTTTGAAAGTATCTTTGCACCGATCCAACATGGATTTCTTAAAGGCTGATCAACAACTACCAACCTTATTGAGCTTTTTTCCAGTACACTGTGAGCCCTAAAACAAGAAAATGAAGGAGAAGTAATGGATGTGATTGCTACAGACTTCAGCGAGGCTTTTAATAAAATCGCACACAATTTAATTCCTTTCAAACTTAATGCACATGATTCTTAACCTGGGCTGATCTCTCGGATTAAATCATACTTGGCAAAACGCTACTACCTAACCCATTTTCGCTCTCGCTCGAAACGGTTTCAAAGCCATTTTGGAGTGTTTCACAAGACAATCACCTTGGTCCATTGATTTTCATTCAGACTATTAATGATGTCAACAGTATAAAGAACTCCCACATACATATCCACCTGTGCCGATGATATGAAAATCTATAGACAACTTTCCAATTTTTCTAACTCTCAATCTTTACAAAATGATCGTAATAGAAAAAGAAACGCCAAGATTTCTCATACTCTTGAAAGCATATATACATCAACCCAGGCTGCAGCTTCAATCATAGATACAGAACTCAATTTCCGCACTCATATTGATTCCATAATTAGCAAAGCTAATTTTAACAGTCTACAAGGGCTCAGAACAGTTAATAAAATCTTAAACACATATGCCAGAAATTCTTAAGGCCCTTTATACTACGAGGAGATGCAGGAGACAATTGTATAAATGTTGAAAAAGCGATTAGAAACCAAATAATAAGCAAATTTTGGAAGTTAGTCGCTTGTAGACAAAGTTGTTGTAACCACCAAATCAGGAACACACTAAATAATAAATAAGGAGCTGTAAAGAGGCTGCCAGGGTTAGAGAAATGTTTTTTCGGTCCTTCAAGACCAACCCAACAGAGGAAAACCGAAAAAAGTTTAAACGAGCCAGGAGTGAATGCAATGTCTTTCTTAAGTGTGTAAAATACCAATACGACCAAAAACTGAGGCAGAAAATACTACAATGTCCCAAAGGTAGTAAACATTTTTGGTCGTTTGTCAAAAATATTAAAAATTCCTCCATCCCAACGCTCATTTATAATGACATTCCAGCTGTCAGCTCTTTGGACAAGACCAATCTGCTTGCTACATACTTTGCGGCAGCTCAACACTCCGAGATTGTCCTTTGTCTCCGCCTACACTTGAGTGATCGAATCTTCAATGGGACAAATCCACTTTCGCACTCTTGGAGTAGCAAGAGTTCTTAAAGATCTTAACATTCACAAATCCGCTGGTCCAGGTGTCATATGTCCCCTCCTTCTGAAGAAGTGTTCTTCCTCACTGGCAAAACCACTACGTAAGCTTTTTCATCAATCCTACTCTTTAGTACTCTTTCCGCGCAGATGCCCAGCCCGTCCCTAAAAAAGGCGAATCTTCATCTCTCTCCTCCTACAGACCCATTGCACTTACGTCCCTTCTCTCCAAGGTCATGGAAACGCTGATAAACCGTCAGCTCATGAAATCTTTCGAAACATGAAAACTTCTTAATAACCTGCAGTACGATTTTCGTAGCAACAGCTCCACTGGTGATTTAATGGCATGTCTCACCGAAAAGTGGAACCAAAGCGTACAACAATCTGGCGAAAGCAAGATAGTTGCACTTAATATTTCTAAGGCATTTGACAGAGTTTTGGCATCAAGGTCTTTTGGGATCGACGACTCTCTTCTTCAATGGATTAGAAATTACCTTTCGGAACGTTCAATTCAAGTTGTCTTGGATGATTTATTCACAAAATAAATGCTGGTGTGCCACAGGGCTCCGTTCTGTCTCCGACATTATTTTTAATTTTCATCAACGATCTCTTGTCTGCTACTTCTAATCCAATATATTCCTTTGCTGACGACAGTACTCTCTGCTTTTCATATTCGTTCCCGGACTCACGTCCCTGCTCTTCGGCTGTTGAACGGAAACAGTGCTCTATAGAAATCGCCAGTAACATTCCGCACAATCAAACATTTAACCGTAACACCCGTTTCGCTATGAATGCTCATAAGTATACCCTCAAGCCCACTTTCGGACATACTCTAAAATAACGTAATATGTTCCTAAGCCGTACAACTCGCTTATGGAATGCCCTGCCTAGCTTTTTATTCCCTAGTCATTATAACTTTCAAATATTTAAAACCAAAGTTCACCGGTACCTCTCTTTCTATCCTCTCTGATTTTCCTTAGCCTGTGGGAAGCATTTTAAGGGTACTTAAATCCCTTGAGCGCGTGCAAATTATAAAAAAAAAGGATCTTAAAAAACTACAGAAATATGTCTTTGCTAAATTTAGCACATACAATTAAATGAACGCATTGCATTTGTAATAGAAATCCATGTTTTTCCGATCAAAAATTAATCAAATACTCATCATTAATTAAATACTGTCAAAGACTTACAAATTTCTTGATGCATTCACAGCGATTTATTTTATTTCAGATCACTTACCCACTTAAAATCACGATGAAAATATCCAACATCACTTTGAGAATTACTGCGTTATTAATTTTCGTCTTCAAATGGAAAGTAACTAGCGTCGAACATATGTCTCCGATTAGCTCAGCGTCCTGTGATTTATGTGCTTGGATCAGGAAAAGAATCTGAAATAAGAGAATTTTGCTACATATTAAGGGAAATAAATATGAAATGTTTCGGATTACTTGAAGTAAATGACCATGTAGAACGTTCAAATTGATTGTTGTTGGGTCGTCCGCTGAAATCTATACAAAAAAACCATTCGACATTACATGAGAAATGTATGTACGAGTACAATGAGAACTCACCAGAACCTCAGCACATTTTCTTAAAATAGCGACTGGCAGAGAATCGACAGATATCAAAGCAACAATCGCTTTTGCTGCTAAATATCTTGTCTGCATTTCAGGACACCCCGAACAGTTGGAAATATATGGAACAAATTCAGAGAGCTGTAAATCAAAATGTACGTTAACAAGCAGAAAAAAAAAATATCACTACTACAACGGTTTACCTTTAAATTGGATTCGGTGCCTTCTAATGCAGAAGGGTACAGTCGACTTAACATCAATAAAAGTGGATGTAACTTGTTAGCTTTCTCATGACGCAAAATTAACGCACTTGACTTTTTTAATTCGTCCAAGAAAAAGTCATACAACTTAGGATAACGCAAAAAAAATATCCTTCCAGTCATTTTGTTTCTTATACTCAAATTGTCAGAATCTTTTGTTCTTTGCACGCCAAAAATCCGCGTTATCAACGCCGAGAACAATAAAGTCGCTGAATTCTTTTCAGACCAAGTAGATGCTTCATAACCACGGATAGCACACATTACGCCATCGCTTACGAATTCTCCAACGGCCTCATTCAGATCTGTACACCGAAATAATGCTCGCAGAATATTTAAAGCATGACTTCTTGCCTCTGTGCTCTTGTCTGGATTATCACATAGTTGCATTAACTGTTGCATGCAGAAGTAAAGCGATTTAGTTGTGCCAACTTGTAGTTCTGCGGTAATTAACGCTTGCACCATAAATGGAACCCCCGCACTTCGTCGTGTTGCACATATTTTCTCATTAATTTGTTCATCCTTGGATATGATTGAAAGAAGCTCTCGCAACCATGTCATTGGTAAAATATTCAAATCATGGCTTTCCACACGCCACAACCTCGCACAGAGTTTCGAAAAGCCAACATAAGCTTGTTCGAAAGCACCGCGATGCTTGGTCTCTGAAAGGAGCAATTTGAAGTGTTCACCGATTTCCAGAATTTGCTCCTTTGTGACGAGAAAATTTTCCGTGATTTTACTATACTGTATTGGCGATCGTAGAACAATTTCGCCCAATATCAGTGATACTTCCTTAACTGTTCGCCAAGCACATAGTAGTACCATTTGTGGGGTTGTCTTCAGTGTTTCTGTGTTCAGTTTGGTTTTAGATGAAAGCACCTTACATGGTGTATGACCCTGATCACCGTTTCCTTTTAAATGTTGTGGCAATTCGCTGAAATCATTTGGTAGATGCCCTTCTGGGGAGGAACTGTTTACAATTGGTCCCACAACAGTAGTTAATTCCTTGCATATAACAATGACTTCTGCCACAAGGATCCTCCACGCGATATCTTTTGAGAAACCTTGAAAATCTAAACGTTTTAGAAGATGCTTAATTGCAAACAATACGCCATAAAGAGGATTTGATTTTGCTGCTAACAAAACAGATTCTTTTCCTAATCGTAGTCCATCCTTTAAGATATTCAATGACCATCGTAAAGCTGCATAATATACTGGGCAATAGTTGGTTACTTCGAATGGACCAAACGCATTTGGATTACCCTTATTGCAATAGAATTCTAAGCGATATGCTCCTGTTACCGAATCTGTAGGTCGTACACTCACTAATAAGTCTTTAATTTCATCAATAGACTCGCCTTCACTAACTCTATAACCTTTTTTGTCTTCGATTAGCTTTAAAATTGAAACCGCTAGTTCTTTGTTAGCTTCGTACGAGTCACTTATCGCATCTGTCAGCGTTTGAACGGTGTTCTTAGGCAAAAAGTCATCTAAATTCAGATCGCAATTAACCAAAATTCGTACACAGATCTCAAGCAACTGCAATGATATAGATCGACGACTAAAATTGGCTCCTTGAAAAAGGTTATCCACAAGGATTTTTATAAAATCCATAAGAAATTTAATGTAGAGCGGCTTCTCTGGACTTGAGTTGTCTTTAAGGACTTTTACTAAATTTAATTCGCACCGAATAAGTGCTTTGCCCAATAGAGAAAGCGTCTTCTGTCTAGTAGCTGGACTCTGGCAATTTGAATTATACTCGAGAAAAAGTAAGATATGTTCACATTCAAGCTCGGTTAGCAATTCTGTAGTTTTATGCGTTTCAACAAGCAATCTTAATGCCATTATTCGTGTTTCATCACAATTCGATAGAATCGACAGCAACAGATTTTTGGAAAAATTCTTAAGAATATCATTAAAATTCTCCATTTTAATGCCGCTTTTCCGAACGGCCCATAATGCTGAGAGCTTTGTGCTAATTGGAATTTCATTTGTATGCTCAATGATATGCTGGACAATTCGTGGTTCACACTTTACGGCTTTAACTATAAGTATTTCCACATCAGGTAGCCTAGAATCATGTTTTTCTGCTATGTCTAATAGATAAGAAATCCAAAGATCACGCCAGGCTTCGAATTCGATTTCCTTGTGGTTGGATGCCATCAAACCTTCAAAAAGATTATTAACAATAAAATCTCGTCCAAGATTTTCGGCAAACAACGTATCAAACAAGCCTTTACAGTTTTTTATTATGTCTTGACTGCCAAGTATTGGTACCGCTTGCAATAAAACAACACATTTCATCGATAACGAAAGTCTTTCCGAGTTGCATGCATCGAAAATCTTCTGTAGCAGATATCCGAACGAGATCTTCTTGCTTAGGGCGATAACATTTCGCAAGAGATCTTTACACAAATGTCTTACACTATCCATATGATGTTCTAAATAACAAAATGCAAATATTAGAAGCTTTCTCAGTATTAATTTAGAGTCTTCACTCATTTCATTGTTTCTCAAATCGAAATTTAGCAAAATTTTTGATATTTGATACAGTGAACGTGCAGCACAAAGCAAAATATTTGGTACAGTTGAGTTCCCATTGGCAATGTCATCGATCTTTGTGCAGATATCTCGAATATCTTTCGAAAGTTGAGTAAAATCATGATAATCGAAAGTGTTCACGATTCCAACGCAAAGTGCAATTTCATTGGGATGTTTAGCTAATTTAACTTCGTGAATAAAACTCTCATATGTGGAAGAGATTTTTGCAATGTATGCCATTAGAATGCCGGAATTCGTACGCGGATCCATTGGAATTTCATCGTCGTTTATGATTTGTTTACATACAATGTTGAGATTCTTTAATTGCTCTGAATTGTTACGTCTTAAATGTTCGGGAAACTCTTGCGTGCAAGATAAAATCAGTCTGATTGAATTGTGAACGTAGAGATAATATTCATTCCGTACAGAAGGTGAACTTAAAACACTAAAAAGAGAGAAGAAACAAGATAATGAAATTTGAAATGGACAATTTGGTTTTTGAAATGAAACACATTAAGATTATTTCGACTGATGCCATTCCCAAATGGGAATGTCAAAGGTAAAAGTTTTAACTGTTTAAGATACTATAAGTTTCTCTTGCTATCAGCTTGAGTTGCTTATTGATAATTTCCTATTTGGTTTGTCTTTTCGAAAGAAAACATCGAGGCTTTACTACAATTACAAGGGCTTTTGTTGCTTTAGCTTACATATTAGCATGCGGATTTGTGTTGAGAAACTTGAGATGATCGAGAGTAAGCCAGCAACCGCCTCACTGTGATCTGTATGAGCATAAGTACGGGTATCACTAGGTAAGCACTTACCAAACATTACAAAGTAACATGGTTGGTTCTCCGATAAATGGTTGTATCGGCAATTAAGTAAAGTATTACGTCCATGACGGGAGAAATCGAAGTCTACAAATTAGAAGCGACAACAAAGCAGCCAAACAACAAACGTAAATGATTGCTGCGGCATTCCGCACTAAAAAAGTAGCCTATATAACTAAGTGCTTAGGGTGAAAAAAAATGCGTATGTATTGGGTCGTACCACATGAAATGTCCGATTTTCGCTCAGTCGGAAATAAGAAGTTCTCGAGTGAACATCTGTGCCAGAACGTAAAAATTTTCTTTTTTATAAAATAAAGTGGTACGTGTGCTTGACGTGTGAGAATTTTAGGGTTCGTTAAATGTATCGTTATTTTTTTCTAGGAATTATTTACCATGCTGTCAGCAGTTCAACTTCGAACCCTCTTCCTTTACGAATTTAAAATGGGACATAATGCGTCATTGGTAATGAAAAACATTAATGACGCATTTGAGAATGTAGCGGTAAACGAACGCACTGTACGACGTTGATTTGGAAAATTCCGTTCGGGACATTTCAGCTTCAAAAATGAATCGGATGCGGACCCAACGAAATCGGTGCAGGAGATTGCACAAAGCATGGGAGTATCCCCAACGACAATAAGTCGACACCTTTCTCTCATAGAAAAGGTAAAGAAACTCGATAAGTGGGCCTGGAAACCTGCGCATCGCTTACATTAAGAAACCAAACTAAACCGTTTTTGCACCGGATAGCCACCTGTGATGAAAAGTATATACTGTATGATAATCGTAAAAGATCTAGGCAGTGGTTGGATGCAGATGAAAAACCAACCCCAAGATCGGTCTTCACCCAAAAAAGATTATAGTGACAATTTGGTGGACATCGAAAGGACCAATCCACTTTTCATTTCTTCAACCAGGAGAAACGATAAACGCTATCAAATATTGTGAGGAAATCGACATATTGCATGCCAAATTGGCTGCATGCTAAGCAACCTGCGTTGGTCAATAGGCACGGGCCGATCCTTTTGCATGACAATGCTAAATCCCATACCTCACAAGTAACAGTGCAAAAACTGTAGCAGTTGGGATTTGAAAATTTTCCGCATCCACCGTACTCTCCTGATATTTCCCCAACGGATTACCATCTTTTCCGGAATCTGGATTCATTTTGCCGGCACAAGGTCTTCCGGAACCGAGCAGAGGTCATAAAATCCTTTGAAGATTTCATTGTCTCAAAAAATCAGCACTTCTACGAAAAAGGAATATCTGGCCTTGTATTGGCTTTCAAATTTTTACTATAAAATCGGACATTTCATGTGGTAGAACCCAATACACACGTATATTAACTCCAAGTAATTGCCATCTGATTTTTAAACAGGAATGCAACCTTTTTACTTAGTTTCTTAGCTAAGTGAACATCATAGGGAGAGACTGACAGAACTAGGGAGTCCAGGAAGACTCCCTTCTAATTTAAAAGAAGCTAACTCAGGTATTCAAGGTCTTTTAAGTATGGAGGTGATATTTTGCTGCATTCACTTAATTTTCAAACAAGTATAAAATATGAACTCTCACATTGATGTACTTATGACTGCTAACTGTCACATATGAGATCCTAACTGAGCTAAAGTAACTGCATGATCTATTACAAGGTAATGGCAGATCATTCTTATCACTACGAAACTTTCCCGAAAGTGAATTTGATCTTTTTGAAGAAGCGAACATATACGTATAGGGTTTTCTAATAAAGGTGAAGCACCTTCTCAATTACAAAATTGGTTCAGAAATTTGAGGTTAAAGGACAAGTTAGTGAACAACGGAAATCATGCGCGTCGCGCAAAAACAACTGTCAATATTGCTTCTGTAGCCCGAAGTGCGGCCGCAAACCTAAGTTTGTCGATTTCAGGAATTGGACAGCACTCCATCGCATTTTGTAAATTTGCCAATTGGATGTTCGAAGTACACGAAATTGATGAAGATGAAGATTTAATCGATGCACATTTTCAAGTTTTGCCGCATTTGGAGCTTAGAAAAGAATGATTGTCTCTATCTACAATGTGTTAGGCAGGCGGCATTATTAGATTTTATTTCTTCGAAAATGACGTAGGTGTGAGTGTTATCGTGCCATAATTATACTGTGCTATCGAACTATAACCAATTAATTTTTATAGCCGAAACTGGTATAAATGTGGGCGATGGTTATTTCCAACAAGACGAGAGAAATTTTTCGAGAAAATTTTCCGGGTGAGTCATTTTTCGAAATGGACATTGTAATTGGGCGCCGATATCATGTTATTTAATACTGTGTAACCTTTTCCGTTGGGGGCATGTGAAAGAGAAGGTTTGTGCCACCGTCTCCCACTCAATTAAAGCACTCAAAGCCAACATCCATGCTGTAATCGATGATATAGAACAAAGGTAAGAAAATGTGTTGAACAATTTCATCAAAACAGTCTGCATGTACAATAGAGAATGTGCAGGTCATCTGGCTAGTATTGTTTTTCAACGCAACTCTTCTATCGACAATAACAAAAATCAAATCTTATTTCCTAAAAAAAATACGTGTTTTCTTGATAAATTAAAATGAAACTTTTTATTGGAAAACGATTAAATAATTAAAATATTCGAAATAGGGAAGGTTTCTTTATTGAGGATTTCTGGTATTTTGACTAGGGTATACGCATTCTTAAATTTACTGCATCGTCGGGTACAACATTAGTTAGTAATTTTACGGCGCCTGGGCCTTTTAAATGGAGTCCACTAACAAGGCTCTTCAGTCAGCTGAATCAATTGCTTTTTTCTATATTATTCTGACTAAGTACATAAGTGCCAGTGTACAGCTCGGGAAGTTTCATATAAAATCTTCTGCGAAACCGGGTTCGATGCCGGAAGTAATTAGAAATATTTGTTTTCCTTCAAAACCACCAAGCACGCCATTTTAAGTCTTTCGATTAACCTGCGTTCATCATTATTCTATATAAGTTTATTTATAAATTTAAAACTCTCTGCTATGAACATGTCTATAGCTTTAATTTTCACAGAGCAGACTACTCTATCAAAACGACCTTAGTAGTAAAGCCAATTTCAATCCTTTTTATGAAACCATAGGCTTTCTATAGATGATGCCATTACTTCTTTTTGCATATACTGACATTATCAAATGTTTTAACTATAAAAGCTCCTCGTTATCTCAACCCTGGTAACAGGATAAGCACATTTATCTAAGATCACGGTCCGACGTAGGTTTTTTTGGCATGCAACTTTTTTAACTTTGTGAATCACTATATTTAAATTATTTAAGCCGTGTGAATTACAATATAACCAATGATCCCAAAAGTTTTTGTTTTATTTTAATTACTAAGAGTAGCTTAGAGCACGCTAATGCATCGTCTGATGATCCTCAGATAATCGCGGAGCTATTTGCTCGATGCTTTAGAGTTTAGACAGTTGTTTGTTAACCACTTCGAAGAGTCTGGTCAGGTCTGCTTCTTTTACTTGAGCAATTGCCCACAAATATCATTGATTTCGTTGGGTATTACTTCAGTATTGGTGGAGTAAAAATTTAAAAAGCATCATTTTAAAAAAAATGTGTGAAATTATTATTATTATTATTAATATTACAAAGTATTAATAAGTGAAGTAAATTACACTATTAATAGAAAGAAAAAAGAAAACGAAGAGCACTAGCTACCAGGGCTAAATTAAATTTTGTTTGCTAAATTCAATGATTTTACAAGCTTAAAAACTAGTTTTATACTAGCTTCAGAAGGTAGTTTTAATGTATTTGTTAGATTATTATTAGGACATAAATATTGTTTTTTTACCTTCGTGCATAGAGTAAATAAGATGGTTGTTGAGGTATTTTTTATTAAAGGTGTGGACTAAGTGCAGTGGTTCATGTTTCATTCATTTTTCATTTTTTTTATTAGCTCGGTTTTATTGTTTATGTTTTTTACAGCAGTAACAGTTGATAGAGACTTAGTAAATATTGCTGTTTCCTATTCATAGCGGCCTGTGTGGCTGTTAGGACTGGAGTCAACACTCAGCGGTGAAACTTGACGATAAATTTGAAAACAGACCCTTGGTGACGACATTGCCATATTCATCAACAACACCAAAAGACACTCCAGAGCAGCAGATTTAGAGCCATTGTAAAAAGGTGTTTTCATTTCTGATCTTTAAGATTTTCTGCTATTTTACTGTAGTAACCAACATACGTATACTTCTGCATTTGTAATTTTTTTTTGTACTGTGAGAGATCGGTATTTATGTTTTCATTTGGTAGGTACCACGGAGGGAAATATGGCCCATTACTTGGTTTTATGACTACAGAAATATCCAGGCTTTTTAAGATCGGAAGAGCATTGAACAATATTGAAGAATATTTCCTTGTGTTGTGGGTATTAAGCAGATTTTTGACAATTTGGTGAATTGGAGTTCTTTTTGATGAGTTGATTTTGGTAATAAGGAGAGCTGTAAGGTGTTTAGTTCTTTCTTGTATTGAAGGCAAACCTGTCTCAACCAAAATATTACGGATTGGCGTAGTCCGAAATGCTCTCAGACAGGTTCTTATTGCCAAATGGTATTGTGATGATACAAGTTGAATGGAAGAAGCAGATGTTTTGCCATAGATAGCAAGACCATACTCTATTTTAGAAAGAATGATTGATATGGTTATACTAATAAGCGAGTTTCGATTGCAGAAGCTTCTTTTTGAAGACAAATATTTAATGATGTTTACTCTAGTTACTAGATTTCTTTTCAGTGCGATGCAATGGTACTTAATGGTGAATTTAGCATCGAACGTTGTGCCAAGTATTTTTAAGTAGTTCACATTTTCGATAAAACAGTTCTTATGATGTACTTTAATAATTTTAGCACAGGTTTTTTTTTAAATATCTTAGCCCCAGCATGTTTTCCCCATTTAAATAAGTCCTTAAGAATGTTTTGGAAGTCTTTTTCTACAATTGATAGCTCTTTGCATTTGGTAATAAGAATTTAAATCGTCAGCATACATGGTGTAGTTAATGCGCCTGCATTTGTCAATCAGATATCACTAAAAGCGATGATAAAAAGAATAACTGAGAGTGAAGATCCTTGGAGGATGACATTGTTAAGAGGTCGAATTGAAGAAAAAGTCCAATTAATTTCTACTCTAAATTTTCTATTAGAAAGGAAGCTTTTAATGTAATTGAAAATTTTTGGTCACACTTTCCTTTCAGAGAGTTTTTCCGTTATAACATGGGCTCCAACAAGATCGAAAGCTTTTCTCAAAATCAATAGCAAAAATTGAAGCATGATTTTTTGTCGATAAAGCTGCTGAAATAATATCATCAATGTAAAGGGTTGAATCTAAAGTTCTTCGGCCCCGCTTAAAGGCAACCTGATTTATGATGGCTAAATTATTAGATTCTATGAACCAGTAGTAGTAGCGATATGGGGCAATAACTAGATATACTCGTTGATATTTTATTAGGTTTTTGTATTGGAATAACACTTGCAACTTTCCACGAATGAGGGATAACACCTTGGCCAAAGATTTGCTTGAATAAATTTAAAAGGCGCTTACCTAATATTGCTGGGCGATTTTTAAGCATACCAGATGATATTCGGTCCATGGAGGGTGTTTTAACTTTCTCAGAGTTTAAGCAGGTTGTAAGTTCTAATTCATTTATTGCGGTTTCTATTAACTTGGCTGAGGGATGAATAGCATAAGTTTGTTGTTGTCTGTTTGCTGAGGCTAATTTTTTGGCAATAAATTCTGCGTGAAAATTAGAATCATCCGATGCTTGTGACCATGTTTCGGAAAAAGCTTCACTTATTTCGGTAGGAGAGTCAAGGGATTGCGTTTCGGTTTTTATTATATTGACATTTGGTACTCTGTAGCTTCCGGTGATGCCTTTAATTTATGACTAGAGTGTGTTGGAGGTGGAACTAGGATTTATGTTGGCTGTAAAGTTTTCGAATGAAATCCTCTTTTCTTCTTTGGCAATTTTGGGAAAAATAACGTTGGATTTGCGGTAGAAAATAAGATTGGCATCATTAGGAGATTTCTTTAACTGTTTCCAGGCGTTTTGTTTTTATATCCGAAGAGAACTTAATTTATGATTCCACCATGGAACAATTTGTTTGCGTTAGAAGAGGGATTCCTTAGACCTAATTGTTTTATGGTTTCAGATTGAAAGAGTTCCCAATTACCTCTGTCTAGGATAAATTTAGGTTGTATTTTCATGTGTTTGATGTAGCCAAATGAGATATCTGTAGTTCAGGGAAAGTGGTCACTGCCGTAGAGGTTATCGGAGATGTTCCATGTAGAATTTGGCAAAAGTGATGGAGATATGAGCGTTAAATCTACGTGAGTAAAGGTTTTGTGGGTCGAAAAATGAGTAGGTCGTCCATCGTTAAGAATAGCTAGCCACGAATTGGCTATAAAACGCTCTAGTATTTTACCCCGTTGGTTGTGCGAAGTTGAACCACCCGGAGGACTAACGAGGATTGGGGTGTTAATGCCAGCTATCATTGTTTCGAGGTCTTCATAAGTAAATTTCTGTCCGGGTGGTATGTAAAATTAAGTTTAAGGTTTATTTTTAAATTTAATTGGATTACTTTTATAATAATATTTGAATTAATATTAATCACGTTATGGGGTAAAGCTGAATGTATGAGGAGGGCGACCCCTTGTTTCAAAGAAGTGTTAGAGTTGAGATTATGGGAATATGGGGTATATTTTTTAGGGGGGTGCGGTGATACACCATGCGGAATGTGAGTTTCTTGGAGTGAGATAACAGAAGGATTTAATAAATAATTGCAATTCGTGGCAATTATTATAAAAGCCGTTAAGATTCCATTGTTGTACTCTTATAGTTTTTATTGTCTTTTGTGTAGTGTAATTCGGGTTACGTTGCAAAAGTCTTGGAATTGATGATTTAAATAATATTGAAGAGTCTTGTAGAGTTTTTAGAGATGAATAAGGAAGGCTTAATGTATCCATGATAATAAAGAATTTACAGATTGATTAATTTTATATATCGTAATTTAGATCTGTGTCCGATGATTCAACAAAGTATTGAGATTTTGACAACGGTGTTTTAATTATTGTAGAAATTGATGATTTTGTTACTGTGTTGGGATATTGGTTAGTGGCTGATGTTGTTGTTGTGGTTGTTGGATGCAATGCAGTATTGAGGTTTGGGGAACTGGTTGAGGGTAATATAATTTTAGATGTAGAATTAATTTCCGGAAGATAATGGAGAAGTGCGTAGCGCGGGGGTATTGATTTTTTTATCATTAGGGATTTTTGGGATAGACTTGCCAGCTTTTTTAATATGGGTATTATCGTTCATGCTTTGTAAAGAGAGATGAAGTGAATTAGTTTTAGCTGGTGTAGATTTAGTACAGTTGTTTTCATTAGTTTTGTATGCAAATGTATTACGTTCTGAAGAGTTTAATTGGGCAGTAGGGTTACGTTGAATATACACGCGTCTGGCTTCAGCCATTGAATATTTCGGATATAATTTGGAAGATGACGGGTGAGGAAGAGAGCAGTTAGCGCACTAGGTACGATCGCAGTTTGTTGGAGCATGAGATGTGCGATTGCATTTATAGCGTTTTGCCTCGTTGTCTCATCGTTTTGCTGTGTGCCCTAATAGCTGGCAGATACGACAACGCATGGGTTTTGTTTTTTTTTTGTTTTTTTATTGCAAATCTATCCTTTAGAAAAAGCAAAACGGAATTCGTATCAAGTACTTTGAGAAGAATTCAAAGAAGTTGAAGCAATAACCAACGATTTCAGCAAAGTTATGGCATAATATTATCCTCTTCAAACTAAAGGTGCTTAGCTTTTCATCTGATTTTATTTTGTGAATTCATTCCACAGTATCATTAGGGCCTGACAGCTGAATCCTTCCACCTCATCCCGAACGCCTGAACAGATAGATTAACAACCCCTTGCAGCGCGACCTTTAGTTGGAGACGCACACTGCTACATTAAATCTCCTGACCTATTGCAACTAATCTCGTTAAACGTTAACCCACGAAATCTTAGATCTTTTCCCCTCTTCCGTATTAATCCTCATGGATACCATGAACCTATGTATGTCCAGAATGATATGCAAATTAGACTCCTTTCAAATTATTTTTAACTATCACCTAAGCAATTATCAATTAGCACCTAACGACATTTTTTAGTTTTAAGTTTTATATTTAAGTCATCGCTTGTATTCAGCATAATAGAACTGGTTGAACCGGACTTCAATCAATCAATCAAAATGTCAAAAAAAAATTCTCGACATTTGGAAATCACATGCTATAGGTGGTTCCGAGTTTTCTTCTGCGGTTGTGATAAAAATCGCACACCAATATAATTGCCAGTCGTCAGAAGGGTCTAGGTATTCTTTTAAAAATATATGTATAATGCTGTGCGTTATGTAGAATATATGTAGTTGGTACCGTTTACTCTAAGTTCCTGGACAAGGAGAAAACCATAACACCAGCACTGAACACAAAATAAAGTTTTAATCGTATTGATTCAGAAGCAACAGATGTTGTCAAGGTTACATTGTTTCGCCAAGATAATCCCCGGTCACTACAAAACGATGACCAAGAATATTAATTATAGATTTGATTCCAAGTTTCCACCTCATCCATCCTATACCTGCAATATCTCACTTTTGAGCCAAACGTGATAAACTTTTTACCAGCGAATACTACTTATTTCACTCAAAAGGCCAACAAAATTGATAACAATAATGGACAATACTAAGTTCCTACGTTAGTTTCGTGTATCAAATTGGCAAAGATGTTAGGTCTCGGCCGTGAATCAGTCTACCAACAAAGCGTACCGATATAAACCAGACAATACACGCACTCATTCATTGCTGGTGAGCAGCAGACAGAAAATCGAATGGCATTGGCAATGACCCATGTTACTAAACAGCGTATGAAAAGATTTTACCCGGAGAAATGCATAGACCAGATGATGTTTGGTCGTATTATTACCGCTTTTTTAAGGCGCTATTTAAGCATTTTTAATTTCGTCTTATGAAGGAAATATAGTTTCAATTTGAAAAATATTACACTCACCTTAATTCGGTTAGATATCGTTGAACTGAATTGCATAAAAATGGAAAAACCAATTGTATCCGCGATTCAAGTGCCTTGAGACCACAACCGAAATTCTCAAAGCATCCTGCCACTGATGTAATAGTCAAGTTCCACTTTGAACTTTCAGTTGATGCTTTTGCATCATCCAATAAACGACACAGGGTATCAGCTAATGATTCAACTATTGTCGACTCCTCGATGCCGCCAGTCTCCAGGCGCGCCGCTGTTATTAGCAACCTGGTGAAATTCAAAGTAAAAAAGCAATTAGTTTTATTCCATAACAACGCAATAAGAGGACAGTAAAGAGCAAAAAAAAATCAATACCAGGTGCCATGTAATCGTAAATAAAAATGAACTCACTTGGAAATTTGATTTCTTACAGGATGCTTTAGCGGAGTATAGAAATAAAGGTCTGTTAGGAATTGTAACACACCAGCATTGCTACCTATGTTCTTAAAAATCTAAATAAAAGAATACATTTCTATTTAAGTATGTATGTCTAAAACAGTTAATTATTGTTTGAGGTCGAGCGTACATTTTTTACCACTGCCACTTGATCCGGAATACTGGCTGAATTCCTCAACTGCAAGCAATAAGTCTCCTCGCCTACGACAAAAATTTTTGTTTAATATGTACGAAAAACGAAAACAAATCGATTGTACTTGTCTCATAGTGTTTTGGCAAAGCTACAAGCGATGTCCGCATTTCAGCGTTTTTCTTTGTATTTTCACCGGTTTTCACTGATGATACTCGCAGATTTAGAGAATTCATTATTGTTTCAATTGGATTGCGCAATTTACATAAAATTTTTAAACTATTCGATATATTTTATTTAATTGAGTAAAACAAGCAACGTATAGTTTAGCACCTTTTCTTTGTGCAGACGAACAATAAAAGAAATTAAAGCAAAGGAGGGGGCACCATTACCGTCTCCGCCGCGTAAAGGAATTTTTGACGTTTGAAACCAGAACTGTCATAGGAGTCGCACGTTGTTTTTGTTGACAAGTCTCTCGTGCGCTCCAGCTGATAAGGTGCAGAGAAAAAACAAAGAAGAGAGCGTGTGCCAAAGTAAACAGCACGTTGTAAACAACAGGATACCGGTACCGGCGTAAAGTGGGTTGCTTCAAAATTTGGACAATGAAAACGGGGCTTATGAGAACCACAGAGCTTTGATTGGCTTTCAGAGCTTTAAGCTGTACTAATACTCAGAGTTGCACTTGCACGTTGATTTAAAAAGATATGCGGTTATTCAACAATACATAGTGGCGAAAAAGATTAAGTATCCGTTGGCGTTTAACCATCAACGTTGGAGCCTTTTTTAATGATGCTTGGAGACTATTCTGGAACACGTTTGCTGGCCTCATTTTATCAGTACATCGACACCACTTCTTGGTTTTTGAAGGTTGTAGTTAGAACAGCTTTACTTAATAATAATAAACTATGATATAATATATCAAATATTACTAGAGAGAACTTTCTAATCAGTTGGTGGGTTATGGCCTAACTCGACCTTAAAGTAACGGATACTAGACAATCTGCAGACACGGCTTCTACATGGATCTCTTCCTCGAAACAAATAACGATTTGATGATGCAAGTCAGGCTGTATGGGTGGATGTGACATCGCTTCCCAACCAAGATTCAATAATTTTTTACGAGATACCAAAGATGTACATATATGGTCTGGCGATATTATGTTGGAACACAATTACCTTATGATTTGCTAATTCTGACCGTTCTTCTTTCTACTGGTTGCTCAGTAGTTGTTGACAGTAAACATGTAAATTGATCGCTTTGGTTCTTGCGAAGCTGCTAATAATACACGACACCAATAGAACATACTCTGGCGGGTATTTGCGAGAATAACATGTGTTTTTGTTCACCCAACGGATCTCTCTACTAAAGGGAAAATATTTGCACAAATTCGAGCTCGAGCGTCAAAGAAAGCAAAATGACGAAGAACATAATATTTCCTAAGACAGCAAACGTAGTTCAAGTTCAAGTTTTCTTTATTGAGACTTAAGAAAAATCAATTATACTACATATCATCCATGTCTAATTTAACTTAATTGTAGCCGACTTGGAAAGCGTATGCCTGGCTAAAGACTTGTAAATTAAGGTATATAACTTCATAAGCTAACAATCAGTATATATGTGTTATATTATAAAATAACAATATAAGTATTTTACTATATGCTTGCTCCCGGCATACTTAAATCAATCCATATTATAACTTAAAATAATGACTAGAATACACTTATACTTAACCGCTCATACCGCAAAGTGCAATTAATTTCAATATTGACTATTATACCCTCAGAAGATACAGATATGTTTCTTTGTGTAAGTTTTCCATTAATCTGCTTAATTGTTAATATATAAGCTATTATATAATCTAAAGCAGAATTAACTTTTCAACATGTACATAACCTCAAAAACTGATATAATGCGAGCATGAATTTCGACCAATAAATTTCTTGTTCATATACATATATGAGTTATCCTCTTAAATTAAATCGTGACGCTTTCAGATAAAAGGGTAACGATAGGTTTCTACTAACATTTTGTTCGATATGAGAATGAGATCTTTCATTAAGAAGGTTAAATGGCGAAAAGTACTCGTTGAAGTTTTCTTAATGTAAGGTTAATAAGGTATGTCATAAGAGGTGTTACCTTGCATGTGTCGTAAAGAAGTTTATTTGGATACCATTTCTAATCTGGTCTTCGATATTTTCCACAACAGAATCTAAGTATCCTTCTTTCGAATTTTTCCAACTCGTTTGCGGTTGTAGGGGAGACGGTGAACCATATGCAAAAACCGTAGGCTAAAATTGGTCGTATAAGGGTTTTGTATATGAGTATCTTTGTACTTGATTGTAATGCTTTGGACTGCAATAAGGGCTTTAACGTGGCGGAAACGGCTTTGGCTTTTGCTAAGGTTTTCCTGGCATGTTTATTGAAAAGAAATCTATTGTGAAATGTTAAACCCAAGTATTTCAGTTCTGAGCGCAGGGGAATGGTGTGGTTGTCGATTTGCAGATTCAACGTTTTGCTTTCCTTCACAGCTAGGCGGTGCCCTTTCCCACTTGCATTGCGAAAGCAAGTTATGCCACATTTGCTTAAGTTGAGTTTTAGCCCCCATTTCTCGAAGTAGCCTAACAGCAAAGGAAGCTTTTGTTTGATTTTGTTGAGAGCAATTTGTGGTCTCGAATCGCTAGCTAAAATTATCATCTGCAAAGAAAATTTCACCAAAGTCTCTTTCATTATTTATTACACTGTCATATGGATAGTCGTACAAATATATTATGAACAGAACCGGACCTAGGATAGAGCCCTGCGGAATGCCTGATAGTATTGGGAATGATTCTGAGGACTCAGATTTTATAACTATTGAGGCAAAACGATTTTGTAGATAGTTATAGACTAGTCGTACCAGCCATGTCGGAAAGTTTAATTTTATAAGTTTAAAAACTATACCCTTATGCCAAAGCGAATCAAACGCTTTCTCAAGGTCAATGTACACGGTTTGTAAATACATACGTAGCTTCCCCCTCGGAACAAAAACGTGTGTTAACTTCAATTTTCGAATTTTCGACCGTTATAAGCGTGCCGATAATTGAACAATTTGGCGTTTAATGAAAAAATCGAATCGGTTTATTCACTACATAAGGTTGCCGTACCGTACAGCGAGATGCCCGAAATGAAAAGAATGTTACAGCTGTACGCGAGTCTGTAAGTCAAGACCGCAATCAATCGATTCCGGGGCGTCTTCAAGAACTCACATCTCTCGAAGGTCCCTGGCGCATTTTGTTAAAAGACTTAGTTATACATCCGTATAAGATCGTATTGACAAAGAGCTAAAGCCTAATGACCATCGTGCATGTCGGACTTTCGCTAATGGGGCTCTATTGAAGATTGAAGAACGTTCGGATTTTCAACAAAAAATCATTTTCACTCCACCTCCTCCACATTTTTGGTTAAATAGCTTCGTTTATAAGCAAAATTATAGCATTTGTTTAAACGAACTGCCGGTGATATTCAAACAGTAGCCATTGTATACGAAAAAAAAAACTGTTTGGTGTGGTTTTTATACCGAAGGTATCATTGATGTCGGCGTTACTGTCAATTGAGATCGCAACTGATCTATGATAACTGATGTTTTTTGCATAAATTGCACTTGTAGCCTTAGAGGATATGCGGTTTCAATTGGACGGTGTCACTTGCCACACAGTGTGCGTCAAAATCGACTTATGAAGACAAAGGTAGTTGATTGTTTTATGACCAGACATACGGCGAGTGGACTTTGCACTGCTTACAAATACACCGTACAAAAACCATACACTAGTTTAAGCGTATGCACTGCACGTGATTGGTGGGATGGGTTTTTTTTTAGCTATCAAATGAAAATAATATTTTATAGCTTATATTTCACGATTATATCGCTACCTATTTATAAGCAGAATATTAATTTATTCGAACATAGGAAATATGTATTTCCAAATAACGAACGCGTTTATTGCTTGAGCGGTCACTTCAAGGTCCATGTACCGAACAGAGTACATCCAATATGTTGGAGACATGTCTTCCATCGATAAAGTTGATAGTTTTGTTTATTTATATCAGTAGATGCTATTTATTACATAGTTTTTGTATCTATAGCTGTTTTGTTATCTGCTGTCGTTTCGCGAAGAGTCTATTTCCAACTTCTTCGTTTCACTCGAAGAATACCCATATTAACATATTTATATTACACAGGTCTGTTACAGGACTCCAAGTTTATACAAATTTGTGGAAAAAGCTATTCCCTATAAGCTATTCCCTATAAGCTAAGAGCTAATTGTTTCAATTTTCTACAGAAATTGTAAAAAACGTCAAATCAATTTTAATGATCACTTGAAATAAAAATGCGCCTTTACTTCTTTTCTCCACAATCGGAAGTAAATCTAAGTCATCTTTATTTTCTTCCGCACCAAATTGAAGTTAGTTACACTTTATTATATTTACAATTTCATCAACTTATGACGTTGAGCCCTAATATTTGTCTTATACAATTAAATTTTACAAGAACTGTCAAATTCGTAAAAGTTTAAATTTGTGTGAATCGCAACAATTTTATAGAAATTAACTCAAAAGAAGTCTTGGAAAAAAGTCAAGTTATTGGCCCAAGATGCAACACCCAACCTGAGGTGAGATAGACCCTTAGGCCGATGTGAGTAGCCCCATCAGGGAATATGAGGGATGCCGCTGACTAATCGGGCTCACCAGCTGCCAAAGCTAATAAACGACCCAAACGAAATCTTGAAAATTCTTATAGGCAATAACTCCGAATATTCTCAAGTAATGCCATACTGCGACCATTCAACAGCTGCAAAAACATTCTACTGCCAACGTCTTCCGGCTAAGGAACTCTAACTAGACCTGTGTTCTTTTCATCCAGCCAAATCAATTGAAAAAGATTCAACTTTTAGTGCATGCATACCTACATACGCATGTGGCGTGAAATATCAGCTGTCAGACAGTTGTGATCCAATTTTATCAACCCCCACTTAACATTGTTTACATTAGGCAGGGCCTAGACCACAATTAGGGAGTACGGCAAGCATTATAGCGTGGGCATGACAGTCAAAATTTTAAGTAATCACTCATACCTTAATCATCCACCATTCAAATCGCTCCTAAAATTATCAACTCCAATAGCTGTCTAAAAAAATATAGAATGTTAACATCAACTCTTTACTCAGTCATTATTATCATACGAGTAAATGAACTTACATATGCAGATGAAAAACAGCCCAGATCTTGGGCTCTTTGAAAGCGTTTCCCTTAACTTTTGTAATTATCGGTCTGTTAATATTTGTGAATTGTGAACAACCCAAATGCATGGTCGATGTCATCACGGGCATATGTTTGCAATAGGCCTATGGGTTTACTATGCATTGTATTTGTGAGCGAAACAGATGATTGATATTATATAGGAGTAGTTTACCATCTACAATAGTTTAGTTCATAGATAATTAATAAACGGAGTCTGTAGTAGTAAAAATTTTGCCAATTTTATATAAGTTAATTAAGTTAGCCAAACCCATTTTCTTGTTATTGGGATTGTATAATAACAATCTCGGCACAGGTACCATGGATTTCGAACAAAGAACCACTAACAAATATAATATGCAGCACACCAGTAAGAAAATTTAACGATACCTTCAATCCAACTCTGAACGCATCCATTTTAATTTGTCATTGATTTGAAAATGAAAATTTCCTTCTCTATCTATCAATCAACACTTCTACTCGTTTTTTTTTTTTTTTTTATTAATAAAATGTCATTATCGGCGTTTGCGAGAGTCGCATTTGTGGAGCGAATTTTCTAACTTTCCTGCAAATATTGTTACACCAAGAAATCCTTTTTCAATAGTTCTAAATGAGAAATGACAAACATTTACATCCTCTAGATGTGAAGTACACTTCTCATATTTGTATTAATAATACCAATATCGTTTTGCATATAAATTTGTGTACAAGGGTGTAGTAGTTCTATGGCAATTGTTGGAGTTTCTCGTGTAATCCCAAGTTTTATCCAACATAAGTTTTTATGAATTGGGATACTTTAGTGTAAACTAAGTGAATAGTGTTCATTGTTTTGTGGTAAAAGTTGTATGCCAATCCCAAGAAACTTCCCTCCATTTCTCCGCGTGCCACATTGATTTTCAAACTGTTGTTTTGAATTTGGCTTGGTAAGATGAGCCTTCCCACTACCAGCGCTATGGTTGTGGATCTGTCTGGCGATGATGATCCTGGAGGAGCTGTAGCCGCAGTATCGAATATAACGCCCGAAAATAGCGATTTAGGCTTCGAGAAATCGTGCGACAATCCAGAATGTTCAGCACCAAAGTTGATATCCTTGGTTCCAAAACGAAATACACCAGAATTCATTACGGAACCGGTTATAATAAATCAGCCAACATTGATCAATGGCTTTACAACAGTGTTTCAGATAGATGGCGTCTCTGCGAGGATGAACGACATCATGAATGGGGATGCTTCCTGGCCAAGTACGTCGAATAGGCTGGATACTCACAGACCGAAGTCTGTCTTTCGTATTGTCCCAAATACACATGCACACATTGTTAATTATGTTGTGGTGGATGGTGCAGGTGAAACAATGCGCAAAATTAAAGCAAATGATCCGGAAACTATGAGAAAGTTGTTGGATTCGCAAAGGCTAAGCGCCGAGCAAATGTTGAAGAAATTAATGGGGAAAGCTTTAAAAGCCGTAGCAGCCCAAACAGAACCAAAAGTTCCTCCACCAATTTCAAGCAAAATTGAAATAATGGATACATATACACAGGATGAACCAGAAGAAATACTACCTGAGCCATTGCCTGCGGTGCCCAATGTGCTCCCTTTAGTACCACCAGGAATAACTATTACACCGATACCAATACAAACAGTTGCACAACCTGAAAAGTCGAATTTCTCCATTGCTTCTGTTTCATCTTCACCGAAAACTCCTAACTCAGTCGTGAGCAACACATCTACGTTGTCCATGAAGTCAACAGCAAAAGCAAAGGAACCACCCAATAAGAAAACGACACCACCCGCAAAAGCACCTACAGGTGTTACTACTAAGTCACCTGTTTCAACTTCATCATCATCTATGGGAAGTGCACCAGTTTTCCAACGTCAGTCGGTTGGTAGTTCTGCGTCGGCCTCGGTTCTAGCTACTCGCCCAGCAGTATTTATTGCAAAAACACCGACACCCCAGCAAGTGTCAAGTACTACAACTTCAAATGTGCACAAAGGTCCGGGGCGCTCTTCGTTAAAGAGAAAACTTGCTCCATCACCAACATTAGATACGATTAAAAAACTTCGGCCCAGATCACCAAAAATTAGTTCATCTGATGGACTTAAAATTAAATACCGGCCTATAATGGCCAAACCTTCTACACCGATGCCGCCATTGAAAAAACTCCCTGTCTTACAAAAGGTAACAATAAAACCACTTACAGTAGTTACCACACCAGTAGTTCATTCAACCCCAACAGCACCTCCGCTACCACCATCACAAGCACCAGCGCCGCAAGCAAGAAAGATTACATCGTGTTCGAAGGAGAGCGGTGCAGAATTGAGAGAAGAAAAACGATCACCCCCTGCAGAGACCAATCAATTAGTAACGGCGAAAAAGACATCCACTTTAATGCCAAAGAATTTCGAGCCCTTAACTAAGCCGAACGTTTCACCTTCTCAAAAACCAATAATAGTGCCTTCGAACGTTGAAGAAAGTTTGCCATCAGCAAAACCAAAAGAAGTTTCAACTCCTCCAAACGAGCTTAATAAAACTCTACCAACAAGGCCTAAGGTCAAACCATTAATGGGGCCGGCTTCTAAAATGCAAGCACTTCGAGCTAAAGCAATCGAAGCAGCAAACTCATCTGCACAGTCAAAACCATCGTCGACAGCAACAATTTCCACTAAAACGGTGCAAAACTCTCCATCAAAGCTCAAAACAATGTTAGAAACATATCCTCTGACCAAGCCGTGCTCAGTTTCAATTCCTAAAGTTGACGTTACCATAGGTAGTATTTTTAAAACAAATGAATCTCGTAAAGAGCAGAGAGCGCCAGTTTCCAAGCCCCAAACGTCGGCCCCTAAACCGAATCAATTGCCAGGCGAAGTTTTAGATTTGATGCGTAAAGCCGACGCAGAGTCAATTTTAAAAGCAAACATCATACCAACTACTAAGACTAATTTTACTCTTGCAAAGAAAGCTAAACCGTCATCTGAACAAGTTCAAGATCAAGATCAAGACCCTTTAACAATCCGTAAGCTCCCAACGGTAGCAAATAAAGATGTCAAAACTACAAATACAAGAACAAGTTTACCTATATCATCCAAATCGGTTAGAACAGATGAATCAACTCATGCCATAGTTGGAGTGTCAACTCCGAAATCAAATGAATCATCCAACGCTAAACGAAAACTGGAAATATCTTCTTCCAATTCAATCACCAGATCTACACCAAGGACAACAACTGCAACCATAACACCAATAACAAAAACAGCAGCATCTATACATACAGCTAATTATTCTCCATCTTCATCGTCACCATCATCAAGAATGCTACGCGTTAAATTGGCCACAATCAAAAGTGGAGTTATGACAATACCTGTCCGATCACCACATCCAAATTTGAAAATTGCTTCAGTTATAAGTGGTGGCAGTGCAGTTGCAGCAGCAACTCGAGGCTATGAAACTAAGGTGATAGAGTCTAAGTCCTTAGGTGAAGAGTCGTAAGAAAATCTCTTGTAAATTGGTAAATTTCTAATTGATTTGTTCTAAATTTATTCTTTTTTTAAATATTTATAGAACAGACATAAAACAACTGCAGCAAGAGTTGGCGGATTTGAAACGTACAGTGGCCCGTCTCAACAGAAGTAAAAGGACATAGAGCACAACATATTATCATAACGTGTAAATAATTTTTCACAGAGTGAAATATCATCAAATAAAATCAATTGCAGGGCTATCTTTATGCTGAATGTTATGCACATGTGTACGTGTTTGAAATGTATAATAGCACAAGGTAGTCATCTGCTATTTGACAATTTAAACTTTTCAACAATAAAAATTGTTTAAAATAATCAGGTTTGTGTTTTCGTTTGTTAGATGAATTCTGTATCCGTTTTTATATGATGACGATCATATGCTCTAATTGCACGGGCGACAAAAGAAATCAAAATTGCTACCCCTTTCTAGATTGTTAGCTTTCTGAATAGTAGGCTAGGTATGATAATAAGGACTGAAACGAATAAAATTTGGAAACTTCAAAGTCAAAAAAAACATATTTTCAGAATTCATGTACATTTTTTTTATTTGCTTTAAAACTCGGTTTTTATTAAATTCATTCACAATTACAAAAAATAAAAAAATTATTTGGGTTCCCATTCTTTCGTCAAATTCTTTCGAATGTCCTTCATAAGGTTGGTGACAGTTACATCCGTGATCTTTTTGGGTGCTCTTTTCCATTTAGCACTAAAATCTTTTACGTCCTTTGCACACTGCTCACTTTTCCTCAATTTAGCTTTGACCAAAGCCCAATATCTTTCAATGGGACGGCTGGATTCATGTCTTTTGGGACTAAGTCGACATTTTTAGCAACAAGAAAGCTCAACGTCGCATGAGCATAGTGAGCTGAAGCTAAATCTGGCCAAAATAATGTTGAACCCTGGTGTTTGTTTAAGAAAGGAATCAATCGTTTTTTTAGGCACTCGTTAATGTACACTTCTCCGTTAATTGTTCCCGTTGTAATAAACGACGAGCTTCTGTGTCCACATTGGCAAATGTCCCTCCAAACGAGATATTTTGACCCGAATTTTTCCATCCCAGTCGATGTTGTTGATTGCGAAAGGATCTCAGCTTCAAACGAGTTGTAAAACTACACACTTGGAAGAATAGTAAAGTCGGCTTTGACATAAGTTTCGTCATTCAAAACCAAGCACGCTTTCTTGTTGCCGATCAACTCGTATAGCTTTCGGGCTCGTGTTTTTATGACTTTTTTTTTGCTTTTCAGTAACTTTTGGTATTTTTTGTTTTTTTCTTGTTTTTAGACCGTTACGTTTTTTAGATCTTTGTACCATTGTTCGGTTGGTATTACATTTCCGAGCAACATCTCTGGATGACATGGTCCGGTTTTTTACGATGGTACCCACTATTTTCCTGTCCAAATTTGTATCATGTGCTCCACTTTTCTGCTTTCGCTTAACTGCCAACGTCTCCAAATATCGTTTAATAACAGAATCCACTGTACTGCGTGCTATGTTTAAATTTTTTGCGATGAAATGGTTTGGACGCGAAGTATTTTCGAGCCATTTGTCGATGATCTTTTTACGGCGTTCCTCTTGACTCATATTTTATAAATATTTTAAACGGCACAGAACTAAAATCAATAACAAACTGAAACTAGAGAATATACAGGCTAATTTGGGTACAAAATGGAATTGCAATTTTTACGCATTGGAAGTATTAAAATTTACAGATTTTATTCGTTTCAGTCCTTATACAATGATCGCAAGGGCGTGGTAACTTTAAAACAAAGGCAAGGTGCTGGTAGGTTAGATTAGGTTAGGTTTGTGGAGTGATAGAGTATCTGCAGCCGACAGGCACCCTAGTGCCTTTTGTGTTGCCCGGGCTGGGGAAGAATTGCATTGCTTTCCGTCTCGCGTTGGTTGACATATGGTCCTTGAGTATGTCTCAGCCATCCTGTTGCATCTGTGAAACTGCAAAGAGATCTACTCGTAAATTAAATAGCAGACTGCTCTGAGGGGTTATGGATGCAGTAACTTTTTAAAGTCCTTTGTCTCAGTAATTTGAGACTGGGACGGTGACAGGTATCCTCTCGTTTGTCCACGCCCCTGCAGAGGTCGCCGTCGGTAATGCACCTCCAGAAGATTATGTCTTAGTAATCCGACAAGCATAGATAGTTCAGCTCTGCCTATCAAGATAATCTTACTTGTTCTGCATTTGCTGAATTCCGGCCATAGGTTTCTGGAAGTTTCTCAGGTTTCAAGGTTTTTCCATCTTATATTGGCTTTGATCTGTATTCATTTACACTCTTAGAATCCAGAGAGGATGTTTGATACTTTGATCTACCAGATCCAGTCAAAAAAGGATCCTTTTGAGCTAACTCGTCTGCATGTTCATTGCCTGCCACTTTGTGGTCAGCGAGCTAGCAGAGCTATACCTTGTGCTGGGCGCAAAGAGCCTTAAACTGTTTAAAACTGCGCTCCACAAGCTTTCATTTAATCTGCAGCGATAGCCTTAATATCAGCCTCACTTTTAATGAATAATGTAATATCCTCGTAGGATATTGACTTTATTGTCACAACAACACTTTTCGCTGCCGATTCTTGCATGTAGAGATCTACGCACAGGAGACCAAATATATATGTAGTTTATAGTTCCGCGGTAGGCGTCGTTCTCATGGCATAAGTTCTGCCAATACATACAATCCTCTGTGCTTTTATAAGTTGATTGAGGTCACCAGTTTTGTTTTTGTGGGTTTCCAATGTCTCAAGTTATCGTAGCTTAAAATGCGTCTGATGATATTCATGTACATTGGGTACCCCTTCTGGCTTCTGGTTCCCACCTTCTAGAAAATATACGAATGCAGGTGTAGAAAGCTATCATTCCTTTCTTTGCACGTTCTTCAACTTTAAGCTTCCAGTTCGGTTTACTATCTAATCCGATATCTGTTGGGTAGTCGGAGGGCTGACCCATCTGTGGCGGAAAGTCAAGTTGTGGAATTATCCTTTTATGTATGAATATAAAGAGTTTGTTTTTATGATGCCCACATAGCTTATCCCATTCATCGAGGATTCTAAGGGTATGATTCAGACTTTCATTGATTATGGGAACGAACTTGCCGGCGGGCATTAGAACCACATCATCCGCATACGTAGTGACTTCTATTCGCTCCGGTCTTAGGTTCAGAAGTATTTCGTTGACAACTAGAGTTCACAGAAGAGGTTATAACACTCCGTTTTTGAGGGATACATTTTGAGGTAGTGACCCTCAATACGGTGCTTCCTAATGTTGCATTAATGGTCCTATTGCGGAGCATACATATTTTCACGTTCGCCAGTGCCTGACTAACTCCGACATGTTCCAAGTTTCTACGTACAGCGCGGATTATTAAAAGCGTACACTATTAAAAGTTCCTTCAGCCAATGTGCATTCTTTATCGCAGAAATTTGTAAGAGGAGATTGAAACCTCTATACTCGTAATTTGGTGTTGTGCGTCACTATCTACGAGTATTAATGATGTTGGAGGCGGGGTACATCCGGTGAAGTGAGTTTCTAGCAAGAGGCAAAGAGTTTCTGGATTTCGTGTAACTACCATCGGTTAGTGTTAGACCTCCAGCTACTGAAAGGTCCTTAGATGTGCGTTTTTTTTTAGTCTGATACACTCTATTGTGCTTTTAGTATTGGAGTAAAACGTTCTAAATGATCGTCTTTTAGCGCTGGAAAACGCGCTCAGTCAGGGCAGAGATTGGAGCTTTTGGCTGGCCAAAAGCGAATAAGGATCGAATGTTTTTTAGCTATCTCTGCTGCAAAGTTTTCCTTTGAATTTCTAGGTTTCCTTCGTTTCTAGGTCCTATGAATATGTAATCGATACTGGACTTAACATAGTGCTTACCTGAAAGTGTGTTTTTTTTTTAGATTTTTTTCCTGTGAAAGCTTTGTGGCTCTAGTTATTCTGACCAAGTCGCCTTTCATACGGAATCGCTTTGAGTTAAAAGCCTTGATCGACTCCATAGAGTTCAAAACATCGCATAACCTTTAAGACCTACTTGTACATATTTAGAGTTGCGGTGAGGAAAGAATTTTTAGAGTTCAGTCAGAGTTTCTGAAAAAAAATGTGATGAGTTTTGTCTGATGCAATAACTGATCATATTTCCATGACGGTTAAACGACCGCACTTTCATCAGTAATATTTAAAACTGGCTCTCAAAGTCGGGATTGTGATGTGGCACGAACATGTGTATTAATGAAGCCGTTTATAAGAGAGGTACTAGTAAAATAAGCCCACTTCGAACTGAATTACAACTGGAACTGAGACTTTGCATCTGGGATGAACGCACAATCCCAATACAACTCAAAAAACTAAATCCCATTGTTATGAAGAACGCTGCAATATTGCATTGACGTTTTTAAAATATTTTATTTAAATAATTATTTATTGTTAATACATCAAGTATGCGGTATCCGGGCGTTCCCACAATGCTCTGGGTCTTTGGATAAATGCATCCAATTCCGCACTCCGAGATGATTTAAGTCCTCTTTTTTATGCGCGCCCCTCCGTGGCATCGAAGACTATGTAATGTAATATCATAGCTAAATGAGCCGCTTGTGAAGATGGACAATATTTTTACCAGGCATTCTATTTTGGACCACATCCCCTGTGAGGCCAACCAATTCCTAATGTTATTATTTGAGTAGTGCGATTATTTTCCCTTGGGCCTCCTCTTTACGACTCGGTTGAAACTTGGGTCACGGAAAGTTTGTTCATAGCAATATCATCGAATGCGATCTAAAATTTTTCTACAACCAGTTTCTCGACATATGTGTACTTATATAGCATTTTCATCTGCATCGGACATTTTTCTTTCTCCTCGTACGTTGCCAGAACTATATGATTAAGCCGGACATATAACGATGTGGTCTTCGCTATTTTAACCACTTTACACTAACGCGATGTGCACAGGAAAGGTGTTTTAGCGAAGATATTTTCAAGATGGGGTCTGCGGGAATAACAGTTCGGCATACACGAACCTCAAGTCATGTGAAAAGTCTTCGGCATCTGTGTAGAAATAGTGATACTAACAGAAAAGCTTTTAGCTAGCAAACGGCAGCGCTCATGATCTGGTAGGATCAGGGATCTGGGACCTGGTTGTGGCTTTGGGTTAACTGCCTGACTACGCTAAAGCACAACATGTTATGTGTGTGAAACACCCTCTAATAAGGATAAGCTTACTGCTGGCGAACGCAGCAAAAAAAGCGATACAAGCGGATAGCACTGCCTTCTAAGAATTATAGTGGTTGGGTCGGGGGAAAAGAAGGATAAAAAAATTCTGATATCTTCTATTCTGATTGTGGTCGTAGGAAGACTTAGGCAAGAAGTCCTGAACTTCAGGAGTGCGAATGCGGATATCAAGGACGGCCGAATACCAAACAAGCATTATTAAGAAATTTGACGTCAAACGGCTATAATAGAAAGATACTGCTAAACCATTAAAGACGCCGCTTAGAGTCAACCGACCACCGCAGCTAAACGTCCCATAAAGTTTCGACAAACGCATACCGGGAAACAAGAGATATATAAGGTGGGGTTACAAAGACCGGAGGAATATCGTTTTTACAGAAAGAATAAAAACTCGAACATAGCCACAGGAAGGTGCTACTGCAGAAATGATGTTTGAAACTTCTACCAAAATGTAAGAACTTGCCAAATATCGAACAAAAGCATGCAGAATGTAATCGGAGAGTCACAGTCTGAAGATGTGGAAGTGTTACATCGGCAGATTTATTTATTTATTTATTTATTTATTTATCAAGGAAATGATGCAAATTAATTTGTAGGGTCCGGGATTTAACGCCGGGGTACTATGTCCATGTGGTGTTTTGTCAACAGAACGCAGATTGTTCATCATGCTAAAAAAAAAATCGTCGCCCCAACCAAGAAGAGGTCTGCATAGCGATAACTAAACTAAGAACCAATAAGCCCGGAAACAGATGAACTACCTGCCGAGTTATGTAAAGCTGCGGGAATAGACTTGATAAGGAGCAGACACAGACTCCTCTTGAAAGGAGACCCCCTAAAGTGCGCCAACTGGAAGGGAATCAATTTCCTTAACATCGCGTACCATCGGCCAACTCGTAGAAAAAGAAAACAGGAACTTCAAATTGATACCCACCACACCTGCTTATTGATTTTAAGGGCGCATGCGAAAGCATTTATAGAAACGAACATTCGAATATATAGCCAAGTTGAGAACACTTATAACACAAAGCTATTATGTCGAAAGTAATGAACTTCCAACACCAAAACCTAACAGCACGCCACAACAGGAGACTATGGCTTTGCACTTACGTCCCTTCTTTCCAATGTCATTGAAACGTTGATAAACCGTCAGCTCATGAAATATCTCGAAACACGAAAACTTCTCAATGGTTTTCGTAGCAACAGGTCCACTGGTGATTTGATGGCATATCTCACCGAAAAATGCAACCAAACTGTACATCAACCTGGCGAAAGCAAGATAGTTGTACTTGATATTTCTAAGCCATTTGACAGAGTTTGGCATCAGGGTCTTTTGTCGAAAATGCGTGGTTTTGGGATCGACGAATCTCTTCAGCAGTGGATTAGAAATCACATCGTTCAATTCAAGTTGTTTTGGATGATTTCAGATCTGAGCCCTAGTTGACAGTTTTCTCTGCTTTTCATATTCGTTCCCGGACTCACGGTCCGGTTCTTCTGCTGTAGAGCGGTAATGGCAGCATATGTGTATACTATGCACATTTAATTCCGATAGTTACAGTATAATTGGTTAGGTAACCACCAACCGAGTGAAATTTACTCGTTCAAAAATGCAGTCTCCTTTCATTAAATCGAAATCTAACCATCCAGCTATTTTCCATGAATTACGATTAATCGTAAAACTGAACAATTTTATAACCTCGGCAAGTGTGCCAAGGGCAACCATTTTTAATGTCATCAAAAATGTTGCGAAATGTCTAGGTTTCCTCAAGTGATGTCGTACTCTATGTCGTCCTATCTGGACCCAACATATAAGGGCCCCCGAAATTTAAGAACAGTATCCACATCCGGTCAGGTTTGCTTTAAGCCTCTCTGTAGTTACTAGATTTGATTAAAAGCTGATGTACCTGATAGATGGAGTCAATATTGCCCAGTCTCCGACATGTTTCTTGCCTTATTTTGTTCTATTGCTATTTCCATTAAACGAAATTACCAGTAGCATTCTGTCCCTTTAAATTTTCAACCGTAAGACCCATCTTGCTGATTGCTCAATCTCAACTTTGGACGTACTCTGAAATATCGTGATTCTTTCCCAAGCTGTAATGGAATACCCTTACACACTTTTGATCCCCCGCTAATTATAAAAAGGTTTTGTCTATCTGGGCTCCGCCGTAAATTCAAATAACACAACCGCAGAGTTGAAATGAAGAATCACTCACTCATATTTATCACGGTTTAAAACAATGAAGACGCCTATCGTTTCAGTTCCACTGGATGTACTTTGTCATAAAGGGATCTAAATTTCCTTAATTCGAGTGATTTTCAATTCCGTCCCCATAAACGAAATTTGGTGAAGATGGTAGAAAAACGGTTTTTATGAAGCACAGATGGAAGTCAACTTGTTATGCGCGACTGCCAGCCATCAGCGCCGGACAGCGCCGCGCCGTTTGAAAGGGCAAAGGTCAGCCACTAGTTGTAATGCAACCTAAAGAATGATAGAGACCCACTACGCTATTACAGTTTGTATGTAAAATTTTGAAACAAAGACAAGAAAAAAAAAACAGTTGTCTTTATTTAGATGTTTAATTATCTATCCGCTGTATGATTAAGCGTTAAATTTTCTTCTTAAAGTTCTATAAATTACAAACTAAATAAATTTACATGATATTGCTGTTTATATGTTACAAAATAAAAAATATATTTATTAATTTCAATACCGACTTTGGATCGGTGTGGGTTCGAACTTTGGAGTCTATCTTTTTGACTACTGAGCTCCATGAAAAAATATTTTTCCCAAATAAAAAAATACTGAACAACATTATAATAAGTCGAGGTATACAATTTTTTCCTCCAATTTCCGCCTCTCGAATTCTATTTTATTTTGGGTCAGCCTATTTGCTTCTTTCAATTCTTCTGCAATTCCTTCCAACGCTTTTGTTCGACGTTCTTCGAAAACTAGAAGCTCATTACGCATACATTCTAATGATTTGTTTTGTACACTATTAAATCCTCCTTCTTCAGTGTCATTTACTTGCGCCTCTTGCTCTTTACTTAAGTTTTGTGTCTGTGAACAATTTGAATTTAATAACCGTTTGATTCTAGTATCTCGCATGGTCTCCTCTGGGAATATTTCATCCATTCGTTTATAGTATGGCCATATTATTCTCTTTCGATTTTTTATTTTGTTCTGAGCCTTAAGAAAAAAGAAATGTGTTTTTAAGTTACGAAACTTTCGGTCAAGAAATTTTGCACTAAAGTTGTATCCTTTGGCTTTCATTTTAAAATGAATATCATGGAAAATACGGAGACGTCTGATCGAAGGATTTTGCAAATCTAGCTTTTCCTTAACACATTCATTTACAAATTCTTCTGTGGCAGCGCGATCCCAAATAGGTTTATGTGCATTTAGAGATGCTATAGAATCTAAAGGTAGAATGAAAAAAAAAAAAACATTAAAATAAATATTACTGAGCGTAAGTTAATAGCTAGATATTAAGCTGTTACACGTGACGATTTTAGCAAATTACTAACATTGGTGGCACTTTAATACGTAAAATCGAAGGGGTCGAGGCAGTTGTCATGTGTAAAATTAAAGCGAGAACTCTGATCTTCAAAATGTATATTTTATTTTTCTAATTCATCACTGTCAGCGATTTTGAGGGCAGCCAACTTGAAATACTCGAAGTGGATAAAAACTAAATACGGGTAATTTTCTTTAACGAGCTAAAATTCGAGCAGAATGCAGCAGATATAAGCCTTGAAGATGAGACTCTTGGTGACCATAAGGCGGCTATAAGCAACGATGAGCAAATGATTTTGGTGGAACAAGTTGAACGGTAAACTGTTGGTGATATTGCGCGGAACATCTAGGCACCCACTCTGCAATAGCTACTGGACATTTCAAAGCAATTGACAAAGTGAAATTGAAATAAGATCTACACGAAATAGGCTGACGGAACCCAATAAGACGTTGCTTCTTCGAAACGAAAGTTATACATTTTTGCATAGAATTGTAACGTACGATAAGAGTGGATACTCTATTAGCCTGACAACCATGAAGCCTAATTTCTATTCAAATATAAAGCCGTTATTTACAACAATATATCTTTATAAAATCTGGTGAAACGATAAATGCAGAGAAGTTCTGCATGGAACTGTAACATATGAATGAGAAATTGGAGGCCAAACAGCCTGTACATACCACCGGCAAAAGTTGCACCGTATTCCCTCAATTTACGTCGATAGGTGTTCCAAGAAATGGGGATGCAAATCGAGACGACGTAAACCGAGAAGTACAAAAATTGGCTGTTAATAAAGTGGAAAAGTCGAAATAAAGCTAACATATACATACATGCTTATTAGTATACTAGTACTTATACATACTGCAGGTTTTTATTTAAAAAAATAATAAATAGTGTCCTGATGGTTTATTAATCTTCAGGGCTTTCTTCATCCGAAGAAATGATTTCTAACTGACAGCGGCTAGCTGCAGATGATTGATGGTTTTGAGTAGTTTGTTCCCGATTCAAAAGAAGTCCAGAAGTTTCTTTCACTGGAAGTGGCTTAAAAAATGTTTCTATCTGCTTCTGCGTTAAAAAATTCTTTTATTCTGCATACAGGTCTTTGTAGTATCCAACGCGGGAAATGATTGAGCGCCTTATTGTTTCAAATCCTTCTTTATCCGTGTCGTGTTTCTCAAAAATTTCAATGGCTTGATTAATATGATTAAGAGCCTCTGATAGTTTTCCCAGCGGAAATCAGGATTCTTCTCTTTCATTAACAACCTCTGCAGTACTATCCTTAACTTCCTTATTTTGGGTGGAACAATCTCCCTTAAGTGCGAGTAGTAGGTCCTCATTAGACAGCGGTTGCTCATGTTCGTTGAATATCTCAGTTATGTCTATTTCATCAACATCCGAAAACCCTATGCGATGCGCTAAATCAAGGATTTCTCTTTGAAGTTGTTCAGGATTATCCCCATTTGCATCTTCAGAGGTACATTCGGTCCACACTTTTTTCCATACCTTGTTCATTGTTACAGCCGAGACCTTATTTCAGGATTGATTGATTTTTTGAACTGCTTCCAGGATGTTAAAATCTTTCCAGAACGTCAGAATCATGTCACGACCATTTGTTAACTCTGACTTTCCATCAATTGCTGCAATTGAAAAAACGGCGTAAATAATATCTCCTAAACGCAGCAAAAGCGCCTTCGTCCATAGGTTGTAGAAGGGAAGTTGTGTTTGGCGGTAGAAAAATTACTTTGATGTTATCCTTTGTTTCGTGTAAATCAACCGGGTGACCAGGAGCATTGTCGACAAGGAGCAAAGTATTGTATACCAAATTATTTTCTTCGCAATATTTTTTAACTTAGGGAAAAAAATATGTTTTAAACCATTCCGAAAAAATACTACCAGTTTCCCAAGCCTTTTTATTGGCTTCCATATGACTGGGAGCGTTTGTTTCCAAATATTTGGGTTTTCTGAATTGTACACTAACAATAGCTTTAGCTTAAAATCTGCCGAAGCATTGCCCACAAGAAGCAGCGCCACCCTATCTTTCGCAACTTTTGGTCCAGGTGCCGTTTTCTGCTTAATAGATACAAAAGTTCTTGACGGCATACGTTTCCAGAACAGCCTGGTTTCGTCAACGTTAAAGACTTGCTGGGAAGTGTATCCTCCATCCGTAATAATTTGTTTTAGTTTCCCAGGAAATTTTTTGGCTGCTTCAAAATCTGCACTTGCAGATTCACCGGTAACTTTAACATTGTGAAGCTCTCTTTTTGAATTTTTTTAGCCACCCGGACTTTATCCTCTTCCACTGACATTGACTTTAAATAAAGTCATTGCCTTTTTCTGGATAGTTAGTGTAGTAACATGTATGCTTTTTTCATTTAGGTCATTAAGTTATCCAAGTGTTTAACGCTGTTTCCATCTTTTCTAATATAAGTGACCTGGACTTCGTAACCACTTTGATGGATCTAGTTGTTTCCGCACTTGCGCGAATGTCACCAGCGTTTTTAAGGATTTTTCTCACTGTTATTGACGGTAGTCCCATTGAGCTGGCTATATTAAATGCCTTATCTCCTTTATTAAAGCGTCGAATAACATCCATTTTCACTTCTAATGATATGGCATTCCTCTTTTTTATATGAGCACCTTCAGCGCTGTTATTCTCCCGTTTTGCTCTCATATTTCACTAAATAAAATGTTGATTAGATATCAGAAATAATGTCTATAGCGAGGGTTAATTTACCTAATAAAATTAAAGATAAATATCTCAACCAAAAAACAAATAAAATGTTTGAAAATCACCCCGCGCGACCAGGGAACGTTTTTGTAAGTAAGACAACAAAGGGAATGCACTTTCAACCATATACCTACAATGTCAAATTTTAATTTGTGTGAATCCCCAAATACTTGAAAAACATCACTCTTCAACTGTCAAGAAAAAGCAAACCATGGGAATTCCCGATTAAGCTTCACTTAAACTGCCAATTTTCAAATTTAAACGCAGCAATTTCAAGGCTAAGCGGCTAAAAAAATCCCCGAATATGACAACGTAAATCGAGAAATAGAACGACGTTAAAGGAGTCAAGGTTCATAATTTTACACAACGTAAACCGAGACAACGTACCTCACCTACCGTATTTTTCGGATTTTTTGACAATGAAATTGTACTTGATACTAACCAAAAGGTGAAGGACATTGTTGACTACTCGAAGAGTTTGCGGTCTCGAACTACTATGTCCAGGTTACAAAAATTCTACATAATTGATTAGCAATTCCGTAGGGAACTAAAAATTGTACTGATTTCGTAAATTATTATTTATATTTGGGATGGCAAAGGACTAGTAATGGGCCTCGTAAATAGAAGCAGCGTTGGCCAATGAATGCCGGTTCCCTAAAATACATGATGTCTCTGCAGACGAACACTTACAGCGTCACTACGACCAGACACTTTGTTGACGACCATTTGCTATCTGCCACAGACAACGATTGTATTCTGGACTCCTTTGACAATGGAAGAGAGTTCGTAAAATTCCTACAGCTAAAGCATAAATTCTGGGTATCCTAGGAGCAATCAAGTTTGTGATGGTGGAAACGCGGAGTCCAACCCTCCAAAAGGGGGAAAAACTTCCGGCTCTACGCTGGGAATTCAATGAATACCACTCGCGAATATGGAGTGCTAGTCTCTGACAAACTACGCATATGAGGATGACAAAGTCGATTTCGATAGCATAATGGGACTGAGATCATAGTGATTGCGATAGGAAATTAAAGCGGGAAGGTAGATAACGGCAGCACCACGTTTAAACATGTAATGATGCTGCACTGCATGAAATGACAACAGCGAAAGGTTTGTTGATTTCGCAAAGTCAAACGTCTTGTTGAAGGAAGGCTGTGGAAAATTGTTTAACATTTGGGGTAGAGCCAAAACAAATGGATGGCAACAGGCACTCGGAGACGGATCGCTGAAAGTATGGAACCCAAAGTATAGATTGCATCAGACTCTGCAGTGGAGCTTTCCGCAATATACTTCTAGTCTCTCTAGCACAAAGAGAAAGCAAGTGTAGCTTAGTCTAAGATGAGACGAGCTTAGAAGCAACGAGTACGTTCGAGAGTAAGACGGTCTATAGTTTTAGTAAGGAGCTCGCTGGTGGCTAAAGTTCCAAAGTACATCTAGTGAAAGAACTAGATGGAAATCTTACAACGAGAACATTTTGTAGGAGTGCTTATCCATTTACACAACATCCCAAATGAGTCTCCCGCAACCTGAAAAAAACAAAGCAGTTGGCATAGACGGCAATTAGAGAAACGTGGGAAACCGAAGCTATGCCGAAGATTAGAAGTGGGGAATGATTGTCAAACTGCCCAAGAAGGAATGTGACAAGTCGAAACGGATATACATATATAACTAATAGCCTTGATTTAGTCCTTGACACAGAACAGGTAACTGAATTCTCCTGCATCTACATCAAATATAGATTTCCGCTGCATTGGCTGTCCGTTGATTCTTGTGCAGAAGCTAGTAGCTATTATACTCGTGAAAACTATCTATGATGGGGGTAAATGCCATATCGTACACAACGCTAAGGTATGTAAGAGGAATTTGAAGTTGACTGTTCTCACACAGGATATTGGGCCTGCCCCAGATGGCTCACAATTTGAGGCAAACAAAATAAAAAACGCTAAGACAAAAGGCTTACCAACTTCCATTTCTTAGCACATTGGCGTCGCTTAATTCTAAACTTCCGGATAGGAAGTCGAAAAAGTAAGCAGCTTAGGCTTAGAAGACGGTGGTACCGAACTGGACAGCAGAATTGGCAAGAAATAGCTGAGTTCGGCATTCCGAACAAACTTGAAAACAGTGCTGCTTTATGGGTGCAGTACCTGGAAAGTAATCAATAACATCAGCCAGCCATTAGAAAAGAGAAGGTTTTTCGTCGAAAGTGGAACTTTGCTATCTTCCAGATCAAAAATATCGCAAAGCCATATAATCAGCACAACATAGTATAAATGCTCCACCAGAAAACCGAACAACTGGCAGCTGCCTTTAAACCCGAAACGCAATTTTGTTGTAATGTGAGCTAGGGTAAGTTTTTTTAACAAGAGGCCAAAAGAATTTTCCATAGAACTTACTTTAAACCTGCATTTCCTCAGTTAGGACTTCCATTAACCGTACAACCCTTTAAGATCCATACAAATCAAATAAACGGCTGTTTGACAGGCCTAAATTCGTGTAGAAAACTAGCAAGTCTATATGCGCTCCCTGCACGGTTTGATTAATAACGGCATATATGAATTAAATGTGAAACCCGGCTCGCGACCAATCATATTACAACTCATAATTATTTGTCTATAGCGTATATAGTAGACCTAACCCAAAGATGGTAAGGGTATGCATACACATGCATGTACATACCTATATCGCCAGTTACTCCTTGGGGAAAAGACGAACAAGAGTTTCAAGGTCCTGTCTTATTTCAACAGAGTAGTATAAATACTATTTACGAGATAAACTTAATCTATATTAAAAGCTTTCGGGTACAAAAATGTATTGTTCGGTTTTAAAAAAATTAAGATTCACATACCAGGGGCAGTTTCACTTATGGTTCGTATTTTATAAAGAACTCCATTGCGAACGACTGATGTTTCCATTTTATTAACTTACTGATGTTCCTTATGTTTTAGCTTATTTGTTTATTGAAACGGAATTCTACTGTTTTTATTTACAATTAAATGTTTTCTGTTTTGAATTGTTATGGCTTTTTGAAAAATGTTCAATTTCGATTGACAATTACCTTTAGCGGCTGCGTTCAGTGACGACATTTTCTTCTTAAATACAGAATACTTATACGAGAATTGTTGCATGTGCAAGTATCATATGTGCAGATTTTCTGCATACCATACTGCGTGCGCTTAAGGTCCATTCGCAGCTCATCGAACCGCGAATACGAATGAACGAATATTCGCAAATTTTGCCATTTGTTTCACAGCTATGTACTTTTTCATTTAGTCGCAGCCAACAAAACAGCCAAGAGGAGAATTTTGTGGTTAAATTCGTAAAAATATTTTGGTCGTGCGAATATATATAGATAGGGTTCGACATTTGTGAAATATCAGTAAAATTTGACAATTCGGAAAGAACATTCGCTTATTCACGGAAAAATAAGCGAATCGTTGATCAAAAACTAATTGAGTTTGAGTTTTTTTTTATTAATCCACAGACAAATTAAGTTCCGTGCTTTTGGAATAGTAAAAGGATCACTTGCCTGTTTTTAAATGTCCTAAAAATGATTTGTTCGCAGTCAGCTCATTCGCAATTCACTGAGATGTGAATGGATCTTTAGACCTCATCAGAAACTAAGTTTTTTAATTTCAAAAATATGTCCAACACATTCTCTTAGTTTTAATACGTTTATGAATTAAATAAATAAATTAGGTTACATTGAAAGACATAGAATAGGCGTTCAATTTAGGGTAAGTCATGTGTTACTTTTTAAATATTTTTTTTATCTGGCTTTAAGAATTTCAAATAGTAAATTGCATTTTAAATAAATTAAATTCACGTACAATTTAGACGTGCAACTTATGTGTTGCCGTCATTTGATGACTGACAGCTAGTTTATTTTTAGAAAATTTTATTAATTTGTTGGTGAAAACTCTCGTGATAAATTTTGTTTCTAACCACACAAAGTATTATTCGCCTTCGTGCTCAGCTTAATGGAAGACATTGATAAGATCTCAAATCGAAGCAAAATGAACTATTGATACTCGTAGCTTTTGACAGTCATATTGTGTGGTCAAAATACAATTTCTTTCTAAAAATAAATCAAAATAAACAAAAATCAATTATTTTCGGTATGTTATGGCTTTATTAGTGCCTCTTCACATTGGCGAGGGGATGAAAGTCTTCACCATGAACGTCGTGTTCACATTTTCATGGTGTTGAAAGACTTTTTGACAAGCGGAACACTTGAATCGGAGCATTTTTAATTTTTAAATTTGAGCAATTGGCCTGAAACATACATCAACGATCAAAACCAAAATGAAAAAATATGTCAGAAATGGAACAATATGGAAAAAAATGATGTACTTCACCCGAAAACTCACTTTAGAAATGGATTTCCGGTGCAAGTAACCCTTGTTCTTCCCACTTCAATAAAAAGCGTTCCCATTAGTTATGGAGCACGATTCCATTCATGTGGCTGCCTCGGCTGTCTTCGCAGTAGCTCATCCTGACTATATTTCGCGAATGAATCGGACGAAGTGCTTAAGTGGCTTCTGGATTGCCGGCATAATATCGGTCTTTAAGGGCACCCCACAAAAAAGTCAAGATTTTGAGCGGAAAAGAGTTGTCAGTGTCAAAATAACATATGATTCAAAAAGAAACTTACATTTGGACCACTCGTTACACTTTGGAAGCAAAGGAAACAAATATGAACAAAAATATTCTTCTTCATGAAGTACTCGTAGTAATTAACTGTTTAATAACGGATAAGATAATTAATTACTATGAAATTGCTTTAATCAATCCCGGATAAAGAAAATCGGACTAAAAATATCACAGCTGATACAACTGTCAAACAAAACTACCTAGTCGGTATTCGGTGTGAACGCTTCAATGAGGTTTTGTAAAATTTTTATCGAAAAGTGGTTTTCGATGCAATGTGAAAAGGATATAACGCTGTCCTCTTTTTACTCCTGTTGAAAATATGAACATCTTCAAAATGCAGAGTTTTAATCAAAAAGTTGTTTTACTAAAAGGTTTCAAAAACTGAAAAACGTACGCGAAAATTTCTGTTTTCGATTAAGGTTACAAGAGTTTTCACGAAAACTTAGTATATTTCGGAGAAGATGCGGGGCGATATAGAAGTAATAAAGATAGTCGTAATCGTTTCGGTGGAAAATGGCAAACCTCCAAAAGTGAAATATTGTGCATTTGGAAAAGCCTCTCATGCGCCCTCCGTTCAACCATAGCTTCTCTCTAATTGTGTATAAAATGACAAAGTCATTAACCCGGACTGTCAGGACAATTATTTACTATTTTATTATTATACAAGTACATACTCTTATTTCGAATAGGAGGGGCGACTTGAGATTAGCTGTTTCAAACCATTTACCCAGTGGTAAAACCTTACTTTCTCAGAGGCAGGAAAGTTAAATCAGAGATGTTTAATCATTATTTTGTTTCTATTGATCAAGAGTAGTAATTTTATTGGAGTAAAGTAAGTGTGTACAACATTTCATAGTAACGTGCTATATAATCCATATGAAAGTGGTGAATAATTGTTAATGTTTTGTGTTTGAGATTTCAAAAATTCACTTGTTAACAAAATCGACGAAGTTTTCTAATACTATGTTTCCACCGACAACTAAACCGAGATTAACCAAAATATTTCTATAATCTCCTATAAATCCTGAGATTTACCATACAAAAATAAAAACAAGTTTTATTATAAAACTGCAAGATAATCTCCTCGGAAGCAAGAGTTGTGAAATCAAACGTATTCTACTTTGTAAAGTTATTCGGAAATAAGACACACATTTAACACAAACACTATCACAGCAGGAGACGTCAAAAATTCAAAACAATCAGTTGTCGGATATCAAATACATGCAGATAAATCTTAATTTTATTTACTTCTTTGTTTTTTTTATGAATTCAGATTGAAGGTTGCATCAAATTAATGTTCATTTTATTTAAGTCTTGAATATAATAAAGAAATATTTATTTGAGGAGCTTTACGGAAATTGGAAATGACAGGCAATAACATTTGTGTTTCAATCAATATAACAGCCAGTTAACATTTTTTCTTCGGTGGCCTATAAATCTGGCTATGTCAATCCTGGTGTATAATTTGGTGGAAACACACTATAGATCGTAAAAGCTGTTTACACTACCTTTCTATATATTCTTTCGTTATGTCAGATAAGGCTTCAGTTGGAGTTCATTTGCCTCAAGAAATTAAAACACAATCTTAGAAGCCAACTAATAATTTAATTTTTTGAAATAAACTTATCAACAAGTTGTGATTTAGTGATGACTTTGTTCGTTGTAAGAATTATTGTGCCTTGCCGTTGAGCATATATTGAACATGTTGACGTGAAAGAAATTAATTATTACCAATCAACCTGTAACGGTCTCCATTGACCGTAGTTCGAGCTCCAGCTAATCAAAAAGAAATACGGTAATGCGTAATGAATCCTTCTATATAACACAATTTTTTGACAAAATAACTGGTCGACTTGCAACTGCTTTAGGACCCAGTAAGGAAAAGAACGATGGTCTTATGGCTCATTTTTTCGCACAATCTGGACCTTATACACGATGTAGATTTGGTGGTTGCGGACAGGCAGAACGTCAATTGTTCTTTTGCCTGGTTTCTGTAGCATCATTAGTACGAGTATTATAAACATTGTTTAATTATTGATCAACGCATAGCTTGTTCAGGTAGGTGACGCCATACAAATGACGAAATTGTTTATACAGCCGGACCAGAATCATAGTTAATAGTTAACCTTATACTCAGTTCTTTATAAGCAAAAATGTAGAAAATATACAATTATAGTCTTGTACGATAAACGTCCTCCGAGACCTTGCTTCAACGTTGGGTGCTTGCAACATGACTGAGAGTGTACTATTAACTACTGACATACTTAAAAACCAAAGTAGGTCGGTCCAAATGCATGAATGAAAGAATGCATAAATTCATAGACCAAATGCATTGGTGGTAAAATAATTCAAGTAGGATTTCATTCTTATGCAACTGCGAAATAACAAATCTGTCATTTGTTTTTATTTTAAATATGGCAATGCTTATAGAAATCAAAATCAAGATAAAAGCGCCTCCAAGCCAACCACATGAACTAGCGCCACTCGTCAATTTTGACGTTTACATTTTTTTGGAAAACAAATAAATTTCGAAACAAATTTAAAACTTGTTTTAAATTAGGTTCAAGTTTGATAAAAGAAAAAATAAAAATGAATACTTATTGTTATGAAACAAACACTGAAATTGAATATTTGCATACATCAGACACGGAGCTAGATGAGGACAAAGCTAAATGTGGAGAAATATTTGTTTCCTTCACATCGTATGATTGTGTTTTGTTTTGCATTTTATGTTGCAGTCCCACGAAATATTTGGAGTTTAAGGATTTTGTTAATCATATTAGGGCAGAACACCTAAACGATGAACGGGAAGTTCAGCAGTTTGATCCATACCATTCCAGCGCATCTCTGGTGGAATTACTTGAAGAGAATGAAGTGAGTTGCTTGCTTGATTTGATGCCAGGATAGAAGCTTACAACTTTTTGTTTTTTTTTTAGGAATCTAGTTCTAATGCTCCGCCCGAAGAAGAGATGGATTGCAGTCATTTGGATAGTTCCGAGGGGATGCTTAAACACTTAGAGGTAAATGAAACAATGTTTTCAGTTAAACCCGAAATAATTTCTCACTTATGTTGCGGAAAATTTGCTGTCTAGTAATTTATTTACATACTTTTTAACCAGGAGAGCTATATGACGGAAATACGCTTACACGTCTGGGGCGACCATTTCCCTCCAGATCAATCCTTAAGAAAAAAGTTTTATTTACTTAGTTTCCTCAACTAGTGTGCGGCTTAGTGCGACTCGTTTTACAGCGGGAATAGGGGACATGGTGTATGCTCTTTGCTCACTTTATCATCCTACTTCTTGGTCGTGTGGGTGAAGTTCTTGCCATATTGTAGTTCAGTCTACTTGACGACGGCTGTTTCGTAGTATGAAGAAGTAATCGTTCCAAATTTTTAGATCTTGTATCCTTGGCAAGTTCTTTTCACATTTTGGAAGAACTTTCGAGCATTAATTTTTTAGATCCATTGCTTCAATTGAGTACTTCTCTCACTTTCTTTTTGAGAAGCCGATGTTCCTTCTGCCTTCTTTGTTCATAGAGCTTATATTCAGCTCTCGTTCTTCTTTGCAGTGGCATCTTGTAAGCCTCTTGTTTCGATGGATGTTATTTCCAACACTGTTTTTCAGTTGCGTCATCTCTAATGGCTTGCTTGCAATGTCACCATTGGTTTTAGGTGCTTGCATGCTAGTAGCGTAGGGCTTCCTGAAAGATTTTGAGATTTTGAGAGACTCGATCAGAAGGAGTTCTAGCGGGCTCTTACCATTGTAGCCGTTCAACGTAAAATTTGTTCATAGCACTTCTTCGGTGTTCTATCTTCTGAGATATTCACATTCGCAACTTAGCTACAACATGATAGTGGGCTGAGTCGCTGTTAGGTTTTCATAATCAGATTACTAGATTTTGTCGCGCAGTCTGACTCCGTTCAATGAATTACATCCCTGTATTATCATACTAACACTGTTAAAGCAATTCTTGGGTGCTCATTTCGCAGATTGTGTCATATCTATGTCCATAGAATGGGGATGGCGAAATGTGTTAAAAACGTTGAATTGCGATATTAATATCGCATTAATATCGAGTGGATTATTGTTTCCAAAACAGAATCCTGTCTACTGTCGTTAAAGCCAATCTTTTTAGTTATTTATTTATTTATTTTTTTAAAGAACTTAACACTGAAGTGGGTATGACTACACTTATGAAGCAAAAGCATGTGTTAAGTTTTTCGGAAAATGGGACAGAAAGAGAAAGAAAGATGTTTAGGCTCAGTGGTTATTTCGCTTTATGGGTGGCATTCAACATTTAATGGGGAGGCTAAATTTTTAGTGTGAATTGACTTGATGATGTTTTTGGGCAACCATTCATCTCACGAGATTTTGGTTGCCCGAAAAAACGACTTTTGGCCACGGCTAGTATTGAACCCCGAACCCCCAGCTACAACATTATTTATGAATGAAAAACTTTCGGCTCTCTGTATATATGCCACTGTCAACCTACGTTGTGAGTGACCATATATTTGATGTCGCTATAATGTTACGAAATGTCTAGGTTCCCTGAAGTGAGATAAGAAAAATTTTTCGCCCATCTGATCTCAGTATATGTATATGGCATTTATCAGGTGCTTCTAAGACCTCTCTGTCTTTGTTAAATAAGAATCAAAACCGTGAAATAAAACTCTTATGTGACGCCAATAACACTCTTTGACACCGACGTAATGCCTGTTGCCGTACCTTGTGCTATCGCTATTTTCACTACCACTGCACCAACGAAATTGCCAGTATCATTCTGACCCTTCAAATGTACAACCGTTACACCCGTTTTTCTATGAATGGTTATCAATTTACCCTCAAGTCTGTCCTCGGACGCACCCTGAAATATTGTGACTTCTTTCTAATTCGCTTATGGAATGTAATTATTTTCCTTGGCGGTTATAACCTGCTGACATTCAAGACCAATGTACATCGATATCTCTATTTCTTTATCTTTATTCCATTTCTTTATTTTCTACTTAATTCGTCTTCCCCTAAACTGTGTCCAAACATTTTTAGGGTCTCCATCATCTCTTGGGCGTCCGTTTTGTAATTAAAAAATATAGTTACTTACTAGTAAAACAAGCCTTAATTTAACTTTAAAGCAGTTTGTCTATCGTGTATGGTATGCACCATGCATCATAACTCTAAGTGGTCCTCTTTATTACTTCAGTTTCCATTATAATGGTTGTTATTTGCGAGGCTTAGCGCTGCTTGTTTACAGATGGTTGCTACATGTAGTATCTTTTGTTTTTCATTTACATACATTTGATATTGCATTTAATAATTCAATTCATTTAGTAATGAACTGTACATTGATTACTTGAAGTTACAAGATTAAGCATTAATGTTTAAGGGGAGATATACACCTAGCATGGTCGAAAAAAAAAATCGATTTTTTTTTTTGCATTTTCTTGAAACTTGAGGTCTCAAGAATATCTGGTGAAAACGCCAAGTCAATATTTCGTCGTCGAACCGAGATTTATTCATTCCCAAATTTTCAAACGCGTTTTTCTCAAAACCAGGTTTTTCAAATCGGTACCCAAAATTTCTCGAAAACCAATGAGCCGATTGCCTTGAATTTTTTTGTGGTTATTCTGTACACTATTATATAGTACTTGTTGTAGAATTTTTTTTTTCGTTACTTAGTTTTTGTTTTATAGGCAAAATAATAACTAATTCTTGGTCCAAAAATCACTATTTATGTTCAAACGTCCGCCATTTTGTCATAAATCAATATTTTCAAAATCGGCTATGACAAGTACTAAATTATAGTATCTAATTTAATAATCTTTTTGGTTTTTTTTTTTCAGATGATTTTTGAAGAAACGCCAGTGGGTACCGTTTACGCAGATTTTTTTACGACGCTCCAAGGATCATACAATATCCTTGTATATTTTTGATATTTTTAAATAAAAAAAATTAAACATGTTTCTGAATGTGTATATTTTAGATAGTTAAACCCTCAATCCGAAATTTCAAATAGTTTTCCTTAAAAAAATAAGAAAAAATGGTCTTTTTTCCGGCTCCTAGGTGTATATGTATCTCCCCTTAACAATCAGAAAATATATAAATAATTTTATGTTACAAAATACTTTTTTTTAAATTCGTTGATACAGTGTTCAATATTGCTGGTATAAAATACCTAAGTTGTTGTTTGCCGTATTTGTTGTTAAATATTATAACAATAAGCCTTACATCCGTCTTCTAGCGTTTAGGCTATGAGGTATTGCTTGCTGAAACTTTTGATCTTGATAATATTCTAAAATAGCTATCATTTTAAATGTACCATTACATCTAGAATCTTGGAATTAGCATTACTTTTGAAGACCTATCAGCTTATATACATAAAGCAAATTATTTTTATTAATTTTTATTGGAATTTATTTATTAATTCTTATATGCTAATCAAAAAAACGCTTAAAAACTAGCTTAATTAACTTCAATTTGTCTTATTTCTACTTACTGGCTCTATAAGGGCGCTCTAAACTAAATCTAAAACTTAAACGGATCAATAAGTCCGTGACTTTTTGAATTTCTGACCTCTTTACTGAAACAGCAACACTGCTCCTGTCAACAGGCATCTGTCAGTTGACTCCTGTCAAAATTTAAACTTGCTGCGTCAGTTAGTTTGTGTTTGACAGCTATTTTTATCAGACTACTCACTAATTTGAGGAGAAAATGGAAAAAAGTGAATTTCGTGTGCTTATTAAGCATTATTTCTTGCGAAAAAAAACCATTACCGAGACCAAGGCTAAGCTTGATAAATACTATGGGGACTCTGCACCATCGATTTCAATGGTAAAAAAGTGGTTTACTGAATTTCGTTGTGGCCGTACAAGCACTGAAGATGCCGAACGTCCTGGACGCCTAGTTGAGGTCTCTACACCCGAAACAATCGAAAAAAATTCACGATATGGTGTTGGCCGACCGAAGATTGAAAGTGCGAGAGATTGTGGAAGCCGTAGGGATCTCGCATGGCTCAGTGGTTTCAATTTTGAATGATCACTTGGGCATGAGAAAGCTTTCCGCAAGATGGGTGCCGCGTTTGCTCACAGTCGACCACAAACGCAATCGTGTAGCAACTTCACAGGAAGGTTTGGCGTTGTTTAATTGCAATATGGAGGAGTTTTTGCGCCGTTTTGTAACCGTGGACGAAACATGGATCCATCACAACACACCAGAGAACAAACAACAGTCAAAACAGTGGGTTTCTAAGGGTGAATCGGCGCCAAAGAAGGCCAAGGTGGGTTTGTCAGCCAATAAAGTTATGGCGACTGTTTTTTGGTATGCACGCGGGATAATCCACATTGACTACCTTCAAAAGGGAAGAACAATCAATGGGGAATATTATGCCAACTTATTGGACCGATTCAATGACGATTTGAAAAAAAAACGACCTCATTTGGCCAAGAAAAAAAGTTCTTTTCCACCAAGACAATGCAAGGGTGAACACATGTGCAGTTGCCATGGCAAAAATCCATGAATTGGGCTATGAATTGCTCCCTCATCCACCCTATTCTCCAGATTTGGCTCCGAGCGACTACTTCTTGTTCCCAAACCTGAAGAAATGGCTTGGTGGAAAAAGATTTGACTCCAATGATGAAGTCATCTCGCAAACAAAGGCCTATTTTGAGGACCTCGACAAATCATTTTTTTTGGAAGGGATAAAAGAATTGGAGAAGCGTTGGACAAAGTGTATAGAGCTCAAGGGAGACTACGTTGAAAAATAAAATTATTTTTTTATCAAAAAATCTGTGTTTTAATCCAAAAGTCACTGACTTATTGATCCGCCCTCGTACCATGTTTTTAGTTCATTATTTTATGTACGAGTATACAAAGTACTAAGACAATATAAGTTGTTTTAATAAAAACTTTGTAAAGGACATTTTAATTACATATATTATATAAAACTTAAAACTGCTTGTAAAATAATTCTTAACAATTCTAATTTCTATTTTTGCCTTAACTTCTTTTTTATTATTTTTTGTTATCTTAACATTTAACCTACTTAAACAAGCCGGCCATGGTTAAAAAATTAAGCATACTTTGCGTCCTAATGACGCTACCTAGAATTAGAAAGAAACGAAGAAGGAGTATTCTCTCCAAACTTCTTGGTGCTGCCCAGCAACATCTATCAAATCGCAACTCCCTACCGCCCTACTGAACTGGAGATCCTCTGCACTGCCTTATGCGACGCATCTGTCGTAGTTGAGTCGCCTGTCTGCAGCTGTTCGAGCAACGTGGAAGATTAGTTACACCGTTAATTTGTCCTGGATCAGCCCTTTCCTATCAAAATAGAGGAACGCTTCTGAGGGAACGAAGCCTTTAGAGCTCACACTTTTGTGGTATAGATAATGAAAGTAATAAGCCGCGGAGATCAGGTTGTGCGTCGAGGACATTTCTCCAGCAATGTGCCCTAAAGTCAGCTTAATGACGAAATTGTCCATTCTTATTAAGTTGGCCTCGTTAGGATAATATTTTATGGAATCCGACTCTGATGTTCTGTACAAAGCACAAACCCTCTAAAACACCCGAATCTTTTCCAATAAACTTGCTCTCACGTTGAACCACATGGGACATCCAAATACAATCATTGTATATGCCGGATAAGGCCCATGTAGCAAATTACCGTCACCCTCGCATCGAGTTGGCTGCTCTTTGTAAGGTTCGTTTACCCTGACCAGGGTATATATTTATTAAAATACAGGTATTGATCTAGCCAGGTCCCCAGGTATCTGACTAAATTTCTACAAGTAAATGGCTGGCCGTGTTGTCCCACGATCGAAAACTTTCGACAGTTCTTTCCAGTATCCGCAGAGTTTCCAGAAAAAGGCGTCCCAAAAAGAATGGTTTCTGACTTCTGAAAGTCGATCTGCAACTTCCTGTTGATCGCAATATCGCATGAATAATGGGCATTATTCAAAGCATTATTATTAAATAGGGTGTCCACCGCTTCTAATGGAAGACGTCGTAGCATAATGTTAAGTATGCCACTGGTTCCCACTGACTTCTTACTTCTGAGTAGTTCGAAGATAGTTTGGAGCTCTTCCCTCGAAAGGAACGGAGGCAGATCCTTCTCGTCGGCTATGCCATTATTTGCCATATTTTGCCTGAATTCTCGAATCGCCAGTGCTCTACCATATATCATTTCGAGGATTCGAGAGAAATTGTGCAAAAGGACGCTCCTATGGTCTCTACCTTCTCCTGCGGATCTTCGATCACAGAGAAATTGTCATCATCTACGGCTTCTCCCCGATCTATACCTGCTGCTGTTTATTTATTTTTTTTTTTTGTAATTAGCGCTCGTCCAAGGATTTAAGGTACCGGGCGAAGGACAGCTAGAGATCAAAGAAAGAAAATACTTGTTCATTGTTCGTCGTGTGGCCGATATTTAGAGATGGAAGATCGTTTTGATCTTTTCGCCAGCTTAGAAGCATGTCCCCAAGTATGCCATATCTCCAACGCGATTCCACCAGTAGTACACCTACTTCTGATCTTCTAGCGTTGAGTATCCTATGGAAGGACAGTCTTCATTCCGAAGATATATACGAGAGTAGAGGGGAAAAATATGTTTATTTCTCTACGTAGTTTCCTTGTAGTTCAATACATTTTTCCCGGCGATGTTCAATAGCTTCGATACCCTGTGTAAAGTGAGAATCGTCGAGCTCCTTGAAATTGCCATCAACCGCAGAAGCCAGCTCTTTACTGTTGGCAAATCTTTTACAACCGGCGATTTTTTAAATTCGGAAATAGAAAATAATCCGAGGGAGCTAAATCTGGCGAATAGCGTGCATGAGGTAGCAATTCGAACTTTAATTTGATTTTAGCCATCGCGATGACGGATGAGTGAACTGGTGAATCGTCTTGATGAAAAAAAAAACTTTTACCTTCGCGAGATCCATCCGTTTTTTCTTGATCTCATTTTTCAAACGCTGCAATAAGCTTGCATAATACACGCCATTGATTGTTTTTCCTTTCTGAAAATAATCAATGAAAATTATCCTACACGCATCCCAAAAAACTGACGCCATGACCTTGCCTGCAGTCCATTGTTTTAACTGTTCCTTCGTCGCGGGTGTGAAGTGATGGATCTATGTTTCATCCATGGTTATGAATCGACGCAAAAGCTATTGTTGTGAAACTTTGCAAAACACTCGATGTTCGTCTTGGCAACCCGTACGACCTCGCTTAAACTCTTCCACCCAATATTTTATTGTTGTAAACGAAGGAGCAGACTCCAGTTCCGTTTTGATGTTGGTTGGATTGAGGCCTTTCAAATGAAAGCATAGTATCAATAACGATGACCAATTTTTTCCATATTCAAAAATTCATTGAGGCCGTTCACTATTGTTGGCTGCCAAGCAAATACTAAACAACATGGCGTCGTCAAACTTTAAATTTAAGCTTTGTAAGGTTGGTACTTTCTACAATTGTCATTCTTTTTAAACAACAACCGCCATCTATACGTCAGCTCGGGTACTTCTGGGACTACCCTCATATGTATTTACAGCAATTTTTGGATGCTTTGGAGTGTGAACCATTATCATTTGCTATACGCAAAAACCGCACTTCGTTCAAAAAAGCAAAAAAGTATGAATAGCAAAGGTTCTAATTTTCAGCCTTATGGAACACCATATTGAGTATTTAATCGTTCACTTATTGTGTTAATTTTTTTCACTTTCGTTTTTCTTCCGCGCAAATAACTCTCCATCCACTTTCCAAGGGGTACTTAAGTAAGGCTTTTACTAAAATCCACCAACAAGATGAGTACGTGATAATTTGCATTTAAGCTCGTAGTAACCAAGTTGGAGAACTTTCCCAGTAGTATTGCGGTGCTTTTCCCTTTTTGGAACCCGTACTGATTTTCTTGCAGTATTTTATGTTTGCTTATGAAACTGTTGAAGCGTTGCACCACAATTTCTTCCCAACATTTTTCCACTACCCGCAGAATAGCGTTAGGCCTATAGTTCCCACCATTTTTATAAATTGAGCGTATGAGTGATGTTTTAAATATCGATAATGTACTGCTACAATATTTTCCTACACCCTAAATTGTCTTAAGACTTACATTTTTGAAGTTTACTTCAAATATAATACATATGTATTTTTAAGTGTTTGGACTAGTTACAGAATACGGAACGAAGGTCTATTACAGCACCTATCCTACTTCTTAAGTTTTTACAAACCAATCAAAGACATAACTTTTACACGTGTTTGAATATGACTATATGTTTTTTTTTTTATAGATTTCCAACTGCCTTGCCGAACCATCAGTAAACTCACATCTTGATGATTGCTCAACAGCACTAGTATTCAGTGCGGAAGATCCAAGCGATAAAAACAGAAAATGCACGAAACAAGTAGGTTGATCCTTTAAAATGGTATTATATCAAATTTTATTTTAATTTAAGCTCAAAGACATCGCACGATGGATAGGGTATATTTAAAATTTATTTATAAAGGCTTTCAACATGTTTTTAGTGCGCCCCATAAAAACAGCCATAAACATGACTTCGCCGCGTGTCTGTTCATTGCAAGGCATTGTTTAAAAAAAATGGAACTTCGTCAGTGAAAATAAATTTGATCCCGTCCACATCTTTGAAACAGTGAGCCTACTAAAGTCCTTTTTAATGTCCCTTTGGAATTGAGAGCTTTTTATCGGATAACTTTGTCTAAACGGGGGATAGAACCTTCGTGATCTTTTTCTGATAATATTTGCCTTACTTTTTTGAGACTAACATTAATTATTATTTTTAAAAAATTGTAAGCACTTTGCTTTAAGCGGCTTTTGAAATGGCCCTTGTTTATCCGCTTTCAGGGAAATCATCAACGTTTCATCGATTCCTTCATAGAACTCTTTTTTTTCCGAGATACTTTGCTGCTTCAAATCGAACTGTATACTACAAATCTTAAAACGAATACATCTTCATTACCACAAGCACCGCATCTACTTTTCTTCATCTTTTCAATATACGAAATTAGATTATAAGCAAAGCGCAGTCTTTCGAAAGATCTTAACATCTAAAAGGCAAAATATTTCCAACTCTTATAAACTCTCTTTACCAATATTTGTTTTCAACCGTTGGAAGCAGCATAGTTAGATCTAAAACTTATCATAGACGTTAACCGTAGTGATAAATGAAATGTTTTCTAAATAATCCTTTAAAAACTTGATATCTTTTCCAGCAAAACGTCCTCAGTTTGAAGTCCTGGCCCGATGACATAATTCTGCAATTTATTGAGCTTTACCACGAACAGGAATGTCTTTGGAATGTCAAATGTAGAGAATACCACAATCATGTTATTAAAGCAAACGCTTATAAGCAAATCATTGACAAATTTGGCAAGAAAATGGATCGAACGTCAGTAAAGCATGTAATAAGACTATTACGTCAGTACTTCTTTAGCGTGGATAAAAAAAATAAAAGCTCTGATCCTCTTGGCACAAGCATCAAGACTCTAACCCCAAATGAGCTTGAAATCTATGAAAGACTTTCATTTCTTCAAAATATGCATACAACAAGACGTCGTGCACTTAAAATAGATATCAACACGTGTAAGACATGCAGTCATATAATCCCACAAAAGGACAACTTAAATTTGGAAATACACTCCCAAGATGCTGATATAATTACGCCATGTAAAAACTGTCTTACATTGGATTCACAATCTGTAATAGAGATACAACATAAAACGAATACTAGAAGCAATGAAAGAATGTACAATTGTCCTATTTGCAAGCTTAATTTCAAAGATTCAGACGAACTTGCAACGCATTTGAATGATCACATACCGACAAATTTGCAGAAACATATTTGTGAGTTTTGTGGTTCGAAATTTGACGATCGTAGCAATTTACTTATTCACATTCGACGTCACACGGACACAAAAAAGCATGTGTGCAATGTTTGTCATAAAAGATTTGTAACTTCGACAGAACTAAAGTCACATATTGTTGTGCATAGCAATGAAAAACCATTTGTCTGTGAAACGTGCGGACTAAGATTTAAATATTCGAATCGTTTGAATACTCATCGTTTATTCCATAGAGAACCGAAATTCGAGTGCACGGATTGCAAAATAAAATTCGTTACAAAGCGGCGCTTAATTGACCATCAGCGAATACATGCGCCCAAAGATGCGCCAGTGGAAAAGTTACACTGTGCCATTTGTGGAAATTTGTTTAGGAATAGAGATTCACTATCTAGGCATGTAAGGAAAATACATAAAATAAAAAAGCGAGAGAATCGTGGTAATATAAACAATTTTTTACTGTAATTTATGAAATAAAATTTAAATATTGTATAAAGCTTTAAAGATTATTTCATGTTTTTAATTTACTCTGCTGCCCTAGCATTTACCCTACTTTTCAAGTCACCGCTGAATGTATCGGGAACGCTTAAGACAAGAACCGTCTGACAAGGTCAATCCTTGTTTACCTTAAACGATAACAAGGTTTTGTTTTTAAGCTGTCTGTTCTTTGTGAACGTTGTTCTCGTTGGCTTTGATACACCCGTTTACCGCTTTTTTAGAATGGGACAGCAGTGCTAAATACCTAGGTATCGTGCTAGATAGTAAACTGAGCCTGAGGCTCAATGTTAAGAACATGTAAGAAAAGCAATGACCGCTTTCTACTGGATGTACACGCTATCGTCAGTCCCATCTTAACGTAGGTTAGCTTAGTAGTGTGGTGGCAATTCACAAATAAATCTAGCCTTTCTAAACACAACGTGGTATTATTTGGTGCGGTTTTTAGTTTTTAAACATGAGGCATCATCGGAATGTATTTTTTCGGATATGAAGTGAGTGTGGCTATTGGATGGAATGGATTCTGCTATCGAACTATGATCAATGAATTTTAATGGCCGGAAATTAAAGGTACGATAATGGGCGATGTTTATTTCAGTTTTGCGGATCATTTCTTGAAATAATGCTCAAAATTGACCAAGATGTGAGTTCGCACCATGCATCTCCTTTCTTTGTATAATAGAAGGCTTATGCCAACGCTCCCCACCCACTTAAAGCACACAAAACCAACATCCGTGGTGCGAAAATGTGATGAATAATTTCATCAAAAGACCCTGAATGTGCAGATCAGTTAGGCATGTCTTTTTCTAAGAATTAAAGGAAGTAAAATAAAACCTCATTGCGTGTTGTCTTGATAAATTAAGATGAAACCTCTCATTGGAGAACCCTTTATTTGCAGTGGACATGCGGAGTGCTAGGACTATGACTATGTGATAAAGACTGTGTTTTTAAATTACATTAATTAGAATTTACTCATACATTCTTTGAAAAACATTGAAAAACAGGCCTACAATTTAGGAGAACGAAAGACCAAGTAAAGTGAAAAAGATCCAAGTAATTGAAACTATATTAGATTTCCGAAATTATCAGTTCAATAAAACAGGTGATGCGCTGTAATGTTACTGTTTTTTTAACATCATCGATAGTACGCTCAAGTGGAAAAGAAGCTCTACTAACTTGGCATCCGCAAATGGAGGCGGTTAGGGTAAAATCGGTCTAAGTTATGAGATTTGCTAATTGAGGCTCATATCCACCCTGGACGATAACGCCACTCAAAGTAAAACAAAGAGAACTATGTACGAGTATACATATAGGCACTAAGCAACTTCCGTTGTATTCGTAGCAAATTATAAATACTTTTTAAAATTCTAATCCAACCTTTCTCAGAAAATCTTTTCAAAATTAAAGGTTTTTATTTGAAAAAAAAAAAAAAAAATAGTAGACTGACTTGGCAAATTCGATACGTCAACGAAAATACATCGGCTATTACCACTTCTAAGTCCTTGCTGTTGCAGAACTCCGCTCCCCTATACACGGTAGCTCATTCTTAAAGAAATCGAATGGTTTTACGGTGACTTGCAAGATAGACTGGATCTATTTGTATTCAACGAGTATTTCTAATATTTTCCAAAGTGCTCTTTTTTCCAAGAGCTGTAAGATTTGAAATTGAAATAAAACACACATAAGCTAAGCAAATGAGCAACCGTTTTCTTATGAGAATTTTATGGCATTAATGATGAAAAATGTTTCCAGACATATGGACACCACGGGAGCGTCTCAGAAACTGCAACCTGGGGCCTTATTTTGTATTCCGTTTCTATAGCAAATGAATTCGAAATTCGAAAATTGGCATTTTCTATTTCTATAGAAAAGACCTCTATCCGAATTCGGAAAGTAAAAGTGATACCAATTGTTTTTTCGAAAATGTGGTATTTTATATTTCGAAAGTGCTTGTCAAAGTCATCTGCTTTTGCGTATATTTATTCGAAAGGTTTCTTCCTATCGTATGTGTGCTCTTTAGAAGAATTTGATAGATAAAATGTAAATAAGAATTCTGTTTTGATTGATTATCTCAGGGAGGCGTCAAAAAATGCACACACAAAACCTGCACAATTCGAAGTCTTGGTGCAATTTGTGGAGACACACACAGATCTAGCGAAGGGATTTGTTTTGTCTTCAGATGGAAAACAACAATCAAATCAACTTTGGACCAAGCTAATAGAAACCGGTGGAGGGCCAAGCAAATGTGTACCACTTACGCCATTAGAGGAGAAGGTGGTAGAAATATTACACCTACAAATGGCTGTAAGTGGCACACCACAAACAAAATCTTTTGGCGCTCCGTTCCTGCATCAGCCACTCGAAGAAAGCCAACAAGTGGAGGAGTACGATGTGGAAAACATAATACCAGAGTCGTCTCCTGTGGATGCGGGAGTACTTTCTTGCTCCTCGCAGAAAGTGGTTTCTGCCAGAGTAAAAAATAAACACTCTCTTTTGGAAAGGCAAGTGGCCAATCAAGCCATATATCAAAAAGAGGTGGTAAATATTTTAAAAGAAATAAATAACAATACTAAGGATAGTGCCCGTTATAATAGGAAAAGATTTCAGCTGGAAGAAAAAAAATGGAATCGGCAAAGCATAAAGTGAGGTTAAAGAAATTGGAAATCAAAGAAAAAATGTTAAACTTAAGAGAGCAATAGAGCGTTGTCTTAAGTTTGGTATTTTTCATTTGATTTCCAATTTCTTTAACCTCTTTTCCTGGCTTTGCCAATTTCTACATATAATTATATTAACCAGAAATGGCTGAACGAAGTGAAGTGCTATTGCAGTATTAAATGTATTTAAGTCTTAAGTTTTTTTTATTAGTGAATAAGTATGTACATGTTTTTAAGTTTTGAGTTCATTGATGTTTATGTTTCTTAACTTTAATATTTTTAATTCAATAATACTCGCAATAAAATAACGTATACTTTCAGACTGAAATTCAAACCAAGCTATCTTTTATTTCATTTCTTGTTCTAGTAGCAAAACCTTGTAAGTCATTGCCTGTGATACTATGGCTTTCCTCGAAATGAAAAGAATCGTTAATGGTTATTGGTTCTACGGTAGGCAAATCCACTTTAAATTCCAAACAGATATTGTGAAGAGCACAACAAGCATTAAGAATCTGTGTTGCTTTCTTCGGGGAGTAAAAGAGTTCTCGCGCTGCCAGCAAACACCTAAACCTACCTTTTAAAACGCCGAAAGTCCGCTCAATTAAACTTCTAGCTGCCGACAGTCGTTCATTAAATTTGCATTCCGGTGAGTTTTCAGCAGCTACACGGTATGGTGTTAAAAGCCAAGGTTCTAGCGGATATCCGGAATCACCTTTAACGTAAATAAAAAGTTATTAGAAATGTTCATGAGTTTTCAATTGGTGTTCTTACCTAAAAGTCAAGAAGATCTGTCTCCGTTTAGAAAACTTCTTTGAAGATAGGCTTTCTCAGCACTTAGCACTCAGCACTTCAAATGTCTCACCTCTCATGGCTCAGTTCTATAATGTTGGAATGATCCCTAAGTCTTCTCCGTTCAATGTTTTCCACTCGTCCTTCGTCATCCTCCAACCAAGTAGCAACACTGTCCATTATTTTCTGTGCGTTGATACTTATGTAAATTATCACTTTTCTTTAGTTTCACTTTCATTTTCTTAAGGAACACCTTTTCAAATATCAAAAATCTCCAAATTAATTTAACTGACACTTGACATTTGTTTTGACAATCCATCTATCGGAAATGTTTGGTTTTGATTTGGAACCACTTGTACCCAATCCGAAAACCATACAAAATACCAAATCATTTTAGAATCGGATTTCTTTTTCGAATGGAAATCCGAATCCGAAAGCAATTCAAAATAAGGCCCCTGTAGCTTCAATTTTCGACTGCTTTTTCGAGTATTTGAGGCCGTATTTCACGAATGGTTCAATCGATGTTGGTTTCCAAGAAATCGTTGTTAATTTTCCCGCTTAGACTAAAAACTTCAATACTTCAATACGCCGCTAAAGGCGTTAAATCACACGATTTTGGAGGCCAGGCCACAAGTTCATTTCTGGAGACATTGTTATCATCGAACACTTCTTTCAATCCCGGCAGTATGGCATGTGCTCACGTAGTATTGGAAACAAAAAAAAAATCGATGACCATGGCCATAGATAAACTAACTAGATGTCAAACTCTACTAATACTTTTGCAAACCCTTAACTTTTTCACTGACACACTGTGAGTGAAGTGTTGAATTCTGCATCCGTATAACTTTGTCAAAATTTGCTAGAAGGAGAGCAATTTACAAGTAAAATTGCTAAAATGAAAGCGATTTGCACGAACGTGTGTAATGGAGACGACATTTTTTTGATTAAAATGGGTGTGGTTTGTATACAAGGAGAGGGAAATTGCCATTGATGACAATTTACACGTATTCACAGACAGGATCACACGGATAGGGGCGATCAATAGAAAACCAGTCCAGTCCAGTCCATAAACCGCACCAAACAGTGCATTTTTCGGTGTGCATCGGTGGGTGATGGATCACCTTTAGGTGTTCCTAGCTGTAAATTCAACAATTTTGTTTATTAACTCGCAGTATTTTGAGTTAGCTTTTGCGTGTCTAATTCCGCCCGCTCACGATTTCATAAAATTTTTTTTTGCACTTTTATATTTTGCGCACATGCATTGGTGCAGCAAAATAAAAATAATCCGATGTGGTGATTCAGTCGGTTCTCTGCTCTTGAATTCACCATTCAACGCTTTTTTTCATAGGAAATCCACTTTTTATTTTATTGATTTCTGTAATTTTTGTTTTGCAGATGAAAAAAGAATTAACTGTGCGTTAAAAGCATAACATATTTAAAAGAAATTGGGTACCTACGATAATTGTAGACGATTTTTGTGAGGGTGCGTATTGTTGATGGGGTATTATTGCTGATGATAATAGATTTTCCTCCTTTATCATGCCAAACAAATTTAAAAAATCTGAAATAGAAGATATTTTATTTAATTTTGATGATTCCGACATCAAGACGAATCTAACATACAAACTTGAAACTCTCTTCGAGAAGACAATCAACTTTATATACCACATATCCTTCCGTCGGGCGCAATAGTAATATAGGCATGGACGGGCGCAATGCGGCTGACAGATCCATACATAGTGTTTCCAATTATAAATAGTATTTTTTTTTTCGCTGTAAAATTGAAAGCTTTTATAAACAAAATATTCTTTGCAATTAAAACATTCATTTAAGTTATTTTGTTTTATTAATTATAACGAGAAACGATGTGTAATTGTATTAAGGTAGAAATGCTGACGTTTATGAACTCACCGGCTATGTTGGAACAAATGGCGAAGAAAAAATCATTTGTATTTTGCAGGAGCTCATCCTTCTGCAGATACTGAAAATGATCTGTTAGGAGTGGAGGAAGACGTTAAAAATGATATACTCGTACAACTAGGACCATAGATGAACTAACATAGATGGTAAACTCTACTACTACTTTTGCAAATCCTTAAAATTCGCGCACACGCATTGCAAGTGAATTACCAACACATTGTACAAGCCTGTAAACTGCTAGAATTTACTACAATGAGAGCAATTTACAACTGGAGTTGCTAGAATGAGAGCCATTTGTACTTTAAGTTCACTATGCGTTTGCAATGTGGATGAGGTTTTTGTGTAAAATGGTGGGGGGAAATTGACATTGATGACAATTCACGTGTATTCACAGACAGGGTCACACGGATAGAGGGAATCAGTGGAAAGCCGGTTTTGGATTTCGAATATCTGGAAAGTTTTTCATCTACATATTAGTTCACCTATGATCTTAAAAAAAAAAAATTTCGTTGGGCAAAAACTTCTTGGCCAGCTGCAGAAGTCGAATTTTCTGAACGATTTGATTTAAAAACGTCAGTTTAAAATTGTTTTTAAATATTTTCCGGATATAATAGATCCGTTCGCGTTTTTCCATTTTTGGACTAAATATGTAAAAACTATCAAATCGGGAGGAGTGCGAATAAAACACTCTCTCAGAGAGGAAATTTGTTAAAAAGTAAGCGAACGGATTTAAGACTGTTTTGTACAGACAAATGTCAACTGTCTTTATTTTGATTTTTGTCTGCTTTTTTTCTTAAAAAAAAAAAATTAAAAAAAACAAGTATTAATAAATTTAGCTTTTTTAGATTTTTATTCAAAATCTTGAACTAAAGGACGAAGATTATTTAAGCCTAGTCCCGTCTGAATGAGTTATTCCAATAATTACCCTTTGTATTATCCCTCTATATCCCATTTGTAGATGTCGGAAAGTGTGTGGGGAGTATTCATCCCATTTGCCTGTTTTTTACTATATTTCAGTTTTGCCGTTTTTACAAATTTGCCCGAAGAAATTTCTGGGACTAAAATGGATAAAAGAGAGGAAATGAGTTGCTCTATCATTTCGCTCTATTCTGGGAAAAACTACGAAAAATATGAGTACGCGAACGGATTTTGGACTGTTTTTCGTAGTTTTGGACAGTACGCGAACAGACCCTAATGATTAAAACTATCATTCGGGCAGCAAACCAAACTTGCTTAAAGGAACATCACTCAATATATGTAACTACAATAGAAACGAAATTTTAAAATTGATTGATTGATAAAATTGAACTTATATTTGCGACTTAAGAATATCCTCGATTACTCGATTACGATTTCATTCAATTCGTTACAATCTTAAATTTTCTGCAGGCGCGAATTCTAGTAACAAGTAACATAGTCCGTTTATTGGTTGAAACGGTTCTGAAAAAGACTTCTGAAATGTCGAAGGAACAAAATATGCGCGTCGATGGGATGTTCAAAGGAAAAACTTCTTTGAAACAGTACATGCCTAAAAAGCGTATAAAATTTCCCATGGAAATATTTTTTTTATTCAACTCCAAGTGTATGGTATATGATCTTGAAATATACCAAGAAAAAAATAAAAAAGCGGGCAACTCAAACTTGGGCTTTTGCCTTGATATTGCCACTCACTCACCATTCCAGAAAACAAAAATAATATAATGTTTTTTGATAATTAATTTACAACACTAAATTTGTTAATATATTATATTTGAAAAAAAACATGGGACACAGGGACTACGAATTGGAAAAGTGCCTCTTCAACATGAAAACGATTTCAAAACCGGTGGGTGCGGTACTTACGATTACAGGAACAACGATATTTTTCTTTTGAGATCGATTGACGAAGGAATAATTTAACTTGCTTCCACTATTTATGATGGCAGAGAAGTTCAATCGGAGCCAAGACTTTGTTTTAGACAAAAAGAATCAAAATTCTGCAATTAAAATTTGTAGCTATGTAAAACAAAAATATGGGTGGGGTCGATAAAATGGACTTCTTGCTTTCATTATAAAGGATTGCAATTAGAACAAATAAATGCCCACTATGAATATTAGACCATTTTATAGACTTGTCGGCAAAAATAATGTCGGTAATTCTTGGTTGGAGTACTGTATTGACTACGAAAAGGGTAATTCGAAACCAACGGACCGACAGGATCCTTTAGAATTCAGGAACAATGTAACGAATGGACTTTTATCACTTTTGTAGAACAATATTGCACTTACCAATAATAAAATGCATTAAATTGATTAGAATATAAGAAATAGAAAATAAAAAACGTATCGAAAGGGTTAACAAAGCCACTGACACGGAAGTGGATCGATTCAACTGTTCAAGTGTCCACGACGCAAACGAGATCGCCTGCCCTGAATTCTTGCAGCAATAGCAATAAAAGCTAGGTTTTTAAATTTTGCTTTGTTGCTACAAAAACCGTACTGCCAATCATTAAGAAATTTTCATATCTCGAGATGCATACGAGTACATATTTCATGAGCTGACGATTTATCACTGTTTCTATGACCCCATGACCGTGGAAGGAACAGTCTGTACGAGTATGGAGATGAGGATTCGTCTTTTCTAGGGGCAGGACAAATGATCTTTTCCATCTTTTCGGAAGGAGTCCTAAAGAGTAGGATCGATGAAAAAGCTCACTTGCTATCGTACTGGAAGACCTCTTCACATGAACTGAAACGTTGGTCTAGTTGCGAAATGCGCAGCGTACAGATTGGCTGGCTGACACTAGTATTTTTCAGTTTTAGTTGATATTGAAATTTAACACGTTTAAGTACGGCGTTGCAGTCAAGCCTGGCTCGTTTGAACCTTTTTCGGATTTCTTTTGGTTCATTTGTTACCATATCAGCATCAACGTCCACGTTGTCATCGAGGAAACAGTGTAAGATACCCTGAATTGTGTACATGGCTTTGGAATAACGATTTCAGTATTCGGATACAGGGATATAATTCTTTCTATTCAGCCAGACAGCGCATCCAACTCGTTAAAAAATAGAATTGCTTACCGCGATGGAATCTTAACCACAAAAGTTTAATTCCCGATTGGAACGGAGATCACATCGTGATGGTTTCGTAAGTTTTATAAATAGCTAGACCGCTGTAAGAGCAGAATTATAAAGGCCATTCCCGAATCCATGTACAAGATCATGTAAGTAAATAAAATGACTTAGAAATTTTCACAAAAACATAATATATTTAAATATTGCTTAAAATATGTGATAAAAGAAAATTCATACAAAATTAAGGATTTCATTGAAAATTAAGGAAACCAATTTAAGAAAAAAGAAAAAGAAAAAAAAAATAATTAGCCGAAGAGTATAAAATGCAAACGATATCTTGGCTATAATAATAATTTATAAGTTTGAGGAAGAGCTTCGCCAATAAAAAAAAGGACACACTTGAAGATTTTATAAATTCTCAAGTGGATACATTCATCCATGCAAGTTCGCTGCAATTACTGTTCTCATTTGCATCCGACAATGAATAGCTGTTTTCTTTTCTATTCTCTCGATATAGTATTAGGTTTTCCATTGTTTTATTCTTGATGGATGGACGAGACGGGGAATTGAAAAGACTTCGAGGTGTGGGCAGTCTATCGGTTATTGAGAATGACAATGATTTCTTTACTATAACTGATGGGAATCTAAATAGGAATAAAGTATTTTATAATTTAATAGAAAGAGAAAGAGTTAATTTAAAAAAAACCCACTCATCCATCTCTTCACTTGAGTATCGTAAAACTGCTGCTTTCCAAGCGCAAATGTACGGATAAGTATCGTGGCTGATTTCAACATGAAATATTGCGTTTAATACGTCCAGGTCCCGTTTTGTAGGTTCATTTCTAAAAAAAAACAAATCGAAAAATAATAGAAAATAGAAATGATTTCTATAACGTACCCTAAAAGGAACAAATGATAATCTTCAGTTTCAACACTGCTGAAGGATAGCGCAGACGGACTCTCAGGTGGTGTAACATAGCAATCATCCGCATCATCGTCCGAGCCTATATCTGACTTTAGGACAATACAAATTAGGAACGAAATCTATTAGATTATATGCTCGTACATACCCAGAAAACATCTTCACTATCAACTGCATCTGTTGTATTTTCAATTGTGTCTGTGGGCTGGCAATCTTCATGTTTTACTTCATCTACATGATCTTGTCCCGATGATCGGCCTTTTCGCATTTCAAAACGAGACCGACGACTTTCTTTTCGGCTTAAGACACTATCCCATTTGCAATCACATTGCGATTCTTTAAGCCATATCCGCATGCAATTCTCTTCGGTATTTACATTTTCCGGGTGGAAAGTGGCGATATTGTTCTCCATATATAATAACATCTTATTACAAACACATTGTAAGTGCTCTTTTTTATCACCAGGTGCTGATATAATCTGCTGCAAACACTTTTGAATCTATTGTAGAAAAAGTAAAGAAAACAACTCGTAAATATTCGTAGAAATAAAAAAGGAAACACTGCACTTGCTTACCTTGGATTTGCTGGTTTTATCTATATGTTGAGCATCATCTAAGTAACTTACGATAAGGTAAGCGAATCTTGAATGCACTTTTGTAAAATTTACATTTAGAAAACGATTATCGTCCATAAAACTAACTATAAGGGATTTCAGTCTTTTTAATTCTGAAAGAAAGGCATCGTTGATCGATATGATGCTTTCGATATTGTGTAACAAATTCTTTGTCATACGTTTGGCAAATACTTGCAGAGATTTCTCAACACAAGTGTAAGGCATTGTCAACTGAGGAGCATTATTTGATATTGATTTATTGTAAATCTGTCGATCATTATCATAATCCAGAGTACTTGGCGAACTATTGCGTAAATTTAGTTTGTCCAGTGCATTACACAAGTCATCCATAAGTTCCTTGTTTTTAGTGACCACTGGTGGTGTTGGCTTATTTTCCACTTTATCTTTTTGCGCTAAGAAATTTTCCAATTTCTTTAAGCCCTGCTCAGACGCAATATCAACAAAAGTACCAAGAAAATCCCAATATTCCTTCCATTCAACGTTTTGCTCTTTGGCCAACTCTCTGCCAATAACTTCAAAACCTTTTTCCGCATCGATTAGCTTTAGATGGCGTTCCTTAAAACCTGGACTGTCGTAGTGATCAAGTCCCGCATGCAGGGTATTCGTTGTGTTTAAAGCATTTGAATCATTTAAATCCAATGTAATTGGTGATGCAACATTCATTTCACGGTAAGTGCTAAACATGTCTTTTCTTTTCCGAAATGGTGTTAGGCAATTTATGTTAATTTTATTCTCTACACTTCCATTATTATTATCTTCAATGGGATCGTTGTTTTTACTTAGATCTATGTTCATATTATTTAAAAGGCTCACAGATTCTGCAACTTCCGATTGTATATTACTAAATAAATATTTCCTTTTAGGAGTAAACGATAAATTGTTAATTTTTGGCGATGATTTTGTTGGAGTACTTGTTGATAGTAATTGAATTGGGCTTGCAAAAGGACTGTTGCCAAGCGGTAACGAAATACTAACTAACCGAGGAGGTGTCTTCCAGCGACGACAGAAACTCTAAAATTAAAAAAAATGTTTTCTCATCATAAAATTCATAATAATATTTGTATTTATATTCATAATTACCTTTGCTTGATCCTTACTCATGGGCCCCGCTATAGCTTGTATCTCCACCTCTGGACTAAGAGGATCTGAATTGAGATTCTTTAAAAAAAAAACAAACAAAAGAATGATAGTTTTCTTGTTGGTATAGCATAAATGACATTCAAAATTAAATACTAAATTTTTGCTAGGGTGACTTTATAGGAAAAATATCCATTTATACGATAAAGTGAAAAATTCCTGCATGCGGTTAAGTGTCTTCAGTGACAATGAATAAAGTTTGTGAGCACAGAATGTAGCGCAATGTGTGAGTGGGTAATATACGATTAGGGCAGGCCTTAAGCCATGTCTACCTGGCGATTCCCAGTGCGGGTGTTGAACAGGAGAAAATGGAGACCTTATGATGTGTTGTTATAAATGACTGAATCTCAGAAGCAATCAACAGTGTCGTCAACAGTCAGCATGTGAGAGTCCTTATGTGAGTAACTTCCATCTATTTGGAGCTGAGGTCAATAAGGTTTTTCTTAGGATTAATTAGGATGCTGAATAGAGATGGTGGCGATGGTTCAAGAGAAGATTAGGTGATATGCGTGAAGTTAACCGCTCGGGTGCCTAAAAACCCTACTGCTGCGAAGCAACCAATAGCCTCGTCGGATAAGACGATTGGCGTTCGGATCTAGACATGATTGGAGCTTGAACAGACTACGTGCAGCCAATAACTAGGGGAGACCATAGGCTGCTTTAAAGCAGATATAACCGCCATCCAGGAAGTGCCGTGGGATAAACCAGACAAAGAGAGAATGGAAAACTGTAGCAAACCAGTATCTTATCGTGGGGATTTGATGTAAGCGTCAGACTAAAAAAAAAAAAAAAACAAAAACACGCGAGTGCAGTGAAATCGAAATCCACATCCACATCCCAACCTTCCTGCCACTGGTCAAACTGTTGTTTGCACTCGGTCACTGCCGTTGCTGTATTACATTGTCATAGAGCGCGTGCAGTGACAACCGATGGATGGCGGGCTGTGGGTATGAATTTTGTTGGTGTGCTGTTTCCAATTGTTGTAAGGGCATAACACCTACAACAATTTGCTTCGGTAAACCAACTCTGAATTTGTACTTCACATCTGCGTTTGTGCTTTTTGTGTTTGTCTTTCTTTATAATGACTCGGGAATTCAGAGTGGATATTGCCACTATACGCGGGCTAAAAAGTAATCACTTTTCTGCGTACGTCCACGTCTGCAAATACAGACCAACTGTTTTGCACTTAGTGAAATACAGGTAGATCTCCGCCCACACCTCTCAGATCACTCTGATCTGAAGCTACCTGGCTACGAGCTAGTGCCATTATTCTTCTCTCACAGCGGTTTCGCCATTTACGTGCAGTGATATAGCTTACCAAACTCTACCACAATGTTGTCCCTATTCCAATCGGGAATTCAATTTCATGTGGTTAAAATTCCATCTCCGTGAGCAAATTATCCGCTTAATATTACAGAAGCCCCAAACTGAACAGCAACACGACCTTTAATGAGTTTGATGCGCTATCTGACTCCATACAAAGGATTGTATCATCTTACTGAAATCGTCATTACGGGCAATTTCAATATACACAATTCTGGGTGGCTTCGACATTCTGGACAGACAACACCCGAAGGACGGTATGTTGAGATCTTCGCTGCGGAAAATGAGCCTACACGAATACCAGACGTTGATAGTCATACCGCCAACACCCTACCCTCCACTTGCTTTTAACTTCTCACCCTAATAAGTACACCGTTGATGTGCTCTCCCCTCTAGGCTCGTCGGACCATTGTGTCATATCAGCTAATTTCTCGTACATCGACCACACAGTAAGAGAAAATATTCCTAAAAGAACCGTATGGTTTCTTTAGGATTTTTAACTGGTCGTTATGTTTCCTCGATAACGACATGGATGCCGCTGCTGATATGATCACAGACACCATTCTCATTGGAATGAGAAACTTTATCCCTCATCGGATGAAGAGTATCAAAGCAAAAGAAAAGGCATGGTACGACTCGAGCTGTAAAGAGGCTGTCAGGGCTAGAGAAATATTTTTTCGGTCCTTCAAGACCAGCCAAACAGAGGAAAACTGAAAAAAGTTTACACGAGCTAGAAATGACTGCAACGTCTTTCTCAAGCGTGTAAAATTCCAATACGACCAAAAACTGAGGCAAAAAATACTGTAATGTCCCAAAGGTAGTAAACATTGTTGGTCGTTCGTCAAAAATATTAGAAATTCTGCCTCATCCTCCATCCCAACGCTCATTTACAATGCCATTTCAAGTGTCAGCTCTTTGAATAAGGCCAATCTGCATGCTGCACACTTTGCGGCCAGCTCAACACTCCCAGATTGTGCTTTATCTTCGCCTACACCTGAGTCGAATCTTCAATGGGACAAATCCACTTCCGCACTCGTTTAGTAGCAAGAGTTCTTAAAGATCTTAACATTCACAAATCCGCTGGTCCAGATGGTATCTCTCCCCTCCTTTTGAAGAGGTGTTCTTCCTCGCTGACAAAACCACGTAAGCTTTTTCATCAATTCTACTCTTTAGGACTCTTTCCGAGCAGATGGAAAACAGCATTTGTCCATCCCCTCCTTAAAAAAGGCGAATCTTTCTCTCTCTCATCCTACAGACCCAATGTACTTACGTCCCTTCTTTTCAAGGTCATAGAAACGCTGATAAACCATCAGCTAATGAAATATCTCGAAACACAAAAACTTTTTAATGAGGGTTCCGTTCTGTGTCCGACACTCTTTTTAGTTTCATCAACGATCTCTTGTCTGCTACTTCTAATCCAATATATTCCTTTGCTGACGATGGTACTCTCTGCTTTTCATATGAGTTCTCGGACTCACATTTAAAATCAACTTTCACCGGTACCTCTCTTTCCATCCTTCACCCGCGCTGTGTGCAAACATTTTAACGCTACTAAAATCCCTTGAGCGCGCGCAAATTATAAAAAAAAAAAAAAAAAAAAAAAAACAGAGTAAATGAACCTAGACTACTTGACTTGGCGGCGGTACGGACTATCACTAAAGCTTATTTTAACCCTTTCGGGACGCAATTCAGGTGATGAAGTTATAGACATTTTTCATTTTAGAATTAGTTAAGGAGCTTTTCATTAGTGTAATTCATATAAAAAAAGAAGACATTTTGTATGGGCGTGTCCGGAGGGCGTTGGTACATATGTGTACCATTCGGGTTGTTCCGTGGTACAATTAAGTACCATTCGGCTTGTATAACACAAAATACAATACAGTCGTAGTTTAGGCAACGAAAACATAAACTTTATTCTTTTTCTAAAAGTAAGATAACAAAAACATAAATACTGTTGATTATTTTACATAAGATAATATTGTACATAAATATATTTAGGAAGTGTGATATGGTGCAAAACAATGTTTACATAATGGAATTTCGCATTCCTTGCATATTGTTTTGGTGCGCGTTTGTTTTTTAGACTTCGCACAATTTACGCAACGGCGTCGGGAAGTGCCCTCGATTGGCAAATGTCGAGACCCTACTCCTCTCACTGGCTGACGACCTCGATGATTCGATCTCCGTACAGCTGTTTTTTCGAGTCCTTGAGCAACCAAGCCCTCTGATAAATTTACCAAAAACGTTTTGAATGGCAATTTTTGTCGATTCATTTCAGAGTGAATGACCCATGCGTTCACTGCTGCCATCATTATCAGCCTGTAAAAAATCTTCTTCCACCATTTATCTGACTTTCGGTCGTATTCATAGAGGCCGCTCATTTGGTCTGCCAGATCAACGCCGCCCATTATCTCTCGATAAAACTTAATCATTTGCGGGCAAGGAACTTGAATTTTTTCACCGGTCTTCAAGGTTTTTGTAACGACTTCCATGTTATTGCTATGGCAGTTGCTTAGCACTAGAACCTCTTTGGTATCTTGCCATTTCACGCATAAAAGTCCACCTGAGGATCCTTTGAACTCAGCTTCTCCCCTCTGCAATTTTCTTCCAAATTTGGGAACGTTTTTGCGATTGGACATTATAGTTCCCACCGATGGATATCCAATAGATTCCAATAATTTGACTGATGTGAAGAAACGGTCGAAACATAGGTTTACATCTATCTCTTTTATCGTGCTAGCCAATTTATTAACGACTCTTTCGCCCAAAGTTCCTTCAAGTGCCTCTAATTCTTTTCCGCTGTAAATGTTGAAATCATACGTGTACCCAGTTAGGGCATCACATCGAAGCCACATTTTGATTCCACGTTTTACAGGCTTTAGAGGCATGTACTGTTTGAGGTTACTGCGCCCTTTGAATTTGGTCATTGACTCGTCGATGCTCTGATAAACACTATCTTGTCTGCAGTTTTGAAACGTTTTTTTCAAGCATTCAACCAGATCGTTCACGTAGTACGTCTTACAACAGTCAGCTGGCTTTTCGGGTGGGGAGAAATACATTTTTGATGTAACCATAAGGAACCGATCGCGAGTTATTGCATTTTTCACTGCTTGGTTTCCCAGCGATGAATGTGATGACCAATAATCCTTTAGGCTTGGCACCCGATTGTAGCACATTGTGAACATACAACCAATGATTACTTCTATTTCATCCGCGTTAGTTGGATCCATAGTCTTGCAGCGTTTATTTTGTGATGATCTGCGATGAATATCCAAGCGTTCGTTCGTGCACTGTGCAATATATATATAGACAGATCTTGGCCAAAGTTTGTGGAAAATTTGAACGATTGAGGACGATCGGTGAATGGTCTGTGATATATTGCAAGGTCGTGAAGGAAAAACTGTTTTTTTTGGAACAAATACACCGGTGACCGTAGTCCAAATTACATTTTCAGCTTGTGTATCACCTGTAGAACCGGCTTCACGAAGATTGTTATTACCAGTTTCAGGAACAGTCATCTCTTCATCTGAATCTGCTCCAGAGCTTGAGTCCTGGTCGTCTTCTGTTTCGGATTCATCACTTGGATCTGGTCGAAACAAATCGTCACTACCAGAAGAAAAGTCTGCTCCACTTGAATTTTCTCCTTCATCATTCAACAATCTTTCAATTTCTTCGTGGTCCATTGAAATCTAAGAACGAAAGAAGTATTATACGGTATCCAAAAATGACGAGCGGTACTTATAAGTACCAACATACAGGACGAATGGTACACTATTGTACCATCCACGTTTATTTGTTGATTATTATTCCATTTTGATCCAAATCACTTACCTTTTATAATATTATCACACTTTATAAATTTATGATGTATGTATTCACTGTTTTTTCCGAAAATATATATTTTTTATACACTAAACTACAAAAAAAGAACACAAGCTCGAAATTCTGAGTTCACGTGCGAGTAAAAACTTTGGAATAAAATAATTTACAGTTACTGAATTGTCATAAATACGGTTATATTTTGTTCTCAAAATACTCACGGACGAGCTGGTACCAATTTGGTATGAATATGGGAGCTGTGTGAAATTTTAGGGATGTTTGAACTTTAGATGGTACACATGTGTACCGTGCGTCTCGAAAGGGTTAAAGTTTATTCATCTCAATATTCACAAAGGAACATGGCGCTCATCAAATCATGAAACAGTGAAACATGTGGATCATGTTGCGATCGACGTAAGGCTCGAACTTTCTGGACGCATCATGTAGACTCGGACTAATAGCTAGTTAAAGCTAAGATATTTGTACGGATATCTCGTAGACACAGCGAATACTGTGACGAAATTTAACAACTTCAATTAAATCCTGGAGATCAAGAAAGGACTTTTATAGAGTTTAGTTTATTTCGGCTTCTTTGTCGGTAGTGACAAAACTGAAAATCAAAATAAGACAAGTAACAAGGCTCCACTTAACCTAGTGCTTATTTTATTTAATTATTTGCGGTTTTCCCTTTCCATAACAGAACCAGTAGATATCATTTGATGTGGCAATGCCAGAAGGAAATTAAATTCAACTGCCAATCTGATAAAGCACCCCTCCTTGTCAACTACTACGAAAAGGCCGTCCAGTGGAGAGAAAGAAGGAAAACCATCAACATTAGCAGCAGCACAAAAAAAGCGTCAGTGGTCTGACGGCGAGTACCAATACATCTCCGATGGTGGGAAAGGACATTATAAGAGTGACAGCAGCAGCACAATATGTGGTAGTAAGAATAAATCAATACTACATTCTATGGAGCTGTCACGATCTTCATTAGAAAAACATTGCGATTTAAAATAGTGTTGGAAGCATTTATCGTGTATGTATATCTCATTAAATAAATTGTGCCCATTTGCTGGTTGTATTGTAGAAGCTGCACCATCCCTATTTTATCCGCAGATTTCATCTAATGTATGCAGGGGAGCTGGTATTGTTCACAGCTGTTGAAGCCAAATGGATTATGATGGGTAATATCTGCGATATTATTTGATTTATTCTATTGTGGATGGGGCAATATTTCACTACAGTATAGAGCTTGTTTTGCAATCGCCTAACGTGCAGCACAATTAGAAGTTTATTTACTCGTACAATCGAAACTTAAGGGCAAGCTAAAAACAAAAATGTAATTTATATGTAAGACAAGTGCAATACATACCGGTGGATTATTTGTTGAGAAAGGTTGCCCTATCGTCGGCGGAACAGTGTTATTTGCGGAACGAATAACAGGAACGTAAAATCGCTCTTCCAGAAGTGATAGTATTTTATCTTTGAGTTCAGCAGTTGCAATATATTCTCGTGAGCAAATAATCTGAAAAAAAAAAAAAAAAAAAAAATTTAATCATATCAACAGAGGTTTCACGATCATTCTCAACAGCCTACATCTTTTGGTAACAAGCCCTCATTGTTCGCGGTCATTTTGCATTGAGGATATGATGTAAGAACTTCAACTACTTCCGCTGCTCCTATTTTAGAAGCTAAATGCAAAGGCGTTTCACATCTGCCCTTCTCGGGCATATTTAAAAAATAATCCAACATAATAGCACATGCTTCAGCGCAAATTTTCTGATTCTTCTTGCCATAGAGCAATTCCATAAATGCAATATTACTGACTGTTTCGAGTATCAACGCAGCAATCTTAGCTTTTCTACTTAAGGCACAAACATGCATGGCATTGTAGCGGTAGCCCTCTTTAAGTGATGTTGGCGTATCGCCTGAGCTGATTAAAAAACGTGGATTTTCCCAAATTTTCGCGTAAACTTGATCGTAATCACCCAGTTCGATGAGTTTACGAAATTCCGTGAGCTCTTGTCTGGTTGGTGCTCGAAATGCAGCCTTTTCTAGATTTGCCGGTGAACTTACTGTTGAAAGACAAAAAATTATTTTCATTTAATTAATGGTGAAATGTTTGGTGTAATTTACATTTTGGGTCTGAATATTTTGAATGGCATTCTTCGTATCCTGTGATGGCATAGTTTTCAGCATCATCTGTATTTGAAAAGACCTTTAAACGGGCATCTTTGTGTAGTTTTAATACTTTAAGAGCTTCTTTCTTTTCCGAAAAAACGCAATTTCCTGCAATAAAATAAATATACATATGTAAGTGAATTGGAGAAACGCATTTGTCGTTGATTCACCTTCCAAGGTGATAAAATCAAAACAAACAAATGGTCTAGAATATATCTGTATATATCTGTACTAGGTAAAGCTCTGAGTTTAGGGCGCTGATGACTTTCTGTAAGCAAGATCTGGCTTCCAAAAATTGCAAAAGATAACCTCAGCAAGTTTGAGTTTGCTGTCTACAAGTAAGATGTTCGGAGCGATTTTAATATTAGATGCTTTGGTTGAATGGTTATAAATTAGGACCTGGATGGGTTAAGAACTATTCGATTCAATAGTAATTAATTAAAATGTTTTTCCAGGTTTATGCTTAAATATACAACTAGTGAGCTATGACGAATTGGCTGAAGATTTCATACTAGACAACTAAACATTCATCCAATAGACTACTGACCTCCACTAGTTTTGCGAATTTGAGATGTTCACGTTGCGCTCACACCACCTCACTCATAGAATCTTCATAATTAGTAAAATGAGTTATCCAAAGGTGAAAAGCAGAGCTGTGCACTTCTTGTTTATGATTTGCTGTTGAATTTTTAGTGATAACGTGCATAAGTTTGCGTTAATATAGTACATACCATAATTGGTCAGTGTAAGTAATTTTACGTGTTTCCTGCATTTTATTAATATCCTATATAATATTTTGCAGTGTTTGAATGAATCGCACGATGAAACAATTTAAGAGCAGGACGAAATACAATCAAGCTGCGACCAAGATACATGTGAAGAAGAAATTTATATCCTAACTAAGAATTGCTAACCAAAAGCGTAATTGAAAATTTATTATTAACTCTGATGACGAAACTTTGCCGATACTTGCGAAATTTAGCCCCGAGAAAATTGCATGTATATATGTATATGGTGAGAATAAACCTAAATGGTCCCCAAATCCACGCAGTTCCCGGATACCTATAGCCGCTCGTAATATTATAAGCTGCACCGACGTGATTACGGGAGCTAATACGGAAAACGCTCGAGTAGAGACATGATACAATCTGGAAGTATTGAACTGCGAAATGAACAGCAATCACAACGGACTTCTCTAAAGAGCTGACAGTTGGGATGTCAGGTAAACGAGCATTAGGATGGGGTATTAGACAGAATTCCTTATGTCTTTGACAAACGAATAACAATTCCTACTGCGTAGCTTGCTACTTAATGGTGTTTTCCATTGGTTTCTCTCCAGTAGTTGGGCAATTTGAACTCCAATGTAACACTAAAAACTTCTGACTTTGAAGCCAAACACAGTCGATTGCTCGAAACCAAAAATCTGGTTTGACGTTTACATTTAAATATGTATTAGTACATTCTGACATAAAATCTAATCAATGACATAAAGAAAAATGTTGCTTCTCAAATAAAAACCAGAAACAAAATTTCGCTTCTGAAAAAGTGACAAGAGTGTTAATGTTTTGTTTTGTATTATTTTTTTCTCTATGGAGTGAAAAAAGAAGGCTTCTGTCGGCCAGTGGAAAACGCCATAAGTTTTGAGATATGGCAATATCGGTGTATATACGTTAAATCCGATATCAGTATCGTAAAGTCATACGAGTACTATTTGCGTTTTTTACAGACTTGACAAATGCATCTCAGCCAAAAAATGGAATTAAATCGTGAATATTTTCGTGGGATGGTTTTTTTATGACGTGGATTAACTCAACAATAGTGTTGAGTCAACTCGCTTCGTCTTTTGGTGATGAAGAATCATTTTCAGCCACCGTGCTTCACTGGTTTTCCGAATTCAATACAGATGGTCGTTCAGGAACTGATCTTGCAAGATCGTCATGTGACTTATGGTGAGATTGAGGCATGCTTGATCATGGACATTTATCCGTCCAAGATTTCGTTGGATACCGCATAATTTGACAATCGGCTCGTGTCAATTGGTCCAAAGAAATGTTGAAAAAATTTGATCGCGGTGCTTCAAAAGACGTCTATAATATTGTGACAGGCCACGAATCATGGATCTATGGATATGAGCCCGGAAATAAACAGCAGTCGACTGTATGGGTCTTTCAAGACGAGCCACATCCATCGAAAATTGTTCGCGCACGATGCACTTCGAAGCAAATGGTCGCCTGCTTCTTCGGAAAAACGGGACATGTCGCCACCGTGCCATTAGATCAACGTAGAACAATCAATCCGGAATCGTACACCTCCATTTGTTTGCCAGAAATCTTTGGAAAAATAAGGAAAAGCCACCGCCCAACACGGATCATTCTCTACCACGATAATGCGAACTTTCACAGGCTGGCTCAAACAAGTGCCTTTTTGAGCACTAAAAACATAGAATTGATGGGTTATACGCCGTACGGCCCGGATGTGGCACCCAATAACTTTTTAAAGCGGTTGATACGTTTAAAACACATGTTTTCGAAGTGGAAAAAGTTCTTCGAAAATTGGATCAAACGCATGCACAAGTGTATGGAGACTATTTTGAAAAGCAATAAAGCCATTTTCGATGATATAAATTTGTTTTTCTCAAAACTAAAGTAGCAGCCTACGTACTTTTTGGACACTGCAATATTTTTTTGCCTCGTTATCAATATACTACTCTTAATCCATTGACGAAGAGAGTCGTCGGAAAGTGTTGTAAAGAATAGGATTGATGAAAAAGCTTACGCAGTAGTTTTGCTAGCGTGGAAGAACACCTCTTCAGAACAAGTGGGATATACCACCAGGACTAATGGATTTATGTATGTTTAGATTTTTAAGAACTCTTGCTACTACAAGAGTACGAAAGTGGATTCGTCCCATTGAAGATTCGAGGCACTCAAATGTAGGCAGAGACAAAGCACAATCTGGAGGTGTTGAGCTGGCCGTAAAGTATGCAGCAAGAAGGCTGGCCTTGGCCAAAAAGCTGACAGCTGGAATAAATGAGCGTTGGGATGGAGAATGAGGCAGAATTTCTGATCTTTTTGACGAACGACCAATAATTTTTCTACCTTTGGGACATTGTAGTATTTCTTGCTTCAGTTGTTTGTCGTATTAAAATTTCACACTCTTAAGAAAGACGTTGCAGTTATTCCGGGCTCGTTTGAACTTTTCATTGTGATCATATCAGCAGCGGAATGCACGTGGTTATCGGGGAAACATCCTAAAGAAGGTGTTGAGTCTGCTCCAATTGGCTTTCTCGTATTGCCATACGGTTTCTTAGGAATCTTTTCTCTAGCTGTGTAATCAATATATGAGAAATGAGCTGGTATAACACAGTGGTCCGACGATCCTAGAGGGGATAGCACACTGACTTTGTACTTATCAAGACGTTAAAAATACTCGTAAGTCCAGAATGTTGGCGGGATGACTATCGATGTCAGGTATTCGCGTGGGCTCATTTACACGCTCGGTCAAGTTGTTTTCCCCAGCGAAGATCCCAACATACCTTCCTTTGGATGTTTCTTGTCCAAAATTGGTGTTCAGTTTAGGATTTCTGTAAATAAAGCAATATTTATTGCTCACGGAGATGAGATTTTAACCACATGAAGTTGAATTCCGGATTGGAACATGGAACACATTGTGGTGAAGTTTGGTAAGCTCCATCACTACTCACGTAAATGGTGAGAGAAGAATAATGGCAGTGGATCATAGTCAGGTAGCTTCAGATCAGAGTGATCACCTGTGTTTCACTAAGTGCCAAAACAATTGGCCTGTATTTACAGACGTGGACGTACGTACGTAAATAAGCAAGACTGCGAAATGAAAATTCTGATGACGCTTTACCGAATTAATTTGTTGTAGGTGTCATGCCCTTACAACAATAGGAAACAGTGCATCAAGAAAATTCACACTCATTCCCGCTATACATCAGTTGTTACATACACTCAGTCATTGCCGTTGCCGTATAATGATATAATACAACAATGTTACTGACTGAGTGCAAGCAACAGTACTCTGACCAAGAACTGGTGTAGGAAACTCGCGCTGTTCTTGTTTTTTGTCACTCCACTCGCGTTTTTTTTTTTGTCACTCGCGCGCATTTGAACTTTATTTGTTTGGTTCTTTTTGGTTTCCGCTTTTTTTTTTTTTGTCAGGCGACCTTCTAGATAAGAACGTACACATATTAAAAATATCGACCGATAATGCAATAAAACTAATCACTGAACACGAAAGCTGGAATATTGTCAACCAATAAGGTCAACTAGGCACTGAGCAATCACTTTTGACATGACTTTGATGAGCTTTTGAGAAGAATATCAATGGTGGAAATGCTTTTCATGAGTGCTGATTTAAACGGTCACGTCAGAAACTGTTTGGGAATGAGAAACTCCGCGGGAGTTATACTAATCTCTTGCAAATTACATGGTCTAGAGATACTATATTTCTTAAGCAGTGGAGAACCCTTAACTCAAATACTTACCAACTTCGACTTGGGAGTAACTCGAAACGGCGAGTAAAAGATTCAAAAGTGGTCTTCGACGAACTATAGAGAAGTCACAACCGACTTTTACTGACTGAATTTTTCGTGAAAAAAACCAGAGAAAAACCAATGCAATCCGGTAATAGTCGAGAAAATAGGCAGTCGCCAAACCTAAATTAAGGAAAGTGACTAGCTATGGGCACTACATTTCTGTGGTGGTTCCAAAATGCCATAAACTAAGAAGAAAAACTAAGCACACAGAGTACATACGAGCGTAATCCCAGACGTATCCGACCTGACGTATATGTACGATGGCGGATCAATAAGTCCGTGACTTTTGGATTAAAACACAGATTTTTTGATAAAAAAATAATTTTATTTTTCAACGTAGTCTCCAATTTTTTTATCCCTTCCAAAAAAAATGATTTGTCGAGGTCCTCAAAATAGGCCTTTGTTTGCGAGATGACTTCATCATTGGAGTCAAATCTTTTTCCACCAAGCCATTTCTTCAGGTTTGGGAACAAGAAGTAGTCGCTCGGAGCCAAATCTGGAGAATAGGGTGGATGGATGAGGGAGCAATTCATAGCCCAATTCATGGATTTTTGCCATGGCAACTGCACATGTGTGCACCCTTGCATTGTCTTGGTGGAAAAGAACTTTTTTCTTGGCCAAATGAGGTCGTTTTTTTTTCAAATCGTCATTGAATCGATCCAATAAGTTGGCATAATATTCCCCATTGATTGTTCTTACCTTTTGAAGGTAGTCAATGTGGATTATCCCGCGTGCATCCCAAAAAACAGTCGCCATAACTTTATTGGCTGACAAACCCACCTTGGCCTTCTTTGGCGCCGATTCACCCTTAGAAACCCACTGTTTTGACTGTTGTTTGTTCTCTGGTGTGTTGTGATGGATCCATGTTTCGTCCACGGTTACAAAACGGCGCAAAAACTCCTCCATATTGCGATTAAACAACGCCAAACCTTCCTGTGAAGTTGTTACACGATTGCGTTTGTGGTCGACTGTGAGCAAACGCGGCACCCATCTTGCGGAAAGCTTTCTCATGCCCAAGTGATCATTCAAAATTGAAACCACTGAGCCATGCGAGATCCCTACGGCTTCCACAATCTCTCGCACTTTCAATCTTCGGTCGGCCAACACCATATCGTGAATTTTTTCGATTGTTTCGGGTGTAGAGACCTCAACTGGGCGTCCAGGACGTTCGGCATCTTCAGTGCTTGTACGGCCACAACGAAATTCAGTAAACCACTTTTTTACCATTGAAATCGATGGTGCAGAGTCCCCATAGTATTTATCAAGCTTAGCCTTGGTCTCGGTAATGGTTTTTTTTCGCAAGAAATAATGCTTAATAAGCACACGAAATTCACTTTTTTCCATTTTCTCCTCAAATTAGTGAGTAGTCTGATAAAAATAGCTGTCAAACACAAACTAACTGACGCAGCAAGTTTAAATTTTGACAGGAGTCAACTGACAGATGCCTGTTGACAGGAGCATTGTTGCTGTTTCAGTAAAGAGGTCAGGAATTCAAAAAGTCACGGACTTATTGATCCGCCCTCGTAGATGGCGGTTGTTGTTTAAATAGAATGACAATTGCAGAAAGTACCAACCTTATAAAGCTTAAATTTGAAGTTTGTCGACGCTATGTTATTTAGTATTTGTTCGGCAGCCATTAATAGTTAACGCTCTCAACGAATTTTTAAATATTGGAAAAATTGGTCATTGTTATATGATACAATACTTTCATTTGAAAGGCTTCAATCCAACCAACATCACAACGGAACTGGATTCTACTCTAGGTGAGTCTGCTCCTTCGTTTACAACAATAAAATATTGTGTGGTAGGGTTTAAGCGAGGCCGTACGACTTGCCAAGACGAACATCGGAATGGTCGACCAAATGAGGTGAGTTCACCAGAAACGTCGAAAAAAATCCACAAAAGTGTATTGGATGACCCCCGATTCAAAGTGCGCGAACACGAGCAGATATGGTAGATTTCAGAAAGCGCTGGACATCGCATGTTGACTGAAAAATTGGACATCAGAGAACTGTGCGCAAGATGGATGCCGCGATTACTCACAATGGAACAAAAACAGCGTCGTGAGGATGTTTCAATCGGTTGTTTGGCGAAGTTTCACAGCAATAAAGCCGAGTTTTTGCGTCGATTCATAAGCATGGATGAAACATGGGTCTTTCATCCATGGATGAAAGAACATGCGAACTTATTGCAGCGTTTGAAAGATGAAATCAAGAAAAAACGGCCGCATTTGGCGAAAAAAAAAATTTTGTTTCATCAACACAATGCACCACTCATCCGCCATCGGATGGCCAAAATCAATGAGTTAAAGCTCGAATTGCTTCCTCATGCACCCTATTCACCCGATTTAGCCCCTCGGATTATTTTCTATTTCTGAATTTGAAAAAATGGCTCAGTAGTAAAAGATTTGCCAACAGTAAAGAGCTGGAGTCTGCGATTGATGGCTCTTTAAGGAGTTCAACGATTCCCACTGTAAATAGGGTATCGAAGCTATTGAACATCGCTGGGAAAAGTGTATTGAACTTAAAGGAGACTACGTAGAAAAAGAAACATATTTTTCCCCAATTTTTTTTTGTGTTTTCTTTGTTAGGTCGGGTACTTCTGGGACTACCCTCGTACATATGTGGAACAACTTCGAAGAAAAATGTGAGAGTATTGAAAGAACTCTGTCCGGTGTTTGAAAAGGCCGACTCCACAAAAACGGTGAGCGGAATATCGCGACTAAGAACAAAATGCAATCCTTTTAAACGTGGACAAAGTACTGCGTAAAATGCGAGACCAAAAATTTGCATCTTGAGTTAGAATACGAACTTTGCAAAAAAGAGGTAAACAAAGCGGTAGCTAGAAAACATGCGAAAGCAGTAGAGGCATTGTGTCAGGATTGTATTTGACAAAAGCCAAGAGCGTGAAATTATGAACTGAAAATAAATTACGTTGCAGTAGAAAGAGTAAACACCAATAAATTCCGTGAATGATAATAAATAATAATGCAAACCTCGCTAAAAAAATCCAATGCAGAATCAAACAAGCGAGAGCAGCATTCCGTACATCGAAAAAAAAGCATTTATGGACAGAGAAATAAATCTGAACCTAGAAATTAGATCGGTCGAGTGCTATGTCTAGTCGGTTTTGTGATATGAATCAGGAACATGGACATTTAACAGCGCAACGATAAGGAAAAAAGAATTCTTTGAAATGTGAGTGTACAGAAGAATTCTACGAGTCTCTTGGGTTCACAGAATCACAAATGATGAAGTCTAAAGACGAGTAAGAGCGAAAGAAAAATTAATTCTTTTAATCAATAAAAGAAACATCGAGTACTTAGGGCATACTATGAGGAACATTGGAGAAGTTGACATTTACTCCAATTAATTAGAAACTCGAAGGAAGAAGAATTGTTGTAAGACAGAGATCGACATGATTGTCAAGCTTAAGAGAATTTTTCAACAAAAAATTTAGAAGAGTAACAAACAAACAAACAAACAAACAGTTTGCATTCAGGGTATATGAAAAAGTGCAGAAGGACTGCATTTTTAAAGTTTGTGTAAACGAAAAATAAACGTGATGAGTTTTTAAGTACCTGTATACGGGTTCTAAAATATTCTTAGTTCATTGGGATCACGCAAATTGTATTTCGTTGAACAAATACGGTAGGGATTTATTTCTAATAGCACGATGTATGTGAATACAATTTCTTGGGTCGACATCTGTTTAAGCGTGCACTTTAAGAAGATGGTTGGAATTTACAGAAATAATGCCTGATCTGCGCAGTCCATAAATATATGTTATAGCGTCATTAAACCCTACCTGAATTTTCACTGTGATAGGAAACCAAGATTACATCGGCTTAACTTATTATGTGTACTAAAAGTGTTACTTCAAAATTCCGTCTGTTAGCCAGAGCTTACGTAATCACCCACAGATCCAACAAACAACAAGGTTTGCATGATTATATCCAGATAAATTACTGCAAATCCAGGCTGTTTACTGATTTTACAAGCTCTAGCCTGGAGTCAAAAAGCCATAATACCGGCACAGATTTAGTATCAAGCTTGTGGTTAGAAATTGGGAGAACTTTCGACTTATCAAAATCGAACTCGTTGGACGGACAAGATAAAGTTGAACGTTTTCAGGCATAGAGGTGGACTGAGACAATGCGCAGAATAAAATAGGAAAGCGATTTAATCCCTAAGGTTCGCCTTGCCTTATTATTTTGAGTTCTAAAGATTGTCACCAATAACAACCCTTTGCCAACTATTGGAGAGATAACTTCTAATAAGCTGGAGCTGTCGCTGTTCGCTAAATAGGTGAATAGTTATTTGTTCCCAAATAAGTTTCTCAAAAACTTTAGAGAGACATGGTTTAAAATCACTAGTAGAGATTGGATTTGATTTTTTGGCAATCGCCATGATTTTAGCGATTTTCCATGATTTAGGAAATGTGGATGTTATTATGGAATTGTTAAAAATGTGAACCAGGTGGCTAATAATTTGAGACAACGTTAATTTTTTATTTTTTTTTATAATTGACACGCACTAAGGGATTTTGCCTTAAAATGTTTGCACACAGCGCGGGCGAAGGAAAGTCAGAGAGGATGGAAACAGGGGTACCGATGAACGTTGGTTTTAAATATTTGAAGGTTACAATGGCTAGGAAATAAGGAGCTAGGCAGGGCATTCCATAAGCGAGCACTGGTGGTGGAAATAGCGATAAAACAGAGTTAAACACGAGACGTTACGTTGGTGTTCGAGGGTGTCCATTGTTTGAGTGATATTAGTATCACCTATGAGTTTTATTGCACGGTTTTGGATCCTATCTAGCAGGTGCAGAGATGTTTTGGGCGCACCCGACCAGATACAGGCATTGTACTCCAATTTTGGGCGGATAAACGGCTTATATATTGAGGCCAGATCAGAGGGGGTGAAATATTTCTTACATCGTTTGAGGAAACCTAGACATTTCGCAGCATTTTTGACGACACCGAATATGTGGTCATTCCAACGTAAGTTGTCATTGACACACATACCGAGAATGGAAATTTTGTCGGTTTCGATGATGTAAGTGCCATTCATGGATAATGGCTGGGTGTTTAAATTTCGCTTTAACGACAGCAGACAGCATTGTGTTTTGGAAGCATTAAATCCCACTTTGTTGAAAGTTCCGCAAGTGGTTATGCTGTTGATATCGGAATTTAATGAGCTTAACATACGCTTCCGTTCCCGTTCTACAGCCGAAGAGCAGGGACGTGAGTCCGGAAACGAACATGAAAAGCAGAGAGTACTGTCGGCAGCAAAGGAATATATTGGATTAGAAGTAGCAGACAAAAGATTAGAGGTAACTTCTAAGGAGTCATCGATCCCAAAAGCACGCATTTTCGACAAAAGAGCTTGATGCCAAACTCTGTCAAATGCCTTAGAAATATCAAGTGCAACTATCTTGCTTTCGCCAGATTGATGTACGCTTTGGTTCCACTTTTCAGTCAGACATGCCATCAAATCACCAGTAGACCTTTTGCTACGAAAACCATATTGCCGGTCATTTAGAAGTTTTCGTGTTTCGAGATATTTCACGAGCTGATGGTTTATCAGCGTTTCCATGACATTGGAGAGAAGGGACGTAAGTGTAATGGGTCTGTAGGAGGAGAGAGAAGAAGATTCGCCTTTTTTAGGGACGGACTGGACAAATGCTGTTTTCCATCTGCTCGGAAAGAATCCTAAAGAGTGGGATTGATGAAAAAGCTTACGCAGTGGTTTTGCCAGCGTGGAAGAACACCTCTTCAGAAGAAGGGGAGATATACCATCTGGATCAGAGGATTTATGTATGTTGAGATCTTTAAGTACTCTTGCTACTAGACGAGTGCGAAAGTGGATTCGTCCCATTGAAAATTCAACGCACTCGAGTGTAGGCGGAAATAAAGCACAATCCGGGAGTGTTGAGCTGGCCGCAAAATGTGCAGCAAGCAGATTGGCCTTTTCCAAAGAGCTGACAACTTTTACTACCTTTGGGACATTGTAGTATTTTTTCCCTCAACTTTTGGTCGTATTGAAATTTCACATGCTTAAGAAAGACGTTGCAGTCATTCCGGGCTCGTTTAAACTTTTTTCGGTTTCCCTCTGTCGGATTGGTCTTGAAGGACCGAAAAAACACTTCTCTCACCCTGACAGCCTCTTTACAGCTCGAATTGTGCCCTATCCTTTTTTTTTTTGGTTTGATACCCTTCATCCGATGAGGGATAAAGGATCTCATTCCAAAGAGAATAGTGTCTGTGATATTAGCAGCGGCATCCACGTCATTATCGAGGAAACATAACGACCGGTTAAGATTCCTATAGAAGCTGTTAAGACCGCTCCAGTTGGCTTACGTATTGCCATACGTTTCTTGTAGGAATCTTTTGTGTATGGTGTTCGAGAAATTAACTGATATGACACAATGGTCCGACGAGCCTAAAGGGGATAACACATTGACCTTGTATTTGCTGGGGTGACAATCAACGCTGGGTTAAGTTATTTTCCGCAGCGAAGATCTCAACACATCGTCCTTCGGGTGTTGTCTGCCCAGAATGTCGAAGCCACCCAGAATTGTGTATATTGATATCGCCCGTAATAACGATTTCCGTATGAGGATATAGGGATATAATTCGTTGAATAGAGTCAGACAGCGTATCAAACTCGTTAAAGGTCGAATTGCTGTCAAGTTTGGAGCTTCTGTAAATAAAGCAGGTGCCCCGTCCACACCAATTGAGTTAGACTTAATAGATAGAGCATAGTCAATAATTTTACTTTCGGAAACCACATGAAAATCACCCTACACATATGCAGGTCCAGAAATTTCATTCAGATCAAAGTCAGACACATCGAAAAAAATGGCTAATAAAAAAATCATTAAGGACATCGGGATCCAGATCACATTTCATTCAGTTTGTATTATTAGGGACACAGATCAGACGCAAGTCAGTCCCTACTGATTGCAGTACGGATGACATGGGTTGCATTATTACGCGCTTTCTTATACGGAGCCCAGTTGAGGCGAGAAGAATTGTGCATCCATGTTTTAGAAAGTTTGTTACTATCGATTATTTGGGCTATAACTTCACACGTAAACCAAGCGCTGTTTTTATTATGCATCCATATAGTTTTAGTAGGTGCGACAGGTTCAACTTTTCATTTGTGCCTGCCATAAATCTGTAACTATACCAAGGAGCTAAACCAAATACAGAAAAAACAATATTGTAGATCTAGATCGTGGTCGGAGATGCCATTTAAGGGGAGTCAGTCAAAAACTAACACCGATAAAGGGTTAGAAACAACAATAAGGTCAAGTAAGCGGATAACGTTATCAGAAAATCAAGTTGAATTACAGTTGTTAACGATTTGGTGTCCAAGAAAAGTGTAACATCTTTGATTTGGTTAGCATGAGAGTCATTTTTAATAGATCTGCATTAAAGTCTTATGATGACATGTTGATATAACGCGGAGATCTTGGAAAGCCACATCAAAAAAAAAAAAAAAAATGGGTTGAGGGGAACTACTTCTATTCAGATTATAGGTGCAGGATACTAAACATTTAGTGGAGCCATCATGAACGTTGACAATCAAATACTTAATGCCTGTCCCTTGAGTTGCAGCAAGAACTCCAAACTTAAGTTTGCTACTCCTCCTCCTATCGCATCCGTATTCTGTCAAATAACTTAGTATGAAGCAGAAAATATCAGGAATATCACGTCTGAGCCATGCCCTACTTAAAAATTAACATCAATGTTTGAATTTGCAAACAAGCGGTACAAATAGTCTTGTTTATATATGTTAAGGCTTCGTGCATTAAGATTGAAAGTTTGTCATCTTAATGACAAACTTGCGTGCCTGGAGTTATCATTCACACTTTTCTGACTCCTCGTATCCAGACGAAAAAAAACAACGCCACAGACAGGATTCAAACGTATAGCCAGAGGACAAGAACAAGTAGTAGAAATGGTAGTATCAATATGGAGATAATAGAGAAATCTTCCAGAATTTTATTTCAAAGCATTGGAGAAAGTGTTTTAAAGTAAGTTACTATGAAAAGGCTAATTTCTAAGTAAATGGCAAGACTGTATCAAGCTAAAAGAGGAAATGAATATATGAGCTGACAGGAGACTTCACCACAGAAAGTGAGAATGAAACGAGTGAAACCAAAGACGTGAAGGATGGTCTACAAAAGAGGACAAATTCATGTTCAAAGTTCCGAGATCTTTGAAAGTTTAAATTCAATTGCGGAGACAGATTGACGACATTTCCCGATTACTTACTTATTTTAATCAATTAAAACCATTGTGCATCATGTATTCATGATGACTTTGAGAAGCCAATACATTGAAAGGCTTAACAAAGTCGAACTCATATTCATACCATCAACGCACAGCCGCTCACAGATTCACTTCGCGTTGATCTTCCAAGAAATTATTCAAGCAGAACAAGTTGTTCTCATCTATGTTTAGCATCCGCCCACTTATGTACAAACAATCAGTATCCCTTACTTAAGAGATTGTAATTCTTAACCTTCTGCACACACATCAATGCTCAGCTTGAATATTGAATCACTAATTATGTGATATTTGTTAATACAAAAGTGCAAGGGTAGTGCACGAGCAAGATAGATAGTAAGTAGGAGGGGAGGAGGAAAATGACGATATACTTTACCTCGAGGTGGTCTGACTAAAAAGTTTTTTATCTCTCTTCTAAAATCCTAGACAAAACAGTGCGAAATATACACCTGGCCTTGGCTCTATGCCATGTAATATATGTTTGCCTATTCCCCAGCAATGCAAAAGGTTTTCTATTTTTCAAGCATATTGTCTTTTACCTTCGGGCCAAGGGACAAACACACGAAGGGAGAGTGAAACCTGACAATTCTGGTGCCACTTTTTAACGCGTAGTATATTGAAGAGCTCTTCGACAATATAATACGTTCTCTTTGTTTGAAAACAAACAATCGAATGCAACTTAATTAATTCCAATCGGAAGCACGCATGAATCTGACTGCCGGTGCTGTACAGCTCGGAGTGTCATCCGACCCATTGGCTAAGACCGGATTTCGTTCATCTTTTTAGCGCAATTCTTTGAACTAACTAAATAATAATATTTATGCAGCCTAAGGAGTGTTATTTAATAAGATGTTCGATTAACAAAAATTCTAAACCCATTCGCCATTACACGCAGACAATGTTTGAATGGGGCCACACGAAAAAAAAACTGTTTTTTTTGCACAAGTCTTGGAGATAAATGAATTGGAGAACATACCAGTAAAGTCTTGACCGAATTTTTGCGGAATGTGGACACTATAAAACGACATATTCACAATCCTGGTTGGTTAATAAATCGCAGATTAAATTTAATAACGTTTTAACTGCGTCTAAAAGGAACTCAATCTGTTTATCTGCTGTTTTTTTATTGAATACATTTGACAATTCAAAACAAAGGCACCTGAAGTTAGTGACAATTGAAAAACGTAGAATTTCATTTGAATTAATCGTTCAATTAAGTATTTTATAGATGAGCTTTTTGGGGTTTTAATAAAAGTGTGTAAATTGGCGATGACGGACATGAATTGGCCTGTCGTTGGCTTATTTTTGTTATACAACAATATCTCAGGCCCTTGAAAGAACACAAAGTTTTGGTGTCTTCTAAAAATATAGTTGCGGCATCAGAAACAGTTCTATCAGCATATATAATAGTGATTTTTTTTTATGAAAGCGAACAAATCACCACAGAATCAAAAAAGCTAAAATATACAGTATATCCAAAAAGTACCAGGATGAGTTAGGTCGAAACTGCTTATTAAATTTTTAACATTGTACCCGGCCGTCTCTACACAAATTTTTGACCGGTCGTAAAGCTTCTGGAAGGCCGTTGGGAAATCTTCTTCCGGAATGCTTTGCAGCAGCCTTGTCACTTTTTTTTGAATAGCCTCCACGTCAACAAAACTCTTTCCTTTCATGCCAGGCTTGAACTTAGAATATAAAAATAAGATACGGCAAGCAAGGTTTATGATGATCTCAGAAACTGATTTTTTTTGTAAGAACTTAACACTACTACGCTTAAAATGCCTGAGCACGTGTTAAGTTTTTTAAGAAAATGGGATGGAGAGAGAAAGAAAGATTTTTGGGCTTAGTGGTTATTTCGCTTCATGGGTGGTATCCAACATTTAATGGGAAAATTAAATTGTTATAAATAAAGTGGATTTTTTCTTGTATTCTAGGCAACCACTCATCTTACCTGAATTTACGAGTAGTTGCCTGAAAAAAGAATGTCTTTCGGGTGCGGTTGGTATTAATTTGTGCCGCATTCGCTTCTTTCATAAATATTCAGTTCCTCAGACTGAAGATGCTTACAAGTTCAACATTCTCATCCTTTATGGAAGTGGAGGGGCTCCCTTCCCTTGAATCGTCTTCTATCGGCTAGCGACTGCTTCTAAACCGTGAATAGCATGTAAATACCTTGTTTCAATTCAAACACTCATCATCATAAGGAGTTTTCAACATTTATAACGTTCCCGATCCCGCTGAAATTTTTACAGCGGCTAAAGAAAGAGCAAAACAACATAGTGTGATAACCGCTTAATGTGAACAGCGCCATCTATAAATAAAGAACAAAAAAAGTATCTGATGGAAAATGAAGGGAATGACTTTGACAACTGATATCGAAAGTTCCGGAAATATGGTAACCTCGCTAGTGCAGAAAGTTCTCGAAAGATGGAAGAGTGTATAAATACCGGCGTCGAGCAGAGGTGAAATTTAAAGTGTGATAAGGTGGTTTTAATAAAAGCTGTTGTAAAGTAAAAGTGTTTCTGTTGAAAGATATCAGTTCGATCTATTGAATTCACACAAACATTTTACAATAGTTTCATCGGCAAAACCTAGTAGCGCCACTTGCATTACATTTTATATAAAATCAGTTCTAAAATTTTTTGAATAAACTATTGTAGGTAATAGTTGTATTTTTTTTTATATCGGTAGCCACGTTTACTTTCAATGTAAATAACGCGAACAACTTAACCTATACGCGCTAACTTGTATGGGAACTCGAACACATGTGTCACTTTTTGCACAAATAAAATACCGGCGGTGCCGAATTATCCGAATGTTAATGGTTATCGCTGATAGCCATTTTTTTTGGGGCTCTGAAAATTAAGCGCTTATACCGATGCCAAAAAACGTATCTAATGTAGACCGTTAAACGATGATGACAAACAACATCCCATCGTCAGGCGGAATGAATCATTCGACTTGAAAGAAGGTGGACAACATTTCCGTTCAAGCCAGCAATATAAAATCAGCACAGTTATTTCCGAACTTGAGTCCAACAAAGCTGCTGAACCCAATACCTTAACTGCCGAGCTGTTTAAAGTACCAGGCAATGATGTGGAGCATATATCAACTCATCTCTAAAATCTGTGTTGACGAAAGTATGCCCGACGAACGGAACCTCAGTGCCGTTTGTGAGATCCTAAGAAGGGAGATCCCCTAAACTGAACCAACCACAGGTAAATATCTGTCCTCAACATCGCATACAAAAGCCTGTTTGCCATGTTATGCAAACTGTCATACCGGGTTCTAACAGCGTGGTTTTAAGTTAGGAAAGTCCAGGATAGATCAAATTTTCCCATTGCGATGGTCTTGTAAGAAAACCCAGGATTTTTAAATCGATACACACAACCTCTTAATCGATTTCAAAGCTGCACATGATACTCGTAGCATCTTTAGAAACAAACTATACAGAGCCGTGCCAACTGCCAAGCTCATACTATGCACGATGACAATGAAGAATACACACTGCCCCGTCAAGGCCAGCAACGACAAAGCCGAGACCTTCAATCTCAGCAAAGTACTTGAACAAGGCCGTTGTAATGTGATTTTTTCAACATCGTTCTTGAAAGATTTGTGCGAAAGGTTTACTCCAACTGCACAATCTTTTAATACATAGTATGCTTAGCTATTCGCCTACGAAGATGACATTGGCATAATGGGAATAACACAGCGAGCTATGAATGGAACAATTGAGCAGTTAATAAAGGAGAAACAGAGTACATATCTGCTGTCAAGACAGAGGGACAAACAACACCGACGCTTAGAACAAACGTCGCGATAGGCAGCTACAACTTTGAGGTAGTAAAGGACTTTATCTACCACCCGGGAAAGTTTTCAACACCAACCTAGAGGGACAAAGTAATATTATAGTAGAGGGCGCGCACAAGTGGAAAAGGACGTTAATCAACTTCGTCTGCGCAACTGGGGGGAATTGACAAAAGAAAATTGAACGAGTTTGTTCAAACAATTTCTTAAAATTATAATGAACTCGTACTCGCTCTAGACACAGTTCAACAGGAATCTGTCACTTGACAAGAGAATTTAATGAAAAGGTGATTAATAAAGCTATGATCAAGTGAGCTGAGTTTTCTGATATCCAATGGAGGAATAGCTTGAAACAATGCGCGGCTGCCTGCATGATTGGCATAGTGAAGGGTTATGACGCCGTATCATTAGAGAAACTCTTTTTGAATGTGAACAGACTGGGCATAAGTAAACTATTTTCTTTCTTTCCTGTTGGATTTTTTTTAAATTGAGAATGGTCTGCCGTTTAATATATACAACAGATCTTGGGCGATCACCATGCTATAACGTCTGTACCCAACCTGATCGCGTTCATATCAGTATTCTTGCAACATGACCTTAATGAAATTCAGAGGTATTGGAACGTCTTGCTTTGAGAAGTCCGAAACCATTCTTTGTAGAACGCCTATTTATGGGTCCTCTACTGATACCAGGAAGAATTGACGACAGTTTTAGTCCGCTGGACAATAGCGGCAGTCCTTGCTTGTCGAAGTATGGTCAAATAACTTGAGAGAGACTGTTTTAAAAAGAAACTATTTTCTAGCAGCCAACTCGATGACAAGGTGAAAGCAATCTGCTACATGACCCTCCCGTGTAATTCAACAGTGCATTCAATTCTATCATAATGAGATCCTGTACAATAGGATGAACCTTATTAGATAAGAATTAGAGACAATTTAGTCATTAAGCTGATTCGAGCGATGTCCGTGAAGAACGCATACATATAAATGACTTTATCCCGCCATCTCGAGGTGTTTCTCTGTTTCGAAAGTAAATGGCTGACCCAGGGCATATAAGCGGTGGCACAAATATTTCACGTTGCGGACAGACGGCTCGAGTGCCACGGAGATGTCGCACACGGCAATGCCGGGTGTCTCCAGTTCAGTAGCTTGTAAGGAGATGTTGCTTAGCGAAAGAAAGTATCACTTTCATGATTATTTTCCAGTTCAAGTTAGCCTGGCAAGGGGCAGGTTAGTTGTATTTTTTTTTTTAAACCATGACTGACATTTTTAAGGATATCTTACTTTTTTGGGAAGTTATTTTCAAAATGAGAGACATCCATAAATCCATAAGCAACAAAACACCCAATCTAAAATCAAATTGGATAAGAAGGCAATTGAGTAGGAAGGCTCTATCTCGAAAAACTAAGGAAACTCTATTGAAAGCGGATGTTCGCAAAAGATTCGGTCTCGTTTGAGTTGACGGGCTTTGCAGGAGAAGATTCAACGACCAACTATACGAGCTGTACGACGACATCGATGTTCCGGCTCGCAGAGTCCTTAGAGAAAATTTAAATCACATTTTACCACACTGTGATTGAAAATTTCGTTAAGGGAACGCAAATATGCCAGCAAAGCCGGCCTACTTTATAATTACATCGAAAATTGGTTGTTTTATTTATTTAAAATTTGAATTTTCCGCTCTGTTTGGGACACCCTTTAAAAGCATGCATTTCATGAGAACATAGAAAATAGTTTCAAAAAAAAAACAGAAACGCAGCTAACGAACTTGCCCGCTGTCTATTGTCTATAATCGATGCGACCCTGAATGAAGCTATTTTCCCCCCATAATAAAAATGGTCGTTGATTTCAGATCTATTCGTCAATCAGAACAGAATTGGAAAGCAACTCGTCAAATCTTCTTCGGAGCATTTTAGTTGTTTTTTCTTTATGTACTCGTATCTCCGACCTTTTCTCAACAATCCAACGATTACACGCAGAATAAAGTGAAAAATTGCCATTTGCCTCGCAAGTGCACTTAATTCGATCGCCAAAATTAACCCAAGAGCTGGCTTCACCCAAACGCAAACGACGGAGCAAAGCAACGAAGGAACGACTTTCATCTCGTTCAAGTCAAGTGCAGTTAGTGTCATCATCGTCAGTGCTCACACTTTTTGGCTGTCGAATTCGAATACGAAGCTGTGATTAGTTTTCTTTTTTTTTTTTGGTATTTTTCGGTTGCATTTCGTTAAGACGGTGAGAGGAGCGGAAATAAGTAAACAGAAAGGATTGCCAGATCTCTTGATGGAATAATAAAAGTGTCATTGCGTAAATATTCATTTGGGAATAATTTAACAAAGCTGAAACGGGACAAAGTACAGACAGCAGCACAGTGGTAAGAAAGAAAGAAAATTCAATTCATCCGCACAAAGAAAACCCTAAAGTAGGTTTTTTTATTTTTTCATTTTTGGTTTTTTTTCTTCTTTTTTTTTTTCCTCCTCCCCTTCCTCTCCTCGTTTTATGTTTCTCTGTTTCTTGTCTCTTTTGTTTGTTAGTTTTGTGTGTGTTTTCTTTGTTTACTTGTCACATTTTGCATGTGCTATGTTGACTCGTAATAAATGGACAAACATGAGGCTGATAAAGAAAAAAAGTTCAGAAAAATGCAAAATAAAAGTAATGTCAGGTCTTCGATGTGAGGTTTGCATTTGGCGCGATTACTTTACTAACCAAACCAACATAGGTGAAATAATAAAACAAAGCACATATGTAGTTCACGAATAGACAGAAATGTGTTCCCTTAACTGGGTGAGGGTCACACGGAAGAGAACAAAGCAGTCGCACCTACCCACTCCTACTCGGACAACAATAGAAAATGAGCGAACGTGTTTCTGCTGTGTTTCAGTGTCATCAGGCAACGATTATTATTAATATGTAACGATACGAATTTGAATATCTATTCGTATGACGGTAATATGTCTATGCAAAAGCCAAATCATGGGCAACTAATTATAAACACTTGATTAAGACGACATTTGCCCATACATACATGCAAAAGTAGCAAACAGAACACTGTTGCCTCGGAACTCTTCGAACTCGTCGTCGTTGCTCATTGAATCATCTTGAGTATTTTAGTCCCATCCAGATTTGGTCGTTCCATTTGTGTCTATTTATTTATTTTTTTTCTTTCATTTTTGTTGTTATTTCTGTTTGTTTCCATAGATAAAATCAATTAATACGCTTAAAATAATAATTATAAAGCAATTAGTTATCGCCATTCGATGGTTGGGCGGTTTTCCTTTTCCGCTCGGGGGCGAGAAATGTGGCATTCGTACATATGTACATACATCGTGCTTAGCTATGATGCTATCGAACATTCTTTAATGTAAACATAATCGAGCGCAGCTGGTGATAGTAAGTGTGCAGTGCCAAATGATTCAACACCTCGCACAGTGAGAGGGAATTTTTCGTCGAAACGATTCCAGCCGCTTCTTTGACGGGTCCAAAAAGATAGTAGTCATAAGGTGCTAAGTCTGGATTAAAGGGGGGATGTTCCAGCGACTCCAATTCTAATGCATCCAGTTTTTGGATCATAGATCTGTATGAGGCCTAGCACTGTCATGCAGAAGAATGACACTTTGATTGATCGATTGTTTCTTCCTTTTCCTTCGAAATGACAATTTCGCGGCATCCAGTATTTCAAAATAATATTGCGGAGTAATTGTGCGTTGATCGTGGAGAAAATCAACCTAAAAAGCACTTTGTTCATAAAAAAAAAAACTGTTGCCATTACTTCCAGATGCCCTATCGCCGCTCTTTCTCCACTCCATACTCGCCTGTATTGATTGGGTGACGATGCAATTCAAAAAGACGTTGTCGCTTATGATCCTCCGACAACAATCGTGGAACCCATCTAGCGGACACTTTGCGACCTCCCAAGTCAACTGTCACGATCCGTTGGATTTTAACTGATGTTTATTCCTCAACGATTTCGAAGAGAGTTGTGTGCCGATTTCTCTCTATAAGATTTTGGACGCAATGTTTTTTTTTTTTTTTTTTAACTGGCACACACTAAGGGAACGGAATGCTACTGGCAAATTCAATGGAGCACTGATGGTGAAAATAGTGATGGAACACTCGTCCTTTGGCGGTGGTCGTGGCTTTTGTTCTCGATCTTTTCACACACACGGGTTCTTGACATGGTGTTGTCCTTGAACTGTACTTGTAATCGCCGCAAAATTTCGGTTGGGTTCACCCTCTCCTTGGCAACAATTTGATGGTTAACCGCTTCTCCATGGAGACCTGCACTTCTTATTTGCTCATGGGTTCTTTTAAAACTTTCTTTTAATAAGGGACCCGGGAGAGTTGGGATCGGTTGTCCCTTCCCTCTAGTGGTACAGACTACCTGTTCATCAACCTTTTCAAAGTCTAAGACCTCTCCGGAATTTTTAAGAAAATCAGTGCCATATTTGATGTACCCTCGAACAAGTACTTGTATCTCCCTTTGGTAGAATACGGTATTTTTGCTAGTAATAAACTCTTCAAATTCAGTTCGGGTAGCTTTCTCAGAACTGAGCACTTTTCCAACCGGAAAATGATTCAAAAGTTTAAGGAGGTGTTAATCAGTAGTTTTTGCATAGTACTCGTTGCAATATGTAGTCTGACGTTATCATGCAAAAGGATAAAACCTTTTCTGCTTATCATACTATTGCTGGCTTTTTCTGCAGCAGCTTACTGAACAGTATACCTCCGCAGTAATACGTTTCCCTGTTCTTTTTATGGTCGTGCAGATCGACGTAGTTCGTATAGTATCCACTTATCATCGTATTTTACAATTCTGTTCAAAAAAAGGCTCTGTTTGCGAACCAATAGAGAACAATGCACGTCATATTGACGAAGGACGTATATTTCGGTTTTTCTTTCACTTTGCCAATACCTTGGAAGTAATGTGAGACTGTCTTATAGTGAACACCAAGTTTATCTGCAATGCCTCGAATCGATTGCCGAGGGTTTGATTCCATTAGAGCCTTTAATTCGCCATCGTCAATTGCAGCTTCTGAATGGCCCTGCAGTTCATTTTGAAGGCTTATACCTTCTGAACGGAATTTGGCAAACGAACGACTGTGTTTCTGCAATATTATTTTACAATTTTAATTCACACAAAAATAACACACGAGATTGTTCGCGATCTATTTACACATTTTTTCGAATAAAGAATCACTGATCATTGTCCGATAACGTTGGACACTCACTGTTAGACTAGATCTGGGCTCATTTTTGAGGAAAAAAATAAGGACCGATGATGCCGCCATCGTAAAACACACCAAGCAGTGCTTTCTCATGAAATGGCAATTTTGCTTGTTCACAAACCCATTTAGCCAAAAATTAGCTTCGTTAGTGAACACGATTTTTCAGTACAAATAAGGATGGACATTGAACTGCTCAATAGACTGATCGGTTAATTAACGTCGCAAGCCATGGCCCCTGGCTTTGTTTTCTTCACCGGCAGGATCTTACACGGGTATGTGGTGAGATCTCTTCCGAAAATGTTTCACATAGTGCACCGGAAAAGAACAAACTGGCAATTCTGGATCTTCATCCAGAGTGGCTACAGTTTCTGCTGTACGCACATTACGTTGACGCGGTTTTGGCTTTGCGTTATGTACGTGGAAAGTAGATACGAGTATGTGTTACGAGATTTACCTACAATACGGCGAATAGCAAGCAACTGGGCTTATGAATTAAAGACTGTTTTGATGTAAGTCTATTTATGATAAATTGTCAAACAATCTTTATCTTGTTTTAACCGTTGTAATATGTAACGAGTACAATGCCACATATTTTCCCCTCGTATCTACATTGTCCCTTGTGGGAATGGCTTCATTTGTGGACCTTACAATCATTCTACAGTCCTCTCTATTGTGGATCACCTCAGTAGTGAGGACATGATATTTATGATGTTTTTGCGTTCGGCTGATCCAAATAGATAATTTATATTGCCTCTTCTTCGAACCTCGGCTGAAATTGAACCTATATTTCCATTCTGGCTAAGGACAGAACCTTGAGGAACTCCAGCTGTTATCTGAAGGAGTGATGATAATCGGTTGCCCACTGCAACACATTGCTGACGGCCGGTTAAATAGGAATGCAATAATTTTGCTGCAAATGGGGAGAGTCTAAAGTTATTCAACATTTTATTACACAGTACAAGGTGGTTTACGGTGTCAAAAGCTTTTGAAAAATCAAGCAGTGTTAGGAAAGCACAGCAGCCTTTGTCCATAGCTTTACGGATATCATCAACAACAAGCAGTAATGCAGTTTTGCAACTTCTTTTTGCACGAAAACCGGACTGGGTGAAGCTTAAAATCTTATTTGTGAAAAGATGTGTTTGCAGTTGCTTAAGTAAGGCTTTTTCGAACACTTTCGACAAGAACGTAAGGTGGATATAGGTCGGTATTCAGTCTTTACCCGATTTGCTATGGGAATCTGAAATATCTTGGATTTATTCCATAAAAGAGGGTATTCCCAAGTGGTAAGAATGTTATTGAAAATGTAGGTAAAGTGTCTCAAAATACACGGAAGAAGGAGTTTCAAAAACTTTGGATTGATGTCATCCAATCCTGTGGCATTTGACTTTACAGATAGAACTGCTTCAACTACATCTTCATCGTTTAAAGCATTAAATTGAAGGTATTCCTCACTGTCAATAATTGAAGAATTCGTAGACACTGCAGCGGCCACAAATTGTGTGCTTTTTCCAATTTTTGTTTCCCGTTCCCAAGTTTACGTAGCTTTTTCCAAATATCCTTTCCTGGTTGATTGTTAGGGCAGAGAAAAGTTTCGTAGTGAGTTCGTTTCGCGCTTTGTATGCGTAAAACAACCAAGTTTCGAAGTGATCGGTACGTTTCATAAAGCTGCTGTAACTTATAGCGTTTCCATCGAATATATGCGCGATTGCGTTTTTGAATTGAATCAATTGATTGCAAAGCCAAGGTGGAGAATTGCTTTTTACAATCTTTCTGATCAACGGAACATTTTGGTCAAAAAGTGTCTTTATCTTATGCTTCAGGAAAGCCACTTGTTGTTCAACGGAAGACATAAGGTGAACTTGCCCCCATTAAACGATAGCAATGTCGGTTTGTAAGCTTTCATAGTTAATGTTTTGATAGTCTCTAAAAATAATTACGTCTTGCTTTAAAGCAATTGGTATGTCATATGTCAAGTATATATGCTTTGAAAAACCTGAGGCTGTTAACCGACTGTAGAATACAGGTTTATCAGTATTCCCTACAAAGAGAACATCTAGAAGAGTCGCTGTTGTCTTAGTAAAGTGTGTTGCTGTCATAGAGTTGATTGGTCTGAGGTTAAGACTCCTGAAACTATCAACTAACTTAGCTGAGGTGGCAGCATTGAGCAAGTAACAGTTAAGATCGCCACATATTATAATATTGGATGCAGAGCACCAAATATTCTCTGTGATTCTTATTATCGGTGCAACGTCTAAGTTTTTATTTGGCCTATAGACAACTCCGATGAGTACACGTTCGCAGCCACGTCTCCTCTTTCGCGGCCAATTCTATCAGCACGGAAAAGTCTATACCCCTCAACCTTGTTGCTGGACATTTCGGGTGAAAACCACGTTTCAGAAACACAAATAACTTGGAATCTACAAACAAGAGGCGAAACTTATCCAATTTTGGCGCGAGGCTTTTAGCATTTCAATGACACATATGTAAACCCATTTTCTGCGAACGCAAAATTCGAATCATTGGATAAAAGCTACTACCCGTGTCACCGTCAGAAAACCCGTTGCTATGAAAAACATCTCGTACCATGGATAAGGAAATAATAATAAAATAATAGAATAGACAGAGAGTCACAAGCGCAGACACTTAGAGAGGAAATAAAAAGGGAAAACAGAACAAACTTGATTAAAGATAATATTGTATGGGATAATAATTTAAGAGAACAATTATAGCAAAAAGAATAGGAATAACAGTAACTATTTGTGGCAACTCTCACAAATAATTGTAGTAGAAGCATGAGAGGCTGTCGGTGCATAGGTAGGAAACAAGGAATAGGGAAAGAGCAGTACAAATTAAGTCGTGTAAGCGTGCAGACGTAGCTAAGAACCAGTAAAAAAAAGAAAAACTAAATTGAAACGTGTTTATTTTCCAAGTGCAAATAAAAAAAACAAACATTTAATCGCATAGAGCGACCATTCTCCACATATTGTAAAATAAGATCATGATCTACTGTTTATGTGTTGGCTAATTTGATGTCCCTCGGCAGCAGCATTCAAACTGTCAAAGTCTTCAACTACCACGCTCTGTTCATCGTTGCTGAATTTTACATTCACAGAACCAGATTTCGTAAAGACAGTTGATATTTTCCCTTCTGATTTGTGTAAGCCATTGTCTTTATCAAATTATGAAGAGATGCCTGAGGGGCTGTATCGCTGTCACTTATAATAGCGTTATCTTCGACAAAAAGAATAGCAGTCGTTCCGGACTTGTTAATGTTTAAAGGACTTTGTACACTGCAATTTTCCTATGGTAGTTTGGAAATCATCGATGCCAGCACGTGTTTGTTTGTCGCTCCCCTAAATATGTCTACTGGTGAAAGATTGAGGCATTCCCTTAATTTTGATAATCTCTGTCTTCCGACACTTGTTCTCTCTTCGATCCTTCTTTGTAGCATTAGCAGGGGGAGTTGATATTTGTTGTTTTTCATTGTGTGTCCGAGATATTGGAGCTTTCTTTTTTTAATTAAAAGGAGTAATTCCCTTCTTCTTCTAAAACGACTTAATACTTCTTGTTTCGTAATCCTGTCAACCCAGGAGATGCGTAGAATTCTTCTGTATGTCCACATTTCAAAAGCAACCATTTTCCATGTGTCTACTCCATAAAGTAGAACCGACCAAACATAACACTTCACAAATCTCAATTTTTGATTTAGGTTAATCTCTCTATTTATAAGAGCTTTCTTTATCTTACAGAACGCTGCTCTCGCTTGTTCGATCCTACATTGAATCTCTTTGGTGGGGTTTGCTTTACTGTTTTTTTTATGGTATCTACGTTGTTTATTTTCAGCACGAAATGTTTTTTTTTCTTGGCTTTAATTAAACACTATGAATTAAACCATTAATGTTTGACCCGTATTTATTTCTTTCCGTACTGAGTTTGTTCATAGTAATGCTAAGTTCATTTATGTTTTTTGTCATTTATTGTGTCGTCTGCGTATCGTATGCTGTTGACTGGAAATCCGTTGACTTCGATTCCTCCATCTGGATTTATTGCTAAGTTTTAAAAGATTTCTTCTGAATACATATTAAAAATAAGCGGAGATAGGATACAGCACTGTCTGATTCCACTGCGAATATCTATCTCTTCAGACTCTTCAGACTCTTCGCCTTTCTATATTTTTATTTCTTAGTGTTTCCACCATTCTAATATGTTGCACTTTACCGAAAGCTTTTTCGTAGTCGACAAAACACACAAAACCACTGGGTTCACCCCATTTGTGCCTTCTTCGAGCTTATTGTACCTCTTGTGAATGATTTTTAGGACGATTTTCAGTGTATGACTCATTGACCTCTAATCTGAGCAGTTTGTCGGTTAATTCTTTTTTGGAAGTGTGACAAATGTTGACTTCAGCTATTCATCCGGAATTTTGAAATGCCTATAGATAAGAGGGTAGTCCTAGAAGTACCCGACTTAACAAAGAAAACCCAAAAAAAAAATGGGAAAAAATATGTTTATTTCTCTACGGAGTCTCCTTTTAGTTCAATACACTTTTACCACCAAATTCAATAGCTTCGATACCCTGTTTATAGTGAGAATCGTCGAGCTACTTAAAATAGCCATCAACCGGTAGACTCCAGCTCTTTATTGTTGGCAAATCTTTTACCGCCGAGCCATTTTTTCAAATTCGGAAATAGAAAATAATCCGAGGGGGCTAAGTCTGGCGAATAGGGTGCATGACGAAGCAATTCGAACTGTAACTCATTGATTTTGCCCATCGCGATGATGGCTGAGTGAACTGGTGCATTTTCTTGATGAAACAAAACTTTTTTCTTCGCCAAATACGGCGGTTTTTTCCTGATTTCATCATTCAAACGCTGCAATAGGTTCGTATAATACACGCAATTGATTGTTTTTCCTTTCTGAAGATAATCGATGGAAATTATACCACGCGCATCCCAAAAGACTGTTTTGACTGTTCTTTCATCTCGGGTATGAAGTGGTGGACCCATGTTTCATCCATGGTTATGAATCGACGCAAAAACTCGGCTTTATTGCTGTGAAACTCCGCCAAACACTCGATTGAAACATCGTCACGACGCACGGTGCGAAATTTTCGCAATCTAGCGGAACTTTAATCGAAAAATAAAGTTGCTCTTTCATGTACAAAACCCGTTATTTTCAGCTCTTAATATACTAGTCGATTTGTTTTAGCTTGGTATTTGCATTACATTTTGTGCAGAAAACTCTCAAACCCAAGTTTTCTACAAAAAAAAATTTTTAATAGAATTTTTCGATAAATTAGGGCAACAAAGTGAAAAATTGCTATTTGAAATTCTAAGTTGTCGGCATAAAAGTTATTTGGGATTTCATAAGTATAATATTAGCGCTTAACACGAAGGTAAGTGGATTTTTTTTTCTTCGTGTTTATATACCTTTTGGCTCAATTTCTATTTAGGCTAAAAAAAAAATATGAAAAAGAGAAGCTTTGTACTTTGGGCAGAGTTTTTTAAGTTGTAGACACGTGTAGGCACAGCAATTCCTACATATTCTGTTTCACTGGATATAGCTTAAGCGGGGAAAAGGGTAATCTCCTGCCTGTTTTTGCAACTTCCATACATTTATTTTCAATTTCGACTAGATAAAGAGGCTGAGTATTTTCCAGCTTTAGCGACAAACTCCGAATCTAATTGGGAGGATAAAGGAGAAATGGCAAAAAAGTAACAGAATGTACCCAAGATTCCTACAACAGCTTCAAGCTTGGCTAGAACAGCCTGTTTTGTTGCCATCTGATTGCATGTGGCAAATACAAATAAATGCAAGTTCTGAATCGACGCGGAAGACCACCAAAATCATTTGAGGAGTGTAATATCAAAGTTAAAAAAACGAAAGTAAAGTGCATTGTTGAGACTAAATCTCCCGAAGAAATCGCGTTAGCGAATGAAATGAGTTTCAGGTCTTCGGGGAAAAAAGATGCAGCAAATATACTAAGAGAATTGTCTTTTTCATCGCCAACTTGAGCATCAAATTTAAAGCAGGCGAGAGTCCCAAGACCAGACCCAAAATTGTCCCCTGAAGAAGCCTTGGGTCTTTTTGACAGACGCAAAATTGAGTGGCGAACAATACCAAACGATCAGACAAAAAGCAATAGATGCTGGAAGCAATTTATATCCCCCTTACTACCTTGGTAAGAAAAGTAAGGAGCAATGCTATCCGCCAGAGCAAAGCATCAACATCACAGGCACATCTGCTGAGGTAAATTTACAAGCCCTTGTCGATTTGACTGCAAAAAGGATATGTGAAGCGCAATTAGAAGTTATTAAACAGGGAAAGTTTGAACAATTACGCTTGATCTATAAATGGGGATGTGATGGAAGTTCTGCACAAAGTCGTTATAAGCAAATCTTAACGGAAGGATATAGTGGTGAAAATTTGTTTTCAGTAAATTTAGTTCCTCTAAGGCTTGTGTGTGAGAAGTCAAATGGTGTCATTTGGCAAAATCCTCGACCAAATTCTACTAGATTCTGCAGACCCATTCGTTTTTCCGTGACAAAAGAAACAAAAGGAGTCATAAAGACCAGAAAATAGTTCAATGCAAAAGAATATTAAACACCTGGTTTTTAGTAGTATCCATTTCGACAACTTCAATGTCAAAATTAATCATTTTTTAATTATGACTGTGGTAGACGCAATACGATTTAACTCATATGTTAGATGCTACATATGTGGAGCCAGCCCTAATTGAATGAATCAAAACTCATTTGTTTCACGCGATATTGATGAAGAAATGTATTCGCTCGAAATATCCCCCATGCACTTTTGGATACGGGCATATGAATTTATGTTGCATATCTATTACAAATTAGAAATAAAAAAATGGCAAGCCAGGACACCCGAAGACAAGACTTCAATCGCATCAGGAAAATCGTAAATCCAAAAACAGTTTCGAGAGGAAATGGGCCTTCTTGTTGATATGCCCAGACAAACAGCGGGCAATACAAATGACGGCAATTCGGCTAGAAGGTTTTTTTGGAACTCAGACCTAACTGCTTCGATCACTGGTATTGACATCAGGTTGATAAGGCGTTTCCTCGTCATCCTTGAAGCTTTATCATGCGATCTTGAAATTGATGCTGTATACTCAAGAATTGCTATAATTCGCCGGCAAGCATTCACAAAATATTGGTTCATGGTTAAGCTCGCTGAAAAAGCTCAAGAGGCAAATAATAAAGAATATCTACAAGCGAAATCGAGAATTCTTCAGTCGAAAAACAAGCAGAAAGCATACAAATAGGAACATTCTTAACAGGTTCTTTGTGTCACCGGATCCACTGCTTTCCATTAAATCAGGTATATCCAAAATTAAAAGCCACACACTTCCACCAGAAACCATTTCTTTTCTCACACGACCAGTGTTAATTTTTCAACTTCTGAAGGTGAGAAAAACTTGGACTTTGAAGAAATGTTAATACATATTAAAAGAAAACTATTATTTAATGAGAAAAAGTTTATTTAATGAAAAATTATGTAAAACGTGTGCGTATCGTAATGAAAAATATTAAAAACAAAATTAATGAATAAATTGAGTGTTCAAACTAGTCGGTTATTTTTCAGTAATTATGTTAGAACCCTTACGTTACTATTGTTTAGCTTTATTTGTTACAGGGGTATAGTAACATCGAAAACTTACACTACTGTGCTACATATTAATCGTTTTGCACATAAATCGGTCTAAGAGAGATGAATTCAGTAAAATTTGGAATTAATTTAAATTTCTTTCACCCTGTGCGACGCTATTTTTGTTCCATTGTGAGTAATCGCGCCACCCATCTTGCGCACAGCTTTCTCATGTCCAATTTTTCAGTCACCATGCGATGTACAGCGCTTTTTGAAATGCCTACCACATCTGATAGCGACGGTCACTTACAATCGACGGTCACCCAATACCATTTTGTGGATTTTTTCAACATTTCTGGTGAACTCACCTCATTTAGTCGATCACTGCGATGTTCGTCTTAGCAACACGTACGGCCTCACTTAAACTCTGCCATCCAATATTTTATTGTTGTAAACGAAGGATGTTGGTTGAATTGAGGCCTTTCAAATGAAAGTATTGTATTACCAACTCCTGCCATAAATTCTGTTACAAATATAAAACGCTATAAGGAAAAAACCAGTCAACATATTGTATTCAAAATTGTTTCATTTATTAGACCACAATATTGATTATTAAAAAAACATTGGATTCACTCGAAATGACTGCCTTTTGCTTTAACACAAGCTTCCAAACGGTGTGGCCATTGGGCTATAGCGGCACGTACGGTTTCCATAGAGATCGTGGACTCTGCTCTGGTTAATGGTGTTTTAAGCTTCCCAAATTTCTGTGGGAGTTTTGTAGGCCATGTTCTCCAATTCTGACCACAAACCATAATCCCGTGGATTCAGATCTGGACTCCCCAACGGCCAATCTTTTGCTGGTATAAAGCCAGGAATATTGACACTGAGCCACTCCTGTGTGGTTTTGGCTTTGTGCGCTGAGCAGAGTCCTGTTGGAAGATCCATCTGTATCCATTGAAAAGGGTATTGGTCAAACGCTTCACAACGCCCTCTAGTACATCTTCTTGGCAAACCTTTGCATCAGTTTTTACGCCTTTTTCACAGAAATGGAGGGATGTAAACCATTGCGGAAGCGGTATGATGTCCAAGTTGAACCCTTGGAACAAGTTTTTTCGCTTCCTTAGATGAAGTGGCATAAATTTTGTCATTTTATTCGTTGAAAACTTCTTCCACGGTAAAAATTTTCTCATCCGTAAACAGAATGTTTTCATGGCCATTGTCCATTTCCAGCCTAATTTTTTTTAGTTCACAATCACAATTGTAGTGATTCATTTTTAAACAACAACCGCCATCTATAAGTCAGGTGGGGTAATTCTGGGACTAACCTCGCAGCATTGAAAAGACTCACTGATATCTGAAGTTGAAGCTCAGTTGAACTTCGTCAGGTCCCGTCGCTTTTCTCTTTTTTGTTTCTTTCAGCGCTTTTTCAACTTCTTCTTTCATTATCACGGTGCTTTCGAGTCCATTGTAGGGTTCCAGTTGAATCTTCTCATCCCAGAAAATTTCTTCGATGTATGTCTCCCACTATTTCAGTTTTTCGCCTTCATTTTTTTCAGAATATTACACTCTACACCGGAGATTTGTTTCACTTTTTTATGCAGGTTGAAATTATCGTGACTCCTGTCGTATCGCTCCAGTTCTTCACATTGTTGTTGCAGATAACGGTTCTTGGCCTCTATGATCTTGTTTTTGATCACTCTGTTTATTTCTTGTATCTGCTTTGGTTTCTCTTGCTTTCTTTTCTTTGTACCATTGGGTACAGAATTTCGTTCGTCACCCATTCTTTTTTCCCGTCGTAGGTTCCCGTCGTATAGTTATTTTTTGCTAGTCTCAATTATAATTTCTTTTATCTCTTGCCATTGTTTCGTATTTCTTCGTTCTTGAGAAGTTCTATTTTTAATTTTTTCTCTTTGAAACTTTCTTCATTTTTGTGTTAATTTTCACTACAATTGGATTGTGGTCTGAGCCTGTGTCAGCTCCTGGATAGCTTTTTGCTGATTTCACGTTTCTAAATCGGTTCCATTCAATTTGATTTCTGACAATCGACCCAGAGTTGTGTCTTGGTGACGTCCAGGTGTTGCTGGAACCAGGTATTCATTATTGTAAGTTCATGTAGTTGACAGAATTCTATTACTCTTTGGCCTATCTCGTTCCTAGTATATCTCCAATCCTTCCTTTCGCTACCTTAGCATTCTAGTCGTCCAGCATAAATACATTAATTTCATTCCTCGAAGACCGAATCATCGTATTCATTTGTTGGTGCATACACTTGAATGATGTTCACTACTGTTTTTGCAGCTTTTAATTGCATAAGCATTATTTTTTGACACATTTAAGACACCCATTATTGACTTTTGCATCTTTTCTGGGATGAGCAAGCCTACGCCATATCTATTCGGGTTCGTGCTTGCGCATGAAAAGTAACATTTGTAGCCATCATTTTCACTGTACATCTGCAACTCCCATGATGTCTATTTTTTTATCTATTTCCTTCTTTTATAACATTATCTAGTTTGTCTGCCTGAAATAGCGTTCGAACATTCCATGCTCTAATTTTAAAATACCCACCGGTATTCTTAGTACCCTCTGTCCATTTAAGGTCTACCGGGGTACATTTAAGTTGCGTGATGATTTTACTAGGGAATAGTTTTATTTTGTTCCCTGAGAGAGGTAGTTTTCCGTTGCCTTCCTCCAATTCTTATAAATATTTACTGTATCAAATTAATTCAACTACAACTTGTGGTTTACTTTGTTGTGTTCTTTTTATTGTCTTTGTAAATTGCAATAGTAATTATTCAGATGAAGGCATTTACACGCCATGTTATAATAGCGTCATAAGTCTTGTGATCATTTTTTGGGGTTCCCACTTTTGATTGTAAAACCCATCACATCCTGATAGCATTTTCTGAGTCCGTTCTTTGTTGCTGTCTCTCTGGTCTTGTCTGTTATTAGTTCATTGTAATTCAATTCAGTTCTTATTACTATCTTTATCTTTATCTAAATTTATGGTTTATATGGTGTATACCAAATTTGACTTCAAATTACCGGTTATTTCTACTTACATACGCTTCGAGTACATTTTGAAACGTTATCGCCGTCCATATAAGATCACTGGGAACTCTATCGAACGCTTTTTTCAAAGCGATGAAGACGATATGCACATCTTTCGAAGCAATGTTACTCCATCTCGTGTGCGGCTGGCGAGGGAATGGTACTGCTACTTCTTATCTACTTCGTTAGATAACGCATTAAAGTGCTCGTTCCATGTATTGGATATTTCGTTCTCAGTTATCGGGTATCCCTGTTCGTTTTCAATGTTTTTACAAAAAATCAATTAGGTTGGCTTTGCCGTCTGCCAGATTAGCAGTAATTATATGTATGTATGTATATATCGAATAAAATAGTTGATTTCATAATAAGTTTTCATTGATTATTCCAAGAGGATACTTTGGAGCGACTTTACAATATTGAAATAGTTTTGCCACCCTAATTTCGTTAAGAAGTAAAGGGCGTGTTTTTTTTTTAATAGATAATTTTATGCCATTAGTGTTTAAATATGATATCGGGCATATGCGCGTCACGGCTAGCTGAAATAAAGCGCAATCGTTAAGTCCAATTTTCGGCAACTTTATCGAGCAGCTGTATATCAGCAATAACACGGCGAATGTTGACTTCCAAATCGTCCAACGTCTCTGGTTTATCGGCATAGACTAGTAACTTCACATACCCCCAAAGAAAGTAATCTAAAGGTGTGAGATCACAGGATCGTGGAGGCCAGTTAACAGGTCAGCAAATGTTTTTCGCAATAAATTGATGGTGTCGCCCCGTGTGGCATTTTGCGCCATCTTATTGAAACCAAAGCTCTGTCACGTCAATGCAATTCAACTGAGGAACGATGAAGTCAGAAATCATGTTCTTATAGCGCTCTTCGTTGACGGTAACATTCTGGCCGGCATCGTTCTTAAAGAAATACGGGCCGATGATTCCACCAGCCCATAAAGCACACCAAACAGTGAGTTTTAATGGTTGTAAGGGCATCTCGACAAAGGCTTCTAGATTTTCCCCACTCCAAATTCGGTAATTTTACTTGTTTATACTACCTTGATCGAAAAGTTCCCGGAATTTATTCAGAAAATTGGAAATACAAGTTTATTTATCTAAATCTATATTGTCCCCTTTAAAGTAATCCCCATCGATTGCAACACACTTATGACAGCGCTTGATCCAGTCCTCGAAATATTTTTTATATTCGGTTTTCGATATGTCCATCAATGCTTCCTGCGTTTTTTCCATTACTTCGTCTCGGCTGCTGAAACGCGTTCCCCGTAGTGGTTTTTTAAACTCGATTGAACAGAAAGAAGCCACAGGGAGCCAAATCAAGTGAATTCGGTGGCTGTTGGATGGTATTTGTTGCATTTTTCGTCAAAAAATTACGCGAATAATGATGGCACTGTGCGACGGTGCGTTATCATGGTGCAAAATCCACGAGTTTTCTGCCCACAATTCTGGTCTCTTTCGGCGAATTGCTTCACGCAAACGTCTCATAACGCCCAAATAATATTCGTACTCTTTGTTTACTGTCTGCCCTTCTGGCAAAAATTCATGATGCCCTACACCGTTGTAATCCATGAAAAGCGTGAGCATTGCCATTTTTTGGTCTCGGCTCATTTGGAGAACGCCATTCATTTGCCTGATGTCTGGATTGCGTGTCATTGTAATGATCCTTTTGATGAATGTCATGATGAATCGGATTCAGCCTCGCAAATCATCTCTTTTTCTACGTCAACGCGGTCTCTTTTTTGCATGAAATTGAGGTCTTTTGGCACCAATTTTGCTGCTACACGACGGAAACCCAAATCATTAACCAAAATGTCTTGGACGGATCCATAGGCAATGTTCAAGTCCTCCGCTATTTCTCTGATGGCTAATTTGCGGTTATTGACCAACATTTCTTTTACTTCATCAATGTTTTCATCGGTTTTCGATGTCGATGGTCTGCCACTGCGTTCATCATCTTCGATTGACTCACGACCACTTTTGAACCGCTCGTGCCATTGGTAAACGACCGTTTTCTTTAGAGAATCGTTGCCGAAACACTTTTCCAACATTTCCAACGTTCACGCACCATATTCAAATTTAATACAAGTTCGTTGTTGCAAATTTAAATCCATTTCTAAATTTGTAAAAAATCGCCAACACACACAGATTTAGATATACTCTTGACTACGTAACTTTTGCAAATGTCAAGCTATGACGCTAAGATTTAGAGGGAATGTCAACAACAGATTTACCAACTTAACAAAAAAAAACAGAATTCAAATCGGAACAACGGGAGCGCCACACGGTGGGTGTGGTCGGGAACTTTTTGATCAAGGTGGATATCGATTTAAGCAAAAATGGGCCTCATCGGAGAACAAAATTTTGCGTTGAAAATGAAAATGGATCAAGCTGAATCATGTTTTCGGCGCATTCACGACGCGTATAATGGTCACGCGGTTTCTACTCTTGCACAAGCTGGATCTTATAAGCTTTTAAGCTAAGAACTTTCCGTAAAATCTTCCACAAAGTGGATGGGCATAGCTCCAATTGCTATGCACGATGGCGAATCGACTCATTCGGCTTCTCGTCAACACTGCGCTCCACAATGGCAATAACTTCTTCTGTTCGCACTGTTTGTCGTCTTTGGGGATGCGTATTACCCATTAGAGTGTACATGGTGCGAAAATGATCCGTCGTGTTCCGAATAACTTGCCCAGATGGACGACGGTTTCCAACACCTGCTATCATCAAGGTTTAGCAATATTCCACAGCTACCAGCAAGTTCCAGCCATTCGCCGTAAACCCCGTTTTGGACCGCATGGATTGCTGCTGCTTCTGGCACCTTCAAAACATTTAAAACGTAGTCCGCTTGCTGTTTAAGGGTTTTTGTGAAAAGCGGGGTGTTGAGTGACAGATTTTTTTTTTGTTTAAAGAACTTAATACTCAAGTGGGTATGGATACACTTATCACTTAAGTTTTTTGGAAAATGTGATAAGAGAGAGAAAGAAAGATGTTTGGGCTCTTTAAGTAGGTTATTGTCTTTTATCCATTCTACTAGTCAAGTATTCAGAGAAGGAAGTCAGCAATGGATACGATTTTCAATTGTCCTTCCCGACAGCCGGTCCCACACAGGAGATTTATGTGGAGACAGTGTCAACAAGGACATTGAACCCGCATCCATCTAAAATTGCTCAGTCAGAGAAACAGTTGGTGCGGTATTTTGGCACCGTGTGCTTTTACAATCCCTACAAGACCCTGTCGCAGAAGACCACAGTACATTTGAGTTCGCAAACCATCGAGTCTTATACTCAACTCAAGCCGGTGGTGCAGTCTGAAAGTACTTTTACTTACGGACCGTATGAGAATATCAATGCCTTCACATCAGGAGAATTGGCAGTCCATTTGGAAAACCACACACCATTCCTGACTGTGACACGCCTTGAACGCACTTTAGAAGTCTATCACTAGGGAAACATTGCTGTAACCGAAAACATTGACATGGTCTATTCCGGGGCGGTGTTGAAAGGATCCTTCTCACGCTATGAATTCCAAAAGGACGCCCGCAGTGGACAGGCTGCTGTAAAGTCTTATAAAACATTTCCACCTCCAACATGAAGGTCATGCGTGATTCAGTTTAACTCGATCTCAGGCTAAGGTTTCCACTTTTCGGTGATTGGAGGGACATTCTATACTTTGGGTTACAACGTCCCATCGTTTGAGTATCTCTTCAACTCCGGAGAGAACTTCCTTTTGAAGATGCGAATCATTGACCACATCTTCGATGACATGGTTGTCGATGAAGCCGTTGTGAAGATAATTCTTTCAGAAGGCTCGTCCAACATTAAGCTAATCACTCCATACTCGGTGAATCGTCTGCCTGACAGCTTACACTACACCTACTTGGACACGTTTGGCCGTCCAGTTATCACATTCACTAAGAAGAACCTCGTGGAGAACCACATTCACGATTTGAACTTGAAGTACAACTTTTCTCGCATCACAATGCCCCACGAGCCTCTGGTAGCCGTTGCATTCTTCTTTGCGTTGGTCGTCGTGGTCATCATTTGCCTTCGCCTGGACTTCTCAATCACAAAGGAGAAGGAGCCCCATCTGTATAAGGAATAGACATATCGCAATTTTCGTTCTTTAGTTTGTAATTTGTACACAGTGAGCAGTCAGAAGCGACTCAATGCACTTTGAGACAATGCACCAATGGCGGAACAACTAGCATGCGATACATTCGTTTTTGAATACGTCATACTAATCCTGTTCTTGTAGGATGGAAGCGAGAATTATAAATTGGGAAAATGATCGTTTCCTTAAAACGGTTAGGAATTACTCCACTGTCAAAAATCTTATTCAACATGGACGTTATAATACATTTTGTTAGCCTTCGTTTGCAAGTTCAAGAAGGGGGGCCTTTTGTCGATATTACGCCATGCTTTTACGTTGCCGTAATAAGTTTTCTAGTTCGAAACGTTTGTCGGTTATTGTTCTGACGTTGCAGCTTGCAATATGTAATTTTTGTCTTGAAAGTATCACGTATCATGTTGTAGAGCTCTTTCTGAATCGCCCATCTTCCCCAAGGCAGATCAAATAAAATCTCGATTTAATTTATCAAACGGATATGATTTTTTATTCGTTGGCTTTGATGATGGCGATAATCTCTGTGTTCTAGCAGGACATCCATGCGTATTCGGCATTGCTGCGGATGGCTGATTTAAATTTGAGACTACTGGATTTACGTCCACATGATTTAACATCGAGGAGCTCTCTCTGACTGCTGAATTGATCCTCACCCGAATAGAGCCCTACACTTTTCACCAGATGTTGTTTGGAGCAACGGATATCTGCTAGTACGCGGGTGATGATATGGGATGCACCATACTATTACTTACTTGCTGCAGCTAATATATCTACGTGGGTAACTTGTCGAGGCTTATATAAGGCTAAATTGCCTTCCTTTTCGTTCGCTTTGGGCTTCAAGTGCAAAAACGTATGAAGACTATAATAAGGTGGTAGTTGCGTTTCATGTCGGCTCCGTATTCGTTTCCGACGTTCAAGAAATATCTTCTAAGCGACGGCTGATAACAATGTTGTTAATTTGATTGGCTGCTCTATTCTTGTCAGAAGAAAGTCAGTTAGCTTTGTAGCAGCTGAGTTAAATACTCGTAGTTACCTAAAAACTTGCAGTACCACAACCACTATTTCTGGATATTGGCGGATATAAGCCGAGAAGGCAGCCTTGCAATCAGGGAGGGGTTAAGGGAAGCTGAGGCATACCGTGTGAAACCATACATAATGGCTCGTTAGTGATGCAGAGGTTCATGTAGTTAGTGTCCAATCAACGGATGTCTTCCCATCAAAGCAAAAATTGCTTTTGCTTTTTGCAGCTCCAGTCATTACCTCGATGACTGATTAATTTCTTTATTTATTCCGTAGCTAGGTGGGTTAGCAGAGACGAAGGTGATATTCGTAATGTTGACTTGGTCCGTTGCATTTTTGCAGTTCTTCTAAATGAGCATAAAATAATCTTTCGAACCAAGTGGCCTCACATCTAATCAATGCCTGTATTGGAATGTGGTGTTGTTTGTATGCAGACAGTTTAAGATAATAATATCTTAACTCAGGAAAATCGGAATCTTATCCCAGGGATTTTAAGTCTACTCGTATTAGTTACTGATATTTAAATCGCCCGAAAATTTGATCATTTATATCTGTTTTTTTTTAGTATTGTACATATGTGTAAACCTATGGCCACTTTTGATCATTCTTTGGTTGCGTTTTAGAATAAAGTGCATAATTTTCTTATTCACTATTTTTTTCAATTAATAGAGACAATTGTTTATTCTATTTCAGAGAAGCAAACATGTCATCGCCTAGTGCTGGTAAACGCCGTATGGACAACGATGTCATTAAACTAATCGAAAGTAAACATGAGGTAACAATTCTCGGTGGTCTAAATGAGTTTCATGTGAAATTCTTTGGACCACAAGGTACACCGTATGAGGGTGGCGTTTGGAAAGTACGTGTATATTTACCGGATAATTATCCATTCAAATCACCTAGTATAGGCTTTGTTAATAAAATTTACCATCCAAATATCGACGAATCATCGGGCACTGTGTGCTTAGACGTCATTAATCAAGCTTGGACAGCGTTATATGATCTATCTAATATATTCGAGTCATTTTTACCGCAACTATTAACATATCCAAATCCAGTTGATCCACTTAATCGTGACGCAGCTGCGCTGTATTTGCATGAACCCGAAGAATATCGGCGGAAAGTTGCCGACTATGTTCAACGTTATGCCACGGAAGAAGCTTTACGGGCACATCAAGAGCGTGAGAGCTCCGACAGTGAGTCCAGTATGTCCGACTATAGTGAAGATGAAGCTAGGGATATGGAATTATAATATTGTTTTTGGTTTAATTTAAAATATAAATTTTACAAATTTATTATTGTAACTATACAACAAACACATACATATATATTAATTATAAATTATGAGTAATAGATGACTTTTTTTTAATTAAGTTTCAATTAAATGAGTTTTATTTAAGAATGATGCGAATACTTGTTTTTTTTTTTTTCTTAGTGTTTTATATTTCTCCCACCTAAACAAACAGCCGTTTATTTGTTTGATAAAATCATATCATCAGTTAATAGAAGTAAACGATTTTTTAAAATATGAAGGCCACGTGTTTTAGCCTTTTGGAATATATCCAGTTCAGCAGAGTCGACCGAAATTACTAGCTTTAACTAATTCCCTGTTTGTCTGGCTGTTTTTTCTAAAGAGCTGTAAGATTTGAGACCTTTATATGCTCCTCGGCAAAACCTACGAGCAATGTCCGTCCTAAATATGACGTTAAAATCGTCCTTGGCGAATTTAATGCCAAGCTGGTCAAGGCATCTTCGGCAATATCATACAATGGGAGGGTATACAGTACTATTCTGCTAAACCTGATTGACTGAAAATCGAAAATGTCTATTCCACCAAGAAATCGAAAGGAATCATTTCCCGTCCGTAAGTCAGTTTGCCTATCACACTAAACGAACGAAAGGGAATCGTCAATACATATCTGTCGTCGAAGCTTTCGTTATTTTATGATTTGTTGCCTTTGTGCTTTGCGGTCGAAGGTTTGTAAAATAAATGTAAGCCAAAATATTCAGTAAAGTTTGCCATTTCATCATGCATACTCTTGCCGAACATGCGGAAGGTACGAAAAAATACTCCTATTATCGAAATTCCGGCTCAGTTGTAAATACGCAATGTGAATTTCGTTGTGAGGTCGATCGTCATCATGGCTTCCGTATGCAGGTACTTCATCCCACCGTGGAAAAGTTCGAGCGTGAATATACTTTTTTGGATATTAAGCCACCAACCAGATACAGATTTGTGCGAAATGAAGAAAATATTGCCGCCGCAGTGGCCAGTATCGAAGCAGACCCGGAAATGTTGATTCGGCGCAGATCAACTGAATTGGACTTCGGCAGAGTCAACCCGGCTTATTTTGCGACAGGACGCAAGAACGAAACGACCAGAGAAACCCGGATTTTGGCCAAAATTCATATTCTCGGGCGAGTCCTATTTTTTGCTCAGCGGCTATGCCAAGCAAAATTGCCTTTATTGGAGTGAACACAAACCACAAGTGTTCGGCCAAGCATCAATGTATCCACAAGGATTGACCGGTGCAGTTTATGGCATGGAGGCATCATCGCACCTTATTTCTTTCGAAATGAGGAAGGAGACACCATTACCGTCAATGGTCTCAGGTATAGAACGATATCGATATATCCGAGCAGTGGTTCCAACAAGACGACGCTACATGCCTTACAACCGACGTAACGCCCGAAGTTGTGTAGGAGAAATTTGGCGACTTCTGGGGCTATGTCAAGTCCTTAGTCTACGCTAACCATAGATAATTCCAAAACTTTTACATTCCCTACACTTTCTCAAAATTTGATAGAATGAGAGCAATTTACAAGTAAAATTGCTAAAATGAGAGCGATTTGCACGAGTGTGTGTAATGTGGATGACGTTTTTTTGATTAAAATGGGCGTGGTTTGTATAAAATGAGAGGGAAATTGCCATTGATGACAATTCACACATATTCACAGACTGGGTGACATGGATAGCCCCGATCAGTAGAAAACCGGTTTTGATTTTCCAATATCTGTAAAGTTTGCCATCTCTAGGTTACATCTATGACGTTAACAAGCCACTTTGGACGAGCTCGAGGCAAACATTCGACACGCTATTGCTGTAATAACGCCGCACATACTGGACCGAGTCATCAAAATTGTACTAACCGCTTAAACCACTGCCAGCGAAGCCGAGGCAGCCATTTGAATGATGTGCTATTCCACGCATAATGGCATGAACATAGCTTCAAATTTAAAAATTTAAAATTAAAAAAAAAAAATTTATTCTGAATCCGGAATCAATTTTATATCTTACAAATTGTTTTTCATATCGTTCTTATCTGGTTACCCTTTACAATCGCATATCTTTCCTCGTGTGTTTTGAGCGCATTCACTGCGTAGACATATCTTAGTACGATCGTCCTTTGTTTAGCGTTCAGGAACGTTATGTCAGTGTAAAAGAAATAATTTCCAACCAAATCTTAGTTTCCCTCTTTGAAAAACACAAAACTATTCAGCACTAAAATTTTCAAACTTTTTCTGCAGCCACAATTAAAATGCCTAAGTAGTCTGAGCAAGTATGACGATATGTTGACATTTATGAACGCAAGGGTAATACAGTTTGACAACGTTAGCTCTGCAGAAGATCTGTATTATTGAACGCAACTAATGCAATTCTTTTTTAGTATGACGTTTTTGAAAACACCCTGTGTTTCACATTTAAAAATGATCCTACCCAAGTGCTCTCCTTGTCAAATAGTCTTTCATTCCCATGAACACAACGCTCATGGGAAGGACTTTTATGCCTACTTCAATGTGAAAATTTGTTTTCGAAATGATTTTGAATTAGTACCAGGAAGGCAGTGAACCCCGTATATCAGATTAGGAACATTGAGGGAAAGTGAATCGAACGTTCGTCTAACAGAATAGGGTTAATAGTCTCCATCATAGATGAACTGACATAGATGGAAACCTTTGCAGATTTTGGCCGTTCCAAAAACCGTCTTCTACAGATTGCCCCTATCCGTATGAGCCTGTCCATGAATACGTGTGAAGTGTCAACAATGTCAATTCCCCTCACATTTTGCACAAAAAACGTCATCCATATTACTCATCCATAGTGACCTTTCTGTATAAATTGCTGTCATTCTGCTGGTATGTAACTATTGACAGTACATGGTTATCACTTTTTGATCTCCATAAATAAAGGGACCAGGCAAACAAACTGTCAATTAAATTGATCACATTGCGATCAGCACAAGTATTTTGGATGTCCGAACAACTTATCTCTAAAATCTGGGTCGACGAAAGTATGCCAGATGAATGGAACCTCAGCATTGTTTGTCCGATCCTAAGAAGGGAGATCCCATGAACTGAGTCAACCACAGGGAAATAACTCTCCTCAACTTCTCATACACATGGTAAACCTGTTTCCCATATTATGTGATCTCCTAAGATTCTTCGCAAACACTCAGACCGGGTTCTAACAGTGTGATCTTAGGTCAGGAATCTTCACAATAAGTAGGTCAAATTTTCGTATTACGACGGATCTTGTCAGAAAACCCAGGAGTTTTAAATCGATTCACACCACCTCTTAATCAATTTCAAAGCCGCATATGACACCGTCTCAAGGTCGGCAATGACAAAACAAACACCTTCAGTGCCAGGAAAGGACTTAAACAAGGCCGTTGTCACGTGATTTCTTCATCATCGTTCTTGAAAGAATTGTGCGAAACTCGTAAGCCAAATCCAATGACTTACTCGTACATTGACATAATGGGAAGAACACATCGAGCTATCAATAGAACGTTTGTTGCGACTACATATTGAAGCTGAAGCAGCAAAGATGGGTTCAGGTGTCAAAGAAGGAAAAACAAAGTATATGCTGTCAAAAGTAGGGACGTACAACATCGATGTCTAGGACAAAACGTCACGATAGGCAGCCACAACTTTGAGGTAGTAAGGGAATTTATCTACCTCGGCTCTTCGGGTGTCAACCCCGACAATGATACCAATGAGGAAATTATGCGCAGAATCACTCTTGCTTACCGCTGTTTCTTTGGGCTTAAATAGCAATATAGAAGGCCCCTCTCGAGCAACCAAAGACACTGATCTTTCTTGTCCTGGTTTATGCCGCAGAAGTTGAGACATTGGCGAAAGCGAAGGAAAATGCTCTCGGGCGCTTCGAAAGAAAAGTTTTTGTGGTAATCTTCAATCCCGTTTGCATCAATGTAGAATGGAGGAAACGTTTCAACTGCGAACCCTACGAGCTGTACAGAGATGCCGACCTCTTCAGTAAAACTCAGATATCCCGGTTTAGATGATTCGACCACCTTGAGCGTATGGACACCAGCCTTTCGGCCCGAAAAGTTGTTGACTCTAACACAGAGGGACAACACAATAGAGGAGCTCATCTTAGGTGTGCGCAACTGTAGGCAGCTGGCAAAAGATGTCGCAGACCTGAAAAGTAACTACAATACTATTAGTAATGCACTTTTGGTTTGGAAAAATTGCTGTGGACATTACTCATATTTGAAACTGCCATTGTCAACACATTGGTTGTATACATAATGTAATCAATAGGAAGAAGTAATGTGCGATTATTTTCAAAGTGCCAATATGGCTAGCTGCTTCACAGAAAGTGTTAGTTGGTTAGGAAGCGATGTGTACTGTGTACACATTTTCAATAATCTTCAGTTAAGTGCAGCTTGGGTAAAATTACGAGGCGATGATTATCTCCACCACCAAAATAATGGCATTGGACACACATTACCAGTTCTTCTCACATTTTTTATCGGACGATATTATTTCAAATATCGTCGAGCAAAGCAATTTATATTCAGTGCAAAGGATATTTCCCAGCCACTTCACAACACCAGAAGAAATCAAAGATTCTTGGGCATAAATTATTTTATGTCAGTTTTTAAATATCCGAATTTGCGCATGCACTGGGGTGATTAGGGGAATCCTCGTATCATAGAAGCCATCACACGTAATCGTCGCGAAAAAATCCGGCAATAACGAAATTCCACGCAGCCGCGTTGCAGATGAGCCGTTTACTGAGCAACAAGCGTCAGAAGAGCAACGAACATCCTTTGTTCGACAGTCGGGCAAATCAGTGTGACCACACAATAATGTGAAGATATTTGGATCGATACCGTATAATGATCCTAACTATGATCTTTTATACAAATTGCGGCCGTTGATTGATGTATTGAACCGTAATTTTACTTAAGGTCTAAAAAGAGGTCGTCTTTGCGTTGAACAAATTTGTGCGACGAAAATCAAAGATTATTTGGAGCAGTATACCATATGCCAGATAAGCCTCACCCATGGGCTCATAAATTGTTTTAGATGTGCGATGATTTGGCGTTTTGTTATAGCCTTGAGATTTATTCTTGAAAACGAGCCAAATTTAGGTGCACCATCGAATGTTGTGGTCCGATTAACTCGCACGGTTCCACGTTTCGTCAATTACATCATCTTTTTTGACAACTACTATACAAGTCTTCCTTTGCTTGCTTATTTGCGGACGCAAGGGATCTATGCGTTGAGCACTATTTGTCTTAATCGAATTCCCTGTTGTAAACTGCCAGAACAATTGAAAAATCGTGGTGATGCTGAAGAATATGTTGCATCCGTTCATGGCATTAACATATCTATTGTGTCTTTTCAAGACACAAAGACTGTCAATGTGGAGTCAACTTTAGCTTGCATAAAACCATACATATCGAACAATAAACCGACACATGATTTTGCTTCAACAATTGAAAGGTATAATAAAAAGACGAAGCACGTTGAAAGTGTCCCATGATCTAATGTTGTACATGAATATAACAAATATATGGGAGGTGTGCACCTCATGGATTCGTCTTTTGGGCGAAGTCACATACGCATCAAATCACGCGAATGGACGTCTAGGAAATTGCAGAGGATTTGATGAAATCTGGAACACTACCTACTGGAATGAAAATCATGACCAAATTCCACACCACCGTGTGGCGCTCCCATTGTTTCGATTTGAGTTCTGTTTTTTTTGTTAAGTTGGTAAATCTGTTGTTGAGATTCCCTCTAAAACTTAGCGTAATAGCTTGCCTTTGGAAAAGTATGTAGGAAAGAGTACTGTTCGTTTCGGCAACGATTCTCGTTTACCAGTGGTACGAGCGGTTAAAAAGTGGTCGTGAGTCAATCGAAGATGATGAATGCAGTGGCAGACCATCGACATCGAAAACCGATGAAAACATTGATGAAGTAAAAGAAATGTTGGTCAATAACCGCAAATTAACCATCAGAGAGATAGCGGAGGACTTGAACATTGCCTATGGATCCGTCCAAGACATTTTGGTTAATGAATTGGGTTTCCGTCGTGTAGCAGCAAAATTGGTGCCAAAAGACCTCAATTTCATGCAAAAAAGAGACCGCGTTGACGTCGCAAAAGAGATGATTTGCGAGGCTGAATCCGATTCATCATGACATTCATCAAATGGATCATTACTGGAGACGAGCCATGGGTTTATGAGTATGACACGCAACCCAGTTCAGTTCAGTTCAGTTCAGTTTAAATGCATTTTTATTTTCTTAATTAATTTACTCTTACATGCTAGACAAAAAAATGCTTAAAAATTAGCTTAAATAACTTACAAATAATCTTAGACTAACTTAATGGCCCCATGCGGGCACTCTAAGTTAAACCTAACACTTAAACTAAGTCTTTCGACGTATATTACTGTTTATATTTAATTTTATACTTACATGTTAAAACTAAAACTAAGAAAATAGATTTTAAGCAAAAACTTAGTATATGGACATTTTAATAGTATTATAAAAACCTAAAACTAAAAACTTATAGACTACTTAAAAAATATATCTTAATCTACTTAACCTACTTACAACTAATACGTACACATATATATATATATATATACACATAATGCGTATATACTTAATATATACACATATGCACATACATACACATATATATACATAAACATATATATATATATATATACATGTACACACACATATATATATATATATATATATATATATAATTTTTAATTTTTTTTTTTTGTTATTTTTTATTTTTATTTGTTTTTTTTTTTGTTTTTATATATATATTTATTTTTTTTTTCTTAAAAACTAACTTATACCTACTTAAAACTACGTAAGCCGGCCATGGCTAGGCTGGCCCACTTTGCTTCACATGAAGCTACCTATTACTTGAGGAATTCGACGACGAACCCTCCCCTCCTTCAAATAGCCACCAAAATTGTTGGTGCTGCCGAGCAACATCCCTCATGTCGCGACTCCCTACCGCCCTACTGAACCGGAGACGCTCCGCACTGCCATGTGCGACGTCTCTGTCGTAGTTGAGTCGCCTGTCCGCAGCTGTTCGAGCAACGTGGAAGATTAGCGGCACAGCCAATCTGTCCTGGATCAGACCTTTACTATCGAGGTAGAGGAACGCTTCTGGAGGAACATTGCCGTCAAAGCGAACTCTCTCATGATACATATAATTAGGGTAGTAAGCCCCAGAGATCAGGTTGTTCGACGATGTCATTGCTCTTGCAATGTGCCTTCGAGTCAACTTAATAACAAAATTGTCCACTCTTATTAGGTTCGCCCTATTGTACAAGACCTCATTGCGATAGAATTTTATGTACTCAGACTCTGGTGTTCTGTATAAGCGAAGACAAGCCCTAAGGCAAGCCCTCTCAAACACCCGAATCTTTTCCAATAAACTTGCTCTCACGTTGAACCACACGGGACATCCAAACACAAGCATAGGCCGGATAAGGGCCATGTAGCAGATCACCTTCACCCTCGCATCGAGTTGGCTGTTGTAAAACAGTCTCCTTGTAAGGGCAAAAGCACCTCTGGCTCTGGCCAGAGCAACATCTATATGTTTGTTAAAATACAGATATTGATCTAGCCAGATCCCAAGGTATCTGACTACATTTCGACAAGCAAGTGGCTGTCCATGTTGTCCGACGATAGAGAACTTCCGCCAATTCTTTCTGGTATCCCTAGAGGCCCCAGACAAAGGCGTCCTAAACAGAATGGTTTCCGACTTCTGAAAGTTGATTTTCAACTTCCAGTCATCGCAATATCGCTTAATTTTGTCGAAGTCACGTTGCAAAAGTGTATTAATGACCTCAATCTTTGGACCAGATCTGTACGCAATTAAGTCGTCTGCGTACGCTATGGCATGGTGAAGTGAACCTATCAGATCACTTGTGTAAATGTTGAATAGGATCGGCGAATTTACCGCACCTTGTTGCAGACCGTTTTTAATGTTAAATCTTCCAGCAGAAGTCACATCGCCATTTTTCACGATGAACTGTCTACTGGAGAGCATATCAAAGAGAATATACAGCAGTGGTTTACTAATGCCCAACCTGTCCAGCTTGAAAAAGAGTCCTTCTAACCATACGGTATCGAAGGCTTTTTCCAAGTCAATCAGGCAGGCACCAGTGCACTGTTTCTTGCCTTTGTTCCATTGGATATCAGAAACCAGTTTAGACGCAGCATGAATGATATCATGCCCCGCCTTGAAACCGAATTGATTATCCGGAACTATATGTTTGTCCTCAACCCACTTAGTCAGGACTCTATTGATCACCTTCTCGAAAACCTTACTGATGTTTGGAAGAAGACTGATCGAGCGGAGATTCGCCGGATTGGAAGTATCTTTATCCCTTTTGGGGATGGGATGTACCACCGCAGTTTTCCAATGCGCTGGATAATGTGCATTATTCATTGCATTATTAAACAGGGTGGTATAAATGTCCACCGCTTCTAGTGGGAGATGTCGAAGCACAATGTTCGGTATTTCATCGGTTCCCACTGATTTCTTACTTCTAAGTGATTCGAAGATCGTTTGGAGCTCTTCCTTCGAAATGAACGGTGGTAATACCCTTTCGTTGGTGATGACATTATTTGCCATATTCTCGTCACTGAACTGGGTGAAACCCGAGCTCTCGAATCGCCAATTCGCAATTTCATTTTGAAGGCAGGAATTGTGCACAAGGACTCGACTCTCCAGGTCGTGGTTCGGGCCAATGATGTCATTCGCCTTGTACACTTCCTGGAAAGTCGCTCCTATAGCCTCTACCTTCTCCTGCGGATCCTCGATCACAAAGAAGTTGTCATCATCAACGGCCTCATCTGGATCAATACCTGCTGCTACAAGTATTTGTTCGTTGTTCGTCGTTCGGGCGATTTTGAGACATGGAAGGTCATTTTGATTATTTCTCCGAAATATTTTATTTATTTGCGGGAACATATTCGGGTTGCTGGTGTTTACAGCCCGAATTTTGTTGTTCCAATACAAACTTACAGAATTTCTGTAATTTTCTTTTATTAATATCTGGAGGTTTTTAATCGACGACTTCAATGTCATGATCTCCGGGTTATGTCTGTCAGTAAACTGTCTGTACAAGGTTTTTAGTCTTGACAGCAGCCTACTTTTTTGTCGGTGCAGTGCGTCAATAGTTGCATTGCGGAATAAGTCTTCGTCGTCAGTGTGTTGATACCGAGGTATCGTTTTGTCCATTGTTCGTTTAATTGTCTCGTCCAATAGTCTAAGATACCTGTCAATCTCCTCGTTTGACAGATTTCTGTTGGACGGTGGGTAGAGCGAATTCGAGGAGAGTGCTCTAGTCAGTGTTCTGGTGAAGTGTGTCCAACGCACCCTACTATAATTGTAGGAATGCCTTTGCACAAACTCATCCAATTCCGCAATTTCGTTAGGAACAGTTATTTCGGTGCTGAGACCGCAATGGTCACTGTCATACACGAAAGTGCGTAGACAGTTTGTAGTTTGTTGGTTAGTGCACGTCAGTTGTATTCGTGAGTCGAACAGCAGGAGATCCAAATAGGACCCGTGTCTGGGAAACGACGGACTATCCGTGGCTTTGAGGCCGACTATGTTCAACGTTATGCCACGGAAGAAGCTTTACGGGCACATCAAGAGCGTGAGAGCTCCGACAGTGAGTCCAGTATGTCCGACTATAGTGAAGATGAAGCTAGGGATATGGAATTATAATATTGTTTTTGGTTTAATTTAAAATATAAATTTTACAAATTTATTATTGTAACTATACAACAAACACATACATATATATTAATTATAAATTATGAGTAATAGATGACTTTTTTTTAATTAAGTTTCAATTAAATGAGTTTTATTTAAGAATGATGCGAATACTTGTTTTTTTTTTTTTCTTAGTGTTTTATATTTCTCCCACCTAAACAAACAGCCGTTTATTTGTTTGATAAAATCATATCATCAGTTAATAGAAGTAAACGATTTTTTAAAATATGAAGGCCACGTGTTTTAGCCTTTTGGAATATATCCAGTTCAGCAGAGTCGACCGAAATTACTAGCTTTAACTAATTCCCTGTTTGTCTGGCTGTTTTTTCTAAAGAGCTGTAAGATTTGAGACCTTTATATGCTCCTCGGCAAAACCTACGAGCAATGTCCGTCCTAAATATGACGTTAAAATCGTCCTTGGCGAATTTAATGCCAAGCTGGTCAAGGCATCTTCGGCAATATCATACAATGGGAGGGTATACAGTACTATTCTGCTAAACCTGATTGACTGAAAATCGAAAATGTCTATTCCACCAAGAAATCGAAAGGAATCATTTCCCGTCCGTAAGTCAGTTTGCCTATCACACTAAACGAACGAAAGGGAATCGTCAATACATATCTGTCGTCGAAGCTTTCGTTATTTTATGATTTGTTGCCTTTGTGCTTTGCGGTCGAAGGTTTGTAAAATAAATGTAAGCCAAAATATTCAGTAAAGTTTGCCATTTCATCATGCATACTCTTGCCGAACATGCGGAAGGTACGAAAAAATACTCCTATTATCGAAATTCCGGCTCAGTTGTAAATACGCAATGTGAATTTCGTTGTGAGGTCGATCGTCATCATGGCTTCCGTATGCAGGTACTTCATCCCACCGTGGAAAAGTTCGAGCGTGAATATACTTTTTTGGATATTAAGCCACCAACCAGATACAGATTTGTGCGAAATGAAGAAAATATTGCCGCCGCAGTGGCCAGTATCGAAGCAGACCCGGAAATGTTGATTCGGCGCAGATCAACTGAATTGGACTTCGGCAGAGTCAACCCGGCTTATTTTGCGACAGGACGCAAGAACGAAACGACCAGAGAAACCCGGATTTTGGCCAAAATTCATATTCTCGGGCGAGTCCTATTTTTTGCTCAGCGGCTATGCCAAGCAAAATTGCCTTTATTGGAGTGAACACAAACCACAAGTGTTCGGCCAAGCATCAATGTATCCACAAGGATTGACCGGTGCAGTTTATGGCATGGAGGCATCATCGCACCTTATTTCTTTCGAAATGAGGAAGGAGACATCATTACCGTCAATGGTCTCAGGTATAGAACGATATCGATATATCCGAGCAGTGGTTCCAACAAGACGACGCTACATGCCTTACAACCGACGTAACGCCCGAAGTTGTGTAGGAGAAATTTGGCGACTTCTGGGGCTATGTCAAGTCCTTAGTCTACGCTAACCATAGATAATTCCAAAACTTTTACATTCCCTACACTTTCTCAAAATTTGATAGAATGAGAGCAATTTACAAGTAAAATTGCTAAAATGAGAGCGATTTGCACGAGTGTGTGTAATGTGGATGACGTTTTTTTGATTAAAATGGGCGTGGTTTGTATAAAATGAGAGGGAAATTGCCATTGATGACAATTCACACATATTCACAGACTGGGTGACATGGATAGCCCCGATCAGTAGAAAACCGGTTTTGATTTTCCAATATCTGTAAAGTTTGCCATCTCTAGGTTACATCTATGACGTTAACAAGCCACTTTGGACGAGCTCGAGGCAAACATTCGACACGCTATTGCTGTAATAACGCCGCACATACTGGACCGAGTCATCAAAATTGTACTAACCGCTTAAACCACTGCCAGCGAAGCCGAGGCAGCCATTTGAATGATGTGCTATTCCACGCATAATGGCATGAACATAGCTTCAAATTTAAAAATTTAAAATTAAAAAAAAAAAATTTATTCTGAATCCGGAATCAATTTTATATCTTACAAATTGTTTTTCATATCGTTCTTATCTGGTTACCCTTTACAATCGCATATCTTTCCTCGTGTGTTTTGAGCGCATTCACTGCGTAGACATATCTTAGTACGATCGTCCTTTGTTTAGCGTTCAGGAACGTTATGTCAGTGTAAAAGAAATAATTTCCAACCAAATCTTAGTTTCCCTCTTTGAAAAACACAAAACTATTCAGCACTAAAATTTTCAAACTTTTTCTGCAGCCACAATTAAAATGCCTAAGTAGTCTGAGCAAGTATGACGATATGTTGACATTTATGAACGCAAGGGTAATACAGTTTGACAACGTTAGCTCTGCAGAAGATCTGTATTATTGAACGCAACTAATGCAATTCTTTTTTAGTATGACGTTTTTGAAAACACCCTGTGTTTCACATTTAAAAATGATCCTACCCAAGTGCTCTCCTTGTCAAATAGTCTTTCATTCCCATGAACACAACGCTCATGGGAAGGACTTTTATGCCTACTTCAATGTGAAAATTTGTTTTCGAAATGATTTTGAATTAGTACCAGGAAGGCAGTGAACCCCGTATATCAGATTAGGAACATTGAGGGAAAGTGAATCGAACGTTCGTCTAACAGAATAGGGTTAATAGTCTCCATCATAGATGAACTGACATAGATGGAAACCTTTGCAGATTTTGGCCGTTCCAAAAACCGTCTTCTACAGATTGCCCCTATCCGTATGAGCCTGTCCATGAATACGTGTGAAGTGTCAACAATGTCAATTCCCCTCACATTTTGCACAAAAAACGTCATCCATATTACTCATCCATAGTGACCTTTCTGTATAAATTGCTGTCATTCTGCTGGTATGTAACTATTGACAGTACATGGTTATCACTTTTTGATCTCCATAAATAAAGGGACCAGGCAAACAAACTGTCAATTAAATTGATCACATTGCGATCAGCACAAGTATTTTGGATGTCCGAACAACTTATCTCTAAAATCTGGGTCGACGAAAGTATGCCAGATGAATGGAACCTCAGCATTGTTTGTCCGATCCTAAGAAGGGAGATCCCATGAACTGAGTCAACCACAGGGAAATAACTCTCCTCAACTTCTCATACACATGGTAAACCTGTTTCCCATATTATGTGATCTCCTAAGATTCTTCGCAAACACTCAGACCGGGTTCTAACAGTGTGATCTTAGGTCAGGAATCTTCACAATAAGTAGGTCAAATTTTCGTATTACGACGGATCTTGTCAGAAAACCCAGGAGTTTTAAATCGATTCACACCACCTCTTAATCAATTTCAAAGCCGCATATGACACCGTCTCAAGGTCGGCAATGACAAAACAAACACCTTCAGTGCCAGGAAAGGACTTAAACAAGGCCGTTGTCACGTGATTTCTTCATCATCGTTCTTGAAAGAATTGTGCGAAACTCGTAAGCCAAATCCAATGACTTACTCGTACATTGACATAATGGGAAGAACACATCGAGCTATCAATAGAACGTTTGTTGCGACTACATATTGAAGCTGAAGCAGCAAAGATGGGTTCAGGTGTCAAAGAAGGAAAAACAAAGTATATGCTGTCAAAAGTAGGGACGTACAACATCGATGTCTAGGACAAAACGTCACGATAGGCAGCCACAACTTTGAGGTAGTAAGGGAATTTATCTACCTCGGCTCTTCGGGTGTCAACCCCGACAATGATACCAATGAGGAAATTATGCGCAGAATCACTCTTGCTTACCGCTGTTTCTTTGGGCTTAAATAGCAATATAGAAGGCCCCTCTCGAGCAACCAAAGACACTGATCTTTCTTGTCCTGGTTTATGCCGCAGAAGTTGAGACATTGGCGAAAGCGAAGGAAAATGCTCTCGGGCGCTTCGAAAGAAAAGTTTTTGTGGTAATCTTCAATCCCGTTTGCATCAATGTAGAATGGAGGAAACGTTTCAACTGCGAACCCTACGAGCTGTACAGAGATGCCGACCTCTTCAGTAAAACTCAGATATCCCGGTTTAGATGATTCGACCACCTTGAGCGTATGGACACCAGCCTTTCGGCCCGAAAAGTTGTTGACTCTAACACAGAGGGACAACACAATAGAGGAGCTCATCTTAGGTGTGCGCAACTGTAGGCAGCTGGCAAAAGATGTCGCAGACCTGAAAAGTAACTACAATACTATTAGTAATGCACTTTTGGTTTGGAAAAATTGCTGTGGACATTACTCATATTTGAAACTGCCATTGTCAACACATTGGTTGTATACATAATGTAATCAATAGGAAGAAGTAATGTGCGATTATTTTCAAAGTGCCAATATGGCTAGCTGCTTCACAGAAAGTGTTAGTTGGTTAGGAAGCGATGTGTACTGTGTACACATTTTCAATAATCTTCAGTTAAGTGCAGCTTGGGTAAAATTACGAGGCGATGATTATCTCCACCACCAAAATAATGGCATTGGACACACATTACCAGTTCTTCTCACATTTTTTATCGGACGATATTATTTCAAATATCGTCGAGCAAAGCAATTTATATTCAGTGCAAAGGATATTTCCCAGCCACTTCACAACACCAGAAGAAATCAAAGATTCTTGGGCATAAATTATTTTATGTCAGTTTTTAAATATCCGAATTTGCGCATGCACTGGGGTGATTAGGGGAATCCTCGTATCATAGAAGCCATCACACGTAATCGTCGCGAAAAAATCCGGCAATAACGAAATTCCACGCAGCCGCGTTGCAGATGAGCCGTTTACTGAGCAACAAGCGTCAGAAGAGCAACGAACATCCTTTGTTCGACAGTCGGGCAAATCAGTGTGACCACACAATAATGTGAAGATATTTGGATCGATACCGTATAATGATCCTAACTATGATCTTTTATACAAATTGCGGCCGTTGATTGATGTATTGAACCGTAATTTTACTTAAGGTCTAAAAAGAGGTCGTCTTTGCGTTGAACAAATTTGTGCGACGAAAATCAAAGATTATTTGGAGCAGTATACCATATGCCAGATAAGCCTCACCCATGGGCTCATAAATTGTTTTAGATGTGCGATGATTTGGCGTTTTGTTATAGCCTTGAGATTTATTCTTGAAAACGAGCCAAATTTAGGTGCACCATCGAATGTTGTGGTCCGATTAACTCGCACGGTTCCACGTTTCGTCAATTACATCATCTTTTTTGACAACTACTATACAAGTCTTCCTTTGCTTGCTTATTTGCGGACGCAAGGGATCTATGCGTTGAGCACTATTTGTCTTAATCGAATTCCCTGTTGTAAACTGCCAGAACAATTGAAAAATCGTGGTGATGCTGAAGAATATGTTGCATCCGTTCATGGCATTAACATATCTATTGTGTCTTTTCAAGACACAAAGACTGTCAATGTGGAGTCAACTTTAGCTTGCATAAAACCATACATATCGAACAATAAACCGACACATGATTTTGCTTCAACAATTGAAAGGTATAATAAAAAGACGAAGCACGTTGAAAGTGTCCCATGATCTAATGTTGTACATGAATATAACAAATATATGGGAGGTGTGCACCTCATGGATTCGTCTTTTGGGCGAAGTCACATACGCATCAAATCACGCGAATGGACGTCTAGGAAATTGCAGAGGATTTGATGAAATCTGGAACACTACCTACTGGAATGAAAATCATGACCAAATTCCACACCACCGTGTGGCGCTCCCATTGTTTCGATTTGAGTTCTGTTTTTTTTGTTAAGTTGGTAAATCTGTTGTTGAGATTCCCTCTAAAACTTAGCGTAATAGCTTGCCTTTGGAAAAGTATGTAGGAAAGAGTACTGTTCGTTTCGGCAACGATTCTCGTTTACCAGTGGTACGAGCGGTTAAAAAGTGGTCGTGAGTCAATCGAAGATGATGAATGCAGTGGCAGACCATCGACATCGAAAACCGATGAAAACATTGATGAAGTAAAAGAAATGTTGGTCAATAACCGCAAATTAACCATCAGAGAGATAGCGGAGGACTTGAACATTGCCTATGGATCCGTCCAAGACATTTTGGTTAATGAATTGGGTTTCCGTCGTGTAGCAGCAAAATTGGTGCCAAAAGACCTCAATTTCATGCAAAAAAGAGACCGCGTTGACGTCGCAAAAGAGATGATTTGCGAGGCTGAATCCGATTCATCATGACATTCATCAAATGGATCATTACTGGAGACGAGCCATGGGTTTATGAGTATGACACGCAACCCAGACATCAGGCAAGTGAATGGCGTTCACCAAATGAGCCGAGACCAAAATACCACGTCGTTTTCAGTCAAAAAAGAAGGCAATGCTCATGCTTTTCATGGATTACAACGGTGTAGGGCATCATGAATTTTTGCCAGAAGGGCGGACAGTAAACAAAGAGTACGAGTATTATTTGGGCGTTATGAGACGTTTGCGTGAAGCAATTCGCCGAAAGAGACCAGAATTGTGGGCAGAAAACTCGTGGATTTTGCACCATGATAACGCACCGTCGCACAGTGCCATCATTATTCGTAATTTTTTGACGAAAAATGCAACAAATACCATCCAACAGCCACCGAATTCACCTGATTTGGCTCCCTGTGACTTCTTTCTGTTCAATTGAGTTAAAAAACCACTACGGGGCACGCGTTTCAGCAGCCGAGAGGAAGTAATGGAAAAATCGCAGAAAGCACTGATGGACACACCGAAAACCGAATATAAAAAATGTTTCGAGGATGGGATCAAGCGCATGGGGATTACTTTGAAGGGGACAATATAGATTTAAATGAATAAACTTGTACATCCTTTTTGATCAAGGTGGTATATCCCAGGGCTGTCTGTAAATTTGATTGATTTCTACTGCACTTGGTGTTGTTATTTGGCCCACTACCATTCCAATTAGTAATGCAATAATTAACAATGTGTTTAGTAGATTTGCTTTTACGTTTCGTTTCGGAGATGCTTCTGCGTGTTTTCGTTTGAGGGTTGGAGTATCAGAGGTAGGATTTTGTTAATGTATTGGAAGAAACCGACCTTTAAGGGGGTGAGTTATTTCCTTCTTTATTGACGAATCTCTAAGATTACTAGGCGAATCCCTTGGCATATGCATATGGGTGAATTTCATAAGGCAGGGGACAAACTTTAGTGATGAATCTTCTTATTTCTTCAGTTGGTGTCTTGTCCTGGAATTGTTTTGATAACTCTGCCCATTATCCATTTTAGAGGAGGTAGATTATTCTCCTTTAAAAGCACAAGTGTTCCTGGTTGTATGTGTTCTTAGGGATGCTTCCACTTATGTCTTTGTTGAATTTCTTGTAGGTACTCCCTGCTCCATCTACGCCAGAATTCCCGATGTATTGATGTTACCAGATTCCATTGAGTTGCATGGGTGATGCTAGACGCCTTACAATCCGGATCCAGGACAGTAGCCAATGGTGCTCCAATTAAAAAATACCCTGGGGAAAGAACTTCTAGATCATTCGGATCCGATGACATTGGAGTTAATGGCCTTGAATTAAGCACTGCCTCTATTTGCGTTAAGCCTGTGATAAACTCTTCTTGAGTTAATGCCACACCAGCAAATACTCGCTTCACGTGGTATTTGTCGGACTTAACAGCAGCTACTCACAAACTTTCAAAATGTGGGGATCTTCGACGAATCGGTTTCCATTCGATACACTTCTCGGCACAGTGATTTCTAATGGATGCCGTTCCTTCCTCGGTAAAGATCTTTGAATAGAGTTCGTTGAGTTCATTCCGGGCTCCCAGTTTGTCGCGTTGTCAGAGAATATTTTTGCTGGGCAACCACGTCGTGCTATAAACTTTATTGGTGCTCCAATAAATGCTTGGGTTGTTAGATCTGTAACCAATTCCAGATGCACGGCTTTTGTTGTAAAACATATAAATACTGATACATATGCTTTTGTTGGTCGTTAACCCCGTATTTTGTGGTGGATGCAAACTGGTCCAAGAAAGTCGACACCAACATTTAAGACTGGTCTTGAAGGTTGAACTCGTTCTGGTGACAAATTGCCCATTAATTGTTCCATTCTTCTTGGTTTTGCTCTGAAACAACGTATATATTTGTGCACGATATTTTGGGCTAGTTGTTTTCCTCTCACAATCCAATAATTTTGCCTCGATGCTACGAGTAATGCTTGTCTACCAGCATGAGGATTATCGAAGTGCAATTGTGTCATTAATAATTTCATGAAAACGTGTGAGTGCCGAAGCTTCTAGTCGACCTCCTACTCTAATGATGTTTTTGTCATCCAGGTACGGTGACAACGAGCTTAGACGACTTTTTTCTGACAGATATCTTGTTCTCAGGAGTAATTTAAGATCTTCTGGAAATGCTGTTCTTTGCAGATATTTAACTTTAACTATAACTGTTTTTGCTGCTTTGAGTTTCTGCACTGAGAGAACGTTGTCCAGAAGTCTATATCCTTTTGCCTTTTTTACGTTACTAGTAAAGCGTATGACGTATGCCGTTATTTTTTGCAAAATTCGGAACGAATTTCTATGACTGATGCACTCAAGAAAATGGTAGTTTGTGTTTTCCGCTACTAAGACAGTCTTCACTATTTTAGTGTCGGATATCTCATCTTATTTTGCTAGTTTTGGTTGTGTCGGCCAGTAAGATCGAGATTTTCGTAAAAATGCTGGTCCTTGAAACCACATCCTTGACTTCAGCAATTGTTCTGGAGACATGCCCCGAGACAAAAGATCAGCAGGATTGAGATCGATGTTAATAAACCTCCATTGGTCTTTATTCGTCTCATCTTGAATTAAAGAAATGCGATTAGCTAAAAATGTTTGCAAAGGGGATTGTGTGTGTACCCATGCTAATTGTTTGTTTCCTTGATATCAATTGGTAGGCTTTGCTTCAAGTGCTTCACTAATTGTGTCATCAGCTTGGGGGCACACAGTTCAAGACGAGGAATGGTCTGTTGTTTGATTGGTAGTACTCGAGATTTTGAGCATACCAGTTGTATCTTTATTTCTCCTTGATGATTTACAAACTTTAGGTAGACTACGGCTCCATATGCTCGTTGAGATGCATCCGAAAATGGATACAGCTCAAATCAAGTTGCATCTGCCAACATTAGATGTCGGGGTACCTTTAAGTTGTTAAGCTGGATTAGAAGGTCATCTATTTTGTGTGCATCTCCATAGGTAATGTAGCATCCCAGTCAAGTTTGGAAATCCATAGTTCTTGGATAAAGATTTTAGCGAGTATCACTACTGGAGTCACAATGCCTATTGGGCGGTATCAACCAATATGGATCGCTTGGTAACACTTGTTGTCTCTTTCCACTCCGTTATGATACGAAACTGATCTGATTGTCAAGAGTTTTGACAAACCCTTCGTTTTGATCGTGAAGGCGATTTTCCGTTTCACAATTTATTTTTGGTATATGGTATCTCTTAGGCTCCGGCCACGCAATGAGCGACGAGCGACTGAGCGACTGAGCGACTGAACGCAAAAAAATTAAAACACATGAAATCGTATGGAGGTGGCCACATAAACCCTGAGCGACTGAGCGATTTTTTAAGCGACAGAGCGACATCGCTCTGCTATCAAATCTGTTTTAATTTTTCAGTCGATGGCTGAGCGACGAAGTAATAAGATGGACAAAATAAGCACAGAAAGTTTAATTTCAGCTGTCCAAAGCCGTCCAGTGCTATGGCAGGACACCCACAAAGATTATAAAAATAAAAATGTCACCGATAAAGAGTGGAAAGAAGTTGGACAAATTTGTAATTGTTCTGGTAAGTTTTTATTTATTTAATCTTTAAAAAAAAATAGTGTTTTTTTATTCAATGTCCAAATTCTCAAAAATATTGTGTTAGCTCATTTCTTATATTCAACGCACCGCGTGTGCTTCTATTATAACGGGAGTGACGGGACTGTTCTTCTTGGGTGGCTGCATTTGTTTGAGCAATGTCATTGTTTCGGTGTTTTTTTGTAGAAACCTCCATTTCTTGCTTAATATGCCAAATGCACATTCAATGCATTTTTTTGCGATTGAAAGTTTTTTGTTGGAGCATTTAAGTTTCTTCGTGGGTAAGCTTCCTCACAGATCAAGAAATTTGGAATAACAATATTTGATTCTGGTAATGCTTGTGGAGGTGGAACGTTAAATTTATCCGCTTCAAGAAATTTGAACAAAGTAGATCCCGAGAAAGTACCACCATCACTTTGTTTTCCTCTCCCACCCACCTCGATTGTTAGAAACTTTTTATCAGCATCAGCTACAGCTTGCAGTACAATAGAAAAATAATGCAGGTAGTTAAAATAATGAGAGCCAGAATTTGCTGGACACTGAATTTGGCAATGTCTGCCATCAATACTGCCAAAACAGTTAGGAAACTTCCAGCGCCGGTAGTAATAGTTTATAACGATTCGAAAGTGGTCGGATGTTGGTATAGGCATATATTCTTCCACAAGTTGTTCCCATATGATAACGCTAGTTTCTAAGACAATGTTACTTTCTGTGTTTCTGCCCATTCGAAAAGCAAAAGCTAAATCTCGAAACGAATGACCTGTTGCGAGAAATCTGAAAACATTGAGAATAAAAAAATAGTCAATTTACTATAAGTATAATCATATTTCAAATTTCAGGAGCCAATGCATAACTAAAGTGGAAGGAAGGGCTCTTCGAAAAGTTCCATGTCCAGTATCAGGATCCGAAGCTGAACCAATAAAAACGAGATGGCAATTTTTTGAAATGATGAGCTTTACGAAGCAGACAATTGATCCAGATCCAACTGAGGGCAATCTTCGAGAGCTAGAAGATTATTCAATTGCTCGAAACCGTTTTTTCTCTGAAGCGATATCAGATTTACAGGACGAAGAAGATGTGACCCTTTCAAGTGTTAATACGTTTACAATCAGCACTCCTTCTACGAGTACCAGCTGCCCCCAAAATTTGCGAAAAAATAAAAACAAGAGAGCATCAACATTCAATTTGGACTCAGAATTTCTAGAGTTAGAAAAAGAAAGACTCCAAATTTTAAAGCAAGAGGTAGAAAAAAAGGAGAGGATAATGAAGACCTTCAATTTTTCAAAAGTCTTTTGCCATTTATGGCACAATTTGACAATTTCGAAAAACTTGAGATAAGAACTGACATTCAAAATATTATTTTGGCAAAACTTAGGAACAAAAATTAACAAAAAACTAACCTTAAACATAAAACCAGCCGTTGTTCCGGACTAATTGCTTTTTTTTGTTTTGTTAATTTTGGTCGAACTTTTTCCAACAGCAAATCAAAAGATGGTACTGTCATACGACAAAAACGATCTGGAAAACTGCGAAGATTTTGATATAAATGATGAAATTCATCATAATTTGCCCTTTCACGATTTATGGGGTGTACACCAAATCTACGTATTCTCGATCTTATTATAGATCTATAAATATGAACGCGACTTTCAACTAATTAGCTACGACGAACCGGAACCGACGAATGGCATTTTCCCAACTAGTCGCTCAGCGACGTTGTTCAGTAAATGGCCACCCATCGCTCAGATTCGTCGCTCAGTCGCTCAGTCGCTCAGTCGCTCAGTCGCTCAGTCGCTCGTCGCTCAGTCGCTCGTCGCTCATTGCGTGGCCGGAGCCTTATGAGTTCAGGTGCGTTAGCACACCATTTTCTTAGATGAAATTTTCCTTCTCTAAGTAAATCTTTGAGCTTCCTTTGCTTTTGAAGACCTTTACTTAAATCATTGCTGCCTGTTAAGATATCGTCCATGTATATACGAGTATCTTGTTGTATGATAGTTGCTGCCAGTGAATGTTTTTCATTGCTTGTTTGACCCAAATCTTAAAGACACTTTATTGCTAGATAAGGGGCAGAATTGGTTCCATACGTTACTGTGTTGAGTTGGTACACCTTTAATAGTTGATCAGTGGATTCCCTTCAAATTATACGCTATAACCGTTTGCTGTAGTCACCCACTAATATTCGGCGGTACAATTTAGATATATCGGTGGTATGGACTCTGAAACGTAGAAGAATAGAGAAAAGTTCATTCTGCAGAAGTGGTTCGGTGTGTAAAATCTCCTTGAGTGAAATATTTGTTGACGTCTTTGAAGATCCGTCGAATACCACTCGTAACTTAGTTGAATTATTTTCTGAGGGAACAACACAATTACTCGTATGTGGTAAAAAGAAATGTGGGGCCTGAATTGATGTTGACGTCTAACTCATCTCTTCCATGTGACGTAAAAACGTAAATCCTTGTATAGTTTCATGAATTCAATGTACTGTTGACGAATCACCGGTAATTTTTGGAGCCTTTTCTCCAAACTCAGGAATCTTCGAGTAGCTATTTCTCTTGATTCTCCGAAGCTAGATGGACTATTTTTAAATGGTAGCGTTACGATATAACGACCTGAATCTGCTCTTGTTGTAGATGCAGTGAAGTTTCCTTGTATTGCCGTTCATCTTTAGTCAATTGTCTCTTTTCTCGGTAAGCGGGCGTTTTCCTGGCGGGACCGTCTTTACCAATGTTGATTTCGGGTTTTTGTAGCTTCTCCGCTACGGTCTTTTGGCTGGCTATGATATGAAATACTTCCATCCGCTGTGATATATTCGATTCCGGAAACGGCTTTCTGGTGGTACCAAGCCAATTTTTGATATTCTGCTCTGATGTGAACCGTATTTCAGTGAGGGCGTTCTGCATCGACCGGAACATATGGTAGTCAGAAGGGGCAAGGTCTGGGCTATAAGGCAGGTGGGGTAAGACTTCCCATCCACTGTTTTCCATATAGTTCTTAACCAGAATAGCAACGTGGGGCCGAGCGTTGTCATGATGGAAAATTATTGCCTCGTGTCTGGTCCCATATTCCGGGCGTTTTTCGGCCACTGCTCTCTTCAAACGGATTAATTGTGTTTGGTAGCGTTGTCCATTGATGGTTTCACCCGGTTTTAGCAGCTCATAATACAGTACAAACATCTGATCCCACCAAATACAGACCATTACCTTCGCGCCATGGATATTCGGCTTTGCCGTTGATTTGGCTGGTTGGCCGGATTTCACATATGATTTTTTGCGCTTGGGGTTGTCGTAATAGATCCATTTTTCATCATCAGTAATGACTTCCTTTTGTGGCGTTCCGGCTTGAGTTCATCTGGAACCCAATTTCCTTGCTTTTTAATATATCCAGCTGCCTTTAAACATTTTGAAATGGCTGCTTGAGTGACACCCAAAGATTCTGCGAGCTCTTCTTGTGTTTGGCAACAATCTTCATAGAGTAATGCTTCCAGTTCTTCATCTTCAAACTTTTTTGGCTGCCCAGGATGTTCATCGTCTTCCAAGCCAAAATCACCACTTTTAAATCGTGCAAACCACTTTTGGCACGTTCGCTCAGCTAGCGCATGTTCACCATAAACTTCCACCAAAATACGATGACTTTCGGCAGCAGTTTTCTTCATATTAAAGTAATGAAGAAGAACTCCCTGCAAAAACACTTTTTCAGGCACGAAGTTCGACATATTTGAGTGAAAAAAAATGATTGTTGTTTACGCTTCAAATGAATGACTCTTAGCAAAACGCACGAATTTATAGACCCAATAGAAAAATCGCCAACACCTCCATCCCCAAAAAACAAAAGTGTTATACAAAGAAAGTCGAAAGCGAGTGGTCGCACGAAAACAATTTGAAATTAATCCAGGAGATTGAGACGCGACGCAGCTTGTGGGATGTTGGATGCGCAGAGTACAAACTGCCCAAGGCTAATCTGTGGCAAGAAGTTGCGGAAGCCATTAATATGCCAGTCAACGAATGTAAAGGCAAGTGGTCAAATCTGCGCACCACATCAACGTCTAGACCTGGGAAGCGTCTGAAACAGAAAGTTGGCATATCGATACCATTGCCATCCTCAGCAGATACCAGCACAAGCACGAACCTGAAACAAATGGCAGTTGAAGCATTGCAGTCCATTCGGTCTCAGAAAAAAGATCCGAACACATCGTTATGGGAATACATGGCATCGGAATTGCAAAATTTAACCCCGCAGCAGAGTGCATATGCCAGATGGTAATTGAGGCGTGCATTTAATGAGATTATTGACCAAGTTCTTTGATGGTGCGTACATATTTATTACTTCATTAGATATACATCTTTAATTAGTTTTTTCCTTCTGGTCTTCGTCCCATGAGGAGCTGCCGCAAGATGTGCTGGTACAAGAGTATAGCGACTCCAATGAATTATTGATAATTCCAACCAACACCATCGATAATCCCACCGACCTGGAAAGAACTTCTGTTGAATGAGTGATAATAAATTGAATTGAGTATACTTATTTTGTTTGTGTGTTATTTTGTTGGTATTTCGATGTTGTTGTTGGAGAGCAGGTGTTGTTTTTGAAATTAAAGAAGCCTATACTGCCACTCTAATTCACCTTCTTCGACAAAGTATGTCTTAAATTCGTTTCGTACATCTGTAGCTTTGATCTGAATATCAACGCGTGACCTTTCCATTTTTATAAAGGGTCTTCCATTAAGCGCTTCCTATCTTTAAATTTAAATAAAACAAAGAGTGTGTGAGATATCATCGAAATTTGTTATTCGTTTTGAAGGCCTATCGATGCCATTATGTATGGAATATAACATCGTTCAAATGTCCGCTGCGGCTTTTCCGGATGGCGCGCATCCGAAATGTGCAATTTTCCATTACTCTGGCGCTGTGGTTTGTGGCACGTAGCGCCGTCGTGTTGAAACCACATGTCGTTGGTGTCTGTATCATCCAATTCAGGCCAAAAGAAGTTGGTAATCATCAACCTATAGTGCTCACCGTTGACGGTGATGGCCTGGCCACGTCGATATCAAAGAAATATGGACCGATGTCGCCGCCAGCAAAAAAAACCAACCCAGTGACTTTTTCGGGATGCATTGGGCACTATTAGATCTCATGTGGATTGGTATCGTCCCAAATTCGACAATTTTGTTTGTTGACGTACCCATTCATCCATAAATGGGCCTCATCGCTGAAGATGATTTTTCGTTGAAAATTAGGGTCTGTTTCCAACTGGTGAAGAGCCCATTCACTGAACACACGTCGTTGTCTATGGTCGTTTACCTTCAGCTCCTGTGTCAGTTGAATTTTGTACGAGTGCAGACCCAATTCACGACGCCAAGTTGTGGTCTGCGTAAGGCCGGGTTCTTGTGAGCGACGGGAAATCGACTGCCTCGGATTCTTCTGCACACTCTCATTGACAGCGGCGAAGGTTTCGGCAGATCTTGCGTTTCGTCGACGTACCGGTGTTGGTTTATTGTTTACTGAACCAGTGGACTCAAATTTATCCACCACACTGCGAATAATCCTCTCGGTAGGAAGATTATGGCGATGTTACAAATACGAGTATGTGTCAACAAAAAAAAACAAGAAAAAAATCCAAGATGTCTGACCGATGTAACATCAATTTTTGTTTACCTAATAAACGTGCTTTGAGAAACACATTATTAGAATTCTTTATGAAAATGTTTCTTTATTTATAGTTAGAAATATTAATTAATAGAAATTCAAAAACAACGATCGCTTGTGATTTAATGCCGGGGTGTCTGAAAATAAATTTAATATGTGTACGTACGAGACAAAAAGACGACTTCTATTGTTTGAACACATACTTACATACCATATATATGACAAACGCAGTTTATTGATACACAAGTTTACATCAAAATTATACAAGTTCAAAATAAAATTACTTATGTCTATTATTTTATAAAATTGTTTTCGTCATTTTTCTTTTTCTTTGCTAAATTTAGCAATTATTTTAAGTAACTATGACAATAAACTAATTCATTCATATTAAAGTTTTTAAAAATTGTCTCCATTCTTTCCATATTCGCCATCATTTCGTCTGTTGGTTTTTCAAGAAATCCCTCCGTCAGCTGATTTGTCCAAGTAAATGACGATCCTTGCTGCATATCTTGAATAGATAAATCCCGATTTTTGATCCTATGGCAAATGCTCCAATCTATCGTACTGCAAAGATTCCAGTTCATCCGCTGGTTCTTCAGTCGTTGGAAAGTCAGGATTTTGTGTCATTAGAAGGGTGCTATTTAAATAGCCCGTACCTTCCAAATCTGGTGTGTCATCTACTGAAGTATTGCCTGCGAAAGACATAAATAGTATATTGTGTCGCATTAAAATAATATATAATTACTTGAAGAAAAGAAACAATATATACCATTCGGTGATAAACTCCCTTCCAAGTATTTATGACCGATGTCGGTACATAAATTCCAACCGGTTTGGATGACAGTATAGGCAACCTTTCGATCGAATTGTTCAGAAAAAATTCTCTAAAACATCTTTATTGAGCCTGTATGTCAGTAAATACGAAATATCGTATTCAGTTTTCATTTCATTATACAAAAGTTTTAGAGAATTATTCGCCATGATAATGCCTAAAAGTGATGTAAAATTATAAAAAAAAGACGAGCTTAATTCAACAGTATGTTCTTTTTTCCTTGTACACTCATATTAAGCATCATTTCCGTCATCTTATCAATGATTTCGGATTGAAGCGATTCTGAAATTCCAACACCTTGAATTCTCTCGCGACTGTCTTGGTAAGGAACTTTTACGTTAAGACAAGCGAACCAATCATTTACCTGAAATTGTAAATATGTTTGTAATATTTGATTTTAAAGAAAATTACTTGTATTAGATACCTGTTTGAAAAATTCAGAACACTTAAGTCATCGTTCGGAACTTAGTTCACCCAAACTGCCAGCACGTATAATAGCTTGAGATACCGTGTGTGAAAAAAGTTTTGTAGCTGGGTTCACCTTTTGATGCTCTGCACCTTTAATATTCAAATTCGTTAGTGATATTTTGTATGCAATACTTACATCAGACTTATCATCCGTTTTTGAAATAAGTTCTTCAAAGATTTTCCCATGCGAAATGAAACCATCACTATCGACAAAGCTGCTCCGGATGAGTTTTATAAGATGAGACACGTCAGCAAATACATTACACTTTCTTCGATTCATCTGTTTAATTTCGGAAACAAGATGTTATTACAGTGATTTCAAGTTCACGCAGTAAGCCTTGATTTGTCCCCCAAAGATCACAGACGATTGCACGCACAGATTCTATCCATTTCTTCCATATCCCCGTTTTTCATTATATCCAACATGGGTTGAATTATTTCAGGATACACATCTAGACTGATCCGCAGTCTAACTTAGTAGTCTCCTCGCCTGTTTGTGTGGAGCAATTGATTTTGTTCGATAGGAATAAATCGTCCTTGGGGACTTCTAGCTCTATATTCTCCTTGTCAATTACTGGATCATTAAAATAAAAAAAATTAGTTGATGTTAGTATACCTGAATAACGAGTATAATAATTAATCTGCACTTGCTTGGAGATAAAAAGTCTATTTTCGATACGTAAATCCCGAGCAGTCGTTTCGTTTTTGGCATTCGGAAATGGCAAGAAAATGGAAGACACTGCGTTTTCTTTGAGAGGTTTTGTTTTTAAAGATATTGCATATTGTTTATACAGTGGGTTCTTTAGCACATAATCAGTTCTTTTTAAATATTTAGAACTAATCCGTGCTGTTTTCGTGTTGAACTTATCTTTTCGACGGCACAAAAAAAACATTGCTTGCCCATTTTGTTTTGTTTTGAATGATATGATATATCTTCATTCCCAGTTTTATTTTTATTGTTATTACTGTTCACAGAACACCCAAAATCGGCACAGCGCATTTTACCACTTTTAATCTTCTGTATTCACTTTAAATAAAAATTTAATCAATGTGAACAGTTTCTTTCGTCTAACTATGTCACAGACGGCGGCCATATTGAGAGAATTTGACAGATGCGCAGAACGAAACCAAAATATTTGTACGGAGTATACATGTACCTTGGATTATGGCGATGGTAAAATTGGCGAAGCGCGCGGAACGTTACGCGAACAAAACACCCATTTTGATAAAACAATTTTATCATTTGCACGTGCTGTTGAACGCTATGTCCGTCCATGGCGATTTGGCAAAACAGACTGAATAAATGACAGCCAATTTGAAAGATATAGCTTCAACAATATGGCCGCTATCAACTGTCAAAGTTGGGAAGTCCCTGTACATACCATGTTACGTGAGCATATGAGTACAGGTCACCTAAGATGCATGGAACTGTGAAAGTGTTAATATGAAAAACAAAAACCAGCTCTTCGTTTTTTAAAATACTTAGTTTTCTTCGATTTTATTACATAAATTGGAACTATATCGATCGTTTCTCTTTCCTTCTTTCACAATAAAAGATTTGTCACATATAATTTGGTATCAGTTACAAAATAAAATTCAAATAATAACTTAATAAAGAAAAACAAAAAAGAAAAGAAAACAAAACAAAAAAAAAAAAAAAAAACAATGGGGCAACCTATTAAGTACATGTCTAAAGCACTAGTTGTTTCTAATGAAAGGCGATTGTGGAAATATGACGGAAACCCTAAGGACAAGACACGCTTATGGTGATTTGAATACTTTTGAATTGCTTTGCAACTGAAGTTATTATCACGAGCGCGCACTTCTCTCGCGGCAATTGTAATAATACGAGTAGTACTCATTTTTAAATGGCGTTTAGTTCAAGTGCACTTTTAAGTTCTTATGCTATTTGTTTGATTTTTTATTTTTTATTTTACTTCTATAGATATATTGTATTATATACATACATAGGTTAGAAAAATATACTTTGGACAGATTCTGCAATGAGATTCCAAATACATTTTTCTCTTTTGATTTTTACTTGTTTACATGTTTTTATCATTATAATACATCTTTTAATTAGTTTTTTTTTCTTTTTTTTTTGTTTTAATTCAATTTGGTCACATTTCCCTCAATTGATTAATTGTACATTAAGTGTAGAGCTTTTGAAATAATATTTAGTAGGTAACTCAGGTAAATTTGTAAGTACATTCAAGTACAACTCACTCTCCCCCAGTAATACTAATATGTATTTCTTTTGTTTAAAGCAAAACAAAAAAACCATATTAAACAAAAAAAAAAATAAAAAAAAAAATGAATAATAAACGTAAAAAATTTTAAATAAAAATAAAATATTCTCTTATACATAATATAATCACATCCGACGGTTATAAATTCAAAATGATGCAAAGTATTGCAAATTAATAACAAACTTAGAAGCTAGCTTGATGAATAAAAAATAGTTTGTTTGTTTTTTTTTTTGTTTTTTGATTTTAGTTTTGTTGGTTTTGTTGTTTGATTTTTTGTGAATTGGTGCAAAGTGGAACAACGAAGAACGTTCTTGTCTTTAAAATTAAGTTAGAAGTTTTTGCTGGTTTATAGGTTAATTGTATCTAAATCCTGACAGGGTGCTCGTGGACTCGCATCGTCCGGGTTATAAGGTGTTGCCGAGTTGATTGGAGAAGTGGTTATGTTTTGTTTCATGTCATCATGATCGACGGTAGCTTGCTTCTTGCTACCCAATCCAAGAGGGAATGCGAATTCTTGGGGCAGCTTTCGCATGATTTTACCCGAGGTGATAAGCCGCCCAAAACCTTCCTATAATGAGTAAAAGCAAAGAAAAACAAATATTATAGTTAATTAAAAATTAAACATGAGCAAAACTACAAATATTGTATTTCAAAATGCATTTGGACTTCCAAACATAAGCGGATTTAAGAGCTCTCAATTATCGATCAAAGCCCTAAAGGGGAGAGCACAACTTCGATGAAGCCGACCTTGATATTTTAATCTATATTCTAAGCATCTAAGAAAAAGTATCGTAAAAATTCAGATAATTTCTTTTATATTCGAAATTAATTCTATTGAACCAATTATTGTCCATTTTATTCGAGCGCACCTACTGGCATTTTTCGGCTAGCACCATTATTCCATCAGTGTATAATTTCTGGCGTTTCGTGTTGAAAAACTGAGTCTCTCACATGTCTCTTTTGAAGCCAGTTTTACGCCACCAAGAAAGGGTTGCAGAGATCGGAACAAATGATAATTTGACGGTGCAATGTATGGTCTATAAGGTTTGCACACACCGCGGGCGAAGGAAATTTAGGGAGGAAAGAAGGATAGGTACCGATGTACGTTGGTTTTAAATGTCTGAATGTTATAATGACTAGGAAATAGAGAGCTCGGCAGGGCATTCCACAAACGAGTTGTTCGACTTAAGAAGGAATCACGATATTTCAGAGTACGTCCGAATGTGAGGCTTGATGAACATCATAGCGAGACGGGTGTTACGGTTAAAGGTTTGAAGGGGCGGAATGCTACTGGCGATTTCTATGGAGCACTGGTTGTGGAAATCGCGGTAAAACAAAGTGAGACACGAGACATTTCGGCGGTGTTCGAGGGTGTCCATTGACTGAGTGATATTGGTATCAGCTATGAGTTTTATCGCACGGTTTTGAATCCGGTCTAGCAGATGCAGAGATGTTTTAGGCGCACCTGACAAGATATGAGCATTATACTCCAATTTTGGGCGGATGAATGTCTTATATATTGAGGCCATATGAGAAGGGTAAAAGTATTTCTTACATCGTTTGAGGAAACCTAGATATTTCGCAGCATTTTTGGTGACATCGAATATGTAGTCATTACAACGTAATTTGTCATTGATACACATACCGAGAATGGAAAGTTTTTCGGTTTCGACGATGTAAGTGCAATTCATGAAGAATGTTTTGGAAGCATTAAATTGCACTCTGTTGGTAGTTCCCCAATTGGTTATGCTGTTGATATCGGAATTTAGTGAGCTTAACATACGCTGCCGTTCCCGTTCTACAGCCGAAGAGCAGGGACGTGAGTCCGGGAACGAATATGAAAAGCAGAGAGAACTGTTGTCAGCAAAGGAATATAATGAGTTAGAAGTAGCAGACAGGGTATTTATGAAGATTAAAAAGAGTGTCGGAGACAGAACGGAGGCCTGTGGTACACCAGCATTTATTTTATGGATATCAGACTTGAAACCATCCAAGACAACTTGAATTGAATGTTCCGAAAGGTAATTTCTAATCCATTGAAGAAGAGAGTCATCGATCCCAAAAGCACGCATTTTTGACAAAAAAGCCTGATACCAAACTCTATCAAATTCCTTAGATATATCACGTGCAACTATCTTGCTTTCGCCAGATTGATGCTACGAAAACTGTTCTGCCGGTCACTGAGAAGTTTTCGTGTTTCGAGATATCTCATGAGCTGACAGTTTATCAGCGTTTCCATGACCTTGGAGAGAAGGGTCTGTATGAGGAGAAAGAAGATTCGCCTTTTTTAGGGACAGGCTGGACAAATGCTGTTTTCCATCATTTAACAGCGAGGAAGAACATCTCTGAAGAAGAAGGGGAGATATACCATCTGGGCCAGTGGATTTATGTATGTTGATCAATTCCTTTCCTTTTTTTTCAGATGCTTCTCTCAACTGCATTAATAGCTGGCACTAGATATTTGAATCGATCGTTTAACCAGGCTGTAGTAACTCATGATGAATGATACCCTTCCAATCTCACTAAACACACAGGATCACCTTCCTTGCCGTCAATCTTGGCTATACTGCCGTTTGTGGAGCTTCGTTATTTTTCGACAAAGACCAAGGTACTCAAACATCGAACTTCTTTTTGTAACCAGCCCATTCCAAATGACTTAAAACTATTTTGTGGTCGGTCAGAAGTTCATTAACAATGCCATGAATGTTTATGTGCCGGTCACGTTCAACTTATTCCATGATTTCATCGACTTTTTCACTGAAGGCCGATCACAGCGATTTGCATTTGCCACACCAAAATTTCCAGAATGAAAGCGTGCGAACCATCTCTTAGCAGTAGTTTTCGATGGAATACTTTCATAAATAGCACAGACCTTTTCAATCGCCCGCGGCGCATTCTTCCATTTATCGTAGTAAAATTGTAAAATATACCGAATTTTCTCTTTTCATACAAAGGACTAACCCCAATAAAATTCATCATCAATATGCTCGTTTAGTAACCCTCGAGGAAACCATGAATATGGATATACTCGTACTAACCGAGAAAATTTTGAAAAATGCTGATCCTTTCTTATGTTGAACGTACCGATGGATAACTTAAAGTCGACTGTGACCACTTACTCGTATTTACTAAAATAAATTTATGCGGATTATTACCAGTATGTTCGCAATTGCAGAAATCACGCATATGCTACGTAAGCATTTCTTTTCTCAATTCTACAAGGAAGTCTTTGTTGTTCCAGACATTTTCGATTAATAGAATCATTAGGCCTATCGTTACTATCCACGACCTTGTAGAATTCCGTTGAAAGCTCGTTAAATCAAATCTTGCTGCTGTCAAAGCAAAAATTTCGCTATACAGAATTCGTAAAAAAATCCTTCGAGTAAGCACTAATTTTTTATGTCTACGTATAGAATATGCTGTATAAATTTATTCAAATCCGTCAAGTAGCTTTTAAAATATAGTGATCACCGATATCGAAAAAAAAAACCCGATTTAAAGTTCCACCAAGAAGTCTATTTCTGGCCCATATAAGAGACGTCTTGCCGATGTGAAATCCAGTATAATATATTAGGTCATTCAATTTCTATGGAGTGACTAATGCAGGTCTAAGACAGTCAGGCACCTTATCTGTCACAAGAGCCAGCAGCAAAAGGGCCGCTCGGTTATTCTTTAATATCTTTAAAACTATTCGTTAGATCGACTTGAAACTTTCACAGAATATTTTTAAGGTATTACGCTCCGAGAAAATTCTAAATGACCCTCACCATTTAAGTTGTCTGCGCTCTTACCTATGCCCAGATATCACAGATATCACCAGGTAACCATGCACAATGACTTTTTTGCGATCTTACGATAAGACTAACTAACCATTGTAGCTTTACGTTTTTTGTAAAATAAGAACATTTTTCATAACATTCCAATAGTCATCAAATCCAACGGCATGGAGCTTCCGACTGTTTCTCTCAGTAAGTTGTCAGTGTATTTTAGATCCTTTACTCTTTCGGTTTCGTACCTGGCTTAAACGATGGTGGGAATTCGAACGCGAATGCTGCTACTCCGTCGCCCCTTCGGGTAGAAATGGAAGACATTCGCTCTGCATTTCCTAGACATCTCAGGCTACGTAACTTACTTACTTGGGTGGCTACAGTTCGGGAAGGACCTGGGCCTCACTCAAAAGGCCTCTCCAATTAGCCCGATCTCTGCCTAACTGCCTCCAGTTGCGCACTTTAAGTTGGTTGAGGTCACTTTCTGCTTGCGCTCTCCCCCTAATGCGAGATCTTAATTTACTGCGTTGGCGCTTCGGTTTGGAATCGAAGACTCTTCGGGCTGGAGCGTTGGTGGCTACTAGTGCGCCCTTTCTGACGAGATCGACGTAGCTGTACAGCTTACAGAGTTTTCAGTCATATCTCCTCCTTCAAAGTCCGTTAACCCAAAGGGATCTATATCATCTGACAAACGATGCTGAGGTTCCATTTGTATCTTTACTTCATTTCGTCGGTTGGGCAGAAATCATTTCGTCATATCTGGATCTGGATCTGAATTACTGGATCTGATGCAGGATTTTCGAAAGAGATGATGCCGGAAGAGCCTTCAACGGACATATTTTGTATTTTCAGCACTACGTGCTAAATACATAGGTCTCCTTCCGGATATCAATAAGATATTTGAAAAGATGTTCAATAGATAAAGTGGGTTAAGGGAAAAAATATAGTTCCAGATAACGAATTCTATTTATAGTCAAGCCGAGATATCTCACATGCCAAATGAAAACAAGAACGAAAACGAACGGCCTGGTTTGTAGACGGCCTACAACACCATATTGTTAGAGGTTCTTCTCCTCAAACTAGACAAGTTTGGTTATAAGTAAACCTCATGAAAACTGGCGATGTGACGTCTGTTGGTTTACCGAAGTTGATGAGGTTCAAAGATAAACATAAAGATCAAACTTCAGAAGTTGAATCTTTTCTTTTTAGGATGTTACTGTCCGAAGGTTCTACCGATACCAGAAGGAAGGTGAAAATTTTCAATACTAGGACAACACGGGCATATAACCAATAGCTATATTTTAACAAACATACATAGATACACCTCTGATCAGAGCCAAAGGCAAAAGGACAAAGATACTGTTTTATGGTAGTCAACAGTAATACATAAGCCTTACCCAGTCTTTGCTTGTATTTGGATTTCTGGATTCAACATGAGAGCAAGTTTATTAGGACCTGTCTTCGTTGTACAGAACACTAGCTTCGGAGAACATAAAATTCTATTCTAACAAGATTTTGTGTATAGTAGTATACATATAACATAGATGTAAATACTGTCACTCTCTTTAATTTAAGACATACACTAGTCATAATTGTAAATAAACACATACAATGGGCGTTCAACATATTCTCGGTATCGGGGTGAAGCTATGGTTGTATATATAAATTGACTTATTTATCAAGTAATACTATTATTTTAGTGCATTCATGTAAAATTTCATATAAATGTGATTATTAATTCGCGTTTTATCTCTAGTTAAACAGAATCATAATGGCAACTGAGACGATGATGGTGAAAATTGAGCATCGCGCTGTAATTAAATTTCTCACTAAGCAAGGAAAAAGTCAAAAACCTATTCATGAAGAGATGGTGGCTGTTTACCAGGGTTCCGCACCTTCATTATCAACTGTGCAAAAGTGGTCAAGTGAGTTCAAGAGAGGCAGAGAGAGCATTGAAGACGACCCCCGCTCCGGCGCCCCGGCTACTGCTTGTACGGGAGAAAGCATCAAAGAAGTCGAAAAACTTGTTCTTGAGGATGCCCGAATAAAGGTGAAAATGCTGGCAGAGATCACCAAGCTTTCAATTGGTACCACTCACATCATTCTTCATGACCATCTTAACCTTTCAAAGGTCAGTGCAAGGTGGGTGCCACGAATGCTCACAGCGCCTCAGAAAAAAGTGAGAATCGCATGCTGTAGAGAGCTTTTGGAGATGTGTAGTGAGAACGCGGACGGTGTTATGGATCGAATTGTTACTGGGGACGAAACATGGGTCCACCACTATGACCCTGAAAGCAAACAAGAGTCCATGCAGTGGCATAAAAAAGGAACAGACCCCCCGAAGAAGTTCAAAGTCACTCCGTCTGCCGGGAAGCTCATGGCCACAGTTTTTTGGGACTTTTTTTTTGGGAAAAAAAAGGTGAAACCATCAACGCCACATCCTACGCTTCCACTTTGCATAATTTGCGGGAGGAAATTAAAAAGAAAAGACGGGGTAAACTCGCAGCGGGTGTGTTGCTTCTTCATGACAACGCTCCTGTTCACACGGCGCGAGTTTCCAAGGCTGCTGCGCGAGATTGTGGTTTCGAAGAAATCCAACACCCACCCTATAGTCCAGACCTTGCCCCTAGTGATTATTTCCTGTTTCCGGATTTGAAAAAATGTCTTCGTGGAAAAAGATTTTCGGATGATGAAGAACTCAAGTCGGCAATAAATGGGTATTTTGCAGAGAAAGAGGAAATTTATTTTTTTGAGGGTTTAAAAAAGCTTATCTCAAGATGTAACAAATGCATTGATGTTAGGGGAGATTATGTTGAAAAATAAAAACAATTTAAATTGAATTCGCATTTTCCTTCATATCGATACCGAGAATATATTGAACGCCCCTCGTACACATGTAACACTGTCTTAGTTGTACGAGTAAGTCTCTTAGCGTTAAGAAGGTAATTACCAAAGAAAGGAGGCATAAAAGTAATGACGACCAAATGTGGCGGACGTGTTTTAATTTGTTTAAACCTTAATCCATACTACATGTGCAAAGTGGCAAACGTAGTATGAGTTGAAAATTTCGTTATTAAATTGACTCGAAGGCACATTGCAAAAGTAATGATCTCAATGAACAACTTGATCTCTACTTCTGGCACTAATCATATATGTGTCACGAAAGTGTGATCTTCGGCGGCTTTGTTCTCGCAAAAGCGTTTATCTATCTGGATAAAAAGCGCCTGTACCAGGATAGACTAGCGGTGCCACTCATATTTCACGTCGCTTAAACCGCAGCGGGTAAGCTGCATCTTTGGTTCAGTACTGCGGCAGGGAGTTTCGATAATAGAGATGTTGCTCACTAAAACAATCGATTTTGGTGGTTTGCTAAAGGAAATACAACTTCTTCTTCGTCTCCTTCCAGTCCGAGTAGGCGGATTGTGGACAGGATCGGTATGCTTGCTCTCTGTTATCGCACAGAATAATAGAGCTGCAACTAACGACCATCAGTCTGATGGTGACTGGCGATCTCGATTCACGGTAACGCCAAATTAGACGTCACGAGCATATCACAAGCTAAGACTGCATTCTGAATGTTGTAAAAATATGATAAAGCAGTTGTGAAGGAACAGACCAGGATAACGTATACAACATATAGACGTAATTATATGTACATAAGTGAAAGTGGGAGTGGATTTGGTCTCTGCCTATGCAAAAAAAAAAAAAATACTATTGTCTGACAAGTCATGGAAGGGAGTCCTCGCACAACATGGCCAAGATCGTTCGAAAAGGTATATCAGCAACGATGAGGTCGTTAATGTCCCTAACCTCACCTACCCTAACCTAATAAGTGTATATCGAATATACATGCTATCTAGTAGTCTTATTGGTGTCCAGGAATTTTAATTTAATCTAATTTCGATGGAGGCGAAGTCCCCCATTTATTCGGCTTAATACAAGATATAACTTAAAATTAAACTTAAACTTAAAACTAAGGTTGGTTGGAGTGGTGAAGAAGAACGGATTTGAGGCAGGGAGTGGTTCGGTGGAAGTCAAAGATGGTAGGGTTTGAATTGATTTTACGTAGCATACGGGAGATTGGTCCGTTCGTGCCATAGGATGTGTGGTGGGTTGGTAGATAGAAGAAATGAGGGGTACGTAGATTTCGAGGAAAATAGAGTTGTGAAGGGATGCGCATTCAACGTAAACTAAAAGGAGGTGATGAATGAAGAGAAGGTCGGCTGCATCTCTGCGTTCCTCAAGGTGTTTAAGTTGATAAGGTTGAGACGGTTTCGATAGGAGGACAGAATAAAAGAATCGTTCCAGGGCATAACTCGAAGAGCAAATCGAAGAAGACGGCGCTGGATGCTTTCGATTCTCGAGATATGAACACGATGATATTGAGAAGAGATTGAACGGAGGAGATAAGTTGGCTGTGGAGAAGGTAGAGTCGGGAGGAGATTGGTGCCGCTTATGTGAAAAGGTGATGGATTGGCATTTGGGTATTTTAAGTTCCACACAATTTTTGAGACACCAGATCGAAAAACTGTCAAGGTCTTGTAGAAGAAGGAAGGAGTCATGGGGTGAGGAAATGGTTTTGAAAAAATTGGTATCGTCGGCGTAAAGAGAGACAGACGAGTGTTTGATGATCCTGTCGAGATCATTTGTGGTTAATGTAAAAAGAAGCGGACCCAGATGGCTGCCTTGTGGAACTCCAGAGGTCGCCAACAATGGAGCCGACGAAAAAGGAACACTGTAAAAACTGTTTACGTGGTAAAAGGATATCCATTTTACAGTATGGGTTCAAAGCCGAAAGCAGACAATTTGAAGAGTATTAATCGATGAAAGATTTTATCGAAGGCCGTGCTAAAATCGATTGCAACTATGTACATCGACTTCGTTGTAATTCTCTAGGGCAGAGAGGGCAAAGGATACGAATTCAACGAGATTTGTGGTGGTTGACCTACCCTTCGGGAAGCCATGTTGCTTAGGGAAATAAGTGATTTACATTGAAAGCTTACAGCTTCCTACAAAATGCTTTCGAAGAGTTTGGGTATATGGGAGAGTTTGGCAATTGGGCGATAGTTTGTTATTTCGTTCTTTGATCCTTTTTTGTGGATTGGGGTTATGAAGGAGGTTTTCCAAGCCTGGGGAAATTCTCCTTGTGACAGGGATAGACGAAAGAGATTACATAGAAAGGGCAAGGGAAAGATAGGAAGAACATTTATTAAGGAATATGGCAGGGAGGCCATCTGGGACAGGTGTGAATTCGTCATTAAGTTGGTGTAACTTATATTCGATATAAGACGGGTCCATGGAGTGAGAGAATAGTGGGCGATTGGAGAAATTCAGTAGGCAATTAAAATAGGATAGATCCGGTATAAAGGAGTCGTTGGTGAAGTATTGTTCATGGAGGTTGTTGTTGAAAAAAGGGAAGAAGGGTAGCCACCGGACTTTCTTTTGTAGTTAACAGACTGGAAAAAGCTTTAAGCCCTTTTTCGGTTTTTCGTTTATAAGATTAACTTGAGCATTGTTAATGTAGCGCTGGTAAAGAGAATCATAAAGTTTGATGAAACGAAGATAAGCGCCAAGATAGTTGGAATAGTCGGAAAAGGATCTGGTGCGAAGCAAAGCAGTCCATATCTTGTTTCTCTTATTTCGTAAGGAACGAAGCTTGCGATTATACCAGGGAGGGCTAGTAGATGATGTTTTAGACGGGAAAACGGAACGTAAAGGGAAAAAGAATTGAATATTTCTCTATAAATGGATAAGGCGTCATTTATACTTAGGTTGTGAGCGTTAAGGCGGGATCTGCTGAGATAGTCATTGATTTTGTGAAAGTTTACTTTATAAAAGCCGTAGAGGAGAAGGGGAGGATGGTAGTTATCGATTGTCGAGAGAGATAGCGGATAAAGTGAAACTGAGGAGTTAATTGAATCTGTTGTGAAAATAAGGTCCAATTGCCTGCCCATGTAGTTGGATATACCGCTGACTTGGCATAGACTGGAGTCTGTTAAGCGGCCTAAGAAGACACTCCTTAGCTGAGTTGGCACTTGAAGCGATGAAAAACGATTAATCATCTGATGGAGTCCACGGTAGCTGTGGAAGATTAAAGTCACCGAAAATAAGGATATAGTCCATAGAGTCAGACAGGCCACTTAACTGGTTGATCGCATTGATAAAAAATTGGTAGGATTCAATAGGTTGAGCTGGTAGGATGTACCACATACATATAACGTAAAGGGACTTGCAGGGCCGTGATATTTTAATTGCGATAAAATCGACTTTAGAGGATGAAAAAATGGTAATGGAAGAAGGGTTAAGACTGTTGTGGATCGGCAGTAGGGCGCCTCGACAGGGTAGAATATATATTAGACACAATTTTCAAGATCATACCTGGTGAGCAAATGCATATCCAGACCGAAGAGAACGTCGACCTCTTCTAGTTGATGAAACACGACGCACATCAGAGCTTTGTTTTTGTCTTAATTTTAATTGTGCAGCATGCTGTTTATACCGAATCTATTTTCATTAAAAAAAAACAAACGAATATAATGTAGTTCAAATTGAATTTGATAAGCAATTACCAGTACCTTATCAGACAAACTAGGAAATACATCCACGGAGTAAAATTTATACGCTAATACGGGCATTGTAATTAGTATTACTGTTATCACTGTGGTAAACCAAAATGTAGCTTCTTTCATTGCTTGTGTTAGCGAACCAACGTAAGGTCCACCGATCACATAGTTGTAAAAATAGTCCAAAACAAAGTACCATATCAAACTGCCCCAAATCATTACATGATTTACTACCGTCCAATAGGATGTATAAAGGGCGATCTAAACGATTTTCTTATTAGAACACACATGTCCTTATCGAATATATTTATTTTTTACCTGCGCAGTATTGTCTATTATTAATATAGTGGCAACCACAGCGCCCAGAGTCATGTGATCACTTAAAATGTAACCATTTGGTGAGATTCCATCTTTATAAGTTCCTACAATAAAAAAAAAACTTTATTATTCTCCAATTTTACAAGAAAGTATTGTAGTAACACACTCACCGTACGGTATTAAAAATAGGACTAGAGAACTAAATACTCCGTGGAGCACGCTACGCACAAATTCTTGTGTATTGAAGAGTGTACTCTTCAATCCGGGTGTATAAAGCTTTGGAAATTCTACACTATGTTTGTCAGATACGTCTTGCTCGAATACACCAAGTGCTAAAACTGGCAGTGATGTGTAGAATAAGTTGTATACGGATATGAACATCGGATCGAATACGGTCTACAAAAAAAAAAATAACGGTTATAACTTGAATAAACTACGTAATATTTAGAATTTACCTGCGCACTAAAGCCACAAAAAAATGAGTACCAGCAATGACATAAGGTGAATGCAAAATTTTTATAAAAAAAATATCGCAAAAATTTACACATTCTATAGTACGACCACCGACCATGAACTAAAAGTAGTCGTTCGAGGTATCTAAACTGCGCTATTGAGTAGTCACTGGATAGTACTGCCTGCAGCCCTTCTTGACCAGATATTCCAACACCAATATGCGCCGCTGAAAAACAAAAACAAAGAAAAAAATACTTGTACATAAAAACAGTTAGTATAATGTTTGGTTTTGTAATATACCTTTAATCATTGACACGTCATTGGCTCCGTCACCTATTGCCAATGTCACAGCATTTCTAGAACGTTTAATTAACTCTACAACCAAGGCTTTCTGCAAAGGAGTTACCCGACAACAAATAACTGATCTGCATTGTGCGGCTATGTCTAAGAATCTAAAAAAAAACAAAACAGAAAAACAAATTATTTTTTTTCCGAAGAAGTGATCCCGGAGCGAATAGAAATGGAATATCAAGGGTGAGGATGCCTTTCATTGATACAGATTTTAACGGACTCGTCAGGTAATCAAGGTAATCGAATCAAATGGGAACAAACAACTTAGGGAGAGAAGATATAATAAACTGATCCAAATCACACGGCCTAATGACACTCAATATGTTAATTTTTAAACAACCGCATTTAGTTAAACTGAGAGAGATAACCATAGATGCTGGAATAACGTATAACGGCGAATAAAAGATTCTAATGTGACATTGGCCGAACTAGTCCTGGCAACTAAATTTGGGGGAATTGAACCTAAATGCCATACACCAAGAGAGTTCTTCCTCATGGCAAGGTATGTGGAACAACTTCAATTACAAATTTAAGAGTAATGCAAAAGCTCGTTATACAGTAAAATCTGCCAAGTTGGCCTATTTTTAACTGTACCAAGAAAAGCACATAGAAATGTGTTCCTCAACACCTTTGTATGTTGGCCACCTGCCTATCTTGGAACTTGGACACGAATTTTCGCGATTTATTTCATTCCTCATAAAAATTAACCTGCGAGAGTTGGCCAAGATCGATTTATATACTCGTACTCGCCTGCTGGTCGCATAGTCGTGTATGCATTTTTATCCATGTATTCGATTAACAGTTAAACAAAAGGTTCGTATATAGCGGTAAAATAACGAGAGGTTCATTCATGTTTCAGCGCGTTGCATATGCACATAAAGACAATATAATTTTTTCAGTTCGTAAGCTTCAGGGGTTAAAGTGCGCGTGATTTTACTGTAAAGCAAGCGAGAAAAGGCAGTGATTTTGAGGATTGAATTATGTAAGAGAAACATTACATTTGGGTGCGTAGAAATTGTTAAATTACATATTAAGAAAATCATATTTTTAGATTCCAAAATGACACCGAGGAAATTTTTAACTGAGCTTTCTTAAGAAAGGAAAAGTTTTACAAGAACTATAAAGAGGCACATCACAAACGACTTTGGCCGATAAATTTAGAATCTCTAGATCAACTGTTGCTAGCATTAAGGCCCAAAAGAGACAAATCTTAGATCCATTAGGGAGTGATGAAAAGAGGCGAAAGCTAAGAAGGGCTCTTTTTGAAGACGTAAATCTTGGAGTCCTTTCTTTTTTCAAGAAATGCAGACCACAAAACATCCCCGTGAGTGGTCCATTGCTGCAAGAAAAAGCAAAGCAATTAGCGGATGAACTAAAAATTGAAAACTTTCATGCGAGCAATGGGTGGTTGGAATTTTTTCGGAAATTAAATAATATCCAATTTTGAGTATTGTGTGGCGAAAGTGCTAATGTGGACCATGAAGCTGCAACCACTTGGAAAACATTTTGAAAGACTTTCCACCCTAAGATTAGTTTGACGCACATGAAACAGGAGTTTTTTATCGCAACTCCCAACAAAAGGTCATGTTGCTAAAGGCGAAAATTGCAAAAGTGGAAAGATGGCGGAAGAAAGGCTTAGCGTCCTTTTTTATTGTAGTTCCACGGGTGAGAAATTAAAGCCCCTTATTATTGGAACTGCTGCCAAGCCAAGTGTGTTTCGCCAAAACAGAATCGATCTTAATAGTTTTATGGTCACGTGGACACACAATAAAAAACCATGAATGACAACCGTAATTTTCAATGATTGGTTTTCTTCTGTTAATCGGCAAATGAAGCTGCAAAAAAGGCCAATAATTATCCTGGTGGACAATGCAACAAGCCACACTACCTCAATGGAATGTTCAAATGTTGTCGTAAAGCATTTGACGCCAAATCTCACATCAGAAATTCATCCTTTGGACCAGGGTATCATCCAAAACGTGAAAACCAGATACAGATCCAAAATGCTTCTATCTCTATTGGCAAAAATTGATGAGTGCAAGTCAGGATCTGAATTTTTCAAGTCAGTTAATGTATTGGACGCCATAAGATGGATTGTATCTGGCTGGAATTAGGTCGAAACATCAACAATAGTGACATGCTTTCATCGTGCGGAATTTCCAGTCGATGCCAACCCAACCGAAGGACCCTCAGACGAACTTCAAATTGCAGAAACCATTGCAAGCTTGCCTGAAAATATAAGAACGGAATTGGTATCGGCAAATGAGATAATAAAAGTGGATGAGGGCATAGTTGTACACGATATTCTGGGCCATTCACAAACCGAAATAATGCAACAAGTCCTAAAAGAATTCCAAACTGCCGATTCGGGTGAGATAAATGAATGAATCTGAAGAAGATGAAGATGTGGACTATCAACAGCCAATCATGCCCTTAATAATATTAACCAGCTGCTTTTATATGTGTCTTCGAACCAACCAAATCTGATGTCAGATGTTCTTAACACAAAAACAAAAATCTAGCAACACAAGGGCAAATGCAAAATCATAAAGCAGCAACTTTAAATACATATTTTAAATCCTAATTATGTTTCTTAAAAAAATTAAAATGTAATGTTTGCACTACATATTTATGTATATATGTAGGTACATACTTACATTTCGTTTTTTTTTTAATTCACTTGTTGTAATGAACATATCTACATGTTATCTTGTTTAGTTATTTTATATGGTTTTACATAACTACATACATAATTAGTATACAATATATGTATTAATAAACACATAATGTTAATACACATGCATGTACAAAACCGGTCTTTTATTTTTATTCGAAAAAAAACCCACACCCTTATAAGTTGGCCAAAAATTTCTGCACTGCAGGTGCCCAGTAGACTTAAGTACGTCGCAAATAGAGAAATTGATTAAGTGTGTCTTTAACTATCTTATGAACGTTGCAATACGCAGGCTAAAAAGCAATGCATCAGGAAATCGACGAGATTACCTCACAACTTTTAAGTAGGGGTCAAGAAATCGAAGAAGTGGAACTTCAAACCCCGAGCAAACGAGCTAATATTTTAAGATTGCGGTACAATGAAGAAAAATTCTGAAGAGAGCCAATTGCCGAAATATTATATTGAAGACGAGCAGGAACACTTGCTTACGGAGAACAACGAAATTTGCAATAGAAGGAAAAATAACTTTAAAACCTTACTTAACTAAAAATTCCTTCGGCTTTCGCCCACAAAGAGGAAACGGCCAATTTTACGAAAACCGAAGGAACCGAAGCAATTAAAACAACAAACCGATGGCACGCAGTCCATACTCTGCAAAATATGAGCGACAATCGAAAATCATGGACCTAAATGGCTCACGATTAATGAAATTATGAAAGACGACCGGATGCCTAACCAAAGGAGAGAGATCTTTCTTGTTTCACAGTATAAAGGCAAAGGCGGCACGAAAAATTGCCACAATCAAAATCGAAATGTAAAATAAGGTCAAGTTCAAGCCGAGGATTGGAGAAGGAGGCGAAAGAAAAATTATTGCAAAATCTTAGCCTCACTGACGGGTGATTCAAATTAGAGCGACCTTTATAATTGTTCTAAGGTCCGCAAATTAGGGCGATCCCATACGGCCTTATTTTAAAGTCCTGGGTCATATAAGTCATATAGTCATATAGAACAGAACCAAAATTTAGATTTCCATGGACAGAGCACTTAGACAAAGAAGTAGTCTACTATAGTATACTTCTTTAATGTTCCTTTTAATGTATTTTCTGTATTTTTGTAGAAAGATGACATATGTAGCAAATACGGTACTAGTACCCACAATATCGGTGGTTAGTAGCTCCCTGATATGAAGTTGATCACTAACAACAAGCGTCGCAGCAGGTGACGTCAAACGTACTTAGGTGATTAACAAAAGGGTAATGAGCCGTTATGATACCAATAAGCAGCCGACAGTCTTTTCTGCAAAGAGAAAGCAAGAATGTCTCTGCATTTATAGATGCATGGAGAAGCATTTTTTTTTGGGGTAGCCTAAGCCATGCCGCCTACTGTTGTGTCATACGAAGGCTAATTTTCGAGCTGGACCCCAACCGAAGTACGGTCCTTCCTTATAAGTCTTTTTAAAAGTTTGTGAATGTTATTTTGATCTGGAACCCAAGAAATTGTTAATCTAAGACTTCTGAACTAATTTAGCGGTTAAGAGGGTTCGAAGGTCTTTAGTGCAGCTCATCTACCGTTACAGAAGTAGATACTTCTTCTCTCCTAATTGTTCTTCGCAATTTGGCTCATGATCATTAGAATTGTTTATCTCTCCGCTTGGAAAACGGATGCATGCTCACTATATTTCTCGAATAGATAACTCTTGGGTTGTCACCATATACTAGGTGGAGTGAAAAGTAACCTCCTTGACCACTAGAATGCGCTGCTACTCAATGTTATGGTACCTTGAAATCCGTTCATATTTAGGCAGACTTGCCAAATTTCAGTGCGATACTGTCTTTAGTTTTGCTTTGACAGCTGATTGTTGTTGACGTGCTTGGCATCATGTTGAGTATGGACAAAAACGATTTTCGTTCTCTCATAAAACATTATTTTTTGAGAGGCAAAACGGCGAAGGAAACAAAAGAAAAGTTAGATAAATGTTATGGGGCTAATGCTCCGTCAGATTACATCGTCAAATATTGGTTTCGAGAGTTTCGTGGTGGCCGCAACTCCACTACCGATCAAGTCCGCAGCGGCAGGCCCTCCGATGCGGTTACAGAGGACAATGTCAAAAAAATACATGAAATGGTCTTGGCTGACCGAAAAGCGAAGGTGCGCCAGCTAGCAGATACCACAAAGATTAGTACTGAACGCACACGCCATTTTGGGCAATATTCTGCATATGAAAAAGTTATCCTGCCGCTGGGTGCCGCGAATGCTCACTCCTGACCAAAAACACGAACGCGAGAGCACTTCGAAAAAGTGTTTGGACTTGCTGATGCGGAATCGGGCGGACTTTTGGCGTCGATTGGTAACTGGATTTGGATCCCTCGGACTATTATCTCTTCCCCAACCTCAAAAGATGGCTCATAAATAAAAAATTCAGCTCACGCGAGGAAATCATCGACGCCACGGAGGAGTATTTTGCAGACCTTCCGGAAAATTACTTTTCGGACGGGATCCAGAAGTTGGAAAATCGCTGGAATAAGTGTATCAAACTACAATAAAAGGGGACTATATTGAATAAAATAAAAAAAAACATTTAAAAAAAAAATTTTTTTTTTTCCCAAGGAGGTTACTTTTCACTCCATCTAGTATGAAGACCCGCGGTAGGCCCTTAACTGCAGTATTGGTAGTATTGATGAAGATTCGAATACATTCATTTCTTGGCCAGTTCGAAGTGAACGGTGAGCTGGAGCAATGAGGCTTTAAGCATTTGAACCGTCAAATGTAGTTGTGATATCTTTTTACCGTGCATCTGTCGTAAGGATGCCTCTATTTTTGGTATACCCGCGAAGTTGAAACGGATATGGAAAATGATGCTGATCACGACTGTTAGCTCCGTCACAACCGCAAAGAATCCTTCTGAGTCGCTTGATTTTAACCAAGGTTTCAGGTTTTTGTGTGGTTTCTTCAATCAATGGCCGAAGAAAATAATAAATTTTCCAGCCCAGAAAAGCAAACCGAGTAATTGGGAATGAGAACAAAACAAAGTTTCTACTGTCATTAAACAAATAGTCTCCGCTTCTTAGACAAAACGCCACTGTTGAGAGCAACAATTTTGAACTACGAGTAGCAGCAGGACTTAAGCAACTAAATAGCAACAAAACTAATTTCAGCCTGGAGATGTAACGAAGGATATGTCTTGTCAACGTTTGGATTTAATAGGCAATTGAAAGCGAGAGCCTTCATCATATTAGTACCAATGTATAGCACAGAATCAACGACTGTGTAGGTTTAGACATGTCACACGAATGAAATAAGACGCTCTGGCCTGGTCTTTGGGATGATGGCCACTAGTGGGCTTATATAAAGGAGATAACCGTATCTCTGTTCAAAAAGGTACAGTATCTATGAATGCTTGGAATTTCTAATTGGTGTCAACATGTAGCAAACAGAGAAATATAGATAAAGTCAATATGAATTTAAGACTGCTCTTAAACAGTTTAAAAATATCATTGCCGGGATTATTCGTAATAACATTGGCATTCACCACATTTCAAGGCTTTTCAATTATAACAGCGTCTTTCTGCGCAAATGGTTGAAAATTAATCCAGCATATCAAAACGAAAAACAGGACATACTCGTAGCTCCCGATTTAATTATGTTACTGATTATTTTTGTACTTAATATAAACTTACCTAGCTTCAAGTTCCGGTGCAAGACAATAAACTAGTGAATGTCCATTTACTACTATTGCAAAGCCAGCATTTTCATCTGTATCCAGATTTCGTTTCGCAGAATTTCTTTCCATGTCATCAAACATGTCATTGCATTCCGCACTATTAAAAAAAAGTTAAACACAAAATTTTACACTCATAAGTTTCTGATCATGAGCTACTCGAATTAATTTACCTAAATGTTACCACAGATATCGCAGGTGGTGATGGTACTGTAGTTTTGGATTCATTCATCATTGGCGATCCATTGTAACTTGTTTTATTTAAAGCTGGAGTTAAATTTTGTACATGTGCTAAAGTAAATGCATTACTTCATAGAAAACAATTTTAATTTGGTAATACTTACGAGGATTGGGGTGAAATTTATTTACAATTTTTATAGATTCTTTGAATAGTTTCAATTGTTTTTCTACCTCTTCCATGGAGCAGCCATCCACAATAAACACATCTACAAAGTCATCCGTAAGCAATTGACAAGAATAGCCAATGTTTATGGCGGTTTCTGCAAGAAGAAAGATGCAGTTTTTATTTATACAATTTGAAAAGTCGAGATGAATTTTTATTTTAAAATGTTAAATACTTTTTAAGACTTTTTGGTGAATAAAATCAAATTATTATATCATCACAGTGCTGGGTGGATTGACGATCGTATCGGAATTCAGCTCGTCGTAAACTGAGTACAGGTTCTTACATGACCAATGCCTTTAAGAACGGTTAGACCCATCGTCAATTTCTGAGATAGGAAGCTACACTGTTCGTACTTTGAATTCGCAAATGTTATGGACCCTCTAATTCATATCTGATGAGCAGGTCGTTGACAAGATTGCCCAATTAATGCTGAAGGGTTTAGATGCCTGATCTGTAGCACGCCGCACATAAAAAATTCTTGATTCCAGTCCAGATAATGATTGTCTAACATCATTCAGTCATTTTCTGTAGTCTTTGGTCATTACTGGTTTGCTCAACTTAGCATTAAGCCAGTCCTATATATGAACGTCTTTGTAAAAGGATGGATATTTGGTAGTTTTATCACAGCCGCTCACAATCCATAATGAGAAAGACAATGGTGATTACCAGGCCTTTATTACCGAAATCACAGGGTCAAGATAGTACTTGTATCAAAAAGAACCAGCAAAAGTACCAACGCAAGGGAGGAAAGGGAGTACTTAAGACAAAGAGATCGATTAATGTTTAAGCTGCTGGGAATATTGGCTGAATGAAAAGCCAAACAACGATACAGAAGTAGAGTCCGAAAATCATTGGTGTACTGCTGCAACAATTGTATTTGCGAAAGCGCCAGCAGCACACAAGCCAAAGAAACAGCGAACGAATACGGGACGATGTTTTTTTTTTTTAAAAAAGGGAACAGAGCTTCGTAAGCTTATGAATAAAAGTAAAAACAACGGGGGAAGAGCTACAGTATAGCCCGTGAGGGAGCGCATACAAATTCATAATTAATAAGCTTAATAGTGTTACAGTAACAGCACCATAATGATCATCCACGATGCACAAAATAGTCATTGAATGACAGTATCAATTTTTCGCGAAAGACCATAGAAGATGCGGAAATAATATAATCTGTCATAAGAGCTGAAGTACTGGCAGCAGCAGCAAAAAAAAAACTGCGGGGCTGCCGGAATGGACCTATACATACTTGTATATATATGTATGTACAAAAGGTCTAGCAAAAGAAAGATTCCCACAACAATGGAAAACACAGAGGCGATTATTTTTCCGGGATAGAATCATTTTCTACGGCATAGGCATAATGCACGATTTTTTTAGTTTGATACAAGGTTAAACTAACTTAAAAACTAACAAAAGTTAAATGTTAGAAAGTAAGGGAATGGTGGAGGAGATCAAGTTTAAGACGAGAAGTGCTCAGAAAAGGGGAGATTTGAGTTGACCTTACGGAGCATGTTGGAAATTGGTTCGTGGGTTGGGTTGGAATATAGAAGAGACGAGGACAGCGTACATTACGAGGCTTAGTGTTGAAGGAAAAAAATTGTAAAGGACAGTGCAATCCACAGAGCCAGAGAGCAGTCAATGAATGAAGAGAATATCAACTATGTCTCTGAGCTTTTCAAGGGTATTCAGGTTAAGAAGTTTGAAGCGATCACGATAGGGAGGTAAAATAAAGGGGTCATCCCAGGGTAGCCCACGAATGACAAATCGAAGAAGACGACGCTGAATGTTCTCGATTCGGGACATATGAACTCGCTGAAAGAGGGACCACACTTGGCTGCCATATTCGAGAAGGGGCCGGACAAGGGTAATGTAAACTGGTCTTGTCACATAAGGTTTGCAAACTTCTTTAGACCATCGTTTGATAAAACCGAGCGATGAGTTGGCTTTAAGAATTATCTCATCAATATGCGACCTGGGAATATTATACGATAGAGAGGTATATCGTATAATAGGGGATTGAACCTGGGCTACAGGTTGGTCGTGCAGAAAACAAAGTGGAGGGGGAGATTAATTGGACTTACGAGACAAAGTCACTGATTGACATTTGGAGACATTAAGCTCAAAGCAATTGTTTATACACCAAATGGAAAACCTATCGAGGTCTTTTTGAAGGAGAATAGAGTTTTGGGGTGAAGAAATAGTCTTAGAGAACTTAAGTGTCGTCGGCGTAAATGGATAGGGAGCAGTGTTTAATAATAATGTCAAGATCGTTTATACTTAAAATGAAAAAGAGGAGACCTAAGTGGCTGCCTTCTGGGACACCAGAAGTGGCTAAAAACGGGGTTGAGAAGGCTGAGAATAGAGTTTTGGGGTGAAGAAATAGTCTTAGAGAACTTAAGTGTCGTCGGCGTAAATGGATAGGGAGCAGTGTTTAATAATAATGTCAAGATCGTTTATACTTAAAATGAAAAAGAGGAGACCTAAGTGGCTGCCTTCTGGGACACCAGAAGTGGCTAAAAACGGGGTTGAGAAGGCTGAACTTAAGCGATAGCGATCGGTTCGGTTCTCCAGTTAAGAAGATATCCATTTTACCAATATGGGGTCAAAACCGAGGGAATTTGAAAAGGATCAATTGATGTGATATTTTATTGAAGGCCTTAATGAAATCTGTACCAATAACATCGATTTCGTTGCCATTTTCTAGGGCTGAAAGTGCAAAGAATACGATTTCAACTAAATTTGTAGTAGTTGATCTACCTTTCAGAAATCCATGCTGACTGGGTGATATAAGTGAAATGTACTGAAAGCTTAGAATTTCATATAAAAAGCTTTCGAACATTTTAGTTATGTGAGAAAGATTAGCAATGGGACGGTAGTTGGTTACTTCATTTTTTGATCCCTCTTTGTGGACCGGGGTTATGAAAGAGATCTTTCAAATTTGGGGGAATTCCCCCCCAAGTGGGTGCGAAACATTGGAGGCACACTTTTTGAGAAATATTGCTGGGAGCCTATCTGGGCCGGGTAAAAATTCAGCATTGAGATTTTGTAACTTTTCTTCGATAAGGGTGGGATCAAAAGATTGAGAGAGAGAGGGGCCAATGAAGAAATTTGGAAGGTACGACATAATTGACTGTACGGATGACATCGCAGTAGTAGTCGTTACCAAAACCATTTTTTTTTTTTTTAGAAATATAAAGACCTGGCTTCGCTCATTAAGCAGACCGCAATTCGTAGGACGTTCTTATAATTGGCGGCATGAAAGTTAAGCTAACATAAATCTTAGAGACCATTTAAAATGCACAAGCAAGACGGACAATAGAGCAATAATTGTCGCAGTATAAAGGCTAATGCCAAACATTGGACCAGGACTAAGTTAAAGGCAGCCTATAAGAAAGCTGCTTGCGTCGGTCAGCGAATCAATTCTGTCATACGCTGCCCTTATAAGTATAGAGACGAATGTTCATGGGAATGATAAATTCCGTGCACAAGAGAGCATAACGAACAGTTTCCGATAATGAAATTAGCATGATATCGGAGCAAATAACTGCCTGACAAACTCCTTTATGCAGAATGACAATGAATAAAACATGAAAAACATGTGTAGGATGATAATGAAGAACTAAACTGCTCTATAAAATTTGGCGCGCTGAAGTGTACAACTAACTTACAGTATGCAACTAAATGCAATTAGCGCAGTACCTAATTAAATCGAGAGAGCAGTTGGTTAAGACCCAGATCTATGCTGGACCGTAGCATAAGTAATAGGTGTTCAACGTTGAACAGTCGTGCTCAGCGATATCGAGCTTCAAAGAATATATAGCCAGAATGAAAAGTTTCGATAAGTGCACTGCGCTGATTAGCAAGTGATCACTTTCTCACATCGAGTAAAGGTCCTGAATCCACAGGTGATTTTATTGTGGAACTATATAGCTAATCGCACAGGCTTATTAAGTAAAGAACAGACCTACCGTGATATCAAAGTGCGACCTTCCCCGCAATACTTGTATTTTCGTGTCTATATATATATATGTATATATCTAGATCAAAGACTGGTTGCAATGAACGAAATTCACGTGCTTTAGCGGAAGGTAATATAAGCCAGGTTACGATCAAAAACTGAGGCGAAAAAACTTTTTACTACAGTACCTCAGAGGAAGTAAAAAGTTGTTGGTCGTTCGTTAATAACTTTAGAAACTCTGCCTCATCCGCCATTCTATCGCTTATTTATAATAACATTCGAGCTATCAGCTCTTGGAACAAGGCCAATATGGCCTTGCACTTCCATTTTGTATTTGTGAAGTAGCAAGAGTAATCAAAGATCTGAATACACACAAAAACGCTGGTTAATACGATTATCTTCCTTTCTTCTGAAGGTGGGAAAAGGTGCAAAATCACAGCGTAAGCTTTTTTGTCAATCCTACTCTTTAGGAAAACAGCATTTGTCCACCCTCTCCACAAAAAAGCTAAAATTGTTTCTCCATTGTACCTCATTTTCCAAGGTCAAGGAGACGAGGATAAACCGTCACCTCATGAAATAGATCCGTATGTGAAGCACTCATCCCGCTATGAAGTCTCATCATAGCTCGATAACCGAATGCCTAAGCTTTTTATTTTCTACCCATTATAATCTTCTAACATTCAAAACCAACGCAGGTCGATAAATTTCTTCGATATGTGCAAACATTTTAGGGGCACATAAAATAGCTTGAAAGCGCGCTTATTATAAACACAAGAACGCTACAATTGGTAACGTGGGCCAGTTGATAGACTTGTTAATTACATATACCCATTCCGAACTATTAATGGATTAATAGCTTAGGGCTACTTAATACCAGCATCGCTCTGGACGGCCTTCTGGTTGTGTACGTTCCACAGTGGAAGAAAACCCATGAAATATTACTCAAGAAATTAATAATTCGACCGCGTTTCGTTATTTAAAAAAGTTGGGATACGCTTCCAAACTCGACACTTGGGTACCACATCTTTAAGGTCGGCCGCATGAATGTGGCAATTTATTTTCTCGCACGCTACGACAATGTGTTTTTGTTTTTTTTTTTCGGATCAAATGAAGGGGGAGATAAAAAGTGGATACTATACAATAATGTACAGCGAAAGAGAACCTGGAAAAAATTAAGTGAAGATGCATCCAGTGAAAGTGTTGCTGTGTGTTTGTGGATTATATAGGAATTAATCACTTTGATTGTCCCCACGTGGCTTAACCATTACGGCAGACAATTAATGTGATTACTAGATTAGATCCGGCAATTCGCGTAAAACGTTCACGTTCTGGACAATCGGAGAAGTGTCATATTCCACCACGACAATGTGAGGCCGTCAATGTTGACAGCCAGACACTGCAGAAAATACAGGAACTGGAGTCGGAAGCTCTGCAGAATACACCCCATTCACCTGATATTGCACCTTCAAATTATTATATTTGTTTCGGTCTTTGCTGAATAGGTTAAATGAAACCAACTCATGATTCTTTTCCAGGAAAACCCAAGTTCTTGTTCTAAAATGGAATCGAAAAGCTTGTTAAACGGTGCAAAACAATAATTGTAAACAGCAATAGAAATTATATAATTGATTAATAAAGTTCATTCTGAAATCGGGCACGAACCCATGCAATCACCCAATATTTTTAAATTGTAATTGATATTACTTTTTAAAATAATAAAATATAATGCAAGGGCTATTCCAAAATCAACCTCCGATGTGTTACAATTCATTACATACGTGCAATTCGGTGACGTGTTTCTGCATGTCGCAACCAGTACATTATTCTCTAATAATATGCCAAGTTTTGACCGTTTTCGTTCAGTATTTTTCCAATAGTTGCCGTTTTAACATGGAGAATACAATTTTATCTTCCGCTGCCTGTGAGGTACGAAGTGTAATTTGTTTTTTGCAAGCCGAATGAAATGGCGCAACTCAAGTTCATCATCGGTTATGTCCTGTTTACGGCAAAACAGTGATGAGTGATGGTTCGGCACGTGATTGGTGTAAACAATTTAAAAACGGACGCACAGATGTGCATAATGACGGAGGCCAAGGGCGCAAATCGATCATGAATTAAGACGTGGTTCACCAAGTTGACCAATTTATTCGAGAAAACAGGCGTTTTACGATTTCAGATCTTGCGACAAGATTTTCCGAAATTTCTCGAACTACTCTGTACAGAATCGTGTCTGAAAACTTGGGTTACCACAAGTTCTGTGCCCGTTGGGTCCCAAAACAACTCACAGATGTCCACAAGACCCAACGTGTCAATTCAGGAAAAGCATTTCTCGAACGTTTAGAAATAGAAGGTGAAGAATTTTTACAGCAAATTGTGACTGGAGATGGGGTCCGGTATGTACCATGAACTTAGAAAGCAAAGAACGGTCAAAGCAATGGATGCACACTCATTCCCCAAACAAGCCAAAAAAATTCAAACAAACTTATTCCTATCGAAAAATGATGGCCACAGTTTTTTGGGACAATAAAGGCATATTGTTGACCGAGTTAATGGAACCTGGAAACACAATAAATGCAGCGGTTTACTGTGAAACTCTACGTAAGTCGAAAAGAGCAATCCAGAACAAAAGATGAGGAATGCTTACCAAAGGTGTGGCGCTTCTGCATGACAACGCATGACGACACACTGCTGCACGCACAAAAACTTTAGTGGAGGAGTTCAATTGGGATATTTTTGATCACCCTCCCTAAAGTCCTGATTTGGCACCAAGTGATTTCCCAAAATTGAAATCATCCATTGCATCTCAACATTTTGGAAGTAATGAGGAACTTATGAACGGTGTGAATCAATACCTCAACGCACTGGCGGTGCCATTTTTTCAGGAGTGTATACAAAATCTCGTCCCACGTTACCAAAAATGTGTAGATTTAAATGGAGACTACGTAGAAAAATAATTTAGATGTTAATAAAACTATTTTGTGCAAAAAATTAATGTTTTTGGTTTTTTAAAAAAATATTTTTCACTTCGGAGGTTGATTTTGGAATAGCCCTCGTATAACAAATTATTACCTTGTTTATCACCGGTAAGAACCCAAATTTTGATTCCAGCTGTTTGCAGATTTGCAATTGTCTGAGGCACACCATCCTGGAGTTTATCTTCAATTGCAGTTACACCCACCAACTGCATTTCACTTTCAATTTCTTCATATATCGCATCGAGTTTATCCTCACGATCGCTTAGAGAAATTGCAGCTTCTTGCTGTCGACGACGCCACGAATTAAAGAAATCTTCATCCAAATGACGCTCAGCTAAAACTAGAGTGCGAAGACCTTCACCAGCAAATTTCTAAATTAAAAAAAAATTAAAATAATCAATTTGTTATGGCCAGTAAATGATATGAACCAACGTTTAAGTGCTCTTGTGTTCGAGCTTTAATATCAAATTGACTCGAGCTTAATCTATCGTATATAACATTATCTGCTCCTTTGCAATATAAAATTAGCTTATTATTCCTTCGTAATATCACTGACATTCTTTTGCGAACGTTGTTGAAATCCAATATTCCCAACAGTTCATATTCCTATAAGAAAAACCAAAATTAAATATACAAATGTAATGTTTCATGGTTTTTTCTTATCAACCTCTGTACGCCCCATAACTTCTATCGTAATACTGTTTGGTGTTCTAGATCTAAAAACAAATCCAAAATTTCTCGCCGCTGATACAAGGGCCGCCTCGTCTGGACTCTGCGCCTGGTATTCTAACCTGTATTGAGCGTGCGATTTATGTTGATATTATTATTTTCTAATTTATATTTTATAAACAAAAAATAATGAACTTGCCTTCCTTCTACATATTCTGGCATAACCGTGTGGCAAAGAGCTAGCAAGCGAAAAAACGTATGCGCATGCTCTTGGTCCGATTTCACAGCATCTAATAGTGTTTGATCATACCACCGAAAATCGGTTTCATATTCTGGATTAGTAGAGAAATCCACCGGTGTCATGGCCTAGAAGTTTGAATATAATTCGATCATGAAATTAGACCTCATTGGAAAAATGCTGAACGTAATACTTACATCAGTAATTTCGATGGCTTCACCTGTTCTAAGATCAATAACATCGCCAAAAGCTCGGCCATTTATGCTGCACTTGTTGAAAGTCATTATGTTTTGGGTTAGAGTTCCCGTTTTATCAGAGAAAATATACTGTATTTGGCCTAATTCTTCATTAAGCGTTGTTGTCCTTGCTTTCGCATGGGTTTTCGTCTTTTCATAGTACATTTCCTCATCCCAGTTTATTAAAAATGATTGGGCGAATCTAATAACCTAGAGACGTTTGTTAATGTTGGGTAGTACGGGCTAGATTAAAGTATTCAAAAATTTACATACAGAATGGCCCAACTTCGACTGACTGTTTTTGAAAATTTGTAACTTTTCTAATTAACTTTGAACAAATATTAGTTCTGTCAACTTTTAAACCAAATCAACGAGTCTTTAAATTCGTTCTTGCGCTGTTCTGCTTACTTAGCAAAATTGAACTGTTTGCCTTCATACAAGTTCTAACAAGCCAATTCCCGGTCATTGCTTCTTGTTCCATTTTTGCTGACTCCCATTCTCGTCCCATTTACACGATACGGACCTATTGCATATATTGCGAGAACCCCAATGTGAGCGAAACAAATGCTTTTTAATGGTCTTTACAGAACATTTTTTCATGCTTAATGTATCAGGTTAAGCAAAAAAAAAACAATTGTTTACGTTTAAAACTACAAAAACTATTTCTCATTTGTCCCTTCCAATGCTCGCAAATAAATGTTTGAGTGAATCAATTAAAAACATCCCTGTGGAAAATAAACTATACCTAAAAAAAGTGCGAAACCAATTTGGGAAATCCAATGAAATTTAACAAAATACCAAAGATCTTACGAACACTTTTAAGCAATCTATTAAGCCTTTTAAAAATAATTTCAAAAACATAGGCAAGCAGCTGACTAAAAGTTTACATCTCCTAAAATGTAATATCAAAATCACATTAAGAACTAAAAATATCATCTGCAATCAACCCTAAATCTTATATCCCAACCATACACTCAGTGAAATTCAATTAAAGGCAACTTATTTTGCTTTGAATTATTAAAAACAAAGTTGATTTAAGTATAATACTATTTACAAACTTATTAAATACAAACAAATGATTTATTTAAGCAAAGGAAAAGATTGACGAAAACAAATAAATATATCCTTACTTAGGCAAACAAAAAAGAAAACTCAATTTATACTGTGAAATTCGATTAAGGGCAGTCGAGATAAAGTAAAAACAGAAGAAATTTCAGTATAACAAATAACGTAAAAGTCTTAATTAATAATGAGTCCAACCGCTAGACTTGGTTATAAGTTCCAAAATCCAACTTGGCATCGAATTAACCAGGTAGTTGAATTTCTTTGTCTGAAAACCACTCACAACTGGCCCGCGATAGATGAGTGGCAGCATTATGTTGCTGGAAAATTGCATTTGAATCCGGCTTATGGCCCAAAAAGTCTACTAAAACATCCTCTAACAGAGTAATATAATTTTCTGATTTCATTCGACCGAAAATTTTTCACCTTGGAGTCCTGCAATGATAGCTAAAAGCAGCCCAGACCATCAAAGATCCACCTCCAAAGTTTCGCTTAGTGAAGAAGCTCTCAGGACTTTTTATATCATGCCAATAACAATTAAAACCGTCTGGCCCATCAAGATTAAACTTTTTTTCAACCGAAGAGATCACGCTTTTCCACTGTTTAGACCATGTCATGTGTTCTTTGGCAAAGTGTAGTCGGACAACTTTATTTGCTTCTGTAAGAGCTGGTTTTGACTTAATTTTTTTCCAAGCCAGTCGATTGCTGTCAGCTAAAATTTGTTGTACATGCCGTTTAGATATCGGCAACTTTAAATCTGAAATAATTTTAGAAGCAGTAGCATTTTTTTGCAACCCAGCTCAGGCCGATTTCTGCCTTGGTGAAATTTTTTGATTGTTTTTATTTCTCCGGTTCGCGTTGCAATAACTTCCTAATTTAATAACATTATCGATTGTGGAAGCCGGTCCATTTAATGTAATGGAAATTTGGGGATTGGACATACCTTATACGCATGGATTTTGGCGATTTCCTCATCCGAGAGTGTTTTTCCTTTCCCCATTCTCCCTTGCGGCCAACAATCATCGAAATGTAAAAACAATATTTTCAATTGTAATCACCAAAAAAAAAACCCTGATTTCGTTTCCAACTCACAGCTTTTCAGCATAAACACGACTGCTTTTAATTGAATTTCGCACGATCATTAGTGACAAAACAACAGATGTTGAAATTCTCTTAGCGGGAGAAAGGGCACAAAGCAAAAACAAAAGAAAAAAATTAGACATAAATGTTCTTTTACACTACGAAAACATTTTCTGTACAAAAGTACATCTGCCTTTAATTAAATTTCGCTGAGTGTAGATCTCTCTTAGTTCTCTCTGAACGGTCCATTTAAAAGCAGTGCCCACTCTTATAGACATTATGTGTACGATGAATGAATGAGCAACAACGCCCCTGAATCTCGATTGTTACTTACAGAAATTGCTGATAATATGAAGATAGTTTCTGGTAAAATCGAAGATACACTTGCGGTCATAAAAACCGCACCACCTAATGAGTTCTCAAAAAATGCCTAATTACATTAGATCGTAAGGGTTTTTCCCATACTAATGAAGGGTGTTCCCTATAGCGGAGTTCGGCCTCGTATTCACTGCAAAAAAAATCTGTTTGAATTGAGTTGTGACGGTGACAAGTAAAAAAAAGTGAAATGTCTGGTAAATATCATCAACTGACTCCGGACGAAAAAGTTCAAATATTGACTTTAGTCGAAGAAGGGCTTGGCTATCGTGAGATTGCGGTTAAAATAGGATGCTGTCATTCAACTATCTTACGACTGATGAAGAAAAAAGAAAATTTGGATCCACTGGAAAGGAAAAAAGGCTCGGGACGAAAACGTAAAACAACCCAGAAGACGGACAATGTATTACAACGAATTAGCATGAAAGATCGCTTTAAAAGTGCTGTCCGTATAAGAGCAGAGCTGAGTGCATTTCATCAAGTTGATCTAAGCGCCGAAACCATACGCCGACGGCTACGGGAGATATTTTTATATGGAAGACGACCAGCGAAAAAACCTCTCCTAACCACAAAAATGAAAAAAGCTCGCTTGACATGGGCAAAAAAGTACGAAGATTGGACGCAGGATGATTGGCGATGTGTGATATGGTCCGATGAAAGTAAATTTAATTTGTTGTGTGCCGATAATTTGCCATACGTACGACGGTCAGCAGGTGAAAGGTTCATGGACGAGTGCATAGTCAAAACAGTGAAGTTTCTTCAAAGCCAGTGGTTTGGGGATGTTTTTCTTTTTACGTTTTGGGCCCTTTGCACTTTGTTAATGGAACTATGAACGCTCAAAAGTATGGAGAAGTAGTAAGGGAGTTTTTGGTACCAGCAATTGAACAGCATCATTCGTATACTGACAAGTGCATTTTTCAAGATGATTCTGCACCTTGCCACCGCGCCAAATCCGTAAGTAAAGTGTTATAAATCAATTTCTAGATGTCTACTTTATAAATAGTAAACAGACAAGTAACTAGAGTTTTTCAATAATTTTCAGCTCAAGACAACGTTTGATGACCTCGGAATTACCAGACTAGACTGGTCAGCTAATTCACCCGATTTAAACCCAATCGAACACTTGTGGCATGTAATGAAACGTAAGGTGGCTGAACATAAACCAGAGAGTAAAAAAAACTAAATGAAGTTCTGGAACATGTATGGAATACTGAAATTTCAAGGGATATTACTGAACTTCTAGTAAACTCGATGCCTTCTAGAATAAAATCGGTTATAACCGCCAAAGGAGGAGCAACTCGGTATTGATAATTTTTCGGTAAAAGTGGCATATCTAAATAACTTATATATACATACATAAAAAATGTATCGTTTAATTTTGTTAACCAATGACTGTATTAAAATATTTTAAAAAAATAAGAAAATTAACTGGTTTTTTCTTTCTTTGTTAATATCTTTTTTCAAACATTCAATAAACAGATGGAAATTAGATAGAAATACTTATAAACTACTGCGGAGTACTCAACAAAAATTTCATTTCATTATAAAAATTATTATCGTAGTTATTAACAATTTTTCAATCATTTTGATATGGTGCGGTTTTTATGACCACAAGTGTATATCATTACAAACCAGTCCCAATCCTCCGCAGCGTATGATATATTCTTTCTTAGCGAGGTGCTTTCAACTTCAGTATTTACAACTTCATCACATTCTCCTTTACCTTAACTCCCACAATCGAATCCGGAACCAGAAAATATTCCACACTCTCCTGCTTCGGAATTTTTTACACTCTTTCGGAATGGAACAATAGACTAAAAAAAGCTGAACATTTACAACAAAACCTAAGCTGTCCCCTTTTCAATTAAAGTCGGATCTTCCATTGTTGACCCTACTTGATTGTAAAACTTTGTTAAATAAAAGTTTAAAATCACTATTTACAACTCCGAAAAGATGTCTCGCTTGCCAATGTTTCTAACCCTAATTGCTTCAAAGTAAGCATTCCACTAAAATATGAATGTCTATTCCTCAACTTCCGATGTTCACATTTTACCACTGCTAACGCGTACAGTCTTTTCTTATTGAGTGGTATTAACAATTTTTAAAGACAGCTTGATCTTATCGAGCAAATCTAGATCTTTACCACCCACCTGTTCGGCAATGAATTATACAATGTACATTATATTTCATTTAATACTATCTATAGTATGTACATAATGTTATCTTAAATGAAATTAAATTTAAATGTAACAAACAACTTACTATGAATGTAAATTGATAAACGTCCAATTTGTAAAATACATGTATTAGAACAATAAGTTTCCTCTCTTTGCTGTTACACCAAGACGAAAAGACGTGTTTTAATTTAAACCGCATTTGTCTACCCATATTCTATCTAAAGTAAGTGCAAAACCCTTGACATTACTTCTATGCTTGACGTTTTCGTGTGACAAAGGTCTTAAAACTCTGTTCTATGAACCCATCTATAGTTTTAATTTTCGTAGAGCGGAATCCGTAAAAATATACAAATGACTAAGACTAATTTCAACTCCCTTTATGATAACTCTTGCCTTTCTACAGATAATGTTCTTACTAATTTGTATACCAACATTTTCAATTGCTTTACACAATCTGTTTCATTTTTGTCGCAAAAGAACTCATCATCTCCACCCTGGTATAACAAAAAATTACGCGCAATCCGTAAAAAGAGAAATAAACTACCACTTTGTTTACACCCAATTCTCAAACGATTGTCAATCACTATATTTAATTATTTAAACTGTTTGAATCGCATTTAAATCTCCGATCCCAAACGTTCTTTTTTTCAATGTTAAAAGAAAAGCGAATAATTACCCCGACACATAAAAACTTGCCAATAAATCTTCTGATGGTTCTCAAATAATCGCGGAGCTATCAGTTTTACTTCTCCTACTTGAACAGTTGCCCACAAATATCATTGATTTTGGTGACCATTACTTCAGAATTATGTAGTGAAAGAGAGATTGAGAAACTTAACGACGAATACGCTACTGATAATCTGCCCGCCATTATTTTCAAAAGACCTACGAATTACTTAGCATAACCTCTCACAGCTCTGTTTCAACAACAACTTCACCCAACTTCATTTATAGTAACAGAAACGCGGGATTAAGGAGTCTTCTACAACAACGAACTTAACTTCCGTGCCCGCATAGATAACATAAGGAAGACCAACTCTGCTCCCGGTTTCCTCATGAGCTGGTCTAAGGAGTTTTCCGAAGCATACGTTACTAAATCCCTTTATATAACCTTTGATCGGTCTCTTCTCGAATACGCCAGCCAAGCTTGGTCATCCTATTACAGCACCCATATGTTGTGCATAGAATTTCTACAGCGAATGTTTCTCCGTTTCGCGTTACGGGGTCTCCCCTGGACTGACAGCTTCAATCTATCACCCTAGCTTGATTGCTTCAAACTGATAAACTAACAACCCTTTCCAACACGTCGGGAAGATGGTGACATCAGTTCATCAGTTTTTGACTGGTAACATTGTTTCTCCTGCTATATTGCAATTCATCTCCGTATTAATTATTAATCTTCCGTATTAATCCTCAACGAATTAATTTTGCATACCATGAACCCATGCCCACAATGACCCGCTATGCGGACTCGGCACTATTTAACCTATCTTGTACTACAATCTAATCAAACTCTCACTCAAGACTCCCTTTTAATCTTCCTATGCCTCTCGTACTTCTTCACACAGCCCATTGTACTTTGCAAAATTGTTATTGTAGTCTTACAGTTTCGTATTTAAGTTTTTGCTTGCATATCAAGCATAATAAAGCTGTCCGGGGTTCACCCGAGCTTCAATTCAATTCAACAAACTTCATATGTCTTAAGGAGTAAAGTGCGGTATTGATCTGAATTTGTTCCCATACAAGATTCAATTCAAGCAAAAATTATTTATCACGGGATGCAGAACAACGTCTACGATATGTAATAGCTTCATACAGCTAGCCGCAGATAAAGCTTATTACACAACCGGACCAAGATAAGGAATTGTTTGTACGTCCGGAAGTTTAGAATAACCCCAACATGGTTCCAGCAGGATTAGCAAAAAATGCTAATTTCCAAATTGCAAATTTCGCTTAGTCTCATTATCTCCCGTATTTGTCAGCACTTGATTTTTTCAAAGGAATGGGTTTACAAGACGAGCCTAAAACAATTTAGGAGCTCAAGCAAAATATTCCTACCGAAATAGGAAATTTGGGGACGGAAACGTTGCCTGCCATAATCCAAGGGTGAGAAAATGGAGGTCATTTAAATAGTGTTATTTTGCACGTATACAAATTACACTTCCATGTAAAATTAAAAATTGAAATTAAAGTTAAAAAATAAGGTCGTATGTATTTTACATCAGTCAGTCCAAGTTTGCCAAGCCTATTTAAATCAATCAGTTATAAATTGACGAACGCATTAATTTGCATCCAAGGAACCAACAAAAGATGTGTTTATTCTTACCTCCACTGAAACGTAGAGAGATATTGGCACAACAGTATTAAGAACAATTGCGTATGAAAAAAATACAAGTAAGCCAATGATAGTGGCACCTTGAGCAATGTCCTTGGGTATAATATGTTCCCATGGTAAGAAAACCTACAACATAAACATAAAATAGAAATCACAAAAATCATCTCACAAAGTATCATATTATAGAACTGAATTACCTGAAAATGTTGTCCTATAAGACCTTCCCAAATTGCGCATGCAATTGTAAAAAATGCGCATATCGATAGAAGAAAAAGCACAATCTGCAAAGGACATTAAGTAAGCTAGGTGTAACATATTCCGATTATACTAGTAATCTTACTCCAATAATGATAAAATTTAAAAGTCTATCTACTCCTGTGCTTTTAAATTGTGTTTTCCCAGAGTTTTGCATAAGTTTCGTGTCTTTACCCGCAAAAACAACGACTCCATAGCACCATTGGGTGTTTCTTAGAACACATCCACGTAGGAGGACCTTTTCATTGTCTAGAGAAAATCTTTCATTGTTCCACATTAGTGTGCCTACGACAAGTACTTTTAATTTTAGTACTTTGCATGTTGAATTATTAAAAAACTAAAAACCTTCAAATTTATTTAGATGGTTGTTTGGCCGCTCACAAATTATTTCACCGTTGAAACCCCAGAGTAGATTATGTTTCTGACCCAAGTGTATTGTCTCGGTTAGGCATTGCTTACACTTAAGATTTGTTTCGCCATCTAGCTCTGCCGTTTCGATGAAACAAAGGCCATTTGGTTCACTGGTCGATATTAACAATATATCGGCTGCAACAAATTGATTGTTCTCCATACGGATCACATCTCCAACCTAAAATTAAATCGAACATAAAGGGTTTGTATTGATTATATTATATTACTTAAGGAGACTATTCAAATAAAGGTTTAATAATAAATGAGTACTTTACCTGAACACCTGACCATTTTTCATCGATTAATTTGCCGTTTCGCAAAGTTTTTGACTTTCTATTATTTACATGGGAGTCCGACAAATGTCGTTGCTAAAATATACAAAACCAAGGTTAAAACGTTTACAGTTTAATATTTTAAATGATATTCCTTAAAGAAAGAGACATTCTGGGTCAAATAAGAGTTTAAAGGTTATCCATAACTATAATATGAGTATATCGAATGTTGAAAAAGGTAAAATCCTACGAATAAGTTGCTCTGGCCAAGAGTGAGAATGATAGTCTAGATATGTAGATATGTATCTACTAAATCCACCTATGTACGAGTATTTTAAAAACTAGAGAGATGTAAATTTTTAGGTGGCATTTGAATAAGCAATATCTACCGATATTCATTGGTTCACTAAAGTGAAAGATTTTGCAGCTGTTTTAGTAAGAACAATCGAAACGAAATTCTCTACTCCGGAACTGATTAATAAATCATTGACGACCTTTGGCTATTAATTAAGGGTAAAGATAGGTTCCAGGTGTGCTATACATTGCCGTTTCTACAAAACATAAGAAACAACTTTTACTTTCAGCGACCGATGGAGATGTAAGCCACTTATGTTAGTTTCTAATTTAAGAAGTCTATAGTTTGCGAATTTCAAATCAACTTTCTCTTAGAAAAATGAGACGAAAATGAATTTATGATAGTATGTACATACGTACGAGTATATATGGTATACATAGTACGGTATACCATCGCATTCTCTGTCTGCCAAACAGGTGCCAAGATCAATCGGTCAAGTCAGACACTCTCTGATGCTGAGATAATGAATGGTAAAGGAAATATATTTCTTTTAAATGAATGAGCATGTTATCGGATGAAGTATATGTACGTGCAATCTAGTAACATCAGATGCTGAGAATAGGTGCAGAAAGCTATTGGCCCAAAGTAAGAGAGTTGAAATGGAGACGTTGAAATTAGTCACTAAATCAATGTAGCTGTAAGAACGTGTTCTAGATATTGCCACCTCTACACCTGACAGCAGAAGAAGTATGGTAAAGCTTATGCATTAAATGTCAAAGATTTCAACAAACAAAAAAATAATTGTATTCTACTCGTAAGTGGTACTATGTATATAGCAACAACAACAATTCACGAGAAGCCTTCTTCATTGTGTGAGGCTCGGACTCTGGATGCTCCAACTATTATCCCTAAATCCCGATTAGGTGCTGACCCATTAATCATACGATCTTTCCACTCTGCTGACACCTGCAGCTTCTTCTACGCCAGCCCGTTACAGTTAAACACTACTGAATAAGATAGGTTGTTAGTCAGTGGGTGAACGGGTTTCTGAAAATGAACGTTTTGAAAGATCATCTTCTAGAATTGAGTTGAAAAGCATAAGAACGCTTGAGGCGGTTGAAGTTGCCTATCTTCTTCTGTCTTGCACAGGGTCAGGCTTCTGGTTGGTGGACTTTCTTGCGCGCGATATTCGGATGAAACCTGTCCAAGAAGGTAGCAAAGGTTTTAGTGCTGTTGGTTTGCCCTTCCCAAGATATAGGGATGAAACGGAACTAAGGAATAAAAAAGGCGAGAAAATCGGCTTAACTTCGATTTTTCAGATTTGAAAACTGCGAATGAAAACAGTCTGAATGGTGCAGACCCCAAACACCAAATCAACTCAGGAAAAGAGAAACCATAGTGTGGACAAAACACGTCTGTGCTCTTGAATGTGTGTGGATATTCAAACTGCTGACTCCGAAAGACCGAAAATTTGTCTTTTACAAGTAATAACGAAATCAATATCAGCCCCTAAACTTAGACAGAACTAGTTCCGCTAATTATAAGCTTTGAAATGAGCGGTGACTGCTATAAGTACCTTATTGGGCCAGCCTGTTTCCACTAGATATACAGGGTGTCCCAGTTTAGGTTTTCGTCCTGATAGCTGAAGATTCCTGAAGTTATGGCAAAAATTCGACTTATGGAGTAAAAATTCGACTTCGTATTCGTATCCTTTTAACTAATTGAATCAGTCTGCTAAATTAAATCAGTCTACTGATTCAATATAACTGTTAACCGATTCAGTCGACATTATGCAGTACATGAGCTGGTTTGGTTCTATTCGGAGCACTAGCATCGCAACATATGTATGTATATATGAGTTCTATCTTCCTTAAATCACAATATGTATGTAAAAATTGCAGCTACTTCCTTTAGTCGTGCTGATAGTACAGGGTGTCCCAGTTTAGGTTTTCGTCCTGATAGCTGAAGATTCCTGAAGTTATATTAAACAACAAATTGTATTGCAGGGGTGGTGTATTTTCACCCCCCTCCAAGTTATAGGCCGTTAAAGTGAGGAACCTCGGATTTCGAGCTAAAACTTCTTAAAAGGCCGTAGCTTTCTAACGGATTCATCTTAAAAAACCGTTGTGCATATTTTTGAAAGAGAATTTCAGTGTGCATAAAATACTACAATTTCGTCATTTTAAAGCTAACATTTTGAAAAATCGTTGAACCAATTTCATCAGAAAAATGCGTTTACTTCGAAATTTTTAACTTTTTTTATTAAAACGTTTATCTTTTCTTCATTATCAACAATTTTTGAGTACGACTTTTCCACCTACGAACAACGGAAGTTATTGCAAACCACTATTTTATTCAGGCAAATGGTTCGCAAAATAAATTTAATATCCCTTTAAATAGTTTTTGTGGTCCTGAAAAGCACCGTTACACTTTAAGATTTCAAAACGCTTTTATAGTAAATTTTCGAAATGTTACCCGTGCCTTTGGATGCGCGTTTGATATTTTCAGACTCTGCCACTGTATTTATTCTCTCTTGGAGCTCTTCCCGACTTGAAATCTCAACTAAATAAACCCTTTTTTTATGGCTCCCCAGAAAAAAAGAAAACATTGGCCAAAAGTAAGCCAATGGTAAATTTGCCGCTATTTTGTGGAATGTTTTTGTTTAATTCGGTGACAAATTTTGAAATGTGCCGATGTTACTTTATTTACTGATTAAGAGTGAACGAGTAAAGTGTTTAGCAAATGTTTAAGAAACAATGTTATCGATTCGCGTATACGCTGATGATGCAGGGTTAGCTAGATTAGAGTACCAACGGCGATGTCCTAAACGGAGGATGCCTTCTAGGCCAACTTTTATCAATGCTTTTCACCGCCTTTCAACTGTCGGCTCAGCATATGGTTTAGAAGAGAATGAGTGTCTAACATAACAGCAGCAGAAGAGGAAAAAAGAATTTTAAATGCTGTAAGAATGCAGCCATCTATTAGCACCAGAAGGCTTGCAGCGCAGTTGGAAACTCCAAGAACTACAATCCATAGAGTTCTTCAAGCCAACCGCGTTTACCCATTTCATTATACTTTTGCCAGGGGACTTCTAAAAAAGGAATGAATTTTTCCAGATGAGAATGAGCAGTTTATTCAAAAAATTGTATGAACTGGCGAAGCCCAGTTTACAAGAATGGGCATTACCAACCAACGAAATTCCCACTATTGGGCAGTATCTAATCCTCACCTAACACGAACTACATCTTCTCAAAGAAGGTTTAGCGTGAATGTCTGGGCCGGCATATTGGATAGTACTTTAATCGGGCCATTCATACTTCAACATGTCCTAAATTCAACATTCTATTTAGAATTTTTGAGAGACCAGTTGCCGGAACTCCTAGAAAATGTTCCTCTTGCTCAGAGGCAAAGAATAGTTTTCCAACACGATGGAGCTCGTTGCCATTGTAGCAATAATGTAACTTCATTTTTAAACCAAAAATTTAATGGACGGTGGATTGGCCGATTTGGTCCTTTTTCTTGCCGACCTAGATCTCCTGACCTAACGCCAATGGATTTTCTTTTCAGGGGAGCCAGATTTCAGCTGAGATTTCAAGTCGGGAAGAGCTCCAAGAGAGAATAAATACAGTGGTAGAGGAGCTAAGAGGCATTTTACCAAACATTGATTAGCAGTCTGAAATCATGAATCGCGCTAGTACGTGCATCCAAAGGCACGGGCAACATTTCGAATTATATAAGAATTTTGAAATCTTAAAGAGTAACAGTCCTGTTTAGGACTATTTAAAGGGATATTAAATTTATTTTGTGACCCATTTGCTTGAATAAAATAGTGGTGAAATTGCTCCAACGATTTTTCAAAATGTTCGCTTTAAAATGCCATAATTTTGGCTGGCGTTCATCGACCTCAACGAAATTTTATTATTTTGTGCACACTGAAATTCTCTTTCAAAAATGTGCACAACGGTTTCTTAAGATGAATCCGTTAGAAAGCTACGGCCTTTAAGAAGTTTTAGCTCGAAATCAGAGGTTCCTCATTTTAACGGCCTATAACTTGGAGGGGGGTGAAAATAGACCACCCCTGCAATAAAATTTTTTGTTTGCCATAACTTCAGGAATCTTCAGCTATCAGGACGAAAACCTAAACTGGGACACCCTGTATTATCAACACGACTAAAGGAAGTAGCTGCAATCTTTACATACATATTGTGATTTAAGGAAGATAGAACTCATATATACATACATATGTTGCGATGCTAGTGCTCCGAATAGAACCAAACCAGCTCATGTACTGCATAATGTCGACTGAATCGGTTAACAGTTATATTGAATCAGTAGACTGATTTAATTTAGCAGACTGATTCAATTAGTTAAAAGGATACGAATACGAAGTCGAATTTTTACTCCGGACTGGCTTTCACCAGAAATTGATCGGAAAAAGGAAGGTTACAGAATTTTTACGGATGATTACAAAACCTATTTCAAATTAGGCGCCAGCGTTTTTTTTGAGGACGAGAACTTAAAACAGCGTTAGGTTAACACGTATCTTTCTTTCGAACGACGTTTATGTATATACCAATAATCTACATATTTTGTGAAAAACAGGTGGAAAGTTGTCGGTTGAAGGCTGATCACCACTTCCACGTCCAAACCAGTTATAGAATGCAAGGCTTCTCTGAAGGCTGAAGCCACTGATTCTTGCCCAAGGTCAGTGCGAGGCCGATCAGAGTGGATTTACTTTGTGATTGGCTGCAGTGGCTGATGTGGTATTGACATTGGTTCCCTCAATATGCAGGGCATATAAAGTGTACAATGAACTAGTTTTTTGTCTCAGTGCTTCGTTCCCACAATTAATGTACCGTTTTCGGATAAATTGTCCTACTACGACCAGCAAAACTTTTAATACAACATATCAAACAAGCAGTTGACTCCCGCTATTGTAGGAATATAAACTGCGACCAACTCGACATGATCAGTCATATCGAATTGCCTGGATGTGGAAGTCAGAAGGAAGAATTTTAACTGCGCAAAAACAATCTAGATCAGAGTTTGACTGGGAGACCTACGGGCTATCCTTAAGCAAGTTTTGTCAAGAATACCACGAATTTCGAACCCACTTCAGCTCCCGGATAGGACATCACTGGCTACACTTAAACAAAACACTTCAAACCTACTTTGAGAACATTTTTGAGATCTGTATGGAAAAGTTTAAATGAGCAGTTTGCAACTTAGAGCCTTAAGTGTTGTCCCTATATTCGTATAACTACAGAATGCTTTTGTTATGCATTCTGGGAGCCTTTTTAGCTCTTGGTACAATACCCACTGCCTGGGCTTAGGTTATCGTAGTTTTTATACCTAAAGCGGCACAACATCCCATGTTGTGACGAGGCACCTCTTCGATCATCAACTCTCTTCAAGAACTGCACATAAATAACTGTGTTTGAAGTTTGATCCACTTCAGTCTCAATAAAAGAATTATAAATGCAGTCTTTGGTCGCTATTCTACAAGACACCATATAGAAGAACATACCAAATCACAGGAAGTCAATCTTTATGTATCACCCTGCAAACACCCACAGAGACTCTCTAACATTATCCAATAAGTCTTAGGCATACACTCTTTTTTGGCACGTAGCTATGGCTTTAGTGTACTCCTTCACAAGAAAAAACGAAATACGCCGTATTATCCCAACAAAGTCAAACGGTATTCTTCTGAGTCTCTCGGCCAGTGATGACTAACTAGGCCTTATCCTGTACAGCAAATTAAGGTGGAAAAAAAATGTAGCAGAGTGAAATAAAAAAAGGCTCTACTCGCGCAAGAAAGTTGTACGGTACAACCTGAAGCCATGCATTGGGTCAACACAACGGTCATGATACCAAATCTCGCTTATGACATAACCTTTTGGTGATCTGGGCTGGAATGACGAACAAACATTTGTAAAAAGAAACGAAACTATTGTAGGTGCCTGCATATGTATCATTGGTGCGTTAAGAAAGAACGGCAGCTCTACAGACAGCTCCAGAACTATAGCTTGTTTGCCATGCAGATTGTAATTAAATTTTCTCTTAGGCTGAAAGACACTCAGCAATGAAAGGAATTTAATGTAGGTCTATTCACGCTGCATCGGGGTCTGTCCTAATCAACCGAATCTCAATTAACTAAAAGTGAAAGACAACCTGGTCTTTCTCTTCACATCTGGCTTGGCTGAAGGCGTTGGTGCAGTGGTCTTCTCTGAAAATCTTTGAATAAAATTCTTCAGTCTACCGACATACTCTACCATCTTGCAAGCTTCAGTTATTCATCAGACCGCTGCTTGGCTTAGCTTGAATCCAATACTGCAGTAAACATTCATATGTTAGACAGTCAAAAAGCGACTAGATCCCTTACTTCGAACACTATAAATTCGAGAATGCTTAGAGACTGCCTTACATTTCCCAGGGAACTGCGTGGCTGATAAATTTGTTAAGACACGGATCTCTAGGAACAAATAGTAAGCCGTTTGTCGACATCAATAAAAATGATACATTTTGAAGCGCTCTCTATTTCTAGTTCACCTAAGTCCACCTATGACTCATAGAGACAACTTTGGGACTAATATGGCTCATATTCGGCCCTTAGCGACCTCAGGAGAACTGACTTCTCTATACTTACAAACATAATCGCTGGACACTGTTTCATTAAAAGGCACGCGAGACGATTAAGTATTCCACACAATGGAAGACGGATTTATGACGCACTTCTTTTGCAAATACCTTGCTTTGGCACGCATAAGAATGCTGTCCCTAAGCAGTTACCACTTCCGAGATTTGAATATGAAGATCTAAAAATCTCTTCAATTCCGGGTTAAGCTAGGGCATCGTTCTACCCCGCACTATCAGTGGTATGGCAATGGACTTACAACATGGGCTGAGTGCACCTCAATGACGACCACTCTAACCTAACTTACGAGTAAGTATCTAGGATATAGATATGAGTAGAAGACGACTTTTAAATAATATTAAAAAAATAATAAAACATATTGAAATATTTTTGCGAAATAATTTAGTCATTTAACTAACTAACTAAACTACTGTTCATTTTATAATTCAAATTAACGGATTGAGCGATATTTGATTTGATGGCGTGGTAAGGTGGTACGCATGTTTCCCTGCCATCTGGGCTTTGCCCCTTTTCATTTACAGACAGCTTGGACTTGTGACATGAAATTCGGGACTTGGGACTTGGGCATACTAACTCTGAACTTTATAATAAAAAAATCATAAATACTATGTACATAAGTGAATGAACTCAATTAGCTTTCACTGTTATATTTTTGCTGTGCCATATGAATATATTTCATACTTACAATATCATCGTACGCATCCTTTACGGCTGTCAACGTCAGTACTCCTATTAATGGTATAGCCGTTGTAATTGGTGTTAGCGATGAAATGGCTGGAATAAGCTGAAGAACCAAAAGACATAGGAAATAGAAATTGGCAAGACGTTGAAACTGTTCTAATAGATTGAGTGGTAGAAAAGTAATTAAGCTATATTTGGACGTTTTTATGTAGTTGTTCTGAAAGTATTCAAAAAGTATTTTTATTAATACTAGTTACTACAATGAAAATGTAATTATATAATTGTATTATGTTATTTTATAAGCAAACACTAAAAATATTGGTAACGAGTTGAGGTTACAAACATAAATTTTAATCAATTTAGATTTTTTTTTTTAAAGTAGCGCGCGCTCAAGGGGTTAAAGTACCCTTAAAATGTTTGCACACAGCGCCGGCGAAGGAAGATTAGAGAGAGAAGAAAAATAGGTACCCATGTACTTTCGTTTTAAATGTCTGAATGTTATAATGACTAGGAAATAGAAAGCTCGGCAGGGCATTTCACAAGCGAGTTGTTCGGCTTATCGAATATGTGGTCATTCCAACATATGTTGTCATTGATGTACATACCGAGAATGGAAAGTTTTTCGATTTCGACGATGCAAGTGCCATTCATGGATAATGACGGGTGTTTCAATTTCGCTTTGACGACAGCAGACAGCATTGTGTTTTGGAAACAGTAAATTCCACTTTGCTGATAGTTCCCCAATTGGTTATGTTGTTAATATCGGAATTTAATGAGCTTAACATACGCTGCCGTTCCCGTTCTACAGCCGAAGAGCAGGGACGTAAGTCCGGGAACGAATATGAAAAGCAGAGAGTACTGTCATCAGCAAAGGAATACTCTTATATTGGATTAGAAGTAGGAGACAAAAGACCATTAATGAAAATTAAAAAGAATGTCGGAGACAGGACGGAGCCCTGGGGCACACTAGCATTTATTTTGTGAATATCAGACTTGAAATCATCCAAGGCAACTTGAATTGAACGTGCCGAAAGGTAATTACTAATCCATTGAAGAAGAGAGTCGTTGATCCAAAAAGCATGCATTTTCGACAACAGAGCCTGAAGCCAAATTTTGTCAAATGCTCTAGAAATATCAAGTGCAACTATCTTGATGTAGGGTTTGCTTCCACTTTTCGGTGGACATGCCATCAAATCGCCATTGTACCTGTTGCTACGAAAGTCGTATTGCCGGTCATTGAGAAGTTTTCGTGTTTCGAGATATTTCATGAGCTGACGATTTATCAACGTTTCCATGACATTGGAGAGAAGGAACCTTAGTGCAATGGTTCTGTAAGAGGAGAGAGAAGATGATTCGCCTTTTTTAGGGACGGGCTGGACAAATGCTGTTTTCATCTACTCGGGAATAGTCCTAAAGAGTTGGATAGATGAAAAAACTTACGCAGTGGTTTTGCAGGCGTGGAAGAACACCTCTTCAGAAGAAGGGGAGATATACCATCTGGACCGGCGGATTTATGTACATATACTCGTATTAAGATTTTTAAGTACTCTTGCTACTACATGAGTGCGAAAGCGGATTCGTCCCATTGAAGATTCGACGCACTCAAGTGTAGACGGGGACAAAGCACAATCTGGGAGTGTTGAGCTAGCCACAAAGTGTGCGGCAAGCAGATTGGCCTTGTCCAAAGAGCTGACAGCTGGAATGTCATTGTGAATGAACGTTGGGATGGAGGATGAGGCAGAATTTCTGATGTTTTTGACAAGCGACCAAAAGCTTTTACTACCTTTGAGACATTGTACTGTGGTATTTTTTGTCTCAACTTTTGGTCGTATTGAAATTTCACATGCTTAAGAAAGACGTTGCAGTCATTCCTGGCTCGCTTAAACTATAGTATTTCCGGTTTTCCTCTGTTGGGTTGGTCTTCACGGATCGAAAAAAACATTTCTCTAACCCTGACAGCTTCTTTACAGCTCAAGTCGTACCATGCCTTTTCTTTTGGTTTGATACTTTTCATCCGATGAGGGATAAAGTTTCTCATTCCAAAGGGAATGGTGTCTGTGATCATATCAGCAGCGGCATCCACGTCGCTATCGAGGAAACATAACGACCAGTTAAAATTCCTAAAGAAACTGGAGCGGTATCAGTTGAATTTCTCTTATTGGCTTACAGTTCTTTTAGGATTCTTTTCTCTAACTGTGTGTGTACGAGAAATTAGCTGATATGACACAGTGGTCCGACGAGGTTAGAGGAGATAGCACATTGATCTTGTATTTGTCAGAGAGAGAAGTCAAAAACAAGCCCAGGGTGTTGGCGGTATGACTATCAACATCTGGTATTCGTGTGGGCTTTACAAGCTGGGTTAAGTTATTTTCCGCAGCGAAGATCTCAACACACCGTCCTTCGGGTGTTGCCTATCCAGAATGTCGAAGCCAACCAGAATTGTGTATATGGAAATCGGCCGTAATAATGATTTCAGTATGAGGATAAAGGGATACAATTCTTTGTATGGAGTCAGACAGCGCATCAAGCTCGTTAAACGTCGAATTGCTTGCTGTCCAGTTTAGGGCTTCTGTAAACAAAGCAATAGTGGAGTATTTGCTTAGAGTACTAAAATAATACGCCCTAAGATCTTCCTGAAAACATTTTGTTGGTCGCAGTTTTATTTCAGTACTCCTAAAGTAAAAACACAAAGTTTTTAATAGTTGTATTGTATACGAGTATATTGTACATATACCGAGAATTTCCAGTTAAAAGAATAAAAATACGTGCACAGTTTTCGCGGGGAGTCCTAAAAGGAACAAAGATGTAGCGGCACAGGCCAACTCATAAGATGAGACTGAGGCGCATTAACACTTTATGATATTAAAGATGTCTGTATGCGTGATTGGGCCTGGAGACTGGAGAAGAATAATCGGATATAAATTCATGCATTCAGTTATCATCACACGGAGGAAAGGCCTTTGCCGGTTAGGAATCCTAGTTGCATCGATATCAAGAAGCCATCAGAAATACTCCAATTGATGTGCTGGGTTTCCTTTGACCCCCCTGCCAAACTACTGGTTTAGTAAATAATAAAAGCAGACACAACGGCCTCCGACATAGAGTTATGCCTAGTTTTGGGTTCCTTACCAAACTCGCCAGATTGTACAGAATGACGACGGAGAACACTCGCTGTCCTGTAAGAGTCGGAAGCAATCTCACCGAGATCTTCGACTTAAAAAAAAAACAAAGTAATGCTTTGTCGAGTGATCATTATAACGTAGTTGCTGCTTGAATACATTGTGCGTAATTCGCAGGGCCAGACCAGTTGTCTATTTTTTTAGGGAATTGATATCATTCTCATTATTAGCAGCACGCAGCAAAACACCAAGTATATGCTGTCAACAAAAAGTGACACACTACATCGACCAATCGGAAATAATGTCGCAACAGATAGCTATAACTTTGAGATAATTAGAGATGTGGTCTACCTTGGCTTTATATAACACCCTCATCATAGTGCGGCTCTATGGCGCAGAAGCATGGATGTTAGCGAAGGTGGATGACGATATTGTAAGCAAGCAAATGAAAAGACAAGACGGACAACGACTTAAGTGGTGCGAACGATTGGAAATAAACTTTACCAACTTAGAGTGCGCAAGTGGAGCCAATTTGCCAAAGACCGCCTTATTTGCGGAGACTAATTGGTAAAGGCGCAGGATCATCACGTGTCATATAAACAAGTATGTTAAGTGGTCTCAGATGCAAAAAGGTTACAATCAGTAGCAACCTACCCAGGAATTTTACTAAGAGAAAACAGTTTTCACCTATCAAGAATTACTTACTTACTTAGGAGGCGCTTCAATAAGCGGCTAAATTGGTTCTCTCTTACAAGACTGAACTTTAGCTAGTTACGATAGTAGATCGATAAGATCGTGTTTTTTTTAATTTCCCGCATTGTAACTTTGAAAAGTAAGTCTGCTTCCGCTAACTACCATCTGTCAATAAACTGCTATTCAATTTTGAGCGTTATTGGAAAAAGTGAATTTCGTGTGACAATTTTGAAGGAATCTTTGACATCGTTAAACCGCAATTGGGGAATTTGCAGAGTTTCATAACCGTTGAAGAAACGTACTGATAGATCCGCCACAATACACTGGTCATCAAGCAGGAGTCGGAACGGTGGGTTTCTAACATATGTGCGCCGAAAAAGGGGAAAGTGGGTTCATTGGTCAACAAACTCATGGCGACAGTTTTTTTTTTGGGATGCACGTGGCATAATCCATATTTTAACTTTAAAATGGAAAAAATAATCAACGACGAATATTATGCCAATTTATGGGTCCAGTTCAGCGACAGGATTTGGCCAAAAAGAAAGTGCTCTTCCATTCAGACTATCCACTTGCGTAGTCGCGATGGCAAAATTTCATGAATAGGGCTAGGAAGAACTCGCTCATCCACCATCCACCAAACCTAAAGGAATGGCTCAACGAACATAATTTTTGCTCTAATGATGAAATCATTGTTCAAACAGGACCTTGACAAATTTTATTATTTGTAAAGGATAACCAAATTGGAGAAACGTTGGACGAAGTGCAGCTCATACAAATGAGCCAATTGGAAGAAAAACTTTATTTCAAAAAGCAACGGACTTATTGAATTATCCTCGCCAGAAGCCCGTCAACAGAAGTAATATCAAATATAACTCTTCTCTCGAATCGACCAAGAAGACCCAGCTATTCGCTCTTGCTAGAAGCTATGCTGAAGCATTATTTTTTTTTTCCGTCAGACAAAAGAACTAGTCCATTGAACTTCTTTTAAGTTCTCTTTAATGAAAGATCTAAGTCTTTCGCAGAAAGATGTGTAAGCGCTCCAGTTATAAAGTGCCTACAGTTCTAGCACCAACCATGTCAGCGCCGAGTACGTGATGCGAACGTAGGCCGGAACAGGTAGTGCAATCACTTTCACAGCAAGCGTCGCAGGATGTTGTATCATTTATGCCCAGCACATTTAAGCGAAAATGTAGTGCCCCGTCATGACATCGGGAAGCATTCGTTTGGTCTGCCGGCAACCTAGAGAGTAATGCCATCTGCAGTTATGCTCATTTGAAACTGTAACGTAGGTTCGAGCCCTGAAAAACTCTTCTCTGACACTTGCCAACAGGCTCAATTTCATTTCCTGTGATCCCATTGTGCCCTGGGACAATGACAAGACTCAGTGAATTTAGCCTTCCGACTGCGTTCATTCTCGGACTAGTTACTTTGAACTACGAGGGCGGCTCAATAAGTCCGTGACTTTTGGATTAAAACAGATTTTTTGATAAAAAAATAATTTTATTTTTCAACGTAGTCTCCCTTGAGCTCTATACACTTTGTCCAACGCTTCTCCAATTTTTTTATCCCTTCCAAAAAAAATGATTTGTCGAGGTCCTCAAAATAGGCCTTTGTTTGCGAGATGACTTCATCATTGGAGTCAAATCTTTTTCCACCAAGCCATTTCTTCAGGTTTGGGAACAAGAAGTAGTCGCTCGGAGCCAAATCTGGAGAATAGGGTGGATGGATGAGGGAGCAATTCATAGCCCAATTCATGGATTTTTGCCATGGCAACTGCACATGTGTGCACCCTTGCATTGTCTTGGTGGAAAAGAACTTTTTTCTTGGCCAAATGAGGTCGTTTTTTTTTCAAATCGTCATTGAATCGATCCAATAAGTTGGCATAATATTCCCCATTGATTGTTCTTACCTTTTGAAGGTAGTCAATGTGGATTATCCCGCGTGCATCCCAAAAAACAGTCGCCATAACTTTATTGGCTGACAAACCCACCTTGGCCTTCTTTGGCGCCGATTCACCCTTAGAAACCCACTGTTTTGACTGTTGTTTGTTCTCTGGTGTGTTGTGATGGATCCATGTTTCGTCCACGGTTACAAAACGGCGCAAAAACTCCTCCATATTGCGATTAAACAACGCCAAACCTTCCTGTGAAGTTGTTACACGATTGCGTTTGTGGTCGACTGTGAGCAAACGCGGCACCCATCTTGCGGAAAGCTTTCTCATGCCCAAGTGATCATTCAAAATTGAAACCACTGAGCCATGCGAGATCCCTACGGCTTCCACAATCTCTCGCACTTTCAATCTTCGGTCGGCCAACACCATATCGTGAATTTTTTCGATTGTTTCGGGTGTAAAGACCTCAACTGGGCGTCCAGGACGTTCGGCATCTTCAGTGCTTGTACGGCCACAACGAAATTCAGTAAACCACTTTTTTACCATTGAAATCGATGGTGCAGAGTCCCCATAGTATTTATCAAGCTTAGCCTTGGTCTCGGTAATGGTTTTTTTTCGCAAGAAATAATGCTTAATAAGCACACGAAATTCACTTTTTTCCATTTTCTCCTCAAATTAGTGAGTAGTCTGATAAAAATAGCTGTCAAACACAAACTAACTGACGCAGCAAGTTTAAATTTTGACAGGAGTTAACTGACAAATGCCTGTTGACAGGAGCAGTGTTGCTGTTTCAGTAAAGAGGTCAGAAATTCAAAAATGCACGGAATTATTGACCCGCCCTCGTATCAAGAGGTTTTGTAATTGTTTGGTCTTTGGCCAGATCTATCTTCTTCAATTGTTGTCTCACTAATTTCTTTCGGATTTTTGAGAAAAACTATGAAAATTGTCTTATGACAGCGTTGCCTTTATTCAAGTGAACCGGAGTGTATATTCAGTCCAAACCGGATTCTTAATCTGTCCGTAGCTATGATTGGGAGTATTTTCATTGCGTAGGAGAGTTCAGCAAGGCTGTAAGCGTAACTTTACTATTGCCACAGTTGCAAATGCTTCGCCTCCTCCACCAACTCTTCATAATACAGTGCGTTGCCACCTAGGATTGCGCATATCTCCGCTTGAAAGACAAACGCAATTTTTCCGACATGGAGTGAAATCTAACGTTGGCGCCCTTCAAAAAGTCACCTGCACCGCATCTTAAATCTGTTTTGGAGCCACATGTGTTGACCACATTACATTCCGGCCGAAACCAGCCTTGAACACAAGGAAAGTCGATTTCGTATATTTTCTGCAGCAGGAGTTCTGGTGTCATTGCAGTAGATGTCATGCCGATAAGATCATGGTCAAAAGACAGTGATACGAGTATAAATACCAAGATGAGGGAGATTCATCAATGCGCCGAGAGCAGGGCCAGGCGTGTTAAGGAAAGCCGTCATGCAGCCGAGACAAACCGTTCTTTGGAGTCTGGTAAAAGCAGGAATGGCGTATTTTTGTGACAGCTTGTTTCCTCATATAGCCGCATATAATTTACCATTGCCGTGTAGATCCACAGGGCCCTTCTCTGTGACACTTCCCATGTCTTACCGACAGCTCCTTCGTACTGCCAGAAGGCCGACAGCGCCTTAGAGGCTTTCGGCTTAGCATGTTTAGTCCGTAGAAGTTTATTATCTAGGATGACACCAAAATACTTAGCTTCTTTAGAGAATTGGATGGTGGTGCTTTTAAGCACTAGTTAATGCTTCAGCACTAACAAATCAGAACTGCGAGTATTAGGATCTTATACGGTCTCATTACTTTTGAAGAAGCACCGAATAGTAAATGTTATACTTATCCCTAACCATAGTTCAAAACCTGAAAGCCTAGGTCGTCCGTTGGACTGTTTGATACAAACGAACAAAGGGAAGAGAAATACAGGTTGTCTGCTCCAAATAGTGCCGAGAATCTACAAAAATAATTCAAATATAGGGTTTGAATTTTTAATGTTTTATTTTTAATAGTTCTCATGCCATTTATTTTCATTATTATTATGAAGGGTACATGCTTCAAGAAAACATTCAAAGTGCTAAATTCACTACAAAAATTGTGAAAATTCGAAAAGTTCAAAGTTCTTGATGGACGTGAAGCACCTTCTCGCCCAGCAATTGTTAAATTAGTTCAGAAATCTGAGCTTATGGGGCAAGTTGATGATGTGAAATCGTGCCCTTCGTGCTCTATTGGTTCGAAATATGGATGAAGGCCCAGCTCTATCGATTTCATGAAGAGACCACAGGAATGAGGCATACCACAAACAACATAAAGACTTGGTTCGTAAAGCCCATAAGGCTCATAGAACGCAAGAAATTAAGCCAGCCGACCATCAGCTGCATTGAACAATCATTTTGAACGATGATCACATTTCCATCTTCAAGACTTTGGTAATAAGCAGAATTGTCGCATTTTGAGCAGCGAAAATTTAAGTATGCTTGCCTAGATTCCCCTTACTTACAATGTACTGCTGTTTGGTGTGGTTTTCGGGCAGAGGTATAATTGGACCGTATTTATTCGAAAATTATGCCGATATGCCTGGCGCTATAGAACCATAATCAATATATTTTTATGGTCGGAACGTGGAGGTATGGATGTAAACGGCGCAAATGCCACATAAGTTACGAAACCATAGATCTTTTGTGAGAAAAGTTTCCTGGCCAAATTATTTATCAAAATGGTGATTCGAATTGGCCGCCGAGGGTTTAATACTTTGCGACTTCTTTCTTCGGGGCCATGTGAAGGAGGAGGCTTATGTCAACGCTCCTCGAACTGAAAACGTGGTGATTTTTTTTTTAAAGAGCCTGAATGTGCAGCAGAAGTTGTGGAGGTCATTTTGCTAAAATAAAAATTAAATCTGTTTTCATAAAAAATACGCATTTTAAGGATGCTTAAATGGCTTGAGCGCTGGAACTAAGGGCGACCATTAATACCATAGATCAAATCCTACACTGCCGCACGAAAATTAGTGGAAACACTTTTTCGAGTCGTCTTCTTCGACTTGTTAGTAAGAAAGAAAGTTCAAGTCTACTAAGGACTGAAACGAATAAAATCTGTAAATTTTAATACGGGCTATACTTCCAATGCGTAAAAATTGCAATCCCATTTTGTAACCAAATTAGCCTGTATATTCTCTAGTTTCAGGTTGTTATTGATTTTAGTTCGGTGCGGTTTAAAATATTTATAAAATATGAGTCAAGAGGAACGCCGTAAAAAGATCATCGACAAATGGCTCGAAAATACTTCGCGTCCAAACCATTTCATCGCAAAAAATTTAAACATAGCACGCAGTACAGTGGATTCTGTTATTAAACGATATTTGGAGACGTTAACAGTTAAGCGAAAACAGACAAGTGGAGGTAAAAGTGGAGCACATAATACAAATTTGGACAGGAAAATAGTGGGTTCCATCGTAAAAAACCGGACTATGTCATCCAGAGATGTTGCTCGGAAATGTAATACCAATCAAACAATGGTACAAAGATCTAAAAAACGTAATGGTCTAAAAACACGAAAAAAACAAAAAATACCAAAAGTTACTGAAAAGCAAAAAAAAGTCATAAAAACACGAGCCCTAAAGCTATACGAGTTGATCAACAAGAAAGCGTGCTTGGTTTTGGATGACGAAACTTATGTCAAAGCCGACTTTACTATTCTTCCAAGTGTGCAGTTTTGCAACTCGTTTGAAGCTGAGATTCTTTCGCAATCAACAACATCGATTGGGATGGAAAAATTCGGGTCAAAATATCTCGTTTGAAGGGCCATTTGCCAATGTGGACACAGAAGCTCGTCGTTTATTACAACGGGAACAATTAACGGAGAAGTGTACGTTAACGAGTGCCTAAAAAACGATTGATTCCTTTCTTAAACAAACACGAGGGTTCAACATTATTTTGGTCAGATTTAGCTTCAGCTCACTATGTTCATGCGACGTTGAGCTTTCTTGTTGCTAAAAATGTCGACTTTGTCCCAAAAGACATGAGTCCACCCAATGTTGCACAGTGCCGTCCCATTGAAAGGTATTGGGCTTTGGTCAAAGCTAAATTGAGGAAAAGTGAGCAGTGTGCAAAGGACGTAAAAGATTTTAGTGCTAAATGGAAAAGAGCACCCAAAAAGATCACGGATGTAACTGTCACCTACCTCATGAAGGACATTCGAAAGAAGTTGAGGAAAGATGAGAACCCAAATAATTTTTATAATTTTTTGTAATTGTGAATGAATTTAATAAAAACAGAGTTTTAAAGCAAATAAAAAAAATTTACATGAATTATGAAAATATTTTTTTTTTTTACTTTGAAGTTTCCACATTTTATTCGTTTCAGCCCTTAAGTACACTAAAACTCATAAACCTAGATCGCAAGTAACTGAAACCTATGTTACCAGAAAGCAGTAATTTGCATGAATTTAAATACAAAAAAACTATTCTTTAACTTTAACTTTAATATTTGAACTTACAGTGTATTTAAATTGCGCATTAAACTCTCTATCATTGGCCCGGATTCTACGTTCGTTTTCTGTAATTAAAAGAAGAAGAGAAAATAATAATAATAATAATAATAATAAGTCAGTAAACATTTAAAGAGTAATAAAATTAAAAAAGAAATGCTTAAATATTTTATGAAAAATAGAACAAAAATTACCAGAAAAATAGTAAGAATTTCTTCGCAATCTGATTTGTGACAATCGACGTATGTTTTTATCGGACATGAGATTGTCTTCGCCTTCGAAAGCTAATGAATTTTGTGAAGATTTGCAATTAGAATTTTTCCAAAGACCAATTTTTCCCAGCATAGACTTAAACGATAAATTACTACAACATCTGGCCGTTGGCGGATTATCTTCTAAAGTCGATTCATCTTCAAAAACTGTACACCGTTGAACATCGTATAGAGCGTCGCCGCTATTTAGCGGATATTTAGTATCATCGATTGTCTCGCGAGATACCGTTGCTTTATCACTAAGGATTGATGTCCTATCGGAAACTGCTTGAATATTCGACTCAGATCGTTGATGCAATTGGATTTCCTCTATTTCTTGTGTGGTGCCCAAGCTATAGAGGCTTCTTGATTTCAACTTTCGATGTTTGAGTTTTGTTGTAGAAGAGCATTTGGTAGTATCCGTTGGCTTATTTAAGAAATTGGCTGCGCTATCAATTGGTCTAAGTGAGTCTTCATTTAAAGACGCATTATTACATGTGACATGCATTTTGGTGTTAAACATATATGACGGTCTACGCTATTACACATTTCAGTACATACTTCCATGCAAAAGGAATCACAGGATTTAATTTTTTCTGTTTTTTTTTTTGTATCTTTTTTTTTTCTTAAAATGTTTACTATCACTGCATTAAAATCAATTCCATAACAGTTTCAAAAAAATAAGGAACTAAAGCTCGGACGGAAATATTAATGCCTTAAGTGTATAATGCACACAAAATATTTAACATTTTTAGCGTATTGATTGGTTGCATTTTGCTTTTTATTTTTCTTTTGTCTGTGAATAATCATAAATGTGGATTCAGTAAAGTATTATTGCTGTGATGGCTATCACAAAAATAATATTTCACTGCCAATCAAATGAGTCTGGGAATTATGGAAAAAAAAAAAATTAAGATTAACAAAACGATACAAAATATGCGCACTTTTCCTAGAAATTTGATAAAGAAAACTAACAAAGTGCAACAAATGGAAAGCTATTAAATTCATTCGAAGTATTGTACAATGTGATTCATGATATGATTCACTTTAAATCGCCTCCGATGCTATGTACGATGAATGCAAATTTTTGTATTGACCTCGCCCAGAAATACCTTTTTTTTTGTTTTTAACTAAAATTAGCACTTAAAAAAATCTGCAGTGTAATGCACGTACATAAATATGCATGTATGTGCATTGTTTGTTTAGTGTAGAACTGCCTATCAGATGAAAACTGAACCGAAAACATAAAGTTCTAACGACAAACAGCGAATACTCAAATTAGTTCCATCATAGTTGGGGTGAAAGAGCTAAATTACTCCAGGCGGAACGTGATGCTAAAAAGTGCGATCTAGCCTATTTAACGTGGGTTAGAAAATTATGATACTGAAATTACAAATGCGACTACATCCCGAATAGGGAATTATCAAATTTTAGCGTATGCACCCGGGCAAAGTAGGCCCAGGATATATTGTAAAAGAGTGTCCCTGTGAGTGTAAATACCTATATTTCTTGCTATCTCAGTATAAAAAAGAATCATCTCTGGATTTTTGCAATAAAAATTGCGTTGACATAGCTGACACTGCTCATATGTTTGCGCAAAAAACCTGACAAAAGTTCAATTAGATCTAAAGTGAAGTAAACATTTTCCACTTCACTAAAGCCTAATTTGGGGGAAGACTGGAACCTTTACAGATCGAAGCAAAAGAGAGTAAGAAGTGAACTCGAATGTCGAAGAGTGCCCTTATAAGGAATTTTGCGAAAACTTTGAAGCACTCGGTACAGTCAAAGTCCTCAAAAAGGTGAAACCAGCGAGGCTTAAATCGCTCAGAAAACTTTATGGCATCTAGACTGAGCCGAAAGCAGAGACTCTCTATCTTATGCTTGAAACTCACTTCCCAGGTAACCTAATCAGAACCAGCTCCTACGACTATTAACGATTCTGTTAGCGAGTTGAATAACACAACACGCCGCCATAGCTGGTACATCCCAGATGAGGCCATTGAACATCCTGTTGCTTCTTTTGATGGCTTCAAGTCGCCTGGCAGCGATGGTATACATCCAGTTATGTTAAAGAAAGGTATAGATATTCTGTAAATATCTGGCATAATATACATACCGAAACCCTGACGAATAGTGCGAGTAGACTTTATATCGAAAAGAAGACTGCTCGCTTGCCAAGAGTTTCAGACCATGTTTAAGAGCATGGAGAGAATGGTCGAGATCCACGCCTTGCGAATTCATCCTCCGTCCGCGATGCAACACGCTTACGAACACGGAAGATCTTGCGAGGCTGCGCTTCCAAATCTGGTTGCTAGAATTAGAGACGCACTCCACAAAAAACAGTACGCGCTGGTCAGTGAGGGTGCTTTCGACAACGCTCTTTTTGACAGCATACATATGTATATTTAGTATCTCGACCAAACAACAGATACCCGAATCACTATTTTTGTGGATAAAAACAATTCTGGTTTCATGATTGCGGATGCTGACTGCAGAAAATATGTGATGTAAACAGGTGTTGTCTTGACTTGCCTCCTGTTTCCACTCCTATAATGTATATAGATCGACTCACTACTAAGCGATTTTAATAGTTCTAACGTTTATGTTCAAGCATATGCCGATGATGGATCTGTACTGTGTGTTGTATCATTACTATCGTCAATCTGCTCTAAAGCGCAAGCAGCCCTAGTAAACGATTGTTATACTAGAAATGGAATCTCAGCCAAAACTGAGGCTGTTCTCTTTACGAGAAGCAGCAAACTGACTGGCCTCACTCATCTAATGCTTAAAGGTATCACCATCCATTTCTATTTGAATGTTCTGCTGAATAACTAATGTCTTTATACTAAACATCTCCAAGGCGCTGGATGTCTTCTGGGAGTATAAGGCAGCTTTCGGGGTTTGGATCTACACGGCTATGATACGACCAATTAAAAGTTGGGCAAATTGGTTGATTTTTAAAAAGGCTAGTAAACAAAACACTGTTCAATATTTTTCAACGATTGTTACTTTTTTGAAAAGAGTAAGCCATCCGATTAATTATGGAATATTTATCATTCAAGAGACCGCCAAGCTAGCCAGGCGGTAGGCCATCCTGTCAACCCAATTTTTCAATACATTTTCAATGGTTTCTGCCCCTATTTTACGAATAGCTTGACCAACATTTCTTTTGAGTGCCTGAATTATCTCTGGATTGTTCGCATACCATCGATCTTCAATGGCACCCCGTGGCGGCCAAGCAATATCATCAAAACGACTGTTTACACGATTATTGAACTTAGTGTGCAATAAATTGATTGTTGGATGGCTTGTATGGCACATAGCCCCATCTTGCTGGAACCATAACTTGGCCAAGTTCAAATCCCCAATTTCTGGGCATAAAAAATGTTTCAGTAGCGCTCTACATTTACTATAACGTTTCTTTCCTTCAGTAATGCCGCCACTCGAAAAACCACATCAAAGAATCACACGTTCAGGATGCATTGACTTCTCTATGACTAGGTGATTTTCCGAGCCCAAATAAGGCAATTTTGCTTGTTTCTGAAGCCGCCGAGATGGAAATGAGCCTCATCTGAATAGACGATTTTTTGAGCAAAATTGCCATCAATTTCGAATTGCTCTAAAAGTCTAAAGCTTAAACAGAGAAGCGACAACAAAGCGGCTATTGCGACTGATATTCAGTTGCTGAGATTTTTGGCGCGCTGAGGTTCTTCGGCTTAGGCGTACATTTTCGACAAGAGCTGCAATATTCTCCGTTGAGCGCAGAGCACGAAAACGGGAATATGTTCGGTTATCAATCAGCAAACTAGTCTCATGTACTTCCTTCACAAACTTGCGTACACCAGCTGCAGTTGGTGCATTATTTCGAATGAAATTTCTTTTCAAAATTCGCACTGTTTCGGCAACACAGCATTCACTTTGGAAGTAAGTTTGCAATATTTCCCAAAGTTGAGCATCAAACATCGTTCCATTTCGTACTGCGGAAATACCATATAATACTGAGTTTCTGTAATTTTTTTTAGCGCATAAAAGTTGCCAGTGTTAAAATAACACCTGATTTAAAGAGAAACCAACAGATGGCCCACCCTTTATATCATATGCGTCTATTGTCTGGGGCAACAAGATTTCACGAAAAGATTTCGCTGCTGCTTTTGCCAGATTTCAAAGTGCAGTCTGTCTCGTTTGCATGAGGGCTTTCCCCAGTACGCCGTACTTTGCTGTAGACGGACTAAAGAATCTCCGCCTTCTTGATATTCGTATCATGACCTTTACTTTCGAAGCTATCTTCCATTTAAAACGATGTGGTCTTCGATACAACACATACTGGGGTTTTGATAAGCGTTGACTGACTGACCGTCTGATGCAATGGCACCAGAACTCCTGTTGCTAAGGAAATACGGAGGCGACTTTAACTGTGCCCCGGAATGGTTTCGACCAGATTTTGAACCAGGAAAGGAATGTAGTCGGATCTTCGCGGAATGCTCCAAAACAGATTTAGGATGCGGCGGTGATATCTTCCTGGGGGATGACAACGTTCGATTTTACTCCTCATTAGGAAAACTTACGTCTGTATTCCAAGCGGAGCGGAGGGAGCGAAGCATATGCATCTGTAGCGACAGTCAACGCAGTCGAAATGCTGAATTCACTGAATCTTTTTTGTTCACCAGTTAACAATGGGATCATCATAGAGCATACAGTATGATACTCAATGCTTTGGGCATACTTCCTGATGTCTCCAAGAAGTCAACGGCTTTCCTGCTGTCCCTCATTAGGAAAAACTATAGACTCTGCTTTTGCTAAGCACTTTAGTGTGCTTGACATAAGTGACACAACATCCTGCTTGTTGTGAGAGTGATGACGACACCGCGCAGCACTATCCCTGTGATGATTTGGTGGTACTGTAGGCACTTTATCACTGAAGCGCTTACTAATCTTTCTATGAAGGACTGAGAAATGTCAGAAAAAGTGCTCTGCTCGAACAGAAAATGAAAATGAAAGTGATTATGATTATTTCATCATGAATGTATGTGAAGCGGATGAAGTGAGTGCTATCTTTAATAGCCTTTTGCCTTTGGTAGATTCCACGAAATTCGGATGCGTAGGTACAATATCGGCAGATTACAAATTACATTGATGCGTCACCTTAAGTGAGCTACTGACTTACTCTCTACAACCTTTAAAATAGTTTGCTGTGTGAAACATAGCATGCGACTTTATGATGATATCTCGAAATCCACAAAACGAACAAATTTGAAAGGTTGTATTCTAGTAAATCCAACATAAGATAGAAGTAAGCTGGAGTTTATAAAGCATGCAGAGGGAAATTCCACAATATAAAACGCAGATAACTGCGGTAGAAGGTCCGCTCTCCGGTTGGCTAGTTTGTGTCAATATCAAAAATATGAAGTAACAAGCTGAAACGACGGCCCAATGACGGGCAAAAGTTTCAAACTTTTTAACAAACGTATTTAACCAACGTAAAAACAAAGCAAACGAGCTAAGATTTTTAAGAATTTAAGGCACAACGAGGGAGAAAAGATCCAAACACAGAAATATATTTATAATATACATGGAGGGCACTTTATTGCGTTACTTAAAGAAGAAATCCCGCGTTTATGGTACTGGGGAAGAAAATCAGAAAAGAAAATGGCTGATTTTATGAAGCCGAAGGTAGCGAAGCAATAAAACGAATGAACCCGGGACGTGGAGTTGCACCAGATCACTTATCATCCAAAGTGGAGAAACAGCGCCACGCTTCAAAAGATCTGCACATCCTATTCATCGAATTAGAAAAAGCATTCGAAAGAGTGCGCAGATATCTTATATGAAAGGCGCTAAGATGTTGTCGAGACAAATATATGTACGATGAAGTAAAATCGACAGAAATAACCAGAGAATTCGAAGTTAAAGTTGGAGTACACCAAGGTAGTGCATAAAGCCCTTTACTTTTTTTTACGTGTATCGTGATAGACCTTCTACTGAAGCAGCGTACCATATTAAAGAATCCCGAACGACTTCTTTTCACCATTGTTAGCGCTATCATAAGCAAAGTCGTTACAGCCCTTCAGGCAACACGAAGATAATGGGTTACGAAAAAGTCGCACTGAAATCGATTATCTGCATTCCCGTTTTTCCCACAAATTGAACTCCTGAAGTAACTTTAGACTTGGTAGTGCACCACTATACTAAATCCTGGAAAAAACCCGAGAAAAGTAGGTCGGCATCCACTACCTATTGATCTGTAATAAAACTTCATTCGACTATGCTATGCCGCAAAGGTCATCCAACACCTCCAGTTCAGAGAGAATTAATAAAGATTTACCAAGTTTTGGGGTAAAATAATTCCATATCATGTAACTTCTTTCCCTTGATGACTGTCTGTCCGCACTGTCTTCTATAAAAGTATCACGCGGCTCACGTACGCCGATGATAATAAGGTTATCGCCAGAAACTTGAGAAGAAATAGCAGCGAGCGGGTCTTACGGTTAACAAGGGCAAGGCGAAGTACATTGTGTCAACAGAGGGTCTTATCATCTTGGGTAAGGGTTTTGTCTACATATTTTGGACCCAACATTAACACCAACAATAACGTCAGTTATGAGACAGCAAAGAATAAAGTTTCCAACAGGTATTACTCCGAGCTTAGTAGTTAACTAGCGAATAGAGCTTCTTTCGACAGACGAAAGCAATGCCCTATGGATCACAAACTCTTTTTGTATCGCGTAGCATGTGGGACGATGACAAACAAAATTAAGGAAATATGAGATAGAAAATTTCTTCGCAAAATCTGTGGTCTAATTAACAACGTATACTCGTATTGCATGAGATGTAAGGAAGAGTTGTACGCAGATATTGTTATATTTAAGCCCGTTCAGCGTTCCTGCCAATAATGTACTCTACTTATAGTCTGCTGGTGGAATTCGTAATAAAAGACGTCATAGCCTTCGTTGGAAGAACCTCAGGAACATAGGTTTGGGTATGATTACTTAAATTTTTTTCTATATCAGAATAGGCTGGGAGTTGAAAATAATAGACAATTAGTTATTATTTTTTATGCTACTCAAAAATGGATACAAAAATATGTTAAATGGGAAATGAACTTCCGCTTGAGTTTTTTAATGTAAGTGCGAACAAAGATAAGTCAGTCATAAAAGTTGTTAACTGACAAGTTAACTGACAAGTTAACAATTCCTGACACACCAGAACAAACTGTGTGATAAAGTTTACTATGTCTTGTTTGATCTTCGGAAGTTATCACCGGAAACTGTGACAGGGATAAGGACAGCTGTATATGCGGAAACTGCGCTCATTAAGAAGCAGAATGATTCAAACTTTGGTTATAATATTCTTCTAATTTATAATCAAAATCGATTATCATGAATCACCGATTGGTGATTCGCATGATTACAAAAGATTCATCAATGGAAGAAAATATCTTGAAATGGGGAATAACAGCATATATTTTTCCACTGGGTTTTTGACGCCCTGAAATTGAATGCGGCCTTAGAATTGCTTCACGTCAGGTTTTCGACAGATTCAACATAAGAGTAGATACAAAACTGGGTTTTTGCTATAGAAATCGGTAAACGAAAGCAGTCAAATATCACTGAAAAGAGGAACTTAGAGTTTTTGGGGAATAAAAAGTTGCAATTTCTTTTGAAAAGGAGTTTAATTTGGGTGAGGGCACCAAAGCAGAGAAGATAGAGGTGAAGAATTATTTCATAATCGGCGGCGATCTAAATGCCAAACACAGAGATTTGGAAAATCGGTGGGGTCACCATAGGGTTATGTTCGACTCTGTCTAAACGACAGCGCTCTACTCGAACCCGCCCAATAAGAACCTGTCAAAAAAGAATGTTGACAGCTATGTAAAACGTGTAAAACATTCCTCGTTACCACCACACTAGCAAACCAACTGCTGGCAGCAGTAGCACAAAAGTAGGGTGCATTCCAGACATAACTTGGAGGTCATTCCACTAAAGTCGCTAATCAAAAATCTCCAAATATTAATCAAATAAAATTACAGAGCTTTTGTGAGTTTATATTGGACACAATAAAATTCGTGTTGCTAACACCAAAAACCCACCACGTACCCGCTATCGCTATTTTCACCACCAGTAGCACTCCGCCCATTCAAACTTTCAACCGTAACACCCGTCTCGCTATGAATGGTCATCAGTATATCTTCAAGCCCATTTTCGGACGTACTCTAAAATATCGTGATTCGTTCCTAAGCCGTACAACTCGCTTATGGAATGCTCTGCCGATCTCCTTATTTCCTGGTCGTTATAACTTACAAACATTTAAAAACAATGTACATCGGTACCTGTTTTTTCTTCCTCCCTAAATTTCCTTCGCCCGCGCTGTGTACAAACATTTTAAGGGCTCACAAACCCCTATGAGATATTAAAAGGATTAGATCGACCTGCCGTGTCTAAGGATCGTGAAAAAATACTGCTTACAACAGGTATAGATCCAGAAGTAGTAGCGATGATGACAATTTCTTTGTGATGGAAAGAGAAGCTAGAGGCCAAGGAGTAACTTGAAGAAAATGAACAAGGCTAATGCTGTCATTGGAGCGACCTACGATCTTGAGGATCAAGTCCCAATTCAAGGAGAACTGGTGATTCGATAACTATGGTTTCACGGAGTTCAATGACGGAAATATGGTACAACGTCCATCGCCGAAGACAAGAAATTAACCCCGAAGAAAGAGCTTTAATCAATCTTCGACTTATTAAGATATAAGAATTCAGTGGGAACCGAGGGGATACCGAGCTTTGTGCTTCGACATCTCTTACATCGTATTGAAAGACAGCGATGACACATCCAAATTCCAAAACGCCGACAAGTCTCCTTCCGAATATCAGCCAAGTATTCGAAAAGGTGATCATTAGAGTTCAGCGTCATTCAAAGCAAGCTAATCGGAGTGCGATTGTGCCACCAGGATACTAGTAAAAAAAGAAATTAGTTTGACTGCTCTAAATAGACGAAGGTCTAAGTTACGTGGTGGATCCCTTATCAGCATAGAACATGTAAGTATACCAGTACCAAAACGGACGGCCAAGGAAAAGAAAAAAAAGGGAAAAGTCAAACTCGATTCGAATTCTTTGTAATTTATTGTCGACTTGTTATATAACCTCTGCATCTAGCTGTTTTTTGCCATTGGCGCAGTTCTTCAGATCGTTGATCGCTTGTATGCGGGAGCCAACTTTCTTTTCCGACATATGTAAATACTTGTATTTACTCCTGGAAAAACCAATTCACTTTGACATCAAAATGAACCAGCACTGGTACAACAGTATTATCTTGGGTTATACGACGAAATAGTTTTCCGAATGTATGGCAGGATACGCCACACTTCAAAACTAGTGAGCAGTTGTTTAGAAATCAATCAAATTAATGTTTTGAAGTGACCTTCGCAATTAACATTTATAAAAGGATAATAAGCATCACATTGAATGAATAAAACCATTAGATGTGTCTGTCAAATTTCAGCAAGAAACTTAGAACGCGTAGTATTCAAAAGCAACAATGTTAAGTTTTGGTAGAAAATTTAACTCAAAGGATCACCGCATTAATAAAAAATAAATGATTCACAACAAAGTAATTAAAAACAATGTAAACCGCTCCCCAATAAGAGCGGATCATTTCCATTAGACACCGTTTTTGCTATTGTGCTTTAAATGTCAAATCAACACATCTGTTCGCGCTCTATAAGAATCTACGAAAATTATCCTAAAACTCTTAAAAATCCGAGTGGTTGTTAAATAGAGTTGTTTAAGATGTTTAGGCGCAGGTACAGAGATTCCAATGAATGGTTTTATTTTGAATAGTCCTGTCAAAAAATGTCATCTACATTTTTGGGCTTTTCGCTAAAACAAAACACCGATGAAACATTTTCTCGACTAGCAATATTTCTCGTACATCCACTACACAGTTAGAGAAAAGATTGCTAAAAGAACCGTATGGCAATACGAGAATTCCCATTGGAGCAGACTCAGCAACTTCTTTAGGAATTTTAACTGGACGTTATGTTTCCTCATCCTAACGACGTGAATGCCGCTGCTGAAATGATCACAGAAACTATTCTCTGAGGTGTTCTTCCTTGCTGGTAAAACCGCTGCGAAAGCTTTTTCATCAATCCTACTCTTTAGGATTCTTTCTGAGCAGATGGAAAACAGGTCCACTGGTGATTTGATGGCATGTCTCACCGAAAAGTGGAACCAAAGCGTACATCAATCTGGCGAAAGCAAGATTGTTGCACTTGATATTTCTAAGGCATTTGACAGAGTTTGGCATCAGGCTCTTTTGTCGAAAATGCGTGCTTTTGGGATCGATGACTTTCTTCTTCAACGGATTAGAAATTCTTTCGGAACGTTCAATTTAAGTTGTCTTAGACGGTTTCGAGTCCGATATTCACAGAATAAATGCTGGTGTGCCCCAGGGCTCCATTCTGTCTCCGACACTCTTTTTAAGTTTCATTAATGATCTTTTGTCTGCTACTTCTAACTCAATATATTCCTTTGCTGATGACAGTACTCTCTGCTTTTCGTATTCGTTCCCGGACTCACGCTCCTGCTCTTCGGCTGTAGAAGCTCATTAAATTCCGATATTAACAGCATAACCAATTGGGGAACTATCAATCGAGGGGAATTTAAGGCTTCCAAAACTCAATACTGACTGCAATCACTAAGGCGAAATTTAATCACCCAGCCATTATCCATGAATGGCATTTACATAGTCGAAACCGAAAAACTTTCCATTCTAGGTATGTGTATCAGTGACACCTTACGTTGGAATGACCACATATTCCATGCCATCAAAAATGCTGCGAAATATCTAGGTTTCCTCAAGCGATGTAAGAAATACCTCACCCCCTCTGATCCGGCCACAACATATAAGGCGTTTATCCGTCCGAAATTGAAGTACAATGCCCACATTTGGTCTGGTGAGTCCAAAACATCTCTGCACCTGCTAGATAGGATTCAAAACCGTGCGATAAACCTGATAGATGATACTAATATCACTCAAACAATGGACACCCTCGAACACCGACGTAATGTCTGCAGTCTCACTTTGTTTTATAGCAATTTCCACTACCAGTGCTCCATTGAAATCGCCAGTAGCATTCCGCCCATTCAAACTTTCAACCGTAACAACCGTCACGCTATGAATGCTCATCAGTATACCATTTCGGACGTACTCTAAAATATCGTGATTCTTTCCTAAGCCGTACAACTCGCTTATGGAATGCCCTGCCGATGTTTCCTGATCGTTATAACTTCCAAGCATTTAAAAACAATGTACATCGGCACCTGTCCTTTCTTCCTCCCTAAACCCCTTGAGCGCGCGCTCATTATAAAAACAAAAAATTATTAAATGGGTTTCTTTCGAAATTTGATCTATTGGGGCAAGTTCGTGATGTGAAAAAGGGAAATCATGCCATCGAACAAGAACAACTGGTAATATTACTTCGGTAACTCGAAGTGTGTCCGAAAAACCAGGGTTCAGAGTTAAAGTCTATAAGGCACGATTGATGCATGAACTTAAATTTTAAGGTCAAAGTTATTTTAAGAGATAACGAGGCAGAATTGCGACATTTAAGGGTTACAAAATTTAAGAATGATTGTCGAGAAGCCTACGTGTCCACAATGAATTATTTTTTGATGCGGTTTTTGGGCAGGAGGCATTATACCTAATTAGAAGGACTGCTTCCGCGAATGTGTTGCGCTATCGAACTATGATTATTCATTTTTTATGGCCAGATCTTGAATGCTTGTTTCCAACAAGATTCCGATACGTAGCACACAAACACGAAATGATTGGTCTCTTGCGAGAAAAGTTTTCTGACAGCGCCATTCCCCGAAATGGTGATCAAAATTGACCGCCGCAATCATGCTTGTAAAAGAGAAGGTTTATACCAACACTCTCCAGTTAATTAAAGCACTCAAAGCCAACATCGATGTTGTGCCGGAAATGTACGAAAATGTGATAAAACAATTTTTCAAAAGAGCTTGGATGTGCAATACGGGTGGCGGAGGTAATTTGTTAATGCTGTTAATTATTAATTTGAACTCTCCTTCTACGGATTTACTCAATCAATTAAACTCTATTTAATTAAAAAATACGTTCTATTTTGATATATCAAAATTAAACTTCTTATTGGCAAACCTTTAAATCACAAACTACATACATATAGCTGCAGCCAGGGAAATGTGATTCAGACCAACTACTTATATTAAAGGGTGACCAGATAAGAACGATAGGAAAAAAAATTTAAATAAAACAACAACGGTGTGAGATATAAAATTGATTCTGGCTCTATTTTGAAGCTACGCTCATGCCATTGTGTGGAATAGCACATAATGCAAATGGCCGCCTCAGCTTCGTTGGCAGTGCTTCAAGCGGTCGGTCCAATATTTGATGACTCGGTCCAATATGTGCGGCGTTATTCCAGCAATAGCGTGTGGTTTGCTTGTTAGTGTCGATTAAGGACTTGACGTAGCCCCAGAGAAAATAATCGACTGGTATCAAACCGCATGATCGCGGTGGCACACTGATAAGCGCTCGCGGTGAGATGACCCAGTCGCCAAATTTCTCCTTCACAACTTTCGAGTGTTCCGTCGGCATGTAGCGCCGTCTTGTTGGAACCACAGTTCGGATATATCGATGTTGTCGAGCTCTGACCACAGAAAGTCGGATAACATCGCTCTATACCTGAGACCATTGACGGTAACGCTGTCTACTCCCTCATTTCGAAAGAAATAAAGTCCGATGATGCCGCCATGCCATAAACCGCACCAAACAGTCAATCTTAGTGGATGCATTGATGCTTGGCCGAACACTTGTGGATTGTGTTCGCTCTAATAATGGCAATTTCGCTTGTTGACATAGCCGCTGAGCCAAAAATGAGCCTCGTCCGAGAAGATGATTTTTTGCCCAAAATCCAGATCTCCGGCCAACATTTCCAGCGCCCAATTAGCGAGCTCACGGCGTTGTCTATGATCGTCCGGTTTTAAATCTTGCGTCGGTACAATCTTATACGAATGTAGGCCGGGCTGACTCTCTGCTAAGCTGATCGGCGCCGAATCGACATTTCTGGGTCTTCTTCAATACTGGCCGCTATGTTTTCTTCATTTCGGAGCAATCTCTGTCTGGTTGGTGGCTTAAGATCCAAGAGAGTGTAATCACACTCAAACTTTTCCACGGTGCGACGAATTGTCTGCATACTGAAGCCGTAATGACGACCGACCTCACGACAAAATTCCCGTTGCGTTTTTACAACTGAGGCGGAATTTCGATAATATTTTTTAATAACTTCTGCGCGTTCGGCAAGCGTAAAACGATACATGATGTAATGGCAAACTCTACTGAATATTTTGGCAACTGGATGCCACTGACAGCGGTTGGAAAAACTATCATTGCTATCTGGTCACCCAATACTAAATGTATGTGTGTAACATTTATTGAACAAAGTTGTTAAGGGCATGCAAAAGACTCGTTGCATGAAAGGGTAGCAATAAAAGTTCCTCGTTTGAACGCATCTAACGCAAAAGAATTTGCGAAATAGAATCAGCGCACAGTCAGCATTTGAAAAATATCTCATGGTCTGATGAAACTACATGGGTCCTTCACATTTTTATGCACCAGGAAGGCAGTGACAGCATCATCTGGGGGTTTTAGGCGTTGGTCTTCTGTTTTGAACTAGAGATACCAAGAATGCTGTAAAATACAGGGACACAATACAGGGACACAATACAAAACACCATGCTACAATATGCAGAGAAAAAAATGCCTACAAAATGGAAATATTGAAAGTAAAAGAGCCCAAGATCTCTTCAAAACTTGTAAAATCCTGGTTTGAAGAAAATAGTAAACGATATGAACCCTATTAAACATCTATGGGTGGGATTTTAAAAAGAATACAGAGAACCAGTCGAATCTATGTATGTCATGTAGTTGTTTTGCTGTGCTAAAAACACAACAGATCGATTTCTAAAAAAACGTGAATAAAACTGTTGGCGCGACACTTAGAGTTGAACCGAGGCCTTATCATTTTATGTAGAGTTAGAGTGGACCTACGATTTTTTGCCGACGCCGAATGGCCGAAGAGTGAATGTCTTTGTCATAGGTACAAGATTTCGCTTTCGATGGTTTGATATCGCCCGCGGAAAAATTGGTGACTCAAAAAAAGTAGATTTACTTTTTCTGCTTTTTGGTGTTGACCCAGTTTTGATTTCAGACCCTCTTGTGTAGTGCGTACCCACTATGCCACTCCACCCTCAAGTAAGTAACTTCATTTCATTTCATTTATTATTGAATACAAGTGGGGTGTACAATAAGATTTATATCTTTTTTAGTACTTAATTACCAATCTAATTTCCATTAACGACGACTCGAGTTAAGTTGAGGAAAGAGAAAGGTCGAATATACATTCACTTACAACACCGCCATATGGATGAAAGGAAAGTAGTAGAGTATACAGAATTTTTCGTGAAGAAACCTAAGAAAAACCAACGAAAACTGGCGCATCTTAATTTAAGGAAGAGGCAAGCTCCGGGCGATTAATTTGCGATAATGGCTCCAAAATTCCAGAAGAACTAAGCGCACAAGGTTTGTGGAACAACTTCGAAGAAAAATGTAAAAGTATTGCTCTCTGCTGGGTTTTTCAAAAGGTCGGCTACACGTAAATAAAGAAACGTGCTAGCGGGACGATTAGGTGAACATTGCAGTAAGGAACAAAAAGCAAGTCTTTCAAAGCGTGGACAGTGAAAATTTCAAAAAAAGGAACTAGAGCATGTACGGTAGCAGTAGAGGCTATAGAAGAGTTACCATAAGCTGGCGACCAGCAGTAGAATAAATGAAATATGAAGGCACAGACAAAGGGCTTAACTGCGGCACAACTAATAATTAACTCGGAACATATTCAATAGCCAAAATAAATTGAAATTGAATGATGATGCCTATTAAGTGGAGGAATAGCTTTCTTGTTTCACTGTATTGAAATTGCAAGAGTTATCGGTGCGTGAAAATAATCTCGCATACTGAAAGCTGAAAAGCTTTCTCATGCCCAAGTGATCATTCAAAATTGAAACCACTGAGCCATGCGAGATCCCTACGGCTTCCACAATCTCTCGCACTTTCAATCTTCGGTCGGCCAACACCATATCGTGAATTTTTTCGATTGTTTCGGGTGTAGAGACCTCAACTGGGCGTCCAGGACGTTCGGCATCTTCAGTGCTTGTACGGCCACAACGAAATTCAGCAAACCACTTTTTTACCATTGAAATCGATGGTGCAGAGTCCCCATAGTATTTATCAAGCTTAGCCTTGGTCTCGGTAATGGTTTTTTTTCGCAAGAAATAATGCTTAATAAGCACACGAAATTCACTTTTTTCCATTTTCTCCTCAAATTAGTGAGTAGTCTGATAAAAATAGCTGTCAAACACAAACTAACTGACGCAGCAAGTTTAAATTTTGACAGGAGTCAACTGACAGATGCCTGTTGACAGGAGCAGTGTTGCTGTTTCAGTAAAGAGGTCAGAAATTCAAAAAGCCACGGACAGTCGACAACACAAAATTTTGGAACTCCACAGCAGTCAATATGGCTTAAAGAGAAGCTGGCCCACGAATGATGCGATTCAAAGTTTATGAATAACGATGGAGAAACATTTGGAAGATTCGAAAGATCTGTGTAGCATCTTCATCGATTTGGAGAAAGCGTTCGACAGCGTTGGACCGCGTCAGGATCTCAAAAATTACTCGAGTCGTATATAAGAACTACACACGATATGTACGATGACGTTAAAAGGAAAGTTAAATGCACAGTGGGAATAAATAGAAAATTCGGTAAACAAATTTGCGTTTATCGAGGCAGTGTACAATGTCCGTTGCTTTTTTATTCCACTCAAGATTTTCTATTGAAGCAGCACCTTAACAAGTCTGTTCTGTTCAATGACTCTTAACAATTGAATAAAGGTACTAGAACATAACGGTTGTCGAATCAGTCGTACTATCTGCATTGTTGTTTTTCCGAATCCACATACCCAACCTCTGACATCTACAAATATTTAGAAGGAGTTACCGCGTCAAAGTGCGATCAATTTAAGTACGCAAAATACAAAGGAAATTGGGATTATGTCACCCATGAGCGCATGGTGGCTCAAATTGTGCGAACATTCCGCGACAGAAAAATGTAGGTTAATATTGAAGGTTTTATAGCCGCATGTATGTTAAGCTTTAATATACGCATCTCAGTGATGTATGATGTGCGAGATGAATAAAAAAAAAAAAAACTGACAGCGATGGAAATAAAAATATTTTAAATGTTTTCCGACATTCGGGAAAGTCTGCAGATAGTGGAGAAAATTCAGGTTGCCCAAATTAGCTGGTTCCAATTAGCCAAGGTTCAAAGAAGAGGCCGAAGGAAAAACAATTGGATCACTCAAATGGGAAATCATCAGCAGACTCTTCAGCTCTCTAATGAGGTGATCCAAAATAAGGTGGCATTTAGAATGACTATTATACGACTATAATAAGGCAATGCAGATGTATGGGAGAAATATGTAGGGAGCTCCAGATATAATATGCGCTTTACATATTGAATATAAGAAAAAGTTCGTTTGGCGATAGATCGCGTTAAGCCCTAATAAATCAAGAACAGCATATTGACAATTGTCTACCTTTGAAAAGAGCCAATTTAAGCTTGGGTTTGTTTTGTTTTTACAGCGATTGTAAAGTTATTCCCATTTAAAAATTGAAAAAAATGTCCCTACACCTTGCAATACTATTGGGATAAGAAGAGCCCTGCGTAATTTGTGCTGTTTGCGGGGAAGGAACTTTATCAGAATTCGTAGGGCAAAAATGGTTTGCTCCTCTTCGTTTTGGCAATTTTGACATCAAAGTTAAGTCACCCAGAAAACTGATGAAATTAATGAGTAAGTCGAGCAAGGCAGGCATTTCGAACAGACATATCCACAAAACTGCTTCGAACTATTGAAAGACTGCTGAATAGCAAATGGAACCCTCTGTATGCGTTCTTCATGCAGAACTCTTTCAATTGGAATGAGCTGGTTTCAAGACCATCTTATGAAGATCATCTGATTCAATTTGTTTTAGCCAAAAACCACAGAAGTTATTCACGACTTTACTCGACAAATGGCGAAACATTGTCAATAATAATGCAGCAAATTTGATTTTAATAAATTAATTTGTACACTTTAAAAGAACCAATTGAATATACAGCCAATTAACACGTTCACTGCTAACATAAAACCCAAACCATCTTCCCACCCTGAACGCGTTTTTTACGTAAAACGGCGTTACAGACCCACTTCAAGCTAACCTGCAAAACACTTGAAACTTCAAACGGTCTGAAGAGCTTCAAGGACAGTTCACAACTGAGGTTCCAAGACGTTCAGAGCCACCGTCTCTGCAAACTGACGTAGATGAGAAGGGATGGAAGGCACTTAACCTCACGCAGCACAGCACCACGGGACGTGTTAAGCAACATATAAAGCCTCTCAATAGGGACCCTTGAAATTTGTTAGGTTATTGCGACCATGTTGTTAAAGCAATATCCCTCAAATTTGTTGTGAATTGTTCAGTAGTGTACCAACACGGGAGGTTATAGCGTTGAACAACGCATGCAAACCATTTTTTTTTTCTTTCAAATCAAAAATAAAAAATCTGCCAGAAATCATTTTTAGCAACGAGGCCCATTTTTGGATGAATGGATGTGTAAACAAGCAAAATTGTCGGCAATCCATGCCGGATACACCAGCACAAAATGCATTCCGAGAAAGGCACTGTTTGGTGCGGATTTTTGTCCGGCAGAATCATCGGTCCGTACTTCTTCCGAAACGAAACCGTCAACGACGAGCGGTATAGATCGATGATAACCAAGTTCTTGTGGCCTAAACTGGACGATATAGATACTGACGACGTATGGTTCCAACAGGACGGTGCTATGTGCCACACAGCGCATGACACGAAGGATATTCTGCACGAGCGATTTGAACTTCCTTCTTTGGGGTTATCTTAGATTGCAGGTCTATGTGAATAAACTCCACACAGTTGATGAAAGTGAACACAACGAACGCCATCCAGCAAATCCAGCCAGATTTATGCGATAGCCATCAAAAATTGAACCTACCGGCGGACATTTGAAAAATGAGTGGACATCTCACACTCAACTTATTTTATTTACATTTAAAAATCGAGCCTCCTTATTGAAAGACCCTATAGTAAGAGAACGAAACGAACTTTTTTCTAGACCCAATATTTCAAGGGTTAATAAGGGAAGAAGAAACAGGCTTGCGACGAGAGCTCACAGATTAAGCGGCTTGAACTTGAACCATATTTTTATCGAGGCACACAAACAAACTTTTCGTTTCTGGAGTGATGTAAATTCAGAATTGACCGACGAAAATCAATTACGTCGACAAAGGTGCGCTGTTTGGAATAATCTTCATGCTGGTGGTAGCATCGGTCCTTATTTTTTCAAAAATTAAGCCGGAGCTCGCGTTACAATCAATGGACAACGCTAGTGGTGTTTAGTAATTTCTCGATAAAATGGACGAAATGTGTCCATTATGTATGGCGCCGAGGATTCTATTCAACGGCATTATATCAGGATATGGACCAGTGAATTGGCCAAGGAGATTTTACGCCACTCAATAGCGCGTTGTGGGGCTGTGTTGTCTTTATTTAAGTTGCAAGGCCAAACTATTTTGCTTGAAGCTTGAAATCGTGTTGAAAACATGCCATGAATCACCATTCTTCATAAAGAACATACGTTTTTGATTCACTTAGTTCAGCCTTTATATAGAAACTAAAAAAGGGAAAGGTTTTATTTTGGCAAATATCTCCTCTCCTGGAAGTACTGAAGGTACTTACAATGGCACACAATACCTGCGAGCAGAACACACCTTATCAGTCTAACAAAGCCATTCCGATTTTGTCACTCTTGTTTTGCACTTTTATTATTTGAAAAATGATAATGTGATTTAGTCCTTTGAAAACATAACTAAAAGCTTCAGTGACATTGCGGAAATTCAATATTCCCACGAATAAAGGCGCGGTGCAGTAAGCAGGAAGTCCTTATCAAACAAAAACCTGCCGGGCAACTTAACTTACGCGGCTTATGGTACCTACACGAAGGCTGAATTTCACTTCATTCGAGCTGCTCTCATTTTCCTTATGTACTCGCCTATCTAGCCGTCTGACTGACGGATTCCAATTAGAAATTTAATTTCGCAATAAACACTCACAAGGGTGAACGTGAACCAACCGAGCAAACACTAGCATGTTATGTGTTTTTCTATGACAAAGCATTTGCTAAACGACAAATGACCATTTCTCTATTAAATTTTATTGAGCAGTGTCTTTAGGTTTCTATGTATAGGCCAGACCATTATAATGATGTCACAAGTTTTTGTTGACATTGGGAATCCATAACCCATTAGCCAGTCTTGACATACCCCCTTAGCAGTCATTGCGACATTGCATGCAGAACAGATTTTAGTTGAAAAGCGCACGCAATGACCTGAAGGGACATGAATGGAAACTATAGCAATAGACTTCCGTCCGTCTGCTTGTCCGACCATCAACACTGGGTTTTGCTTCTCTTCTTTCGGTTTTTATTTCTTTTCATTTTTTTTTTATTGATTTATTTATTTTCTCTTTTTGCTGAGCCTTGTCGGTCAATGAATTTTCTGGGAATTAGCCTGCTTTCGGTGACAAAGTTCAAACTTCTTCAGGGTCCATTCAAACACATTGAAATCGGTTACTTCCTGTTACATTTAAATACAGATTTCTATTGTAAATAAGCGACATGCATTGGATCACACTTGTATGTTGAAACAATAATACACAATAATACTCCACTTCTAGTAGCAATAATCACTACTCCGTCCGTCCGTTTTTAAAGAGTAAATTAAAAAAAACTTTTTTTTTTATAACAAACTGCAACGAACTACAACCACATATGCAATTACATAAGAAAATTCAAAAAGAAAACTCAACTTCATCGACAAACAAGCACTGATAAATGTTAATTTTACAAAAACCAAAAAACCAAAAAGACGAAAACAAACAAATTCGCCACAGAATTATGTTTGTTTACAAAATTATTTTGTTTCTAACGCAATTACTGTGTACTTGACAGACAAAACCGCAACAGTAGTACTAAAAGCGTCCAATTAGTTTCCCGACGACTATTTACTACATTCACTGTGCTAAATGAATCAGCTTCATTTGGTTTCGGTTTTTTTTTTCTTTTTCCTTTTTTTTCTTGTCTTGTAACCTTCTTTCGCTGCTTCGTTCGTTTCAATTTGGTGCACCAATAAATTTAGGCTGCCGTTTTTTGCTTTTTATTTGAAAATACAAAATAAATAAACCGTTCAATGGCGAAACAGAAATAAATTATGAACGAAAATTCAAAAACGCAAACATCGAAAACTAAAGAGGCACGAACGAACCGAGCGAAAGGAAAATATTGAAACACTTTGATTAGGGGAGGGGGTATGTGCTATGCACTTGTCATTGCACATTTGATTGGAATTCACTGCGAAACATGAGTGAATTGAGTGTACAGCGGTTGTGGAACAGCTGTTTGAGGGTGTAGTACAAACATTTGTGAGGGAAGTGTCACTGAGCCGTGACGTCATTTCTGGTTTTAGTACATTTACCAACATTACATGCTGATGGGGCGAATTCACTCGCCATGGCGAACGATGGAAAAAGTGCTAAAGCTCCGATAACTACACGCGATTTTGTTTTGGCCATCGTTTGCAAAATGACGTATGATGTCATGCAGAAAGCAGAAATGAATGAATTCAGAGTGTTAGCATTCTTGTGAGGTACTAATAAATTATTATTTGTACTAAAAGGTTTTCGTAAGCTTTCCATTTGAATAACGGGTTTATCAATAATGGTCAGAAATTACCAAAACTAGACGGAAAAATCGTCTAATAAATTAACAAAAAAGTCACCCTGTTTCATAAAGTAACTTACGCACATACTTGCAAACGCGTGTCTATCCTTAACTGACTCCGGATGACGATTGAGCGCTTAACTACTAATCGCCTTAAAAATGAATTAGGCCAGTACCGCAACAGCTTGAGTTCGGATCAAGTGCGTGCTTTGCGTACTCGTGGTCGCCCTGTGAGCTGCACCTTAAAACCCTCATATAGTATTGTATATGTATGCAGGGTTAAATTGCAAGCGCACGCCAGAACACGACATTGGATTGTTGGAAAAGCGGAATGGTTCTCCAGATAGAGTCAGCGCTCTTCTTCTTTTATGGCTACTTCGTCATATTCGAAGCCCAGGTCTGAAAAGAGCCTCACGCCGTTCAACTTCTTGGCGGTGTAAATAACTTGGTTATGAAAAAAAAATATATCTGAAACGATAGAACATTTCCACTGTTTCCGAACTTAGCGCGCCATCGTGCTGAAACTAAAGATCGTTCAAGTCCATGTTTTTAATTGCAACTCACAAAAATTCGGAAATCATGGCGCTGTACCGCTCACCGTTGACAGAAATCTCGTTTCCAGCAACATTTTCGAAATAAAATGGGCCAAAATCTGTACCAAACTGTCACTGTTTGCGGATGCATTGGCTTCTTGACAATCACGTACGAGTTTTCCGTTTTCCGGTACCCAGAGGCGGCAATTTTATTTGTTAGCATAGCCGCCGAGATGAAAATGGGCATCTTCAAAAAAAAGAAGATTTTTCAGCTAAATTCGACGTCCAATTCGAGCGGCTGTAAGGCCCAAACTGAGAAGCGATAACAAAGCGGATGGACTCTTACCTTCAGTTGTTGAATCAATTGGACTTTTTAAAGGAATAACCCGAGATCTTTGCGCAAAGTTTTATCAGGGTGGTGCGTGAAATGTTGAGTTGTTGAGATCGATGGCAAGTCGATGTTCTTGGATTGAATCGAAAACTCTCGGCCACAGCAGCCACATTCTCAATCGGTACGTTGTCTGCAAGCAAACCAATTCATGAACTTTCCACACAAACTTGCGTACAGCAGACGCGGTAGGCGCTTCATTCCAGCCAAAACTTATTTATACATATATGTATGTGGAGCTGAACACTCGGAAAAGGCAAGCTCAGCCGGGTGAATGTTAGCAACTCAGCACACATGTGCCAGATGGAATCAACAGTGAGAGTAGCGGAAGCTTTATTTGAGTTACTTCGACGTATTTGAAGCTCAGGTCTATAAGGAACTTTAAAGGCTGATGCAGAGTCTTGAAAAAATTGATGGATCAATGGCAGTGCTCCCATCCCCGAAGCGGGTTACTGGCATCGGAGCATCTGGCCTCTTATTATAGGGGTTAAAACAGGGACTTTGCTTTCCAGATTCAGAACTGTGAATCGGGGTTACTTCAGTGCCATGAAAACAAAACAAAAAGTTAGGAAACAACAACAAGCGGATATGGACGGTCACAGCAAACGAAACAAGAACAACGACCACCGAATCTGCACGTACAATTTTCGGTCTGTCTCCTAACAGGCTAAGTGTAGGCGAACAATTCGCAAAGTCCCTTGACTGCTATCATACAGATATCACCGCCATCCACGAAGTACATATGATGAAATGGGCCGTGCAAAAGGAGGATAAACAACTGTGACATCTACTATGGTGATTGCTACATGCAGCAGAAGCGGATTTGTCATACGCGCAGACTTAGGATGGGAGTTTTTAGCTTCCTACAGGTGAACGAATGTCTTATGAGGATCCGCATCGAGGCTGAATTCGATAACATTAGCCTAATATGCGCGTCTTCCCCACAGAAGACAAGAACGATGCAACTAAAGAATATTTCTACGAGTTACTGGACAAGATATATGAGTAATATCTTAAGTATGATAAGCCAAAAAGAAAAGAACGGTTGGTAAGCATGACACCACGTCTGGCAACGTCCTTGGGCTTATTAACTTTGCGATGGGATGAAATGTCTTTGTAGCAAATACACGGTTTCCTTATTTCATGAAACGCTAACAATCAACTCGGAGTACTATCTTGTTGCATCCAAGGTACGAATGCGGATTTCCCAAGCGCCACAACTACAGTGAGAAGTCCTAACTTAGTCCTAACTACTGCAATCAGAAGAAACCGCTAGAATATTTACCAAATGCTTCTTCCAACAACTCTTATGCCGATGATAGCATCAAGTATCGACAACCAGTGCCAACGTTGCCAACGTGCCATCAGAGATGCCGCAACTGATGTGCTGGGCTTCACCTGACCACCTTCAAGAAATCCTTGGTCGGATGGAGAATTCCGGAAAGCACATGCAGCTAAGCAAGAAGTGTACAAAGCGGCGCTATAATGAAAGGCGAGAGCCGCTCGTGAACTAAAGGAGTAAAAGTGTCGGGAACACACCGGCTTCTCCAGAAGCAGAAACAAGTGCACCAGAGGCGCGCAATAGTATTTATTGAGAGTTTGTTCTCCAGGAATAGCATACGGAAATTTCACCAAATGGTTAAGAGAAGCTGTCAATGCAAAAAGACCCGTACGGAACCCTGTAGAGATAAATAATGACGATGGAGAACGCTCGCTGCTCCGTCAAACTCGGTAAGGATTTAACCTAGACTTTTGATGCCAAAAAAAGGGTTTAGACCAGGTGGCGCGCTTTTATGTGACTTTTTTTGCATCATACAATCGCTGTTTCTTTGGGCTAAGAAGACAATTGCATAGTAAGGCCCTATCCCGAACAACTAAGGAGGTTCTATGAGGGTAGTTTGAAAAGTTTCCGACCGCAACGTAAAGATAGCGGCACTCGTCAATAAAAGCTAGTGAATGCTAGTTGTGCATCTTTTGACAATGACTTACCGAAGTTTCAGTCATTTTGGATGCGCAGTTTATAGTTGACAATCGTTTGAGTGAGTTGATGTGAGTGTTTTTTGTGAAAATGGAAAAAAGTTAGAGTATCGAGTTGTTATTAAATTCTTGTTTTTGAAAGGCAATACGCCTACGCAAATCAAAAATGAGTTGGACTCTGTATATGGGGACTCTGCACCTTCTTTTGCCACAGTGAAATTTTGGGCAACTGAATTTAAACGTGGCCGTAAGAGCTTGGGAGATGATGAACGTTCGGGACGTCCAAAAACTGCAACCACTGACGATAACATTGCTAAAGTTAACCAAATGGTGTTAAACGACCGCCGAAATAAAGTGAGAGAGATAGTAGAGGTTATGAAAATGTCCAAAGAACGTATTTGTTACATATTGAATGAAGATTTAGGCATGAGAAAGCTGTCCGCGCGTTGGCTGCCGCGTTTGCTTACGTTAGACCAAAAACGTGTTCGAAGGAACATTTCCAACGCTCTGTTGGCGTAGTTTAGGTGCAATAAATCCGAGTTTTGGTGCCGATTAATTACTGTAGATGAAACTGGGATACACCATTATACGCCCGAAACAAAAATTCAGTCAAAAGAGTGGACTGCAAAGGGCGAGCCGGCCCTAAAAAAAACAAAAACTGTTTTTTCAGCTGGGAAAGTGATGGCGACTGTTTTTTGGGATAGTAAAGGAGTTACTCGTATCTTTATTGATTATCTTCAAAAAGGAAAAACCATTACATTGTATCATTGTTCGGTCGGAAATTTTTCAGACAACGCTCGTATATAAGTGATTGAAGCGGATGAAGACATCCTCCCTCATTTCGAGAGAAAAATGCTACGTAAGATATTCGGTCCCGTTTGCCTTGACGGGCTTTGACAGAGGAGATCCAACGACGAACTATATGGACTAGGCCGATATCGACCTAGTAAAAAAAAACTGCTCATCAGTTGCCTGAGATGGCTAGAACGTGTAAAACGAATGGACACCAATGCTCCGGCCCGCAGAGTTTTCGAATCTAACCCGGAGGGACAACGCATCAGAGGAAGACCTCAACCGACTTGAAGTGCACAACTGGAAGCAGTTAGCTATAGTCCATTCCGCACTGTACCGCTGCCCAAGAAAGTAAATAAGTCCTCGATTTTCAATAGACAACATTTTTTTAGTTACATAAATCGAATAATCCCCTGCCCAAAAATGTATTTATACTCTAAAGGGAGCTTGTCTAAACAGTGAAGGACACCTAATCTCTGAAGGCACGAGAGGCTGATTTACGTGCTGATATCTCTACCATCTCTGGATAATTCCGTTGGGAAGTCATTAGTACCGGCCAGGGGCACTACTGCTCTTTAGTTAATTGCAAGATATGTAAGTACATTTATTGTTAACATTGGTTAATTGGTTTTAATCATACGAAAGAGTATTTCTCAGGCAATTCCTGTGGATGGTATAGTTTGTAGATTGGCCTTGGAATACGGGTGAATCCAATAAAATCAATTTCAACATTTGAATTTTTACATGCATAAATGTCTGGAAAAAATGCGTGTTTTGTACCGATTAGCACGTGCTGGGTCTAGTTGATGAATTGGCCACCTAGGGTGGAGTAGCGCTTTTTTGTGTGAGCAAATCATGTATACGAGTACTTAGTTTTTTTTTTTTTAAATACATACATACGTATATCTATCGTGATTCCTTTAAGTATAAATTAAGTCCAGAAGTGACTTCAGTGCATACGCATGTCTAGACAAAACACAATATGGACGCATTGGCGGAGGAATTTCCAAGATGATTACAAGTATGTAGTTCATTTGAGCTGCTTCGATGTATTAGCAGCTCAGGCCATACATATATGGTATGTAACTCTTTTTCGGCACTCTTACTCCCATAGTCGGCCACTGGCACCATCTTCTGAAGAATTTGGCTCTTCGTTTTGGGGCTGTGCTATCGGGTCACTGTGTGTTGTGAAGTAAAGCAATAAGCAATATCGCTTACTGGAGATGACCCCAGCAAACAAAAAATTAATACTCAGGCCCTTAACAAAGGTCCTAAACCGCTACAAAGCGGATATCACTGCCATCCAACTTATGGTGATTGCTCTAGAGAGCAAATCCAGCACCTGTTTGGATGTGGATTTGCATCAGAGAAAGACTTTGGCATCTGAGCGAACGCCTGGTTACAAGGCTAAGTTCGCCAACTTAAGTCCGATATGCGCTCACGGCACACAGAGGAAAGACACGATTTTGTCAAAGATTACTTCTACAGGGTTATTCATTTGGTGGGCTACAATTTGTTTTTTCTTAAATGAAAAGAAGTGTGCTTATTAGTGATTTTTTTTTATGTAATTTGTAATACGAGGGCGGGTCAATAAATCCGTGACTTTTGTTTGTATTTGACAGCTATTTTTATCAGACTACTCACTAATTTGAGGGGAAAATGGAAAAAAGTGAATTTCGTGTGCTTATTAAGCATTATTTCTTGCGAAAAAAAACCATTACCGAGACCAAGGCTAAGCTTGATAAATACTATGAGGACTCTGCACCATCTATTTCAATGGTAAAAAAGTGGTTTACTGAATTTCGTTGTGGCCGTACAAGCACTGAAGATGCCGAACGTCCTGGACGCCCAGTTGAGGTCTCTACACCCGAAACAATCGAAAAAATTCACGATATGGTGTTGGCCGACCGAAGATTGAAAGTGCGAGAGATTGTGGAAGCCGTAGGGATCTCGCATGGCTCAGTGGTTTCAATTTTGAATGATCACTTGGGCATGAGAAAGCTTTCCGCAAGATGGGTGCCGCGTTTGCTCACAGTCGACCACAAACGCAATCGTGTAACAACTTCACAGGAAGGTTTGGCGTTGTTTAATCGCAATATGGAGGAGTTTTTGCGCCGTTTTGTAACCGTGGACGAAACATGGATCCATCACAACACACCAGAGAACAAACAACAGTCAAAACAGTGGGTTTCTAAGGGTGAATCGGCGCCAAAGAAGGCCAAGGTGGGTTTGTCAGCCAATAAAGTTATGGCGACTGTTTTTTGGGATGCACGCGAGATAATACACATTGACTACCTTCAAAAGGGAAGAACAATCAATGGGGAATATTATGCCAACTTATTGGACCGATTCAATGACGATTTGAAAAAAAAAACGACATCATTTGGCCAAGAAAAAAGTTCTTTTCCACCAAGACAATGCAAGGGTGCACACATGTGCAGTTGCCATGGCAAAAATCCATGAATTGGGCTATGAATTGCTCCCCCATCCACCCTATTCTCCAGATTTGGCTCCGAGCGACTACTTCTTGTTCCCAAACCTGAAGAAATGGCTTGGTGGAAAAAGATTTGACTCCAATGATGAAGTCATCTCGCAAACAAAGGCCTATTTTGAGGACCTCGACAAATCATTTTTGGAAGGGATAAAAAAATTGGAGAAGCGTTGGACAAAGTGTATAGAGCTCAAGGGAGACTACGTTGAAAAATAAAATTATTTTTTTATCAAAAATCTGTGTTTTAATCCAAAAGTCACGGACTTACTGACCCGCCCTCGTATAATAAGCTTTGAGATGTGACATAATTCAAATGTCCTTCATGGAACCGCTTGCATGATGCGCTGAATACAATTTTCAGTGACTTTTTCATATAATTCGGCCAATATTCCAGTAATTTCACAACGAATTTTTATCTGCAATTCATCTAAAGTTTCTGGCTTGCTGGCTTAGACCAGAGACTTATTGTAGCCCCAAAGAAAAGAGTCTAAAGCTATAAAACCGCACGACCGGCAGCCAATGGATCTTATATGGATGCATAGTCAAGTTTTTATAACCTGACTTATAGGCCGAAAATTGGGGTTAAGGCACGTGGCGTAGTAACTGAAGGCGGATTTTGATAAAAAATTTTGATGATTTGTAAATATTGCTGAAGCCTATACCTTTCCATACCTGGAACATGAATATGACTTTCTGTCAAGAGAAAATATACGTAAGTTCAGAGAATCCCTGTTGGAAAAATGAAAAAAATTTTTCGAGCTCCTCGGTCAAACTTATGAGCAATGCCTTAAGCACGACATTAAGATCTTCTTAGCGCTAAGTCAGAAACGAAGAGCATGATGAAAGACATAACCTACACGGCACCAACCCCGAAATTAGATTCAGAGTAATCATAGCTGGTACTAGTTCCCCACACCTAAACATTAACAAAACGACCGGTAGTCACCTGATTAAGAAACTGTCAATCAGATTGATTACATTGCGATCAAAGCAAGATCCAGCTCTATCTTGACTCGACTCGAGCTGTAAAGAGGCTGTCAGGGTTAGAGAATTGTTTTTTCGGTCCTACAAGACCAACCCGTCAGAGGAAAACCGAAAAAAGAGTTCAAATGAGCCAGAAATTACTGCAACGTCTTTCTCAAGCTTGTGAAATTCCAATACGACCAAAAACTGAGGCAAAAAATACTGCAAAGGCAGTAACAATTTTTGGTCGTTCGTCAAAAACATTAGAAATTCTGCCTCACCCTCCATCACAACGCTCATTTACAATGACATTCCAGCTGTCAGCTTTGCAGCTAGCTCAACAATCCCAGACTGTGCTTTGTCCCCGCATACACTTGAGTGCGTCGAATCTTCAATGTGACGAATCCACTTTAGCACTCGTGTAGTAGCAAGAGTACTTAAAGATCTCAACATGCAAAAATCCGCTGGTCCAAACGGTATATTTCCCCTTCTTCTGAAGAGGTGTTCTTCCACGCTTGCAAAACCACTGCGTAAGCTTTTTCATCAATCATACTCTTTCGGACTCTTCCCGAGTAGATGGAAAACAGCAGTTGTCCAGCCCGAAAAAGGCCAATCATCTTCTCTCTCCTCCCACAGACCCATTGCACTTACGTCCCTTCTTTTCAAGGTCATGGAAACGCTGATTAACCGTCAGCTAATGAAATATCTCGAAACACGAAAACTTCTCAATGACCCGCACTGTGGTTTTCGTAGCAACAGGTCCACTGGTGATTTGATGGCATGTCTCACCGAAAAGTGGAACCAAAGCGCACATCAATCTGGCGAAAGCAATATAGTTGCATTTGATATTTCTAAGGCATTTGATAGAGTTTGGCATCAGGCTCTTTTGTCGAAAATGCATGCTTTTGGGATCGACGACTCTTTTCTTCAGTGGATTAGAAATTACCATTCGCAAGGCTCAATTCAAGGTGTGTTGGATGGTTTCAAGTCTGATATTCAAAAATAAATGCTGGTGTGCCTCAGGGCTCCGTTCTGTCTCCGACACTATTTTTAGTTTTCATCAACGATCTCTTATCTGCTACTTCTAATCCAATTTATTCCTTTGCTTTTGACAGTACTTTCTGCTTTTCATATTCATTCCCATGCTCATATCCATCAACAGAGTGGAATTTAATGCATCCAAAACACAATGCCGTCTGCTGTTGTCAAAGCGAAATTTAAATACCAAGCCATTATTTATGAATGGCACTTACATCGTCGAAACCGAAAAACTTTCCATTTTCGGTATTTGTCGCCAAAAATGCTGCAAAATGTCTAGTTTTCCTCAAGCGATGTAAGAAATATTTTACCTCCTTTGATCTGGCCACAATATATAAGGCATTCATCTGCCCAAAATTGGAGTACCATGCCCACATCTGGTTAGGTGCTCCTAAAACCTCTCTCCACCTGCTAGATAGAATTCAAAACCATGCGATAAAACTCATAGGTGATACTAATAACACTCAAGCAATGGACACCTTCAAACACCGACGAAATGTCTCGTGTATCACTTTGTCTTATCGCTATTTCCACCATCAGTGCTCCATAGAAATCGCCAGTAGGATTCCGCCCAATCAAACCTTTAACTGTAACACCCGTCTCGCTATGAATGCTCATCAGTATATCATTTCGGAGGTACTCTAAAATATCGTGATTACTTCCTAAGCCGTACAACTCGCTTATGGAATGCCCTACTGATCTCTGTATTTCCTAGTCGTTATAACTTACAAACATTTAAAAACAATGTACATCGGTACCACTGTTTTCTTCCTCCCTAAATTTCCTTCGCCCGCGGTGTGTACAAACATTTTAAGGGTACACAAACCCCTTGAGCGCCCGCTCATTATGAGAAAAAAAAATCAAATCTATCGCATGAGAATGCTAGAACCGGTTCTAGCACAAAACGTTTCGTTAAGTCCTATGCTGCAAGCATTAAGCGCAAAAAACTAGTGGCGACATTGTCACTAAGCTATTGGAGAACCCGAAACTCTCTTCAGCTGTAAAGAAGAACGAGAACTGCATACGAGCTCTATGAACAAAGGAGACGGGAGGATCATCGGCTTATCAGAAGGAAGACGAAAATCTCTGCCCCCGACCAAGGCCATTGAGAGTTAGTTCTACAGAAATGGTGTTCGAAAGTTATACCACAGTGTACCCAATAGAAGATTGCAGAGATATGCAACGTTATAGTAAAATCATGATTGGTGCCGAAAGTTTGGAAGTGCATACTTCTGCTGACTATTTGCTGCATACTTTCTGCTGAATGTGCCATTCTAAGTAAATAATTATGATCGACAACAACATCGCCCACCCGACCAAAATGAGGTTGGGTAACGATATCTCTCAGCGAGTGCGCTTCAAAATCTGGTGGGTTGAATTGGAGGTGGACAAGATGGAATACGTGCTGGGTATTTTCATCGATATTGAGGGTGCTTTCGACGACGCAGTTTTCGACAGCATATGTATCTCGGCAAGACAACATGGCGTAGACGAATCTTTATTTTTGTGGATAAAAGCAATGTTGGTGAAAAGGACTTGGATTACGGGCGGGGATAAACAGGAGTTGCCCGCAAAGCAGCGTCTTATCTCCACTGCTACGGTCCACGTCGATCGAGTCACTGCATTTGCAGATGATGTAGCCGTATTGTCTGTTGGATCATGTCCAGCGACTGTCTGCTCTAAAGCGGAGCAATAGAAATGGGCTTTTAGTTAACCTTCTCAAAACTAAGTTAGTTCGCTTAATGAAGAGGAGAAAGCTTACTTGTTTGACTCATCGAGGCATCACCATCCGTTTCTCCAACGAAGCTCAGTGTTTGAATATCATGCTGGATAGTAAACTTCTTTGAACTAAACATGTTACGTTGAAAACTTCAAAAGCATTGTTGGCCTTGTGGCAGTGTAAAGGAGCTTTCGGAAAGACAGGGGGTTTGTTATCTATGAGGGTCCAACAGTCAGTTGCCTAGTGGAACAAGCTTTCATGAAAATACGTCAATGCTATTACAGACTCTAAAGCGCGGTCTGCCTCGGCTGCGTGGAGTTTTTCCCTAGCATGCTTGGCTTTGCTCTAGATGGGCCGATGAATTTCCTTTTCCTTGACATTCATAATTCTGAAAGCCATCATTGGTTTAACAATTAGTGGTATTTGTTACAACACGCGCTGGGGTTTAAATGACCTTGCACGCTGACTGTGTTTTGACTCTGGTCTTATGGATATGCCATCTGATGCACCAGCACTCCTGTTGCTAAGAAAATACAATATCGACTTCCCCTGTGCCCAGGAATGGCCAGAGTCTGAGCCAGGAAAGAAATGTAGTCAGGTCGTGGTGGTGGTGCCGAACGACAACGTTAGATTTCACTCCAAGTTAGGAAAATATATGTCTGTCTTTCAACCGGAGTTATACGAAATTCTGATAGCAACGAACTATATTATGAAGGATTGGTAGAGAGGTCAAGCATCTGCATCTGTAGCGATAGATAGCAATGCTGCGCTTAAAGCCATATTTGAACCCTATTATGACTTTCAGGCCGATTTGAAAATGCAACACTCCAATGAAAGCAGTCGAATGGCTGAATTTATTGAGTTCTGTTTGGATCCCAGGTCAAAATGGGATTAAGGGATATTAAATCTCTAACGAAATTGATAGGCAAGGCTAAGCCGTGATTAAAGTTTCTCCATGTCTCTAAAGCCAGCAACTTTTCTATGTGCCGCCTTGATGGCGGTGATGCTTTTGCTAAGCACTTATACAAGTATTTTAGGCATAAACGACACAAAATTGTTAGAGGCTTGCTGTGAGATTAATGACGATCCCACGAAGCACCTCTGTGTTTGTCCGGCCGACGCTCGCGTCGGGGTACAGGTATCCGGATCTGACGTGCTGGGTGCTGGTGCTGTATGCGCTTTATCATTGAAGCGATTACTCATCTTTCTACGATTGACTGAAAATTTTCAGGAAAACGAAAATACAAAGTGTACAGTGGATTAGTTTCTTGTCTAAGTGCTCTATTCCGATACAAAAAAAAGTCAGTCATTGACCAGATATTCATCTTATGCAGATCTTTGTTAGAAACCAGTAACTTAAAATTGACTTTAAGACTGCATTTGTAGAGACGACGAATAAGTAAGTTTTGGCATCCCTGCCAAGCTCGCCTGTCTGTGCAAGATGGCACTGGAGAACAAAACGCAACACAAAATTCAGCAAAGGAACCACCAAAGGATTTCTTCAAGATTATACTTGAAAGAATTGGCTAAAACTCGCAGGCTTATATCATAGGCAACTATTTCAAAAATCTATACAACTTCTGGCATACGCTAACGGCATTGACTTTAAGGGAGAAATTAGCGAGTTGCCATTGAAGGTAAAACAAAGTACGACTTTTTTGACAAGAAACACCAACGGCTCGGACAACGCGTTAAGTTAGGAGGCAACGGAGAAATACTCGTAAGTCCTTCTCACAAACAACGAAGAAAGTATTGTACAAGGCCCTTATCATCCTAGACCTACCGTATGGCGCGAAAGCATGGGCACTTTATCTAATGCAGACGAAAAAGTCCTTTTTTGCTTTGAGAGAAAACTTAATCGCATGACCTTTGTTGTCATGTGCATAAATGGACCTTGGAGAAGAATATATGTATAATAATGAAATTCATGTGCTATACAATGACATTGACCTTATCAGGAGGACTCTAATTTGTCATCTTATATGGCTAGAAGTTTTCGGATCCATTCCAGAGAGCAATGCGGTAAAGGTTCTCTAAGATGACTCCCCCAAGGGGAAAAGTACTTCAGCCAACTTGGTTAGGGCAAGATAGCGCTAAATGCAGAGATCTGTTAGTTGAGGTTCAGGTCCGTACCCTGTACTGAAGTGCTACCTTATGAATAAAGGAAGGAACTAACTGGAACTGACTTTTACTCTGCAATTTTAAAATGATGTCAAAACCGAGAACGTTTTAACCTACAACAATGTATCTTAAATTTATTTTTAAAACTATTTATATTTATTGTTCTCTGTTTTTTTTTTTTTAAATTAAACTTACCGATTTGTATCCCTGATCTTGATGGCATTGTGCTGATTTAACACATTAACAAATTAATTTTTCTTTAATTCTTTTTTCTTAAATATTATTTAAAAAATATATATATAAATATATTTATATATATAGAAGTTAGGCACTTATTTTAAGGCACAAGGCACGAAAGATATTGATTTAAAAAATAAGAAACACTTTCACAAGTATTATCCATCACTTGTTGTCTTATTTAAAATTTGGTTAGATTTTTTGAATTTCATTTCAATTCAGTAGTTTCGTTTTGGGACTGTATGTTGGTAAAAAATTCCCGGAGGTCTGGGTTTTAACGGTGGAGGCATTAGTTGTAGGCTAATCGATGACATCCGATGTATTAGCACTAGGTTTTCCATGAAAATTTCTTAAAAAATGAATATGTGTGTCTGAAATAAATAAAAGAAAAGACCACATGAATATGAATTGATAATTTCATTCTTAAATATTTAATAAAATAATGATACATAGTTGAGAAGCCAAGTTATTCCATGCCATTGGTAGGTGTTCATGTTTCCACTAAAAACATAATGTTGAATTAATATTTTATTTGAATACGCGTAACTTAACATACAGTAAATCGCGGTAATTATTTACTTTCGCGGTCACCTAGTTTCTCAGTCATAAATAATTAAAAAATCTTTTTTTTTTCAAATTGTTTGTTTTGACGGGGGAATTATGATACAAATCACAGAAATTAGAAGAAATTAATATTTTCAAAAGTTTCAAGAATTTATCCTTCATAAAATTTTTTTACCTCGAGATATCAACTTCTCACATTTTTTTTTCGTAATCTAAATGAGAGAAAAGAAATAATTTTAAAAGAAAAAAATAATAGGATTCATCCATTTATCGATTTCATGCAAAGATGATGCATGTCACTGAAGACATGACAATTAAGCCCGCCGACCACACTTTGGTGGTTTGATTCATGAGTGAATTGCAGTGTATGTCAAGAATTGTTGACATACCCTTAGCATACATACCAGCCCCGTAAAAATCAACATTTTAGAACAATTAAAAAAAAAATGATTAAGATTTAGGTATCCAACTAAGAATACAGTAAAACGGCAACGCAGCCATAATGCACTACTGGTACCACCTTTTGAAGAATTTAGGATACAGAAACAGCAAATTTGAAGGCAAAATAACCTCCTACTCGTATTTGAATGTTGGTTTGTCAACAAAGGAAGACCTAGGCAAGAAGTCTTGAGTTTCAGGTTTCTGAGCGAACTCCTGATTACAGGTCTTTTAGACCTGACAATAGTATCCTATCCTTCGTCTATCGTTCTTTTCGACCAACTATCGCTCGACTGTATTTCTGACCGTGAACTTCTTTTCTGCAGCTACAATATTAACTTCACCCCCACGCCGTCCCGCTAACTTTTCTGTATAAGGATTATCGATCCATAAATATTGATGTCCATTAATCTGCTGCCTTATCTGTCCAATGGGATTGTTGTCGTCTAAAAACTGATCCTAATATGGAACTGCATTATTTTCAAAAAATAATTATCCAATTATACAACCAATTTGTTCCTACTAAAACGGTAAATATCCGAAATAACAGTTGTCCTTGGTTTTCAACAGAAGTTCTTAATAGAATTAAAGCTCGCAACAGGCTTTATACAGGGTGTGTGACCCGAACTCCAACTATTTAAAATGCTATATTTTTTTTATTTTTTGATAAATTTTATTGTGCCAAAGCAAAAAATGTTGGAAAATACATTAATTTTCAAATTGTATCAGTAGTTTTCAATATGTCCATCTTTGGCGCGAATAATGGCCTTGAGACGGCCGAAGAAAGCATCGCACGTTGCACGCAAGTGGCTCTGCGGTATTTTGGCCCATTCCCGGCGAAGTGCTCGTGTGAGGTGGCCCAAACTTTGGTATTTTTTAGTACCAACCTTTGCCTTCAAAATACCCCAGACAGAGCAATCCAACGGACTTGCATCCGGAGAATTTGCAATCCATTGTGTCGAAGAAATGAAGTGTGGAACATTGTTTTTTAACCAATCTTGGTTGACGCGCGCTTTGTGAGACAGTGCGGAGTCTTGTTGAAATGTCCACGGTCTCCGACCGAAATGATTGTTTGCTCAAGGCTTCAATATTGCCTCTAAGACAGTTTCATGGTATACGATCGCATTAATTTTGACGCCACGGTCCAAAAATACAAGCGGAGAGTGACCATCGGCGGTTATGGCGGCCCAAACCATCACCATCGGTACTGCCTGGTTTCTGGTGGCCGCCCGAAGGTGTAAATTTTCGAAGAACCTCTCTGGCAAGTAAACTCGGTCATTTTGTTTGTTGACATATTGCTCGATAACAAAAGGCCGACTCATCGGAAAAAACGAAATTCACCTCACCACTTTCGTGGTTTTTCAGTATGTGTTGCATCCGTTCCAACGATATGTTGAGCTCACAAGTCATTTTTCATCCACTTCGACGCGGATTTCGCTCAATTCGAGCCTTCACTTTCCAAACCATTTCTGCCGATGTTGCTGTTTTTTTATGACCACCTCCATGACGTTTTGCAACGCTGCCAGTATCACTTGTGGTTTTCCAGCCAAATATAAAGCAATCACACTATCACGTTTGAATTCCATCGCGGATAAAAATTTTTCAACACAACTTAGACGCAAATCGTTTAAAATTATCTGTCACGTGTCAAAATTTGAGCTCACTGGCATGAACGGTTTAGAAATTATAGCAGTTTGAAGTTGGTTGGAGTTCGAGTCATTCAGAGTGTAGTAATGGAAGCGTAGTCCCTCAAACTGAAATTGGCTTACTTACACCACCATGCGAAACAAAGCTGTTTTCGTTATACGAAATGCCAAAAGAAACTACTATGCTTCCAAAATAAATACATCGAAACAGCTTTGGAACAATCTATTGTACGTCAAATAGGTAACTCTAATAGGAAATGCAATGCTGAATCTCAGATTGATTCTGACCTTTTAAATAGTTTCTTCCGTGAACACATATCTCAAGACTTTAATTTTAATCTATCTGAAAGTCAAAATCACTCTGCAAATGTCTTCGAAATAATTCTGTTGCAGCTATAAAATCTAACGCTATTGGTGAAGATGGGGTAGATATGCGATTTATTGAGCTGATTCGCCCATTTATAGTGTCCAATTTAACCCACATTCTCAATCACTGCATCACAACATCAACTTTTCCCAAATCCTGGAAAACTGCTGAGTTGTACCTGTTGCCAAAAAAACTAATCCGCTGCAGATTTCAGACCTATAAGCATATTATCCAGTCTATCAAAAGAAACTAATAGCTAAACAGCTGAGCCAACAACTATCTATTAATGAGTTGCTTTATGAGGGACAATCTGGTTTCAGATCTAACCACAGCTGCTCCACTGCAATAGTAAACATTTTTGAGGAAATAAAACAGGACTACGATAAGGGTTATGTTACGCTTCTTTGCATGCTTGATTTTTCAAATGCCTTTGATAAAGTAAACCATAAAATTCTATGCTGGAAGCTGAAAAATCTGTTTGGCCTTGGCGACAGTGCAGTGAGGCTAATTAGCACTTTTCTGTCTGACAGATTCCAGAGAGTTGTTCCACGTGACTCTTTCTCAGCACTTTTGCCAGTAAATCTAAGTGTGCCGCAAGGATCAATTCTTAGTTCGATTCTCTTCTGTATGTTCGTCAATGACTTTCCTTACGTTTGTAAGCACTTCTCTGGTCCACGTCTACGCAGATGATGTCCAGCTACATGCCGCAAAACCTATTAAAAGTATATCTGAACTGGTTGGCAATCTTAATGAAGACCTTGCCAGTATTTTCTCTTGGTCTGCAACAAATGGATTGCTTTTGAGTCCAAACAAGTGTTAGGTTATTCCTATTTCTAATAAAACTTTATCCCTTAGCATCTGACCAGATGTTCTATTCTCTGCCAATAAATTTAAAATTGTTAATACTGTTACTCGTCTGGGTATTGTCATTAATTATCAATTGTTCGCAAACTCTGGATATCAGCAAGTTTTACTCCAACCAATACCAGACTAAAACTAGTCAAAACTTCTAATTCTACATATTGTAGCAAGCCATAGGAGAGAAACTGATAAGAATGTAAGAAATATAAAGTGGCAACACTAACTAGTCATTGTAAAGTGGATACACTAGGAAAAGGTCTGCCGGTAGGTATGAGAGCAGTCGTAGGTCAAACAGTGTAGAATACAGACGCACAGACGCCTATAAGCAACCAAATAAAGAACGTGTCGGATTATTCCTCCGCAGAGTTGCGTAAATGGCTACTACGTCTTGGGCTTTCCACAGCCGGCGACAAAAATGTGCTCGTGATGCGTTTAAACAATGTGCCATTCGAGCAACACGGCGAAGCACCAACGAGCGGTAACAGAGGAGGACGCCGAAGCAGAATACCAACGAGTGGACGAGCAAGAGAATCTGAAGACAACGGATGCATCATCGAACGATCGGCTGCTAGTGTAAGTGCAGCATGCTCAGCCAGGGAGAAACGGTTATATGAAAAAGAAATAGAATTACTAAAGAGAGAAAAAGCACTACTGGCAAAAGAAAATGAGTGGCTGCGAAGAATGGCGCGAATGAGCGAAACGACACAAAAGAATGCTGACACACATACACACACGAAGGAGTGCAGACAAATGACCTGCCACAACCAAATGAGAGTGAGATAAACGCAAACTCACAAACGAGCGAAAGTCAAATGGGTGCAACATCTGATCCGCAACATTTGAGTATGTGGAAAGACATGTTGCCAGAATATGACGGCAGCACATATCTGGATGTGTGGCTAGCCCAATTGAAAAGTATTCAGGATGTATACAAACCGGACGAGAACATGATGCGGACACTTATGTTGACAAAAATGAAAGGTAAGGCATTGGAGTGGATGCACTCAAAGCCGAATTTTTTGATCGAAGGAGTGGACGAATTGGTGCTACAGATGAAGAAGCTGTTCAGTACAAAGGAAAACCAAATGGTATTGCGACGGTAATTCGAAGACAGGAAGTGGCAGACGAATGAGAGTTTTACGGACTACTTTAATGACAAGATCATCCTTTCAAATTGCCTTCAAATCGACGAAGATGAGTTAGTTGAATATGTGGTAGAAGGCATAACGGATGAATCGCTACGACTACAGGCACTCATCCAATGCTATTCTACAAAGGCACAACTGCTCCAAGCCTTTTCAAAAATAAAACAACGGAAGCCGCAACGAATGGAAGCCGTCCAACGAGAGCGAAGGAGTGATACGGCAAGGAACCAAATCAGGTGCTACAATTGCAATTGTGTTGGGCACATGGCAAACGAGTGTAGGAAGGAAAAACGAGAGAAAGGCGCTTGTCACGTTTGTGCCAGAATGGGACATATAGCAGCAGACAGTCCAGAGCGGAAGAAGCCTAGCAGGAAGCCGATATACAACGTACACCAAGAAGACGAAGTAGATGAATCCGTAAGATTATTTAATTGTGTATTTACACATAGAAATTTACATTATAAAATATTATTAGATTCACTACTAGATACCGGCAGCTCGATCAGCATAGTCAGGCAGGGATACGTTCCAATAGCAGTTATTAATTCACATGAAGAAAATGTAAAGTTAAGAATACTAGGTAAAGTGTGTTGTCAAATTTTATTGGAAGAAGGAAAGGTTGAACTCGATCTACTAGTGGTACCGGATGGTACAATGACATTTCCCCTAATTCTAGGTAGGGATTTCATGAGAAAGCCGAAGCTAAGATTAACTACCGTAGCATTAGAAAAACAAACGAGTGAGGTAAGCACAGAACATTTTCAGGAGTTACTAAAGATAGATGTAGAAACGGAAGTAGAGCTATTAAAAATTGTAGTCTAGATTGGGAGACAAAAGAAAAGTTCAAACGAATATTCAATGAGAAATATTTGTACTGTAAGCGTCCCGAAGAACCCAAGATGAAATACGAAATGAAGCTAAGGTTGAACGACACAAAACCGTTTTATTGCTACCGGAAGAAACTCTCATATCCCGAAAAGGAATAAGTACAATCTATCGTAGATGAGTTGCTCCGGGGGGAGGAATAATCAGGCCAAGCAAATCGGAATACGCATCGCCTATAGTAGTAGTAAAAAAGAAAATAGGCGATTTGCGACTTTGCGTGGACTTCAGGAACTTAAATAAAGTTACCTTAAGAGACAATCACCCGATTCCACTAATCGATGACTTACTTGACTAGTGTTTAGATAAACGAGTGTACACATTATTAGATCTGAAGAGGGCTTTTTACCACATACGAATGAGTGACGAATCGATTAAATATACATCATTTGTGACACCAATGGGACAGTACGAGTGGCTCAGGATGCCATTTGGACTAAAGAATGCTTCATTGGAATTCCAACGTTATATTTAAAATGTTTTTGAAGATTTGATTAAAGAAAAGAAAGTCAAAATCTACGGAGATGATATAATGATAGCGACTAAGACGGTAGAAAAACATTTAGAGATACTGAATGAAGTTTTCGATAGGTTAGTGAAGAACAATTTGGAGTTACGTTTGGACAAGTGTCGGTTTATGGAAGCTAAGGTCCAGTATTTAGGATACACCGTATCCAAGGAGGGTATCCAGCCAAATGAAAAGGGCATCGAATCGATAAAGAATTTCCCTGTGCCACAGAATGTAAGGTCTGTACATAGATTTCTAGGACTATGTTCCTACTTCAGAAGATTTGTTAAAGGATTTTCAGTGTTAGCCCAGCCATTATACAAACTTTTAAAGAAGGATACCATTTTTAAATTTGACAGTGGAGAGATGCAATGCTTCGAAGAACTAAAAGGAAGACTACTGATGGCACCTATTCTGGCAATTTACTGTTCTCGGGATGAGACGGAGCTCCATGGCGACGCGAGCTCCACCGGATTTGGGGCCATATTGACGCAGAAGAAGGCGGATGGGAGGTTCCATCCGGTGTTTTATTTTTTCAAAAGATCGACAGAATGTGAATCGAAGTATCATAGCTTCGAACTAGAAACATTGGCATGGAACTCACTAACATTGACACTTAACAAAAGAGAGGTAAGCCAAAGAATAGCCAGATGGGCACTGGAGCTCCAAAACTACCACTACACCCTGGAACATCGTGGCGAGTCGAGTCTCAAACATTCTGGTGCTAGAAGAAAATACGTTTGAACAAAATTTATCTATTTGCCAACACAAGGATAGGTACATTAACGAGATACGGAAACAATTGCAAGAAAAAGAGAGTAGTGTATATGAGATGCGTAACGGACTAGTGTATAGGAAAGTGGGGAAAAGAATAGTGTTTTACGTCCCTATAGGGATGGAAAGTAAGAAATTTGCATGTATACCATGACGAGATGGGTCATGTGGGTTGCGACAAAGTTTTGGACGCGGTTCTGAAAACATATTCGTTCCCTCAGATGAAAAGTAAAATCAAGTCGCATATAGCGAATTGCTTAAAGTGTATCGCTTTTTCACCTAAGTTTGGAAAGCACGAAGGCTAGTTGCACAACATACCAAAAGGAAATGTTCCCTTCCAGATATACATGTAGATCACTTTCGCCCAGTGTCACTCAAACGGGCGAAAAAGAAGTATGTGTTCCTAGTAGTAGACGCGTTTACTAAGTACGTCAGACTTTTTGCCGTTAGGACAACCAACACAAGTGAAGTAATAAGCTGCCTTAGATCTTATTTTAATTCGTATAGCCGACCGAAGATACTGGTGTCAGACAGAGGAAGTGCGTTTACTTCAAAGGATTTCGGAAGTTTCTTGGAAGATAAGCATGTACATCACATAAAGATTGCGACGGCTTCCCCACAGGCCAACGGACAAGTCGAAAGGATAAACAGAAGTCTGGCGCCCATGATAGCAAAACTGACAGCCGCAGGATGCGAAAATTCTCTAGACGGGATACTACCAAGGATAGTATTCGCTATGAACAACACAATACACCGAAGTATAGGCACGACACAGAGTGAATTGCTGTTCGGAGTAAGTCAAAAAGGCGAAGTTATTGATTTTCTGAAGGAGAGTTTAAATGAGCATTACGAGGAGGAAAATGAGAGAGATTTAGAGAAAATACGAACGAGAGCTGCTAATAAGATGATTAAGTGTCAGGAATATAATAAGTCACGAAAGGACCACTACAGAACGCATAAGGCATATGGGAAAGGAGATTATGTAATGGTGAAGAACATTATCAGCACCCCAGGCGCTAGTAAGAAGATAGCCTCTAAGTTTAAGGGTCCGTATAAAATTGAAAAGATTTTGCCAAATGATCGGTACATAGTGAAGGATGTAGAAGGATTTCAAGTAAGCCAGATCCCGTATGAAGGAATATGGGAAGCAGCCAACATCAAACCATGGTTACAAACGAGAGCAAACGAATCACGTAATTGTAGTAGGACAAAGGGGGAAATTGGGACGATTACAAGTCAGGATGGTCGAGTTGTAGCAAGCCATAGGAGAGAAACTGATAAGAATATAAGAAATATAAAGTGGCAACACTAACTAGTGATTGTAAAGTGGCCACACTAGGAAAAGAGTCTGCCGGTAGGTATGAGTAGAATACAGACGCCTATTACCAACCAAATAAAGAGCGTAAATTATTTTTTTTTTAAAGGATTGTGTTTGTTTTATTCGCGATAAGACTAACGGCTAAAATATATGCTGAAATATTGTACAGTTTTAATGACTCTCTGTCCCAGCGTAAGCTACAAGTAGCATTTAATCACGCAGTTAGATACATTCATGGTTTACACGAATATATGACCATGTTTCGCAGTACTCAAAGTGCTTGCTAGGGATGTCCCTCAAACACTACATTAACGACATGAATAGCATTTGTCTACATTAAATTTATAAAAGACAAGACGCCTGTGTATTTCTATGAAAAACTTATTTTTCTCGTTCCCTTAGAGCACCTACTCCAATACCATTACGACATCGCTACCTTAATTCATCCCAGTTATTTTTTACTCACACTATCGAAGTATGGAACTCTCTACCAATAACTATAAGAACTATTTCTAATGTCACACGCTTGAAATGTGCAGTCCTTCGCCATTTTTCTTCCCTTCGTTATACGTTTCTAAAACAGTCTCCTCCACCGCTTTCCTTCTTTCTTTAATTATATTATTATTTTAAATTCTTTTATTTATTTCGTAATGCTGAATTCTGATAAATCTAGGTACTACATATAGAAGATCTATATCATAAATGTATCATAATAATTGTAATAAAATAAATTGAATTAAATTGAAACTGAATTGAAATTGAATCTGTGTCCAGGGTAAATTCACCAACATAAGCCTGATATGCCCTGATACCCCATAGATGATCCCGACGATATTCGACTCGCAGGACGTTATGATTATTTCTGGTGATTAAAACCTCAAATTATTAAAGGAGAGTCTCTTTGGCTGCAAAGTTGCATGTATAACCTACAGTCCACACGATACCAGCTATGATATCGTATTTATGCTAATCAACAACCTTAACGCGCGGAGTGGCGTAATGCCATCATAGTTAACATGGGTGCGAAGCTCGAAGTTGTGGCTAAGTAGGATATCCCTAGCAGACCTAGAATCCGTACTTGGATCCCAGCTGAACCCTCCTCCCCAGATGACATTCTGGAGATCATTAGGCTCAGTAAGTCGACCCTTCCGACTCATGACTGGAAAGTCGGGAGACTGGATGCGCGTAATTTGTGATCAATAAGGAACCCCTGGGCGCAGACTAAGGGCATGATTCTTTTTCAATTCATAATTCGGATTCGATTCCCCCTTTAAATGAATGACGGCTCCAATTTTTCTGAGGTGACAACTAAGCTGAAAACGGTCTCATCCTCCGACACCCTGTCAGAAATGGAAACCGATGCTAACCAAAAAGTGATCTTTTACCTTTTGGGTTCATTTTCTGAATTGTAGGACTCAAGTGACCCCGTGGTAGAAGCTTCGTGGACTTGGAACGCTCTACACAAAAGACAAAGGTATGGCCAGAACTCGTATATTAGCGAAATGTAGCTTTAATGTACTCTTAGTTCCTAATCTTAGTGACCCGGACATAACCGTTACTCAAGGGATTTGAGTACCTTTAAAATATTTAAAATATTTGTACATAGCGCGGGCGAAAGAAATTAGGGAGGAAAAAAACAGATACCGATGTACATTGGTCTTAAATGTTTGAAAGTTATAATGAATAGGAAATAGAGAACTCGGCAGGGCATTCCATAAGCTAGTTGTACGGCTTAGGAACGAATTGCGATATTTCAGAGTATGTCCGAAAGTAGGCTTGAGGGTATTTTGATGAGCATTCACAGCTGGAGACTGCAAAAGCACCTACTGGCTGACATTGACATATCTTGGCCACAACTGTGTGGGCCCTCTCCCTGGTGACAACCTAGAAAGGGAGATCTTAAAAGCTGAAAGGCAAAAAACTGGCCTCATCATCGGGTGTGACGCTAACGCACATCACAGGGTATGGGTCAGTACCGATACTAACGCTAGAGGTAAGTCACTTTTTGATTATTCTTTGCAATATTGGCAATGAGCTCACTTTCATAACCCAAAACTGACAAGAAGTGTTAAATATCACTCTGGTCTCCGACAATATTACCGAAATGGTAACGAACTGGATGGTATCGTCTAAACACTCTTTTTGAGATCACAGATATATCCAATTCAGTCTGAATGCTGATCCTTCACTCTAATTAACATTCTGGAATTATCGGAAAACTGATTTGCTAAAATACAGAGGAACATCTTTAAAAACACTCTCTGAACTCCTAAGTCCCCCATGTAATATCAATCAGGCAGCCGCTGGTTTCTGCCCTCATATTCATCCTAGAGGCAAGAAAAAGTCGCACTGATGGACATCAGTACTGGGACCGCAGGAAACTTTTCAACCAAGCAATAAGTACAAGAAAAGTGACTGACTGCGACTCATACTATACAAGGAATCTCTTAAAACATATTGTATAAAAAAGAACTGAGGAAGGCAAAGCGACTGTCCTAAGGGCCATTTTATGACAAAATAACATAAACCTCTGGGGCATATCGGCTAAGAAAAATCCTCTCTATAAACTTTACGATGCCCAGCTGTTTGAAAAAAACCAATGACTCTTGAACGACTTCAAATGATGAATCATTCAATCTGCTAGTGAACACCCTTAGCCGGACTACTGCAGCTAACTGCAACTAAATTTCTCGGCCTGATTACATACAAGTCTGCTGGGTCGGATATTATTCTGTCAACGCTAGAGAATGTCATGAGGAGCTGCGTAGAAATGATTCACATTCCCTTGTTATGGAGAGACGTTAATGTATAGTAGTTCTAATGATGTCCCAAATGACCTAAGTCTATCATCTTTCCTCCTCCTGAAAACTCTAGATCGACTGATTGATATCCATATACGGTCTAGAATTGATCCACCAATTTTGTCTACGGCTCTACATAGCTATTGTAAAGGAAATCGGTGGAAACGGCTCTACATTCGCTGACTAACCACAGCGAATATAGAGAGTATACAATGCTTGTATTAATGGACATACAAAGTGAGTTTAACACCGTCAACACATCCGCAATCACAATTGCGCTGTCAACTCTGAAGGTACAATAGATGACTCATTTGGGGACTTGATCAGTCTTATGCTAAATAGCAAGATAATCAACTCCAAACTGGGTGGAGCTCTGAAACTTAGTGGTCAACGAGCTGCTGAAGCGTGTGGTAGCAGGGTGATTGCCTATACGGATGACGTTGCTGTAGTCGTTTCAGGTAAGCATCTTAATACCATTAAAGAACTTCTACAGCTAAATCTTAACAGATTAACCCGTTGGGCGGATCGCTGTGAATTGGTAGTAAACCCCCATGATCTTCCTATCTTGTTTTCCAGATATACAAAATTCCAATCGTAGAGCCTCCCTCAATCAGCGGTACCAGTTTAGTCATCTCCGATACAGCGAAATATCTGTGTCTTATTTTTACCAGGAAACTAAACTGGAAACCTAATATTCAAGAAAGAGTAAGGACAGCAGCTCTATTCGCTTGCAAAAAAGCCATTGGGAACAAATCGGGCCTTCAACCTCGCATTAGCCACTGGCTATACGTCTGGGTTATAAGACCGATAACTACCTACGGGGTGATTCTCTGGTTGACATCCTTAGACAATGCAGTCAACCGCAGCAAACTAAAGAAAGTTCAAAGGACGGCATGTCTGTGCATAAATGGAGCCTTAGGTACTACTCCCTCCGTGGCACTGGATATTCTGTTTTACTTGACACCGATCGATATTTTTGACAAGTAAGTGGCTGCTAGCGAAGCTATTCATCTTAAAGCGACTACGCGGTAGATAAATAAATTATTTGGCCACGCAAATATTCTTAACACACTAGGAGTCCTTCTAGAGAACATCGACTACACTATGGCCCAACATTGATTTAACATAGGCTTTCATGTAAGATCATTCTGTGAGGAAGATGCTTTTATGGGTGAGAAGTCAATCCATTTCTATGCTGATGGATCCAAGGCTGATAGCGTGGTTGGTGGCGGTGTTTTCTCAGATAAGCTTAATCTGAACTTGTCCTTCCGCCTTCCAAATCATTGTAGCGTGTTCCAGGTGGGAACTTTGCCGGTTGGCTGAAGAAAAACCTGATATCCGCATCTTTTCGGATAGTCAGGCCGCTATCAAGTCCCTGAACTCAGCCCTTTACTTCTAATCATCTCTTATGGAGATGGCAGAAGAGTTCAACATTCATCTATGTATACTGGGTGCCGGACCCAGAGAATTGTAGGGCTGACAAACTCGCCAAAATTGGAACCGTTCTACCTATTCTAGTTCAAAAAGGTAGCATGGGTATGCTAATAGAATAACAAACCTTAGGTGGACTGTTGCGTCTACAGATCTAGAGGCCGAACAAATTTATCCAAAAGCGATTCACAGCTTTAAGAATAGGAAACATCTCAACGCTATCATAGGTGCCATCACTGGACACTGCCTTATAGGCAAGCATGCAAAAAGCCTTAGCGTCTACTAATAATTTCTGGATGAGGAGGAGACCATCCTCTACCTACTCTGTACATGACAAGCCCTCTCCCAAAGCTCTTAACAAAAATTGTAATAATCTCCATCAAATACGGTCCAATAAATGAATTATTTAATTTATATGAAGTTAACCATGTTTAAATTTGGTCCCTGATTTTGATTAGGGTGACATTCACAATTCTCTGTCGTTGAAAAAGATCCTAATTCATCGATCCACCATCGTTTGCGTCGTGAAGTCGATTCACTTTTTTACCGTCAAATTTTAATCAGAGATGGGGCTCCCATCTATCTCAGTGGCTTTGTAAATAAGTGAAATTGTGGAATTTGGAGTGAAGGGAATCGAAAGGGTATATCTATCAGCTATCGATGCACCCCGAAAAATGCAGCATTTGGTGCGGTTTACGCGCAGGTGGCCTCATCGGAACGTACTTCTTCAGAAAAGAAGAAAATCTAAATGTCACCGCCAATGGCGCCCATTACAGAGCCATGATCAACGATTTTGTGCTTCCAAAAAAGCGTGTATATGGTCTGCAGAACATCAAGTTATTGTAGGAAATATTCGATAATATTTTCTCCAGAAATGGACCTGTGGCTTGTCCTGCAAGTTCATGTGATTTAACGCCGCTGAACGACTGGATTACTTGAAGTCGTTGGTCTTGGCGAAAAAGCCAACATCGATTCCGGTCATGGAAACAATATCGAGCTCACCATTCGTGATTGTTTTTATTGTCTTTTCTTAAAAGTCGTAAAAATTGCAGTTGTTTAAGCGCTCTTTTCTGTTTTCTTGAGCAACAGAACAGCTTGAATATTTGGAAGAACATCTCCTTGTGCAATGGTTACACCAGAGAGTAATTTATTTAATTCTTCATCGTTACGGATGGCCAATTGTAAATGACGCGGAATGATTCTTGTTCTTTTGTTGTCACGAGCAGCATTTCCTGCCAATTCTAAATAGCTGCTAAATACACCCTGCCTGACTCGAACTACAGCCAACTTCAGACTGCTATAATTTCAAACCGTTCATGACAGTGAGCTCAAATTTCGACACATGACAGATAATTTTATTATTTACCAGCTTTTTAAACGATTTGCGTTTCAGTTGTGTTGAAAAATTTTTATCCGCGATGGAATTTAAACGTGATAGTGTGATTGCTTTATATTTGGATGGAAAACCACAAGTAGCTATCGTTAGAGCCCTCCAACACCTCAACGTGAATAAATCATTTGTGTCTGGAACCATAGCTCGTTACCGTTATACCGTGATACTGCCAGCGTTGCAAAACGCCATGGAGGTGGTCATAAAAAAACAGCAACATCGGCAGTAATGGTTCGGAAAGTGAAGGTTCGAATTGAGCGAAATCCGCGTCGAAGTGGAAAAAAAATGACTCGTGAGCCCAACATATCGTTAGAAGGGATGCAACACATACTGAAAAATGAGCTTAGGCTCAAGCCATTGAAGTTCCAAAAAGCACACGATCTTACACTGCAACAGAAAAAAGTTAGAGTCGAAAGAGTGATGGAGTTGCTACGCTTGCACGAAAGTGGTGAGTTGTCGAATTTCGTTTTTTCCGATGAGTCGCCATTTGTTATCGAGCAATATGTCAACATACAAAATGTCCAAGTTTACTTGACAGAGAGATCCTTCGAAAATTTACACCTTCGGACGGCCACCAGAATGCAGGCAGCACCGATGGTAATGATTTGGGCCGCCATAACCGCCGATGGTCGCTCTCCGCTCGCACTTTTGGACCGTGGCGTCAAAATTGATGCGATCGTATACCGTGAAACTGTCTTAGAGGCAGTATTGAAGCCTTGGGCAAACAAGACTCGGCACCGTCTCACAAAGCGCGCGTCAACCAAAATTGGTTAAAAAACAATGTTCCACGCTTCATTTCTTCGACACAATGGATTGCATATTCTCCGGATGCAAATCCGTTGGGTTTCTCTGTCTGGGGTATTTTGAAGGCGAAGGTTGGCACTAAAAAAATACCACCAAAAATACGTTTGGACCACCTCAAACGAGCACTTCCCCGGGAATGGGCCAAAATACCGCAGAGCCACTTGCGTGCAGCGTGTGATGCTTTCTTCTGCCGTCTCAAAGCCATTATTCGCGCCAAAGGTGGACATATTGAAAACTACTGATACAATTTGAAAATCAATGTATTTTCCAACATTTTTTGCTTTGGCACAATAAAATTTATCAAAAAATAAAAAAATTATAGCATTTTAAAAAGTTGGAGTTCGAGTCATTCACCCTGTATACTGGGGCACCAGCACCGACGCGTTCGGAATAGTTACCTTTGCGAAGTAAACGATGAATGCGATCAACTGGGAATTGTAAACCAGCACGATTTGAGCAAGACTTTGCCTTTCCTTCCTTTACCACGACCAGACATATTGAATTTGTAATTTAATTTTTCTTTCACTGAACAACAGCTGAACAAAATTTGACGCCTGTTGACTGAAATATCTACAACAGTTTCCGCACTTCCGATATGGGATCCTGGCATGGGGTAACACTTCAAAAATACATCTAGACAAGATACTGAACCTACTCGTACAACATCGTCTAATTAAACTGGTTAAACGTAATAATGTCGACCTTAAAGTTCTAGATATAAACGCAATTTATCGCACGACTGCATTACAACATTATATGGATGATCAAACGTTCCTACAGCTAATAAGACATCACCAAAATACCACAAGAAGAGCACTTGAGATGTTCGAAATCCCTACAACGTTTAACGTGTACGGGAACAGAGAACTTATGTAGATTCATTATCCCGATGATAATAAACCAAATATTACAAAATTTAAAAAAAACATTCTGTACTTCAATAAAAAAAAAGAAAGAAATTAAAAAATATCTGCTAGAATTGTTCTTTGTGAGATAGTAAAAATAATAATTAACTACTACTATAATTATACACTAAAGTTTTAAACCAAATTTTTTATTTATAAAGTAAACTAAATATGTCAAACATTGTTAAAACATAAATATTAACTGACCCTTTTTAATCACTTGTAAACTTAAACAATACGAGGTGAAGCCGTGGTTGTATATATAAATTGACTTATTTATCAAGTAATACTATTATTTTAGTGCATTCATGTAAAATTTCATATAAATGTGATTATTAATTCGCGTTTCATCTCTAGTTAAACAGAATCATAATATCAACTGAGACGATGATGGTGAAAATTGAGCATAGCGCTGTAATTAAATTTCTCACTAAGCAAGGAAAAAGTCAAAAAACTATTCATGAAGAGATGGTGGCTGTTTACCAGGATTCCGCACCTTCATTATCAACTGTGCAAAAGTGGTCAAGTGAGTTCAAGAGAGGCAGAGAGAGCATTGAAGACGACCCTCGCTCCGGCGCCCCGGCTACTGCTTGTACGGGAGAAAGCATCAAAGAAGTCGAAAAACTTGTTCTTGAGGATGCCCGAATAAAGGTGCAAATGATGGCAGAGATCATCAAGCTTTCAATTGGTACCATTCACGCCATTCTTCATGACCATCTTAACCTTTCAAAGGTCAGTGCAAGGTGGGTGCCACGAATGCTCACAGCGCCTCAGAAAAAAGTGAGAATCGCATGCTGTAGAGAGCTTTTGGAGATGTGTAGTGAGAACGCGGACGGTGTTATGGATCGAATTGTTACTGGGGACGAAACATGGGTCCACCACTATGACCCTGAAAGCAAACAAGAGTCCATGCAGTGGCATAAAAAAGGAACAGACCCCCCGAAGAAGTTCAAAGTCACTCCGTCTGCCGGGAAGCTCATGGTCACAGTTTTTTGGGACTCAAAGGGAATCTTGCTCATTGAGTACAAAAAAAAAGGTGAAACCATCAACGCCACATCCTACGCTTCCACTTTGCATAATTTGCGGGAGGAAATTAAAAAGAAAAGACGGGGTAAACTCGCAGCGGGTGTGTTGCTTCTTCATGACAACGCTTCTGTTCACACGGCGCGAGTTTCCAAGGCTGCTCGCGAGATTGTGGTTTCGAAGAAATCCAACACCCACCCTATAGTCCAGACCTTGCCCCTAGTGATTATTTCCTGTTTCCGGATTTGAAAAAATGTCTTCGTGGAAAAAGATTTTCGGATGATGAAGAACTCAAGTCGGCAATAAATGGAGGAGGAGGAAATTTATTTTTTTGAGGGTTTAAAAAAGCTTATCTCAAGATGTAACAAATGCATTGATGTTAGGGGAGATTATGTTGAAAAATAAAAACAATTTAAATTGAATTCGCATTTTCCTTCATATCGATACCGAGAATATATTGATCGCCCCTCGTACTACTGTTTGTAACCGCCTCCAGATAAGCACTTTGCTTTGTGGGTAAACTATTGTAAATTGAAAGTATTGTAAAAAACACTTTCATTCGTTCATTCATTCATTCATTCAAATATGGCTTCAAATGCCCCAAAAATATAAAATATTTTCTCATTAATGCCATAAAATTATCTATCGAATTAAAGTTGGCTCGTTTGTTCAATTCGGGCGTGTTTTGTTTCAAGTTCAAATCTTACAGCTCTTAAAAAAACACCATTTACATACATACGATGACGTCAAACAACAACACCCAGTCTAAACGAATACACCTTCTGAAAATCACGTATTGTACGCAATTTTACTTTTCAAATCATTAATGATCCTTATCAGTAAAGTTTTGATGGATAAGTCCTTATACGCACTTATCCTGTGGGATTCTTAAATTGTTTCTGTACATCTTTGACTGTCTGATAAACAGATTACATATTCAAGCCGAGAATCAACATGCATAACAAAAGAATGTCATTTCCTGGAATTCCCCAGCAGCATTGGACAGGGTTTTACCAAAGACAATACCAGCACGTGTATGATTATGTATGTAAGAATCGTAATATCAGGAAATGTCTCGTAGGTTTATAACAAATATCTATCTATGGTATACGATGCGTCAGCAAGATGAATAATTGATTACTCAGAAATAAGTTTAGAAATCCGAGTAGGTACTTCAGATACTCAGTGAGCTACATATAAATACAAAGAGGATATATGTATGTATATTGTAGATTAATAGAGTATACTAGAGTGTATCCGGAACAATATAACACATACAGTACTGTGCAAAACCTAAGCAACCATCTGGAGTCAGCACTTCATAGTAAATCTTTTCAACTTTCTACTCCATCAAATAGAAAGAAATGGATATATGTATAATGATGTATAATAGAGTGTATTTTGAAATTCACAACTTTTTATAAAAGTGGTGATACTTGAGATTAAAAAAAAACGCAAAAACCAACAAAGTAGCCAAATTGAGTTGTGCAACTTTGTAACCCACTGTAAAGAAAAAAAATAGCTAACAGTGCTTTTGCAGTCCGGTTACATATGAAATGTTGTAAGCTCTTTGTCTCTGATCTTGAGTGATTGTCTTTGATCAGTTTTCTTTTAATTTAGTCGCATAATTGATATTTTTTAATAATGTCGCGACAAAGTTACTCATCTTCTCCTAAACTAAAGATTATTGATGAATTTAAGTCTGCAGATACTCAGGCAACATTAGCTAAACATTATAATATTAATAAATCGATTACTTCACGTTTAATAAAAAAACATAATGAAACAGGAGTCGTTGAAAGTCAAAATGTCCATGGTAGGCCGCGTAAGACAGCATGTCGGACGGATAGAAACATTTGTGGTGTAATTAAAAAACAACCGTTCATAAGTTCGAATGAAGTCGTAAAATTACTTGATGTTAGCATGGTGCGACGACGTGCAATTGAAAATAATCTTCGAAGTTACAGGCCGTGTAAAAAACCGATGCTCACAAAAAGACATTTAAGGAACGGGTAGTGCAATTAAATTCTTTAAACATAATTCAAACTAAAATCTTTTTTCATATTAGGCTAAATTTTGCAAGAAAATACCAACACTGGTCTCCTGAAAAATGAAAAATGAACACAGTTCAGCGACGAGTCAAGATTTAATTTAATTAATTCTGATGGGATATGTTATGTGAGACGTCGTAAAGGGCAGCAACTCAATCCTAGATTCTGCACACCCACTATCCTAGATTCTCCACAGGTGTGGACCTGTTTTTCGGCAAGAGGTATAGGTCCATTCTATGAAATAGACGAAATCATGGACCGATTCAAATATATATCCATTCTAGAATCGGTAATGCTACTACATGCGGAGTGCGAAATGCCACTTCGTTGGGTGTTTCAACAGGATAACGATCCGAAACACACATCGAAGTTGGTAAAGGAGTGGTTAGCGGATAGTGGGATTCAAGTCCTTGAATGGCCAACTTGAATCCCATCGAAAACCTGTTTGGTATCCTTAAAATCCGTATCGCTGGACAACACTTTTCCAACAGGTCTCACCTATTCAATGCTTTGAAAGTTGAGTGGGAAAATATATCCCAGGATACACTTTCAAAGTTAACTACTTCTATGCCTCGTCGTTGCGCCGCTGTTACTCAAAATAAAGGATATTACACAAAATGTTAAAAAAGGTTTTGCTCAGCTCAATTTGGCAACTTTGTTGGTTTTTGCGTTTTTTTTTAATCTCAAGTATCACTACTTTTATAAAAAGTTGTGAATTTCAAAATACACTCTATTACACATCATTATGTACCCATTTCTTTTTATTTGGTGGAGTTGAAAGTTGAAAAGATTTACTATGAAGTGCTGACTCCAGATGGTTGCTTAGGTTTTGCACAATACTGTACACATGAATACGTTTGTGCATACTTGTACACATTTTTATACACTAGTAGATGAATTTTAGTTTTGTTCTTGATTGGGTTTGTTAGAAATCTACTCTGAATCAAATAAGAGCATTACAAGTTGATGCTGATTTCTCGGGACTAACTATGAGTATTGTAGTTAACACTTAGCCGATCGAACGGGGAGATCTCCATTCTTTGACGTAAGTCGGTGCACGACCAATCGGGAAAATTACCCACTTTGACGTACTCTTTTTCTGTTGAAAATGCCTAGGAGGAAAAATGAAAATTTAAATGATGAGTTGTTTATGGATGCACTATAAGATAGTTTTGAAGACAACGATACGCAGATAAGTGATAATGAATTTAACGACAATGAAAGTATCATTGGTTCCACACATCAAAGTAATCGTCGAATACCTTATAGCGAATCGGAAGATGATGATAGTTCCCTGCATTACCGTCGATACTGACAATGATTGGTCCGAGAATGATATGAGACCTTAGCTGGAAGTATATGATCGAACATTCGGCGTAAATACGATACCTCGAAGTTAGGAAAATGTATGGGAAATACTAGACGGGGTGAAAAGTAACCTCCTTGGAAATGAAAAAATTTTTTGGTTTAAATGTTTTTTTATTTTATTCAATATAGTCCCCTTTTAGTTTGATACACTTATTCCAGCGATTTTCCAACTTCTTGATCCCGTTCGAAAAGTAATTTTCCGGAAGGTCTGCAAAATACTTCTCCGTGGCGTCGATGATTTCCTCACGTGAGCTGAATTTTTTATTGATGAGCCATCTTTTGAGATTTGGGAAGAGATAATATGTAGTCCGAGGGCGCCAAATCGGGCGAATACGGTGGATGCGACAGCAATTGGAGCCGTAAGTCATTGATTTTAGCCGTGGTTGCGATGCTCTTGTGAGCCGGCGCATTGTTTTGCAAAAACAAAATTTTTTTTCGCTTCATATGAGGCCGTTTTGCAGCGATTTCGGCTTTCAATCACTCCAATAATGCACAGTAATATTCGCTGTTGATGGTTTTTCCTTTTTTGAGGTAGTCCACGAAGAGTATGCTATGACAATACCAGAAAACCGACGCCATAAACTTTCCGACCCATCGAGCCTCCCTCGGCCGCTTCGGAGCATTCGTGCCGGCTTCAGTCCATTGCCGGGCACTCATTTTGTTCTCATCAGCATCAGCAAGTCCAAACACTCTTTCCAAGTGTTCTCGCGTTCGTGTTTTTGGTCAAAAGTGAGCATTCGCGGCAGGATAACTTTTTCATATGCAGAATATTGCCCAAAATATGGCGTGTGTGCTCAGTACTAATCTTCGCGCACCTTCATTTTCCAGTCAGCCAACACCATTTCATGTATTTTTTTGACATTGTCTTCTGTAACCGCATCGGAGTGCCTGCCGCTGCGGACTTGATCGGTAGTGGAGTGGCGGCCACCACGAAACTCTCGAAACCAATATTTGACGGTGTAATCTGACGGAGCATTAGCCCCATAATATTTATCCAACTTCTTTTTGGTTTCCTTTGCCGTTTTGCCTCTCAAAAAATAATGTTTTATGAGAGAACGAAAATCGTTTTTGGCCATACTCAACATGACGTTAAACACATCAACAACAATCAGCTGTCAAAACATAACTAAAGACAGTATCGCACAGAAATTTGGCATGTCTGCCTAAATATGAATGCACTTCAAGGCACCATAACCTTTTTTGCAGTAGCAGCGCATTCTGGCGGTTAAGGAGGTTACTTTTCACTCCATCTAGTAATATGCTTATAAAGCTCAAGTGGTGAAAAAGTTTGAAAAACAAAAGTACAAGTATTAATCTGAAAAGAATCTTAAATTATGTTAGGATATAGGTCACACCTGTAGTCGATTTGAGAGGGACTTGGCCTGGTATTTATTGCAATAGAACGAAATAGTTATTAAATATATGTATTAGCATTATCCATGGGGTTGCGAATAGGTTCATTGACTAGTTCAATTTCTTTGATGCTTTTTCTACTTTTTTCATTGTTTAGAATACTATTAACAACATTCCATTCCTTCTTAACATTTTCTTTACAGTTATAAAACTTAACTAATTGCTAATACTCGGCTGTGTTGTGGAATTATCAACATATTCTTTAAGTATTTTTAGAAAAGCGTCATAAGCTGATAAAGGATTACTTCCTATATATATCTGCTCTCAAAACTCTTACTTAAGAGCATCCAAGAGCTTTAAATAATCTAATTTACGGATAACTGGAAAGGAGACGTATTTATTAATAACTTTTTGAAGAACCTAGGTAATGCTACCTACAGAGGTCATAACTGTCAATGGAAGATCTATAAGTGGATGAAGTTTGTCCTCATGCAGGTACAATTGCTAAGAAATCATTCTTGAAGCTCACCGTGTATCTTATTTTCTGTAATCCCATTGTGATCCGGGTTAGCTCTAAAGTTTGTTTCTTTTAGAGGTTTGGTTTTTAAACTGGCAACACTGTTTTTACAGATTGTCAATTTGGCAGTTGAAAGTTGATTTGTGGTTAGTATTGCACGAAGAATAGTTTAACCCCGGGACAATGCGTGCAAATTGTGCAAACTTATTTTTAAAACCATGGTTCGGTTCGCCAAATTTATCGTGCGCTACGTTCATTTTACGGTCGACATAATCGCCCATCTGAGTAAGTTATTCGGAACACGATGAATCGTTTTCGCACAACATACACTCTAGTGGATAATACGCATCCTCAAAGACGACAAACAGTGCGAACAGAAGAAGTTATTGCCATTGTAGGGCGCAGTGTTGAGTAGAATCCGAATGAGTCGATTTGCCATCGTGCATAGCAATTGGAACTATGCCCATCCACTTTGTGGAAGATTTAACGGAAAGATCTTAGCTTAAAAGCTTATAAGATCCAGCTTGTGCAAGAGTTGAAACCGCATGACCATTATACGCGTCGTGAATGCGCCGAAAACATGACTCAGCTTGATCCATTTTCATTTTCAACGCAAAATTTTGTTCCCCGATGAGGCCCATTTTTGCTTAAATCGATATCCACCTTGATCAAAAAGTTCCCGACCACACCCATCGTGTGGCGCTCCCACTATTCCGATTTGAGTTCTGTTTTTTTTGTTAAGTTGGTAAATCTGTTGTTGACATTCCCTCTAAATCTTAGCGCCATAGCTTGACATTTGCAAAAGTTACGTAGCCAAGAGTACATCTATCTCTGTGTGTGTTGGCGATTTTTTACAATTTTAGAAATAGATTTAAATTTGCAACAACAAACTTGTATTAAATTTTGCGTAAAAAACGGATTTAATGGTGCGCGAACGTTGGAAATATTGGTATAGCGTTTCGGCAACGATTCTCTTAAGAAAACGGTCGTTTACCAGTGGCACGAGCGGTTCAAAAGTGGTCGTGAGTCAATCGAAGATGATGAACGCAATGGCAGACCATCGACATCGAAAACCGGCGAAAACATTGATGAAGTACTCGGAAAAGAAATGTTGGTCAATAACCGCAAATTAACCATCAGAGAGATAGCGGAGGACTTGAACATTGCCTATGGATCCGTCCAAGACATTTTGGTTAATGATTTGGGTTTCCGTCGTGTAGCAGTTGGTGCCAAAATACCTCAATTTCATGCAAAAAAGAGACCGACCGTGTTGACGTCGCAAAAGAGATTATTTGCGAGGCTGAATCCGATCCCACATTCATCAAAAGGATCATTACTGGAGACGAGATTTGGGGGTGGGTTTATGAGTACGACACGCAATCCAGACATCAGGCAAGTGAATGGCGTTCACCAAATGACCAAAAAAACCACGTCGTTTTCAGTCAAAAAAGAAGGCAATGCTCACGCTTTTCATGGATTACAACGGTGTAGGGCATCATGAATTTTTGCCAGAAGGGCAGACAGTAAACAAAGAGTGCGAGTATTATTTGGGCGTTATGAGACGTTTGCGTGAAGCAATTCGCCGAAAGAGACCAGAATTGTGGGCTGAAAACTCGTGGATCTTGTACCATGATAACGCACCGTCGCACAGTGCCATCATTATTCGTAATTTTTTGGCGAAAAATGCAACAAATACCATCCAACAGCCCCCGAATTCACCTGACTTGGCTCCTTGCTGTTCAATTGAGTTAAAAAACCACTACGGGGAACGCGTTTCAGCAGCCGAGAGGAAGTAATGGAAAAATCGCAGGAAGCATTGATGGACATACCGAAAACCGAATATAAAAAATATTTCGAGGACTGGATCAAGCGCTGGCATAAGTGTGTTGCAGTCGATGGGGATTACTTTAAAGGGGACAATATAGATTTAGATAAAAAAACTTGTATTTCCAATTTTCTGAATAAATTCCGGGAACTTTTCGATCAAGGTAGTATAAACAAGTAAAATTACCGAATTTGGAGTGGGGAAAATCTAGAAGCCTTTGTCGAGATGCCCTTACAACCATTAAAACTCACTGTTTGGTGTGCTTTATGGGCTGGTGGAATCATCGGCCCATATTTCTTTAAGGACGCTGGCGGCTAGAATGTTACAGTCAATGGAGAGTGCTATAGAAACATGATTTCTGACTTCTTCGTTCCTCAGTTGAATGGCATTGACGTGGCAGAGCTTTGGTTTCAACAAGATGGCGCAAAATGCCACACAGCGCGCGACACCATCAATTTATTGCGGGATACATTTGCTGAAGGCATAATTTCGCGTAATAGACTTGTGAGCCGGCCTCTAGGATCCTGTGATCTCACTTCCCTTCCTTAGATTACTTTCTTTGGGGGTATGTGAAATCACTAGTCTATGGCGATAAACCAGGAAGTAACATTCGCCGTGTTATTGCTGATATACGGCCGCAGTTGCTCGATAAAGTTGCCGAAAATTGGACTTCACGATTGCGCTTCATTCGAGCTAGTCATGGTGTGAATATGACCGATATCATATTTAAACGCTAACGGCATAAAATTATCTATTAAATAAAGCTAAGACATTAACATTAGCTTCAAGTGTTTTATTTTATGTTGAATTTTTATACCTCTAAAAAAAAACACCCTTTACATACGTTTCCTGACTTTGCAATTACCAACTAGCTAGGTCTTAATTTGGAGGTAATAAGGCTGTAATACGAGTAGTTTGGAGCCATTAGCGAAAATCTGTTTACATTCTGGCTCAGATTCATTCGTAATTCCGAAATAATCGGAGCTCCAATGTAATTTTGCAGATGATGAGAAGATCGAAGTCAAGTGGCAGTCGGTGCGCAATGTCAAAAAACTCCACTGTGTATTGTGACAAAAACCACTTCCTTTTCAATTGAAGAAGGCGTTGAGAGTGCAGCCTATGTTATCTTAGAGGATTTTTTTCGTGGAAATAACAGCATACGTCTTAAGAGGATTGCCTGAAGATTTCTGGTCTGGTCAGACATCGTCTGGTACACCGTCTAGCACATATGTGTTTCAATTGACCAATAAAGAGCGTTAATCATAGAGTTGACAAATATGCACTATACGAGTATCAGTTGAGGCAAGATGCCATCCTACCGGCAACTCTTTTTTACTTTTAAGTCAGCATCTGCAATCAGCTTTCTGTTTGCTTGTATTACCTTAATTCACAAATTTATTAACTCAACTGCACTGTATTAAATGGTTGAGTTACATATGCCATCAAAAAGTGCGTTATGGGAGTTAACCTCAATATTGATGAAAATGCCTAAATGTGTTGAGCATATATATTCAAATCTGCTCACTAGATCTGAAGTGGATTCTCATAAGATCTCCCGCGTTGGTAAACATGTTGCATTTCAGACAAAACATACATATGTTACATTCACAAAGTACTTTTGCTAATATGGAGTTCAGACAATCTCTCAATGGTTTTTTGCGGATATGATCTTTACCGATTTTCCGACAATGATCAATACGACTTCCTAAGTCTTAATATCCCCCGAACGATGAATAAGAAGCAAATAACGACTGACCAGACAGCAATGATAGCTGTTCCGATTGTCATGTTTCAGCAGCTGTCAAAGTTACCAATGACATCCAGCTGTCAAAATATTCAGTAAGGTTTGCCATTTCATCGTGCATCGTGTTACGCATGCCGAACGTGAGCAAACTATTAAAATATTGTAAATATCGTATTGTAAATACACAACGTGAATTTAGTCGTGAGGTCGGTCGTTATCATGGCTTCAGTGTGCAGGCAATTCGTCGCACAGCAGAAAAGTTTGAGTGTGAGTACACTCTCTTGGATCTTAAGCCACCAATCGGACAGAGATTGGTGCGAAATGAAGAAAACATAGCTGCCGTGGCAGCCAGTATAGAAGAAGACCCAGAAATATCGATTCGGCGCCGACCTGAATTATGCATCGCCAGAAAGTCAACGCGGCTTATTTTGGGGTTGGATTTGGGCTTACATCCGTTTAAGAGTTCGCCGTGTATTCGCTAATTGGGCGCTGGAAATGTTTGCCGGACATCTGGGTTTTGGTCAAAAAATCATATTCTCGGACGAGGCCTACTTTTGGCTCAGCGGGTATGTCATCAAGCAAAATTGCCATTATTGGAGCGAACAAAATCCACAAGTGTTCGGCCAAGCATCAATGCATCCACAAAGATTGACTGATTGGTGCGGTTTATGGCATGGCGGCATCATTGGAGCTTATTTCTTTCGAAATGAGGAAAGAGGCACCGTTCTGGTCTCAAGTATAGAGCGATTTTAATCGACTTTCTGTGGTCAGAGCTCGACAACATCGATATATCTGAGCTGCGGTTCCAACAAGATGGCGCTATATGCCATACAAGCAACGCAACAGTTGTGAAGAAGAAATCTGGTGACTTGGTCATCTCACGGCGAGCGTTCATCAATTAGCCGCCGAAATCATGCGATTTGACATTATTTTCTCTGGGACTACGTCAAGTCCTTAGTTTACGCTAACAAGCCAACCACCTTGGGCGAGCTCAAGGCCAACATTCGACTCGCCATTGCCGGAATAACGACGAACATATTGGACCCAGTCATCAAAAATTGGACTGACCGCTTGAAGCACTGCGTGCGATGCCGAGCCGACCATTTGAATGATGTGCTATTTACACATAATAATATGAACGTAGCTTCAAAATAAAGCCGGAATCAATTTTACATCTCACGCCATTGTTGTTTTATTTAAATTTTTTTTCCCACCGGTCTTATTTGGTCACCCTATACCTAAAACATTAGACATAGATCCGAATGAAGCTGTTGATGATGGTAATTTCTTTGTGGCCGAAATCCGCAGGAGAAGGTAGAGTGCTTTACCAAAAAGTGTAAAAAGCGAATGACACAATTATTCCGAATTCCGACATGAAGAATCGACTCCTTGTGCACAACTTCTACCTTGGAAAGTAATAGAGAACTGCAAGTTCCAGAGTTCGGGTTTTAGTCGGACAGTGAGGAAAATCTGGCAAATAATGTCATTGCTCACATTTTCTACAAGTCGATATTTAAATTGGGTTTGTGTATAAATATTGTAGTTCCAAATGTCTGTGCTGCCGGCAAAGTCTGTACAAAAAAGAATAACAACAAATGAAAACAATCTTCCTGATAAAAGGTTTCATTTCGGCTATTTTGGCATCTGCCATAAATGTGCTGTGGCTTTGACAGATTACAGACATTATGCCAAATTTATAATAAAAACGGTGAAAATTTAGTTGAAGCAGTTCATAAAGTAAAAGTTTGTTCGATCAACGTGACGCATCTCCTCGGCCCACAATTGTTAAATTGGTTCAGTAATTTTAGCTGTCGGGGCAAGTTAGTACTGTGGTGAATCGAAGTCGTACCCGTCGCGCAAGAAAAACTTAGGAAATATCTTCTGTATTTTAAGTATGGTATGCGTCAAATTTGTGGATCTCATAAACTGGGCATATCGTAAACAACACTCCACCGAATTGTACATAAAGACTTGTCTTATATGTTAAAGCCTATAATATTCATTCAACGCATGGACTTAATCCTGCCGTGAATTAGCAGCAACGTATTCTTGTCCATTGGTAGCCGAAATCATGCGTAACCATCATTTGACTTATATTATTTTTTTATTATTAACCCTTCGTTGCATTGAGTTACAGATCTGCAATGGCATAAGAATTGTATGTTCCTATTTTTTCCAAATCAGAGCAATGTTGCAGCAACATAACATACCACTTCTAAGCGCGATCCTGTCTGAAGTTCTCTATTTGACGTTTGCTCTTCGTTATCATCAGTCAAAGTTGAAATTTTGCATAAAGTTCACGCTTGTGTTTGAGCTTATTTCATTACTTTTGGAAAATTATTATAAAACCAGTTTTTTTCAATAAAAGTTTCATTTCAATGTAAGTTTATATTTTGCAAGAAATTTGAATTGTTGTTTTGTTTTTGAGAATAGAAAGGCCATAGTGAACAAAAGCCGTATTGTTGCACATCTGCAACAATGCGCCCACATCGTAAAAGTGTTCTAAGTGACCAACAGCTTCAAGAAATAATCAGTTCTCCGTCCGATGAATGTGATGAGGATCCTACATTTGTCCCCCAGGAAAAAAGCTCATCAGAGAACGAATCGGACAATCCACCACCAACAGAAACTTTGCCTCAGCCTACTGTCCCATCTCCTCCGCCCTCAGCCGTATACTTCTCGAGGAATTTCAAGGGCTGTAGAGACAAAAGCTAATGTTATATGGAAGATCAGCTTAATTTTTTAGGCAACGAGGATCTTCCAAATGAACTCCTGGAATTGGAAACGCCATACCAGGTTTTTTCTTATTTTTTCACTGAAGAAATTGTTGATCTTATACGCGATCAAACCAACATATATAGCGCACAAAAAGACCCAAGCAAACCGATAAATGCTGAAAGTATCGATATTCATCAATTTGTTGGAGTTACTTTATACACATCTATCATACGGATTTTGAATGTTAGAAGTTACTGATTTGATAAAATGGGAATATCGACACTATGCCACGAAAAAAGTTTGAGCGTTTGCGACAAAATTTGCACTTCAATGACAATTCCAAAATGTTGCCTTACACCCAGCCCGGAAGTGATAGGCTTTATAAGGCAAGACCACTAATTAAAAGGCTCAATGAACGCTTTTCAAAAGTGACCCTGGAAAAGTACTATACTTGGCTGCAGATGAGGAGATGTGCTCAACTAAGGCTCGAAGTATTCTAAAACAATACATGCCGGCTAAACCGCACAAATGCGGCTTCAAAGTATTTGTATTGTGCGGAGTTCGTGGTTTTGGCTACAGGTTCGAGATTTATAGTGGTCAAGAAAATATTATATGATAAGGCGAGCCACAATTGAGTGCTGCCTCAAATGTGGTTGTGCGTTTAGCGAGGCAACTACCAAACAATTGCAACTGCAGGCTTTACTTCGACCACTATTATACCTCCTTGCCGTATAGAGAAATTTTGACTAGGAGAGGTATTCATAGTCTTGGAACAGTAAGAAGAAATACTAGATGGAGTGAAAAGTGACCTCCTTGACCGCCAGAATGCGCTGCTACTGCAAAAAAGGTTATGGTGCTTTGAAGTCCGTTCATATTTAGACAGACCTGTGTAGTGGTAGCCGTGGTGTAGTGGTACTAGCAATCGCTTCTCACTCGGAGGGTCAAGGTTCGAATCCTAGCCACGGCAAGTGGCTTCAGTGTGAAGGCATAACACTGAAATGTAGATTTGGCAGTTGTAGAGTTTTCCAACACAAAAACAACCGTTAAAATTCACAATCTGAATCATTCCGAGTGAAGAAAATCTCTCCGTCCTATTCGGACTCCCACCCTGAAGAGTCAATATCGAAACCAAACACACCTGAGTTTCAAACCACTACATCACAACAATGCTTTCCTTTCTCCTCCTTCTACCTTTCTGCCCGCGCCAAGGCAACAGTAAAAGGGTATCATAACCCCTTAGGCGCGCGTAAATTATAAAAAAAAAAAAAAATCGCCGTGTCAACAAAAACGACAATTTAAGCGCAGCAGACTTTCGAGCGGAAGTAACGGAAGCATTTTTCAAGGTGGGTATCAAACAGAGGTCGACATCAGATGTTTGTCTTCAGGCAAAAAAAAACGAAAGGCCCTGCTCAATACCGTGTCGGCCGCCAACGGGTGCACACGTCCACCAGTGCACTCGTAATTTCTCGTGTGCTGCACACCGAAGAAAAGAAAAAATAAAAAATAAATAAATAAAAAAAAACAAACGCGCGCGTGTGTTAAAAAAAAAATATCACACACTTCCGCCATTGCCGTTACGGCATTTATCATACGGCAAGGGCAGTGACTGAGTGTATGTAACGTAGTGATTTAGCTTACCAAATTCCATCACAATGTAGTCCCGGTTCCAACCCGGAATTCAATTTCATGCGGTTAAAATTTCATATCCGTATGCAAATTATCCACTACTGCTTTATTTACAGAATCACCAAACTGGACAGCAACTCGACCTTCCACGAGTTTGATGCGCTGTCTGATTCCATACAAAGAATTGTATCCCTGTATCAATACAATATACACAATCCTGGGTGTCTTAAACATTCTGGACAGACAACACCCGAGGGACGGTGTGTTGAGATCTTCGCTGCGGAAAATAATTTAACCCAGCTTGTAAATGAATCCACACGAATACCAGACGTTGATAGTCATACCGCCAAGACCCTGGACTTGTTTTTAACTCCTAACTCTGGTAAGTATTCCGTATCCCCTCTAGGCTCGTCGGACCATTGTGTCATATCAGCTAACCTCTAACCACACAGTTAGAGAAAAGATTCCTAAAAGAACCGTATGGCAATACGAGAAAGCCAATTGGAGTGGACTTAACAACTTCTTTAGGAATTTTAACGTGGATGCCGCTGCTCACATGATCACAGAAAGTATTCTCTTTTGAATGAGATGCTTTATCCCTCATCGGATGAAGAGTATCAAATCAAAAGAAAAGGCGTGGTACGACTCGAGCTGTAAAGAGGCTGTCAGGGTTAGAGAAATGTTTTTTCGACCCGACAGAGGAAAACCGAAAAAAGTGTAAATGAGCCAGAAATGACGGCAACGTCTTTCTCAAGCGTGTGAAATTCCAATACGATCAAAAATTGAGGCAGTAAACATTTTTAGTCGTTCGTCAAAAACATTAGAAATTCTGCCTCATCCTCGATCCCAACGCTCATTTACAATGACATCCCAGCTGGCAGCTTTTTGGACAAGGCCAATCTGCTTTGCGGCTAGCTCAACACTCCCAGATTGTGCTTTGTCTCCGCCTACACTTGAGTGCGTCAAATCTTCAATGGGACGAATCCACTTTCACACTCGTGTACTAGCAAGAGTACTTAAAGATCTCAACATACATATCTCCCCTTCTTCTGAAGAGGTGTTCTTCCACGCTGGCAAAACCACTGCGTAAGTTTTTTCATCAATCCTACTCTTTAGGACTACTCCCGAGTAGATGGAAAACAGCATTTGTCCAGGCCGCGCTTAAAAAAGGCGAATCTTCTTCCCTCTCTTCCTATAGACCCATTGCATTTACGTCCCTTCTTTCCAAGGTTATGGAAACGCTGATAAACCGTAAGCTCATGAAGTAAGTCAAAACACGAAAACATCTCAATGAGCAGCAGAACGGTTTTCGTAGCAACAGCTTCTCCTGTGATTTGACGGCATGTGTCTTCGAAAAGTGAAACCAAAGCGTACATCAATCTGGCGAAAGCTAAATAGTTACAATTGATATTTCCAAGGCATTTGACAGGCTCCAGGCTCTTTTGTCGAAAATGCGTGCATTCGGGATCGATAAATCTTTTATTCAATGGATTAGATATTACCTTTCGGACCGTTCAATTCAAGTTGTCTTGGATGGTTTCAAGTCTGATAACCATAAAATAAATGCTGGTGTACCACAGGGCTCCCTTCTGTCTCCGACACTCTTTTTAATTTTCATAAATACTCTGTCTGCTACTTCTACCTCAATATATTCCTCTGCTTTTCATATCCATTCCCGGACTTACGTCCCTGATCTTCGGATGTAGACGGAAACGGCAGCGTATGTTAAGTTCATTAAATTCCGATATTAACAGCATAACCAATTGGGGAACTAAAGCGAAATTCAAATACCCAACCATTAGCCATGAATGACACTTGCATCGTCGAAACCGATAAACTTTCCATTCTCAGTATGTGTGTCAGTGACAACTTCCGTTGGAATGACCACATATTCGATGTCGTCAAAAATACTGCGAAATGTCTAGATTTCCTCAAGCGATGTAAGAAATATTTTACCCCCTATGATCTGGCCACAATATACTAATGGAGGGAAAAGTGACCTCCTTGACAACTAGAATGCACTGCTACTGCAAAAAAAGTTATGGTGTCTTGAAGTCCGTTCATATTTAGGCAGACATGCCAAATTTCAGTGCGATACTGTCTTTACTTTTATTTTGACAGCTGATTGTTGTTGACGTGTGTGGCACCATGTTGAGTATGGACAAAAACGATTTTCGTTCTCTCATAAAACATTATTATTTGAGAGGCAAAACGGAGGAAACAAAAGAAAAGTTGGATAAATATTATGGGGCTAATACTCCGTCAGATTACACCGTCAAATATTGGTTTCGAGAGTTTCGCGGTGGCCGCAACTCCACTACCGATCAAGTCCGCAGCGGCAGGCACTCCGATGCGGTTACAGAGGACAATGTCAAAAAAATACATGAAATGGTGTTGGCTGACCGGAAAGTGAAGGTGCGCCAGCTAGCAGATACCACAAAGATTAGTACTGAGCGCACACGCCATATTTTGGGCAATATTCTGCATATGAAAAAGTTATCCTGCCGCTGGGTGCCGCGAATGCTCACTTTTGACCAAAAACATGAACGCGAGAGCACTTGGAAAGAGTGTTTGGACTTACTTATGCGGAATCGGGCGGACTTTTGGCGTCGATTGGTAACTGGATTTGGATCCCTCGGACTATTATCTCTTCTCAAACCTCAAAAGATGGCTCATCAATAAAAAAATCAGTTCACGCGAGTAAAATCATCGACGCCACGTAGGAGTATTTTGCAGACCTTCCGGAAAATTACTTTTCGGACGGGATCAAGAAGTTGGAAAATCGCTGGAATAAGTGTATCAAACTAAAAGAGGACTATATGGAATAATATAAAAATACATTTAAAAAAAAAAATTTTTTAATTCCCAAGGAGGTCACTTTCCACTCCATTATTCCGCCCAAAATTGGAGTACAATGCCCACATCTGGTCAGGTGGACACCTGCTAGATAGGATTCAAAACTGTGCGATAAGACTCATACGCGATACTATGTAATATCACTGAAACAATGGACACCCTCGAACACCGACGTAATGTCTCGTGTCTCATTCCGTTTTATCGCCAGTAGCATTCCGCCCCTTCAAACTTTCAACCGTAACACCCGTCTCACTATGAATGCTCATCAGTATACCCACAGGCCCATTTTCGGACGTACTCTAAAATATCCTGATTCTTTCCTAAGCCATACAACTCGCTTGTGGAATGCCCTGCCGATCTCTGTGTTTCCTGGTCGTTATAACTTACAACGTACATCGGTACCTGTCCTTTCTTCCTCCCTAAATTTCCTTCGCCCGCGCTGTGTACACTTTAAGGGTAAAAAAAAAACACGCACCGCCTAAGGAAGTTCGACAGGATCAAACCAGCCATTGGCCAGTATGGTGGAAGAAGAGAATTCCTTGTAAAATTCCCAATATGGTTTTTGTTAATAAATAAATAAAAAGAATTAATTATTTTTATTTTTTCTAATTTGTGTCTAAATTTTGCGTCTATTTTCAAAAGGTTAATTGTTATTTTTTCAATCGATTTACTCGTAAATAAAAATTAAAACTTATTTAAAAAAAAAAAAAAAAATCAATCCCCTTTATGACTTGTTCGTGTTCCTAATTTAGCAGTTACAATTTAAATGTTATTTGTAGCTTACTCGTACTTACTAATGTTTAACCTTAAGATACTCATTATGAATACATATCAATGAACACTACGAATACCTGATTCGATTATTATTATTATTTATAAAGCTTTGCAGCATAAACGCGCATACAAATATGAATATTTTTCCTCGATATTTAAGGAACGAGTTGTGACGGAATCGAGCTTTCGATACAAATTGACATTCCTGTACCGCCGCGGCGGCATATGGTATGTATCATACTTGTATGCGTACAATAACACCGAACACATTTTGCATGCGAGTAAAATCACTACAAAAAAAAAAAGCTTTATTCACAAAATTGTATGCAATTACATAGTTTCCACCTACACATTGTGCTTTTATTTCCTTTTATTGACAAGTCAAGTCAAACATACCACCATGCAAAGGAAGTCAGAAGTAAGGACGTGGATCCAAGTTTTTGCCAAAAAAAACCGACTCTATTCGCAGTACTAGTAGTTGCTATATTTGGATTTCAACAAGTCCCACCGACCCTAATTTCCACAAGCCGGAACTTCCTACTGTATGGGCTACGGTCTATTGCCATCAAAATATGGGACAAGCGGTTACCTATGGTAACATAAGACTGTCAAACATTTTTTGAATGAGAATATTTCCTTCTGAGCCAAACATCTAAGTGGGTCATTACATTAAAGAAACTGAAACAAATAATCATCTTATTAGTCGGAAATGTTAATTGAGAAAATCTTTGCTCGTAAGTGTGGATAATTTCCCAAAAACGTTAAGCTAAATAAATACAGGAGTTAGTTTAATAACCAACAATGAGAGAAATGTCGTACTTCATATTTCATTGATTGCTTCGCATGTCCTTAAAATAAAGAAAGTCTTTTTGGAGCGTCATTCGAAGGAATTGATTGTGTTAATGTTAATGCATCGGTAGGTACGAGTAGTTTCTTCAGTTGCACTACATCAAAAACGTACAAAAACGAAATGCTAATGGCCAGTATCTGAATGCATAATTTAGAGTTTCGTTGAAGTTCAAGTGCAATTGAATGGTAAATACAAACAAGAAAATATTGTAGAATTATGCGAAATTACCCTAGAGCCGGCGACAATGTTACGAGTAGCATGCTAATGTGGAGAAAATATGCTACTTTAGGTTTTATATTCTGGAGAAGAGCTTGTTCTAATGAAAAGTCTTTAAAGGTTAACACCATAAGAAGCAAGTATTCTCGTGTTATAAGGGCGGTTATTTTTTTGTTACGAACCAGAATCGCTGTTTTGAAAAGGAAATTATGCATGGCAAACATTTGATCTACTTACTCGTATGGCCTTCAGCGAATCGTTGTGGGAATATGTTTTGGATTCACTTCGAGCGCAATAGATAGAAGACAATACATAGATACATTAAACTGTCAATAGATACAACTCTTCGTGTACGGCAACGGGATATAGAATATTGCCACAGTTCGTTTTACTACTTGATGTACGAGTAAAAGGTGACTAAATCGAGAAATATACTATTGGGGCACTTAAACACCTCAGACGCATTAACATCTTATGAGATTACCCGATTGTCCGGATACCGAAGGGACAAACTTCGCGTTGCATGGATGAAAGGAGAATGGTATGAAAGTAAGGCACCTTGGAAGTGAACGTACCGTATTATGTGAGCTACACTATGTACTCGTATACCTATGCACTTGTTTTGTACAGCAGAAGAATGATTCTGAAGCGAACAGAAATTTTCGAGTCTCAGATCGATTATTTCCGGGAACGTCGGTATAATGACGGGCAAAAGTTTCGAACTAGGAAACGTATGACGGAAATGTAAATCAATTAAATACGCGTGCACGAGGCAAAGTGGCAAATTGTAGGAAGCCGTACAATAAATAAAAGCTTACTACGGAACGAAACTTTGTTCTAGAATTGTCAACATCTTGACTAGCTAAACAAGCATTCCAAGTAGGCACTGAACAACCGGCAAACGAAGACTGCCGTGGAGGTTTCAGAACGAGAAACTCAGCATTAAGTAGGGCTGCAGTTCATGCAGGGAAGTGTGATACTTGATTACATACTGCAGTGGTAGACACCAAAGCCAGGTAAATAACCATTTATGCTGGATTAATGCGAAACGAGGAGTAGAGATTTTAATATGAACTTGGGCGACCCACTAGCAATTCAGGACCAAAACCAGAAAAAAAACCAAAAGAAATTAAGCTGGCATAACTTAAATAAGGAAGAGGTCAGCTCTGCGCGCTAAATTTGAAAGAATATCTCCAAAATGAGAGGTACCCTCACAACCTATAAACAGGTGACAATAAAAGAAGTTTAACGTCGAGGTACGGGTAAACGAGCTTATATGTTTAAAATTCCAGTACAGCGAAGGAAAAATTATGAAGAGATTCAATTGTCTAAATATACATATCCCTGCCGACGAGCAGGGACACTTGGTCACGAAAAACAACGAAATTTCCAATATATGGAAAACGCGTAACTTAACAAAATTACTGTGCAGTATGATTCCCTCGGTTATGGCGTACGAAGAAGAAACGGGAGATTTGAAGGAATCCGAACTTAGCGGAGAAGTAAAACGAATGTACGAGTATCTGCAGTCGCACCGGACCACATATCCTACGAAGTATGCTCGCAATTTTAAATGCTGAGGGGTGATCCAATGCCAAACCAGTGGAGTATGAGCTTTCTTGTTCCACTGTATAAAGGCAAAAACGACACGAGAAATTGCAACAACTACCGGTTGGTGAAACTAATGTCTATGAAATTATACGAGAGAGTTCTAGATAGTCAACAACGTAATATTATTAAACTTCAAATGCTTTGTGGCAGCTAGTTCGACATAAGACAATGTGTTTCAAAGTATACGGATGCATTGATGATGGAGAAACACCGCGAAACTTCGAAAGATCGGCAATTCGTATCCAAAGCATTCAACAGAGTTGGCAGAGATCTTACGGTCAAATGGCCTTACATGGATCACCTTTCATCTTGAAATGAGTCTATCCCTCATACCTTTGGCATTTACCATAAACGTGTATGATAATGATAAACGATACGTACGATGACATTAAAACGAGTTAAATACACAGCGAGAATAAGCAAAAACTTCGAAATCTAAGTTGGAGTACACCAAGGCAGTGTGTAGGAAGCCTTTGCTTTTTAATGTCGTGCAAGAGCTTCTATTGCAGTATCACATTAATGAATGCAGAATGACTTGTCTTAATTTTGCCTATAAAATACGACATGACATCATTCAGGAAACTCGAAATAATTGGAAAAATGCGCTAGAAGAGAACGGGTTACAAATCAGTCGTACTAAGACCAAATATCCACGTTGCCGTTTTCCCAAAATCATAACCTCAGCGGCCACTCACAGACGTGAGTGACAGACTCAGTGAGTTAAAAAATTGACTGAGCAAGTTAGCAGATTTTGTTATATCTATCGAAGGCCGTCAGAAAACCCGATCCACATTAGAGGATCCTATCTGCAGACTTCCGCAGATTTAGTCAATCCTACAAACTGCACATTAGCACTGCAGATACGTGTGTGAAATATGTAGCACTGGATGCGTTCACTCTGGCTACATATTTCAACGATCAGTAAAAGAAAAAGAAATTTCCACAAGCAGGTTGTGAGAAAGAGGCGATAAGAACATCAGATTTTGCAGCGGAAAAAGTACACCCAACGAACAGATCTGCCGCTTCGTTTGCCCCCTCCAACCACCTATTATTGTATGGCGTATACCGTGAACACCTAAAACCATTTGTCAAGCTATCTGACTAGCCACTATTAATGCGGTTTTAAGTAGGGAAGGCAAAGAATCAACATAATATTTAGTTATCACTAATAAACGAAACAGATTGTGCGGAATGACGGTAGAAAGTGCTCGTTTCCCCATAAGCTGCCATATGACATTTTTAACTTGAGAAAATGGTTGGAACTCGTTCCCTCACCGAACCGAAATCACCGACTAATCAATGGTGTCTGCATCTGAGTGTTGTTTTCTGTGATCTTCAAGTACAAGGATAGCACATATTGATACATACTTAAAAAAAAAAACATTAATCCTCATTCTTAATAGGAAAGTTCGAAATACATTTTCTTTTTATCTTATTATCTAAGGGACAATAACAATGCTCCTTGACACTAACAGCTGCGTTCACGAGAAATGCACGCCAAAGAAGAATTAGGTTCAGGTGCTGAGAAGTCCTTCTCCAGTAAGTTAATCGACCACCACATTTCTCACAAACTCATTGTGGCCCAGGTTCCAGAGATGACTCAGTATAGTAAGCCTGCTGACTGCGTTTAGGGAAGCCTCGAATTTTCAAACTCACTAATGAGGGCCGAACAAGTTGAACCTGTCAGATGCGTTTGCAGAATGAATTTCTTTTATTGGATGGCCGATTCAGACGAAGAAGTTAGCTGGAATTAACATTGAGATCTACAGTTCCACTCAGGTCAAACTAATCTCCAAGCACCTTGCAAGAGCTTCTCAGATGCATTCAGATAAGAAGTCTATAAGGCCCAGCATATTCAGTCCTTTTGATCCAATGGGTCAAAGAAGGATTTATCACTCTTATTCGGATGTTGCTTAGAAGCAACTACAAATTCGGCAAAGGACGAATACAGAGTTGGTGATCATGCGAAATTACTGAACTGTTCAGACACTTAAAACACTGCTATAAATCAGATATGATATTGACTACAGAAATACAACGCATTACATTTATTGATGTAAGGGCCAATAACTCTGCCTCCAAGATTAAGAACTTGACATGCACAGTAGTGCAGGTTTGGTAATGTCAAGGATCCGAAAGACCTTATTTTTGTCGGGGAACTAAAAAGAGTACTTGTCTTACTTTTACATTTGATGGCATCTTACAGAAAGTGGCGGCTCTGGGCTTTAACCAACACGAGCCTCCAGCCCGCTTTATCCCTATATTGCTGCTTCCAGTTACGCACACCAAGTTGGTTGAGGTCGCTTTTGAACTCCGTGCGTTCTGACCAAGTCCATGTCATTGTGCAGCCGATAAATTTCTTCGTTATACCTTCTCCTCCACATTTCTTCAATGCAGACGATGCCAAATTTCACAACTAAGAGAGTTTTCATTTGCTCTTTAGAGTGTGCATGTCGCTATGACGTACAGGACAGGTATGACTAGGCCTTCTATATTGTCTTCTCCGTAGCTCGAGATAGGGCTTTACTGCTCAATTATCAACTTAACGCATAGAAACAGCGGTTGGTAAGAATTATTCTTTGTTTAATTTTCGCGCTTTTGTTATTACTGGAGTTCATAGCCCGTGTAGGTAATATCAATAGCAATATGGTACGAGTACCACCTCAAAACGATAGTCTCATTTTGCCTAAGGCATTGGTGTTAATTGTCCCCTTCTGACGACTGAATATTTTGCTTGACTATCATCGATTGCCAGACCTATTTTTACTGCTTCTGCTTCAAAGCTCACTAAAGCGCCACTAATATCCGGCTGGTTTCTCCCGATTACGTCAAGCTCGTCTTTATATATAGACGTTATCATATGTAAATTTAAAATCGATGAAGAGGTGATGGGTATCAATTTGGTATTCTTGGGTTTTCTCCAAGATAATAGGCATAATAGATTTATGTCTCTTATGTCTCCTTTCTTCAGAACCGGACCGATGATACTCAGATCCCATTCAGCGGCCATACGTTCATCTGACAAAGTTGTTCATATGAACTGGTGCACGCTCCTTACCAGTTCAATTCCTCGAGCTTAGAGAGCTCGGCGGATTAATCCTGTGATCCAGAGGATTTTGAGGATTTGTTAGACTTATGTATGTCAGTTTGGATATATGCAGCTATTTTCTCTTCCTTTTGGTTATGTGGATGGATGTTTCCGCAGTCTTCCTCCGGTGTATTCTTCCTGACAGCGATATTTTCGCCGCAGAGGGGGTTCTTTCAAAATTTTTAACACAGAGTGTGTCTGAGCTATCATGTTCCCTTGCAGGCTTCTATTTTCGTTTTGTAGACCCAAAACGATCTTTTTTGATAAAATTTCCGAACCTTTATATCTCCAGCATCCTCCGATCTCTCCAATTTCCTATTTTTCGAACTCCGTCTTTTTCCTTCGAAGAAGTTAGCATTCTGTTTTTCTCGTCGGGTATATGTCAACAGCAGCTTTCAATTCTACTCTCGTTCCTCGGGTGTAATGGTGCACCGTACGCATTCTGATAGCCAGAATGTTTCTACGAGCTCCTCGACAAGACCTATGAGCAATGTCCTGTGTATTGCGTTGTACGATTTTAATGCCAGAATAAGAAAGGAAGATACGAGGGCGGGTCAATAAGTCCGTGACTTTTTGAATTTCTGACCTCTTTACTGAAACAGCAACACTGCTCCTGTCAACAGGCATTTGTCAGTTGACTCCTGTCAAAATGTAAACTTGCTACGTTAGTTAGTTTGTGTTTGACAGCTATTTTTATCAGACTACTCACTAATTTGAGGAGAAAATGGAAAAAAGTGAATTTCGTGTGCTTATTAAGCATTATTTCTTGCGAAAAAAAACCATTACCGAGACCAAGGCTAAGCTTGATAAATACTATGGGGACTCTGCACCATCGATTTCAATGGTAAAAAAGTGGTTTACTGAATTTCGTTGTGGCCGTACAAGCACTGAAGATGCCGAACGTCCTGGACGCCCAGTTGAGGTCTCTACACCCGAAACAATCGAAAAAATTCACGATATGGTGTTGGCCGACCGAAGATTGAAAGTGCGAGAGATTGTGGAAGCCGTAGGGATCTCGCATGGCTCAGTGGTTTCAATTTTGAATGATCACTTGGGCATGAGAAAGCTTTCCGCAAGATGGGTGCCGCGTTTGTTCACAGTCGACCACAAACGCAATCGAATAACAACTTCACAGGAAGGTTTGGCGTTGTTTAATCGCAATATGGAGGAGTTTTTGCGCCGTTTTGTAACCGTGGACGAAACATGGATCCATCACAACACACCAGAGAACAAACAACAGTCAAAACAGTGGGTTTCTAAGGGTGAATCGGCGCCAAAGAAGGCCAAGGTGGGTTTGTCAGCCAATAAAGTTATGGCGACTGTTTTTTGGGATGCACGCGGGATAATCCACATTGACTACCTTCAAAAGGGAAGAACAATCAATGGGGAATATTATGCCAACTTATTGGACCGATTCAATGACGATTTGAAAAAAAAACGATCTCATTTGGCCAAGAAAAAAGTTCTTTTCCACCAAGACCATGCTAGGGTGCACACACGTGCAGTTGCCATGGCAAAAATCCATGAATTGGGCTATGAATTGCTCCCTCATCCACCCTATTCTCCAGATTTGGCTCCGAGCGACTACTTCTTGTTCCCAAACCTGAAGAAATGGCTTGGTGGAAAAAGATTTGACTCTAATGATGAAGTCATCTCGCAAACAAAGGCCTATTTTGAGGACCTCGACAAATCATTTTTTTTGGAAGGGATAAAAAAATTGGAGAAGCGTTGGACAAAGTGTATAGAGCTCAAGGGAGACTACGTTGAAAAATAAAATTATTTTTTTATCAATAAATCTGTGTTTTAATCCAAAAGTCACGGACTTAATGATCCGCCCTCGTATCTTTGATAAGCATAGCTTACACGACATACTTCTGGTAGTGGACATATCACTATAGCAAGCATACGGTTTCTCCATCTCAATATACTTGTCCACAAAGGGATATGGCGGTCTCATGATCAAATCAAATTTTCCGGTGGACGTAAGACATGCCTCCAGTATTTTGGAAACCCGAACCTTTAATGCAGCCAACATTGACCCGCATCACTACCTTCCTTCAGTCGAGTTAGGAATTTGGATCTTGCAAGCGCCACAAAAAGACATAAACTACCGTGAGAAGATACAACGTAGATAAGCTGCAATCGCACGAAACCTGAACGCTCATTCCGAAATTTCTCAAGAGCTCCTACCACGTCAGGATCAAGCACCGAATGCTCCATTGTGCTATCAGAGACGGCGCAATTGATTTGCTGGGTTTCACCCGAAATTCCTGGTTTGAAAAAGAATGCGGTAAGTACACGCAACTTAACAAAAAATGTACAGCAGGGCTGCAATGAAGCACGAGATGCACGCGGTCGAAGATATTGCGAGTTTGTACTCCAGGAACAACGTGTTAAGGCAACAAGAGCCTTACAGAAACCTGTAAATGTGTAAAAGGAAACCTTGTAGTAGAGTCACAGTCGTTGCTGAGAATATAGAAAAACTTCTTCTGAAGACATGCACAGCGAAAGGACACCAACGCTCCGGCCCGCAAAGTCTTTGAATACAACCCCAAGGGTCAAGGCAATAGAAGAAGACCTCATCTCAGATGGCGATGGCGCGCACAAGGAGAAGGGGACCTCGAATTACTTGGAGCTAAGAATCGGGTTAACTGGAAGGATGATGCCCAGCTTCACCCCGAACATTTTTTGTTTTTAAAAAGAACTTCATGCTCAAGAGGATACGACTACTCTTACAGTGTCTGAGTACAAGCTAAGTTTTTTGGAAAATGGGACAGAAAGTGGCTACTTCGCTCCATGGGTGGCATCTAACATTTAATGGGGAGACTAAATTATTAGTGTAACCGGGCTTAATATAGTATTCTAGGCAACCACTTTTCTTACGTGATTTTAGTTGTCTGAAAAAAGAATGGCCTTCGCGCGAGGTTGGAATTAAACGCCGAGCCAATACACTACAACCTGAGCCACGGCCACCCATAAGTAAGTAAGAACAATAGCCTATGAATGACCTGAAAAGAGGCCGAAAATGAGCACTGCTGGCTCTCCGAAAATTTAAATCAAGTTGCGAGTCCCAGCCTCCAGTTTAGAAACGACACTGAAAATCTGAATCTTTGTTCGGAAGTTGGAGGTAGAAGCAGTTGTGTCTCAGGGTGAGGCTGTTTTTGGATTAGAAACCCTAAATCTAATTTCACTTATGTCTTACTCAAAAAATTGTATGAAAACCTAACTTCTAAAAAAAGGAAAAATACCAAGAACGACGCTCAGAAGTTTAACTTTCTTTGACACATGTAGGTAGTGTTGCGGTTGCGGAAGCGTTCTGGAATAAAACGACGTCTTTCGGAACTGCAACGGAAGTGAGGAAGTAATGACGAACAAAGTTTATTCTCAAAAAAGGTATTAAATTTCAATTTAAAATGAGAATTAAAAAATGCGAAACTAACTTTTCGTTGTAAACGCCCCGAGCTTCCAAATGCAATAGTCGTCATGTGGTATATTCGTCAACCACTTTTCGCGCCTATTTCTGACATTTGACAGCAAAGCAATTTGGTTCTTTTTGCCTTTAAACAAGCGAATATTAAAGATTCTGTTTGCTTTTGAATCCTCTGAGCGTGCACTACACATAATTATGAAAATATTTTAACACTCATTTTGAAAAGCAAGAAGCTCATAAGTTTGTTTAACTATCTGTACTCGCTGAGTTTCTCGCCTGTGGTCGAGAAAACGAGTAGTTAAACCCATATGATTAGATACTGGAGTGTATTTGGCTTAGCTACGCTCTGCGCAAAACGCAAAGTGCGAAAGACTGATGTTTAAAGTTCTATGAATTTCGGACAATGTTGACCGTTTCTCAATTTGTCGGCCGTGATCTTTCATTTATACTGCGCCACTCATAATTCTTTTATGTCAATAGTTAAATTTACTTAGAGGTTTAGGTGACTTTTCCAGCGAATCAGACAAAGTGACTTCACTGCACCCTCACCTATAGACATGTTTCCTTTTTTTCGTTTCGATTACTTTACAGAAGACTCTCCTCCTTTAAAGTTGATAAAATAAATCGAACTATCCAATTTTGAGACACCCTTTTAAAAAAAAACTCAGTTACACTCAGGTGTGTACTCGTATTCATGATTTCCCAATAATGAAGGCATCGATTTCAGTTAAAAGTTACCCTGGTGACTATCCTATCCTTCAATGCAACATGTAGGCGTGTGGTGCTTTGAAAGTTTCAATAACATGCGTGCATACTGGAGGCAGGTTTATGTGCCGCATTTTTCTCACAGCTCTTATGCCTTTTTAATGAGCTCAGCTACTTGTGGCTTTTCATATATATTGTACATTTACGATACCCATAAAATTAAAAAAAAAATAAATAATAAAATCCAATATCGATGAGTAATAGGAGAGCGGTATGGTAAAAACATTCTCGAACAGGTGTTTTATTAAAATTCTATTGAAATGAATTCACAAGTTGTACGAGTAGTCTCTGGGTTCTGGCAATTAAAGGTTAATGTACAATGAAATATGATATGTATGTGGAAACGGAAGTGCTATGTAATACAGCTGTCATATAAAACGTTAATAGAAATCGGCGATAACTGTTCAAAGCCGGTTGAAGCTTATATTCTGGTCATTTTATATTAAGAGGGCGCAATTGACGTCTCCACTTAATGACGTGCTAATTAGACCTTAACATAGAGGCAACACTATAGGGGTATGCTGTTTAATAAACATTAATAGCACGAAAAATAAATTTTATATCTAAGTACCTGTTAAAATATTTTCATAATTATGTACAGAATTCAAAAGCAAACAGAACTTCAATATTCACTTGTCCCAATGCAAACGGAACTAAATTCCTGTTCTGTCAAATATCAAAAATAATTTGCCACACTACACACAACTCAGCCATTAATATTTGGAAGCCCAATTTGCTCCCGCAATTGCCTCTGATGTCAGCCACACAAACGATTTCCACCAGTTCCTCGTACACAAAGAATTTCATCGTTTCTGAGACCTTTAAGTCAACGTCAGACTTTCAGTCAGCAGATACTCAACCCGCAGCCGTCGGTATGATCATCGTCATCTTTTACTACGAGTCACCCCATGCCACATTCAGGTCGGAAACTACACGACCTTCCTGACTTTACCCGAAGATTCATGTTAATGGATGAGCTTGTTAATCACTGTTGCCAATGATCAAGCGCTTGGAGTGGGCTGTACTCAGCCGTTCATACTATGGAACAGACAACGATAACGCTTGTAGAGAATGGATGCCAACGTCGAGATGGAAAACTGCGGTCAGAGGTTCTTTATGCCACAAAATCATCCACCTCAGCCGCCGCCAAGACTGGCCTTTGCCGCCATTGTAAACGAAAATCATACGCCATTGTTAATTGCAGTGCTTATGTGTCCCTTGACGTCCAGAAGAAGTGCGAACTTGTGAAAAGAAATAAATTATGCTTCTGCTGCCTTAGCTATGACCATAATGTGCGGGCATGCAGATTCCGGAAGCCATGTAGCCACGAAGGGCAGCCACCAAAGAAACCGACTCTTCCAGTGGAGAAAAACGTTCGTCAAATATCATCGAAGCACTTATTGAGCGGTACGCTCAAAAATTCGTTTTCTTATTTTGATGATGTTCGGTGCCAGCTGTTTGCCGTGCCCCGCTAATTTTGTCAAGAGTTTGAGTTTCACCGAGTTTCACAAGGATCATCCGAGAGCCGTCAAAGCAATGATCACAGGTGAATTAACTTAAATGGCAAATTCTACTAACACTTTTGCAAACCCTTAACCCTCGTACAGACACTGTAAGTGAATTACCAACACATTCGTGTATGGTATTAGGCGAACAAATAACTTCAGTATGAAGCTCTTTTTGTCCTCTTTGTCCATGTCCAAGTCTTCCATTGAGTTAATTTGCATAAAACTGTCGCAATTCACACAAATTTAAATTTTTACGAATTTGACAGTTCTTCTAAAACTTAATTGATTTGACGTTTTTTTACAATTCCTGTCTAAAGAAAAATCTCGTGTAGAAATTTGTAAGAATTGGCAGGGTTCTCTTTTACAAATTTCTTCTCGCGGGAACAGGTTCTTAAATTTGTACAAATTTGAAGTCCTGGAACAGACCTAGTGAGTACAACGTAACTGACATTGCTAGGTTTTCTAAATTTTTCAAGTGAAAAAGTAGGATGGGCTGGGTACTAAGCTTTATCAGAGGAGGTCAGCGAAATGTTGAAGGAAACGGGGAGCTGTCGGTTTCCGGACCATGAAATGTGCAGCAACTGTTATACCGTCAATCTCCATTGGATATTTTCGGGGGTGATGAAGATCGGCTAGGACAGAATCTGCCATTAGAGAAGAACAGCGTTATATGCAAACTGACGCCATATTTGGATGATGTTGGCATTCTATGGGTTTATGGACGTATAGATGCTATCACGAGTATATTGTTCACAGCCAGATGTCCCGTTATTCTGCAAAATGTCACTGACTTACGAAATTAATGATAGCACATTTTCATAGCCGGCTACGTCACCAAAACGATGATTCCATTGTAACCGAGATACGATACAAATTTTGGGTAGCTTATGCGAAAAGGGAGTGCTATTATTGCCGTATTCGAACTGCTCAACCATTGTTTATTAATAGGTCAGTTGCCAAAAGACCGTCTCACAAAATTTCTGAGACCATTGGCTGAAAAGTCCGTGCCGTTTCTAAGAGAGGGCACCATTTGAATTAAATCCATACCATTTTCAGTTAGTACCAACCTTCAAAAGGTACGTGTATAACGTGTATAAATTTGACAGCTGTCGGATCTATCATTGCTTTTTGATGGGAAAAAATGCAGCCGATGCAAAGAAATGGCTTGATAAGTGTTACCTGAACTCTGCACCAGCCGAACGAACCATTCGCAAGTGGATTGAAAAATTTAAAAGTGGTCATACAAGCACCGAAGATGATGCGCGCAGTGGAGGTCCGAAAGAGGCTATTTCATCAAAAAAGTCCACAAAATGATTACGAATGACCGTAAAGTGAAGTTGATCGAGATAGCTGAGGCTCTGAAGATATCAAAAGAGCGTGTTGGATATATCATACACGAATATTTGGACATGCGAAAGCTCTGTTCAAAGTGGGTGCTGCTTTTGCTCACAGTCGACCAAAAACAACAGCGTGTTGATGATTCAGAGGAGTGTTTAAAGCTGTTCAACCACAATAAAGCCGAATTTTTGGGTCGGTATGTGACAATGGATGAAACTTGGCTCCATCACTTCACACCAGAGTCAAGTCGGCAGTCAGCTGAATGGCGAGCAGGCGACGAACCTCGTCCAAAATGACCAAAAACTCAACAGTCGGCTGGCTAGGTTATGGCATCCGTATGTTGAGATGCACATGGAATAATTTTCATCGACTATCTCCAAAAGGGGCAGACCATCAACAGCGACTATTACAATGCGTTGTTGGAGACTTTGAAGGACGAAATCGCAGAAAAACGGCCGCATTTGATAGAAAAAGAAATTGCTGTTTCATCAAGACAATGCACCGTGTCACAAGTCGATGAAAACGATGGCAAAATTGAATGAATTCGGCTACGAATTGCTTCCCCACCCACAGTATTCTCCAGATTTGGCCCCCAGCGACTATTTCCTGTTAACAGACCTCAAAAGAATGCTCGCCGGAAAGAGATTTAAGACCGATGAAGAAGTAATCGCCGAATCAGAGGCCTATTTTGAGGCTAAACCGAAATCGTACTACAAAACTGGTGTCGAAAGATTGAAAAATCGTTTCAATTAGTGTATCGCCCTCGAAGGCAACTATATTGATAAATAAAGTTGAATTTTGCGAAAATTTTGTGTTTTACTATAAAACGACACGGACTTTTCAGCCCATGTGTTACTTATACCGTCTTGGGCTACTTCGAACCGGTCATAATCAGTACTTGACTTCGTAAGGACAAACGAAAGATTGCTCTGTTCACATGACGATATGGGCTGTCCATCCGGAAATTCCTGCTTATTTGTCGATATATGCCTGCAGTATAAATTTTGTCAGCAGACGAGGGATTCCGGTTCGTATAAGAAGTGATAATGTCGTAGCCTTTCTTCAAAAGGTATTGAGTATGTGCCCAATTACGCGTTGTCACCCAGAATTGAGACTCTGCTGAGCAGCCTAATCCTCTCACATGTTTGCCGGTGTCAACTGAGGATGAACACCGAACCACTTCCTACTACGAACGCCGGGGCAGATCGACGCAAAAGGATCGGTTTTGGCGCAGATAAGTCAAAGAATACTACTCAGTCCTCACGCGACAATGTAAATGGTTTGAGAGGATTCCACCAATGGCGATCAGAGACTCAGCCCTGATTTGCGACACGGCTCCATCTAAGAAGCAAATGGGTGGCGAGGAAGAGTAAGCAGAGTTTTCATTGGGCGAGATAACCAAGTCCGCTCAACTGAAGTCAGAACCGGAGCAGGAATCGTTCGAAGACCTGTGGTGAGGCTTACTGTGCTGGATTTTAGTGATCTACGAGTGGGTGATGGGATGTTAAAATACTTTCATAATTATATAAAGTGAATGCTCCGACTTTTCAAAAGCAAACAGAACCTGTATATTCACTTGTTCAAATGCATATTTAACTAAATTGCCTTTCAGTCAAGTGGGAAAAGTAGGCGCGAAAAGTGGTGGGCGAATATACCACAAGACGAAAAACTCGGCCATTTGCATTTGAAAACTCTGAGCGTTCACTATGAGAAATAAGTTTTGTATTTGTTGATTCTCATTGTAAATTGAAATTTAACACTTTTTTAGAGAATAAACTTTGGCGTTGTCGTTGTTGACTTTTATGTAGTCCCGAACCTTCTCCATTGTTATCCTGAATACACGGACGAGTTAGGCAAGCATGCCAAAACTTGACATGGCGGATTATCGGTTCCCCAAAAGTGACAATTTTATTTGTTTACTCCGCCAGAGAGCCGGTCATAAGAATTCGCTCTCAAAAACCCGGCTCAGTTTCAATCATTCGAAAAAGGCTATTCGCGTAAGCCAAGAGGTAAAGTGATTCATGATTGAAATTGTACTAAATTGACGTTTCAAAATCGTTCTCACTGAAGCCGATCGGTTGAGAATTAAACATTTCTATATCGATGGCGCACCCCGTATATATAAAAAGAAATGACAGCGAATAAAATGAAAATGCTACGATCGTCAAAGCGTGTAACGAAACGTGATCTTATAAAAGGTACGCGCTTTCGAGGGAAACTCTACATTAAAAAACCGATAGTGGGTTTTGCCATGCCTAAGGTCGTCGGAAAATTCGGTCAAAAAAGTATTAGAGGCTAAAGTTCTAGCCGAGATGAAATTAGAATAATTGGATTACTCATATGCTAAACACATCAGCAAAACTATGACCTCTCTAACAAAATGATCTAGAACAGAGCGGTCTGTAGAAAAGTTGTAAGGACCGCAAATTACATGGCGCAGTAGCTATGTAGATAAGTAAGTGTGTGGCTTTAGATGAATTTCTACGCATTGCATACTTAAAGGTTAATAAACGAAAAAAAGAAAACGAAAAAGTTTACCATTGGAATGCTTATATTGGTGTAGATCTTCGGCTGGGAAAGCCATTTTAAATCCTACGTTTTCTATTAGTTTTGTTCTACGAGAAGTTTCCAAACTTGACATGAAGATGGCAGCATTCGTCAACGGTTGCAGCCTTTGCCATGGCAAAAATCTACGAATTACGATTTAAGCTACTTGACCACCCTCCTAGCCCAAGCAAATTTTGTTAGCTCCAAAGGTTCAAAGTTGCACTCGAAGAACAGAGGTTTTCGTCCAATAAGGAGGTCATCACCTTGGTAAACAACTATTTTGCAGAGAAAGACTATTTGAACGAGTTGAAGAGATGAAAGCATTGGAAGAGGAGTGTATAGACTTACAAAGAGACTATGTAGAAAAATAAAAATAAATTTAGAGAAGAAATTCCAATCCTGAAATCCGATTTTCGACAATTTCATCGAGCAACTGGAGCCGTATATCAGCAATAACACGGCGAATGTTGACTTCCAAATAGTCCAACGTCTCTGGTTTATCGGCATAGACTACTGACTTGACATACCCCCAAAGAAAGTAATCTAAATGTGTAAGATCACAGGATCGTGGAGGCCAGTTCACAGGTCCATTACGCGAAATTTTGCGCTCAGAAATGTTTCTCGCAATAAATTGATGGTGTCGCGCGCCGTGTGACATGTTGCGCCATCTTGTTGAAACCAAGGCTCTGCCACGTCAATGCCATTCAACTGAGGAGCGAAGAAGTCAGAAATCATGTTTCCATCGGGCTCTCCATTGACGGTAACATTCTGGCCGGCAACGTCCTTAAGGAAATATGGGCCGATGATTCCACCAGCTCATAAAGCACACGAAACAGTGAGTTTTAACCGAAAATGGGCCTAATCGCAGAACAAAACTTTGCGTTGAAAATGAGGATCAAGCTGAATCATGTTTTCGGCCCATTCACCGAACCTACGACGCGTATAATGGTCGCGCGGTTTCAACTCTTGCACAAGCTGGATCTAATAAGCTTTTAAGCCAAGATCTTTCCGTAAAATCTCCCACAACGTGGATGGGCATAGCTCCAATTGCCGTGAACGATGGCGAATCGAATCATTCGGATTCTTCTCAACACTGCGCTCCACAACGGCAATAACTTCTTCTATTCGCACTGTTTGTCGCCTTTGGGGATGCGTATTATCCACTAGAGTGTACGTGGTGGGAAAACGATTCATCGTGTTCCGAATAACTTGCTCAGATGGACGATTATGACGACCGCAAAATGGACGTAGCGCACGATAAGTTTGCTCAATTTGCACGAGTTTTTCTGGCGTTAATCTAGTCATCGTAACATGTCAAAACGTACTAACCACAAATCAACTTTCAACTGTCAAATTGACAATCTGTAGAAACAGTGTTGCCAGTTTAAAAACCAAACCTCTAAAAAAAAGCATCCTCAAAATATTCATCATCTTCTATATGAATTGAGGTAGTTAGAAGGTGAGGGGTAGGTGTTAGGTAGGATGTTCCCGTATAGCCGATTTCTTGTTATTAAGAGTATAATACCAGTAGTTGAACTTATGCGACTAAAAATTGGATTAGCTGACATGATTTTCTTTGGGTTTTAGCATTGATAGGTATGGAATGGAAAGACTGAAAGAGAGTTGCTCTTTCCCTAAGTTGCACTTCAACTGCACACAGAAATTAATTATTTATTTGCTTTAATCAGGTTTACCATAAATACTCTAATTGTATACTATTTAACCGAAAAAGTCGCAACGACATGATCAATCATAGTTTTTGATCATGCCGAGATATTTTCTTCTCCGTGAACCACTTGGGTTTCTAGATATTACATATTTAAACGGTCCTTTTCACGTAACTCTGTGACATCTCGATGACCTTTCTAACATATGACAAGGACATATTTTATTCAAAAATTTGTGACTGCTTCGCAATTAAGTTTCGGACACAAGGCAAAAAGTTAGAAAACCCTACACTGTACAAAACTTTTAAAAACTGTCGAATTCAGAGAAGTGAAGATAAATTTTGAGTAGTTTTTTTCAGACAAATGTCAAATGTCAACTGTCTTCATTTCGATTTGATTGTGTTTTCTGTTTTTGCGGTACAGCAAAAGAATTTAGAAATTAATTAGTTGAGGGGGATATCTCACAATGCGCGAGTTATAGTGTCCATTCTTTTCGATTATTGACATTTCGTTTTAATAGTGCTGATTTTGGATTAAACCATTTGTTCGATTCTAGGTAAACGAAATGGACAAAAAAAGACAATTTCATAATTACAATTTACCACCCTGTGCAGCACCATGTGGGAAAATTTTTGCTAATGAATAATTTACATGTGAAAGTTTAAAAAGACAAAAAAAAATCAATAGAACAGCTCATGCATCGTGTATACCGTTAATTACATACGTTTATTAAATGTGGATCGAAGGTGTACTCGTATCTACAATTCTAGGTCAATATGGCTGTAGGCAAATCCAAGTCTACAATGAGACATATGAATTGATATTTTACCGATATAAATGTAATAGATACTGGTTTATACGTACAGATAATTAATCAACGATAAAAGTCATATCAGAATCAAGTTTGTTTTAACGAGTAAGATATGTCAGATTTGAAAGAGGTCAAAGTCAAGGAAATTCGAACGGTTCGTAGATTTATTTGAGATTTTACTTGGGCTATGAAGCAGTCTCGTCGTTTCCGATTGGTATTATATACGAGTAGCAATCGATTTAACGAGCTGAATTGGAAACAATGACTGCATGAAGTCACAGCTACAGTCAAGTGTTGATCGCGCGTAACAAAACCTTTCGCCAATGTCAATAACATCAGCATAGCAAACAAGTGGTAACACTAAACTTTTTTTTTTTTACTTTATATCGGACTACAGCCCGGTATTGTATAGCAATTTGCATTCGATATACTCATTTGTAAAATGAAACAACTGTCTTCAGACACCAAAAATTAACGATTTAATTTCTGGCGTAAATAAAATGAATTTAAAATATAGTGTTCGCAACCATCTGAACTCCTTTTGGCTCGAACGCTCTTTTTGTTCACACTTGCGGACTCAAAATGTCCCCTGAGGAAACATCTGGCAACTGTAACAGCGATAATGATTTTTGCTAAAGAACTTTTTATCCGATGAGCGGCAATTTATCCATATGGATTCTCAGAACTCACGAATACCATCTTTTGACAGATGTCATATTTATATTCCAGATTGTCTTCCATTTAACCATGGAAATGTATAAGCTTCAGCAATGTTTACAAATGATCCAAAGTTTTTATCAAAGTTCACGGTCAATTTTGGCTATGTTACCTACGTCTGGCAACTCTAATTTTCGACCGTTATAATCGCCTTGATAGGCGAACAGTTGAGCGTTTAGTGAATCTTTCGGAAAATCTTATAATGTTGGCATGCCAGTGAAACAGCGATATGCCAGAAGTGAAGAGAATATTGCCGCTCTTATTCCAGCCGCTATGTTAAGACCGTAATCAATCAATTTTGGGCCGTTCTCTAGAGCTAGGCATTTTTCGAGCGTCTTTGTAGCGTATTTTGCGAAAATACTTGCCTATAAGTCCGTACTGAAGCCAAGTGGCCATCGTGTACGCCGATCTTTCGCTGACAGGGCTCTATTAATAAGCAAAATTGCCGCATTTGGTCAAGCAAACATCACCAGTCATTATATTGAAAAAAATTTACTATTTGGGGTGGTTTTCATGTCGGAGCGTACTTCTTTCGAGATGATAACGGCGGGTCGCTTACAGTCAATGGAAACCGGAAAATTCTTGTTTTTTGGAATATATTAGAACTGGACTGATTGAAGGATATCTGATGTAAATTGGTGCAACTTCCAACACAGTGCGTGCCACAATCGCCTTATTAAAGACGAAATTTGATAATTGTTTCATCGCCAGAAGTAGGCCTGTCAATTGGCCACCCCTCTTATTCAATTTAACACCTTTGGAGTCTTCTAATTGGGGCCACACTAGGCCTCCGTTCTATCTAATAAGTCAGCAACTTTAGATGACTCGGGGGACTTCTGGGGCCCAAGATGTAATATAACGAAAGCCAAACAACTCTATGAAGCCGGTATGCAATGTAAAGTTGACTTTTTCTCGACAGGAAAACCAACATATTGGCCTTCGGATATAACAAAGACCCCCGATCTTGTAGACTTCTTTGTCACAAAGGGAGCAGCCAAAATTTCTACAAACATCGAGGAAAGTTATGATCTCTCCTCAGATCAGTCATTTTAACACTAAGCATACTCTTAATTAAGAAAGAAGTGGCGCCTAGATTAACTAATAACAAGACTAACTGGGAGAAACTACTACAATGAACATATTGTTCTAAACGTGTCGTTAAAAACACAAAACGAAATGGAAGACGAAGTCGACAGATTCATCAAAGTCCTGCAGAACGCTGCCTGGAACAACAATCCAACTTCAACAAGAAAAGAGAAAGCAAGTAGTGAAATAAAATATCCGCCGGAAATAATAGAACTGGTAAGAGAAAAGAGGAGAGCGCGAAAAAGATGGCAACAATCCCGTGCTCCCTAGCATAAAACATACTTAAACCACTTATGCAACAAATTGAAAGAAGCGATACGAGATTACAAAAATCGGAATATCTCTACATATCTCGAAGGTCTGACTGCCGAAAGAAGTTCAAATTACTCCCTCTGGAAAGCCATGAAGGGAATCAAAAAGCCTCAAATACAATAAGAAAAAATAATGGCGAATGGGCAAAAGGAGGTAAAGAGAAGGCGGATCTATTTGCCGAGCACCTAGAAGAAACGTTTAAGCCTTTTGATGGACAGGCGTTAACAGGAGGTTCTAATTATATAACTACGACACCGGACAATTTTAGAATAAAAACAGTGTCGCTACGAAAACTTAACCAAGCAATTAAAAAATTGAAAAATAACAAAGCCCCTGGTTATGATTTAATAACTTCTCAAATTCTCAAGGAGCTGCCAAAGAAAGCCCTAATCAAACTGCTCCAATTTATAAATGCCGCGCTAAGACTATTAAACGTTCCAAACCAATGGAAAGTTGCCAAAGTTATAATGGTCCCGAAACCAGGCAAATCTCTAAATGAAAAAAAGTCCTACAGACCCATATCACTTCTGCCGATAATATCTAAAATATTTGAAAAACTCCTATTGAAGCGCTTGCAACCGATCATTGAAGAGAGACGTCTAATTCCTGAACATCAATTCGGTTTTAGAACTAAGCACTCCACAATTGATCAGGTTTTTAGAATTACAAATGAAATTGAGAAATTCTTAGAGGGGAAAAAGATATGTTCTAGCGTGTTTCTTAACGTGTCTCAATCCTTCGATAAGGTATGGCATGAAGGTTTAAATTTTAAGCTAAGCCAGGTTCTTCCGAGAGAGCTGCATACGATTCTGAAATCGCACCTCGAAAACAGAATTTTTCGTGTTAAACATGGCACCGAATACTCGCAATTTAAAGAGATAGCTACTGGAGTTCCGCAAGGAAGTGCACTTGGACCGATATTGTTTTTACTCTATACTAGAGACATACCGGAAGAATCAGGTACCATAGTAGCCACGTTCGCGGACGACACGGCGATACTAGCTACAGATACTTCAGTCGAGTTAGCTACTGGAAAGCTACACACGGCTTTGGATAAAATCTAGGAATGGACAAAGATATGGCGAATTGTTCTCAATGAGACCAAATCTACTCATGTTAATTTTACTTACCGGAAAATAAACAACCTTCCCATTTTCATTAACTCGAAGCAAAGTATCTAGGAATGACACTAGATGTAAAACTGAAATGGAAGCCGCATATTAAGAAGAAACGTGATGAACTTGAAAATAAATTCAGACAAATATACTGGCTACTAGGAAAACATTCCAAGTTAAGCATACATAACAAACTGCTCATCTATAAGCAAGTGTTTAAACCTGTTTGGACGTACGGTATACAACTTTGGGGCTGTACTAAAGCAAGCAACCGCAATATTCTCCAAAGCTATCAAAACAAGGCTCTAAGACAAATCGTGAACGCCTCATAGTATATCAGAAACAGTGATATCCACAGAGACTTAGGAATAGTTACCGTCAAGGACGAAATAATGAACTTTGCTCGCAAACTCCGTACTCGTCTTCATGGTCATTGTAATAATAAAATACTCCAAATTCTGGACGAGACAAACTTAGTGCGTCGATTACAAAGAATGAGACCATTCGATCTGGCGCGATAAGGACTATCCGCATATATTAGCGATACTAGCAGGTGCTTTTGCTGGAAAGCTACCTGCCCCACGCGAACGTTATTTGAAACGGAAACTACTTGATAAGGTAACTTAGTTGTAGTCGATAAGAAGGGAGGCGTGTTTTTAGTGAGTAAGAATCTCACACTACTATGAGCAAAGGGCTTATAGTGTCTATGAAGATTTTCACACCTACCCACCAAAAAAAAAGAAAAAAAAGGATGACTCGGGGGCGAACAATCAATGTGAAATTCTTGTAAGATAGGCCAAATTAGGCGCATCTACTCATGCAAGCAGTTTCGTGGACGACATTTGAATGATGTCATATTTCACAACTATCGACATCAATGGATAACTTAAGTCACAGGTCCTTTTAGAACAAAAAAAAAAAAACAAGGGCACATCTAATGAAAACTTGTATTTAAGCTTTTTTTGTTTTTCTTTTCAACATATAACATAGTCTGTTTTTGGCGGTGAAGTTTTCATAAAACGCTCTTTTCGTTGTTCCCGGCATTTCATTGACATTTATGTCTTACATTGGTGTGGTAAGGAAGTTAACTTCAGTTGTTGCATGTGCTTCTAGAACTTTTCAACGAAGATCTGCCGCTTCAGTGATACTTTTCTTTTTATAATTTGCGCGCGCTCAAGGAATTTATGTACCCTTGCAACGTTTGCACACAGCGCGGGCGAAGGAAATCAGGGAGGATGGAAAGAGAGGTACCGGTGAACGTTGGTTTTAAGTGTTTGAAGGTTATAATGACTAGGAAATAAGGAGCTAAGCAGGGCATTCCATAAGCGAGTTGTGCGGCTTAGGAACGAATCACGATATTTTGGAGTAGGTCCGAAAGTGGTCTTAAGGGTATAAAGATGAGCATTCATAGCGAGACGTGTGTTATGGTTAAAAGTTTGAAGGGGCGAAAGGCAACTGGCGATTTCTATGGAGCACTGGTGGTGGAAATAGCGATAAAACAGAGTGAGACACGAGACCTTACGTCGGTGTTCGAGGGTGTCCATTGTTTGAGTGATATTAGTATCACCTATGAGTTTTATCGTACGGTTTTGGATCCTATCTAGCAGATGCAGAGATGTTTTGGGCGCACCCGACCAGATGTGGGCATTGTACTCCAATTTCGGGCGGATAAGCGCCTTATATATTGAGGCCCGATCAGAGGGGGTGAAATATATCTTACATCGCTTGAGGAAACCTAGACCTTTCGCAGCATTTTTGACGACACCGAATATGTGGTCATTCCAACGTAAGTTGTTATTGACACACATACCGAGAATGGAAAGTTTATCGGTTTCGACGATGTACGAGTAAGTGCCATCCATGGATAATGGCTGGGTGTTTAAATTTACCTTTAATGACAGAAGGCAGCATTGTGTTTTGGACGCATTAAATTCTACTCTGTTAGTGGTTCCCCAACTAGTTACGCTGTTAATATCAGAATTAAATGACCTTGACATACGCTGGCGTTCCCGTTCTACAGCCAAAGAGCAGGACGTGAGTCCGGGAAGGAATATGAAAAGCAGAGAGTACTGTCGTCAGCAAAGGAATATATTACATTAGAAGTAGCAGACAAGAGATCGTTGATGAAAATTAAAAAGAGAGACAGAATGGAGGCCTGGGGCACACCAGCATTTATTTTGTGAATATCAGACTTGAAACCATCCAAGACAACTTGTATTGAACGTTCCGAAAGTCGTCGATCCTAAAAGCACGCATTTTCGACAACAGAGCCTGATGCCAAACTCTGTCAAATGCCTTAGAAATATCAAGTGCTACTATCTTGCTTTCGCCAGATTGATGTACGCTTTGGTTCCAATTTTCGGTGAGACATGACATCAGGTCACCAAAGGACCTGTTGCTACGAAAACCGTACTGTCGGTCATTTAGATATTTCATGAGCACACTGTTTATCAGCGTTTCCATGACCTTGTAAAGAAGGGACGTAAGCGCAATGGGTTTGTAGGAGGAGAGAGAGGAAGATTCGCCTTTTTTAGGGACCCTGACAGCCTCTTTACGGCTCAAGTCGTACCACGCCTTTTCTTTTGGTTTGATACTCTTCATCCGATGAGGGATAAAGTTTCTCTTTCCAAAGAGAATGGTGTCTGTCATCATATCAGCAGCGGCATCCACGTCGTTATCAAGGAAACATAACCACCAGTTAAAATTCTTAAAGAAGCTGTTAAGACCGCTCCAGTTGGCTTTCTCGTATTGCCATACGGTTCTTTTAGGAATCTTTTCTCTAAGTGTGTGTACGAGAAATTAGCTGATATGACACAGTGGTCCGACGAGGTTAGAGGGGATAGCACATTGACCTCGTATTTGTTAGAATGAGAAGTGAAAACAAGTCCAAGGTGTTGGCAGTATAACTATCAACATCTGGTATTCGTGTGGGCTCATTTACAAGCTGGGTTAAGTTATTTTCCGCTGCGAAGATCTCAACACACCGTCCTTCGGGTGTTGCCTATCCAGAATGTCGAAGCCAACCAGAATTGTGTATATGTAATAATGAGGATACGGGGATACAATTCTTTGAATGGAGCCAGACAGCGCATCAAATTCGTTAAAGGTCGAGTTGCTTTCCAGTTTGGGGCTTCTGTAGATAAAGCAGTAGTGGATAATTTGCTTACGGAAATGGAATTTTAACCACATGAAATTGAATTCCGGATTGGAACAGGGACTACATTGTGGTGGACTTCGGGAAGCTACATCACTACGCGCGTAAATGGCGAAACCGCGATGAAAGAAGAATAAAGGCACTAGTTCGCAGCCAGGTGGCTTCAGATTAGAGTGATCTGAGAGGTGTGGGCGGGAATCTATCTGTGTTTCACTAAGTGCCAAAACAGCTGGCCTGTGTGGACGTACTCAGAAAAGTGATTACTTATATATTCGCGTATATTCGCAATATCCACTCTAAATTCCCGAGTCATTATAAAGAAGGACAAACACAAACACCGAAGTTACTAAGCGCAGATGTGAAGTACGAGTTCAGAGTTGGGCGTTATCAAGAAGGCTTTGAAGGTTTGAAAGAAGGCTTTGCTAATTAATTGTCTTTTTAGCCAGCTATCACCAAGCCTTTCTCGTTATTTTATTTCAGCCCTACTGCTGTTGTCAGAATTGAGAACGGTACCTAAGTAGACAAAATTAGATTTATCCGGAACATCTATGCTGAACGGTATTTCCTATACATAGCACAAATGTACTTGTCCGTTGGAGCCATTACCGCTGCTTTCGAAGCTGCATTCACGAATCGTCACTTCCATCACGTCTACAGATAATGTCAGTATCATCGGCGTCGCTGTGGTGAGATACCTTTTGATATCAACGGCCTCGGTGGGCACGAGCATTCATCGATCTTGATGGATGAGCGCGCATTTTCCATCGAGATCGCATTTTATAGCTCGTCTCTATAAATGTTATCAGTTGTAAAATCGATAAAAATGTTATGGTAGTGGTGTATCAATCTTATACAATACGAGTACATGAATTTTCCCCAAGATCCCTGTTATAGACTTTCCTGGCCTAAAACCACATTGATATGTAACAATCAGGTTGTTAACATAAGGCTTTTTGCCTTCACAATACAACAGATAGGATCATATAGGCGAAGTTAAGAACATTGTTGCGCTGTGCACGGTCCGCGAATCAGACAAATTTTCTAATCTAAAAATCTTGGAAATGAGCTGATGTATTGGGTCTATAACTGCGGTTTGCTAAGAGATGCCGTAACTTGTATTATTCCATTGGAACATGCGTTGGAAAGCTACTGTCATTGTACGTCATTTCAGTATATGTCATTCATTTGAAGCGTAAACAACAATAATTTTTTTTTCACTCAAATATGTCGAACTTTGTGCCTGAAAAAGTGTTTTTGCGGGGAGTTCTTCTTCATTACTTTAATATGAAGAAAACTGCTGCCGAAAGTCATCGTATTTTGGTGGAAGTTTATGGTGAACATGCGCTAGATGAGCGAACGTGCCAAAAGTGGTTTGCACGATTTAAAAGTGGTGATTTTGGCTTGGAAGACGATGAACGTCCTGGGCAGCCAAAAAAGTTTGAAGATGAAGAACTGGAAGCATTACTCTATGAAGATTGTTGCCAAACACAAGAAGAGCTCGCAGAATCTTTGGGTGTCACTCAAGCAGCCATTTCAAAACGTTTAAAAGCAAAGCAGCTGGATATATTCAAAAGCAAGGAAATTAGGTTCCACATTAACTCAAGCCGAGAGACGTCGAAAGGCGGTTTTGCATGTCGGAAATGCTGCTGGAACGCCACAAAAGGAAGTCATTTTTGCATCGGATTGTTACTGGTGATGAAAAATGGATCCATTACGACAACACCAAGCGCAAAAAATCATATGTGAAACCCGGCCAACCAGCCAAATCAACGGCGAAACCGAATATCCATGGCGCGAAGGTAATGCTCTGTATTTGGTGGGATCAGATGGGTGTGCTGTATTATGAGGTGCTAAAACTGGGTGAAACCATCAATGGACAACGCTACCGAACACAATTAATCCATTTGAAGAGAGCAGTGGCCGAAAAACGCCCGGAATACGCGACTAGACACGAGGCAATAATTTTCCATCATGACAGCGCTCGGCCCCACTTTGCTATTCCGGTTAAGAACTATTTGGAAAAGAGTGGATGGGAAGTCTTAACCCACCCGCCTTATAGCCCAGACCTTGCCCCTTCTGACCACCATTTATTCCGGTCGATGCAGAACGCCCTCACTGAAATACGGTTCACATCAGAGCAGAATATCAAAAATTGGCTTGATTCATTCTTGGCTGCCAAGCCGGCGCAGTTCTTTTGGGATGGGATCCACAAATTGCCAGAAAGATGGGAAAAATTCATAGCTTCAGATGGGCAATACTTTGAATAATACTATTGTACATGTTTTTCTTAAATAAACGTTCAAATTTTGAAAAAAAAACCGCACGAATAGTTATATACCCAATATGATTGTGGTTTATTCTACCTGTCAGCAGAATTCTGTCGTTTCCACGAAATAGCTTTGTTCCGCCATCCATTCAAAAGCAGTTAACCCCACGCACAACTCCAAACTTGAAGGGCTAGACCATTCAGTAGTACCCTAGGTGCCTTAGGCTCATTCGAAATCCCCCGTCAACATCTCTACTTCAAAAACTGCTGTCGGACCTGAGCTCCGAATATGTAAAAATAGGCCATCACTGGATCTGCCTCTGACGTCGCAGTTGAGTTTCTTTTTCGGGAGTTCCTCCTCAATGTTCGAATTCTACAGATGCCATGTTTATTAGGAGGCAAAACAGGGCAACTGGGGAAGGCATTGCCTTAAACTACTATATCTAGGATGGAATGCTTTCCGACCCATTTTAAGGTTCCAGCACATTATCTGGAACACCCTGCATAGATATTTTCAAATCAAATTAAATCACTAATATTTTTACAATTTCAAAACGTTTTGATAAGTTCCTAACGAGCAAGGGAAAAATTAATTCAGAAAGTTAGACATATTTATGAATTGTTAGTTTAAGGTTTAAGAAGATTAACTTAAATTTCCTTTTTTGTATTGTAACAAACAACTGCTGTTTAATTAGCATTTTCGGAATATTTTAAATGATTCAAACAACGACCGACGCAAGTATACTCCGACGTAGGTAAACAGGTCGTGATCCCGAATAGGGTGAATGTCGGCACAAGATTCACTCGTATATATGTATAGACATATACATATATGTGTTTACTAATTGGTTCTCAGTCACTTGAAGATGCATAAATCCATAGTAATTAATTAAAAAATGCTGCACGTGGCTTAACAACATCATTAGTTAGCTCATTGTTACCTTTGTTAATGAATAAATTACAGCAAAGAACAAAGATGTACCTACAAATGTACTCGTATTTATTAAATAACAATAATAAAAATAAAAGTTCTCTTCTTATATAATTTGTTTTACAATAGTCCTTAACCAATTAACGTATTGTAGATCTACACTTGCGGTCATAAAAACCGCACCACCTAATGAATTCTCAAAAAATGCCTAATTACATCAGATCGTAAGGGTTTTTCCCATACTAATGAAGGGTATTCCCCATAGCGGAGTTCGGCCTCGTATTCAGTGCAAAAAAAAAATCAGTTTGAATTGAGTTGTGACGGTGACAAGCAAAAAAAAGTGAAATGTCTGGTAAATATCATCAACTGACTCGGGACGAAAAAGTTCAAATATTGACTTTAGTCGAAGAAGGGCTTGGCTATCGTGAGATTGCGGTTAAAATAGGATGCTGTCATTCAACTATCGTACGACTGATAAAGAAAATTTGGATCCACTGGAAAGGAAAAAAAGCTCGGGACGAAAACGTAAAACAACCCAGAAGACGGACAATGTATTACATGAAAGATCGCTTTAAAAGTGCTGTCCGTATAAGAGCAGAGCTGAGTGAATTTCATCAAGTTGATCTAAGCGCCGAAACCATACGCCGACGGCTACGGGAGATAGGTTTATATGGAAGACGACCAGCGAAAAAACCTCTCCTAACCACAAAAATGAAAAAAGCTCGCTTGACGTGGGCAAAAAAGTACGAAGATTGGACGCAGGATGATTGGCGATGTGTGATATGGTCCGATGAAAGTAAATTTAATTTGTTGTGTGCCGACAATTTGCCATACGTACGACGATCAGCTGGTGAAAGGTTCAAGAAAGTTTCCTCAAAGCCAGATGGTTTGGGGATGTTTTTCTTTTTACGTTTTGGGTCCTTTGCACTTTTTTAATGGAACTATGAACGCTCAAAAGTATGGAGAAGTAGTAAGGGAGTTTTTGGTACCAGCAATTGAACAGCATCATTCGTATACTGACAAGTGCATTTTTCAAGATGATTCTGCACCTTGCCACCGCGCCAAATCCGTAAGTAAAGTGTTATAAATCAATTTCTAGATGTCTACTTTATAAATAGTAAACAGACAAGTAACTAGAGTTTTTCAATAATTTTCAGCTCAAGACAACGTTTGATGATCTCGGAATTACCAGACTAGACTGGTCAGCTAATTCACCCGATTTAAACCCAATCGAACACTTGTGGCATGTAATGAAACGTAAGGTGGCTGAACATAAACCAGAGAGTAAAAAAAACTAAATGAAGTTCTGGAACATGTATGGAATACTGAAATTTCAAGGGATATTACTGAACTTCTAGTAAACTCGATGCCTTCTAGAATAAAAGCGGTTATAACCGCCAAAGGAGTAGCAACTCGGTATTGATAATTTTTTGGTAAAAGTGGCATATCTAAATATCTTATATACACATACATAAAAAATGTATCGTTTGATTTTGTTAACCAATGACTGTATTAAAATATTTTAAAAAAATAAGAAAATTAACTGGTTTTTTCTTTCTTTGTTAATATCTTTTTTCAAACATTCAATACACAGATGGAAATTAGATAGAAATAATTATAGTCGTAAGTACTCAATAAAAATTTCATTTCATTATAAAAATTATTATCGTAGTTATTAACAATTTTTCAATTATTTTGATATGGTGCGGTTTTTGTGACCGCAAGTGTATGTTATGACATCTTGATCCAGTAGTGCAGCAGGCTTTCGGATAGACCGTAGTCTTCTTCAGATGGCTAGATGAATGGGCTGTTGGAATAGTAGAAGTGGCGTCATCTAGCGATATTGCAGTATAGTAAATACTCTGAAACAACGTATACGACGGGCTACTGCGCCAGGAAATGCCTCTGATCGGCTTTGCGGACGATGTCGCCCTAGTCGTGACGGCGAAGTGAGGAAGGCAAGCGCGGGAGGTGGTGGGCAGTCATGAGAGTGGCAGGCACGATGCGGGGACACGGCTATGAGCTGTCTTCTCCGCGCGATTCCGGTACTTCGCTGCCTCGGAATGTGGGCCAACTCACGGCTTACCTTTGGGGGGCCGGCTAATAAAGCCACCAAGGTAGCAAGGATGACCTTGGCTCGCGACAGGCCAAAAGAAGGTTGCTAGCGTCAGTTGCCAATTCTATATTGCTGTGCGGCACCGAGATGTGACTAGATGCACTAGATAGAACGTTACCGTGTATGAGAGGAGTGTCACCCATATCATACCCGTTCTGAGCCCGTATCCGAAGCGAAGTCATAGTGAGGTGAATTACTACCTTTCCCAGCTTCTCTGTGGACACCGGCAGTGCAACTTATATCTACACCGCATGAATAAGGCAACATTCAGATGTGGCTTCGAGTTGTGGTGTTGAGTGGCGAGGACGCATGAAGGACCGTGAGCGCCTACGTACAAACGAATTTCAAGCCCAATCTCACCATGTCTGGTGGCATTCATGATCTCTACAGAGCGAACTCCAAATTATGAATAACGCCAAAATTAATTCAACTTGGAAAACAACCAATGCAATATGTTGGGAAGTACGAGTAACCCCTTTGAACTATTCCAAACGTGTACTGGATTTTGCCAAGAGGATGCGCTGTCATGTAATTATTTCAATCTGGTGCTGCAACAGATAGTGCATAAGGCAGCATGGAAATCGCTTTCATCGACAAACCTATGTAGCTGCCGGGACAGAGGTCATAAATATAATCAGTCGCTTCCAGCCTGCCCCCTTAGAAGCCTTTATGGCAATGGAAGAACAGATGAAATGAGTTGGTTTCAAGGTAAATGAGGACAAACCCAACTTTATGATGTCAGCAAACAAAGAAGCATCTGTCAACTGCTTCAGACCCCAGAATCGACCGCCGAACCTCTTTTTTAAAAGTCAGGATCGAAAAATATGGAAAGCTCCTGTATTTCATGCAGAGGCGCGGCTAAGGAAGTAAATATTGACTTCTCCAAATCACTAAGTAAACTAAATATACTTACAAACCGAAGTACTTGGATGTACTCAGACGAGGTATAATTGGAATCATTTCTACTGAAATCTTTACAAGAACGAATATTTGATTTAATTTAATTTAATTTTTAATTTTGGTGGGGGAAGAGGCCACCATTTATTGGCTTAATACAAGCTTAATCTAACTCATAAACTAACAGAACGACTTAAGAGCTAGGGACCAAGGAGGAGATGAAGAAGATCTTGTTTGAGACGAGGAGTGCTCAGGTGGAAATCAAAAAGGGAGAGGTTTGAGTTGACCTTTCGGAGCATTCGGGAGATTGGTTCGTTGGAGCCATAAGAGGTGCGGTGGACCGGTAGATAGAAGAGACGAGGACAACGTAGATTGCGGGGGTTGGTATTGAAGGAAATGGAGTTCAAAATGGATGCACAGTCGATGGAACCTGAGAGAAGTCGATGAATGAAAAGAATGTTAGCAGTACTCCTACGTTTTTCTAACGAATTCATATTTAGAAGTTTGAGGCGGTCCTGATAGGGAGGTAAGATTAAAGGGTCGTTCCACGGCAGACCACGGAGAGCAAATCGGAGGAATCGACGTTGAATACCCTCGATTAGGGAAACATGAACCCGGTGAAAGGGGGACCAAGCTTGACTGGCATACTCAAGCAGGGGGCGAACAAAGGTAACATAGAGGGATCTCGTTACATACGGGTTGGAAAATTTCTTGGACCACCGTTTAATAAAGCCAAGAGATGAGTTGACTTTGAGGATCATCTTATCGATATGCGAACTTAAATTAAGCTCATAGTCGAATAATATGCCAAGGTCTTGAAAAGACTGAACCAGGGGAATTGGTTGACCATGGAGAAAATAAAGTCGGGCAGGAGACGGGTTGCATTTACGTGAGAAGGTTATACATAGATTGACATTTAGCTATATTAAGTTCTAGGCAGTTTTTGAACCACCAGATTGAAAACCGATCAAGGTCTTCTTGAAGAAGTCCAGAGTCATGGGGAGAAGAAATAGTTTTAAAAAATTTTATGTCGTCAGCGTAAAGGGAGATCGAGGAGTGTTGAAAGACCCTCTCAACATCGTTGATAGTAAGAATGAAGAGAAGAGGACCAAGATAACTGCCTTGTGGAACTCCAGACGAGGCCAGGAATGGAACAGAAAGGCCGGATCTAAACCGAACACTATAATATCGGTTTACCAGGTAAGAAGAAATCCACTTTAATAAAAGAGGCTCAAAGCCGAGAGCAGACAATTTGAAGAGGATCAATTTATGAGATATCTTATCAAACGCTTTAGTGAAATTAGTTGCGATAACATCGATTGCTTTGCCATTTTCTAAGGCTGAGAGAGCAAAAGACCCGAATTCAACTAGATTTGTGGTAGTTGATATACCTTTTAGAAAACCATGTTGTCGGTGAGAAATAAAAGGCTTGCATTTGAAGCTTAAGGCTTCGTATAAAATGCTTTCAAAGACTTTGGCAGAGAGTTTAGCAATGGGACGATATTTGCTAACTTCATACTTAGATCCCTTTTTGAGTATCGGGATTATAAAAGAGGTCTTCCAAATCTGGGAAAATTCTCCCTGTGTAAGGTATAGACGAAAAAGGTAGGAAAGGGATAGAGAGAGGTTGGAAGAGCATTTTTTAAGAAACACGGTGTTGAGTCCATCTGGGCCAGGTACAAATTCATTTTTAAGATTTAGTAACTTTTCTTCAATAACTGCAGGATTGAAATTTTGAGTGAGAAAGGGACCAATGGAGAAATTTGGTAGATCATTGAAGTAAGAGGAATCTAGTATGAAGGAGTTGTTGGCAAATGATTGTTTGAAAAATGTGGCAAAAAAGTTGGCGACGGTAGGAGGATCACTTGAAGATTTGGTTTCAAAAGCGAGCGAGGAACGATAACCATCAGTCTTACTTTTGCAATTGACAAATACAAAAACGGACTTGGGGTCATTTATGAGATTGGTTTGCGCACTATTCGGGTAGTGCTGATAGAGAGAGCTATAGAGTTCAATGAAATGAAGATATGTACCTAGATAATTTGAATAGTCGGAAGCAGAGTGGGTGCGAAGGAATACCGCCCATAACTTGTTTCTTTTGTTTCGTAGAGAGCGAAGTCTACGATTATACCAAGGAAGGGATGTAGAAGAAATTTTATGGCGGGAATAAGGCACATAAATATTTCTCTGTAAAAAATGGAGAGGGCAGCAACCAGAGATAGATTGGTAAACTCAAAAGAAGCCTTGCTTAGATAGGTATTGATGTTACGGAAATTAGCTTTGTGAAAATTGTAAGAAAATAGAACTGCAGGGGAAGGCGACTGAAGGCGAGAGTTGTGGAAAAATGAGAGAAGAAGTGAGGTATGAAAGTTATCAATAGTTGAAAGAGACAGGGGACAACATGAGGAGTTGATGGATGGGATCAGTTGTGAGGATAAGGTCTAATTGCCTTTCCATATATTGGGTCTACAAGTAAGTTTCCAGCGTTTGTCAGAGATGGCGCCACCAGTGGATCCCGGGCAGAAATGTCAGACCCCATGTGTTTTATTTGTAGGTTTTGTATCTGTCAACAACTTTGCAGCGTTATATTTGAGCAGTTCTATCCGTGTCGTACATTTTATCGAGCAAAATCATGGCAAGTTTCCAGCCAAATAAATGTCATTTGCGGGAAGCGCTGCTTTTATTCTTTAATATGAAGAAAAGTGCGGCTGAAGCCTATCGTTTGCTTTCGGAAACTTATGGTTCGGAATGTATTGGTGAATCGACGCGCCGCGAGTGGTTCAAACGGTTCAAAAGTGGCGATTTTGGAGTTGAAGACAAAGATCACTCCAGGAAGCCGAAAAGTTTTGAAGACGAGGAATTGGACGCTTTACTGGATGAGGATCCGTGTCAGATTCAAGAAGAACTTGCTGCATCATTGGGCATCACGCAACAAGCCGCTTCCCTGCGCCTAAAAGCACTGGGATTCATTCAAAAGGTTGGAAACTGGGTGCCGTACGAATTGAAGCACCCAGTCGAACGAGACGTCGAACGGCGATTTTCCATGTCCGAAATGTTACTGCAGCGGTATAAAAATAAATCATTTTTGCATCGTATTGTCACTGGTGATGAGAAATGGATTTATTATGATATTCCTAAATGCAGAAAATCGTATACAAAGCCCGGCGTGCCCGCCCAATCGACGCCGAAACGAAATATTCACGTGAATAAAGTCATGCTCTGCATATGGTGGGATCAAAAGGTTGTCGTATACTACGAACTGCTTCCGAATGGTGAAACCATCAAAGGACCATTATATCGAATCCAACTAATTCGTTTGAAGCGGGCATTAAAAGAAAAACGGCCTGAATATGAGACCAGGCATGAGTCCGTCATTTTTCATCACGACAACGCTCGGCCACATGTTGCGGTTTCGGTGAAAAACTATTTGGAAAATAGTGGATGGGAAATTCTGCCTCACCCGCCTTACAGTCCAGACTTGGCACCATCTGACTACCACTTGTTTCGTTCGATGCAGAACGCTCTTACGGGAATACGCTTCAGCTCAGTAGAGGAAATCAAAAATTGGCTCGATACGTTCTTGGGCTCGAAAGACGAGAAATTTTTTTGGTCCGAAATTCATAAATTGCCAGAAAGATGGGGGAAAGTTGTAGCTTCCGACGGACGATACTTTGAATAAAGCATTTCATAATAAAACGTCAAATTTTGGAAAAAAAAAACGCTGGAAACTTACTTGTAGACCCAATAGTTGGAAACGTCACTAACTCGGCATAGACTAGAGTCTGTTAGCGGATCTAAGAAAAGGCATTCCTTAGTAGAAATGGGATTGGAAGCGATGAAAAAAGATAGGCCTTCAGATGGAGTCCACTTCAGTTGAGGCAGATTAAAATCGCCAAAGATAATGATATCATCAAGCGAGTCTGGTAAGTCGATTAAATTGTCAATTGCTGCGATAGCAAGTTGGTAGGATTCGATGGGTTGCCCCGGAAGAATGTAACAACACATAACATATGTTACAAGCAGCTACGATTAAGTGTTATTTTAACCGACACAAAGTCGAGCTTAGGAGAAGATGAAGTTGCAACGAGAGAGGAGTCCAGGCTGTTGTGAATATCCAATAGGACACCTTGACAAGGAAATTCAATCAAGGGGGGTGTGCGATCATCATCCCGAAAAACATTTAAAGAGGGAATAACTCCGGATTTTTTATGTTGGTGATAAGATTAGTTTCGGTCAGACGGTAGATATCAAATAGGAGAGCATGAGATTGGCGGAAAACGGCGTCGGTTTTAGAACGCAGTCCTCTTACGTTCTGGTAATACATAGAAGGTGAGAGGGTGGTTTTTGCATGGCTTTTTAGGGTCGAAAAAAATTATCGTGGTCAAATCGACTGCGTTGGAGGTGTGAGACTCTTTAAGAGTGTACATAGTGGCGAAGAGTGGCAAGATCGTCCGCAACTTTTTGGGGGGGCGTATTGAAAATCTCGTGATACTTTATATAAAGTTTTCTGAGACTGGTAACGTCAGTAGAGAGGCCTTCCTGCTGGATAGAAACCATGACGCTTTTTTTGTTTTACCCTCGTAGCATACCGAGTCGGATTTATCGTGCAGATAAGCGAGTATAGACGTATATTCTCATAAATCTATTTATCTAGAGAGCGCATAGCTACATTCGGTGGTATCGCTATTTTGCTGCGTTAATTTAACAGTGGGTGGCAAAAGGGGGTCAATAGAAGAGGGAGTGGTTAATGAGTTTGGTGTCGCATCGGATGGGGTTTCTGAAACAGGGTTTAAAATGTGAGAACTGATGAAATTAGGATACTTAGCTCCAGTTGTGAGGTCGAAATTAGGGAAAGGCGTGTGTGTTAGGGGTTGAGTGGTGGGAGTTTGAGTTGTAAGGGCTAAGTCGAAAGAGACACGTTGACGTTGGGGCTTGATTTGGGATGGAATAGGGGGAGTTGGAATATGGGTGGGAGGCTTAAAATTAGGAAAAATCGTAGTTTTAAAACTCCAATTGGAGCTGGGTTTGTTATGGGAAGAGGAGGTGGGTCTTGGCAAATTGGATTTACTTGCTAACTTATTTGTTGGTTTAGGTATGACGGATTGCTTGACTTTATCCTGCTTCTTGTTCGTATTTTCAAACCATTTGCAGACATGCAACTTTCAAAGATTGAAATTGTTGCTGGTAGGATTATGGAATAACCATTCCTATTTGGCTGGAAGATTGAGCTTGAAGCTGCGCTTGCTTCTGTGGTGAGATCATCATCATCATCATCATTATCATCATCATTATCATCATCTTCATATGCTCTTTGGAGATTGAGTAGAATCTCCAAAAGTGACCATCAACGAATTATTCTGCCATTTGATTATATGCTAATTGTAGGTCAACGTACTCCCTTGCTAACGACATTAAGCTCTGACCAAGGAAGACATTGAACTCCAACTAGAGATATGATTATAAATTGAAATAAATAAAAAAAAATCGTCTGATACGGAACGATGCTTGGAAGGAGACCAGCATTTAATGTGAGTTTCAAACTTGATCAAGTCCCCCAGCACTTGTCACTGCTCTAGACTACTAGTAATTCCACATATGATTGTGTTTACGAGAAAGCTCGGGTGGAAAATTTGGGCAGTTCTTACACCGTTTTAAAAAAATTCTTCTCTGGAATTTCATTTAACCTAAAAAAATATTCGATGGAACCAGCCTCTTGACCGTGTTCATAAGAAGTCTTATATTCTCGAAAAAGTTCGAAAATAATTAGTGGAGTGCTGAGTAACACCATTATGATTGCATATATCAGTTCTTCGTATTCGCAGGCAACTCGTGGCTAGGACCTTTACGGCTTATGAGTGGGTACTAGCCAAAGTCAGGACTTATAAAGGTTTTTTTTTTTTTTTTCAAAGAGCTGAATAGCTTTTTTGTAAACAGGAATGACTGGAATTGGGTTTGAATCAAAAGCTTTTTTTTCATTATGAAGAATTCATGACATTATAAGGCACATGCAGCGCAACTTATCGATCAAATTTTGAGCCACTCCGTTGGGTATTTGGTGCTGACATGAATAAGGCGCTGAATATTTGTTTCCACGGCGTGAATGAATAATTATACCACAGGCTTTACACGACTCCACAAGATGTAATCAAATCGCACGATCTCGGTGGCTAATTGGTCCATTACGCGAGGTACATGTAATGTTATTCTTGAATTGAGACCTCAGTAAGTAAATAGTTTCGTGGTCTGTATAACACGGATTCAACGGAATCAATACTCTCTACATTTTCGAACAAATAATCACCAATCATTGGCGGGAATTAGAAAGTGAACCCTCATAACCTATAAACAGGCGACATGAAAAAAAAGAAGTGCAACGTCGAAGTGTGGACAGATGAGCTTTGTTTTTAGGGTGCTGCATAATGAAAAAAAAACTCTGTCGATCTCGATTGTTGAAATACATTGACACAGGAACACCTGCTAACAACAAAATTTGCAATACATGGAAAGAGTACTTTAATGCGTTACTTATCGAACAGGTTCCGCTTAGCACTATCCCCTCGGCTGGCGCTTACGAAGAGGAAATAACCGATCTCAAGGTAGCGAAGAAAAGTGAACCGGGGCGTGTTATGTGGTCGGTTCTAATACCCTCCAAGGTATGGCGAAAGTCAGAAATCTTGGATTTAAATGGCTCGCGATTTTGTTCAATAAAATTATGAAAGGAGACATCGATCTAGTCAAAAAACTGCGCATAAGTCGCATAACGGCTGGAACGTGTAAAAGGAATGGACACTAATGGTCCGGCCCTCGGAGTCTTCGAATCTAACCAGAAGGGGCAACGCAGTAGAGGAAGACCTCGCCTTAGGTGGCACGTACAATAAAGAGGACGAAAGAAAAATAATTGGATCACTTAAATGCAAAAACGTCATCAAACTCTTGGCCCCTCTAACGAGCGCCCAATACGACAAGCGTCGCAGGACCAATTCCAATCAACCATACAGACGCCTGTATTATTAATAAGCGTTGTAGTATATTTAAGCAAAATAGACTCAATGAACTTCTAGTCTGCAGATGGGACTTCTGTTTGTGGCAGAAGTCCACTCCGGGCTTTAGTGTCACCTAAGTGAGTACAAAAATAATCAGCCGTTTACATCTATTGAGCCATTCGCGTCGACAAGCTTCACGTCTCACCAAACCATCACGTCATTAACCGTCAACGTGTCGGGAGTTTTCGAATTACATATCTAGAATAACACCCTGCATATGATATTTGTTGACCTTTTTGTGTGTTAAGGAACCTCGGTTCTTTGAGAATTGACTGAAGGTGCAATCTATGGAGAGTAGAGCTAAATGTACTATTCTATTTTCACATTCTCGTCCCTTCTTTCCAAAACCATTAAGCGCTAACAAATCGTTAGCTCCTAAAATGTCCCAAGATACGTTTTAGTCCCTGAAGTACCCAACCTAAAAGAAAGAAAATACAAAACAAATTGGGGAAAAATATGTTTAATTCTCTACGTAGTCTCCTTTTCGTTCAATACACTTTTCCCGGCGATGTTCAATAGCTTTAATACCCTGTTTATAGTGAGAATCATCGAGCTCCTTAAAATAGCCAACAACTGCAGACTCCACCTCTATACTGTTGGCAAATCCCTTACCACTGAGCCATTTTTTTTTCAAATTCGGAAATAGAAAATAATCCAAGTGGGATAGATCTGGCGAATTGGGTGCATGAGAAAGCAATTCGAGCTGTAACTCGTTGATTTTGGCCATCGTGATGACGGATGACGGATGGTGCATTATCATAATGAAACGAAACTTTTTTCTTCGCCAAACACTCGATTGAAACATCCTTACGACGCTGTTTCTGTTCCATTGTGAGTAATCGCGGCACCCATCTTGCGTCCAGCTTTCTCATGTCTACGTTTTCAGTCAACATGCGATGTACAGCACTTTTGAAATGCGTACCATATCTGCTTGTTGACGCAATTTCAATTCAATACCATTTTGTGGATTTTTTTCAAAATTTCTGGTGAACTCATCTCATTTGGTCGACCACTGCGATGCTCGTCTTGGAAACTCGTCAGGCCTCGTCAGACCTCGTACGGCCTCGCCTAAACTCTGCCACCCAATATTTTATTGATGTAAATGAAGGAGCAAACCCCCCCAGAGTAGAGTCCAGTTCCGTTTTGATGTTTTTTGAGTTGAGGCCTTTCAAATGAAAGTATTGTATCACATAGCGATGACCAATTTTTTCCAAATTTAAACATTCATCGAGACCGTTCACTCTTGATGGGTGCCGAACAAATACTAAACAACATATCGTCGTCAAACTTCAAATTTAAGTTTTAGAATAGCTTTGTTCAGTGAGGCTGTTCCGGACTGTTCCGGACTGTTCCGGACTGTTCCGGACTGTTCCAAACAGAAAGGTACAAGCTAAGGTTGGTGCTTTCTACAATTGTCATTCTTTTTAAACAACGACTGGTGTCTATACGTCAGGTCGGGTGCTTCTGGGACTATCCTCGTATGCAAAATTCTCAATGAACGGCTTTTGTAGGAACAGACCCTTCAATTCAAGTTGCTTTGTGCCCCAGTGTGCGCTAGTGTACCCCAGGATTCCATTCTATCGGCTTCATTTGATAAAATTAATAGTCGACGCCGTTGTTGCCACCCCGTCAATTGACACTCATCAACACCAATGTAATGTATGACAAAAGCTACCTTGTTCTATTCTTATTTCTACCACCAGTATTCCGCCCTGTCAGAGTACACTTTCGGACTCTGAAATATAGTAGAGTGATGCTTTCCTAATCCGTTACATTCGCTTGTGGAACTCCCTGCCGAGCTCTTTATTGCCTAGTCTGTATAGCATGCAAACATCTGAGATCATTTTTCTTCCCCCGCGCTGTTGAGGATCCATGTTGATAAGTTTGTTCCATCTGGAAAAAGGAATTCATTCGCTAAGCAATTCAACGCTTGTAAAGCTAAACCATCTTCTTCATGCTCTTCATCTGAAGGAAAGACAGACTTTTGACGAGTGGATATACACCAAGTTGTCCGTAGGCTGGTACCAGGCTTTCCCTTTCACAGTTGTCAACAGCTAATTTATACCATATATACCATATGCCATCGTATTGAGGGAGATGGATCCAGGATAAAATGTAAAAGCATAATAAATGATGATGATAACAGAGTAATTAGTCAGCTTATTGGCAGTTCTAGAAATGTGGTCTAAAGCAATACCGAGAATCGTCCATTTGAATTTAGTTCAATTACAAAATGAATCAAATTAAAGGGTGATTCTTTTGCTGTTTGGTTTTTTAGTGTTCTAGTGACAGTCTAGTGACCGCTCGCGCATGATTCGTGACATGTGTCAAAGTCAAACATGCTCAGGTAGAATTGCCATTTCATTATGCAAAGATTTACATCCGGACAACGCTTACAAATTATTGAATTTTGTCATCAAAATTCGTTTTTGAAAATGTTTTTTACGCACTTCAAGCATTTTATGGTCGTCATAATCTAATTGAATTGAATTGAATTGAATTTTTATTTGTTCTAAAAGATTGACATTTATATTGTATTATCTACAAAGCCAGGGGGCTTGTCTGCAGAAGATTGGTCTTTAAAACTAATTACATTACATTATATTGAGTTTAAAATACAAATTCATTACACGTACATAAAAAAAAAAACAGTTTATCGTTTATACATTAGAATTCAAGAACATTTTCTTAAAATTTTTTAAAAAAATTGGTTTCGGAAGGTTGCTTAAATCTATTGTAAGCTCGTTAAATATTGCCGGAACAGCAACTGCATACTTTCTACGTCCATATTCGTTCCAGAATCTTGGGACCAAAAACTTATTTTGTTGTCGTTCACGTGTGTTAACTGCTTGTTGGGTTGGTAGCTTGTAGGTGTTATCATCTTTGAAAGTTCATAGTATGTCCATCTTATACAATTGTTGTATTGTGAGGAATTGTCTTATGTCATTACCATGATATCGTTCTGACTTCTTAACTATTTTTTGTATGCTGGCATGCAATGAGTTTAGCCGCTGGAGCTTCGGCGTGTTGCCCCACGCTAGGATGCCGTACCTTAGGTGAGACTCCACTAGGCTATAACAGCATTGTTGAAGAACATCTGCTGGACATCAATAGCTAAAATGGAAAAGAGCGGCAGCGGATCCCCTGAGTTTTTTTATCAGTGCCTCAACATGATAGCTCCACTTAAAATTGTAGTCGACGGTGACCCCTAAATATTTGTATATAGATACATTATCCAGGATCGTCGAGCAGTTGTCATCAGCTCGAAGAAGTTGATGACTGTTAACCTTATGTAGGCAATCATGACCTTGCATTTTTATTAAGATTTTGTATTTTAGGATGTGCAGAGGACGTATGTACATTACTTTAGTTTTTTTTGCATTTATGATCAGGCCGTTGTGATGACACCATGTTGTGATTATACCAAACTCCTTCTGCATGATTTTTTTCAGCTGCTTCAACGTCCTTGTGGTTAACGATAATTGCCGTGTCGTCTGCGTATGCGTAAACTGTGATTTTGTTAAGAGCTGCAAGCATATCATTCATGTATACAATAAAAATTAACGGTCCTAATTTGGATCCTCGTGGAACTCCATATTTTGAAGAATTTTCTTTGCTTAGGCTTTGTTTAATTTTGACTTTATATTTACGGGTTTTTAGGTAGTCCTCAAACCATGTGGTCCTCTTATGCCCGTTTTTTCCATCTGTTTTAGAATATTTTTATGGCATAGCGTATCAAAGGCTTTCTTAAAATCGATAAAAAGTACTATGGTGCTATGGTTTTTTTTTTTAATTTTGGTTAATTTGGTTTGAAAAATCACCGATCAACCGATTTATACTTTTTTTCTGTCTGAAGCCGAACTGATTTTTTGACAATATATTATACTTTTCTAAATATTCAATAAGTCTACCACCTCTTCGAGGACTTTATCCGTTACCGATAGAATTGAAATCGGACGGTAGTTCCCGATATCGTTTTTCGGGCCACCTTTGTATATCGGTCGAATGACGGATATTTTAAGTCTTTCGGGGACGTTTGATTGTTCCAGACTCAAGTTTATAAGTTTCGACCTACTGAGCAAGCAATTCAAGCCGTAGTGAGCAAATTTCGCACCAATTTCACGCTGTTGCACATCTAGGCACCTAACCGTATGCGGAGAATGTTGCTGCTGCCAGTGTTAATGAAGACCGTGATTTGTCCATTCGTCGCCGTTCGCAGCAATTGGGTTTGTGCTACCCGACTATAAAATACAGCTCGTGCAAGAACTGATGCCAAACGACCTGCCACAGCGTCGAATTTTCAGTGAGTGGGCCTTAAAAAACCTGGAGGAAGATCCGCTTTTTTATCGAAAAATTGTCTTCAGCGACGAAGCACATTCCTGGTTGACTGGGTATGTTAATAATCAAAGCCGCCATATGTGATCCGATGGGCAACCTCAGGCAATACAGAGCTGCCAATGCACCCGGAAAAATGCACTGTTTAGCGCGGTTTATGGTCCGGCGGAATCATTGGTCCGTGTTTTTTCAAAGGTAACCGTGAGAACAACGTCATTCTCAATGGCGCCCGCTGTCGTTTAATGATTTCGAACTTTTTTTTTGCTCAAAACCCACGAGCTTAACCCGATCGACATGTGGTTCCAGCAAGACGGCGCAACATGCCACACAGCACGCGAATCGATGGACCAATTTAGAAATGAGTTCGGTGAGCAATCTATCTCTCGTTTTTGACCTGTGAATTAACTGGCTAAATAGTGCGATTTGACACCTTTAGACTGTTTTTTATGGGGATACGTAAAATCAGTCGTCTATGCCGATAAACCAGCGTCGATTACAGCTTTGGAAGACAGCATTACACGTGTTATTAGCGAAATACCAGCCATGACAGATAATTTTATTATTTACAAGCCTTTTAAGCGATTGGCGTCTCAGTTGTGTTGAAAAAATTTTATCCGCAATGGAATTCAAACGTGATAGTGTGATTGCTTTATATTTGGCTGGAAAACCACTAGTAGCTATCGTTAGAGCCCTCCAGCAACTCAATGTGAATAAATCATTTGTGTCTCGAACCATAGCTCGTTACCGTGATACCGTGATACTGGCAGCGTTGCAAAACGCCATGGAGGTGGTCATAAAAAACAGCAACATCGGCAGAAATGGTTCGGAAAGTGAAGGCTCGAATTGAGCGAAATCCGCGTCGAAGTGGAAGAAAAATGGCTCGTGAGCTCAACATATCGTTGGAACGGATGCAACACATACTGAAAAACGAGCTTGGGCTCAAGCCATTGAAGTTCCAAAAAGCACACGATCTTACACCGCAACAGAAAAAAGTTAGAGTCGAAAGACCGAAGGAGTTGCTACGCTTGCATGAAAGTGGTGAGTTGCCGAATTTGGGTTTGGTTTTTTCCGATGAATTGCCATTTGTTATTGAGCTATATGTCAACAAACAAATTGACCGAGTTTACTTCCCAGAGAGATCCTTCGAAAATGTACACCTTCGGACGGCCACCAGAAAGCAGGCAGCACCGATGGTGATGGTTTGGGCCGCCATAACCGCCGATGGTCGCTCTCCGGTCGTATTTTTGGACCGTGGCGTCAAAATTAATGCGATCGTATACCTTGAAACTGTCTTAGAGGCAGTATTGAAGCCTTGGGCAAACAATCATTTCGGTCGGAGACCGTGGACATTTCAATAAGATTTGGCACCGTCTCACAAAGCGCGCGTCAACCAAGATTGGTTAAAAAACAATGTTCCACACTTCATTTCTTCGACACAATGGATTGCAAATTCTCCGGATGCAAATCCGTTGGATTTCTCTCTCTGGGGTATTTTGAAGGCCAAGGTTGGCACTAAAAAATACCAAAGTTTGGACTACCTCAAAAGCACTTCGAATGGGCCAAAATACCACAGAGCCACTTGTGTGCAGCGTGCGATGCTTTCTTCGGCCGTCTCAAGGCCATTATTCGCGCCAAAGGTGGACATATTGAAAACTACTGATACAATTTGAAAATTAATGTGTTTTCCAACATTTTTTGCTTCGGCACAATAAAATTTATCAAAAAATAAAAAAATTATAGCATTTTAAAAAATTACAGTTCGAGTAAGTCACCCTGTAGTACTTTCAGTAGAAGTTCGATCCCGGATTGCATGAGAGTGATTTTTACAACCTCAGCAAAGTGAACACTGTCATTCTACGTAAACTTCTTGTGAGATTTAAATGATTTCATGGATAGTTTGTTCCCTCTACGCATCCCTTCTCATTGCCAACACAATAGCCACACCTATGTAACCCGTCTTTGTTTAAAGCCTAAAAGCCAACTTATTCGCATGGGTTTGGCTATATTTAGTGAAACAGTGAATTAGCTACACCTAAATACTCGCAAAACATCAAAAAATACTTTATCAAATGATTTTCAACTAATAGATAAAATTAACTCAAACCAGATTAAAAAAAAATTAATCTGAGATGAGTCAAAGTTTCAACAAATTAAAGTATCTGCCCAGATTAAACAAAAAAAAATCAATTATAGTATTTCGACATGAGTCTAAGATAAGAAAGCAATACTAACGAAAACCAATTAAGTAGTTCTAGATAAAGTTTTCTTGGAAGTTTGCCTGATTTTTGCTTATTTTTATTACCTCGGTTAGCTCTGCACCTATTGAGTTAATTACCTTTAGGTAATTTGTCCTTTTTTTCCACTTTCGATAAACTAAATTGATTAAAAGTACTTAAGCTGAATAGAATGGGTACGCCTATATCGATAGGACAAGCCCTTTGGTTTTTTGCTAATGGGAAAAAAGAAAGCAATTTAACGAGTATAGATGTGCAATTAATTTAACGGTATCGTAACAAGAAAGTGCAATTAGCTGATAGGTCCTACCAGTCTTATCATCACCATTGATGTAGGTTATGCTTCTTTGGAAAAAAATAGTTAAACAAGAGTTTTTGTCATCAGTTTGCTTGAGCAGTAAAGCGTTCAAGTTTCAAGAGTAATAGCTTAAGCGACGCAGGATGGACACCTTCGAATGAAATAAGATGGCCAGATTCTGGTACGCTCCGCCAACTAAATTCACTGTCTAACTCTACTCAGCTGGAAGCAAGGGCGTTTTAAATAGTCTCACTTCGTTGAAACCGCTCAATGAACGAATATTAATAGCAAGATCCAAAAGTACAGTAAAAGAGATCATTATTAAACAGCGATACTAAGGCCTTCAACGGTCAACAACCTTATTTCTAATGGTGGCATCGTAAGCGTGGTATGAGACTCTAAAGCCCGGATAGAATACGACGGAGGTCGAAATAAGAACGGTGAACGGTTTGGCAATTTTGGCAATGACTGTCCGCCTACTCATTGGAGGCACATATTTTGAACATCAGACCCGTCTCAAGATTTTGAACACCGTAAAATATTTCCAGGCAGCTCGGTGGAAGCAGAGTTAGGGAAGAAAGAAAGAAAGATACCGTTGTACGTTGGTCTTCAATGTTAGCATGTTATAATGAATAGGAAATAAAAAGGTTGAAAGGGCATTTATTAAGCTTAGGACACAATCGCGATATTTCAGAGTACGTCCAAAGGTGGGCTTGAGGAAAACTAGAGAGCGTTCGTAGCGAGTCGGGTGTTTCGTTCGGAAGTCTGAAAGTATTGCATACTACGGCACTGTTTTTTTTTATATGTGTAATTTGAGCGCGTTCAAGGGATTTAAGTACCCTTAAAATGTTTGCACACAGCGCGGGCGGAGGAAAGTCAGAGAGGATGAAAAGGGAGGTACCGGTGAACGTTGGTTTTAAATGTTTGAAGGTTATAATGACTAGGAAATAAGGAGCTAGGCAGGGCATTGCATAAGCGAGTTGTACGGCTTAGGAACGAATCACGATATTTTAGTGTACGTCTGAAAGTGAGCTTGAGTGTATACTGATGAGCATTCATAGCGGGACGGGTGTTACGGTTAAAAGTTTGAGTGAGCGGAATATTACTGGCGATTTCTATGGAGCACATAGTAATAAAACATAGTGAGACACGAGACATTACGTCGGTGTTCGAGGGTGTCAATGGATTGACTGAATTCTATCTAGCAGGTGGAGAGATGTTTTAGGAGCACCTAACCAGACGTGGGCATGGTACTCCAATTTTGGGCGGATGAATGTCTTATATATTGAGCCAGATCCGAGGGGGTGAAGTATTTGTTACATCGCTTGCGGAAACCTAGCATTTTTGACGACACCGAATATGTGGTCATCGCAACGTAAGTTTTCAAACCGAGAATGGAAAGTTTATCGGTTTCGACGATGCACGAGTAAGTGCCATTCGTGGATAATGGCTGGGTGTTTAAATTTCCCTTTAATGACATAATGTTTTGGACGCATTAAATTCTACTCTGTTAGTGGTTCCCCAATTAGTTATGCTGTTAATATCAGAATTAAATGACCTTGACATACGCTGGCGTTCCGGTTCTACAGCCGAAGAGCAGGGACATAAGTCCGGAAACGACTATGAAAAGCAGGGAGTACTGTCGTCAGCAAAGGAATATATCGGATTATAAGTAGCAGACAAGAGATCGTTGATGAAAATCAAAAAGAGTATCGGATATAGAACGTAGCCTTGGGGCACACCAGTATTTATTTTGTGAATATCAGACTTGAAACCATCCAAGGCAACTTGGATTGAACGTTCCGAAAGGTAATTTCTAATCCATTGAAGAAGAGAGTCGTCGATCCAAAAAGCACGCATTTTCGACAACAGAGCCTGATGCCAAGCTCTGTCAAAGGCCTTAGAAATAACAAGTGCGACTATCTTGCTTTGGTTCCACTTTTCGGTGAGACATGCCATCAAATCACCAGTGGATCTGTTGCTAAGAAAACCATATTGCCGGTCATTGAGAAGTTTTCGTGTTTCGAGATATTTCATGAGCTGACGGTTTATCAGCGTTTCCATGACCTTGGAAAGAAGGGACGTAAGTGCAATGGGTCTGTAGGAGGAGAGAGAAGAAGATTCGCCTTTTTTAGGGACGGGCTGGACAAATGCTGTTTTCCATCTTCTCGGAAAGAGTCCTAAGGAGTAGGATTGATGAAAAAGCTTACGCAGTGGTTTTGCCAGCGTGGAAGAACACCTCTTCAGAAGAAGGGGAGATATACCATCTGGACCAGCGGATTTATATATATTAAGATCTTCAAGAACTCTTGCTACCACACGAAGGCGAAAGTGGATTTGTCCCATTGAAAATTCAACGCACTCAAGTGTAGGTGTGTGTGTGCAGCAAGCAAATTGGTCTTGTCCAAAGAGCTGACAGCTGGAATGCCATTGTAAATGAGCGTTGGGATGGGGGATGAGGCAGAATTTCTAATATTTTTAACGAAAGACCGAAAATTATTACTACCTTTGGGACATTGTAGTATTTTTTGCCTCAGTTTTTGGTCGTATTGGAATTTTACATGTTTAAGAAAGACGTTGCAGTCATTCCTGGCTCGTTTAAACTTTTTTCGGTTTTCCTCTGTTGGGTTGGTCTTGAAGGACCGAAAAAACATTTCTCTAACCCTGGCAGCCTCTTTACAGCTTACCATACCGAGTCGTACCATGCCTTTTCTTTTGGTTTAATACTCTTCATCCGATGAGGGATTAAGTTTCTGTGATCATGTCAGAAGCGGCACGGCACTGGTGGTTGAAATAGCAATATAATAAGGTAAGGCCAGATATTACGTAGGCTTTCGAGAGTGTCAATTGACTTGACGATATTGTTGTCACCTAAAAGGTTTACTACACGGTTTTGAATCTTACCTGCCAAGTGATTTAAGGAGCACCTGATCAGATGTAGGCATTGTTGTCCTATTTAGGCCAAATAAATGCTTTTTTAACTGAGGCCAGATCAGACAGAGTAAAGTTTTAAAATATTTCTTGCATCACGGGAGAAAACTTAGACATCTTGCAGCATTTTTGGCGATATGAACTATGTGGTCTTATCAACGTAAGTTGTCATTGACGCATTTACCGAGAGTGGAAAGTTTCTCGGTTTCGACGATACAAGCGCGATTCATGGTGTTTAAATTGCGATTTAACGGCATAGGATTTTGCAAGCATTAAATCCATCATACGTTGCGGCTCGTTCAGCAGCCGAAGGGTACAATTATGAGTCTGGGAACGGATATACATAAAAAGCAGAGAGTACTATCACAGGAAGGGAATATACTGGATTATAAGCATAGATGAACTAACTTAGATGACAAACTCTAGTAATACTTTTGCAAGCCCTTAAACTTCGCCCAGACGCACCGTAAGTGAATTACCAACGCATTGTACAAGCCTATAATCAGCTGGAATGAGAGCAATTTCCACGTAAAATTCACTATCTGTGTGTAATGCGGATGACGTTTTTGTGTAAAATGGGAGGAAAATTTAGATTGATGACAATTCACACGAATTCACATCCAGGGTCACATGGATGCAGGCGATCGGTGGAAAGCGGACTTTGGATTTCCAATATCTGGAAAGTTTGCCAGCTGTGTTAGTTCATCTATGATTATAAGTTACAGACAAAACATCATCAATGAAAATTAAAAAAAAGTATCAGAGACAGAAAAGAACCTTGGGGCAACCGAGCATTTATTTTATGGATATCAGATTTGAAACCGTCCAAGATAACTTGAGTTGAATTGAACGTTCCGGTAAGACACACCCACAACTCACCAGTGGGGCTGTTGCTATGAAAACCGTACCGCCGGTCATAAACAAGTTTTCGTATGCCGAGATATTTCATGAGCTGACGATTTAGTAGTGTTTCCATGGTCTTGGAAAGAAGGGACGTAATTGCAATGGGTCTGTAGTTGATATATTATTTTCCATATTCTCGGAAAGAGTCTAAATATAAGGATAAATGACATAGCTTACGGAATGATTTTGAAAGCGTAGGAGAATACTCAATTAGCAGGAAGACGATCAACGTCCTGGGCAGCCAAAAAAGTTTGAAGATGAAGAACTAGAAGCATTACTCTATGAAGATTGTTGCCAAACACAAGAAAAGCTCGCAGTATCTTTGGGTGTCACTCAAGCAGCCATTTCAAAACGTTTAAAAGCAGCTGGATATATTCAAAAGCAAGGAAATTGAGTTCCACATGAACTCAAGCCGAGAGACGTCGAAAGGCGGTTTTGCATGTCCGAAATACTGCTGGAACGCCACAAAAGGAAGTCATTTTTGCATCGGATTGTTACTGGTGATGAAAAATGGATCCATTACGACAACACCAAGCGCAAAAAATCATATGTGAAACCCGGCCAACCAGCCAAATCAACGGCGAAACCGAATATCCATGGCGCGAAGGTAATGCTCTGTATTTGGTGGGATCAGATGTGTGTGCTGTATTATGAGCAGCTAAAACTGGGTGAAACCATCAATAGACAATGCTACCGAACACAATTAATCCGTTTGAAGAGAGTGGTTTCCGAAAAACGCCCGGAATATGCGACCAGACACGAGGCAATAATTTTCCATCATGACAACGCTCGGCCCCACGGTGCTATTCCGGTTAAGAACTATTTGGAGAACAGTGGATGGGAAGTCTTACCCCACCCAGACCTTGCCCCTTCTGACTACCATTTGTTCCGGTCGATGCAGAACACCCTCACTAAAATACGGTTCACATCAGAGCAGAATATCAAAAATTGGCTTGATTCATTCTTGGCTGCCAAGCCGGCGCAGTTCTTTTGGGATGGGATCCACAAATTGCCAGAAAGATGGGAAAAATTCATAGCTTCAGATGGGCAATACTTTGAATAATACTATTGTACATGTTTCTCTTAAATAAACGTTCAAATTTAAAAAAAAAAACCGCACGAATTATATACCCAATATAACGAACTGTTAATATTCCTAAGAAAAGCGTAGAGTCCGCTTTAATTGGTCTCTTGTATTGCCATTCGGTTCTTTTAGGAATCCTTTCTCCATGCACGAGAAATCTGCTTATATAACACAGTCCAGCGAGCTAAGAAGAAAGACCACATAGAGAGTGTACTCATCCGTACTTATGGGTTGTTGTCTGCTGCAAAGTTACAAAACATAGTCCTTCGAGTGTTGTCTGTTCAGAATCTGAACTGAAATCATCCGCAATAACGATTTCAGTATGAGAATGCAGGTGTACAATTCTTTGGAAGTTTCAAATCTGAGTGATCCGAGAGTTGTAGACACGGATCTGTATTTTACTTAGTACCAAAACAGCTGGCCTATATTAACAAACGTGGATGTTCACAGAAAAGTGAATACTCATTGTATGTATCTGTGAGTATTGTACTATAATAAGCAACTGGATCTGATATATTGGGATTAGTCCACGATTTGGAAGTTATCTTTCAGGGATTCGAAACCGTGGAGGAACCCATGCTCGGTTCTAGGTTAGAGTTTAATTTGCAGCCGCCTTAGCACAATTAGAGCTTGAAATCCAGTAAAGTGTGAAAGTAAGGAAGTACGTAGTGGCGTAAAATATGATAAGTTAATTACACTGGAACACTGTGGTAAGCCAGCGGTTGGGTCAATTGTGACTACCTTTAAAACACTGAAAATAACACAGAACACGCTAGTAAGCAATGACCGGCATATCTGCGAAATTTAACAAACTACGGTTAGCTGCTGAGTATACGCTGAGTATACACAGATTTCCGTTTGGCTTAATTATTTTTGGTCCAGTGTTGACGGGCTTCAAAAGAGGAGCTCTATGAGTTGTAACAGCTGAGATAGCCAATAGGCAGCCAGAAAAGCGGCGCAGTAACAATGCAGATACGTGAGAGAAATATTATGTCGGTTTAGTTGTTGTTCTGCGAACGCAAGTCGAAACAATTAGCCTAATAACACGCTTACTAGAGTGTTTTAATAATAATAAAAATTCAAGTGAGCCAACAAACATTGTTGCCTTACAAAATGAAATAATTCAACAGATTCAAAACAAAGGTTCAAAATTTACAAAATTGTTTTGGATTGAGAATTTGTGTGATTGATTTTTTAAAGTGCTATGGAAGTGCTACCAAGATTAAATAAAACAAATAAAATACTAAGCTGTCCTGCTAAGGAATTGTGTTTCCTTGCCTTACTTCTTCATCTTTAATATAGTTTAAATGAATGGATGTTTTCGTGTTACATGTGAGATTAAAACAAATGATTAGATTGTCAGTCATTGATTAACAACATGAAAATGCTTACAGGCAACCTATGTGTAGGTGTACATAGTTACAAGTACATTAGTCACGCATTGTTATTGCCTTTGAGTAAAAATAAAACAAAAAAAAAATAAGAACAACAAAAAGAGTTTTTGGTAGAACCGATTTATTTTATTGAAAATAATCCCCTTCCGATTCAATACTGCGATTTGAACGGTCTAAAAGCATATCGAATGAGTGTTTTAGATCGTCGGCCGGAATGTCCTTTAGCATTTCGGTACAAACCTTTTGAATGGTTTCTACGTACACAAAACGCTTTCCTTTCATCGGCAAATGCATTTTTTCGAAAATTCAAAAGTCGCACGGTGCCAAGTCAGGCGAATACGGCTTGAGAGTTAAAATGCGATTTTTAGCCAAAATCTCGGTTACAAGTGTCGATCAATGAGATGGCACAACAAACGCCATCTCTCTTCTGCATGATAGAATTATGCATTAATTGTTTGGCCCGGTGGAACGAATTCTTTTTGGACAATGCCCTTGGAATCGTAAAAGTAAATCAACATTGTGTTCACTTCTGACTTCTCCAAGCGAGACTTTTTGGGTTTCGGCTTGTCTGGTGCCTTCCACTCGGCACTTTGGCGCTTGGTTTCTGGATCTTGTTGAAAACACCACATTTCATCACCAGCTACAATGTTGTAAACGAAGTTTTGTTCCTTTTGGTCATAAATCTTGTACATTTGGAACGTCAGAGAATAACTACATAATCCAGTTTTCTTTTCTTTTAAGTAAGCAAACATGATGTCTTCTAAAAATGGATCGGAAAAGGCCATACTCTAGTGGCCCAATTCTGGCGCAGTTCCTGTTCGTGGCGAGTAAGGATTGCATTAAACTTGAAAGAAATTTCCTACGACATAAAACCTATTAAAACCGAAGCTGTTGACTCGCATTACGGAGTTCCCGACGGTAGTCCATTGAAGCAAGACCAGACCCTTAAAATTGATGGCTATACTTTAACTAAATCTATGGCCATTTCGCATCATCTTGAGGAAACCAGAGTCAATCCGAATCTCTTACCAGAAGACGTACTAAAGAGGGCTAAAGTTCATAAAATATGGAAAGTCCTGGGCACTGGCGTTCAGCCAGCTGACGCAAAAAAAGAAGAGAAATGGGCTCAGCATTGGATTACTAGAGGATTTCAAGCGTTTGAAAAAGTTTTGTCCGGATCAGCTGGAAAGTATTGTGTCGCTGATGAAGCTACTACAGCAAGTTTTTAATGCTAGAAGATTTCACGTTGATCTTGGTCCATATCCTGCAATTGCACTTATCGATTCTGTGCTACAGAATAACCCAGCGTTTAAGGCGGCCCATCCGCCTTTTTTTTTAATACTTTGTTTTAACAATATCTTTTAACGCTTATATTTAATATTTAATACAAATAATAGTAAATTCAAGTAAAATGATACGTAAAACGGTAATTGTTTAAAATAGCCTAGTCAAGACAGTGATGAAAGTACTTATCAAGTTATACAAAATAAAAATTCAAAAAGTTCTATTGATGGGGAAACAATAGAAATTTATAATGAATCAAAAAGTGCAATTATATACACCCTGAATGACTCGAACTGCAACCGACTTCAAACTGTTATAATTTCCAAACTGTTCATGATAGTGAGCTAAAGTTTTGACACATGACAGATAATTTTATTATTTACAAGCCTTTTAAACGACTTGCGTCTCAGTTGTGTTGAAAAATTTTTATCCGCGATGGGATTCAAACGTGATATTGTGATTGTTTTATTTTTGACTGGAAAACCACAACTAGCTACCGTTTGAGCCGTCCATCACCTCAACGTGAATAAATCATTTGTGTCTCGAACCATAGCTCGTTACCGTGATACCGTGATACTGGCAGCGTTGCAAAACGCCATGGAGGTGGTCATAAAAAACAGCAACATCGGGAGAAATGGTTCGGAAAGTGAAGGCTCGAATTGTGCGAAATCCGCGTCGAAGTGGAAGAAAAATGGCTCGTGAGCTCAACATATCTTTGGAACGGATGCAACACATACTGAAAAATGAGCTTGGGTTCAAGCCATTGAAGTTCCAAAAAGCACGAGTCGAAAAAACAAAGAAGTTGCTACGCTTGCACGAAAGTGGTGAGTTGCCGAATTTGGTTTTTTCCGATGAGTTGCCATTTGTTATCCAACAATATGTCAACAAACAAAATGACCGAGTTTACTTGCCAGAGAGATCCTTCGAAAATGTACACCTTCGGACGGCCACCAGAAAGCAGGCAGCACCGATGGTGATGGTTTGGGCCGCCATAACCGCCGATGGTCGCTCTCCGCTCGTATTTTTGGACCGTGACCGTGGCGTCAAAATTAATGCGATCGTATACCGTGAAACTGTCTTAGAGGCAGTATTGAAGCCTTGGCCAAACAATCATTTCGGTCGGAGACCGTGAACATTTCAACAAGACTTGGCACCGTCTCACAAAGCGCGCGTCAACCAAGATTGGTTAAAAAACAATGTTCCACACTTCATTTCTTCGACACAATGGATTGCAAATTCTCCGGATGCAAATCCGTTGGATTTCTCTGTCTGGGGTATTTTGAAGGCGAAGGTTGGCACTAAAAAATACCAAAGCTTGGACCACCTCGAACAAGCACTTCACCGGGAATGGGCCAAAATACCGCAGAGCCACTTGCGTGCAGCGTGCGATGCTTTCTTTGGCCATCTCAAGGCCATTATTTGCGCCAAATTTGGGCATATTGAAAACTACTGATACAATTTGAAAATTGATGTATTTTTCAACATTTTTCGCTTTGACACAATAAAATTTATCAAAAAATAAAAAAATTATAACATTTTAAAAAGTTGGAGTTCGAGTCATTCACCCGATACAAATTAATTTGTATGGTCCGGGATTTAACGCTGGGGTACTATGCCCATGTGGCGCGTTTTGTCAACAGCACGCGGAGTACTGAGTTCCCATGTGGTCATCCGCCTGCGTACTTACCGCGCCCAACACTCCTTGATTTCGGTGATCTAGCGGGAACCGATGCTTTCAGTGTGGTGAGACCGTTGACGGCATATAGTAAATAAGAAAGAAGATTGGACCCAAAACTGATCCTTGAGGAACACTCATATTTAACAATTTTTGTGAACCGAAAGCTTTTTTAATCTTAACAACTTGCTTACGGTTGGATAAATAGGAAGCAAACCATTTACAAATTGAGCCTCTAAAAGCCGCCCTATAGAGCTTATCAATCAGCAAAGAATGGTTCACCAAATCGAAGGCCTTACTTATATCAATAAAAAGTGTTGATGGAATTTGAGAAGAATTTAAGCCATTATATGTACGAGGGTGGGTCAATAAATCCGTGACTTTTTGAATTTCTGACCTCTTTACTGAAACAGCAACACTGCTCCTGTCAACAGGCATCTGTCAGTTGACTCCTGTAAAAATTTAAACTTGCTGCGTCAGTTAGTTTGTGTTTGACAGCTATTTTTATCAGACTACTCACTAATTTGAGGAGAAAATGGAAAAAAGTGAATTTCGTGTGCTTATTAAGCATTATTTCTTGCGAAAAAAAACCATTACCGAGACCAAGGCTAAGCTTGATAAATACTATGGGGACTCTGCACCATCGATTTCAATGGTAAAAAAGTGGTTTACTGAATTTCGTTGTGGCCGTACAAGCACCGAAGATGCCGAACGTCCTGGACGCCCAGTTGAGGTCTCTACACCCGAAACAATCGAAAAAATTCACGATATGGTGTTGGCCGACCGAAGATTGAAAGTGCGAGAGATTGTGGAAGCCGTAGGGATCTCGCATGGCTCAGTGGTTTCAATTTTGAATGATCACTTGGGCATGAGAAAGCTTTCCGCAAGATGGGTGCCGCGTTTGCTCACAGTCGACCACAAACGCAATCGTGTAACAACTTCACAGGAAGGTTTGGCGTTATTTAATCGCAATATGGAGGAGTTTTTGCGCCGTTTTGTAACCGTGGACGAAACATGGATCCATCACAACACACCAGAGAACAAACAACAGTCAAAACAGTGGGTTTCTAAGGGTGAATCGGCGCCAAAGAAGGCCAAGGTGGGTTTGTCAGCCAATAAAGTTATGGCGACTGTTTTTTGGGATGCACGCGGGATAATCCACATTGACTACCTTCAAAAGGGAAGAACAATCAATGGGGAATATTATGCCAACTTATTGGACCTATTCAATGACGATTTGAAAAAAAAACGACCTCATTTGGCCAAGAAAAAAGTTCTTTTCCACCAAGACAATGCAAGGGTGCACACATGTGCAGTTGCCATGGCAAAAATCCATGAATTGGGCTATGAATTGCTCCCTCATCCACCCTATTCTCCAGATTTGGCTCCGACGACTACTTCTTGTTCCCAAACCTGAAGAAATGGCTTGGTGGAAAAAGATTTGACTCCAATGATGAAGTCAACTCGTCATTTTGAGGACCTCGACAAATCATTTTTTTTGGAAGGGATAAAAAAATTGGAGAAGCGTTATACAAAGTGTATAGAGCTCAAGGGAGACTACGTTGAAAAATAAAATTACTTTTTTATCAAAAAATCTGTTTTAATCCAAAAGTCACGGACTTTTTGACCCGCCCTCGTATATTTCACCAGATAACTTTAATAAAGCACCTTCTGTTGATTTTGCACTCCCAAAACCAAATTGGCAATCACTTAAAAAACGAATTCTACCTAAGAATGATAAGATTCTATTTTTAATGCCCTTTTCAAAAACTTTTGAAAAAAACAGATAGTATAGAAATGGGACGATAATTATTAAGTGACATTCTATCACCTTTTTTATGCAAAGGAACAACTACAGCAGTTTTCAAGCTGTTGCGAAAAACTCCTTTTTCTACACAAAAGCTGAAAATGTAGCAAATAACATCAGAAATATGAAAACTTATGTGTTTTAAAAGGAAACTTGAAATATCATCAGTGGATGAGGAACTAGATGTTTTAAGAGACATAATGATTTTTGAAATTTCAAGGGCAGAAAATTGATCAAAGTAAAAACTATCGGATTGAATATTGTCATGTACTAAAGAGGTCTCACAAAGAAGTGTAAAATTAATTACATTTGAACAATTTATTAAACAAGTTAGTAACTTCAGAGGGATCTGAAACAACAAGATTATCGTTTTGAATAAAAATAACAGAGCGAGGCTTATTTTTATTAAGTAAACGTATATCATGAACAACTCTCCATTCTTCTTTAGAGTTCCCAATATTTCGTGCTAGTTTATTACTATGTACGAGGGTTGTCTGAAAAGCTTCCGACCGAACAATAATACAAGAAATTTTTTCTCAAATTTTTTTTTATTTTTCTACATAGTCTCGTCTACACACGGATGCTCTCATCTCTCTAACCCGTCCAATTAGTACGAGTACTTGGCGTTTTTCTCTGCAAAATAATTGTTCACGAAGGTGATTGTCTCCTCATTTGACAAAAATCTCTGTCCTCCGAGCGCAGTTTTTAGATGAGGGAACAAAAAGAAGTCGCTTGGGGCTAGATCTGGTGAATAAGGCGGATGGTCAAGCAATTCAAACCTTAATTCATGGATTTTCGCCATGGCAACCGCAGAGGTGTAAGGCGGCGTGTTGTTTTGGTGAAACAGGATTTTCTTTTTGTGCAAATGTGGCCGTTTTTCCGCAATTTCTGCCTTCAGCTTGGCAAGTAATGATGCGTAGTATGCTCCTGTAATGGTTTTTCCTTTTTGAAGATAATCGATTAAGATAACTCCTTTACTATCACAAAAAACAGTCGCCATCACTTCCCAGCTGAAAAAACAGTTTTTGCTTTTTTTTGGAACCGGCTCGCCCTTTGCAGTCCACTGTTTTGACTGAATTTTTGTTTCGGGCATATAATGGTGTATCCAAGTTTCATCTACAGCAATTAACCGGCGCCAAAACTCGGATTTATTGCGCCTAAACTGCGCTAACAAAGCGTTGGAAATGTTCATTCGAACACGTTTTTGGTCTAAAGTAATCAAACGCGGCACCCAACGCGCGCACAGCTTTCTCATACTTAAATCTTGATTTAATATGTAACAAACACGTTCTTTGGACCATTTTCATAACCTCTACTATCTCTCTCGCTTTAATTTGGCGGTCGTCTAACACCATTTGGTGAACTTTAGCAATGTTATCGTCAGTGGTTGCAGTTTTTGGACGTCCCGAACCTTCATTATCTCCCAAGCTCTTACGGCCACGTTTAAATTCAGCTGCCCAAAATTTCACTGTGGTAAATGATGGTGCAGAGTCCCAATGTACAAGAATTTAATAACAGCTCGATACTCAATTTTTTCCATTTTCACAAACAACACTCACATCGACTCACTCAAACGACTGTTAACTAAAAACTGCTTGAAAATGATTGAAACTTCGGTAAGTAACTGTCAAAAGGTACAACTAGCATTTATTGACGAGTGCCGCTATCTTTACGTTACGGTCCGAAACTTTTCAGACAACCCTCGTATGTACGAGGGCGGGTCAATAAGTCCGTGAATTTCTGACCTCTTTACTGAAACAGCAACACTGCTCCTGTCAACAGGCATCTGTCAGTTGACTCCTGTAAAAATTTAAACTTGCTGCGTCAGTTAGTTTGTGTTTGACAGCTATTTTTATCAGACTACTCACTAATTTGAGGAGAAAATGGAAAAAAGTGAATTTCGTGTGCTTATTAAGCATTATTTCTTGCGAAAAAAAACCATTACCGAGACCAAGGCTAAGCTTGATAAATACTATGGGGACTCTGCACCATCGATTTCAATGGTAAAAAAGTGGTTTACTGAATTTCGTTGTGGCCGTACAAGCACTGAAGGTGCCAAACGTCCTGGACGCCCAGTTGAGGTCTCTACACCCGAAACAATCGAAAAAATTCACGATATGGTGTTGGCCGACCGAAGATTGAAAGTGCGAGAGATTGTGGAAGCCGTAGGGATCTCGCATGGCTCAGTGGTTTCAATTTTGAATGATCACTTGGGCATGAGAAAGCTTTCCGCAAGATGGGTGCCGCGTTTGCTCACAGTCGACCACAAACGCAATCGTGTAACAACTTCACAGGAAGGTTTGGCGTTGTTTAATCGCAATATGGAGGAGTTTTTGCGCCGTTTTGTAGCCGTGGACGAAACATGGATCCATCACAACACACCAGAGAACAAACAACAGTCAAAACAGTGGGTTTCTAAGGGTGAATCGGCACCAAAGAAGGCCAAGGTGGGTTTGTCAGCCAATAAAGTTATGGCGACTGTTTTTTGGGATGCACGCGGGATAATCCACATTGACTACGAGTACCTTCAAAAGGGAAGAACAATCAATGGGGAATATTATGCCAACTTATTGGACCGATTCAATGACGATTTGAAAAAAAAACGACCTCATTTGGCCAAGAAAAAACTTCTTTTCCACTAAAACAATGCAAGGGTGCACACATGTGCAGTTGCCATGGCAAAAATCCATGAATTGGGCTATGAATTGCTCCCTCATCCACCCTATTCTCCAGATTTGCCTCCGAGCGACTACTTCTTGTTCCCAAACCTGAAGAAATGGCTTGGTGGAAAAAGATTTGACTCCAATGATGAAGTCATCTCGCAAACAAAGGCCTATTTTGAGGACCTCGACAAATCATTTTTTTTGGAAGGGATAAAAAAATTGGAGAAGCGTTGGACAAAGTGTATAGAGCTCAAGGGAGACTACGTTGAAAAATAAAATTATTTTTTTATCAAAAAATCTGTGTTTTAATCCAAACACAGACGGACTTATTGAACCGCCCTCGTATAATATGAATTTTTATAAAGTGGAATTTCAATTTTAACCTCTTTACATAATAATTATTTAATCTCGGATTTTTTTGGATGTTTCTTCATAATAAAGGAAAGTTTATTTTTCTTTTTGATTTGTTTAACTAATGAAGTAGTCATCCATTGCTTAAGAATTTAAATGTATTGTTACTTTTACTCATTATTTGGCTACAGCTGTGAATATGATATTGTAGTCTATTAAGAAACAAATCAAATGTAACTGTGATCGCAGAGTAAACTTCATCCCAAAACTCTACATAGACTTAAATTTGCTCTTAAGACTTAAAAATCATTTTTTTGATAATCAAAATTCTCAAAATTATTTTGTCTAAACTGGCAACAACTGAGTTTAATACCAGTTAGACGATGATCAGTTATTCTTAACTCAAGGACAATTGTTTTGTAATCGACCAATATGTTTCTGTGAAATCTTAAAAAAACACATGATCTAGACAAGAATTTAATCTAGTAGTTTCATTTATCTCAGACTCAAAACCAAATGATTAAAACGCAGTTAGATAACTATCAACATCCGGTGAATCACACAGAATGTTTATACTAAAATCATCTAAAAGAATTATATGTACAACCTTGATCAAAAGGTTCCCGGGGACACCACCGTGTGGCGCTTCCATTGTTCCGATTTGAGTTCTGTTTTTTTTGTTAAGTTGATAAATCTTTTGACATTCGCTCTAAATCTTAGCGTCATAGCTTGACATTTGCAAAAGTTACGTAGCTAAGAGTACATCTATCTCTGTGTATGTTGGCGATTTTTTACAATTTTAGAAATGGATTTCAATTTGCAACAACGAACTTGTATTAAATTTGAATTTGGTGCGTGAACGTTGGAAATGTTGGAAAAGTGTTTCGGCAACGATTCTCTAAAGAAAGCGGTCGTTTACCAGTGGCACGAGCGGTTCAAAAGTGGTCGTGAGTCAATTGAAGATGATGAACGCAGTGGCAGACCATCGACATCGAAAACCGGCGAAAACATTGATGAAGTAAAAGAAATGTTGGTCAATAACCTCAAATTAACCATCGGAGGGATAGCGCAGGACTTGAACATTGCCTATGAATCCGTCCAACACATTTTGGTTAATGATTTGGGTTTCCGTCGTGTAGCAGTTGGTGCCAAAAGACCTCAATCTCATGCAAAAAAGAGACCGACCGTGTTGACGTCGCAAAAGAGATTATTTGCGAGGCTGAATCCGATCCCACATTCATCAAAAGGATCATTACTGGAGACGAGATTTGGGGGTGGGTTTATGAGTACGACACGCAATCCAGACATCGGGCAAGTGAATGGCGTTGCGTTCACCAAATGAGCCGAGACTAAAAAAACCACGTCGTTTTCAGTCAAAAAAGAATGCAATGCTCACGGTTTTCATGGATTACAACGGTGTAGTGCATCATGAATTTTTGCCAGAAGGCCAGACAGTAAACAAAGAGTATTACTCGTATTTGGGCGTTATGAGACGTTTGCGTGAAGCAATTTGCCGAAAGAGACCAGAATTGTGGGCAGAAAACTCGTGGATTTTGCACCATGATAAGGCACCGTCGCACAATGCCATCATTATTCGTAATTTTTTGACGAAAAATGCAACAAATACCATCCAACAGCCACCGAATTCACATGATTTGGCTCCCTGTGGCTTCTTTCTGTTCAATTGAGTAAACACACCACTACGGGGAACACGATTCAGCAGCCGAGAGGAAGTCATGAAAAAATCGCAGGAGGCACTGATGGACATACCGAAAACCGAATATAAAAAATGTTTCGAGGATTGGATCAAGCGCTGGCATAAGTGTGTTACAGTCGATGGGGATTACTTTAAAGGGGACAATATAGATTTAGATAAATAAACTTGTATTTTTAATTTTTGATCAAGGTGGTATTTCTACATTTTTGGCTATCCAAAAATCCCGACATTTCTTCCAGAAGCACCTTACTAAACATTTATGAAATCTATAGACACAAATTTTGCAATTAACGCTTATCATATCAGCACTTTCAAATTGGTATTTGTTAACTATACAATTGGTTACATGGGTATTATAATATACAGCGACGCCACCAGCAGTATAAGATTCAAAATAACTTGTAGCTTCAAAAGAATAGTTTAGAATTAAATCATAGAAATCTTTTTCTTCTTCAAATATCCAAATTTCGGTATTGAAAATTATAGTAAATCTCGTAAATGATACAGAGGTGTGAGATGAGATAGAAAAGTATTGAAATTAGTTCGCATACTGCGAATGTTTTGATGTATAACAGAAAAACCAGACATTAGTTCATTATTTTGATGTTCTATACAAAAACATTTAACATCATCAGTATTAAAAGAGGAAGAATTATAGTTATTGCTTAAATCATTACTAATTTTAATCTAATATAATATTTAAGTTAATTTAAATTTATAAATGTCCTCAAAAAATTTAATTTTCATAATTTTATCTCCCTCTTTTTTTCTAATACAAACAGTTGAGTCTCTAACCTATACAAATTTACATTTATTATTAAGTTTAAGCCATTTTTAGTAAAGACCTAGTGTACTTGGTTAGACAATCATTGATGTGAATCTTCATGCTGCTACAGTTGTTGTTGTTGCCGCTACTCTGCACACGGAAGATGTTTGATGACAAAATACAAAGGGTATTTTCTCCTTAATTTTTTTCATCGCATTAATCTTTTGCAACAATGTTGTGAGCTTCACGCATACGATGTTGTTGGTTGTGGAGTTTTTGTTTCTGCCTTGAAACAAAAGCTAGAATCAATGCCGAGTGAGTTCATCTCCTCACCAATAACAGCTGTTACCAATTCATGTACTCTCTCACATACATACGTTATATTTATTATAGAGGTGGGTCGTTATCGGTTTTTGTGTTAACGAACCGAAACAGTTATTTAAAGAAATATGACTAGTTAAAAAACTAGTTAACTAACTAATAAGAAGCACTAGCGAGAAATTACTAGATGGAGTGAAAAGTGACCCCCTTGACCGCCAGAATGCGTTGCTACTGCAAAAAAGGTTATGGTGCCTTGAAGTCCGTTCATATTTAGGCAGACACGCCAAATTTCAGTGCGATACTGTCTTTAGTTTTGTTTTGACAGCTGATTTTTGTTGACGTGTTTGGCATCATGTTGAGTATGCACAAAAACGATTTTCGTTCTCTCATAAAACATTATTTTTTGAGAGGCAAAACGGCGAAGGGAACCAAAGAGAAGTTGGATAAATATTATGGGGCTAATGCTCCGTCAGATTACACCGTTAAATATTGGTTTCGAGAGTTTCGTGGTGGCCGCAACTCCACTACCGATCAAGCCCGCAGCGGCAGGCCCTCCGATGCGGTTACAGAGGACAATGTCAAAAAAATACATGGAATGGTGTTGGCTGACCGGAAAGTGAAGGTGCGCGAGCCAGCAGATACCACAAAGATTAGTACTGAGCGCACACGCCATATTTTGGGCAATATTCTGCATATTAAAAAGTTATCCTGCCGCTGGGTGCCGCGAATGCTCACTTTTGACCAAAAACATGAACGCGAGAGCACTTGGAAAGAGTGTTTGGACTTACTTATGCGGAATCGGGCGGACTTTTGGCGTCGATTGGTAACTGGATTTGGATCCCTCGGACTATTATCTCTTTCCAAACCTCAAAAGATGGTTCATCAATAAAAAATTCAGCTCAAAGGAGGAAATCATCGACGCCACGAAGGACTATTTTGCAGACCTTCCGGAAAATTACTTTTCGGACGGGATCAAGAAGTTGGAAAATCGCTGGAATAAGTGTATCAAACTAAAAGAGGACTATATTGAATAATAAAGGGTCCGCCAAAAATGTTTTTTTTTTTTTTTGAAAATGCTATAAAAAAAAACTACTGAATATTTTCTCAAATTTCTTTTTTTATTTGAAAGTACAATCCTTCCGGTTAATAATGGAAAATAATTTCATTCAAATGGCTGCCTCGGCTGGCCATGCAGTAGCCTACACGATCGGTCCAATTTTTAAGCACATTATCGATTGTGTGCAGCTGTATTTCACCAATGGCTTCACGAATATTGTCTCTGGCTTGTCGGCGTAACACTTATCTTTTACGGCACCCCATAAATAATAGTCCAACGGTGTCAAATCGCAGCTCCGGGGTGGCCAAACGACATCAGCTCTGCGGCTGATAATGCGATCTTCAAAAACAGGGCGCAAAACATCGAGTGTAGCTTCGGCTGTGTGGCACGTAGCGCCGTCCTGTTGAAACCAAATGTTGCCAATATTCTCCTCTTCAATTTTTGTGAACAAAAATTCGTTCAACATGGCCCGATAACGATCGCTATTGACTGTAACGGCCATTCCTTGCTCATTTTCGAAGAAAAATGGCCCAATTATGCCTCTGGACCAAAATACGATCCAAACAGTGACTCGTTTTGGGTGTATCGGCTTTTCAATGTATGCGTACGGGTTTTCTGTGCCCCAAATACGACAATTTTGCTTGTTTACATACCCGCCAAGATCAAAATGAGCTTCATCTGAAAAGATGATTTTTTTGGCAAAATCGGCATCTTCTCTAAGTCGATCGCAGGCCCACTTAGCGAAGCGAAAACGCATTGGATGGTCAGTTGGCTTCAACTCCTGAACCAATTGGACTTTGTATGGCGTCATACCAAGGTCTTTATGCAAAATCGGTCTCAATGATGTCTCCGAAATGTTCAATTGTTGAGAACGACGGTGAATTGATGTTGATGGCGCTTCACGCACACTTTCTGCCACAGCAGCAATATTCTCGGGTGTAAGCACTGTTTTTGGCTTTTCACGCTTTGGTTTATCGATGAGGATGCCAGTTTCTTTCACTTTTTTCACAAGATAACGAACATACGGAGCAGTGGTCGACCAAATGAGGTGAGTTCACCAGAAATGTTTAAACAAATCCACAAAATGGTACTGAATGACCGTCGATTGAAAGTGCCTGAACTAGCAGATATGGTAGGCGTTTCAAAAAGCGCTGTACATCGCTTTGACTGAAAAAGTAGACATGAGAAACTGTGCGCAAGATGAGTGGCGCGATTACTCACAATGGAACAAAAACAGCGTCGTGAGAATTTTTTTTTTGTAATTTGCGCGCGCTAAAGGGATTAAGTACTCTTAAAATGTTTCCACACAGCGCGGGCCAAGGAATATCAGGGAGGATGGAAAGAGAGGTATCGGTGAACGTTGGTTTTAAATGTTTGAAGATTATAATGACTAGGAAATAAAGAACTAGGCAGGGCATTCCAAAAGCGAGTTGTACGGTTTAGGAACGAATCATGATATTTTAGAGTATATCCGAAAGAGGGCTTGAGGGTATACTGATGAGCATTCATAGCGGGACGGGTGTTACGGTTAAAAGTTTGAAGGGGCGACTTCTATGAAGCACTGGTGGTGGAAATAGCGATAAAACAGAGTGAGACACGAGACAATTACGTCGGTGTTCGAGGGTGTCCATTGTTTGAGCGACATTAGTATCACCTATGAGTTTTATCGCATGGTTTTGAATTCTATCTAGCAGGTGGAGAGATGTTTTAGGAGCACCTAACCAGATGTGGGTATGGTACTCCAATTTTGGGCGGATGAATGCCTTATATATTGAGGCCAGATCCGAAGTATTTCTTACATCGCTTGCGGAAACCTAGACATTTCGCAGCATTTTCGACGACATCGAATATGTGGTCGTTCCAACGTAAGTTTTCATTGACACACATACCGAGAATGGAAAATTTATCCGTTTCGACGATGCAAGTACCATTCATGGATAATGCCCGGGTGTTTAAATTTCGCTTTAATAACAGCAGACAACATTGGGTTTCGGAAGCATTAAATTCCAATCGGTTGATAGTTCCCCAATTGGCTATGCTGTTGATATCGGAATTTAATGAGCTTAACATACGCTGCCGTTCCGGTTCTACAACCGAAGAGTAGGGACGTGAGTCTGGGAACGAATATGAAAAACAGAGAATACTGTCATCAGCAAAGGAATAAATTGGATTAGAAGTAGGAGACAAGAGATCATTAATGAAAATGAAAAAGAGTGTCGGAGACAGAACGGAGCCCTGGGGTACACCAGCATTTATTTTGTGAATATCAAACTTGAAACCATCCAAGACAACTTGAATTGAACGTTCCGAAAGTAATTTCTAATCCATTGAAGAAGAGAGTCGTAGATCCCGAAAGCACGCATTTTCGACAAAAGAGCCTGATGCCAAACTCTGTCAAAGAAGTTTCACATAAAGCTCCACATGGCTCCATTCCTTCACACCCGAGACGAAGGAAAAATCAAAACCATGGACTCAAGGGAAGAATCGGCTTCAAAGAAGGCGAAGACAATTCTATCTTCAGACCAGGTCATGGCGTCAGCTTTTTGGAATACGCCAGATTTAGCCCCTCGGATGGTTTTCTATTTCCGAATTTAAAAAAATAGCTCGATGGTAAACGATTTGCCAACAAGAAAGAGGTGAAGTCTGCGGTTGATGGCTATTTTAAGTAGCTTGACGATTCTTACTATAAACCGGGTATCGAAGCTATTGAACATCGCAGGGAAGAGTGTATTGAACTAACTAAGAGTGTATTGAACAATGGTTTGCATCTTCTATATTATTTCTTAATGAGAGCTAATAACAGACGAATTACCCAGTACTTTTCTTTCATATTAACTCGAGTGATAATTTTCAGCACACCTACCTTGCTGCTGCATTTCTATGTAGTGAACCTTTCATGCTAAATACAAAGCCTCACAGAATGTCCACACAGAAACTATGTACGTAGCAGATGCACCTGTAGTTTAAGAGGTTTCATACCACTATGTATACAGTCGAACAATCGGAAAAATCGAGAATATAAGTATGTAGATGGAGTGAAAAGTGACGCACTTGGGAATTAAAAAAAAATTTTTTTTAAATGTTTTTTTATATTATTCAATATAGTCCCCTTTTAGTTTGATACACTTATTCCAGCGATTTTCCAACTTCTTGATCCCGTCCGAAAAGTAATTTTCCAGAAGGTCTGCAAAGTACTCCTCCGTGGCGTCGATGCTGAATTTTTTATTTATGAGCCATCTTTTGAGGTTGGGGAAGAGATAATAGTCCGAGGGATCCAAATTCAGTTACAAATCAACGCCAAAAGTCTGCCCGATTCCGCATCAGCAAGTCCAAACACTCTTTCGAAGTGCTCTCGCCTTCGTGTTTTTGGTCATTCACGGCACCCAGCGGCACAATCACTTTTTCATATGCAGAATATTGCCCAAAATATGGTACTAATCTTTGTGGTATCTGCTAGCTAGCGCACCTTCGCTTTCCGGTCAGCCAACACCATTTCATGTATTTTTTTGACATTGTCCTCTGTAACCGCATCGGAGGGCCTGCCGCTGCGGACTTGATCGGTAGTGGAGTTGCGGCCACCACGAAACTCTCGAAACCAATATTTGACGGTGTAATCTGACGGAGCATTAGCCCCATAATATTTATCCAACTTCTTTTTGGTTTCCTTCGCCGTTTTGCCTCTCAAAAAATAATGTTTTATGAGAGAACGAAAATCGTTTTTGTCCATACTCAACATGATGCCAAACACGTCAACAATAATCAGCTGTCAAAACAAAACAAAAGACAGTATCACACTGAAATTTGGCATGTCTGCCTAAATATGAACGGACTTCAAGGCACCATAACCTTTTTTGCTGTAGCAGCGCATTCTGGCGGTCAAGGAGGTCACTTTTCACTCTATCTAGTATTCCCACGTTTGCAACCCATGACCATTGATGATGTAATGCAGAGCTTCCCATTAGTTGAAGGTTTCATCACAGTCCGAGATGCACGACGAAATGGCACTGCAGAGTCGAGCACTGACAAATGTTTTGAATGCGGTGTCAACACCGGGGACGATTGTGTTTGGTTTTGTGGACGATACTGGTGCCTGAGTTTTATTTTTGTGTTTGGATTCCCTAGGATCCCTTTTTGGAGAAGGACGTATGATTATCGGATTTATTTACAGTATATCGATGCCTTGCGGCCGGCGGCGCCATTGTTGATATTTTGGTATTAAAAAAAAATCCACCAACAGTGTGATGTGTGACAGGTGTTGGTTGACAGCAAAGTGACTTCTCTATAGCGCTGACTTGTACGTCCCTTATTTTTCTGCATGCACCTGTCGGCACTCTTCACCAAACCAAGCTTTTCGTTATGGTGTTAGGCATAACACATCAGACGTGACGCCTCTGATGGCTGGCTGACATTGCCGCCACCGGTCTTCTGCCATTGATGCTACCAGTATAGGACTACTCGAAAGGTTTTAGCAGACACCATCAGAAAATCGTCTACCAATCTCTTGCGAGATTGATCATATAAATTCGTCGCTATTCACTCGATCGAACATCCTGAAAACTGAAGCTGTGCCTGGCGTCAATCGCAATGTGATCTATCTGGTTCAAAGTTATTTTATCAGGGGACTGCCATGTTCTTTTGTGGATGCTGAGGTATGGTTCGTTGAGCATTGAGGATTCCACGTCCGTATCCGTGTGCTTAGGTTGCCAGCAGTAAGTTCATTCATATCCGACGGATTAACTCGACGGCGCAGCGCCTAGCATGGAGAGTCAATCTCTTCAGAGTATAGTGCCAGTAGCCGACTATCTTGTGTTTGTTTTGATTTTCAATGCGTGTGCAAGAATATTGAAAAAAAGAAACTCCTAGCGTTTTCAAGGAATATAAATCGAACAGGAATTTAAAAGAAACAGCATTTTTTTAAATTTTTCAAAGAAACTCAAAATTTTTAGTTTCTAGTTAGAACAACTAGACGTTGTCCTCTACAAGGGCCTTCGAGTCACTAAAACATCTCTTATCAAAATTTGTATATGTACATACCTATTTAAATTGGCTTTGTGGAAAACTGTCTAAATAACTGACGATATGATAATAAATAGAGTGGCCCGTGCAATGATACTGACGTTTAAAAACTTTGTCAACCGAACTAGCAGAGCCCTAGCATCGCAGATACTTAACATACGAGTATATTGTTGTACATAGGAGAAAGGAAACGACACAAGTTAGGCTGAAAATATCTTCAAGAATATTGTGCATGTTCTCCTTCGTTTTCATTTTTATCATACATCAAACCTACTCGAACATCAAGGTGCTTTTTAAATTGAAACACTAACAACTCCCATTTCCGGAGCACCGTCTTGAAGTTGCGAAATCAATGTTATCTCTCAAAAATGTTCACCTTTAAATGGGATTCCTTTCCATCTATCTTATTTTATGTATTTTTTATTTTTTATTTTTAACTGCGGCACCATCATATACGAGTACATATGTGTGTAGGCATGCCTCAGGAACAGAGACGCTTTATGATAGTTCTTATCTTTGATTTTCTTTACTTAATTATTGTTTACTCAAACGCAAGCTGTATGAAGCCTTTATTTACTCATTATGACTCTGCTCATTTACATATGTATACATATATACGTACGAGTGAGGTATATAGGAATGTATCATATTTCCAAGCAGCAGATATATATGATACACCGTAGATATTCGTATGCTTTTTGCCACACATTTTCGATCTGATAACAGAAAGTGCCCCAATTAGGCAAATAGAAACACAAATCGGCCGTTTGCTGAGTCTTCAAATCACGTCGAGTCGTCTACGACTACAAGTACTCGTAAAGCTGCTAACGTATAGGTACGAGTATTATATATAGGTTATTCCAAAATGCTACTCCTATCCTACCTAGTATATTAAAACTAACCTGTAGAAGGACTGGAACTACAAAAGTCACATTTGCAGTGACATCATATTTTGAGGACACAACACAACACAATACTTTTCTGCTTCTTTAAGAAAAACTACCGAGTAACTCGGGCAAATGTTGATGGCGGGTAAGCATTGTCATGATTGATGAAAACCATTACCTGGAAATGAATTCCTCGGATAAAATAATGCAAATCCATTTTTCCGATTTTCGGTCTAACTAACTCCTCAGTTGGACTCGGACTCAGCAAAGCTAGTAATATCGTAGATACGATATCACTAATCACACACATAAAATAGTAAACAATGCAATTGATTCTTGCCTACACGCGTAGTAATTTTTATTTTATTTTTCTTGATAAACAATCTTTTTTTCACAGTTTTTCACTATATAGGAAATTAACTTTTTTGCATTTTTTTTAAAAGTTAATAATTTTTTTAAAAAAAAAAATATCACTGAACAAAAACGAGTACAAAGTGATGGAAAAATTGAATAGTTAAAAAAAAAGAAACAAAAAAAACAAAGTAATATGCGACACGAAGGAGCAAGTACGAATACGAGTAGTGAGCACTTGCAATAACGCCGTTCCGAACTAGATGGTATTCCGGCGGTAACTAATGTTGACCTGGTGTGATGGTTATTATTTTCAAAGCCAGTCCGGGTCGTTGCGTAAATACTGTCGTTATCGTGTTGCTACGATTTTTTTTTAAAAAAAAAAAAAAAAAAACCTCAGTCATGCGACGACAACGAAGGTGGTTGTAGACTTGACCGTGGACATTTCTGAATGAAAGACAGTGTAACTCTTGTTCGAGTAGGTTATGAGTTATACGAGTATAGTAGATTTGTTGTTGCAAAGCATTTAATTAAGTTCAGTTCAGTTCTCTATAGTTTGTGGAAAAGCTTTGTTGTTCTACGTACGTACACGTCTCGGTGTAAGGTGTGAGAACTACAAGGTGGTATTGAAGTGCAGCTACCTTACTCTGGAAGTACAGGTAGACTTTCAAAATTGGAAGTGCTTAGGTTGTTTAATCATTGTCAAGGAACTAGTCAGTTACCAAGTCAACTCATTTGAATTTGCAATAACATAAAAATATTAGAAAAAACGCTTGGCACAATTTTGACAGTTTTTTAATTATGATATTATAATCATAACTTTTGACAATTTATCTAATGTTTTTCTTATTTTTTTAATAAAATTTCAAAGATGTTTATTTGTACAATTGGAAAGCTTTTTTCTTTTGAACAGTATCAACAAAAACAAAACGAACGAGTACTTTCATGGGAACAACTTTTAGTTTTGAATGCAGATATGCACTCATATATTTTTTATCTTTTTTCCAATCTAACAATGTTATAACAATGAACTAATGAAGCCGTTACTAGGGAAAATACCACAATTTTAAACCTGGAAATATCATCACATTTTTGAATACACTAAAGATTATCATGTGTCAATTTTATACAACTCAAGTTTGTAAACTATGATGATCTGAAAAAATCTAACAGGAGTTAAATTTTACTAATGGTTAAAAGAAGCAACGTGGATAATTTTTTTGGGATTACCGTTATATATTACTCACAAAAAAAAGAGTGGATATTGCCAATATACGCGGGCTAAAAAGTAATCACTTTTATGCGTACGTCTGCAAATACAGACCAGCTGTTTTGGCACTTAGATCCCTGCCCACACCTCTCAGATCACTCTGTTCTGAAGCTGCCTGGCTGCTAACTAGTGCCTTTATTCTTCTCTCATCGCGGTTTCGCCATTTACGTGCGTTGTGATGTAGCTTCCCAAATTTCACCACAATGTAGTCCCTGTTCCAATCCGGAATTCAATTTCATGTGGTTAAAATTCCATCTCCGTAAGCAAATTATCCACTACTGCTTTATTTACAGAAGCCCCAAACTGGACAGCAGTTCGACTTTTAACGATTCCATCAAAGAATTGTATCCCTGTATCCTCATACTGAAATCGTAATTACGGGTGATTTCAATATACACAATTCTGGGTGGCTTCGACATTCTGGACAGACAACACCCGAAGGACGGTGTGTTGAGACCTTCGCTGCAGAAAACAACTTAATCCAGCTAGAAAATGAGCCTACACGAATACCAGAGGCTGATAGTCATACTGCCAACACCCAGGACTTGTTTTTAACTTCTCACCCTGATAAGTACACCGTTGATGTACTCTCCCCTCTAGGCTCGTCGGACCATTGTATCATATCAGCTAATTTCTCGTACACCGACCACACACATAGAGAAAAGATTCCTAAAAGAACCGTATGGCAATACGAGAAAGCCAACTGAAGCGGTCTTAACAGCTTCTGTAGGAATTTTAACTGGTCGTTATGTTTCCTCGATAACGACGTGGATGCCGCTGCTCATATGGTTATAGACACCATTCTCTTTGGAATGAGAAACTTTACCCCTCGTCGGATGAAGAGTATCAAACCAAAAGAAAAGGCATGGTACGACTCGAGCCTTAAAGAGGCTGTCAGGGTTAGAGAAGTGTTTTTTCGGTCCTACAAGACCAACCCGACAGAGGAAAAGCGAAAAAAGTTTAAACCAGCCAGGAATGACTGCAACGTCTTTCTTAAACATCTAAAATTCCAATACGACCAAAAACTGAGTCAAAAAATACTACAATGTCCCAAAGGTAGTAAAAATTTTTGGTTGTTCGTCAAAAATATTAGAAATTCTGCCTCATCCTCCATCCCAACGCTCATTTACAATGACATTCAAACTGTCGGCTCTTTGGACAAAGCTAATCTGCTTGCTGCACACTTTGCGGCTAGCTCAACACTCCCAGATTGTGCTTTGTCTCCGCCTACACTTAAGTGCGTCGAATCTTCAATGGGGCAAATCCACTTTCGCACTCGTGTAGTAGCAAGAGTTTTTAAAGATCTTAACATTCACAAATCCGCTGGTCCAGATGGTATATCTCCTCTCCTTCTGAAGAGGTGTTCTTCCTCGCTGGCAAACCCACTACGTAAGCTTTTTCATCAATACTCCTCTTTAGGATTCTTTCCGAGAAGATGGAAAACAGCCCGTCCCCAAAAACGTCGAATCTTACTCTCTCTCATCCTACAGACTCATTTCACTTACGTCCCTTCTTTCCAAGGTCAAACGTTGATAAATCGCCAGCTCATGAAATATCTCGAAACACGAAAACTTCTCAATGACCGGCAATATGGTTTTCGTAGCAACGGATCCACTGGTGATTTGATGGCATGTCTCACCGAAAAGTGGAACCAAAGCAAGATAGTCGCACTTGATATTTCTAAGGTCTTTGACAGAGTTTGGCATCAGGCTCTTTTGTCGAAAATGCGTGCTTTCGGGATCTACGGCTCTCTTCTTCAATGGATTAGAAATTACCTTTCGGAACGTTCAATTCAAGTTGTCTTGGACGGTTTCAAGTCTGATATTCACAAAATAAATGCTGGTGTGCCCTAGGGTTCCGTTCTGTCTCCGACACTCTTTTTAATTTTCATCAACGATCTCTTGTCTGCTACTTATAATCCGATATACTCCTTTGCTTGCTTTGCATATTCGTTCCCGGACTCACGTCCCTGCTCTTTGGCTGTAGAACGGGAACGGCAGCGTATGTTAAGCTCATTAAATTCGGATATTAACAGCATAACTAATTGGGGAACCACTAACAGAGTAGAATTTAATGCTACCAAAACACAACGCTGTCGTTAAAGCGAAATTTAAACACCCAGGCATTATCTATGAATGACACTAGCATCGTCGAAACTTTCCATTCTCGGTATGTGTGTCAATGACAACTTACGTTGGAATGACCACATATTCGATGTCGTCAAAAATACTGCGAAATGTCTAGGTTTCCGCAAGCGATGTAAGAAATACTTCACCCCCTCAGATCTGGCCTCAATATATAAGGCATTCATCCGTCCAAAATTGGAGTACCATGCCCACATCTGGTGAGGTGCTCCTAAAACATCTCTGCACCTGCTATATAGGATTCAAAACCGTGCGATGAAACTCATTGGTGATACTAATATCAGTCAGTCAATTGAGACCCTCGAACACCGACGAAATGTCTCCTGTCTCACTTTGTTTTATCGCTATTTCCACCACCAGTGCTCCATTGAAATCGCCAGAAGCATTCCGCCCATTCAAAATTTTAACCGTAACACCCGTCTCGCTATGAATGCTCATCAGTATACCCTCAAGCCCATTTTTTCGGGCGTACTTTAAAATATCGTGATTCATTCCTAACCCGTACAACTCGCTTATGGAATGCCCTGCCTAACTCTTTATTTCCTAGTCTTTATAACCTTCAAACATTTAAAATCAACGTTCACCGCGAGCGCGCGCAAATTATATAAAAATAAAAAAAAAACAATTAAATTCACAAAAAAATTAATTATTATAAAGCTGTGTACTTATCACAAATAAAATAATTAAAGCACAATTATTCCATTTTATCGTTGACATCATTGGCTGAATTCTACAAACTATCTGGAGATTTTGCGAAATGATATACTAGAACTATTTGAGGACATTCCACTAATTCAACTAGCTTCATCATATTTTCAACAGGACGGTGCTCCAGCTCACTATGGTCGTGAGGTTAAGAGTTGGCTAGAGGAAAAGTACGGTAATCGTTTGATAGGAAAAAATTGACCAGTTCACTGGCTTGCAAGATCTCCTGACTTTACAGTTCTGGATTTTTTTTGTATGGGGAAGAATGAAAGAACTTGTTTATTCAACCGAAATAGCAACTTTAATTGAATTGGAAAATCGTATTATCGAAGCGTCATCAAAAGTGAGGCAGCAGTTAGCATCAATAAGCATTCGCAGTGCAATCCAAAAACGGGCTCTAGCATGCATACAAAACCAAGGATGACACTTTGAGCACCTGTTATAACTGTTTTAGTATACACATAAAATAAAAACTACCTAAGACCACACAAAATCATCTTTTGTTCATAGCCTTTGGAGCTTAAAGCAAAAAACACCCTTTTTTATAAATTTTAACTGCTGCAGATTTTTAAAAGTATCATAAAGTCTGTGGGTTTTTCGGCAAACTCATTGCTGATTTATTTTTTATTATTGTTACTTTCATAAGAACAAAATAGTAAAACGTTACGTTAATTAGGCATTTTCTGGGGAAAAGTGACCTCCAAATCAACAATTAGCATGGGCAATGAAAATGGAACAGGCTTAGTACTAACAGAGCAATTTCCGTTAACATGGGTCAGGGTACACCAAAGTAAGCCTTTTCTTAAATCCTCGATAAATGATGTCAACATTGGAGAAAGAGCCTTACTGTAGAACGATTTTTTTTTTGAATATGCCCAGGAATCATTTCCCAAATTATCGTCAACGAATTAGGGGACACCCTGTATATCAATTCAATCTTTGAGCAACCATTTATTGGGAAACCAATAGCTTTCGCAGATGAAATAGCCATTGCTTACGATTTATCTGTTCATTTGTTAGGAACATGGTTTGCTGTACATAAGCTTATGGTTAGCAAAAAAACAAAATTAATGTTGTTTAGCCTTGCTTTTAAAGAACTTAAGTGTATTGATATTAAATTTCATGTTCCAAATTGCAAAAGCCACGTGTTGTTTAATGTGAACTGTCCGAGTTTTAGCTCTACAAGTCTATATAGTCCAATGAACGCTTGTGATGCCAATTACTTCACAGTTGAAATTGTGCTACAATTAAAATATCTAGGGGGATAACAATTGATTATCAGTTGTGCTGGGATCAACATATTTAAAGTTTGAAATAGTATCTTTTAACTTCTGTTCGATATTTTCATCGTTTAAGGAAATATTAGTCTAACGCAACGTTAAGAACTGTCTACTTTGGCATATTTCACTCTAAATTAGATTATGGAATATGGTGCTGGGGTGGGGCTTACCTTAATAAATTGCAATCTCTAACAGTCTTGCAAAAATGTGCGTTAAGGAAAGTTTGCAACAAAACCAGATTATCACATTCTATGAATCTCTTTCGTGAAATGAATATCCTTTCAGTAAGACACGTTTTAAGGTCTTTAAAATATCTTTTATATGAGGTGGATATATGCAAAGCCCTATTTTTGAATCATACTATCTTACCTTCTTTTCGAACTACATTTTTTCGAAACTCATATGCAATCGTGTCTTTTAAATTATTCAACAAACTCCCACCCCATATACGTAGCATTAGAATATTGCCGGTTTTCTTAAATCATATAAAATTATGGCTTCTTGGCTTCGATTTTAATGAATTAGAAATATTGCTGCAGTATATCGCTTAAAATCCATTTTTACTGATTGCTTAAATTTTTTTATTTAATTTTCTTTTCTTTCTAAAACGTGCAAAATTAAATTGTTCACCCCACAATAAATTTATTTTAATTATAATGTGGCATTTTCACTATTATAATAAATATAAAATGCCACAAACTATTCTCCAACCATTTTATAACCTGGTTTAGGTCATTAAAACATTTGTTAAGGAGAATACGAAAAATGGATGACGTTTTAACTAGAACAGCAAAGGAAAAAAGTATTTCATCTACGGATATTTCAACGAACATATCGGGAAAACGAACTGCGAATACGGAGATTTCATGACAAGATGCATGGTACAACACTTAGCCAGAGAAGGCATACTAAACTTATGCAAGTCAAACTGTCTTACTGTATTCTGAGTAAGTACTACGGCTTCTGTTGCAAGCGACCATCCGAAGGTCAAAATTATCGATGACTTTTTGAAGAATAAGTGGGTCAATCGCACAGGAAGAAGTCTAAAGGTGTCAAATCGCATGACCTTGGAGGTCAATCCACTTCTCCTCTAACCGAAATAATGTGATCTTCAAATTTCGTACGCAATAATTTGGTTGGTTGATGGCTTGTGCAGGCGGTAATACCATCCTGCTGAAGCCAGAGATCGTCCAGACCCAATTCATTCAATTTTGGCGAAAAATAGCGTGTCAACATGTTGCGGTAAGGTTCTCCATCCACTATAACTGTCTCACCAGCCTCATTTTCGAAAAAGTACGGGCCAATGACGCTGCCAACCCATAATCCGTACCATACAGTGACTTTTTTGGGATGCATTGGTTTTTCGTGAATCTCGTATGGGTTTTCCAGTCCCCAGAAACGACAATTTTGTTTATTTATTATACGTACCCATCCATCTAAAAATGGGCTTCATCGGAAAAGATCAAAAATTCACGAATTCTACGAAATGTTACTTTTACAGATCGCCTATTTTCGTAATAAGGTTGAATAACAAAAATACGCTGTTGCGTGGTAAACGACTCCATAACTAAAATTGCCAAAGATTGTATGACATCTGTCAAAAAAATCAATCACATTGAATTGAATAATTGACAGCTCACATCCATACCATCTGTTGGCTCACCCTTTATTTAGCAATAGCGGCACTGTGAACAACCAAATCATCTTATTGCCATTAAGCTGGAATAACGTGAAACGACAAATAAAAGACTCAAAAGCAATCTTAAAACCACAGATAAACCAGCGAAATCCTAAATCTATCGAAAGAAATATGTTGACACTGTAACAAGGAAAGAGGCCAGCTCTGAGTGCTGGCCGTTGACGGAACTCAAAAATAAAATATATAAAGCTTTCGGTTACGACCTAATATCCGGAGAAGTGCTTAAAAGGTTGCCTTGAAAAGCATTAACAAAGCTTATCTATTTTAAAAACCCGGCACATAGATTAGAATATGTTCCGAGTCAGTGGAAATTTGCTGACGTCATAATGGTATCAAAACCAGGGAAACCACCGCAAGTTTTACAGACGATGCATACAAAGCGGCGCTGCATATGAGGACTAGAGATTTTCACGGGTTTTACGAGCAGAAGAGGATAGACGAACACCGGCTTCTCAGGAGGAAAAGAAAGCATGAGAAGTACGCGGTTTAGGAAATTGAGATATGCTACTCCAGGAATGAGATTCGGAAGTTAAAAAAAAACATGCCACGGGCACAAGCCCCGAATCGAAACCCGTAGAGACGAACAAAGGATCATCAGGTACAGTAGAGATTTGGAAAGAGCATTTCTGTAGACTGTATAATGGCGATGACGAAACAAATACCGCAGTCAAGCAGAATTAACCTTTCAACCTGGATGATGAAGACCAACAATTCCATCCACCTGACCTGGATGAATTGAAGAAAGCCATATCTAAGCTTAAGTTGATCAAAGCAGCTGGAGTGAACGGCCTGACTGCCGAGCAAAGCGGCAGGCTAGGTAAGGAGTATACACCAGCTGATCTGTAAAATATGGTCGGTTGAAAGTATGCACGGTGAAGGTAACCCCAATCCTCAAGAAAGAAGAACCTCTGAACTGCGCCAACTACAGAGGCATCAGTCTTCTTAACATCGCCTGCAAGATCCTATCTGCCATATTGTGTGAACGCCTGAAGCCGTTCGTCAACAATCTGATTAGTCCACATCCTGGCTATAGGCCAGGAAAGTCTACTATCGATTAAATATTCACACTACAGCAGATCTTGGAAAAAAAAACCATGAGCTCCAAAATCGACACACACCATCTGTACATCGCTTTGAAGGCTGCGTATGACAGCATCTATAGATACGAGCTGTACAGAGCAATGTCTAGTTTTGGCATCCTTGCCAAACTCATCCGTTTGTGCAGGATGACGATAGAGAATTCACTTCATCAAGGTCGGTAAAGAACTCACCGAGACTTTTGATGTTAAAAAAACGATTTAGACAAGGCGAGGCGATGTTACGCGATTTCTTTAACATCATTCTTGAAACAATAGTGCAAAACTCACGCGCCAAGACATGTGCCTCTTGTCTTCCAAAAGTCTGTCCAATTACTCACATTCGCCGATGATATTGCCATAATCCGAGGAAAGCAGTGTGATGTCAGTATTGAGAGGGAAGTGGCGAAGATGGGTTTAAAGGTCAATGAGGGCAAAACCAAGTATATGCTGTCAATCAGAACAACACCGACCGACGTCTCGGACAGAACGTCTCTCTCGACAAATCTGACTTTGAGGTAGTAAAGGACTTTATCTACTTAGGCTCCGCCATCAATTCAGATAACGACGGCAGCGCTGCAACCAAACGAAGAATAACTCTTGCTATTGGCTTTATCAAAAATGGATGAGGGTGCTCTGAGCTGCTCAGAGAGGAAAATTCTTTGGGTTATTTTTAGTCCCGTCTGCATAGACGGTGAGTGGAGGAGGTGATACAACGACAATCTGTAGGGTGAAAGTCCAACAACTGAGATAGCAGAGCGGATTGAAACCAATGCTCCCGTTCGAAAAGTCGTCGAATCCGCACCCGTAGGATAGCGCAGTAGAGGAAGACCGCGACTTAGGTGGCGCACGCAAATGTAAGGGGACCACAACCAACTTAGCGTGTGGAAATGGAGGCAGCTACCTAAAGATTGGTTTGACTAGAGGCGGTTGTTGGTTGAGGCCCAACCAACTGCTACAACCAAGTTTGTAGCGCCACCTTAACTAAGTAAGTATAGTATACCAACTTCTGACATAGATGGAGTCATAGTACCGAAGGTTGAAAAGTTTGAATAATTAGGAAATAGCGATGACGATGTCGCATATAGAGTTACCGTAGTATTTTGTGGCAGAAAAATACCGCAAAAAGCTTAAAGGCTTGTATATTATAATATAAAGCCGTTTATCCAGCTTTAACATACGCATTTCTATGTAGGTTGACGTACGAATGGCATAAAGGAAGGCTGACAGCGACGAAAATGGAAACGTTACGAATGTCAGCGGGTGTAATAAAACAAGATTCAATAAAAGGTACGCTCATTCACGTAAGTCTTGACGTTAAGAAATCCATTATGGATAAACATCAAACTAAGTAATTCCGATGGTTCTGCTATGTCCAACAAACGTCGTCGAAAAGTCTAGTCCAGAAAGCAATAGGGACACAAGTTCCAGTCAAAGTTCAAAAAAGAGACTGAAGGTGTAATAGTGCGAAAACTTCAGCAAATTCTTGGCCTCAATAGCGAGGAGATCCAGAATAAAGCGGCATGATGAATGGTTCTCAGGTCCACCAGTTTATCTAGCCCTGAAAGGTATGCCGAAGCAATGTAGATACGTGGGAGGAATGTGTACCATTAGACGAAATTATACTCGTATGTTTCGACGGTTAATAAAAGGAAGGAAGATGTTGAAAAGAAATCATGACCACCTCTACGACTTTCCATTACACTGGTTTTTAATAAAATAAAGAATCTTTTTTTTTTCGATGGAATAATAGAATTTCTGGTAGCGATAACCGTAAAATTTGCCAGATGTACTCTCAACATATGGTATATAAAATATTTGTTCAGCATGTTTTGATAAATCATCTATCTTGACTAACCTATGCAGCGCGTCGTCCATTTTTCAGTGCCCGTAATCATCCATCTGAGCTAGCTATGTACGAGGGCTATTCCAAAATCAACCTCCGAAGTGAAAAATATCTTTTTAAAAAAACCAAAGACATTCATTTTTTGCACAAAATAGTTTTATTAACATCTAAATTATTTTTCTACATAGTCTCCGTTTAAATCTATACATTTTTGGTAACGTGGGACCAGCTTTTGTATACACTCCTTACAAAATGGCGCCGCCAATGCGTTGAGGTATTGATTCACACCGTTCATAAGTTCCTCATTACTTCCAAAATGTTGAGATGCAATGGATGATTTCAATTTTGGGAAAAGGTGATAATCACTTGGTGCCAAATCAAGACTGTAGGGAGGGTGATCAAAAATATCCCAATTGAACTCCTCCACTAAAGTTTTTGTACGTGTAGCAGTGTGTGGTCGTGCGTTGTCATGCAGAAGCACCAAACCTTTGGGAAGCATTCCTCGTCGTTTGTTCTGGATTGCTCTTCTCAACTTAGTTTCACAGTAAACCGCCGCATTTATTGCGTTTCCAAGTTCCATAAACTCGGTCAACAATATGCCTTTACTGTCCCAAAAAACTGTGGCCATCATTTTTCGATAGGAAAAAATTTGTTTGAACTTTTTTGGCTTGTTTGGGGAATGAGTGTGCATCGATTGCTTTGACCGTTCTTTGCTTTCTAAGTTTGTGGTACATACTGGACCCAAGTCTCCTCTCGAGTCACAATTTGCTGTAAAAATTCTTCACCTTCCATTTCTAAACGTTCGAGAAATGCTTTTCCTGAATTGACACGTTGGGTCTTGTGGAAAACTGTGAGGTGTTTTGGGACAAAACGGGCACAGAACTTGTGGCAACCCAAGTTTTCAGACACGATTCTGTATAAAGTAGTTCGAGAAATTTCGGAAAATCTTGTCGCAAGATCTGAAATCATAAAACGCCTGTTTTCTCGAACAAATTGGTCAACTTGGTGAACCACGTCTTGATTCATGATCGATATGCGCCCTTGGCCCCCTTCATTATGCACATCTGTGCGTCCGTTTTTAAATTGTCTACACCAATCACGTACCAAACCATCACTTATCACTGTATTGCCGTAAACAGCACATAACCGACGATGAATTTGAGCTGCGCCATTTCCTTCATCCTGCAAAAAACGAATTACACTTCGTACCTCACAGGCGGCGGAAGATAAAATTGTATTCTCCATGTTAAAACGGCAACTATTGGAAAAATACTGAACGAAAACGGTCGAAACTTGGCATATTATTACAGAATAATGTACTGGTTGCGATACGCAGAAACACATCACCGAAGTGCACGTATGTAATGAATTGTAACACATCGGAGGTTGATTTTGGAATAGCCCTCGTATTTGTCGAACAATCTATAAATTTATAACCACTGGATATAGAGAATACGCATCCAGTATGACCCCGGGTTGTACGCACCTTAGAAAAACTGGCCGTTGTTGACATGAAACGAATTTTTCAATTCGCCGCTATTAAGTGGACGGTATTGCGGACAGACCATGGCCGACGTTCATAGAAAATCTAGCTGGAGAAGAATGCAACTCAAACCATTGCTAAATTGGAATCACAATTTGGCTAGAGGGTGATTTCGTGACGGATGGGGTGTTATATTATGATTGTTATTCGCGATGTACAGGCCTATGTACGCAAAACAGTGATCAAATATTGGACTGACAGGATGAGTTTTGCAAACCGCATTCTAGGAAATCAAATGTAAATGTCAAAAAAAATCTCCAACCGAATAAAAAATATTGGCTATTAACGCCTTTTATTTCAATTTAAAGTTGTCACGCTCCACAAAAAACATCCTCTGAGATATTAAGAACGGCAGCTCCATTAAAACGATCGCCGTTGATTTATTTCCAAAAACACATAGGCTAACCGATTCCTCATTTATACCTATATATGAGTATGTATGCGTAAAATTCATCAAGCAATCTGATTAGACATAAAGTGATAAGAGTGATTAACTATGTTTGTGTTGGAAAAAGGGGTAGGCGTTATTCACTGTCAACTAATTGCCAATAAATCGATGACGACTGATAATTGTGACTACATATAGGTACGTTGAATTGCACAACTATTCCAATCAACATAGTAAGATTAGTTTTATGACATACTATAAATTGCAGTACCTATCAATTCAATAGAAACTCACGCCATGAACGTCGTGTTCACATTTTCATGGTGTTGTATGACTTTTTGACAAGCGGAACACTTGAATCGGACCATTTTTAATTTTTAAATTTGAGGAATTGGCCTGAAACATACGTGTTTTTTCCTCTTTTTTACATTTCCTTGTTCATCAACGCTAAAATGAAAAAATATGTCAGAAATGGAACGATATGGAAAAAAACGATGTGCTTCACCAAAAACTCCACTTTAGAAATGGATTTTCGGTGTAAGTAACCCTTCTTCTTCCCACTTCAATAAAAAGCGTTCCCTCTCTTTCGGACAATCTTCCTGCCCACGCCAATGTGAACAGGCACATTGGATTTAAGCTGGTGGTGGCTTGGCAATGAAGATGCACTAATATACGAAATATTGTCGAGCGGAAGTATACAAGGTGAATGGAACCTAAGTGCTCACTGACCGACTTTTGGAAAAGAGACTGCGCAAACTATGTGGGTATAGGTCCACTTAATATCTGTGTGAGCGTCTAAAGTTGAAAGACCGGGAGACACGGTTTTATGTTGCTACTGTAGAAGTTTGGTTTTTCAACTGGCAACACTGTTTCTACAGATTGTCAATTTGACAGTTGAAAGTTGATTTGTGGTTAGTACGTTTTGCCATTTTACGATGAAGAGATTAACGCCAGAAAAACTCGTGCAAATCGTGCAAACTTATTTTGAAAACCATGGTTCGGTTCGCCAAACTTATTTTACCCTACGTCCATTTTACGGTCGACATAATCGTCCATCTGAGAAAGTTCTTCGGAACACGATGAATCGTTTTTGCACCACGTACACTCTAGCGGATAATACGCATCCCCAAAGACGACAAACAGTGCGTACAGAAGAAGTCATTGACGTCGTGGAGTGCAGTGTTGAGAAGAATCCGAATGAGTCGATTCGCCATCGTGCCCAACAATTGGAACTATGTCCATCCACTTTGTGGAAGATTTTACGGAAAGATCTTGGCTTAAAAGCTTATAAAATCCAGTTTGTGCAAGAGTTGGAACCACGTGACCATTATACGCGTTGTAGGTTCCATGAGTGGGCCGAACACATGATTCAGCTTGATCCTCATTTTCAACGCAAAATTTTATTCTCAGATGAGGCCCATTTTTGGTTAAATTTATATGTAAACAAGCAAAATTGCCGAATTTGGAGTGGAGAAAACCCAGAAGCCTTTATCGAGACGCCCTTACAACCATTAAAACTCACTGTTTGGTGTGCTTTATGGGCTGGTGAAATCCATATTTCTTTAAGGACGATGCCGGCCAGAATGCTACCGTCAATGGAGAGCGCTATACAAACATGATTTCGTTCCTCAGTTGAATGGCATTGACATGGCAGAGTTTTGGTTTCAACAAGATGGCGCAACATGCCACACAGCGCGCGATACCATCAATCTATTGCGGTATACATTTGCTGACCTCATAATTTCGCGTAATGGACCTGTGAGCCGGGATTCAGGATCCTGTGATCTCACTTCCTTAGATTACTTTCTTTGGGGGTATGTGAAGTCACTAGCCTATGGCGATAAACCAGGAAATCAACATGTGCCGTGTTATTGCTAATATACGGCCGCAGTTGCTCGATAAAGTTGTCGAAAATTGGACTTCACGATTGCGCTCCATTCGAGAACACTAGTAGCATAAAATTATCTATTAACTAAAGCTAATATCATAGACATTAACATTAGCTTCAAGTGTTTTATTTCATATTAAATTTGTATACCCTTTTTATAGATATGTGATGTCAATAAGGCGCTCGTTAATAAACATAGCTTCGGGACTGAAGAAGATTGGTCGAGTTATCAAAAAAAGCAATCGAAGTATTTATACTACGCTGTTTACCTACATACTCTTAAGTAGATTCAACTCAGAGGTCTTTTGCAGAACTCACAAGGCACTACCAAAGGCACAATTGTCCAAAAAAAGCTTTTTAACTAATTACATACGCTGATCACATTTATATGATGCTGTAGCTGGTGTGTTAGCTAATTAAAGCGTAAACAGAGAAAATGAGCTTATCTGTAAATGAGGCCACGAAGAAAAGACCCACAATACGAGTATTAACGAATTGGAAAGCACATCACAATAGACAGCTGCAACAAAGAAGTTATTGATGTTATCTACCTCGGTCCCGATGGCTAGGACTTGTAGAGAATTCCTACCCGGATGAGCAGCGCAGTATAAGAATACAGTAGCGCGTACAACTGGCAGGGGATCTCAACCATCTAAGAGTGCGCGTCCGGGATAGCTAAAGAAGTATTGGTTTGGACCTAGGTCCGCTTTGCACTGTAGCACCATGTAAGTAATTTAGTAATGACACCTTATCCTAAATCAAGCCAAGAATTACACTTGTTAATTGCTGTATATTATTTAAAACCCAAAAGGTAATTGAGTAATAATGCCTTATCAAGAAAGACAAAGTAGGCTCTATGCCATAGAGGACCCTGACCATCTTAATCTATGGGGCAGAAACATGAACGTAAATGAAAGAGGATGAGGGTATCTATCCGTTTTGAACGATTTTTGATCCCGTTCGTATTGGCCCGAAAAGTGTTCATCAGTCGCCTGAGATGGTGAGCTTTATTGATTGATTCTCAAGTTCACCCCGGTCTGTGGCGCCATCTACACAGGTAAGTTCTTAACTAAAAATCTGACTTTACTTTCCTGAATTCGATTTCCGAGTTGCCGTCAGGTTTTCAAGACTGAGATTTTATTCTTCTATCGTAAAACGCTCACATTTTCTGTAGAGTTAGGTTAATAAAAAACGCTCTCGTTTCAATTTTGTAGTGGATATAGAGCTCGGATAATTTTACTTCATTGAGGTTCACTAGTACAATAATCAATATGGTGAACTCACTCCATCAATCGATGTATTTTAGTGTCCGGAACCTTCGACTACGTATTTGAATTTGGCTACAAAAGGCAAAAAGGTGAGCAGAAAGTAGCGAGCTGTCACTCGGGCGGCAAGCAGCAAAAACTCAAGTGTAACATCAGAAATTAAGCGTAGGATTACGAGTACAATTGCCAATCGCTGAAGTAGTAAAGTAAGTGAAGAAACACTTAGGAAACTCTATATAAGACCGTAATCATCCCAGTTCTGCTCTATGGGTCTTGTCTTTAGCCGTTTTCAGCGCAAGATCCTTCAAGTGATCTTTGGTCCGGTTTGAGTAGATAGTAGCGAACTCTATTAGCTGTACAGTGACGTCGACCTGCACAGAAAAGTGTACATCAGCTGCCTAGACTAAGTAGCACTTGAAGAGTGATTGCTTTGGCCTAAAAAGCATTTCTTTCCCACCTGGAGGGACAATGCAGTAGACGAAAATGCAGTAAAGGAAGTTGGCGCGCAAAAATGGAGGAGCGCTTAACTTATTTGGAGTGTGCAACTGGAGAGGCTTATTGTTTGAGGTCCAGATTCACCCCGGGCTGTAGCACCATCGAGCCCCCGCCCAATTACCAAGGCTGCACCCATCAATGACGTTGTCTAATAAAAAGCGAGGGCGGAGCATATTACTGGTCTTATCGTAAGCATCTTCAGATGATATCACCGAAGGTTGCTACGATTTGATCAGTTATAAGTTGCCGGCCAAAGGGCTTGCCGGACCACCAGTAGTCCCTACCAGGACTTAAATCACGGTACCATGGTAGTCAGGAGCCCCCCGTATTTCGGTCCGGGCCTGACTTGTTGAGGTAGGCCCCCTTGTGGGAACATCATGGCGGCTGTGGTTTAAACCCAAATCGCGGGAAGGGTCTTCCTGTTGGTTTGACCTGCTAATAAGTACTGGGTGCTGTGACTCTAAGAGCAGCCAAGAGCAGCAAGTGGTCTTAGATCGGCCTCGACCCATACCAAGGGTGGAATTTGTGCCTCCAACACAAGTTCTGCTTTGTAGGTAAGCAATGGTAAGGCGTATCCTTGCTCCCGTGGATGTATGGGCATCCCGTAAACATACGTCTTCACGACAGGTGGTTTACGTTAAAAACCAGAGACTATGTAGCACCATCTGGCAAGTCATTAATAAGGCGATCTCCAGAAATCAAGTTGTATGGCGATGCTCTTAGATATGTGACACAAGGCTAGCATATGGGTATAACCATGAAAGAGAGAGCTTAAACTTCTTACCACACTTGGAAAGAGTCCATGACAAACTCACAACTGTCGTCTGACAGATAATGCGCATTATGCGGTCTGACTGGGGGCACAGCAGGCGTGCGGTGCGTATCATATATGGTGGCCTTTTGTTGCCTGTGCAACATTTGGGGCATCAGTGTGGTGCGACATAGTCAATACTGTAAGCGGTCGCAGAAGGATTTTCTCTTGCCAAAGAGTGGCCTTGCTTTGTTGTTTGCGTTTTATCGTACTGTCTCCACGGAAGGATTTCAGGTGCTTATAGGAATGCCTCCTCTCAAATTGGAGTTGATCCGATGTGGAATAGCCTTCAATCTAAAGAGGGGTATCCCCTTAAGTGAAAGAGACTGGTTGGCTGACTCTGAAATCAACCGGATGTCCTAACGAGAGCATAAGGCCCGGCTAGACGAATGCGTCACATCTATATAGATGGCAATTGAGATGGGATGATAGCGTTAACGGCAAGGTAACTTACCCCTTCCCGAAGGATGTCTTGTTCATGCGGGAGCGGCCGCAGCTGAGGTTTAATCTCAACTTAAGCTTTCTTCTCACTGGACATGGTTCCTTTAATGCATTCCTGGATAAAAAGGGCCTTAGACAGGTGGAAGGCTGCTCGTGTGGAGCTTCTTTTGAAGACTGGGTGCACATTCTGTGTGAATGCCCCACTGGAAATAACCGCAAGTTTGCAAAGCTCGACCGGAGGCTATATTCTGGTACCACAGGAGGTCAGGAGCCCCCGGAACTATGGTTCCGGCGTGACCTAGGAGTTGGTCCCCTTGTGAGAGTATCGTGGTGGCTGTAGGTTTATACATAAAATAGCGGGCAGAGTAGATCGACTGGAACTCTGATGCCTCTTGGTTCAGCATAGGCTTTACTAAGGGAGGAGATCGTGCCTTATACACGACTTCTAGTAGGTACTGGAGGTGGTTTTAATACCATACGAAGGGCGTTGATTGACGCATTGTATTAAATCCGACATGAGCGTAGGCGCTACGTGGAATAAGGCCTACGCGGCAGGTGTCCACATAAAAGACTATCTGTAGCACCATCTAACTGAATAAATAAGTACATATATGAGTATATATCTATAAATAAGAATCCAACATCAATAAAATCTGTTTTTATTTAAAATTGTGCATTTGAGCATTAATTTAATTTAAGTGTCTTTTGTAATTGTGGAATTTTGGAAGATGTACTTCTCGTTATTTTGTTTGCATTGTACGAGTATGTATGTAATAATGTATGTATGTAGAGTACGTTTAAAGTGCAAGAAGCTTTTATTTTTTTCATTATTACTTATGACCATAGAAATTATTTTATTTTATTACATATCTGTAAAATGTACTGTTTTGCAATACTGAGGAACCAAAGATATTTCCATATACTGTATTTCAAAACTAAAGTTTACAAAAAAAAAAGAGAAAAAAAAGAAAGAAAAAAAAATTTACAAACCCTTTCACTTTTAAATTAATTAAAGTTTCCATAAGAACATTTTGAGCAAGATTACAAATACATTTGTTTGAACAAGTGATTCTACTGCATCCAAAAGTGCTTTACTACTCCACCGTTGTAAAGTATTATAGCTAACAAAAAATATTTACAAATATACCTCTTAGTAGTAAATTTAACAAGTATTTTGAGAAATACAGGATATGCATACATCCGTAATAATAATGAAGCTATACATAAAAAAAAATAAATCAATCAATAACAATAATTGCATAAAACATTTTCAGACAAAACTTCAATCGGTTGAAACTATATACAAACTCGACATAAAAATTAAAAAAATAATTAAAAAAAGAATACTTCTATGGCCATCCAAAATTAATGTTTGTCATTTGGTAAAACTTATTATTAAATGGTCTGTAGAATTCTCTTAGTCTTTCGATTGCAGCTGGATCTATATATGGATGGTTTCGTCCTTTTGTCTTTCCCAAACAATGCGGTGTTGATTTGGCCTCTGATTTAAAAAGACAAGGAAAACCTTTTGTGGAGTTAAAATAGAAATGCTTTTCTGTTACTACCCTTTTCAGTCCAAGAAAATCCTTTCAAATAAATAATTAAAATAATTATTAAAGATTTAAGTTAAATAAAACCAAATCATTTACTTGAACACGACCGATTTCAAAAGCCGGATCAACAATAAGTCTTTCTCCGCTTATAAAAAGTAATTGCGACAGCGGGAAATATTGTAACCACTTTTCTAAATGCTTGGCATATACTCCGATTTTTACAGGACTCCATGATGTGTCGACGACCTCGAATGATCCATTCATAAATGCTAAATGCTCGAATTTTCTCATATCGGTTTTTTTGCTCGCAGCCTGAGTATAATCTGATATGGCACGTGTAACAGGATCTCGAACGACGACCAAAAGTCTAAGAATGATGCAAATTATAAATGTAGGTTTATCCTTAAAAAATATATACAAATATCATGATATAAGGTAGATATACTCGTATATTTCGTATCTAAAACTCTTCTGTAGGTAAAAATTAAATAAAAACGCACACAGAGCTATCACGGGATTGCAAGAATAAGATGATTTGTTTTTAATGGTTCTTTTCGAAAGTTAGTTTAGGCTAACTTTGGCAATGAGTCTGATACTTACGAATTACTCTCTCTCTCTCTCTCTCTCGTTTCTCAACCACCTTATGGTGACAAGTTTGTGGGTTTTCAAGGGACAGAGGTTAGTCCTTTGTATCCGCACTTCTTTCCATCATCTTTTAAGCGAGCATTCACCATCATCACACATAGGCCTTCTCTGATTTTAGTGAGGCTGTTCGATGCAGGTCACCACTGTACCTAACATATACGGACCCCGAATATTGGAAAATCTCTCTTATATCATAGAGGTCACGGGTTTTTTTCTGAGTATGATTCACTTTTAAAAAATTGATAGAAATATGTATGTACAGTAAAAAGCCCGTAGTTTGTGTAGACAGAAGCCGAAATCAAAAAGACCGTCTGCTTTCTTTGAAAACATATTCTTTGAAATGGTATACAAAATTTTTCACACTCGCCGACTGAGACCCATATACCACCTTGATCAAAGTTCCCAGAATTTATCCAGAAAATTAAATTTACAAGTTTATTTAGCTAAATCTATATTGTCCCCTTTAAAGTAATCCCCATCGACTGTAACACACTTACGCCAGCGCTTGATCCAATCCTCGAAACATTTTTTATATTCGGTTTGCGGTATGTCCATCAGTGCTTCCTGCGATTTTTTCATTACTTCCTCTCGGCTGCTAAAACGCATTCCCCGTAGTGGTGTTTTTACTCAATTGAACAGAACAGTCACAGGGAGCCAAATCAGGTGAATTCGGTGGCTGTTGGATGGTATTTGTTGCATTTTTCGTCAAAAAATTACGAATAATGATGGCACTGTGTGACGATGGTTATGATGGTGCAAAACCCACGAGTTTTCTGCCCACAATTCTTGTCTCTTTCGGCAAATTGCTTCACGCAAACGTCTCATAACGCCCAAATAATACGGGTACTCTTTGTTTACTGTCCGGCCTTCTGAAATTCATGATGCACTACTTACACCGTTGTAATCCATGAAAACCGTGAGCATTGCCTTCTTTTTTTGACTGAAAACGACGTGGTTTTTTTGGTCTCGGCTCATTTGGTCAACGCCATTCACTTGCCTGATGTCTGGATTGCGTGTCGTATTCATAAACCCACGTCTCGTATCCAGTAATGATCCTTTTAATGGATGTGGGATCGGATTCAGCCTCGCAAATCATCTCTTTTGCGACATCAACATGGTCTCTTTTTTGCATGAAATTGAGATCTTTTGGCATCAACTTTGCTGCTACACGACGGAAACCCAAATCATTAACCAAAATGTCTTGGACGGATCCATAGGCAATGTTCAAGTCCTCCGCTATCTCTCTGATAGTTAATTTGCGGTTATCGACCAACATTTCCTTTACTTCATCAATGTTTTCGTCGGTTTTCGATGTCGATGGTCTGCCACTGCGTTCATCATCTTCGATTGACTCACGACCACTTTTGAACCGCTCATGCCACTGGTAAACGACCGTTTTCTTTAGAGAATCGTTGCCGAAACACTTTTGCAACATTTCCAACGTTCGCACACCATTAAATCCGTTTTTTACGCAAAATTTAATACAAGTTCGTTGTTGCAAATTGAAATCTATTTCTAAAATTGTAAAAAATCGCCAACACACACAGAGATAGATGTACTCTTGGCTACGTAACTTTTGCAAATGTCAAGCTATGACGCTAAGATTTAGAGGGAATGTCAACAACAGATTTACCAACTTAACAAAAAAACAGAACTCAAATCGGAATAGTGGGAGCGCCACACGATGGGTGTGGTCGGGAACTTTTTGATCAAGGTGGTATGTATGCTAACACATATATTCGCCGTAGGCTGCTGATTGTTCAAAAGTTATTCAAACAAATGAAACTTAAATGGTCAGGATCAAATGCTTGCCATATCTCCTATAGGTGGCATTTTCGGGTACAAACTCTCAGGTAAGCGAAAGCGTTATAACAATACACACAACAACACACATCCTATATTCGCGAACATCAGCCTGATATCCGATCACGAACCCACGCCCACAGAGGAAAAAGGCGACGCTGCCAAGAAATGTTCTACGAGCCGATCGACATAACTTACAAGCAATGACCGAAATATGACGTTAAAACCATCTACAATAAAACTCCAAAATAGCTTCCTGGCAGCTGAGTTGGAAAGCGTAGCCCGCATGAAACTATGTCTGGATACGAACTAAGCCTAACCGACTTTTCTGCGGAGCTGAATGTCAATATAGCTAGCACACGGTTTTCCAACCTGAATGGGCCAAATTGATCAGTATTATACATCTCCGAATTTCCACTATACACTCGGAATATTAGCTCGTTGAAGCCAAGGTACGTCTACGGACATCTCAAACCCCACAACAACGAACTGTCAGGAGATCTAACGTTGAACGACTGCAATTGCAACTAACCGCCAAGGTTTTTGCATATTCCTCAACCTTTTGACATGCCCTATGCAACCGAAATGCCGAAGAGCAGTGGCATCGATGTCAAGAAGCTATCAGAAACGCCGCAACTGATGTACTGGGCTTCACTCGACCACCTCCACCCAACCCATATTCTGATGAAGAATTCAGACAAGCGCACGTAAGGAAACAACTCGCTTACGAAGTCGCAAAAGAGAAGGGAATAACATTGGCTTCTCTGTAAGAAAAGAAAGAGGACTAGAAGCGCACAATCGAGGAAATAGAGCAATTCTACTCTACGAACAATGTTCGGAAGTTTTACCAAAAGGTAAAAAAAACGTGACAAGGCAACAAGATCCGAACAGATAGACCTGCAGATATGCTTTCTTCATATTGTAGTAGTCACAGTCGGTACTGAGGAAAACCTAGTCTGATAAACGGCGAGGACAACGCAAATTGCGCTGTCAGACAGAATGAACCATTGAACCTGGACGGTGGAAGAAATCTGTCTATCCGTCCAAAATGAAGTGAGGATAGCAATATCCAAGCTTAAGAGCAAGAAGGCTGACAGCACGGCCTACCTGCCGAGCTATTATAGGCAGCCGAAGATAACTTGATATAGAGCTTGCACCAACTCATTTCTACGATTTGGTCGGCAGAAAGCATTCCTGAAGAATGCAAATTTAACTCCGTTTACCCTATCAAAAAGAAAGGAGACCCTCTTAACGGCGCCAATTATATAGCCACCAGACTCCTTCATATCGCATGTAATATCTTATGTAAACTCCTGTAGCCATTTATTAACGCTCTAATTGGCCCCTATCAGTGCGGCATTAAGACCGGTGAAAATCAAAAATTCCAAATCGATACGCACCACCTTCTTACGGATCTTAAGGCCACATATGACAACATCTATATAGATACGAGCTATATAGAGTCATGTCGAGCTTGTCCGACTCAGATTGTGCAGAATGACGATGGAGAACGCTCGCTGCTCCATAAAGGTAGGAAACAATCTCTCTGAGACCTTTGATGTAAAAAAAAGGTCATGCGCTGTCACGTACAATAATTTTTTCAAATAACAAACCAGGAAAAGAATTTGATACGGAACTGGCATCAACTCATCTGCAGTTTAAGTTTAGAAAATCTACAACCAAACATATATATGTATATTCGTAGGTATTTCGTATTTAAAGCTAAGAACGATAGGATTTTGTAAGCCATGCTCTATTTTGTACGCTTGCAGAGAGGTTCGTTGTCGCCAAAAAGTCACTTGGAAAATGTAGAGCGCTGTCTTATGATTTCTCATCGGGATGAGTCTAGTAGTTAACGAAGACAATAAATCTTCTCCTCAGCTCTTGTACGAAATTGATAATTCACTACCGATTCATAAAGGTATGTTTATTATAACTCGGCTTGAAAGTACCGGAACTACTCGAATAACTGCAGTACTTCAGAAGATCAAGAAGACTATGTTTAAGATTCCCAATTAGCCCAATTTTTTTTATACCGCTGCGACAAGATAGAATGCCCAGATCATTGAGAATGCTTTTGTCAACATGTCAATGTTTCGAATATCTATGATCAGACATATGCTGAAGATGTGGTTGTATTTTCTGCCGACCTTACGACCGTTTGCTCTAAAACGCAGGATTTAACTTAATCGATGATTGGTGCATATGTCACGCCGAAAACCTTCAAGGCGCTGCTGGCATTCTGGCAGTGTAAAGGAGTTTTTGGAAAGGCATGGGACTTATCACCGAGGAATGTAACGGTGACGAAGTTCTTACACGGCTATGATAAAACCAATTATATCGTATTTGTTGACTTGTTGACGAAAATACGTAACTGCTCCTTTTACCAGACTCTAAAGAACGATCTTTTTCGACTATAGTATAGCCCCAGGACGAATTAGTTATAATTTTGGCCAGAATCTGAAAGGAAAGAAATGTAGTCGAGTGGCTCCCAACTCGATCCAGGACATGGCACTGCTGATTAGAGGACAAAAATATTATATCCAAATGGATATCCTCTCAATTCTGGTGGCAATAAGCTATCGTATACAGGAAAACATCGGTGGCGGGGCAAGTATCGCTTACATATGTGTGTAGCGACAACCAACCTCGGCTTAAGGCCTTCTGAACTCTCTCACCCACTCCAAGCTAGTTCGGTAATGCAAGACTTCTCTGAATACAGTCGGAAGGTCTAAATTCACTGAGTTTTGTTTGGCTCCAAGAACACAAATAGATCAAGGCAAACAAGAACTTACTAGGCAAGACCCAAAGGACAGTTTCTTGTGAGCAAAACTAGGATACCGCCAGAGCAAAGGAATACCAACCGACGTGTTTAAAAAGTTCGCGTCTTTCCTGCCAGTTAGAAAGACTTCGGACTGCTTATAGCACGGTAACACGGTAATATGCTTTTGCTAAACCTAAGTATACTAAACAGAACACGACATTCTGCGACGCCTGATGTGAGGTTGATGATAACATAGCTCAGGCTACATATTCCAGGCGCTAATGCGCCCATTGGTATTGTAGGCACTTGAAGCGTTTGCTCATGTCTATCAAGGCTGAGAAATTTCGACAAAAAAAATCATAAAGGAAGTACATTAATTGTACTAGTTTCTTCTGAATGGTCTGTTCCAATACAAAGAAGAGAAAAAAACTAATAGAAGACTAAAGAAATGATAGAATTCTGCAAATAACGCATTGAAGTCGTAAAAGAAAATCTTAGCCTATTTCAATCTATCACCTATAATATTAAAAGCAAAATAACTCGGCCGTACTAATGAATATTTCGGCATTTTAATATGATGATTCAACATGTTATAAAAGGTGCTCTACATAACGAACCAAGCGTCGACGTAAGGTGCATACAGAAGAAACTGTAGCCGCTGTGAGTGAATCTGTGTCGTAAGATCCGGATTTCGTCGGAAAAAGTCGGTCCTTATTTCTATTGAAAAATAGTATTTAGTTACGAGCCTCACTTTTGACTCAATGGGTTAGTGAAAAATCTAAATGATCATTTCTGGTGAGCGGTGTATGAGAATCAATAACCAGTGCTGGTGATATCATTGGTTGTTATTCTTCCAAAAATTAGGCCAGAACTCACGTTTCAGTCAACGTTACTAGATTATTTCTTCGAAATGTGCACAGCAATGAATTAGATATGTGGTTCCAGCGGGATGGCGCTACGCATCATATGGCCCGTATCATTCTGGCCATAAAACCGTGTAATTACTGAGGACTCGATACAACATTATATTACGAAAAGGGTCAGTGTATTGCCACAGAGAACGTGCGATTTGACGCAGCCTGATTACCTCTTGTGAAGCTTTGTAAGTTAGTTCGTATGTCCTAATAAACTGCAAACTGCTCAGACTTTCGAAACAAATATTCAGCGCGTTATTGGTGAGATAAAACTCCAAATGCTCGAAAGGGTTGCCCAAAATTGGGCCAACAGGATGCGCTTCGCCAAAACAGAGGAGTAAGCCATAAACTTGAAGTTGAGTTGAAGTTGTTATTTTTAAAAAGAAAAGGAAAAAGCGCGCATTTCGATTACATTTCATGCTCAAAATCGGAGGGGCCAATAGTCTACCACATTGGACAATAAATGTTCTTTCGATTACTAGTTCAAAATTAGATATGTTTGCTTTGAACAAAAAATAAAAAAGTTTCTTACTTTGTGCTTGGATTCATGTGATGAACTCTCTGAGGAACTTCTTTTGTTACAAAGTAGCTTGGTGATTTTTCCATCGTAATCTGTCCCTCTATAGTATACGGCATGTGGTGTCGATACCAGTGAAGTCCCCGATTATAATGTCTATCGAAAAAATGCACCTCACATCCAGCTGCTCGAACATCCGGATGCAAACGTATAAATTCCAATAGTGCACGAGTTCCGCTCTTTTTTACTCCAATTATTAAAGTGTCCGGCAAATGACGTGACGGTCTAAGTCCTTGTTGTCGTAAAAATCTGTACTTTGGTGAACCATCTATCTCGGTGTAATTGTACATCAAGGGCACTATTCGAACGATGGATCCGAGAATTTTTATTTCTGGTGGTTCTGTCATAACGATGGGTGACATTACACTCTCCACAGAGCTCTGAAAGGATTGCTACAAAATTGCATATATACAAATGCATGCATGTTAATCAAAAAGATACTTTATTCTTTTTCGTTTTACCTTTTTAAAGGATCGGTTTATCCGTGACATCAAGCACGAATTGAATGTATAGGAAACGTATAAAACGGATATGCATACTAAAAAGATAACCGCAATGGTGCGATTACTAAGATTGGCGTACCAATTTGTTAACATTTCTTTTTCTTAAATCCAACAGCAAATGGTTTCACATAAAACGCCTTGCGTCGAAGGGAATACATTTACAAGCGGATTTTTAATTTTTCTTATCATTCGGCAATTAGTAACATCTTCAAAAAAAAAAAAGCAATAAAACTTCCCGGACTAGTTATGTAAAAATATTGTAAAAAAATCGACTTTTCAAAGACAACACGAAAAATCCTTAGAAGCACTCTCGACATAAAAATCTGAAGCTAGATGCAAATCCACCAGATTCATTCATAACATCGCGAAGCAAGAGTTTGTTTGTATCTGCGCACTGGTCAGTCCTTTAGAATAGGGAGAACTTGGTTACATCGCAGTCAAGTCGACTTCGAATAGAGACGTTTTGTTTATTTTTTGTAAAACTGTTATATTAGTTAGTGTATTGAATTTGGGGGGAAACCACTTTAACAGGGTGTTTATTTACGAAATAAAACACATTAAAAGAACACTCCTAAGCAGTTCCTTTCAACTTTAATCATCAGTCATCTTATTGAGTTACAACTGCTTTAGTTAAATTAACTACGAGTAGTTGTCAATTAATCAATAAGTTGGGAGTAAAGAACTAGGTTTCTCAATCGAAAACAGAAGTTTGTGTTTGCCCATAGAAAAATTAGAGTGCGTATAAACGACACTGTACAACTGTCAAACGAATCCTACTCGGCATACGGTGTGGGCGCTCCAATGAGGTTTAACAGCGGAATAACTACCCAGAAGTTTTGTACCATGCATACTTGATCTGATGATCCTTTTTCCGGGGTACTACACTCGCCTCAGCATACGTTAAGTTTTTTGGAAAATTGGATCGAGATATTCAAAGCCCAGATCTGAAAGGGGTTTCAGAAATAGCCGTCATGAGGTAAACACGGTGCCGGGAAAACTGAACTGGACATCTTACACGAATAAATCCATTTTTGCCGCTTCTGTTCCAATACTTGCGAGGGCACCAATAAAGATCGCTGGGTTCTGGCAATGTTGTCAATGTCATCAGCGTATGCAAGAATGCTAGTTGTACCTGTGTTGTTGACGTGCGAGTTTTGAGCAATTTTCTCAAGTATGACATTGAAAAAGTTACATGAAAGCGCATCACCAGGCTAAATTCTTTTACGACATTGAAGGTTTCAAAAAAATTGTTTCCATCTTTTAGGGAGCGACAAGAGCTCTCGTTTGTCATTTTGCACAATCTGACTAGACCAGCGGGGATGCCAAGGCGGGACATAGCTCGTCTCTATAGACACTGTCATATGCGACCTTAAAATTCATAAAGAGGTTTATGAATCTCGCGTAGTGTGAATATTTGGTCGACCTTGGGCCGGATCTAAAGCCGCACTGATAAGGGCCAATCGGATTGTTGATAAATGGTTTCAGGCGTTTACACAACATGGTAAGTAAGATCTTATATGCGATGTTAAGAAAACTGATGCCTCTATAATTAGCGCAGTTAGGAGGGTCTCCTTTTTTGTGGATCGGGGAAACTGACAAAGATTTACTTGCTTCCATATGCGAGTACATATCGAAGACGAGCAAGGATACCTGGTAACAGAGAACAACGAAACTTACAATTGATGAATAAATTGAGTGAGGGCTAACGCCCCCATTTATGGCTTAATTCCAGCTTAAAAAACTGGGACTTAAAAACTAAAATACAAAATATTTAATTAGGGTTTTAAAGTTAGGGATGGTGAAGGAGATCGAATTTGAGGGAAAGTGTGCTGCGATTAAAATCGAAAACGGAGGGGTTGGAGCTTACTTTACGCAGCATACGGGATGTTGGTTCGTTAGAGCCATATGTGGTGCGGTGGGTTGGTAGATAAAAGAGGCGGGGGCAACGTAAATTTTGAGGGTTAGTGTTAAAGAAAATGGAGTTGTAAAAAGGCATGCAATCGACGGAGCCTGAGAGGAGTCGGTGCATGAAAAGAATGTCTGCTGCGTCCCTTCGTTCCTCAAGGGTATTTAGGTGAATGAGTTTGAGACGGTCTCGATGGGGAGGTAAGATTAGAGGATCGTTTCAAGGTAGACTTCGAAGACCAAATCGAAGAGAACGACGCTGGATCTTCTCAATTCGGGTTACATGAACTTGAAAGGGACACCACGCTTGACTAGCGTACTCGAGAAGGGGGCAAACGTAAGTGATGTATAGTGATCTGGTCACGTACGGGTTACAGAATTCCTTGGACCATAATTTAACGAAGCCAAGCGATGAGTTTGCTTTAGTAATTATCTCATCATATGCGAGCGGAAATTAAGCTCCCTGTCGCATAAAATGCCAAGGTCGCGGATAGTCTGGACAAGGGATATAGGTTGGCCGTGGAGAACGTAAGTTCGGGGAGTAGACTTGTTGCACTTACGTGAAAAGGTAATCGATTGACATTTGGTGACATTGAGTTCTAAGCAGTTCTTGATGCACCAGGTGGAAAAACTATTTAGATCTATTTGAAGGGGGCTGGAATCGTGTTGTGAGGAAATGGGTTTAAAAAATTTGGTATCGTCAGCATAGAGAGAAAGTGCTAAATGGTGAATGATCCTTTCAAGATCGTTAATGGTTAGGATAAAGCGAAGTGGACCTAGGTGACTATCTTGAGGAACACCTGAAGTGACCAAAGAAAGGGGCCGATAGGACAGACCTGAAACAAACACTATAAAAACGATTCTCCAGGCAAGAAGATATCCATTTAAGCAAAATGGCTTAAAAGCCCAGGACGGACAATTTGAACAGGATTAGTTTATGAGATATCTGGTCAAAAGCCTTACTGAAATCAGTTGTTATAACGTCAACTTCTTTACCACTTTCTAAGGCTTGGAGAACAGAGGACACAAATTCGACGAGGTTAGTGGTAGTTGATCTACCTTTCAGAAAGCTGTGTTGATTTGAACTGAAAGCTTAAGGCTTCGTACATGCTTTCAAGGACTTTGGGTATACCAAATGTGAGAGTTTAGCTTTGGGGCGGTAATTAGTGACTTCGCTCTTTAATCCCTTTTTGTGTATCGGTGTTATGAAAGAAGACTTCCATATCTGAGGAAATTCAGAGAGCGATAATCGGAAAAGATTTGTAAGGGGGCGGGAAAGTATTGAGGAAGACACTTTTAGAAAAAAGTAAGTATTCATCATTAAGTTGTTGTAATTTATTTTCTATTACTAAATGATCCAAACTTTGAGAAATAGAGGGGTCAAAGGGGAAGTTAAGTAGGTATTTGAAATAAGAGGGATAGGGTATGAAGATTGCTTAAAAAATGTAGCAAAAAAGTTGACTATAGTATGCGGATCGGTTGATGACATGTTTTCGTATGAGAGGGATGGAGGAAACCCGTCAGATTTTTTTTTGTAGTTGACGAATTGATAGAAAAACTTAGGATCATTTATAAGCCTTGATTGCGCACTATCAAGGTATCGCTGGTAGAAAACTTAAAAAGCTGGGCGAATTGAAGGCATGACCCGAGATAGTTTGAATAGTCAGCAAAGGAGTTGGATCGGAGGAAAACTGCCCATAATTTGTTTCTCTTGTTACGTAAAGAACGAAGTTTACGATTGTACCAAGGGGTCTCGTAAAAAGTGTCTTATTGCGCGAAAAGGGAACATAGAGAGAAATAGAATTGAATAATTCTCTACAGAAAAAAGGGAGCACTTTTAAGGGGCATATTGGTGAAATCAAAAGAACACTTACTAAGATAAGCGTTATTTTGCGGAAATTCGCTTTATGGAAGTCGTAAGAAGAGGCAGCTGCAGATGGAGTGGGTTGGTCGAATACGCTGATATCATCGAGAGGATTAGATAAGTTAATTATTTCATCAATTGCATCGATAGCGAGTTGGTAGCATTCGATTGGTTGTGCAGGTAGGATGTAAAAACACATAACCTACAGGGACCTGCAGGGGAGTGTTATCTTTATTAAAACATAGTTAAGCTTAAACTTAAGAAGAGAAGCGATTGGAGAAGAGTCTAGGTCATTGTGGACGGCCAATAGGACACCTCGATAAGGAGAATCATCATTTGGACGGTTAAGATCGTCGTCTCGAAAAACATTGAAACTAGGGGGGAATAATTCCTGATTCTTTATATCCAGAATTACATTAGTTTCGGTCAGAGCGTAGATCTCAAATGGGAGAGCGTGAGATTGGTGCAAGACGGCCCAGGAGACATATTGAAAACCTCGTGGAACTTGATATATAGGTTCATCAGACTTGTAAGGTCAGACCTTTCTGCTGCATGGAGACCATGACGCTTGTTTTAGTTTTTCCTTCGTAACAAACTGAGTCTGATGTGTCATGCAGATACGCTAGAAGGAGACGTATATTCTCGTACGTCTTTTTTCCTCTAAGCCTAGAAAGTGCATAACGATATTCTGTTGTGTCAAAAGTGCTTTAACGCGCAATACCAATATTTTGGAACAAAACAAAACTCATTACAAGAAAAATTAAAGTTTGGGTTTGGGTTTACAATTTATTTTATTATTATTATACAATTATGTTTAAAAAGATAAAGTGGATCGATCGAGCAAACGGTTGTATTAGAAAATACTCGTATTGGCTAAAAACAAAAAATGGGCATAGCATACCCATTTGAAATTTTTGCCAACGCCTCGAATAAAAACGAATTCATAAGTACCGTAAAAAATGCTTACCATCTTTCCGATGAGAATTTGTTAGCGGGAATGTTCCGAAATTGAAAAAAACTTGTCATCAATTTATGCGTATCTATAATGAAAATGGGTCGTTGCCTATAGATCGAGAAAGAACTTTCTAATACATTAGCAATAAAGTATAATAGAGATCATGAAAAGATGTAAGCTAATGTAACCAAGGCAGTCTCTGCCGCAAGTCCACTGCGAGTCAAAAGAATTATAGAAATCATTTCTACTCCACAAAAGGATCCTACTCGTATCAATAGTGAGAATGGATTTGCTTTGTTTATGGATTTGGGTCTGTCAAAAGAAAAATATGAGATTTTGAGAAGTTCCCTAAGAAAACATAATATATAGATGTTCTTCCATCCTACAGGATTATAACAGTTGCAAAAAAATAGGCAGTTCCAGGAAATTACGAAATCAGGGAAATATCAGCTAGAGTGACATGATACCCGTATTGTAGATCCTACTGCAAGGCAAGGGAATTAATTAATTGCACTTACAAGAATTCTTACATTACAAAGCCAGTGAGGCTGTGATGGATAATCTGGGCAAGGTGCCTAAAAGCAAAAATTAAATACACCAGATGGTGAAACAGATATAAAAATGTTTATGGCCTCAGTTGTTCCCCTGAATCTTAACAGTTAAAATGGTGAACTTTGGAGGAACCTTCGTCCATCATCAATTAATTTTTGCTGACCAATAATGTTCCAATATGCAAAGGAAACCGGAGAAAAAGAGATATCAAAAGACAAATTGCTAGTCTTCACCCCACTGTATATAAAGTAATTGACGAAATAGAAGTAGTTGTCAACCACAAGCTGTCAATCAAGTTGAATCAAATGATGATGAACGTAACCACGAATATGGCATCTCCCCATTTCAGAAGAAAACAAGAAATCCAAAAGAATTTTCGCGATGAAATTGGGCTTGATGTGGATAGACAAATGATGGAAATACTTCGAGGACATTTTTTCCGTGAATCAGAAGCAACAGCTCATATAACTGGGATTAATAGAGCGGTAACAATTAGGCTTGAAGTCATACTTAATGTTTAGAATTGCAAGGAAAAGGTTAACACTGTCAAGTTTGAGGAGTATGCCAAGAACACAACAGTGTTGGTAACGCAAAATATTCCGAAAAACGACTCACACCTACTCTTCCTAAGATTTTGGAGAACTGTCAGAAAAAGCTCAAGAATCGAAAACTTAAGACTACAAGAAACCTAGATATCAAAATATGTGAACGGTTTCTAGGATGCGGTAGAATGAAAACCTTTTAAACATGCTTGAAGCCTCATTGGACCCACTCATTTCTTCGTTAAGGGATGTCAGAACCCCGGATGTTGACGAAAATTTCCAAGAAATCCGATTTTTTTTACTTCGAAATATGGGTCCATTTATTTTTTTTCTCCACTGTTTGACTTGAAAGGAATCACTGAAATATTTTATTATGTTCTCTGGCGTGCCATAAAATAAAAAAAAAATGCTTTTTTGATACACCTAACAAAAAACATTATAAAAATGATTCGTTTACTTTAATCTATCACTGTTTTGCTCGGATTAGCTTTTAGACACATTGTTATTACTTCAAGCAGAAAAAAAAATATTACGATATCTTTTTTCGTTTAAGAGTTATGAATTTTGCAAGCAAAAAAGTCAAAATAGAGCCACTATGCATCATCAGTGTATTCAATATATAAGCTCAAAGGCAAGACATTTCGTAATTTGAAGTTCAAGGTTCCATGCCACCGCTTGTGGCAGCACGTTGGCGTTTCTTTGAACCTGATCGGACTGTATTCTAGTCTATTGTAATTGGCGTGTTGTAAAGTGTGTTTTTTTAGAGGTATACAAATTCAATATGAAATAAAACTCTTGAAGCTATTGTTAATGTCTATGATATTAGCTTTAGTTAATATACAATCTTATACCATTAGTATTTAAATATGATAACAGACCAATTTTCGACAACTTTATCGAGTAACTGGGGCCTTATATCATCAATAACACGGCGAATGTTGATTTCCAAATCGTCCAACGTCTCTGTGACTTTACATAACCCCAAAGAAAGTAATTTAAGGGTGTGAGATCACAGGATCGTGGAGGCCAGTTCACAGGTCCATTACGCGGAATAATGCGCTCAATAAATTGATAGTGTAGCGCGCCGTGTGGCATGTTGTGCCATCTTGCTGAAACCAAAGCTCTGTCACGTCAATGCCATTCAACTGAGGAACGAAATCATGTTTCTATAGCGCTCTCAATTGAAGGTAGCATTCTGGCCGGCATCGTCCTTCTAGAAATATGGGCCAATGATTCCACCAGCCCATAAAGCACACCAAACAGTGAGTTTTAGTGGTTGTAAGGGCGTCTCGATAAAGGCTTCTGGGCTTTGTCCACTCCGAATTCGGCAATTTTGCTTGTTTACCTGTCCATTTAACCGAAAATGGGCCTAATCGCAGAACAAAACTTTGAGTTGAAAATGAGAATCAAGCTGGATCAGTAACGCGGTTTCACCTCTTGCACAAGCTGGATCTTATAAGCTTTTAAGCCAAGTCTTTCCGTAAAATCTTCCACAAAGTGGATGGGCCTATCTCCAATTACCGTACACGTTGGCGAATCGACTCATTTGGATTCTCAATAAATTCTTCTGTTCGCACTGTTTGTCGTCTTTGGAGATGCGTATTATCCACTAGAGTGTATGTGGTGCGTAAACGATTCATCGTGTTCCGAATAACTTGCTCAGATGGACGATTATGTCGACCGTAAAATGGACGTAGCGCACGATAAGTTTGGCGAACCGAACCATGGTTGTCAAAATAAGTTTGCACAATTTGCACGCGCTGTTCTAGCGTTAATGTAGTCATCGTAGAATGGCAAAACGTATTAACCACAAGTCAATTTTCAGCTGTCAAATTGATAATCTCTAGAAACAGAGTTGCCAGTTTAAAAACCAAACCTCTAAAAAAAAACACCCTTTGTAAAGAAGTTTTTCTAGACAACATTTGAAGGGCTTCTCCAGTTATTAGGTCATAAGCGGAAACTTTCTTTGGTTTTAATTAATTGATTATGTGGCAATGTGACGTTTGTTATTATGAAGGAGCGCTAGACGATCGAATGGCCTAGATTTCTTCCAGATGGGACTTAGTCTCTGTCGCCCATTCGTTATTACAATAGTAGTTTGATTGGCGGCGCAGAAGATTTATATCTTTTAGTGCCTTTTACTGCTTTCCAAAGCGAATAATTTAATTTTCATTCTGCTGTTAAACTTTTCTGCACGGTTTTTAAAGTTTCTAATAGTCTGTTTTGACAGGATAAACAAATGAATTAAGTACGCTCTATATTTTGGAGCACGATTTTGATGCCATTTCTTACGGACTTTCCTTTTTTCCATTACCATTTCCCAATGAAGAAATTGGGAAGGTAATTAAAATAAAATATAAGGGGTAGATTCGAAGTATTTGGGTGAGTTTATAAACCTCAGAATTTCTGACTTGGCGCAATCTCAGAGCTTTCCTCATGCGTTTTAGAACGCATTTACTGCGCAGACATATCGTTGTCAGGACAAAAAGAAGTAATATTTAGCCAAATGTTAGATTTTTTTTTCCCAATAGAAAAATGTTTTTTTTTATTTTTGGCGCATATATAAGAACTATTCTTATATCTTTGCTCTTCAAAAAAAACACGAACCTGTTCCGCACTAAAATCACCTAACTTTTTCTGCAGCCACGATTGAATTGCCTAACTAATCTGCACTAGTATGACGATATGTTGACGCTTATAAACACAAAGGTGATACAGTTTGACTAAGTTAGTTTTGGAGAAAATCTACTTATTGAACGACGCAACTAATGCAATTCTTTGTTAGTATGATGTTTGTGAAAGCACCAGTTGTCTGTAAATGATTGTTTAAAAAAAGGTTGCAAGGTAATTGGCATTAGTATGTGGATTAGTTGATGATAAGGACTGAAACGAATAAAATCTGTAAATTTTAATACGGGCTATATTTCCAATGCGTAAAAATTGCAATCCCATTTTCTACCCAAATTAGCCTGTATATTTTCTAGTTTCAGTTTGTTATTGATTTTAGTTCGGTGCGGTTTAAAATATTTATAAAATATGAGTCAAGAGGAACGCCGTAAAAAGATCATCGACAAATGGCTCGAAAATACTTCGCGTCCAAACCATTTCATCGCAAAAAATTTTAACATAGCACGCAGTACAGTGGATTCTGTTATTAAAGGATATTTGGAGACGTTGACAGTTAAGCGAAAACAGAAACGTGGAGCTAAAAGTGCAGCACATGATACAAATTTGGACAGGAAAATAGTGGGTACCATCGTAAAAAACCGGACTATGTCATTCAGAGAAATGTAATACCAACCAAATAATGGTACAAAGATCAAGAAAACGTAATGGTCTAAAAACGCGAAAAAAAACAAAAAACACCAAAAGTTACTGAAAAGCAAAAAAAAGTCATAAAAACACGAGCCCGAAAGCTATACGAGTTGATCGGCATCAAGAAAGAGTGCTTGGTTTTGGATGACGAAATTTATGTCAAAGCCGACTTTACACTCTTCCAGGTGCACAGTTTTACAACTCGTTTGAAGCTGAGATTCTTCCGCAATCAACAACATCGATTGGGATGGAAAAATTCGGGTCAAAATATCTCGTTTGGTAGGCCATTTGCCAATGTGGACACAGAAGCTCGTCGTTTATTACAACGGGAACAATTAACGGAGAAGTGAACATTAACGAGTGCCTAAAAAAACGGTTGATTCCTTTCTTAAACAAACACGAGGGTTCAACATTAACTCACTATGCTCATGCGACGTTGAGCTTTCTTGTTGCTAAAAATGTCGACTTTGACATGACATGAATCCACCCAAAGTTCCACAGTGCCGTCCCATTGAAAGGTATTGGGCTTTGGTTCCAAAAAAATCACGGATGTAAGTGTCACCGACCTTATGAAGGACATTCGGAATTGTGAATGAATTTAATAAAAACAGAGTTTTAAATATTAAAATATTTTTTTTTTCTACTTTGAAGTTTCCAAATTTTATTCGTTTCAGTCCTTATACGAGTATTTTCGAACGAAGGAGAGGGAGGCTTTATAAATGGGTGCCACAACTACGGCCCGGCGTAGCAGAAGACAACTGCTTCTATCGTGGCGCACGCAGGTGAAGGAGAATTTATTTAAACCAACTTTAGATGCAATTAAACATTCCGTTCTCTGTCACCCACAAATACGCATAATTTTTACAGTTTCGTTTATGATTCATTTTTATTATCTAACAAACGAGTTACTATACAAATTTTAAACAGTTAAATAAAAAAAAAAGAAAAAAGAAAGAACACGGAACTACAGAACAAGTCGTTGAATAATGAAAATTTAAGTAAATTACAAATAGCATTTGGTCGCTTATGATATCGAAAAATATGTGAGAAAATAAAACTATTCCTGTTTGTATGAAAAATAATGGACTGATTTACTGCTACTGACAATTGTAACATTTGTTATGGTCTGAAAAAAAAAAAACAAACAAAAAAAAAAAGAAAACAATAGAATGCGTTTATAAATATAAAATTTAGTGTAGCTACAATTAATGGAATTATTTATTTTAATAAGTTTTTGTTTTTGTTTATTTTTAACTTTCTCTTAATCGTTTACTTAGTAACATTTTTATTTTTTTCTTAAATTAATTATTACTTTTGCTGTTTTTGTTTTTTTGTTTTTTTGTTTTTTCTTTTTTTATTAAATATTCTTTTGTTGTATTGTTGTATATGTTGTTGGTTTGTTTTGTTATTTTATTTGATTCTCAAACGACGTTTGCTTATGAAATGGAATTGTTCATGTGAATTTAAACTGCAATAAACTTTTGCGGTGGTATAGTTAAATATACAGAAAATGGGAAAATAATTTATATATATCTATATATTCATACATATTTATGTACATATGCATTAAGGTTAGCGTTTGTTGTTTTTTTCTATTTATTTTTTATTTGTGTGTGTTTGAGATAGTTAAATCTTTAAGAAGAAACACACGCTCGGGCATACACTCATACAGCATACAGCTTATTCGATAGACTTTATTTGTTTTTGTTTTGTTTAAGTTTGCTTAGCCTTTGAAAGGACAGCCTCTGATTTAGACGATTGTATTCGCTTTTCACAATACAAGCTGCCAATTGGCTTTGACAGTGATGCGGATAGACTTTTGGTGACTGTTAGTTGACTGGTATAGCTTACATCTGAACCAGTGGTGGGGGTAGTTGTTGTCGTAGGTGTTGTTGGTGTTGTTATATTCGATGATGGCTGGCTTGTTACTGCAGCATTTCGTGATTCGAGCGACGAATTGGAAGTTGAAGGAAAACGATATTCCTTTTTCCGTCGATCGGTTATAGGAAACTTATTCTTTGTACAACTTAAATCCAGCTCGAGTGTGTAGAAACGACCTCGAAAGTATTTCTTATTCTCATTTTCGATTACCATTGCAGGTTTGGTTAGGATACAACTGCAATTGCTATCACTATTACTATTACTATTGCTATTACTATTGCGGTTAGCGTCGGTGCTCTTGGAAAAATCATATTCTATTGATTTTGTTGATTGCATTTGTTGTGCACTTACACTAGTTTCATAAATATTGTTGGTTTTAATGCAACAGTTGCTTCTGTTTACAGAGTTATCGTTATTCAACGGTAATGCGTTAGTTGTTTTACTATTGGTTATATTGGATGTGATGGGAGTAGATGGTTTCATTCTATTTTCTGGTGATAATTTCGAATTCAATGATTCAATTAGATTCTCGCAACTTGTCTCGTAGACACTTTCAAGTGGTGGTGATTTAATGTTTGACTTATAAGCTGGAAACCATCCAGTAGTTGGTACAACAGCTGGTGATTGTGTTGTTGCAGCTGTCACATTTGTTGTTGTCTGTTGTTGATTAGAGAGAATCGGAGCGGCTACATCTGTGACTGTTTCTACCTCATTCGAGTTCACATTATTTTCCAAACTTTTGACTGGAGATTCCTTCGATTTGCGATTAATTATTTCACTTGGCTCAACGTTAAAACTATCAAAATTTAAATCCAAAAAAAGCTCCTGAAGAAAACGTCTGGCATTCATGCGATAAGTACTGCGACCAAGAAATTTACACACTTCTGAATAAAGACATATGTCTTGAAAGGAATCCGGTTGTTTTTGTTTCAATTCCAGTAGGGCAAACTTTGATTGTTTACTGCTGACTGGATTCGCCAGGCGGAGGACATTGTAAAGAATTGCTGTTGTTAAATTATCATGCATGCTATCTTCGCTTAGTATACTCTCAGGTGAGTTGTAGGAAATTTCCGAGAGTTGAATCGATGAACTAGGATAGGATTTTAACTTTTTATTAAATATACTTGTATCACTAGATTTATGTGGTCGATGGCTGGCCGATCGGCAGCAGCGTAAGCAATTATTCCGATTGTGCTTACCCATCCATTTGGAACGTTTACTAACGGAAGAAATATCTGATAAATTACTAATGACGGAACTTTCGTCGCATTCGTTTATTGAATCGTTTATGAACGATCCTTTTACACTTAAGAGATTTGCATCTGATAAATCTTGATCTTGTATATCTCGGGAAACATATGTTGCAGTCATGTTTCGAGTTGGAAAAAGATCTAATATGTGCTTCGGAAGGCAAATTCCTAAAATAAAAAGAAAAATTCCATAATAATATTTTCTTAATTGAAAGTGGACAAATTGATAAGTTATTATGTACCCGAATAGCATGGACCTTTTGATTCATTTGGATGGAGGAACTTTGGTGTTGCCAATGTTGGTAGAGAAACTAAATCATCTGCAACTGAAAGTTGCCTGCAAATACATACATACATCTCAATAAAATGGCATTTGAATGATTTTATTAAAACAACTCCCACTTACGCACAAACATCTAGAGATATTTGACGATCCAGACTTCGAACTTTCATCTTACGATGTTGATCACTAGTTGATGACCTTTTCGGTCGCAGTGTTTTATAGACCTCATTTCGATATATTATTTCAGCGATATCGTCTGCAGCAGATTCAGACAACACTGGTCTACAGTGCCGTCGAAGGCTTCTCAACTTGGCGTACCCTTCAAAGTCCCAAGGACTAATCGTTGTTTGAAAGTGTGGAGCACCAAGAAAAGCTGTTCGCCGAAGAGGATAAACTCGTCGGGACGGGATATCACCCAAGTTAGTAATAGATGGAATTGGGCTCAATTGAATTTGTGTAAAATCTCTACAAAACAAAACATTGCAACAAATTTAATTTCAACAAATTGATGATTTCTCCTGCTGACTTACCCTACAGTTGTGCGAGCTGGCACCGATTCACAACTACTAACTCCTGATGTATTCGAGTCAGTACATGAATTACGCCGAATGCGATGGTGATATGGTTGAGTTACACCAATAAGACTGATAACATCAGTAGTCTTGGATTCAGATAAGGATCTCGTATGTTTACCAGGGCGCGGAAATACTGGTTCAGTCAATATTCTTGATTGCGTTGCACTTCCTACAATCTATAAAAAAAAAGCAGAAGAACAAAAAGAAGTTATAGAAACTGGTATGTATTGCATAAATTGATGTGACCAGCCTCGTCTTTGCTATCGCCTTTGCTTTCGCCTGTTGTATCATCAGCCAGCAATAAATTCCAGTCACTCGTGTAGTAGGATCCGTCGTTCTGATCGTCTAAACTTGGATAGTTGTATGACGGAACGTCTTCACATGGATGTCGTACCGGGGTGAAGTTATTCGCTATCCAGTCTTCGGGCTGATAAACCGGCCAAATAGTATTTCTATCATGACGTACACACAGCCAATCTAGAATTTAGGTTTGCAAAATATATTCTGGTAAATTTTTAAAATGTATTTATAAAGCCGGCAATAGTAACAGTTATTTTATATTTCTATATTTTACTTTGTTGAATGCAACAAATGCATACTACAATTGTTTACAAACTTTGGAGCACATCGTAATAGTTGGACTTATAACTGGAACCTTTTCTTTTGTCAAGTATTCCTTAGTGAAGTAAGCTAGGACTGTTTAATACTGACTTTGCCTGTTGGACTGCCATTATAAGTCGGTGGAAAATTCGTTTATCTGCACCACTGAGAAACTACGAACTGGATTAGACCCAAACTGGACTCAAGCACCGCCGTGCAAAACCCAAAAATATCAAGACCACAAATCTGGCACGCATCCTTAAAAATACAGGAGAGATTATGTAAATGGCCTCAGTGGAGGGGGCGAAGCATTTGCATATGTAGCGACAGCCAACTGCTCTTAGAGCCTTACTGAACTCTCTTCCGATTTCCAAGCTAATTCGAGAATACAAGAATTGGCTGAACGCAATCGGATGTCTAAATTCAATGAGTCTTGTATGGGTCTCAGATCACCGATGAACTTGTTAGGCAAAGCTGAGGGGGGAGTTTTTCAGGACCCGATCCTACGTTATGTCTGCCTGCATCCTCGGTTAGAGCTACGATTCACAGTTGGGTTTCATATGAGCACAAACATAGATGGCAAGATCCTGCAGGTTACCAGCAAGCTAAACGAATGCTTCCTGGCGTCTCTAAAAACTCAGCGGCTTTTCTATTGCCCCTCAATAAGCAGCATCGTGACGGAGCACTACTCTCTTACTAAGCTCTTAAATGTGCTGGGCATATGTGATTCAATATCCTACGACACTTGTTGTGAAAATGATGACGACACCTCTATGAATGTCCAGCTTACGCTTTCATTATGCTGCAGGTACTCGGCGTTGGCATTTACCACTGAGGCTTTATTCAACTTCCTTCGAAAGACTGAGAAATTTGATTAAAAAAAAAAATAAGGAGTACTCGTACAATTGACTTGTCCTTTGTCTGAATGTTCTCTTCTGGCAGCAAGAAGGAAAAAGAAAAAAATGTCAGCGGCCGTAGCTGGCTCAGTCCATAGATGGCGCAGATCCATCGACTAGCTTTCCAATTTTCTGAGGCGGTCGACACGTCCAATCTTGAGGCTAAAATCACATACGACAAATGGTAGCCTGTAATGTGCTGATTACCAAATTTCCTCCACGATATCCCCATAACATGCCCTCTACATCTCCCATCTTCAAGGATGCTGAGTGGCACAAGGGGTTCTCGAAACTAGACTTGGTGAGATTTGGGCAGGTGCTAATATGCAGGTTTATGACTAGGATAAGGTTAAGTTCAACCTGTGATCCTGAGACAATTCTAAAGATTTTGGGATACAAAGGTCCGGACTGCCAGTTAGCGACTGAAAGTTTTTCCTAAAAAGATGTAGTTCAAGAAAGAGGAGGAAGTAAGCCGAACATTACTTAAAAATTCAGCATACCGACCTTGCGTCCTAAAGACGTCATCGCCAAATTTGAAGGAAACGGCGTAGTCTACAACTGTTCGAGCATCGTGGAAGATTAGCGGTATCGCTAATTTGTATTGGATTAGCCCTTTATTATTAAAATAGAGGAACACCTCTGGCGCAATGAAGCCGCTAAAGCGCACGCTCTCGTGACACAGATAATTAGGGTAATAAGCCAGTGGCGATCGGGTTGTTCGCCGAGGCCGTTGCTCTAGCAATGTACCTTCGAGTCAGGTTAATGACGAAATTGCCCACTCTTATTAAGTTCGCCCTGTTACGTACTCCGTTTCTGGTGTTCTGTACAAGCGAAGACAAGTCTTAAAACAGGCCCTCTCACACTCCCGAGTTTTTTCCGTTAAACTTGCTCTCACGTTCAACCACACGGGACATCCAAATAACATAATGGCCATGTAGCAGATTACCTTTACCCTCGAATCGAGTTGCCTCTTATAAAACAGTCTATTTGTAAGAGCAAAAGCAAGCAATTCCTTTCGTTGATATTTATGGCAATCTTGGAAAAACCAACAGGGAGAAACGCAGTCATGTTTCAGTCACATTCGGATATCTCCGCTAGAGCTTTACAAACCCAACAACGAACTCATTTCCTTTTAAAATCTTTCCTTTCCCTCATCTAAGAATGTAAGGAGGCAAGAAGAGAAGCACACGCAGTGGTGGACTATGAATCTCCAAGAACTGCAAAAGGATCACAGGCATAAGTGAATCCCGAAGACTACAGTATATCTCCTTCCTGCCAAAGACAATTGACAATTGACATAAACTGTAATCATAATCATGTCAAACTGTCAAATTAACATAAGCGAAACCGATTGAGATAGCACTACACGCCCTCTTACGACATATTGAAAAATTACTCACTCACACTGAATATTCAATATCAACGTTTCATGATATCAAGAGAGCTTTCAACAACGCTAACACGTTCTCGATCATCAACTTTCCTTAAGAATTGGCCTTGAATCTCAACAGTAGGGTCCTAAATGCAACCTTTGGTCGCTACTCTACAAGAAATGAATCTCCTACTATGAACCCTAGTTCTTAATGGTATCCTTATCAAATTGCGGGATTTGGTGTGGCAGCTTACAAAGACGATGTCACTCTTTATGTGTCGGGCAAACACCCACAAATAGTCCCTAACGTTATTCACTATGTTGTAAGCAAACTTTTCCGGACAAAAGTGACTTGATCCTCTTCCCAAAAAATTAGGATGAGATTATCATCCTCTCTAGTAAAGTGGCACCCTTCTGAGTTTCTCAAAGATTACCAGGTACCTAAGCTTCATCCTGTACATTCTTCCACTTGGTTTGTTGCATTTTGGAATCATTCTTATAAATTAAGCGCCTAGAGCTAGCCTCTTTCATTGCTTAAGTTGTTCAGGTTATTTTCTCCGGCTGTGGCCAGTTTTCGTTGGGTTTTCTTTGATTTCTTTGCGGAAAATTCTGTCAGGAGACGTCACTGATCTGCTAGTGTTTCGCTAACATCACTTTGGAATCTTTCACGATAGATGATGATCTAACTGGATTTGGTGTCACCGCTGCAGTATGCAATTAAGTGTCTTGTGACTTTCATGAGTTTAGTATATCTTCTCCTGCTGAGTTTCTCATTTCGAAACCATTTCCTCTATGGCGGTCTTCGTATTCGTTAGTCGATTCCCTGACGTGCCGGTTTAAACTTGGACCGATGAAAAGTATTTCTCACCTTGATATTCCACTTATAAGTCCATCAAAGTCGTGTAAATATATTTTTTTCTTCAAATTGCCCACTGCCTTCTTGTAATAGTAGACGCTAACATTATTCCAAATTCCATGTTCAACTATCAGTTATCTCTCCATTAGTCGGCCGGTTTTTGATACGCTTACGTTTTTATCTACGAATCCAGCTGCCAAGAGTAATAATATTGTAGATTTTGTAGGCTATCGTTTGCAAGTTCAAGTAGCAGGTTCTGTTTCAGCTATTTCAACATTCGATTTCCTGGGTTATATCGATTAAACATACGATTTCTAGTTAGAAACGATATGCCCCTGGTATGCGTGAATGAATGAATGTATGTCCCTTTTCTTTTTTTGCTCTACCGATACTCTTCAGACGCATAGGGAGATCGGGTAGTTTCATTAGATATTAATAAGCCTCAGGCTCATCATAAGTCTTGATGATGATTTTTTCTATTTGGTCGCTTTTACGATAACTAAGGGAACAGACTGCGGCATTGCCGCGCAGTTTTTTCTCTTCGCTCTTCAACTCAATTTTAACTATTGCGATCTGATTCTACATCAGCTTCTGGACTGGTTTTCATCGCTTTACCACAAAATCGATTTGGTTCCTTCTTACAGGATCTCACTGCGGTTCATTGGTGATGTCCATGTATACCATCTTCTTGCTGAGAGCTTGAACCACGTATTCATTAGTCCGTTTAGTCGACAGGACACCACAAGCCGTTGACTTTTTGATTGTAAACTTCTAAACCATGCCCCCGGATACACTATTTTCGATTGTGTCATTACCGCCATAAATACTATTCCCTTTTCTTTTTTTTTTAATCTGCGCGCGCTCAAGGGATTTAAGTACCCTTAAAATGTTTGCACACAGCGCGGGCGAAGGAAAATCAGGAAGAATGGAAAGAGAGGTACCGGTGAACGTTGGTTTTAAATGTTTGAAGGTTATAATGACTTGTAAATAAAGAGCTAGGCAGGGCATTCCATAAGCGAGTTGTACGGCTTAGGAACGAATCGCGATATTTTAGAGTACGTTCGAAAGTGGGCTTGAGGGTATATTGATGAGCATTCATAGCGAGACGGGTGTTATGGTTAGAAGTTTGAAGGGGCGGAATGCTACTGGGGATTTCTATGGAGCACTGGTGGTGGAAATAGCTATAAAATAAAGTGAGACAGGAGACGTTACGTCGGTATTCGAGGGTGTCAATTGATTGACTGATATTAGAATCAACTATGAGTTTTATCGCACGGTTTTGAATCCTATCAGGTGCAGAGATGTTTTGGGCGCACCCGACCAGATGTTACGATTGTACTCCAATTTCGGATGAATAACTGCCTTATATATGGATTTCTTACATCGCTTGAGAAAACCTAGACATTTCAAAGCATTTTTGACGACATCGAATATGTGGTCATTCCACCGTAAGTTGACATTGACACACCTACCGAGAATGGAAAGTTTATCTGTTTCGACGATGCAAGTGTTTTGGAAGCATTCAATTCTATTCTGTTAGTGGTTCCCCAATTAGTTACGCTGCCGTTCCCGTTCTACAGCCGAACAGCGGGGACGTGTGTCCGAGAACGAATATGAAAAGCACAGTGTACTGTCATCAGCAAAGGAATATATTGGATTAGAAGTAGCAGACAAGACATCGTTGATGAAAATTCACAAGAGTGTCGGAGACAGAACGGAGCCCAGGGGCACACCAGCATTTATTTTGTGAATATCAGACTTGAAATCATCCAAGACAACGTTCCGAAAGGTGATTTCTAATCCATTGAAGAAGAGAGTCGTAGATCCCAAAAGCACGCATTTTCGACAAAAGAGCCTGATGCCAAACTCTGTCAAATGCCTTAGAAATATCAAGTGCAACTATCTTGCTTTCGCCAGATTGATGTACTTTTCGGTGGAAATGGCATCAAATCGCCAGTGGAGCTGTTGCTACGAAAGCCATATTGCCGGTCATTGAGAAGTTTTCGTGTTTCGAGATATTTCATGAGCTAACGGTTTATCAGCGTTTCCATGATCTTTGAGAGAAGGGTCTGTACTATCAACCTCTGGTATTCGTGTGGGCAAATTTACAAGCTGGGTTAAATTATTTTCCGCAGCGAAGATCTCAACACACCGTCCTTCGGGTGTTGTCTGTCCAGAATGTTTAAGACACCCAGGATTGTGTATATTGAAATCACCCGTAATAACGATTCCAGTATGAGGATACAGGGATACAATTCTTTGTATGGAGTCAGACAGCGCGTCCAACTCGTTAAAGGTCGAATTGCTGTCCAGTTTGAGGCTTCTGTAAATAAAGTAATAGTGGATAATTTGCTCACGGTGATGGAATTTTAGCCACATGAAATTGAATTCCGGATTGGAACAGTGACTACATTTCGATGGAGTTTGGTAGGCTACATCACTACGCACGTAAATGGCGAGACTGCGGTGAGAGAAGAATAATGGCACTAGTTCGTAGTCAGGTAGCTTCAGATCAGAATGCTCTGAAAGGTTTGGGCGGGGATCTACCTGTGAGTCACTAAGTGTCAAAACAGCTGGTCTGTATTTACAGACGTGAACTTACGCACAAAAGTGATTACTTTTTAGCCCGCGTATATTGGCAATATCCACTCTAAGTTCCCGAGTCATTATAAAGAAAGACAAACACAAAAAACATAAAACACCGACGTTACTAAGCGCATATGTGAAGTACAAATCAAATTGTTGTAGGTGTTATGCACTTACAACAATAGGAAACAGCACACCAACAAATTCATACCCACAGCCCGCTATCCATCGGTTGTTACATACACTCAATCACTGCACACGCTGTATGACAATGTAATACTGCAATGCCAGTGACCGAGTGCAAGCAACAGTAAGACCAGGGGCAGGAAGGTTAGGATGCCCGCACTGTGGATGTTGAATTTGGTTTCATTGCACTTGCGCATCGAATTTCACAGTGCACTTCTGCGTGTGCACTTATCGATGATCAGCACGGCGATAGATACGAGAATGTCACTACTGTAGTCGGTTCTCTTATATTTTCAGACGTGAAAGACGTGAATCCGTATTTTGTTATTGTGGCGTTTTCTCTCCATAACACTTCGCGTAGCAATTCTAAAGTAGTCACTAGCGGAGTGATTTATTCCACCCTCTGACAATGCAAGAGCTACAATATGATTAAAACCATTCGAATTTGATTAAATTTAATATGATTATTGTCAGAGAATATTTTATATGAGCGGTGTATTCCCGTTGCTTTCCTCTCAGGATGTTGGAGATAATAAATTATTTCATCATGAACCAATATAGTCGTACTAAAAAAACACTGCTAGAAAGCGATTTTGGATGACCAGCGGCTTACTATCCGAATGGTTTCCATTCATATCATCTTAGCCAAAATCTTGAAACAATCACAGAGGCGTGCCGGATCATAAAAATTTATTTATATCTCGAATTCAAGGTTTTGTATGGTAACAACCCAGTTACGAGAAGATATTTAAATACTTCAATATCAAAGTGAAAACCAAAACCAAAATTTGACTAACGAACGAAGTTAATTTTTGCAAAAGTTGTACTTACTCAGTTTAAACAAACAGTTTGCTCCAGCAGTTGTACTTCCAATCAAACCAAGTACATTAAATGCCGTTGCACGTACGGAATAAACTTCCGCTCTCGTTGCTAAGAATATTATTTTTTCATAAATTCTACAGAGAAAAAAAAAATATAAATTGAACTTTCTTAACGATTTGAAAGACTAAATAAGTTGTAGGTACCTAGGAAAAGACTCTAAAAACATGTCTATGCCATTTGAATGCGTAGATGCATGACCCAGGGCCCATAGTGCAGCTTTCAGTTCAATACAGTCGTTCTCATCGTTAACTCTTCCCTTATTTACACAGTCTATTAAAGTTGGCAAATCAGCATAATTTTGCAAAGCGCCTACTCCCTGACTAGTTTGCACTAGCTGGCCATATAAATGCGGTTGAATATACGGTGGAATCACAATGGGTCTCGTCGAACAATTTCGTCGGCTATAGAAGCCATCCTCGTTTTTAATGTGCAACGTCAAACTGGAATGCGTATCAGCTTCAACCAGAAGTACGTATCTATTGTTAAAGTGTTAGAATGAAAAACACCATTATAGTTTGTGTTAATGATTCTGATTTTACCTTTTGTTGTAGCCGTTTTTCCAAAATTCAACCTCTTCCTTGATTTTCGCCTTTCGATGATTGAGACCACGATATATTGAATAATAACGTGACATTAGTAAACGGCCCACATCACCCAGAGGCTTAAAATTCGGCCAAATGCTTACGAGTTCCTCTAAGTAATTCTTCAAATGCATAAAGAAATGAAAATTAATTTATTTTCCAATGTACGAGTAAAACATTCCTAATGTAGTGCAATACCAACCTTGTCATAGCAAGCTTCGTCTAAAACGTCGATAGCAGCTAATACAATACTTCGTTCTGAGTCTTTAGTTTGACTTATCAAGAGTGGAATGCCCCACACTTCGAAATTTGGAATCCTAGCTCTTAACAAAACTAGTAAAAATTGTGTTGAGTACAGGCGGCCACTTCTCGTTCTTGCCGATGTCAGTGCTTTCTCAAGAATTTTTCTAGTATACGAATCGAGACCATAGTCCAAGCCCGATACAATCAATTTAACATAGCACACATGATCCGTACTTGAAACCAGGGTCGTCAATCTACCAGAAAACCGAAAATTCTCTTAACAATTTCTTTTCAATAGACATGTGGCATGGGAAACTTACTGCTCAAAAACTGCCGTATTAGTTAGAATTTGGATTCCCTTTTCTTGGCGGCACATTCGCCCAATAAACAAGAAATACTGTTGGCACATTGTGTTGTTCATATGTTGAGGACTAAAGAGACAATCATGCGCTCTATTGGATGTTGTGATGGCTAGTAAATGTTGACTTATATCAGAAAATAAATCCGTAAGCATGCGCATGCTCTCTAACTACAATTGAAACATTTAAAATTCGATCAATGAGTGGCTATCTCATAATATGTATTATTGTACCTCGTTACTGGCTAGCAGCCAATCAATCAAGTCGAGCCCTGCTGTAACATATGCTGGAACTGTTCTACCGTGTGCAAGGTCTTGATGAGAAAATCGATTACTACTTGGTTTAAAATAATGAACGATTCTCTTTAGGAACCTAACTTTTGTGTCATCTAACTTTCCAATAGTATCCGTCTAAAATAATACAAAATAAATCGTTAAGATTTCTATCAATTGAAGTTACCTTAATGAACATACTCTTAAAATGGTCGTTACTATTTCCCAATCCCAAGAATTGCCATCGGCCAATAAAAGTACATTGGAATCCTTGACCAGACGATTGAATTCTCGCAAATTCTCGAAAAATTGTGTAAGTTTCTTCTTTTTCAAACGAAAACTGGATCTTCTCATGGAAGTTGACGGAAGTGAATGAGATTCATCAGCTCCTCCACCACTAATACTAGACGATACGGAATCTAATCGACGCCTTTCTGCGCTCTCATGAGCTGCAGCAGAACTTTCCGAACTTTTTACCTCGTAATTATTGATATCTCTTTTAAAGAGTCTCGTATTGATTAGGGCTACAAATTTTATTCATATAGCAAAGTATTAATTATTTGCTAGTATGTAATTTGGTCTAGTAAATTTTACCTCCTCCCTGAATAATATTATCCAAAAACAAACTACAAGACACCGGTCGATTTCGTAGCATCTGGTGATAGTTTTGAAGAGCTGATATTGAGGCAGTTGCTTGATGATTTCCCTGTGTTGCATGTGAAACTAATGTAGGTAGGGCTGGATATGTACTACATATGTCAGCAGGTAAATGAGTATGCATAAGATGTAAAATTTTTCCTGCAAACAAATTCCAAAAAGTTCAAACAGTGTTATTGTGTAAAATTAAAACAAAAAAATTCTACTAACTAACCAATCAAAACAGTTGCACGAACCGAAATGAAAGTATCACTTGACACTATGACTTCGACAAGAGCATTTAGTAGGCCTGTCTCTAGGAAGCAATAAAGTAGTAAAGCTAAATGCTGTTCACACACATTAGCTGCACGGTTAGCAAGACTAGGTAGAATACAACGGCCTTCCATTGCAACGAATCCGTTGCTTAACAACCACGCATCCTAGGTTAAAGATACATCATATAATGGTAAAGTATATTTTTTGTATAAACAAAAAATCTACAAAGTCTTACCTGAAAATCAGAAGGATCAACAGCTGACAGAGCAACAGAATATTCGTCTGTCCATATAGGCTGCGGAAGACCTAGCAGTTCATATAATAAATCCAATATTGCTTTCTGTAAATAAAATAGAAGTTTGATATTATTTTGATAGATTTCAAGACGCTTGTACTGAAAGCCTATAACCTTAATCTACATTGTCACAAATAACGTTCAAATAGTTATCGTTTATATACTCGTAGTTAAATCGTTCATTTTCCAATGTTGTAAAAGAATGAGTAAATTTTCTAAATACCTAACAAAAAATAAAAGACCACCTTGGTCATGGTTCTGGTGAGACAGAAGTCCATCCTGAGTCCTGAATTTCGGAGACTTTAAATTGTCAATCTACTAGATGGAGTGAAAAGTGACCTCCTTGGGAATTAAAATTAATTTTTTTTTAATGTTTTTTTATATTGGGTCTACAAGTAAGTTTCCAGCGTTTGTCAGAGATGGCGCCACCAGTGGATCCCGGGCAGCAATGTCAGACCCCATGTGTTTTATTTGTAGGTTTTGTATCTGTCAACAACTTTGCAGCGTTATATTTGAGCAGTTCAGTCGTACATTTTATCGAGCAAAATCATGGCAAGTTTCCAGCCAAATAAACGTCATTTACGGGAAGCGCTGCTTTTATTCTTTAATATGAAGAAAAGTGCGGCTGAGGCCTATCGTTTGCTTTATGGGGCGGAATGTATTGGTGAATCGACGTGCCGCGAGTGGTTCAAACGGTTCAAAAGTGGTGATTTTGGAGTTGAAGTCAAAGATCGCCCCGGAAAGCCGAAAAGTTTTGAAGACGAGGAATTGAACGCTTTACTGGATGAGGATCCGTGTCAGATTCAAGAAGAACTTGCTGCATCATTGGGCATCACGCAACAAGCCGCTTCCCTGCGCCTAAAAGCACTGGGATTCATTCAAAAGGTTGGAAACTGGGTGCCATACGAATTGAAGCCAAGAGACGTCGAACGGCGATTTTGCATGTCCGAAATGTTACGGCAGCGGTATAAAAATAAATCATTTTTGCATCGTATTGTCACTGGTGATGAGAAATGAATTTATTATGATAATCCTAAACGCAGAAAATCGTGTACAAAGCCCGGCGAGCCCGCCCAATCGACGCCGAAACGAAATATTCACGTGAATAAGGTCATGCTCTGCATATGGTGGGATCAAAAGGGTGTCGTATACTACGAACTGCTTCCGAGTGGTGAAACCATCAAAGGACCATTATATCGAACCCAACTAATTCGTTTGAAACGGCCAGAATATGAGACCAGGCATGAGTCCGTCATTTTTCATCACGAAAACGCTCGGCCACATGTTGCGGTTTCGGTGAAAAACTATTTGGGAAATAGTGGATGGGAAATTCTGCCTCACCCGCCTTACAGTCCAGACTTGGCACCATCTGACTACCACTTGTTTCGTTCGATGCAGAACGCTGTTTTGGACAAAACCAAAACCAACTAGGAGTTCTGGCGCAGTACCATACGTTGGAAGATAACAGTAATGTCATGAATGCATCTATCCGGTGAAGTTACTAGGAGACAGAGAATTTTCTTGTTGAATTCCCGACAGGCGTCATTCCAGGACTTTTCTCTAACAGACCACACCACAAGGCTACAATAAGATAAATTTAATATTCACGTGGGTAGCAGAACTCTTGAACTACTTCGAAATTATACTTGTCAACAAAGGTTTTTGCCTCAAACGATGAGTAATTGTACCTTTGTTTGCTGACAGCATTCTTTCGTCATTGTCCTTATTTACTTTCAAACTAATTCCGATCAAACGATATTAAATTCAGATTGCAATTCGTAAGACTTCTTAAATTTTGACACATGAGTATGTGGGAAGATTGGTCAATTGCCCCTATGGATTAGTGACTACATTTCGTTAAAAATCACGAAAAGTGAGTTTCTCTGATCGCTTACAACTAATTTTTGTAGGGTTTAATAGTTCGAAAAAACGGCAATGTAAACATTTCTTTGTTACCACTACTCTCTGCTGTTTATAAGCTCGACAGTGAACTGCCTGGTTTTCAATTGATGTCTATGCTCTCCATAATAAATGACTACTTCTATGTGGCAGTGGAATGTTTATCAATTATCCCCGCTATCTAGTTTACTGAGGAAATCGTTTCAGATTCTACGCACCGGCTGTCACTACATTCTTGTCCATTCCTCGCTATTCGGCTGGATATTGTTACATTCATTTTTTTCAAGGAAGCTGATGTTGGTCCTTAAATATATTCAGGCAGCATAATTAGGACGAAGCGCCTGCTTTTGCTTGGTACTCGGAGCAGAGAAATCTGAGTTTCCAGATTATTTAAGGTGTAAGCCTTAATTCGAGGTTGAAAATGCAATCGATGTTTTGCTTGAGTCATGGGCAATCGTATAACCAACTAAAAATAAGGAAAAGCCAAAAAAGGTTTTTACTGCAAATTAGAATGAAAATAAGGTGTTGTCCTGATAGAGTAAATTATAACTTTTATCCAAATCACAAACATATGATATAATTTGATTTTTTTCAAACAACTCCACAGAGGAAGATAAGTCATGTTGACTTTATTCGGGTCCTTAGTTTATAAACTGCTTTCTAATATTTACAAAACGGGTCAGGCTTCAGCAACGAAAAGCTTGAAAAGCTTGATACAGAGATTCAAGTATGTCTTAAAAAAATGCCCTAGTTTTTTGTGTTTCAACACTCAACAATGATGAGCTCAGTTCTTTTGGAAGCTTCTAGGTTTAGACTCGTTTTCCTTATAGAAGTAACAAGCTACAAGTGAGCAATAGCATACTGCTCTGAGAGGCGAAAGAACGAGATAATAATAAACATTCTCCTCTAGAGTGATGATACGAGTATGTACACTCAACGAAATTCAATTAAAGCAATTTATTTTCCTAATTGAAAATAACAAACAAATGATTTATTTAAGCAAAGAAAAAAATATACCAAAACAAATTAACATATGTTTACTTAGTTAAACAAAAAAAAACTCAATTTATACTGCGATATTCGATTAAAGACAGTCAAGTTAAGTAAAAACAAAAGAAATTTCAGTATAACAAATAACGTAAAAGTCTAAATTAATACTGAGACCAACCGCCAGACTTGGTTATAAGTTCGAAAATCCGACTTGGCATCGAATTAACCAGGTTTTTGAACTCCTGAGTTTGAATTAGAGTCCATTCCGTTGTAACGGCGTTGCGTAAGTCCTCCACCAAAGCAAATTTGCGCCCGCCAGCATAAACACGACGAGACAGATTTCCCAACGTGTTTTCAATCGGGTTTAAGTCCGGTGAACGTGCTATCCTCTCTAAAAGTTGAATTTCTTTGTCTGAAAACCACTCACAACTGGCCCGCGATACATTAGTGGCAGCAGCAGCTGGAAAATTGCATTTGAATCCGGCTTATGGCCCAAAAAGTCTACTAAAACATCTTCTAACAGAGTAATATAATTTTCTGATTTCATTCAACCAAAAATTTTTCACCTAGGAGTCCTGCAATGATAACTAAAAGCAGCCCAGACCATCAAAGATTCACTTAGTAAAGAAGCTCTCAGGACTTTTTATATCATGCCAATAATAATTAAAACCGTCTGCCCCAACAAGATTAAACTTTTTTTCAACCGAAGAGATCACGCTTTTCCACTGTTTAGACCATGTCGTGTGTTCTTTGGCAAAGTGTAGTCGGACAACTTTATGTGCTTCTGTAAGGGCTAGTTTTTACTTCATTTTTTCCAAACCAGTCGGTTACTGCCAGCTAAAATTTGTTGTACACGCCGTTTAGATATCGGCAACTTTAAATCTGAAATAATTTTAGAAGCAGTAGCATTTTTTTGCAACCTAGCTCGGATAATGGCTGATTTCTGTCTTAGTGAAGTTTTTTGATTGTTTTTATTTCTCCGGTTCGCGTTGTAATCACTTCCTAATTTAATAACATTACCGATTGCGGAAGCCGATCGATTTAATTTAATGGAAATTTGGCGATTGGACATACCGGTATTCTTATACGCTTGGATTTTGACGACGATTCCCTAATCCGAGAGTGTTTTTCCTTTTCCCATTCTGACTTGCGACCAACAATCATCGAAATCCAAAAGTTCTAAATGTAAAAAAAATATTCTCAATTGTAATCCCCAAAAAAAAAACCCTGATTTCGTTTCCAACTCTCAGCTTTTCAGCATAAACACGACTGCTTTTAATTGAATTTCGCACGGTCATTAGTGACAAAACAACATATGTTGAAATTCTCTAAGCGGGAGTAACGGTATTCTCAAAATATACCTTGAAGAAAGGACACAAAGCAAAAACAAAAGAAAAAAATTGGACATAAATGTTCGTTTACACTACGAACAAATTTCCTGGACAAAAGTGCATCTGCTTTTAATTAAATTTCGCTGAGTGTACATGTTCTTTAAATCTACAAATATAATGACTTTAATCTTCATCTCATCCTCAAAAAAAAGATGGTGATGATGCTGATTTTGGTTTACCACTTCTAAATTTGGTGGGGGCTGACGCCCCTAATTTATTTCGCTTAATACAAGCTTAGACTAACTTAAAAACTAACAACAGTTAAACGATTAGGAAGCAAGAGAATGGTGGAGGAGATCAAGTTTAAGACGAGAAGTGCGGTGGGTTGGAATATAGAATAGACGAGGACAGTGTAAATTACGAGGGTTAGTGTTGAAGGCAATTCTATTTCCAATTCTGAATGAATGAAGAGAATGTCCGCTTCGTCTCTGCGTTTTCCGAGGGTATTCAGGTGAAGAAGTTTGAGGCGTTAATGATAGGGAGGTAAGTAGAGTCGCAAATAACTCTCAACCTTCGTAGAGGTTTTTAAAATACTCTCTGCTGTTGACATTTTGAAATAAAGTCACTTAATAACCCATTTTCATCACTTTACTTTTTTCGATCTTGGTCGGAGAGAAACCCTTAGTTTATTTTTTTTTTAGTTTCTGGTCAATCAGTGAGAGAAAAAGAATAAATCTCATTTACTATTGTCACTAAGTTAGCAAGCAGTGCATGCGGAATTGCCGATTACGGATTAGCGATTTGATTAGTCATTGGCCACTGGTAAACACACGTCTAACAAAGTTCAGTGGAAGTAAGTGCAAGCAAAAGTGACTATGAGATGGGCAGAAGATCAAATATTACTATTAGAAATTTTTTTCAATATGATGAGATCAAATTAAAATCGAAGTGCAGTGTGTGCGATTTAGAGTTGAATGGGCGTCATTTAATAAATCTAAGAAGGCATTTACAGGTAAAATATAAGGACATTTTAGAAAATACAGTAATTAAAAACAGCCTCGAAAATACAGACGAAATGCCTGAAATGAACAAAGAACATTTTATTAACTCGATAATTAAAATAATTACAAATGATGGAAGACCTTTTAAAGAAATAGTTAACCCAATCTATGCCGGATTGAGCATTTCGCCGATATCCTCACACAATATCATGGAGTTTGTTGAAGTAAAAGTTCAGTCAGTGAAAAATTAAATTCGGAGGTATGCAAAAGGTAGACTGTTGTTTTTAAAAATTTATAGTGCCACTCGAATGGACAGATCAATTCTTGGAGTCAATTTACAATTTATTGAACTTAAGCCGAATTCAATAAATGTAACTGTAAAAACGTTAGGAGTTATTTGAGCAGTTATTTGAACGTCATACTGGCTCTCAAGTGCTAGTGGACTGGCTTCCAAATCGGAAGGTTCGGTGTTCGAATCCCAGACTCGCCCGAAAGACATATTCATTTTTTCAGTAAACGAAAATCAAGTAAGATGAGTAGTTGACTAGAAATCAACATCAACGCAGCTTCCACTAAGAATTTAGTCTCCCCATTAAATGTTGGATGCCACCCATGGAGCGAAATAACCACTGAGCCCAAAATCTTTCTTTCTCTCTCTATTCCATTTTCCAAAAAACTTAGCACATGCTGAGGCATTATAAGTGTATTCATACCCACTTGTGTGTTAAGTTCTTTAAAAAAATAAAAATACAAATAAAAAAATACAAAATTCTGGAAATTCTATCGGATTTTCAAATTCAGCTTTGTCAAATTTACAGGTAGATTCTTCAATAAATAACTAGCTAGAGGTTTCAATCTAAGAAGCAAGTTTTAACAATGTATACTACTCCACACCAACATTAATAAGGCTGGGTTAAGATATAAGGGATAGGGTACCATACAATCTGTTTCATACTTTAATCAATGAATGTTTGTTCTTAGTATTACTTCAGACAACGGGAGAAATATGCTGAAGGCTGAAGATTCAGATGTGAACGAAATGTGAAATTATGGATTCAGTCACATTTCTTAATGTTCACTCAATACGTTGTGCAGCTCATGCACTTCAGCTGTGTATTAATGACATACATAAGGATGTAAATATACGCGAAAAAATTTAAAGTGGAAGGAAGTGAGACCTGTTGGAAAAGTGTTGTCCAGCGACACGACTTTTAAGGATACCAAACAGATTTTCGATGGGATTCAGGTCGGCTGATTGGGCCGGCCATTCAAGGACTTGAATCCCACTATCCGCTAACCACTCCTTTACCAACTTCGATGTGTGTTTCGGATCGTTATCCTGTTGAAACACCCAACGAAGCGGCATTTCCCACACCGCATGTGGTAGCATTACCGATTCTAGAATGGATCCATGGCCAATGGACCTATACTTCCTGCCGAAAAATAGGTCCACACCATCACACTACCTCCACCATGCTTTGCAGTGGGTATGCAGAATCTAGGATTGAGTCGCTGCCCTTTACGACGTCTCACATAACATATCCCATCAGAATTGATTAAATTAAATTTTGACTCGTCGCTGAAAAGAACTGTTTTTCATTTTTCAGGAGACCAGTGTTGGTATTTTGTTGCAAAATTTAGCCTAATATGAAAAAAGATTTTAGTTTGAATTATGTTTAAAGAATTTAATTGCACTACCTGTTCCTTAAATGTCTTTTTGTGAGCATCGGTTTTTTGCACGGCCTGTAACTTCATCAATCTTTAAATCAAGTAATTGTACGACTTCATTCGAACTTATGAACGGTTGTTTTTTAATCGATTTATTAATATTATAACGTTTAGCTAACGTTGCCTGAGTATCTCCAGACTTAAGTTCATCAATAATCTTTGTCGTAACTTTGTCGCGACATTATTAAAAAATATCAATTATGCGACTAACTTAAAAGAAAACTGATCAAAGATAATCACTCAAGATCAAAGACAAAGAGCTTACAACATTTCATGTGTAACCGGACTGGAAAAGTACTGTTAGCTATTTTTTTTTTACAGTGGGTTACAAAGTTGTTTAGGTTTTGCACAGCTCAATTTGGCTACTTTATTGGTTTTTGCGTTTTTTTTTTAAATCTGAAGTATTATTACTTATATAAAAAGTTGAGAATTTCAAAATACACTCTATTACACATCATTATACATACAGGGTGAATGACTCGAGCTCCAACTTTTTAAAATGCTATAATTTTTTTATTTTTTGATAAATTTTATTGTGCCAAAGCAAAAAATGGTGGAAAATACATCAATTTTCAAATTGTACCAGTAGTTTTCAATATGCCCACATTTGGCGCGAATAATGGCCTTGAGACGGCCGAAGAAAGCATCGCACGCTGCACGCAAGTGGTTCTGCGGTATTTTGGCCCATTCCCGGCGAAGTGCTTGTTTGAGGTGGTCCACACTTTGGTATTTTTTAGTGCCAACCTTCGCCTTCAATATACCCCAGACAGAGAAATCCAACGGGTTTGCATCCGGAGAATTTGCAATCCATTGTGTCTGTTTGATAATCGTTATTATTCAATTTAAATTCATTTGATTTCGTTCATTGTAAATCATTCATTTTCATTCATTTGTTTCATTCGTTCCGATTCGTTTATATATTGTGTTAATTGTTTATTATAAAATTATTGTTGCTACATTTTTCGAGTCACTGTTTATTTGTACGAAATTGCTGTTAGTCACTGCACCACAAAATCGGAGCATTTTGAATCCTGCCAACAACCACACAGGCAAAATCGGATGATCGGCCAACAGGATGATCGTACAATTTTTTAAAACAATAACGCTGTGCAGATCGGTGGTGCGTAAACAAGTGCACCGGTTTATTCTTTCGATAGTCCGCACACAATAATTTCGATCGTCGAATCCAGAACGGTGTCGAAGAAATGAAGTGTGGAACATTGTTTTTTAACCAATCTTGGTTGGCGCGCGCTTTGTGAGACGGTGCCGAGTCTTGTTGAAATGTCCACGGTCTCCGACCGAAATGATTGTTTGCCCAAGGCTTCAATACTCCCTCTAAGACAGTTTCACGGCATACGATCGCATTAATTTTGACGCTACTCTCCAAAAATACGAGCGGAGAGCGACCATCGGCGGTTATGGCGGCGCAAACCATCACCTTCGATGCTGCCTGCTTTCTGGTGGCCGTCCGAAGGTGTAAATTTTCGAAGGACCTCTCTGGCAAGTAAACTCGGTCATTTTGTTTGTTGACATATTGCGCGATAACAAATGGCGACTCATCGGAAAAAACCAAATTTGGCAGCTCACCACTTTCGTGCAAGCGTAGCAACTCGTTCGCTCTTTCGACTCTAACTTTTTTCTGTTGCGGTGTAAGATTTTGTGCTTTTTGGAACTTCAATGGCTTGAGCCCAAGCTCATTTTTCAGTATGTGTTGCATCCGTTCCAACGATATGTTGAGCTCACGAGCCATTTTTCTTCCACTTCGACGCGGATTTCGCTAAATTCGAGCCTTCACTTTCCGAACCATTTCTGCCGATGTTGCTGTTTTTTTATGACCACCTCAATGGCGTTTTGCAACGCTGTCAGTATCACGATAACGAGCTATGGTTCGAGACAATTGATTTATTCACGTTGAGGTGCTGGAGGGCTCTAACGATAGCTACTTGTGGTTTTCCAGCCAAATATAAAGCAATCACGTTTGAATTCCATCGCGGATAAAAAATTTTCAACACAACTGAGACGAAAATCGTTTAAAAGGCTTGTAAATAATAACATTATCTGTCATGTGTCAAAATTTGAGCTCACTGTCATGAACGGTTTGGAAATTATAGCAGTCTTAAGTTGGTTGCAGTTCAAGTCATTCAGGGTGTATATCCATTTCTTTTTATTTGATGGAGTAGAAAGTTGAAAAGATTTACTATGAAGTGCTGACTCCAGATGGTTGCTTTGGTTTTACACAGTACTGTACATATTCGTTAATACATTTTTGAAATATTTGTTTATTTGCTGTATGTACCATAATTTGAAAAGAATTTTAAATGGCTTGTGCTCTACCTCCTTCACAGACGCTTATTAAACCAATCAGATAAATGTATGTATGCCTCCACTTGACGTTTCCACCAGATGGAATTCTACCTATCTAATGCTCAAAAAGTTATAGGAAATACAATCATTTCTTGAGGAACAACACATGATTGAAGTAGCAATAGATTGGGAATTCATAGGAGAGTATATTGGTTCTTTAGAGCCGGTATGGGTCGCTACTCTTAAAATTCAACAAGAGCAGCTTGTTCTAAGTGATTTTTTTTTAAATTTGGATGGAGCTTAAATTGAACTACGAGAACAGCTCATACAACCTGAAAAAAAATTGCTTGATTCTCTAAATGCAATGTTGAGTGCAATCTTTTTGCATCCTCGGTTAAACTTGGTTTTGACCAATAGTCAAAAATCCTTGGCAAAAACTCACTTAAAGAAAATTGCGAAGAACTTTCTAAACATGAAACAGGTACAAAACTGAATATGAATTTAAAAATCGTTTCTTCCATCTTATGTTCGTGTTTGTTTCTGATCTGACCTTAATGCATGAAGCACTGACGGGAAAACGAGATTGAAATGCACAATGGGAATAACCGAAGTCAAAGTGAGAGTTGCTTTTGAATGCCGTGAAAGATTGTCTGCATATTAACGAGTTCGGAACGATTTCCCTTCTTTTCGTCGATGTTAGCGCTATTAAAAGCAATGACGTGACAGCTTTTCAAGCAACGAGCTCTCTATTTACTAGTCGTTATAGCTTGCAAAAATGTAAGACCAAAGCGGGTTAGTAAGAGTCAAAGTGCGAAAAATTTGAATATTTAGACTCTGTCATTAACTACCAATAAAATTGCAATGACGATGTCACACACATTAGAGTGGAGTGGCCCCAAAAACCTCTTAGCATTTTGTGACAGTTTTAAAAAATAAAAACTCTAAATAAAAAGCTCACAACTACTTACTCTAACTTCCAACTGATTCAAGTACAAAACGTCTACTATCGCCTTCAGACCCGACGGTTTGCTCGGATTACAAAATTCAATTGTTCCTGGCCAACTCCGAAGCACTGAAAGCAGTGCTAGCCGACTGCTTGTATATCTTAATTCACGAGCATCTCTACGGAGAAAAAGTACACAATAATGGTTTTTTATATGCAGAAATTAATCAAACAACTGAACTTACTTATTCTTATCCATTATACCAAGGCGATAGGTAAAATCGCAATATGGGGCAGCCAAACAATCCAATCGTATACCGGAGATATTTCTAGTATACGGCCATTCCAGCAAATGCAATAAAACACCACATAAGCTTTCGGCTATTCGCGGATTATGACATTCTAAAACGTTCCTTGTAATCGCACCAACACCCCCACAAACTATCATCAATGTTGGATTTAAAACACCAAATTCACAAAGAGTTGCGAGACATGCCCGCAACATATTATCACCATCTTCCATTCCACTATTTGCCAGGGACACCAAGCAGCGCACAAGTACTGGGCTAACATCCTCTGGGGAAACTGCGAGAATTTTTCGAACCTAAAATTAATTAAAAATTGTTTAAAAGAATAAGTTGTTACTATTACAATAATATATTACTAGTTTTAGAGCTTGAACTCTTTCATCGTCGTTCTTCAAAAGTACATCAATACTCCGGCAAACTAAAAATGGTAGCTGCAGCGAATTAAATATTTGAATGTCCTTTGGCGTTAATAATACATATCGGATTGCGCGCAGTCCAGCTGCTCTCACTTGTGTAAATGAGTGAATTAGTGAGACACTTAAACTAAACAATTCAATTTGCATTAGAAGAAATTTACAACGTTTAATAAACAATAATGTCTTACCAGTATAAAAATTCTTCTGTGGTAAAACCCAAATGCGATGTTTTGTTCTCCTGAAAGAGAGTAGCGAAACCGTTGAGAAGAAACAAACGCTTTGCATCCCTTGTTTCCTTGTTACATAGCAACTCGAAAATCTCAAATGCATTTTCAGATGGTGTTTTAAGTGGATCCAATCGAAAATAATCTTCCGGTTCCGTCGATACTAAAAGTTAGAAATGAGTTACGTTATTCCCACTTAGCAAATATGTATATACGAGTACATAAGGAATTGATAATTAGGAATAACCATGAGGCAAGAGGACATCGTATTAATCCGACTGAGCTCGCGGTTGTGTGTGTTTGTTGCTATATGACTATCTATTTCGGATAACAAGAACTTGCATATAAAATGAAAGTTGCTACGATTCAGGAATTAAAAAATTGAATCATCGATATCAGTCATCTTTGATTCGACTGCGATATCGAATCACGAGGTAAACGATGTCGAAACTGTATCGCCGGGAAATTCAAGTTGGAGGACTCCTCTGACTGACCCTTTGGCAGCCCTTCTTACAAACTACCTTCTGAGGGCAAATCCGGAGGATGTCAACCTCACATTGATAGAGGAAAAGTCTGATAATTGTAGCAATAATGGTGCGAATAACCAAGATAATTCTTCATCACTCTAAGACTGTTTCTGCTAATCTACTGATGCGCCTCTGTTAATCAAAACATCGTTCTCATCCAGAAACCTTGGGTAGTAGATGATAAGATTCATCGACTCAGAATCAGAAATCACAGCACCATCTTCATGAAAAACAAAGCTAAACCAAAAGACTGGATTTTTGAGAAGAGCTACCTTAGCTTCTTCTGTGTTCAATACGAGTACAATAAAATTCGTATAGAGAATTTACTGTACTCGTATAGAAGTGTCTTATCTGGACTACGACACAACGGAGACTCTATGCTTCTAGATTTACTGAAGGGACCCATTGATGAACAGCTTCAACAGGGAGCTCATAAGAATCACACTATCAATGGAAGCATGGATATCAATAACAACGGTAAGTTACATTATGATTTTATTATCAGTAGAAATCGTAACCCATTTAACGAAAACATACATTTGTTACTGAAAAAGAACAAGAGGTCATTGACATTATTCTTATCTCCCTCAAACTCAGATGCATTATAAAACACTAGAAAGTATTCGTGGACAATTCTTTCTCTGACCGTTGGTAGGTTTCCTTTAGTCTAAACGGTCGTGCTTCTATTCAGCTCATCTTTAGAAACTGGGACAAAGTCAGGAATATCTTTGAGATATCTCCTACAAAAACCGACTTTTCATACTTATCTTAAAGCTACCAGGGAAGCCATTGACTGAAAGATCATAATTCAAATTTTGGAGGCTGTTTTTCAATAATAGAAGAGTCCTGCAAAACCTCAAGATTTCGTAAAGACCTCATGTCTAAGCTTATTACTCCTATCTATCTAGTCAAACCGATTGGCTCCTAGACGAATCAACGTACAGAAACGATTGGCCTTCTACTGAAATCGCATTTTTCGAGGTGTATTCAGGAACCACCACAAACTTCTTGAAGTAATCCGAAGATATCTTCATTTCAATCAGAATAGTCTGGTTACTTAAATGAAAATTAACTGGACTATAAGCAGATTCGATTCATTCTAGTCCCCGAGAGCATATGACATCTTTCCTGCCGAAATCGTCGACATGGACTTACCATAACTAAAATCATCCTAAATAGCTGTCTACACTTGGCGCACATACGAAAGTTATAAGAGCAAATCAGTAGAAAACACCCTGGATAGAGTATGGTGGCTTTTCTCGTTACTGACGGTACTTCAAACAATATCAAAGCAGAGCTAATATGACCGCCGAGCACTGTCAAATCCGAAAGTGGAAGCCCCTCTAACCATATTGATAAATGAAGTCCTCAGCGCGGAGTCAGTTTGGTGCACACCGCAGGTTAGTGTTTCCTGTTCAATGAAACATGATACTCATAGTCAACTACTTAGGTTTTTTTTTTTTTTTGGATAAACCAGCGCGCGCCCAAGGGGTTAAGGTACCCTTAAAATGTCTTCACACAGCGCGGGCGAAGAAAGAAGGATAGGAAAATGAAATGAAAAAATGAAATTCCACAAGCGAGTTGTTCGGGTAAGGAACGAATCAAGATATTTCAGAGTACGTCCGAAAGTAGGATTGAGGGTATATTGATTACGGTTAAAGGTTTGAAGGGGCGGATTGCTACTGGCGATTCCTATGGAGCACTGGTGGGGGAGATAGCGATAAACCAAAGTGAGACACGAGACATTTCGTCGGTGTTCGAGGGTGTTCACTGCCTGAGTGATATTGGTATCAGCTATGAGTTTTATCGCACGGTTCTGAACCTGGTCTAGTAGATGCAGGGATGTTTTAGGCGCACCTGACCAGATGTGAGCATTGTACTCCAATTTTGGGCGGATGAATGCCTTATATGTTGAGGTCAGATCAGAAGGGGAAAAGTATTTCTTACATCGTTTGAGGAAGCCTAGACATTTCGCAGCATTTTTGGCGACATCGAATATGTGGTCATTCCAACGTAAGTTGTCACTGACACACATACACCGAGAATGGAAAGTTTTTCGGTTTAATGGCTGGGTATTTAAATTTTCGCTTAAACGACAGCAGACAGCATTGTGTTTCGGAAGCATTAAATTCCAATCGGTTGAACTATCAATTGGTTATGCTGTTGATATCGGAATTTAATGAACTTAACATACGCTGTCGTTCCCGTTCTACAGCCGAAGAGCCGGGACGTGAGTCCGGGAACGAATATGAAAAAGAGAGAGTAATGTCATCAGCAAAGGAATATATCGGATTAGAAGTAGCAGACAAGAGATCGTTGATGAAAATTAAAAAGAGTGTCGGAGACAGAATGGAGCCCTAGGGCACGCCAGCATTTATTTTTATGAATATCAGACTTGAAACCATCCAAGACAACTTGAATTGAACCTTCCGAAAGGTAATTTCTAATCCATTGAGGAAGAGAGTCGTCGATCCCAAAAGCACGCATTATCGACAAAAGAACCTGATGCCAAACTCTGTCAAATGCTTTAGAAATATCAAGTGCAACTATCTTGCTTTCGCCAGATTGATGAACGCTTTGGTTCCACTTTTCGGTGGACATGCTGTCAAATCGCCAGTGGACCTGGAGCACTGGTGGTGGAAAAAGCGATAAAGAAAAGTCGGTGTTCGAGTGTGTCAATTGACTGGCTGATTTTAGTATCACCTATGGGTTTTATCGCACGGTTTTGAATCCTATCTAGCAGGTGCAGAAATGTTTTAGGAGAACCTGACCAGATGTGGGCATTGTACTACAATTTTGGGCGGATGATTGCCTTATATATTGAGGCCACATCAGAGGAGGTGAAATATTTCTTACATCGCTTGAGCAAACCTAGACATTTCGCAGTATCTTTGACGACATCGAACATGTGGTCGTTCCAACGAAAGTTGTCATTGACACACATACCGAGAATGGAAAGTTTATCGGTTTCGACGATGCAAGTGCCATTCCACTACCATGGATAATGGCTGGGTATTTGAATTTCGATTAAACGACAGCAGACGGCATTGTGTTTTGGAAGCATTAAATTCTACTCTGTTAGTGGTTTCCCAATTAGTTATTCTGTTAATATCAGAAATTAATGAGCTTAGCATACGCTGCCGTTCCCGTTCTACAGCCGAAGAGCAGGGATGTTAGTTCGAGAACGAATATGAAAAGCAGAGAGTACTGTCGCCAGCAAAAGAATATATTGGATTAGAATTAGCAGACAAGAGATCATTAGTGAAAATTGAAAAGAGTGTCGGAGACAGAAGGGAGCCCTGTGGTACACCAGCATTTATTTTATGGATGTCAGACTTGAAACCATCCAAGGCAACTTGAATTGAAATTGAACGTTCCGAAAAGTCATGCCTAACCCATTGAAGAAGAAATTTATAGATCCCAAATGCACGCATTTTCGACAAAACAGCCTCATGCCAAACTCTGTCGAATGTCTTAGAAATATCAAGTGCAACAATCCTGCTTTCGCCAGATTGATATACGCTTTGGTTTCAGTTTTCGAAGAGACATGCCGTCAAATCACAAGCGAACCTTTTGCAACGAAAACCGTACTGCCGATCATTGAGATGTTTTCGTGTTTCGACATACTGCATGAGCTAACGGTTTATCAGCGTTACCATAACCTTGGAAAGATGGGACATAAGTGCAATGGGTCTTGCTTTTTTTAAGGACGGGCTGAACAAATGATTTGAAAGAGTCCTAAAGAGTAGTATTGACGAAAAAGCGCAGTGGTTTTGCGAGTGTGTAAGAACACCTCTTCAGAAGAAGGGGAGATATACCATCTGGACCAGCGGAATTATGTATGTTGAGATCTTTAAGTACACTTGCTGCTAAACGAGTGCGAAAGTTGATTCAACCCATTGAAGATTCGACGCAGTCAAATGTAGACGGAGACAAAGCACAACTTAGAAGTATTGAGATTGGCCTTGACCAGAGAGCTGACAGCTGGAATATAATTATAAATGAGGATACGACAGAATTTCTAATATTTTTTTTGACAAAAGATCAAAAATTTGTACTACCTTTGGAACAATGTAATATTTGTTGCCTCAGTATTTCGTCGTATTGAAATTCTAAATGCATAAAAAAGACGTTGCAATCATTACTGGCTTGTTTGAAGTGTTTTCGGTTTTCCTGTCGGGCTGGCCTTGTAGGAATGTCGCTAAAAGGTAACGACCCAAAACGTACAAGTTAGAAGGAAAAAGAATTCTTGTTAATAAGTTTCAGGTAATGGACTGACAAGTTCAGTTTCCTAAGCTGAATCCTATTAAAAATGTATGGGTAGATGTAGAGGACCGTTTATGATGTGAAACCATCTAATAGAACCCAACTTTGGGAAGTGGTTCAAAGTGTATGGCTCGCTATACCAGATCAGCGATTAGTGGACCCTATTCCATGGCGATGTAGATGGTCTTTCAAGACTTGGGTACGTAACACCATTACATTTTAATAGGGAAACCGTAATCATTATTTATTTGAAGATTTGTAAAGCAATCGAAGGTTGTATCAAGCACTGTTCTTTTCATGTTCGCCACAAAAACGTACATATTTGGGAACTATAAAACTCTCGCACAAAGCATGCCATTTTTATGAAATGTTCTCAACAGATTTTTTCTTAATGTCAAACATTGTTTTCTTGACTTTGTTCTGAACTACTATTTTAATGTTCGCAACTGTACATAGTTGAAATTGCTGTTTTTTTTTTTTTTTTTTTATAATTTACGCGCGCCTAAGGGGTTATGAATACCCTTATACTGTTGCCAGGGCGCGGGCGGAAAGATAGAAGGAGGAGATAAGCCAGCAGTTTTTGAAGACAATGTACGGGCTTGCAGATATACGGCCCTAGAAGTTCGATTGGACCGACAGGATGCCCTCTGTAATTGTCAATCGCAGTACGCATACATATGCCTGAAATCATAAGGAATTATCGTTCAAACAAATCCAACTTTTGTCCAAATTTATTTTCATGTCACTACCGGGACAGAAAAGGGTGCATCAGGATGGCATAAATGTGTAGAGCGAATGAATATTAATGCTCCAGTCAGAGTAACGCTGCGATTTCTACCTAAATGAACGACGCAGCAAAAATATAAGTCGCCTTAAGTGGAAGAAGACTTTAACCAATTTAAAGTGCGCAACTAGATACAGTTTATTGGTTAAGCCTCAGGTCTACCCCGTACTTTAGCTCCATCCCAGTAAGTAAGATAATCGAAAGGCATCGAAACGATGCCTTCTTTTCTCAAACAATTGATCCATTCAAACACAGGTGCTCGACTCTTTGGCATATTTCTCTGTAAACAAGGCAAATGCCACTGCAACTGAATTGAATGAAAGTGCCAACCACAACTTTTACCATAAGCCCAGCACATTCGCGTGCTAGTGTTTCCAATTTCTTCAATCGATTTTCGTCTTTCCCAAGCTATTGCGTTGTAAAACAATTACAAGCACAATACAAACAGGAAAACGAAAAAAAAAAAAAATAAAAAAAAGCAAAGATAAATGCGGAATAGAAAACATCATCTAATCTAAACACTATTCCTCATTTTCACTTTCAACAAGCAGCACTATTTACGGAGCATACCAACACCTCAACTACGAGCCGACTCTCTCTAAGAACAGTCATCACATCCCATTCGAGCGTTACGACAAATGTGTTATTGTCCAAATTTGCTTAGGCTAAACCGTTTATGTTGCACCTTTACATACTTGTTTGGTAATTCGAATTTTAAAGGGAACCCAACATGACTCACAACTCTCTATGACTAAATACTTTGTAATTGATGAATTCTCCGAAAAATAATAAAAAAAAAAAAAAAAAAAAAAAAAGCCAATCCAAGTTAGACAAGTACAAAACTCCACGGTGCGTACCAACATTTTTTTTCTTTTTTTTTTTTTGTGTGACAAAATGAATTACCAAAAACGTAAGCGAACGCTCCGCACTGTCTCACTCGCTTGCTGTATTTACGCAGATTTCACCAAGCGGCGGTGGCGGCGGCGTCGGAAGCGGTGGCTATTTTCCGACGAAACTATAATTTTCTATTTTCGTCTATTAATCTATAAATACATCATTCAATACAAATCACGGGTTGTATTTTAAAGATTGGAAACACCACCAAAAGAAATGAAAAATCACAAAATAAAAAAAAATAAAATAAAAAAATTATGTTTACACCCTGCGCGTCCGTGTCATCATCACTTTTTCAATCATCCTACGCACTTTGCCATTTAAAAGAATTTAACCAAATTATTATTATTTATTTGATTGCGTCGATGATATTGTGTGGTGGTGGGTCATTCCCAAGTAGGGGAACACATTTGCAATTTGTGTGTTTACCTTTGGCACGAAACTTCCTTTTTCCTATGCGCCAGCTAGAAGCCATTTTCAATGTGATTTATTTTGGTTTGGGAAAATCAAATTGCGACAATTGTTTTGCATTGCGGTCGAGCACGATTTGTGTTTGCGTTTACGCCCCGTTTAGTGGAAACGATCTTTTAATTTTAGAGTTTTTTTTTTTAGTGCGTTCCACCGAAAATTGTCATTTTTACTACGAAAAAGATTTTTTGACTTCTTATCATTATACTTTAAATTGACATTTACTCGCCATTTGCTTTTGATTGAAAGCAGTGAAAGAGAAGGCCGGCTTTGGCATTGCCATCATTATCGAAAGTTGAATATATGAAAGATGATTGTTTGTAATCTAGTACTCGTGATGGTGGTGGTTTTATTCACCACAATTAATTTTTAGATTAAGTTAGGTCAGGTTCGTTTATTGTTTATTAAGTAAAAGGGGCACCCAATTATGTTTGTAGGTTCTGCAGCGGTGGACACTAAACCCAAATAATGATGGACCAACGCAAAACGCCGAATAAAAGGCTATGAAATGATTTGGGCGGAATACTTGCAGCACCGACTTTTGGTGTCGGAGTTTTTCTTAAAGAAGCCGGAGAAAATAAGCCAAAACAGCCATCTGCAGCGACACTTGCACAACCTAAACAAGTAAAGAGGACTGATCTGTAGAGCAAATTTAGGAGAATACGAGTACATAGTTGGTAAATATGTCGGACGATTTCGAGAGAAAATTTAAAAATATTGCTAGGGGATTCGAAGAGTCGGCTCACATAAATAAACTAATATGGTGTCGGAATGACGAAGCGAAAAGGGCATTAAAGGACAAAAGGCAAGTCTTTCAGACGCAGACCGAATATGAACAGTACAAAAAAGAGAAAGTGGAAGTTTAAGTAAATGCAATAGTCATGGTGGCTTCGTAACTTCGAAACTTAAAATATTTGTCGATAAACAATTGGTGAGTTTCGAAGCACAAGCACACGAAGTAATATTTTTAAAATTGCGGCTCAACAAAGCAAAAAATATTGTAGATTCAATCGTCAAAATTCATTGCACACGAGCACGGTCGTTCCCGTTAGTGAACGGCCAACGGCAAAATTGGCAGTAGTTGGAAAAAGCTTATTAAACCGTTATTTAATGAAGAGTTCCCAGATATAACGTCTCTTGTGTTTAAAGTGAACTCCAGTCTGTATAAGACTAATTTTCGCTGAATGTCCATACATATATGGGAGCAAGGATACGCCTTGCCATCGCTTGTACATAAGTATTATGAATACCAAACCGGAACTATGTTGATTGCACAGCTCCACCCTTGGTATGAGTCGAGGCTTACCCATTAACCTCTTGGTGTTCTTAGGATCACAGCACCCAGTACTTATTGCAACACTACATCGGATCGAAGCCAACTGGAAGACCCTTTCTACGGTTTTAAACCCCAGCCACCATGACGCTCCCACTAGGGGATACGTATACCTGTACAAGTCAGGCCCGGACCGAAGTTCGGGAGTCCTGACTCCCACGGTGCCCTGTTTAAAGTCCTGTTATGGATTACCGGTGGTCCTGCCACTCAAAAGGACCTATAGCCGGCGGCTTGTAAATGGTCAAATTTAGCAACCTTCAGCGGCGTCAAGTTCTGAAAACCGTTGCGATAAGAACAGTAGGGTAGAGTTGCTAGTGGCCGGCCCCTTAACAGAACTTTTATGGAAAATGCTCCATAAAACCTGGAATTTTAAACCTATCTGAGAATGTTTGCCAACAAAATATTAATTTTGGTTTTCTTAATGATTTTAAAACATACAACTTTAATATTTTTATTCAAATTTGTATTCTATTTGGTTTTTATAAGAAAAACACAAAATTTGCCAGTAGCCTCAGCCTCTAGAAAGGACATGTCCGAAAGGGATGTGAATTTAAGATGAAACCATTTTTCACATGAGTCACATCCGATGTTCTTCAAATCCTCCTCTTCGACATCAGTTAGGTCGTCTTCGTCGCAAGTTAGGCATTTAGGGATGGTTTTCTTGCGTGCACCTATTGACTTCTTCTTCTCTTTTCTTTAGCCGATAAAGTTTCCTTTCCTCAAAGTCAACCGCCTTTTTTAATTTTACATTTTCTTTGTTTACTAAGCTTTCCAAGCTGTAGATGATGTGGTCATTGGTGGTTTGTCAACATTTTGAGTTATTTTCTCAAATTTTGGAATCAGCTTTGGATAAACTAAATGCTTTTAAAAAGGTGACCGGATTTGGATTTCAGACGGCTTCGAAGTCTTACAAGATGTTACAGTAAAATTAAAAGAACAATATCTTCTAGGTACCTACCTACTAACAAATAAAAACCTACCAATTCGGACTGTTTAATTTTTTTTTCAGCAATTTGCGAGCAAATATCTTGCAAAACTATGTTGTCCGTAATATTAAAAAATGGGACATTTCCATCAATGGGAGAAATTTCGCTAAGTGGCTCTGAACGAAAATAAATAGGTAGGTAGGTATGATGCAAGGTAAGAAAAAAAAAACAAATAAACCATATTTCTTACCAGCTGGACTAGGTGAAATGTTGTCCCTTGAATGCTTTCACTACCTGAGGACTGTGCTAATGAAGGGAATCTTATCAACTGGCCATCATATTCGACTTGGTATGTGCCCTCTATATCGCTGGTAATCGTCAAATTTTGTTCCCGTACAAAATTCCACTCAATATTTTCCAGGCTTAGTTGGGCCTGAGAAATTACGTCGAGCACAACTTTGTAATCGATGTTTTTTGATCTAAGGTTATCTTTCAGGCATGTTATCACCCGTCTTGCTTCCAAAAACTTTTCCTCTGAGATGACTTCAGATACTATGTCATTATCACTAGAAGCCCCGCCACTATCGGCTTGATTTACAGCCTCCAACGTATTTTGCACACACTTTGAATAGTCAACGGCGTTGGAGTTAAAAGGATATAAGCCACATTTCGCAAACGCTGAGGACCTCACTAAGAACTTTAAAAAACTTTCCCTGTTAATCGTATTCCCATGATTACCGGGACGCCTGTGCCATTCACTGACAACATTTTGATAGTCTGATCTAAGACCCTTGAAAGCTCCTACATCCGCTGGTTGCATAATGTGCGTAGTATTTGGGGGAAGCGCATATAAAATGATGTCATTAGAGCTACAGAGATCGCTTAATTCCATTGACATATGCGACTTATGTCCATCCACAAAAAAGAGAACTGGGCGTTCCTCATCCACCCGCTTTCGGTTTTCCCAAAACCCCAATCAGGCTTGCTGTTTTCAATCACTTTCAACCAACCAGGGGATCTTTTGTAGAGTAAAACAACCATGGGAGGAAGAGTTTTTCCACAGGATGTGAATGTCAAAAGGACTGTCAGGGTTTCTTTTTCATTGGATGTATTGATTTTATAGAGATTTCTGTAGCCCTTTGTTGCAAGCACGTCTCCCGTTTTAGGCACCATGCTAAATCCGGTTTCGTCCGCGTTTAAAACCCTGGTCGGGTCTTCAAGAACATTATTCCCTGTTCAGTAATACAAGCTCGAGATTTCGATATTGTTTCAGCGGTCCGTATACTCAAGGATGGATGACGTTTCAGGAAGCTATAATACCATTTTTTTCCGGGCTTTGTTTCCTTAAAAGGATTCTGATAAGATCTTCGGGACTTTGTGGGAAACCACACTAGGCCAACGTTATAACCCAGGTCACCATCTTCGACTCCTCTTCAGTCGAAAGAACAGTACTCGGACCCATTTTTCCAGGTTCGTCTAAGGCTCTTCCTTCTTCCCGATCCTGAAGAGTGCTTCTGGGAATACCAAACTTCCTAGAGGCCTCCCTAATAGACATTTTATTTTGGCGGATTTCAAGTAGAGCTTGAGCCAAATCCTGACTTTTGTAGACACGTTTTTGTTTAGTTACCTGGCCCATGTTGCTTAAAACAACCTATTAAATAAAAATAAGTTTTAAACTATGAAGGTGCCTATACATAGAGCGATAAAAAATCTATCCTCAAAAATCTTAAAAGGGGCCGAAGTTAGGTCGCATGTTTCCAGTTTTCGGCCGCCTTTTATTATAAAATTTTAAATTGTAACGATTTTGTTTGCACGAGCGTCATTGTAGTCCAGATGGTTCATATTATGCCCTTCACTGATTATGAGAAAAAAAACCTCTGTTTCCTATTGTCGGCCAGAGGGGCCGAATAAAGGCAACACCTGCGGTTGGCGTGTCCCATCTCCGGCCTACTTAAAATCAACCATAAATACAATATTTGTTCACATTTATGAGCAATTTTTGTATTTTTATGGCATCGCATACTCTAAAAAAAACATTTAAGCACACTCAGCTCTAAAGATTTCGCATAAGCCACTAATTCCGTCATAACCTCTACTAAGTATTTTGTCACCAAAACTACAGCCGGACTATTCTCAACGAAATCTCGCTCATGAGCTCATAATTGAAAACGTTCAGCTGCCTTTTACGAAGGATCGTACTGACAGATGGTAGAAAAAGAACACGATTGCTTTTAAGACTGCAAACAGAAAGGTGTGGCCATACTTTCCTTATTACAGAGATTTTTTTTGAAGGTGGCCGCTGACTGGGGATGGCCGGTAACAGGCGACTCTACCCTATTTGCTCTACCCTCGTTTTCATTAAACAATTTCGACAGGAACCCTTGATAATTGGGCGAGGGCGTAGTTCCCGCACAGTCGCGTTTTCTCTGTTCTCGAAAATATTAGATTTTACTGAATATGAGGTCAGCGAAGCTGTTAAAAGGATGAGCAAACGGTCCAAATATAAATATCTTTATATTTAGAAGTATTAATAAAATTATTCCAGAATTCCTATGGTTTGCGGTTTTACTCAATTAACTCATTGACCACAGAGATTGAACCAATTACCAATCAATTAAGCTTATGTCGCATAAATTGAAAATATATCATCGAACTCTAGACGATCGCCAATGCAATAGGACCAAATTGCCTTGGAGTCGATGCGATCTTCGAGGGAGAGATTAACATACGATGCAATTCAAAGGTTGCTAATAAAGGTAGAAAACATAGCGACGCCGGGTAAGATCTACAAGTAAGATCATTTATATACCAACTTAAATGGCATGGACTTGGGACTCACCCAAAAAGCCTTGCCTTCGGCTGCGCACTCCAAGTAGTTTGGGATCCACTTACACTTCCACGCCAGCTAACGCGATGTCTTTCTCTACTGCGTTGTGCCTTTGGGTTGGAATCGAAGACACTTCAGGTTGAAACGTTTGTGTTCATTTGCTCTACATGTTCTTGTCATCTAAGGCGCCTAATGTGCACTTTTCTGACCAGGTCAATGTCACTGTACAGCTCGTCGTTACGAATATATCTTCTCCTCCAAACCAGTTCCACGCAAATGGAACCAAAACGCACTCAAAGAATTTTGCATTCATAGCGGCCCAGGATATTTTCCACCTTCGCCAGTGTCCATGCTGTGTAGCGGGATTGTGAAGATGAGGGTCTTATAAAAACTCTCCTTAGTATGTCTTGGCAGTGTCTTATTACTCATCTGCCTTCATAGGCCGTAGAAACAGCATTTGGCAAAAGAAACTCTGTTCGTTTTGTGGTGAGATGTCATTTTCAGAGTTATTAGCGGAGCCGAGGCAAGCAAAGTCCCTGACTACTTGAAAGTTATAACTGTCTATTTTGACATTCTGTCCAATTCGTCGATATTGTGTGTCACTTCATGTACAATATTTAGTTTCGCCCTCATTCCCGACTAAGCCCATTTTTGCAGCTTCTGTTCGAATACTTGCGACCGAACCAATGATGGTCCGCATATGCAAGTATTTGCCCAGACTTTTGGGAAATTATACCTCTGATGTTGACTTGCGAATTTCGCACAATTGTCTCAAGAATGATGTTGAAAAAGTTATTATGCATGGCAGCGCATCAGTTTACCAAAATCCTTTTAACATCAGAGGTCTAGGAGAAATTGTTTCCGATCTTTGCCGAGCAGCGAGCGATGGAGAACGCTCATTCTGCACAATATGACGGGTTTCGCGTATACTATATGCTGCCTTAAAATCGATAAATAGGTGGTGCGTATCGATTCGGACTTCTTGTGTTTCTTCCTGGATCTGTCATAATGTGAATGTTTGGTAAATTGTGGATTTACTGGGTCTAAGACCTCATTGATGGGGTAAATTAAATAGTTGACGAATGTTGAGGAGACTTATAACCCTATGGTTGGCGCAGTTGAGGAAGTGCCCTTTCGTGTGGATCAGGTGAACGATGGTGAAATTCCATTCATCAGGCATACACTCTTCTGACCAGATCTGAGAAATGAGTTGGTGTATGCTCTCCACGAAGTCACTTCCAGCAGCTTAGAATATCCCGGCCGGTAATCTGTCAGGTACAGCACTTTTGTTGGATTTAAGCTTAGACATTGCTGCCCTCACATCGTTTTGGCTAGGTCGACGGAAGCCCTGGCTATCATTATATAAGTTGCGTAGTCTATTCTGCCAGACGACATAATATTGGGCTACGTCACCATTATACAGTCTGCAAAAGAAATTTTTCAATACTCTCAGCACCGACTGTGACTATACTACAAGGTTTCCTTCTCCTTCTCTGCAGCTTTCTGCACGGGTCTTGTTGCATTGACTGGGTTCTTTTTACCTATTGGTAAAACTTCCAAACGTTGTTCCTGCATATTCTTGACAGCATTCTTCATGAAACCAGGGATTTCTTGGTGATGATCGGGTGAAACTCACCACATCAGTTGCGGCGTTTCTAATGGCACCTTGGCAGCGTTGCCAATGGTCTTCGGTATTTGATTCTGGCGACATTTGGAGTTGTTGAGAAATTTCGTGATACGCTTTCGGCTTGGATACTGGCGGTGGCTTACGATTGCAGTTTTTCTACGTCATATCTTCTCGCAATAGTTCTTCTTTGTTGTGGCGCTTGCGAAACCCGTATTCGTGCCTCGGCTACAACTCGGAAGGTTCGGACGTGTAGAATACTGGAGGCATGCCTTCGTCAATCGCAAAACGATCATTTTTTTAGAGTTTCATGATTCAGAGACCGCCAAGTTCCCTGGTTTATATTGAGGTGAGGAAACCGTATGCTTGCCATATTCACATTTTGTTCCCCGACAAAGTCAATAAACATAGCCAGATGTAGTTTTTTTTTTTTTTTATAATCAGCGCGCGCTCAAGGGGTTTTTGTACCCTTAAAATGTTTGTACAAAGCGCGAGCGAAGGAAATTTAGGGAGGAAGAAAGGACAGGTACCGATGTACATTTTTTTAAAATGTTTGTAAGTTATAACGATCAAGAAACACAGAGATCGGCAGGATATTCCATAAGCGAGTTGTACGGCTTAGGAAAGAATCACGATATTTTAGTTTACGTCCAAAAATGGGTTTGAGGGTATACTGATGAGGATTCATAGCGAGACGGGTGTTACGGTTGAAAGTTTGAATGGACGGAATCCTGCTGGCGATTTCAATGCAGCACTTGTGGTGGAAATAGCGATAAAACAAAGTGAGACAGGAGACATTACGTCGGTGTTCGAGGGTGTCAATTGACTGACTGATATTAGTATCACCTTTGAGTTTTATCGCATGGTTTTGACTCATATCTAGCAGGTAAAGAGATGTTTTAGGAGCACTTGACCAGATGTCGGCATTGTACTCCAATTTTGGGCGAATGAATGCCTTATATATTGTGGCTAGATCAGAGGGGGTAAAATATTTCTTACATTGCTTGAGGAAACCTAGATATTTCGCAGCATTTTTGACGACATCGAATATGTGGTCATTCCAACGTAAGTTGTCACTGACACACATACCAAGAATGGAAAGTGTATCGGTTTCGACGATGCAAGTGCCATTCATGGACAATGGCTGGGTATTAGTTTTGGAAGCATTCAATTCCACTCGGTTGATAGTTCCCCAATTGATTAGAGCATAATATCAGAATTTAATATGTTAAACGCTGCCGTTCCCGTTCTACAGCCGAAGAGCAGGGACGTGAATCCGGGAACGAATATGAAAAGCAGAGAATACTGTCATCAGCAAAGGAATATATCGGATTAGAAGTAGCAGACAAGAGATCATTAGTGAAAATTAAAGAGTGTCGGAGACAGAACGGAATCCTGGGGTACACCAGCACTTATTTAGTGAATATCAGACTTGAAACCATCCAACACAACTTGAATTGAACGTTCCCAAAGGTAAGTTCTAATCCGTTAAAGAAGAGAGCCACCGATCCCAAAAGCACGCATTTTCGACAAAAGAGCCTGATGCCAAACTCTGGCAAATGCGTTAGAAATATCAAGTGCAACTATCTGGCTTTCGCCAGATTGACGTACGCTTTGGTTCCACTCTTCGGTGAGACATGCCATCAGATCACCAGTGGACCTGTTGCTACGAACGCCATACTGCCGGTGATTAGAAGTTTTCGTGTTTTTTTTTTAAAGAACTTAACACTCAAGTGGGTATGAATACACTTATAATGCCTCAGCATGTGTTGTTTTTTTGAAAAATGGGATAGAGAGAGAGAAAGAAAGATGTTTGGGCTCTCAGTGGTTATTTCGCTCCATGGGTGGCATTCAACATTTAATGGGGAGACTAAATTCTTAGTGGAAGTTGGCTTGATGTTGATTTCTAGTCAACTACTCATCTTACTTGGTGTTTGATAATCGTGATTATTTAATTTAAATTCATTTCGTTTATTGTAAATCATTCGTTTTCAATCATTTGTTTCATTCATTCTAATTCATTTATATATTGTGTTAATTGTTTATTATAAAATTATTGTTGCTACATTTGTCGAGTCACTGTGTATTTGTACGAAATTGCTGTTAGTCACTGCACCACAAAATCAGACCATTTTGAATCCTGCCAACAACCACACAGGCAAAATCGGATGATCGGCCAGCAGGATGATCGTACGATTTTTAAAAACAACAACGCTGTGCAGATCGGTGGTGCGTAAACAAGTGCACTATAGGAGAAAGCAAACGATGAGGAGTTTGAACTTCACTTGCAATTGACTCGCCGCAGTGACAAGGTAGTTTATAATTGATTACAACAAATAAATACAAATTATAACGTGGATATTCGTGTGTGTGTATTATTTCTAAAATCCATTCAGGATCATTCGGTTTATTCTTTCGATAGTCCGCACGCAATAATTTCGATCGTCGAATCCAAAACATATTTGTTGGTCCTTCAGATCCAGATAAAAGTGAAAAAGTGAATCAGATATTGACAAAAAACGAAAAACAGAATCAGTGATTCGGGATTTAGTGAAATAGACCATTATACTAAGACTCCTCCAATTTATCTCAGTGCATCATGAATTCTCTTCGCATTAAACGCGGCAACGCAAAAGGACGTCTGACTCGTGCTGCAACGTTCATCGATACAATCAGCCCCGCCACTACTCTCGAAATGCTTGAGATTCGGCTAACTAAATTGGACGAAACATGGTCAGCATTCTGTTCACTCCATGAAGAAGTACTGCAAGACGCAAGTGAAGAAGAGGTCGTAAGTTTTGAGCAAGAATTCGGTGAGTATGAAGACAGATACTTTGATGCACATTCGACAATTAAGAAAAATATACGTGAACGAATTTCGGCTATTAAAGAAAGCTCAGCGGTAGAAGAGCTCGCGCAACAGCAATCTAAAATTCTGGAAAGGCTGAATTCGAATCCAGATCGTGCGTCGTCAATTCAATTGCCCAAACTAACAGTGCCATCCTTCTCGGGAAACTACAAGGATTGGCCTTCGTTTAGAGACACTTTTATGGGCTCGGTAGACAATCATCCAAACTTAACAGCAACACAGAAATTTTATTATCTCAATTCGTTTCTTCGGGATGATGCCGCCAATTTAGTAAAACATCTTCCAATTTCTGAAGCCAATTATTTGGAAGCCTGGGAACGGCTAGAAAAACGGTATGATCGCGTGAATCTCATTGTGCAATCGTTCATTCAGACATTTATAGCGTTTCCTTCAAACAGTGTAGTTAATGTAGAGACATTGCGGAAAATTACGGATGGTGCTGATGAGGTTATACGCGGATTAAATGCGCTCGGTTCGAACAATCGTGATCCGTGGTTGATCTATTTAATAGTGAACAAACTCGATGCGGACACTAAGCAGAGTTGGGCTGAAACTGTCGGTTCTCGGGACAATTGCAAATTTGAAGAACTTTTGTCGTTTTTGCAATCAAAGTGCGATGCATTAGAATCGTGCAAATCTCTTTCGCGGCCAAATAATGCACGTGCAAAACCGCATGGACAAATTCGCACGCATTTCGCTGAGTCTCCATCGCAATCGCAATCATGTCCACAATGCCCGAAATGCAAAAATAATCATATCTTGTCACAGTGTCCTCAGTTTATAGCTTTGAACATTGAAGCTCGCCGCGCGTTCGTTAAAACCAACTCTCTGTGCTTTAATTGTCTTCGTACAGGGCATACCTCGAGTAAATGTCGGTCATCGTTTCGCTGTCGTATATGTAATTCTCGTCATCACTCTTTGGTTCACAACGATCCGCAAAACGTCTTACCCTTAAATCGTGTCCAAACTTCATCGGCTGAAACCTTTCAGCAAACCCATAGACAATTAACACCTTCGCCTGTTTCTCCACCGGTAAATAACCATTCGTCGCTCGATGTTGGCCAATGTCGGCAAACAATTCTCCCAACCGTACTGGCAAAGGTTCAGGACAACATAGGCAATTTCATAAACTGCCGTATATTGATCGATTCAGGTTCGCAAATCTCATTCGTCGCGGAATCATTTGCACAACGCTTAGGTCTACCCCGTAAGCATGCAAGGATTCCGGTTCGCGGGCTTTCTTCAACAGATGCAGGTCAAACCAGAGGCTGCATCACAATTGATTTATGGTCGCGTCTTAATCAAACCCACATAACCGTCGAAAGCTTCATTCTAAACAACCTAACTTCAAATCTCCCTTCGCACTCCTTTGACGCATCTACCTGGTCTCATATACAGAATCTCGAATTAGCAGATCCCAACTTCAATGTACCTGGCCCTATTGATATGCTTCTTGGTGCAGACAAAATATGGTGTATCCTAAAGGGGGGTCAGATGCAAGGGCCACATGGTCTACCAATTGCTCAAAATACATCGTTTGGCTGGGTAGTCACTGGAGAGCTTTTAGATTCCAAACAACAACAATAAGTTCCGGTTTCATCGCTTCATTCTACGCTCGACGTCGACGTTCTGCTGCAGCGGTTTTGGGAGTTGGATGAAGGAACACCACTGAAGGATGAATCTTTTGCTGATGATGAAGCTGAAACACACTTTCGGAACACGTTCTCGCGCTCCCCCGACGGGAGGTACGTCGTTCAACTGCCATTCAAAAGCCCTTCGCCCTGTTTTGGTACATCTATAAAACGTCGGTTTTGCAATGATCCCAAATTGCATAGTTTATATGTTAAATTCATGCAGGAATACTTGGATCTAGGTCACATGGTTCGTGTATCACCAGATGAGTTGGAAGGTGAATCCGGAAAGGTTTTTTATTTACCACATCACGCTGTTTTGAAGCCAGACAGCTCGACAACAAAACTGCGTGTAGTGTTTGATGGCTCGGCTAGGGATTCTTTAGGCACATCGCTAAATAGTCAGTTGCACATAGGTCCACCCATTCAACGCGATTTATTTGGAGTTTGCATACGTTTTCGTCAGCATAAGTTCGTGTTTACCGCAGATGTTGTCAAAATGTTTCGGCAGATATGGGTTGATGATCTGCACACCAACTTCCAACGCATCGTCTGGCGTGAGAGCCCATCAGATGGTATTAGCCACTTTCGTCTACGCACCGTTACGTATGGAACTGCATCTGCACCCTTTTTGTCAGTTCGAGTGCTCAAGCAGATAGCTATGGACTACCAAAATAAGTATCCAGCTGCAGCGCGTGTTTTGTTAAGCGATGTTTACGTAGATGACATAATGACGGGAGCAAATTCAACAAACGAACTTATACATCTTGCGTCTGAGCTTGTATCCTTGCTGTCAAATGCTAGACTCGAGCTCCGGAAGTGGAACTCTAACTGCTGGCCCCTACTTACCCAGTTGCCCAAGGATGACTGCGAATTCTCCTGGCTTGATACTGATCGGTCGAAATCAATGATAAAGGTTCTGGGTATGCATTGGGATCCAAGATCAGATCAATATTCTTTTCGCATGACCGAGTCTCGATTGTCTACCCTTCCTACTAGGCGTTCATTGTTGTCTGAGATATCACGCATCTTTGATCCTTTAGGATTTCTGGCGCCATCAGTTGTCTTATTTAAAATGATGTTTCAGGAGCTATGGTCATCAGAACTCAACCTAGGCTGGGATGATCCACTTCCCACAGAATTAGCTGCAAGGTGGACACGCTACCAAGAAGAACTGCACTACTTTGAACAAATACAAGTGCCTCGAGCGATTTTCTCTTCGCATGACATCGAACTTCATGGATTCTCGGATGCTTCGCTATTGGCCTACTCTGCTGTGGTCTACGCTCGGTGTCAAATCGCTCCCAATCAATTCAAGATTGTCATAGTTGCCGCCAAGACCAAGGTTGCACCTCTCAAACCTGTCTCGATTCCTCGGTTAGAGCTCTGTGGTGCCCTTCTTCTCAGTCGCCTAATAACCTCAATTAAATCGTCGATTCCCCGAAACTTGAAAGTTTTTGCGTGGTGCGATTCACAAATCGTGCTCCATTGGCTGTCTTCCTCACCTCGTCGTTGGACTACATTCGTCGCTAATCGTACAGCTGCCATTCTAGAACGGATTCCACGATATGCGTGGAAGCATATCGCATCGGAGTCCAATCCCGCAGATTGTGCGTCACGGGGCTTATTACCATCTGTTCTTCCTACGCATCCTCTATGGTGGACCGGTCCTCCATGGTTATCGCTGCCACAGGAACATTGGCCAGTTTCAACGTTCTCAGTGCCACAACAGGATGAAGTGTCAGCGGAATTACACAAACAACCAAAGCAAACCCTCACGACCACAGCAGAAGCAGATAAATTCAAGCTATTAATCGCCAAAATTTCGTCGTGGACTCGGTTAGTTCGAATAGTAGCGTTCTGTGTTCGCTTTACAAAAAATTGTCGACCTAAACACTTTGATAAGACTGTGCTCGGTTTAAAGGTCTCAGAATTGCACTCAGCAGAACTTATTATTTTTAAAATTGTGCAGCACGAATCGTTCGGGACTGATATTCGCAATCTACAAACTAGCCGCGACCTTAATCCGAATTCAAAACTACTGAGGTACTCTCCGTTCATTGACCATGAGGGGCTTCTTCGTGTAGGGGGTCGACTGAAGAATACTTCCTTGTCATTCAGCCTTAAATACCCAATACTCCTACCCAATAACCACATTTCTCTACTTATAGTGAGACACATTCATGCAGCCTATCTTCACCCAGGAACAACGGAGACATTCGTCATAGTGCGCCAGAGATACTGGATCTTGGGAAGCCGAAATCTCATTCGCAAGGTCGTGCATCAATGTAAACCCTGCTTTCTACAGAGGAAGACGACAACTACGCAACTCATGGGTGATTTGCCAATTCAACGTGTTCAACGTAGTCGACCATTTTTGAATTCCGGATGCGACTATGCTGGGCCTTTTACCATTAAGCTTTCTCGTGGCCGAAATCCAAGGTTGTCGAAGGCGTATCTTGCGCTGTTTGTATGCATGAGCACCAAAGCTATTCACCTCGAGTTGGTTAGTGATTTGACGACCGATGCATTTCTCGCTGCCTTCAGACGGTTCACTGCACGTCGGGGTAAATGTTCCAACGTTTACTCAGATAATGGGACAAATTTTCAAGGAGCTCGTCGCTGCTTAAACGAAATGCAAAGGTTGGTCTTATCAGAGACTTACAACGATGACATCGCCAGTTCACTTGCCATGGATGGAACCACATGGCACTTCATACCTCCCTCTGCACCACACTTTGGAGGATTGCGGGAGGCCGGCGTGAAGTCCGTAAAACTTCACCTTCGTCGTGTAATTGGAAGTTCAATCTTAACATTTGAGGAGCTGTATACAGTGGTCACTCAAATCGAAGCCCTCCTTAATTCTCGTCCTTTGTGTCCTTTATCCGACGACGATTTAAATCCACTAACCCCTTCTCATTTCCTTATAGGTGAGCCGTACACCGCTGTACCAGAGCCAAGCTGTCTAGATGTACCTGTAAGCCGTTTGTCCCATTGGACACACATTCAAAATATGGTCCAAGGATTTTGGAAGCGATGGCAGATGGAGTACGTCACAAGCCTTCAGGAGCGACCGAAATGGAAGAAGGTTCAGTGTGACTTGAAGCTGAATGACTTAGTCGTGATAAAGGAGCCAAATCTTCCCCCATCAAAGTGGTTACTGGGCAGAATCGAAGCTGTTCATCCTGGACCAGATAATTTATCCCGAGTTGCGACAGTGCGAACCAATCGTGGACAATTTCTTAGGCCTATCACCAAACTTGCGATCCTACCATTGTCCTGAAACTAGCTCCAGGGGGGGCGGGATGTTTGATAATCGTCATTATTTAATTTAAATTCATTTCGTTTATTGTAAATCATTCGTTTTCAATCATTTGTTTCATTCATTCTAATTCATTTATATATTGTGTTAATTGTTTATTATAAAATTATTGTTGCTACATTTGTCGAGTCACTGTGTATTTGTACGAAATTGCTGTTAGTCACTGCACCACAAAATCAGACCATTTTGAATCCTGCCAACAACCACACAGGCAAAATCGGATGATCGGCCAGCAGGATGATCGTACGATTTTTAAAAACAACAACGCTGTGCAGATCGGTGGTGCTTAAACAAGTGCACTATAGGAGAAAGCAAACGATGAGGAGTTTGAACTTCACTTGCAATTGACTCGCCGCAGTGACAAGGTAGTTTATAATTGATTACAACAAATTGTAAACTGAAAAAATGAATATGTCTTTCGGGCGAGTCTGGGATTCGAACACCGAACCTTCCAATTTGGAAGCCAGTCCACTACCACTTGAGCCACGGCCACGAGTTATTTCATGAGCTGACGGTTTATCAGCGTTTGAATGACCTTGGAAAGAAGGGACGTAAGTGCAATGGGTCTGTAGGAGGAGAGAGAAGAAGATTCGCCTTTTTAGGGACGGGCTGGACAAATGCTGTTTTCCATCTTCTCGGAAGGAGTCCTTAAGAGTAATGATTGATTTAAAAGCTTACGCAGTGGTTTTGCCAGCGAGGAATAACACCTCTTCAGAAGGAGGAGATATACACCATCTGGTGCAGCGGATTTGTGAATGTTAAGATCTTTAAGAATTCTTGCTACTACACGAGTGCGAAAGTGGATTTGTCCCAATGAAGATTCGATGCACTCTAGTTTAGGTGGAGACAAATCACAATCTGGGAATGTTGAGCTGGCTGCAAAATGTGAAGCAAACAGATTGGTCTTGTCCGAAGAGCTGACAGCTTGAATGTCATTGTAAGTGAGCGTTGGGACGGAAAATGAGGCAGAATTTGTAATATTTTTAACGAACGACCAACAATTTTTACTGCCTTCGGGACATTGCAGTATTTTTTGCCTCAGTTTTTGGTCGTGTTGGAATTTCACACGCTTGAGAAAGACGTTGCAGTTATTTCTGGCTCGCTTAAACTTTTTTCGGTTTTCCTGTCGGGTTGGTCTTGTAGGACCGAAAAAACAGCTCGAGTCGTACCATGCCTTTCTTTTGCTTTGATACTCTTCACCCGATGAGGGATAAAGCATCTCATTCCAAATAGAATAGTTTCTGTGATCATGTCAGCAGCGGCATCCACGTTGTTATCGAGGAAACATAACGACCAGTTAAATTTCCTAAAGAAGGTGTTAAGTCCGCTCCAGTTGGCTTTCTCGTATTGCCATACGGTTCTTTTAGGAATCTTTTGTCTAAGTGTGTGGTCGGTGTACGAGAAATTAGCTGATATGACACAATGGTCCGACGAGCCTAGAGGGGAGAGTACATCAACGGTGTACTTATCAGGGTCCTATATCGGGGCTATATTTAGGACATTGCTCATGTCTTGTCGAGGAGCTCGTAGAAACATTCCACGTGCCGATCCGAAGGTCGATGTTCTTGTTTCGTTGGCTGGAGTCGTCAACATTTAGTCAATCCAAAAGTAATAGAAGCTCAAGTTCCATCCGAGGTTTAAAATATAATACGAAAGCAAAAACATCAGCAAACTCTTGGCACCGTTAACTGGGTGATCCAAAGTAGAGCGATCTGTTATGTGATTCTCAGGGCCGCAGCTTTAGCCAACGTCATAAGCGGTGCAGTATTTTTTATTTAGGTACCTACAGAGACCTGTCAGCATTTACGAGTATTCCCTGTATAAAAAAAAATATGAAATAGGTTCTTACGGCATAGTAGTTCTAAAATTTAAATACAAATTTGTGTTACATTTGCAATTTTTCTTTTAATAAAATAAATTTAATTTGCTGTAAATAAAATACAAGTCACATTTACTGATGCGAATACTGGCGAGCAAACATTATTTACACATAACGTCACCTCTTATGTATACATATGACTCAGATTTACTGCGAACAATAATATCAACAACTGCATTACATCACACTAGTACTACCAAATAAAATAGCCACTTCTTGTGTTTGTTTTATAAATTGAAACACTAGTATTTGCTTTATTTGGCATTTTGCTAGAAATATTAGTTTGTTTAAAGAAATAATGCATTCAACTATTTAAGTAGATAGAAAGTAATCAAAATTAATATGCCAATCTTTTATGAAAAGGTGAATGTGTGGTTTTATTAGTAGTTTTTTTGTTTTTTGTTTTTTTCTTTCATTCTTTTGTTTCTAATTATTTGTTTTAGTTCCTATTTGAAAGTTTTTTTTTTGTTTTTTTTTTTATATATTAATTTAATGATGGTACTTTTAAAGCACCCCAATTCACATCAATGTTTGGCCACTTTGTCTGAAGACACGTTAGCATTGGATTCGACACACAAACCGCTTTTAAATCACTTTCCAGCATGACAGCAGACCCTCTATTATAACGTACCTGCAAGAAATATATTTTACAAATGTAAATGTAAATGGAGTTGATTTGTAAAATTACTTTATTGCCCTCATTTGAGCCGGGTATGCCATTGTAATGCAATAAATCGAATGTATCCGGTGTAGAACGCTTTTCGAGGGAGAAAAATTCATCCATAAATGCATTTAGTAGTATAATGCCCAGGTTCTCGGGGTCCAGTTTCTTTTGCATTATTTCCACACTAAAATTTAAAATATATTTGAAGTTAACTTCGTGTCAGTTGATTGCAATAGATAACTTACTATTCGGTTTCACTGACTAGATCCAAAGACGCCAAGACATCTTGCAGAACTGGCGTCGGTATAAAATTATTCCCTTCGGGATCGTATGACTTAAAGACTCTTCGAGCTATTTCTGAAGGCGTTTCCGGTGAAACTAATCGCTTTTCATGGCTAAATAAAACTAAATGACAGCAATCGTTAAATGCTCGATTAAAATTGTGTTTTTTTTTTTTTTAGTTTTTATACGAGTATATAACACACGAAAAAAAAGAGAGATTTAACATTTTTTTACTACTCACCAGTTAGATGCGTCTCTGAGCCCATAACCCAGACAGGATTTTTTGGATTTTTATAAAAGGAGCCAACGGTGCAATAACGCATCTGTTCCATCAGTGTGATGAAACCAATTTCACTTTGCTCACTGATACCTCGAAGTTCTAATTGAATTGAACAGAACAGATACACACGCAAACACGGGCAAAAATAAATTGTTAAAAAATCTAATTCAGCAAAAATGTTGTTACATACTGAGTCCGCCTACATCTTCTTCATTATCCCAGACATGAGCAACAGCTTGTCCAGTTAACATGAGATTTATTAAGCCCTGTGATCCGTACCCATATGTGTTATGTATGAGCGGTTCAGATGTGTCCGAAAGCTCTGAAGTAACATGTTCGAAGCCCTATTAATAACACTGTGGATTTTTTGAATACAGTTTAATCGAAAAAAAATTACCTTTGTCAAGAGAACGCTATACATAAAAAGTAGCACGCCGTAGTTGTCCGTTAAAAGTCGAAAATTGTCGGACAAATACGTCGATACAGCATCTACATTATCTAATCTTATTATTGACAGGCGTTTATGGAAGTCTTCTGGTAATCCTTCAGCTGCCTACAAGAAAAAAAAAAAACAATCTACAATAATAATAAAAAAATTAAGTAAACATAAGAGAACTTATAAGGATGTCGAGATCAGTTAAAATGTATCGCTAACCAAAACCCATCTAACAATTGGTAAAACATAAACGATTTGATGCTTTAAAAATAAGAAAATTCGATTGAATTCATTAAATTTTGGACGGAGTAAGGTTTTAGAGGATTCTTTTATAATCTTTGTGCAAAGATACAAATCACCTTTTTAGCCACTGGCACTTAAACTATCCATGCACTCGTTTTAGAAAACTCCTGTGTTGTTTATTGGATCACGTGAGCTAATCTCAGAAGCATTATGTAGTTCATAATTCTCATCAGATGTGGTGATGTGTGAAACTTAGCGATAATAGTGTACTCCTAGATAAGATCCTATCTGAGGAAACCCTTGACAGCGTCCTTTCCATTGATTAGAATCACATTTGCACTTAGACCGCCAGTTCATAGAAATGACCTTTCCAAGAGCAAGAATAAGAAGAATAAGTCGTACCCTCTTTTTGTTCCAATAGAGGGCCAGCCTTGTTCTTGCTTTTAATGCAACAAAGCTCTATAAAATGTTGTAATACGAAGCTGTAATAGGAATTAAACGTACACATAACAGGTAAGGAATTCGATATCCATTGATATAGAGGGTGTTTTGATAACTGCTCGGACACATAACATGATGTGGATAAATCAAAACAACGATAAGTCTCGTGTAATTGAACTTGGTTTGTGGTGAAAAATGGATTATCCATGCGGGATGCTAAACCCTCTTGACAGTTCAAAAGTGTTTGCATTAGCAATTGATGCTAGCATAGCATGGATTGGATTTTGTGAAGATACTCGCTGTTCTAAACTCTAAGCGTCAAACTACACTAGACAGCAAATAAACCGAGCCACCCGCTACGTTCGAACTCAGATTCAAATTCTCTTTAAAAGTACAAAACATACAACTAAAAAAGTGGTACCTACAGAAAGAGCGTTTCATGTTGATTAAATGGAATGGACACTCATTGGGATTATTAAATTTATTTAGTGTTTATTTAAGAATATACAAAAAAGAGTCGTTTTCTGGTTGTGTTAATTTAAGTAATCATAAAATGAAAAAAAAAATTAAATCCAACAACAAAGAAAAAATTAAAAAAATGTTTTTGGTCAGTATTTAGTATTGCCTCTCATTGCTCGGATAACTGCCAGCATCTTTGTATTCATCGACCTCACGAGCCCGACGATGAAATCTCCTCTTCAACTGCGATTCGCAGCTCTGGAAGCCTTGTTGGAGCAGGTACCTTTGCTCGAACCCGACGTTTCAGTTCATCCCATAAGTGTTCTATCGGATTCAAGTCCGGGCTTCGAGCTGGCCAGTCCATCGTACGAATGCTGACGTCGCGTATATACTGGGTCACAACATGAGGCCTTGCATTATCATGCATTAACTGCATATCCTGCCCGATATATCCTGCGTAACGTACCACATGGTCTGCGAGGATTTCAGTAATGTAGTGATGAGAAGTCAATCCACGTCTACGGCCCGTCGGTTTGATGAACACTAAAGCTGTATGTGCGGTTAAGGAGATGCCGCCCCAGGTCATTACAAATACTCCTCCATAAGCAACAGTTAACACAATGCAACGTTGATGATGACGATGACGTTCACCAACGCGACGATATACTCTCTGACGTCGATCACATCCATGTAAACTCACCTTGGTCGCATCAGCAAAGAGTACATTATCCCACTGCTCTAACGTCGAATACCTATGCTCTCGGGCAAATTCAAGCCGTGATCGACGGTGGGCTACCGTTAATGCTGGGCCTGTTGCAGCTCTCTTTCGAGTCAGGTTCTGTTCAGAAAGTCTACTTCTGAGGGTATCTGAACTTTTGAACACTTGGTGTTTGTCAAGCAGACTTTGTTGGACTTGAACTGCATTACTATAAGGCGGCGATTTCGCAGAACAGTAAGTTTAATACAACGATCATCTGCTGCTGATGTAACCCTAGGTGTAGACGTCGATCGAATGCTCCAGTCTCTAGGTATCTTCTGTAAGCTCGTTGCACCGAAGATGTGCTGATTTGTAGTCTTCGAGCAACCTCACGTTGCGTAAAGCCTTCTTGAAATATTGTGTTTGTTGTTTGTTTACAATGTGAGTTAACGGTACTTAAGAATAAATTTAAAGTCATTTTAATTAACATGAAACGTTCTTTCTGTAGGTACAACTTTAATACGAGGGTTGTCTGAAAAGTTTTCGACTGCAACGTAAAGATAGCGGCACTTGTCAATAAATGCTAGTGAATTCCAGTTTTGCATCTTTTGACAGTTACTTGCCGAAGTTTCAGTCATTTTGGACGCGCAATTTTTAGGTGACAGTCGTTTGAGTGAGTCGATGCGAGTGTTTTTTGTAGAAATGGAAAAAATTGAGTATCGAGCTGTTATTAAATTCTTGTTTTTGAAGACAATACGCCTACGCAAATCCAAAATAAGTTGGACTCTGTGTATGGGGACTCTGCACCATCATTTACCACAGTGAAATTTTGGGCAGCTGAATTTAAACGTGGCCGTAAGAGTTTGGGAGATGATGAACGTTCGGGACGTCCAAAAACTGCAACCACTGACGGTGTTAGGCGACCGCCGAATTAAAGTGAGAGAGATCGTAGAGGTTATGAAAATGTCCAAAGAACGTGTTTGTTACATATTAAATCAAGATTTAGGCATGAGAAAGCTGTCCGCGCATTTGATGCAGCTTTTGCTTACGTTAGACCAAAAACGTGTTCGAATGAACATTTTCAACACTCTGTTGGCGCAGTTTAGGCGCAATAAATCCGAGTTTTGGCACCGATTAATTACTGTAGATGAAGCTTGGATACACCATTATACGCCCGAATCAAAAATTCAGTAAAAACAGTGGACTGGAAAGGGCGAGCCGGCTCCAAAAAAAGCAAAAACTGTTTTTTCGGCTGAGAAAGTGATGGCGACTGCTTTTTGGGATAGTAAAGGAGTTATCTTAATCGATTATCTTCAAAAAGGAAAAACCATTACAGGAGCATACTTCGCTTCATTACTTGCCAAGCTGAAGGCAGAAATTACGGAAAAACGGCCACATTTGCAGAAAAAGAAAATCCTGTTTCACCAAGACAACGCGCCGTCTTACACCTCTGCGGTTGCCATGGCGAAAATCCATGGCGAAAGGTTTGAACTGCTTGACCATCCGCCTTATCCACCAGATTTAGCCCCAAGCGACTTCTTATCTAAAAACTGCGCTCGGAGGACAGAGATTAGAAAATTTCGTGCTGATCCTGGCGCGACTTCTAATAACAGTCCTATCAAAACAGCGTTCATTACGATTGTGCGGAATCTGACGGACCACCCTAAATCTAAATAATGACGCGAAACTTTCCAAGACCAAATGCATGTTTTCTATTCAACTCAAGAAGTCTTTCGGAATTATACGACGCAAACCATCAAGATTCCTGTAAGGATGGTAGGCCCTGGCGCAAGTTGGGGATAGTACAAACACACACAACTTTCAACAATAATAAACCGATTCCGAATGATTTCTATGTCTCTAATTAAGAATAAAGTGAATAAGTTTTTTTTACGATATTCAATAAGACAGGACCGCTATGTGTACAAGATCAATTATACTCCGCATAAATCCTTTTCAATTAAGAAATTCACCATGGTGGGGCTCCTCAATATAAAGACAGCATATTGTGACATCGAATCCAATTCGACTAACAAGAGTTGACGTATGCGAAAAGCTTTGCTAAATACATAGCACTCAAAATTGGAGAAGTCAACGCTTCACGGGGTAGTAGGTCTACCAGGAGACAAACAGAACGAGGAACCTCCCAAAGAGGTTCTACGAGACTCTCTTGGAAATACAGTACACTAGATGTGAGGTTATATCCTATGTGGACATAATTTGCATTTAATCAAATTAAATTGTTTATAACAGTTAAATGGGCAAAAAATAAATATTTCAAATTGAATACAAAGCTCATTCGTAAATGAATGGGTGGATCAAGAGTAAAGATTGTCAATTCAACGACTCTTGTAACAATAATGCAATCCATTCCGATCTTTATGGCGAATTTTGCCTCTAAAAATGCATTTGTATCCATACAGTTAAAAGCAGCCAAGGGACTGTGGATATCGCAAGACATTCTACTTATATGTTTATGCCGACAATCCTCAAATGTTAGAGTACTATAAAGTCAACGTTCATCGATTTATTGCCGAGACATTGCTAGAATTGTCCGAACAAAGGAATCCAGAGGAGGACATTTGACTCATAATGATATAGTCGTAGTCAACATATTTTTAAAGATTCAGCAACATTGTGTATGCATAACCTTGTGCTAGCCATTGTTTACATTTACTCAAAAGTGCCACAGTCCCAATTCAGAGAAAATCAGCAATTTTCGGTTTTGTTTATAACATATCAGTTGTCGATGTTTCTTTTATGATAAACTAGAACGAAGAAATGAGGAAGCTGTTTTGATGACTAAAGAACAACAATATTTAAGAGCACACGAAGATGGAAAATAGATGCGGAAATATTTACAAATCGGAGTGTCGGAGTATGTGGAAGATATAGTATTACATATATTTTTTCCCAACTTACAAGCTGCAAATTTCCGAGAGCGATACACTGGAACAAATTTGGTTTTTTCCATGCACACTGTGGATGTACTACGAAATCTACAAGATCAAATTATCTTTGTCTCAACATTTTTATGAATAGTTGCACTTTCGAAGTCGCCTTTCGATCAAATGAACTCGAATGAGACTTATTCTTCGACTCTGGTTTGATAAATGCGACACCTGATGTGAGATTTTTAAGCTTCAACTGATATACAAACATATCGTAAGTTCGACTTTCGAATTTTTAAAACTATTTCCAACGCCGACGAAGTGTCAACTGATGGTTTTTCTTTTGTAATAAGCGTGCGTTCAAGGGATTATGCACGGGCGAAGGCAAATTAGAGGGAAATGAAAGACAAATGCAAATACATTCGCCTTGAATGTTATAATGTCTGAGAAATACGGGGATCGACAGGGCGTTCCATAAGTGCGTTATACAGCTTAGCAAAGAATCATGATATTTCAGAGAACGTCCGAAAGCGGGCTTGAGGATAAACTGATGAGCATTCAAAGTTGAGTGTTACAGTTGAATGTTTGAAGGGCTGGCAATTTCGTGGGAGCACTGATGATCACAATAACGATATAACAATAAAGGTAAGAGACATTACGTCGGTGTTATAAGCTCTCAATTGATTGTGCCAGGCATCACCTTCGAGTTTTATCGCATGGTTTTGAATCCTATCTAGCTAGTGTATAGAAATGATCAGATGTGGCCATCGGACTTTAACAAATAAATGCTTTACATATTTTAGACCCAGATCAGACCGTGTAAAATGTTATTCACAACACTTTTGGCACATACAGAGAATGGAAAGTTTTTTTAGTTTTGACGATTTATCAGTTGACAACAATTGTTTCTCCAAATAATAATATCGGAATTAAAACGTGTACGATCGAATTTTACAGCCGAGGAGCAGGGACATGACAATGAGCATGAAAAAAAGAGAGTACTGTCGTTAGCAGAGGTATACACTGGATTAGAATAAGCAGACGAGAAATCATGATTAAAAACTAGGAAGTGTTGGGGACAGCACGGAACCCTGGGGCACATCTGCATTGATTTTATGAATTTCACAATTTGAGTTGAAATTTCGAAATGTAGTTTCCAATTTATTTTATATAGAAATACTTTGATGCTAAACTTTGTCAAAAGTCTACTTCCGCCAGATTTCAAAAAAGAGAAATGGCTCTGTGCGAATAAGTCGCTTGAAATATCAGAGGAGCTAAGTGTCAAATCCTATACACCAAAAAATTTCCATAGATTTGCTGTGAGATGAAACATGGCTCCTCCAACAAGATCTGCTAAATTTGTACACGGGCAGAAACCCAAAGATTCAACACCAACGCAAACTCAAACTATATGCAGCTTTATACCTTTGTCCAAATGTACGGGTTTTACTCTTGATTTGCCGAGCCAACGGCTCGAAGCATAGCTAGAGCTTATTGTCAAACAAATGAATGGAAAGCTGCTATGGTTTCAAAGTGAGTGGATACGTTTCGAAAAGCCTGCAAGTTACATACGGAACAACTGTAGCTGTAGTGAAGGCATAACACTTACATGTAGATTTGGCTGTTGTAGGGTTTTCAAGCACAAAACAACCGTTAAAATTCACAACCTCACATTCCGAGAGAAGAAAAATCTCTCCGTCCTATTCGGACTCCCACCCCTGGAGAGTCACTATCGAAACCAAACACATCTGAGTTTCAAACCACTACATCACAAAACTTTCCTTTCTCCTCCTTCTATCTTTCCGCCTGCGCCCAGGCAACAGTATAAGGGTATTCATAACCCCTTAGGCGCGCGTAAATTATAAAAAAAAAAAAAAAACTTACTTGGTCTGACCGTTTAAGTCTGATGGACAGAACAATTAAGAGAATTGAGATAAACCACAAAACTGATGCCTTTTCGATTGTAATATCTACAAATGAGAAACTTGACTAGCTGCAACATGGACTTGATACAATGGACAGACACAATATTGCTGCTGTTGCTATGATGTTTTGTATCCCTGTGATGCAAGAAGAGAACTTTAAACAAATGTTAAACAAGCTTTATTTTACTCTTATCTTCGGTAAAACAAATTTCTCGCAGAAAAACTGGTAGTGGTAACTCTGCAGTGATAATAAAATTTAAAAACCAACAAGAAAAAAATTGAATACTGAAAACTTCCGCAGAATATCTAATAGACAATAGACAACTTCGTATAAACGACTTCGGTTTGGAGCTACTTGAATGGCAGTCTAACTAAATCAAATAGCTTTCATCTGCAACATGCAATTAGTTTAAAGTGCGACAAGCAACTGGCTGCAGTGTTTACTACAACAAATACGGATTGGTGATAGTGAACACATTCGCTAATGGAAGAACATCAATAATCAAGTGTTTATGGGATTTAAATAATGTTGCTGCGACAGAAGAAACCAAGTGAAAAGTTCTTGTAATCTTTTTTTTTCAATTTTTATTTATATTCTATTATTTTTACAATAATTTCACCCTTACAACTTATTCCTACTTAGCTTTCTACCTTTCACTTTCCTTATCTTCACTTTTACTCGCATCATCTTTTTTCTATACTTTCTTACAATGCTGCGTTTTGTTGTCACAATGATGGACGAATACTGGCTCTCACGTTCTTGTTTTATGGTGCATGTAATAATAATATACGAGAAAGTACTGCTGTAAATACATTGTTGTGTGGGGCTCATCAGAGGCTTAAAATTGCTCAGATCAATGCCCATAGTCTTAAAGCCAGTGTTGGCGAAACATGGTTCGACCCTGATGTTGAAAACATTGTTTACAATATCGTGGGGTACGAATTATATCACAATGATCGCATAACAGACACCACAAGTAGAGGTATTGGAATCTACATATTGTAGGTCAAATCTCCGTTGTCTAGAAATTGCTAAATCGGTATCTACAGCCTACGGCATTGAATATAAAATAGTATAAATTACGGACGGAAATAGTAAATTTATTCTCGCATTTACTTATAAGGCCAAATATTTGTTTGTCCATTACCCTTCTTTACGCCCTTAGCCGACTTTAGTGCTCTGTTCCACATTTTGTGTGGAGATTTCAACACAATCTTGTTAATGAGAAATAGTTTGTCGAGGCAATTTCTTGACCATATACGAGGGTTGTCTCGTTTCCGACCGAACAATGATTTTCTACATAGTCTCCTTGTAACTCTACACACTTCTCCCAGCGATGCTCCCATCTCCCTAACCTGTCCGAATAGTACTTTGCGTTTCTCTCTGCAAAATAATTGTTCACGAAGGTGATTGCCTCCTCATTTGATGAAAATATCTGTCCTCCGAGCGCAGTTTTTAGATGAGGGAACAAAAAGAAGTCGCTTGGGGCTAGATCTGATGAATAAGGCGGATGGTCAAGCAGTTCAAACCGTAATTCATGGATTTTGGCCATGGCAACCGCTGAGGTGTGAGACGGCGCGTTGTCTTGGTGAAACAGGATTTTCTTTTACTGCAAATGTGGCCGTATTTCCGCAATTTCTGCCTTCAGCTTGGCAAGTAATGATTCGTAGTATCATCACCATCACTTTCCCAGCCGAAAAAACAGTTTTTGCTTTTTTGGAGCCGGCTCGCCCTTTGTAGTCCACTGTTTTCACAGAATTTTTGTTTCGGGCATATAATGGTGTATCCAAGCTTCATCTTCAGTAATTAATCGGCGCCAAAACTCGGATTTATTGCGCTTAAACTGCGCCAACAGAGCGTTGGAAATATTCATTCGAACACGTTTTTGGTCTAACGTAAGCAAACGCGGCACCCAACGCGCGGACAGCTTTCTCATGCCCAAATCCTGATTTAATATGTAACAAACATGTTCTTTAGACATTTTCATAACCTCTACTATCTCTCCCACTTTAATTCGGCGGTCGTCTAACACCATTTGGTGAACTTTAGCAATGTTATCGTCAGTGGTTGCAGTTTTTGGACGTCCCGAACGTTCATCACCTCCCAAGCTCTTACGGCCACGTTTAAATTCAGCTGCCCAAAATTTCACTGTGGTATATGATGATGCAGAGTTCCCATACACAGAGTCCAATTCATTTTTGATTTGCGTAGGCGTATTGTCTTCAAAAACAAGAATGTAATAACAGCTCGATACTCATTTTTTTCCATTTCCACAAAAAACACTCGCATCGACTCACTCAAACGACTGTCACCTAAAAACTGCGCGTCCAAAATGACGGCAAGTAACTATTGACGAGTGCCGCTATCCTTACGTTGCGGTCGGAAACTTTCCAAACAACCCTCGTAAAACTACGGCCCACCAAAGATTTATTTCAATTTTTGTCTAAAAATTACTCTATTGGTAAACATTATCGAAGCGAAGTATTTAACTGTATAGCTTGCATGTCTATGAGAATTTATCAATACTTTGAGCAACAATTTTAACGTTGCCTCCAACTAAGTAGGCAGAGAAAGCGCATTGCTCTAAAAAAAAAACAAACAAATAATGCAAAGTTTTCTGTACTTGTTTTCTCAGTCTAATTCTAAGCGTTGTTGAGTGTTACTTCTGTAATTGTTTTCTTCGACAACGTTATTAATCCTGATTACCATGCCCCGTTCTCGGCATCATATGGATATCGAAAACGCAGTAAGAGCGGTAAATTTGCTTTAGGAAGGAGATTCTCAAAGGTCTGTCTCAATTCGTATTGGTGTAACGCGGCAAGCTATCCGAAACGTCTGGGAACGCCTCCAAGAAACCGGGAGTGTAGCAAGGAGATCTGAATAAGGAAGAATCAGAGTCCCAACTGCGCAAGAATACCGGTACGTAAGAATAATTGCACGCCGTAACAACCGTCCGGGTGTTACAAAATCAAGTGCGGCAATCTACTGGCACTTAAGTAAGTGATCAAACCGTACGTAATCGATTCCACGAAGATGGTTAACAGTCCAGAGTGCACGCCATTCGACCGAAACTAACAAGGGCACATCGGTCAGCGCGCTTAAGTTACGCCCGTGAGAATTCGGATTGGACTATGGGGAGCTGGAGGCTTGTACTCTTTACAAACGAATGTAAGGTCAAGTTTTTTAGTGACGATAAACGAGTACGCGTGTGGAGAAGGCAAGATGAACGTTTTACCGACCCATGCATTCACGAAACTGACCGTTTTGGGGCCCCAAATAAGAGCCTCAAAACTTAGTGGGCCTTATTTGGCTTTGAGTAGTATATATTAATGAAATTAGTTATCAAAATGTATTGTACTATCTTTATGCAGATGACCTACAAATCTACCTCAAGGGTAGATCTTTTTTGTAGGGTAAATGAAGGTTTGCATGCAATGCGCTTATCTTAAACCCATCTAAAACTGTCGGCTGTTTTGATCAAGTTAACAACTCTGTTAGACGAATTTACGCTTGCCTTCAGAAGCTTTGGTCTTGTGCTCGTCTCATTCAAATTAAATCTGATACCAGTTATCTCTAACTCCGAAACAATATACTGTCAGCTTGATTCAGTATTTAGAAATAAACTCCAAATTGCCTTTAACAATATGGTGAATAGATGCACTATGTTTATTGCTTGCGAAGATATGACCATTTCTCACCATTTGGAAATAATATCCTTGGTTGGACCTTGCAAGAGTATTTAAATGCTCGTAATCGCATCATTTAAATAATTTATACAAAATCCCTTCCATATTTGTTCACAAAGTTGCAATTCGCCAGATCATCTAGAATTTTTAATATTAGAACTCAGTCCTTAATGTATGTCAATTCATCGTGGCTCTTCTCCACCTACACCATTAGATTAGGCTATGGAACTCACTGCCAGAACTCATAAAAAGAACAACGAGAGCTTCAGGTTCCAAAATAGCCATTTCTAAAGATTTCTCTGTACAGCCGTAGTATACATCTATTTTTGCTTTTTTTCCTTCATCTTTTCTAGTTCTTACTTCTTTCTCGATTCTATTTGTTATTTTCCTTATTTTTCATTACTTGAAATCATTGCATGTTTAAAATTATAGTCCTAGCTTTGACTTACTAATTTTTTCTAATTGTTTAAATTTTACTCCATTTTTCCTAAAAAGGCTTTGCTTTATTTGTACTTAATATTTTTTAAATAAACATTTGAATTTGAGTCTGGGTTTACAAAAACCGCTGCTGGCCATTATGAAGTTTTTGTGTGCCGAAGTATTCTGCAGGCATTAACATGACCTTATGAAGAAGTGCAATGTTTCTGTAGGAGGAGGCAGAAGAAAATTCACATTTTTTTAGGGATAAATGCTGTTTTCCATCTATTTCGATTGAGCTCTATAGAGTAGGAAGAACAGCTGTTCAGAAGAAGGGGTATCTGACACCAGCAAATTTGTATATATTGAGTTCGTTCTCAGTTTTGTAAAGCTTTTGTAAGTTCTCTAATCCTGACAACCACTTTACAGTTCAAGTCTTACAATGCGTTTTCTTTTGACTTGATACTTTTCATCCAATGAGGGATAAATGTTCTCATTTCGAAGAGAATAATGTTTGTAATCATATCAGCAACGGCATCCACGTCGTAATCAAGAAAACACAAGGACCTAAAGAAGCTGAGCCGCTCCAAACGGCTTTCTGGTATTGTCATATGAATTTCTTTAACTATATGATGTCTGAGATTTTACCTGATATGACACATAATCTCTGGTTTTTAACGTAAACGCCTATCGGATAGGACTTAAGTTTACGGGATGCACATACATCTATGGGGGCAAGAATACGCCTTAGCATCGCTATCCGTCAATCCTTTGATACCAATTCGGAACTATGTTGGAGGCAAAAGTTCCACCCCTGGTATGAATCGAGTCCGATCTAAAACCTCACACTGTTCTTAGGGTCACAGCACCCAGTACTAATTGCAACTCTACATTGTGCCAATACTCTTATCGCGATTTTGGTTTTAAATCTTAGACACTATGACGCTATTAAAAGGGAGCCTACCTTAACAAGTCAGGCCCGGACCGAAATTCGGGGGGCTCCTGACTCCCATGGTACCGTGATTTAAGTCCTGGTAGGGATTACCGGTGGTCCTGCCGCCAACAATGACCGGCAACTTGTAACTGATCAAATCGTAGCAACCTTCGGTGGCGTCATCCGCAGATGGTTACGATAAGACCAGTAATATGCTCTACCCCCGCTTTTTATTATTCCGCGTCATTGATCGACGAAGGCCCCTGATATGACATAGTAGTCTGGCGAGCCTATAGGGAAGGCCACATCAACAATATGTTTAATACACGATGAAAAGCTAAAAATTAGTCCAGAATGTTGGCGGCACGACCACCAATGTCAGGATTCGCTCGTGTTTATTTACAAATTAGGTTGAATTATTTTTCCAATGAAATTTCTCAACAACTTTCTGTAAAGAAAGTCGAAGCCATCCAGAATTGTTTATATTAAAATCACTCGCAGCGATTTCAGTATAAGGATACAGGGATATCATTTTTGGTAAAGAGACAGTGTCTCAAACTCGTTAAAAGCCGAATTGCTGTCCACTTTGGGGCTTCTATAAAGATAGAACTTTAACCGCACGAAGTTGAATTTAATTTCGATTTACAAAAATTATCGCAGATTATACGAGTACATAAATTATCGTGACGACTCCAAAATATATTTGACAAAAATTGATAAGGTCTCACTCAATTCTTTAACTATTTCCTAAATCATCTGGAAATGCAAGGATTTATTGAGTTCAGCCAGTAGGTGAGGTTTCAGTTGCAGTTCACAATGGGATCACAGTAAAACGGATCTCGGACGAATTTGCTAGACAGTCTACACTATACAGAAAAACGGAATGAATGTTTGCCGAGGAAAATTAATCCAGAATAGTGCATTTTTGTGGCTACATTAGCTTATGGTGCTCGGCATTAGCGATACCACCTTTTGCGACAAATGTTGTGGGTGTGAAGACAGCAGCGCGTGGCAACTCTTCTGCTATTATTCGGCTTGAAATTTCATTAAGCTTCAGATCCTCTACATGTGTTACGAGTACCATTGAGAATGTGCTAAAAATATTTTATATCTGCTATGCGTAACTTAATCTAAAATAAAAATGTATTCTAACTTTTATACAACTTACGGTTTCAGGTGCATCATCTGTATCCCCAGATGTGTTGACATTGCCCTCAGCATCTGCAGCTGATGCTTCCATTGCTTCGACGCCCTCCTCGTGCAGAGTAACAATTCTAAATCGCACATCTTTGCACTTAACCAAAATATTGCAAAGAGCCTGAATTAACAGTTTTTTACACTTATCCTGTGTCAACTATCCGGCAGCGAGAAAGAGAGAAACAAAAGAAACAAACAAACAAAAACACACAATTACTTGTCAGAACAACAAAAATCGCACGTGTATACATTTACTCGTACATCTTTTAGACAGTGATTGGGAGTATCCATGAGAATTTTTAATAGATATGCCTGCACTGGAGCTATGACAGCGCAGGGCCCTCCCTGCCGCTGCACAAGAGCAGATGGTTCCACATCACTGAACTCGAAGCCTGTAACGAAAGAACATTTTTTTTTGTCTCTTATTCCATTATTCACACATTTAATTATGTCACTTATATAGCCGACTAGAATAAGTAATGATTTTTTCCTTGGTGTTGCTGCACATCTGAGTCACTTAAAAAATTTTCACCAGCTAAGAATGCAATCGGACACCTACTCCACTGGGCAAGTGCCATTTGCATCCATGTATGTATACGAATACAATTGTGGTTCCAATTTTATCGGTCAATTATAGTTTTCAAATGCATTACACGGGGAGAGCAAACAAAAAAAAATCAAAAGAAAGCACTGAAACAAATTCCAAAGCATTTTGGGGATAGAACACCAACCTTGTGACCATCGTCGAAACACATCCGCCCGAATATTTTTACCCCACAAGAGAGTTCGAAATTCCACTAATTCTAGGTCATCTTCTTTTGTTGAGGCACTTGAACTTTCACCCATAATTAAAGCGTTTTTATTTATTGTTTGAATACCAAAATTAATTGGAGACTATTTGTACAAACAAATCAAAAAGACACTTCTTGACAACTGGAGCTTCTAATTTGACGGACTTGCCAAAACTTTGGTTTTTTGTCTCGCTCTTAACGGATTAGGTGACCGAGTTAGCTGTCAGCGAAGGTTTATGTTATTGGAGCGTTCATCATTGTCAGAGAGAGGAATTGGAAATTGGAACTGGTTTATTCGTAAGGGAATTGCTTGGAATTTATATTCATGGGTTATATGAAATCGGAAATATGACTGTTGATATAACGATAAATTTATATTGAATTGTTTGTTTACTTTTCGCTTTTTTTTTTGGCTCTAGCTTGCACGAGATTCTGAACGCAACCACTATTCGCCAGCTTTACATGTGAACCAGATGAAATCTAGTTGACAACCGTATTGTAATAGATTTTCCATTATGGGGCATACGTTCAAAGCATGCGTTAGTGGCTGTTCGCATTGCGTGGGCATGAAAGTCCTGCCCATTAACTTCGTGTTTACATTTTCATGGGGATAAAAGACTTTTTGACAAGTGGAGCACTTGAATCGAACCAATTTTCATTTTTAAATCTGAACAGTTGGCCTGAAACACACATTTTTCCTCTTCTTTACACTTCGTCACGCATCAACGATCAAAACTAAAATGAACAAATATGTCAAAAATGGAACGATGTAGAGAAAAAAGTCATGCTTCACCCGAAAATTCACTTTAGAAATTCTTCCCATTTAAATAAAAGGGTTTCCCTCTCTTTCGGACAATCTTCCCACTCACGCCAATGTGAACAGGTACTTATCGTGTGCTTTTGCTGCACAATCAAAAGAAGTACTCAGGCAGAACGCTTGACTTTTTAAAGACTCTTGGGAATTGATCTAAACCAAATTGATAATTTTAGAATCGACGTAAGACAGGTCTCCGCTATTCTGAACTTCCAAACCTTTCGCGCAGCAAAGATTGACGCTGATCACTACCATGTTGCATCCAAAGACGAACTACTGTGAGAAGACAGTGGAAAGGACAAAACTGTCGACGTGCCATCAAAGACATCTCAATTCATGTGTTTGCTGAAAAATGCGACCAAACACATAAAGCTCAAGAACGTACAAAGCGGCACTGCAACGAAGGACGTGAGCCGGACATCTGTTTCCCCAGGAGAATAAAAAAAAAACACGAGAAGCGCGCTATTAAAGATATTGAGAGTTTGTACACCAAGAACCACACACGGAATTTCCATTAAAAGGTAAAACGACGTGTCAAGGCAACAAGACGAAGACCAACATCACTTCATCAGGCTGAAAAGACAATTCAAGTTAAACTGAATTAGAATTAAACTGAACAGAACGAAGTAAGGACAGCAATATCTAGGCTTGAATCCAACAATGCTGTTGGACCTGATGTCTTAGCGGCCGAGGTATTCAAAAGTCCTGGAAGAGATATTGTGGAGACTATAGAGCAATTCATTTATAAGATGCGGTCAAATTAACAAAAAGAGAGATTTACTCAAAGACGCCAACTAGAGAGATATAAGTCTCCTCAATTTTCACATTCCGGTAGAGCCTGTGGAAAATTCAAGAAGTTCAAATCGATACTCACCATCTTTTAATGCCGAATATGACAGCATTCATAGAGACGAGTTATATAGAGCCATGTTTCGGCATCGATGTCAAACTCCTTCGTCTGAGCAGAATGCTGTTGGAGAACGCTCGTTTCTCAGTCAAAATCGGTAACGACTTAACCGATCCCTTCGGGCGATGCGGTATCATGTAACTTCTTTAACATCATACTTGAAAGAATCTCGCGGAACTCACAAGCGAATCCGGCTCACAATCTTTCAAAAGTCTGTCTGGACTATTAGCGATAATATTGACATAATTGGCAGAACTCAGTGGGCTGTCACTAGTGCGTTTGCTGGTATTGAAACCTAGGCCACCAAAATGGGTTTAGCGGTAAATGAGGACAAAACAAGAAGAGACATAACATCGGCGAATTGGACGTCACAGTCGAAAACTATAACGCTTACTGTCATTGCCGTTTAATAATCTGCATCCGATTTATTGTTTTTCGACATTTTGATACATTGTTGGGTTTTTTTTTCTCGGCAGCGGCTGATAACGCAAATTGTCTCAGCTACAACTTTGATGACTATGTAACACCATTCACTGTTCATTGCACTTGTGTTCCGTGTTTTAAATAAAATTTTTATTTGATCCAGGTTGTATTGTCTTTTCGTTAAATTGGGTGGCAACCAGAAAAGTTAGTCGGCTCGTTAAGTAGATCAATTTGATAGAGAACCTTGTGCTAATTATCATTATGATTTGTGTTGCAGCAAAATCTCCTAGCCGGTAGGCTGTAGTTCATAACTAAAGATATCTTTCTTATCGATTTTGGCTTTGAAGCCCATGGATTTTTCACCATGTTTGCTTATCTTAACATAACGTTATGATGGCTTTAGTTAGTGCTGTTTTTTTTTATTATGCTTGTACTTGTCCTGCGCATCCCCTGAAACTGGGGTCCAAGAAATTTTCTAACTCTTGCGTCACTAAATCCATTTAACTTATATTCGGTAGGCCCATACTGGAATATGATAGCCAAGTTTAGTCCCTTTACTACGAAAACCACTCTAGGCAAATTGAAGCTATTCAACGCATTACGGGGTTTACCTTGGACAGACATCTATAACTAGCCTCCGTATAGCCATCGTTTAAAGGTAATTAGTCTTCAGCTCATCAAAAAACATAGAGAAGTTGCTGATGTACTCTTTATTCATCAACTACTTACTGGTCGTATTGACTGCCCTACTTTGCTCCAAATTATATCCATTAATACCGATCCACGCAACCTTAAGTTTCCACCCGTCTTCCACTTTCTGCGAATTGCGAACAACATGGTTATTGGGTTCGACTTCAACATCAGCAAAACCAGCCTTCGAAAGTCCCACTCCTTAGATCCTTCACTCCTTGCTTTTATCGTAGTTTTTATGTCATATTACTTTTAGTTTTAAGTTTAGTTTTTAAGCTATATATATTTGTACTAAGCATTCAATAAACAGTCCGAGGTTCAATCAATCAATCAAGGGACACGCTCTGATTTTCGAGCTTTCCCTCGAGTGCGAGAATGCATACATTCCAAGAGCATATTGTCTTGTCTCTTTCAGAAAGAGGGTTATTTTTTATGGATCCCAATATTTCTTACGCGGCACACAATTCATCATCCAAAGGACTTAGACCTTTTTATGATCCTCGACCATAGAGTCTGGTTAAGATATCCAATTAATAACCCAATTATGAGGGGTGAGTTTTGCGTCTAAATACAACACTCATTATTCCGTTATCAGACTATCGAAATTTTCAAAAAAAAAAATTATAAAATGTTTGATGTTTTCTTGGTTCCTGTCAAATCAAAATTGGGTGCTTTTCCATAATATTGTCTCCATCCTTATTGTGTTCTTCCCTTAAACCAGTTAATCAAAACTCCCAATTCTCATTCCGCTTTACGTTACGCTCGACTTAAAACTGTCATATTTGTGACGTTTGCCCTTACACTGGTAGATGGTTCAATATTTTCATCTGTACATGTAGCTTGAATTCAAGGAATTAATTTCAAAGAAAAGCGTTAAGATACAATCGTCATGTTCATATTAGTCAAGAAATGAAATTCAAATCAATTGTGGACCAGTAAAAATCACCAATGGCGGAGTATCAATTATTTGACGAGACAAACGGATATCGGTGAGTTCTCCCTTGATATTTGATACAATAAAGAACTGATTACGCATTTCCTTTCAGCTATACATATTGCAGATTGCGTCTGTTTTTATTGGTGGCACTCTATATTCTAACGGCGATAGCAGTGTTTACATATTGGAATGCAATCTACGCACATCCGCTTGTTTACCCACCAAACTTATCAGGTATCTTGTGAACACAATGTAAAGAGTCTTAGCAGTTTGAATTGTAATTTTCATTTCGTCACAGATGTCCCTGAATGGTGGTATAAGCGAGCATTCTATTATTCCAATAACATTCATGATTCCGGCAAGATATCCCATGATTTCCGCATTTTGCAACTCAACAACTTCAAAAACCAGTCAAAGCTTTTCGAAGCCAATTCTGTGCATTACGATGTAAAGGACGCTGATGATGGAGATAGTGTTTATCATGTGAGGGATAACTTTACGGGGAAGCGGCTTGTGTGTTATTACACTGTTCCATCGCCTTTGAACCAATTCGATGCACTCCGATTGACTAGCGTCGATGGGAAGCTTTGCACACACATCAACATCGGCATAGCAAATGTTTATAACAACTCTATAGTAATCACTGATGATCTGCGCGTAGCCTTAAATGATAGTAAAACCCTTCGGACAAAGAATCCGAATATAAAAATTCTACTTTGGGTGGGTGGAGCTGATTCAAATGGATTTGTGGATATGGTTCAGAATCATGCGAACCGCAAGCAGTTTATACAGTCTTTGAAAGCTGTCTTAATGCAGCATGTCCTGGATGGTGTTGATTTGGATTGGGAATTTCCAACTGCCTATAACAGAGAACGTCAGCATTTCTCGCAACTGCTTTACGAGATTCGACAAGAGTATATACGTGAGAAAAGGGATTATCTTCTCACAGTAGCTGTGGCAGCATCGGAGGGAATTGCTTTGTTTGCCTATGATGCTCGGGAAATCAATTTGTATGCGGATTTTGCAAATATTATGACTTACGACTACCATTTCTATGCAAAGAGCTCCCCATTTACTGGTGAGTATTAGTGTTGGTATAGATTTACCTTTTAAGCATTTTTAACACCCGAGAAACAAAGGCCGTGCGGCGACGCTTTATAGAATATTCCTGCAGTTCCTTTCTGTAAAAGGGAAAATTCATATTCAGACACTTTAATGACTATAATGAGCCTGAGGCACATTAAAATCTAATGGGGGTACTATAAGTCAGTATGCGTGCTCGGGTTTCTACAGGAAAGTCGGATATACCACCTTGATCAAAAATTTTCCGAAATTTATTCAGAAAATTAAAAGTACAAGTTTATTCATCTAAATCTATATTTTTCCCATGGACTGCAACACACTTATGCCGGCGCTTGATCCAATCCTCGAAACATTTTTTATATTCGGTTTTCGGTATGTCCATCATTGCTTCCAGCGATTTTTCCATTACTTCCTCTCGGCTGCTGAAACGCGTTCCCCGTAGTGGTTTTTTAACTCGATTGAACAGAAAGAAGTCACAGGGAGCCAAATCGGCTCATTTGGTGAACGCCATGCACTTGCCTGATATCTGGATTGCGTGTCGTACTCATAAACACACGTCTCGTCTCCAGTAATGATCCTTTTGATGATTGTGGGAACGGATTCAGCCTCGCAAATCATCTCTTTTGCGACGTCAACACGGTCTCCTTTTTGCATGAAATTGAGATCTTTTGGCACCAACGTTGCTGCTACACGACGGAAACCCAAATCATTAACCAAAATGTCGTGGACGGATCCATAGGCAATGTTCAAGTAGTCCGCTATCTCTCCTTTGGTTAATTTGCGGTTATTGACCAACAGATCCTTTACTTCATCAATGTTTTCGTCGGTTTTCGATGTCGATGGTCTGCCACTGCGTTCATCATCTTCGATTGACTCACGACCACTTTTGAACCGGTCGTGCCACTGGTGAACGACCGTTTTCTTTAGAGAATCGTTGCCGAAACACTTTTCCAACATATCCAACGTTCGCGCATCATTAAATCCGTTTTTTACGCAAAATTTAATACAAGTTCGTTGTTGCAAATTTAAATCCATTTCTAAAATTGTAAAAAATCGCCAACAGACACAGAGATAGATGTACTCTTGGCTACCTAGATGTACAGAACTCAAATCGGAATAATGTAAGCGCCACGCTGGTGTTCTCTGGGAACTTTTTGATCAAGGTGGTATTCATAATTCACGCGAATTCATAATTCATGCGAAGAGAAATGAAGCAATGAATACACTCGATAGGTTCTTGTTCTGCACAGCGGAGAAGTGATCCCGGCGGAATAGAAATATTTGTGTCTGAGGCCGAATTTTTCGGGGGCGAGCAATAAGATCTATTCTGTCGCGCACGAAGAATAACAGAAGAAAGAAAACCGAAGTTAGTGAAGCAATAAAAAGAATATACAGGAGCGTGCATTCGCACCGGATCACATACCTTTCGAAGTATGGAGGACAATCGGTAATCTTGAAATTAACTAGCTCTCGATTTTGTTTAATAAAATAGTAGGAGGTGATCGGATGCCTAACCAATGGAGGGAGAGCTTTCTTGTTTCACTGTATAAAGGCAAAAGCAACACGAGAAAGTGTAATAAGTATCAATCGGTGAAACAAGTGTCGCATACATGAATGTTGTAGACAGTCAACAACGCAATATTATTAAAGCCCATGGCGGTCAATGCGACATTGTAGACATACATATAACCTGAATCAAAGCTTACGACAAATTATCGTGATGCTTTGAAAGATCTGCACATCGTCGATTTAGAAAAGGCGTTTGTGATCTCAGAGATTTTACATGGATAAAGTTGGGATCCTAAACTTTGGGGTATATGCACATATCGTGCGAGATTTTTTTTTGTGGCAGCACATTGATGCAACCGGGCGGATGAATTTTGAGAGGATTTGCTGTAGACAATGCTACATTACGCGTGACACAAGATTTTTTTACATCTCATTTTATCTTATTATTTTTTGTCTTCTTTTTGTCGATGATAGCGCGAATGTTGTTCATAAGCTCTTCAGGCAACTGTCTAAAGCGGATAAAAGCGGTAAAAAATAACACGTTAGAAATCAGTCGTACTATGACCGAATATCATTTTTTCTAACCAGTAATCTCAATTGCCGGCATCGACTTAAAAGGAATCATCAAGACGAAGTGCGAAAAATTTAAATATTTAGCTCAGGCCGTTACTCACCGAGGAGCTTGCACATATAGTGAGCGCGCGGACAGCCCCCGACTGCTGCGAAAACTCCTTTAGTGAAAGAAAAATATCGCTTAACTTTAAACCTTTGACAATCGTTCTTCCAGCTTTTACAGACGCATCGCAATGTTGGACGATATACGAGAAGTATAAAAAAAACATGAAAGCGACGGTAATAAAAATGTTACAAATATCAGGGGGTGAAACAAAACGTGATTTGGGCATTTGCTGATGTCTCTACAGTTGCAAACCGAACAAGTCACTTGTTTTTTGTTTTCCTGTCGAAACAGAGCACTCAGACAAAGAACGAGTCTATTGCGCTCCTTTCGAAGAAAGATTAGCAAGCGCTTCAGCTTGTTGCTACAGATGCAAATGCTTTGCCCTCTCCACCGCTTCTGTACAATATAGTTCGTTGCGTATATATGCGATTGCAAAACCGACGCAAGTTTTGCTAATGAGAAAACACCAGAGCCGGATCCTATATCGATTTTGCAACCATACTTGAAGACCCGACTACATTCCCTTCCTGGCTCAGATTCTGGCCGAAACCAGTCTTGGGCACAGGGAAAGTCTATTTCGTTATGGTTATGCCATGTTCAATGAAGGTTGCCGAAAAATCCGGTCAAAAATCAATAAGGGTTCAAGTTTCAACCAAGGTTCGAAGAAGAGTAGAAAAAAAAATATAATCACTCAAATACAAAAAAAATCAGCAAACTCTCGACCTCACTAACAAAGTGATCTAAAAAAGGACGGCTTGTCGAATTGTTCTAAGGTTCGCAAATTCAGGCAAATCCACAAGCGGTGCAGTAGCAGTGCAGATATGTTGGATAAATATCGGTCTGCCTTCTGCTCAACTGAATGCTTTTACTCTAATATCCACCTGTAGTCGTAGGGATCCCCATGATAGCAGTCCATACATAGCAATTGCTTTGCCCATTCTACGGGCTATTAGACATAGCCATCGACCGCGGAGACAACAATATCTAATTCCTCTAATTTCTCCACGTGCAGCCCAGAAATCTTAAGGGTTGTAATAGAGTGTTTATTCTAAGCACTGCTGTGCTTTCTTCACTTTCTGAGTTGGTTATCATTAGTGACCAGCAAAGTACCGTTCAGACTTTTCACAAGGTTTTGTGTCGAGCTTTGGCTACCTCTAAGACCCTTTGTCTTTTTGTTGTTTCATCTTGTTTCTTTTAAGATAGCACGTTAAAATAGCACTTCTCTCTGTGGTAATGGGCTGCAATCGGAACTTTGTGCTGCATACGTTCTTTGAACTACAATGTTTCCTTAATCGTGACGCACTAAAGGCATCTGTAGAGTTTCAATATTCCACCTGATTATGGGCAGGCTATTGGACTTCTAAATATGTTGCAGACCAGTTGAGAACATTTATTGCAAAATGATGCTTTACGTCTTCAATCGTGAGATCCGTCTGTGCGTCCGCTATTTAGCTTTGCGGTCGCTTTGAATCTATTGCGGAATTACGAGTATACCGCGAAGTTGTTCAAGGATATAGGAGTAGTTCAAAACCATCATACATCCGAGGGTCCGTTACTTTAAGGATTCCGACTCTCATCGTAGCCGTACAATCAAATGAAAAGCATTGCAAAAGCTGAAAATCTTGTATTGAGAAATCACCTCCGCATTATTATATAGATTTGGCACTCGGCGTGTGCAACAGGCACACTTTATATTAACTTACAATCTCATAAAACCAAAACCATTAGCAATAATCATGGTTGACCAGCCGGCAGTACAAGTTCTATCTGCTGAATTCCAAGTTCTGGTGCGTTTTAAAGGTTATGGCCTGTTATATCCTACACTGAAATACTGATCCTTGTCCGAGTAATGGACAATTTTCCTATTCATGTGGTGCGCGCTGCGATCGATGATGGGCTAGAGCGCCGTACGTCCTAGAAGGCAAATTGAGGCCATTTCAAATAACGGTCTAATTAATAAAGAAAAGAAACAATATTAACGCGTTCGATTATGAGTAGACTAGCGTAGTAGCGTGATAGCTCTTAAACAACATTTATTAATTAGGTGCAATGCAGTGAAGTACTTAATATGCTGTGAAAGCTCCGCAGCCTTTTGTGACTCGAAAGCGGGACTTCAACTTAAACTTCTAATACACATCGCAGTTGTAAGCGATATGTAAGAAACCAAAAGGAAGTACGATAGCGACTGAGATAAAAATGTTACAGGTATCGCGGATGGCTTGATTAAAAATCCGCATACTCGTGGAGTTTTCATGTTGAGGAAACTGGCAGTGAAAAATCTTGATATTGCGCGTGTCATCCGATATTCGGCCTTCGTACGAGAGATATTTCAGATGAGCAACATAAATATTTATGGAAAACGTTTTGAAATGGTTGTTTTAGCAGCAATTGCAAATGTCCTAAATTTAGGACTCGACACTTCAAGTGCCATGGTGTGTTTCTGTGATTGTTTATAAGACTGGCGATCCTTAAGAGCTGAAGATCAGTGCAGTCGTAGAATTTTTTCTTCTGGACTCTTTTTTATCTTCGTGAAGTACAGTGCTCACTATTTGGCTACGAACCGGAGATAGAAACTGAGTCCAACAAGTGGAGAAGCCCATCCTCCCCCGATCAAAAAATTGAGGCTAGCGCAATCAAAATTCAGGAAGATGATGATTTTTACTTAGGATCGCCAGGGAATCATCTTGGCAGACCGAATTCCATGTGGAGCAGGTGTGCTCGGAGCTGCGTATTGCCGAACCTTTTTCCAGAAATTCAACAGGGCGATGCACGAAAAACGAAATGACTTGATTAACTGATTTTGCTCGTCTCATGGAACATTGTGGATGATTTATTGAGCCAGTACGGGTAAGTACAACTTACCTCACGCACCATAAAGCCTAGACATGAGCCCACCAGACTACGACTTGATCCCAAAGTTAAAGCAACCAATGAAGGAGCTGCATTTTCGCACTTTAGTGAATTTTCCTTCCAAGGCGATGGGATGGGAATCAGGGAAAGCAGTGGGTCACATTAAGGGGCTGTAAAGTAATACCTCATTAAATATTTATTTTTTTATTCATTAAAATATCAATATACAATTGGAAATTGTTGCTAATATAATAGTGTCAGAGTAATTAACAGCAATCGCGACATAATAAAAAAAAAAGAATTATTTAACATTTAAATGTTTTGGATTTTTTTACTTGAATAGGTTTGAATGCACCGTTATTTTCACGACGGAATGAACATTCCATTTTGGGAACCCTGAACATCAATTATTCTGTAAATTTTTGGCTTAAAAGCGGGATGGATAGACATAAATTGGTTGTCGGCCTTCCTACATATGGACATTCCTTTACGTAAGTGACACAAGTTATAACAAATTCATAAATTATAGTTTTTGTTGTTTTTGCAGCTTAGTTAATCCTTTTAATAATCGCATTGGTGCTCCATCATGTGGTATCGGTGGAGTTGGAAGCATGGGATTCGCATCATATTCCGAGTTATGCTGGTTTAAGCAGAACAATGTATTTCTGACCACAGTGTTCGATGAAGCTTCTTGTTCTCCATACATTTACGGTGGGACAGAATGGATTTCATTTGATAACGAAAAAAGTATTGCTTGCAAAACAAAGTACATAGCTGACAATGATTTGGGTGGTGCAATGATATTTTCACTCAACACTGATGATTATTCTGGATATTGTGATACAAATACAAAACCAAATACTGAAGGTGAAACATCGACGGAAAGTTTAAAATTTCCACTTGTTCAAACGGTTAGAGCGAACCTTTTTGATGGGAACTAAAAGCTGTTATTATTAAGTCAATTTTATTCTGTAAACTCTCAATTCAAATGGCTGTACATATTTATTAAAAAAAAAAGACATATCTTTAATAAAGTAGTTGGATAAAGTTTTTGGGTGGTAAAGTACTGTGAGATCTCTTAAAACGCAATCAATGTCTTGTTAATCTCTACGTTCTGTAATTGTTTTCTGGTTGATGAAATCGAGCTTGTGTAAATAAATCTGAACTACGTTTTTGAATATCAGTATTTGTTTATGATATTTACATCTCCAACATTTCACGGTTTCCGTGCTTTCAAAAAATATTCATAAATATACATAACCCATTGGCTGCAAAGTCCGCGCCGTTTTATAGTAGAACACAAAATTTTTGCAAAATTCAACTTTATTTATCAATATAGTTGCCTTCGAGGGCAACTTCAATATTGTTTTAATTTTGCTATTGTTTTCGTCGACTTGCGACACGGTGCATTGTCTTGATGAAACAGCACTTTCTTTTTCTTCAAATGCGGCCGTTTTTCTGCGATTTTGACCTTCAAACGCTCCAACAACGCAATGTAATAGTCGCTGTTGATAGTCTGCCCCTTTTGGAGATAGTCGATGAAAATTATTCCATGTGCATCCCAAGATACGGATGCCATAACCTTGCCAGCCGAGGACGAGGCTCGTCGCCTGCTCGCCACTCAGCTGACTGCCGACTTGACTCTGGTGTGAAGTGATGGAGCCAAGTTTCATCCATTGTCACATACCGACGCAAAAATTCGGCTTTATTGCGTTTGAACAGCTTTAAACACTCCTCTGAATCATCAACACGTTGTTGTTTTTGGTCGACTATGAGCAAACGCGGCACCTACTTTGAACACAGCTTTCGCATGTCCGAATATTCGTGTATGATACAATATATCCAACATGCTCTTTTGATATCTTCAGAGCCTCAGCTATCTCGATCAACTTTACTTTACGGTCATTCGTAATCATTTTGTGGACTTTTTTGATGTTTTCATCTGAAATAGCCTCTTTTGGACGTCCACTGCGTGCATCATCTTCGGTGCTTGTATGACCACTTTTAAAATTTTCAATCGACTTGCGAATGGTTCGTTCGCCTGGTTCAGAGTCCGGGTAACACTTATCAAGCCATTTCTTTGCATCGGCTGCATGTTTTCCCATCAAAAAGCAATGATAAATCAACACACGATATTGCTTTGAATCCATGTTTTTCACAATAACAAAAGTTGTTTCACTCACAACGGTATATCTCGAGAACTAATCGTCCGACAGCTGTCAAATTTATACACGTATCTTTCGAAGGTTGGTACTAACTGAAAATGGTATGGATTTAATTGAAGTGGTGCCCTCTTTTAGAAACGGCACGGACTTTTCAGCCAATGTATTATATACGACCACAGTACATCGAATTCAGAATCGCTAAGGAAGAATCAGAGAAAATCCATTTTGTTCCGCCTAAACTCGGAACAAAACAAAAGGTAGAGGAAGCTACTCAAAACCTGAATAGTGCTTTCTTCAAATGCTTTGAACTGATCTACACCTGTAGATCGCTCGATCTATAAGCTTCAGGCTTAATAGTGTGAATGGATGTGCTTCACGTGCGCACATATCTCTCTATACACGCCTACAAAGCCGGAAGATCCTGTGCGGCTGCCTTTAAAATCGAGTGGACAGATTTGAATATGCACCCGTCAAGAAGTGGAACACATTGACGACATTGAGAGTACCTTCGATAACCCGACTTTCGACAGTACAAGTGACTGCGTTTCAAAGCGCAATGGACGATTGATATACCAAAAATAGGCTTTCGGTCAATCCTCCCAAAGATGAGGTTGTTGGATGTGACGCCAAAAACTTCATAAGGGGTGTCAGCTTTATGGTAGTCTTTTGGATCGGCTATGATAAGACCTTTCTGGTCTGCATGGGGCTTTTCTTAGCATACTATACGCACTGATAAATCTTCCTCCCATTTATATTCGTATCATGGCCTGCACTCTTAAAGTCATCTTCCGTTTAAAAAGAATTGATGCTTGGTAAAACTTGAACTGGAGTTTTGATGTCGATTTACTTTTGACTCTGGTCTTATGCAATAACACCAGACCTCTTATTTCTGCTAAAGTATGAAATCGGCTAAAAAAGCCTAGGATGCGACGATGCCACATTGTGAAGAATCGGTAGATGGAGCGAATTGTCTGCCTCTATAGCGATTCCAAGCTGTGATTTAGGCCTTGCCGAACCTACTAACCACTTCCAAGTTAGTTTGAGAATGCAATTCACTGAATTCACAGAGTCTTGTTTGGGCTGTCGGTGGCAATGTGATCGGAGGGTCTGAGAGGAATGTCAGTGTCCTCGACAAGGACTTACAGAATGCTTCCCACATTTTCCAAGAGTTCGGCGTATTTTCTCTTGTCCTTTAGTAGGAAACAATGTCATCGTAACGGCGCACTACCCTTTTGCGAAGCACCTAAGTGTGGCGCTCTGAGGCTGTAGGTACACGGCTGCAATTGCTGTCTTGCTTTCCGTAAACTGCATGCCTTATCACAGGCGAAGAGCACTGACATCTCTTCGTTTGTGTTGTCAAAAAAACTGGTGGGGCATTATATAGGGTACCCAGATAGCAATGATAATTTTCCCAATTGTTATGTTTCAGCAGCTGTCAAAGTCACCAATGACATCCAGCTGTCAAAATATTCAGTAAGGTCTGCCATTTTATCATGCATCGTTTTACGCTTGCCGAACGTGCGGAAAATATTAAAAAATATTATCGAATTTCGGGCTCAGTTGTAAATGCCCAAGGTGAATTTCGTCGTGAGGTCAGTCGCCATCATGGCTTCAGTGTGGAGGCAATTCATCACACCGTAGAACAGTAGAACACTCTTTTGGATCTTAAACCACCAACCAGACAGATATTAGTGCGAAATGAAGAAAACATAGTCGCCGTTGCGGCCCGAAGATCCAGAAATGTCGATTCGGCGCCGATCAGTTGAATTGGGCATCGCCAGAGAGTCAACCCGGCTTATTTCGCGGTTGAATTTGGGCCTACATCCGTATAAGATTGGAATTGAAGCCGGACGACCATAGACAACGCTCTGAGTTTGCTAACTGGGCACTGGAAATGTTGGCCGGAGATCCGAATTTTGGCCAAAAAATCATCTTCTCGGACGAGGCCCGTTTTTGGCTCAGCAGCTATGTCAACAAGCAAAATTGCCATTATTGGAGCGAACACAATCCAAAATACTGTTCGGCCAAGCATCCATGCATCCACAAAGATTGACTGTTTAGCGCGGTTTATGGCATGGCGGTCTTATCTGACCTTATTTTTCCCAAATGAAGGAGGAACACCGTTACCGTCAATGGTCTCAGTATAGAGCGATGTTAACCGACTTTATATGGTCTGAGCTCGGCAACATCGAAATACCCGAGCTATGGTTCCAACAAGACGGCGCTACATGGCATACAAGCAACGCAACGCCCGGAGTTGTGAAGGAGAAATTTGGCGACTGGGTCATTTCATGGTGAGCGTTCATCAAGCGATTTGACACCACTCGATTATTTTCTCTGGGGCTACGTCAAGTCTACGCTAACAAGCCAACCACTTTGGAGGAGCTTGAGGCCAACATCAAAAATTGGACCGACACTGTCAACAAAGCCGAGGCGGCCATTTTGATGATGTGCTATTCCACACTTAATGGCATGAACGTAGCTTCAAAATAAAGCCAGAATCAATTTTATATGTCACACCGTTGTTGTTTTATTTAAATTTTTTTTCCTATTGTTCTTATCTGGCCATCCTTTAGATTGATAACGATAGCGCTTTTGAGTAGCAGTAAAGTAGATGAGTCGATGAGCGATTTTGAATTTCGAACTTTTAACTTCGACCTTGGTAATGAAAAACTGATCAAAAAGGGATCTCGATGCTTTAATCGATGGAAGTCTCAGTAATGAAATGTTGGGATGCATTGTTCATGCTTTATGTACCCCATTTGATTCTTAAGGGCAACTTGGTAGCATTTCACTCACTGATGCACATTGGTACTATTAGGCGTAAGCTGATCTCCGATGACATTCAGACAAGCTTATGCCGTTGGTAACATCAACAATTAGAATCGTTTCAGAGATAGTCAAGGTGCCATTGATTGATTGTTGTGAAGCGTTTAACTGAAGCGCTTAAAGAAACCATTACATGGTACTATGATCGGTTACTGCATGTGATGGGGCTATATTGCATTGGGTTAAGCCCAATACTCTTGCCTCGCCATTTATGAGTACTTCTATGATCTGATTATACCAAGCAGCTGCGTGATATATCGTCCAATGTCTCTATTGTAACAGAGTACTCCACCAGATCCGGAATCCTCGCCATGTCGGTGAATTGTTCTATTTGTATTAGCGTTTGTTTAAAGATGTCTGCTGGGATCATGGTCGGCGACTCATGGACTAATTTACTAATACTTTTGAAATACAAGCTGATATATTCTAACATATGTAACATTACCATTATTGTACTTGCTATCGGTATCTTTTTGGAAGATAAAGTTTCAACAAACGTACCCGAGAAGGCTGTAACGTCAGTATGTCTGTACCAAGTTTCGCGTCAGCTGCATGGAACAAGTCACCAGGGCCATAAAAGTGGAGTTGGCGTTCTAATTTGGATGCTGCCATTGTATCTTGTACATACTCGTACATCTATCTAAATTGTTGAAACAGTGACAACATTTCCAAATATATATTCAAATAAAAGCAGCTTTATTTGCATGGGATGTCTGACGTCATTCAGAACATTTGTATAAATTTGAGTATCCAAAGCTAACCACCATATGCAGGAACCCAGTAAATATTTTCAAACCAGCAAAGTTGAATGATAACAAGGTCCCAAAATAGGTTCTTCAAGTTGCGGAATTCCGTGATAAGTAAATAAACGAAAATTTAAAATTTTACATAAACCTTAAAGGATTTCGAACCAGAAATGAATCCTCGTTTTAATAAGCATAACATTGCAGAATAAGACTTCCATGTGTTGTCTTAAAAAAGTTATAAATACTCGCAAATTTATTTCGTGATGAAATGCATTCTTTAACGCTTCAGTTTATGATTGAGATGAAGATGCTGATTAACAATTTAAAAATACACTCAGATACCACTGTTGGTGTTAAGAATGAATCTTGAGTTCAAGGACCAAATCTCATGACGCATAAAATAAGGCTGGGCCCAGATACCCAGCCCAGTGTGGAGCGAATGGATAAAGCATAAATAACTTGAAAAATAATTCCACCTTGGCCAATGACTGTAGTTTTTATAATGAATTGGAAGGTCAGTACATATGTACATATGTTAGGTGCGCAGTGCTTTGAATCTTTTCAGCCAAAGGTGTTGATTTGTGTAAGTTCATGAGCACTTAAAATACAGGTTTTCCAGTATTATCCTGCCCAAGTGACCAAGTCAACTTTCTGAAATGAAAAAGAGAAGAAAATAAATAAATAAAAATATTTTGGTAGAAACAACAATTTTATTCAAACGAATCAGTTGAATTCAGTGTTGCCATAAGCGATTTTCTCTTACCTACCAATTGTCGTGTGCTTGCATATATGTATACTTTGTCAGACCAAAGGTTTCGTACGGGAGGCGGGGAAAGTTGCGGCTTTTCTGATGGTTACTGATCTTCAGAGCTAAAGCAGATTGTAAAGGACTTGTCTTGAGGTATGTGTAGGCGTATTTTGGCTGAAATTAGGCAGTGATCCGAATCTACTGTAACCGCTCGGAATATTCGCATTTATAATACGAAGTAGGCGCGCATTAGCAAAACAACTCGCCTATGATGCGGAGTTACGTAGAAGAACAAGAACGTGATAGTTCTTAACGGACAAGCATACCAAGGCCTATTTGTCTATTGTGTTTCCTTGTTGATTTTGTTAGTGTATTACTCGTATATTATTACCATTATTATTATTATCGAGTTTTATCTAGTACTTCTCAACTTCTGTGAAGTTGGAAAATACCTGCCCCGGGCTATGCCAAGGTATTAGGCTCCGTTGGGGCGTAAACCATGTTCTAACCCGTGCGTATCGGTTTCTTGCAGGAATCGTCGCACTATATCGCATGTATTCAGGATCACAGATTTCTGCATAATCTCTAGTGCGTCCTTGAGATTATGTTTTTTTCAACTGGACAATAAGGTATTTTGGTATCGGTCCTGTACAGCCGGATACAATTATTGGCGAGATATCCAGTCTGTCCACATGATACATTGTTCGCTGGCCAGATCAGTATATTTTTCAATTTTTGTACAACGTTATTTTCTTTCCAACTTCATCAAATAAGACGACGTCTGGCTTGTTAGCTCGTATTATACGGTTTGTAATCATCGGTCCATTCCAGTACAGCTTAGAACTACAGTTTTCAAGTACAGGTGGCGGTTCGTACTTGTAGTCTGGAAGGTTTTGCTTAACAAGGTTATTTTGCATAGGTAGACCTTGATGTATGATTTTCTCTAACTTGTTATGCATTGCGATACTAGGCTCCTACATCCACCTACGATGTGGTCAATAGTCTCTGCATTGCTCTGACAGCAGGGACATGAGTTATTTTGTAAGACTTCCCGTAATACAAACTTGTGGTAGTTTTTAGTTGCTACAACCTTTTATCGATAGCAATGATAAAACCTTCCGTTTCTGTAAACAGAGACCCACGCTGAAGCCATAAATTTGAACTGGATACATGGATTAAGTTTTGTGATAGTTGGAAGGGGTGTATTCCGTGTATTCCGTGTATTCCGTGTATGCTTTTGCTTTTCCATCCGTCCATGCGCTGTTCCCGAGAGAGAACGTTGGGTTCTTGTCCGCTAGACACACTGTTCGAATTAGATTTGAAGTTTCGACTTGGCTTCTGAAATAGTCTCTCAAGTTGTTAATTTACGAAAAATGTAGATTTGGTAGGTCTAGGAAACCTCTTCCACCATCTTCATAAGAAAGGGTGACTCTTTCCATTACGCTTCTCGGGTGGTGGCACTGGTATTTAGTTAGGGTGGTTCCTAGTAATGCTGATATCTCATCAAGGTTTGTATTTGACCAGCTAAAGGAATACGTAAATACTGGAATAGCCCAGGTGTTGATGGCTTTGCGCTTATTTCCAGTATTTAAGTGAGACTTCAGAACTTTACTAAGTCTCTGCTAAAACTTGTTTCGCAGCACCTTCGTCAGCTCCGACTCTTGTATTACTTTCAAGATATTTGTAGCTTTCTTCTTGGTCTAAATTGGCTATGATGTTGTTTTCATCTAGGTGAAACCCTTCATTGTCGTTCTGTACTTTTCCTTTCTGGATACGAATCATTTTCCACTTTTCCATACTAAATTCCATTCCTATGTCATCACTAAATTTTTTGGCTAGTGGAATCATCCGATGCAGATCATCTACATAGAAGAGGTGATTAATAAGGAAGGCACCAGTTTCTGCTTTCAACTTAAAACCAAGATTAAGACTTTTCAGCATTCTACTCAGCGGGTTCATACAGAGGCAAAACCGAAGAAAGATTCCACATTCGATGGGTACAGCTGGATTAGTACGAGTATTTCGTCCACGGTGTAGTTTTACATTCCACGTTTCCATTGTTACTTTCATGAAATTTATAGTCCTTGAATGCGGAAGACCATCAAACGCTTTCTAGTAGTCTATGTATCCCATGCAGAGTTTGCGTTTGCCTTGCACTGCTTGATGAACTAACTCGGAATCAATTGTTAGTTGTTCCTTGCAACCCATTGAATTTTTGGCACATCCTTTCTGTTACTGCGTAATGATGTTGTATTTGACGTAGTGGTCATAAACACGGTTGGTAAAAATATTCGCCATAAGTTTATATGTCGTCGATAGACATGTAATTGGTCGGTAGATTGCCAGGGCCAAAGCATTGTTTACTTTATTATTATTATTGCATTAGGGTTTACTAGCTAGTTTGTGTTGGCTGAAAACCAGCCAGAGCTTTTAACAAATCTAATGAGATCTATCAATTTTGAAGCTGTCTAAAAAGTCTGTACTCCGGGTGTTTTACACGGCGTATTTGGATTTTAGGGCAATAGTACAACAAGGGTGCGATAGTCTATATGTTCTCTTCGTTCCTACAGCTTTTGCAATAATCCTGAAAAAAGGCTCCTATTCTTCTGACCATTCTGCCAATGAGGAATTGGCCAATACCAATTAGGACACATATAGCGATACGGATGTCTTCTTTGTTGAGTCCGAAGAGGATGCTCTTCTCCCGCTGTCTAGATTTGGACAAAAGGGGCGTGAGATGACACAGACACTTCTGGAAATCCATGTTTGATCGTTCTGTGGCTATACGTTTAATTTTGCGTTTAGTTGGTATGAGTATATTTATGTCGCTGCATCTGTTACTCCTGTGCAGGGAGGCGCCCTCTGTTGCTAGCTTATCCATTTTCTTATTCCCTTTCATTTCTGTGTGTCCAGGTACTCAACAGATATTCACTCGGTGAGATTCGCAAACTCTACTTAGATTTGACGTCATTTTTGTTCACCAATTAATTTGATGGTTTCACTTGTCAAAGTTGTCTTGACCGTAGGGATCTGTAGCATTTCACAGTAGACTCCAACTCCAGTATCTTTCTCTATTTTGGAGCTGTCTCTATAGAGGTTGAGCGTTCCATTGTTGGTTGCAGTGTTTGGCAAAATGTAGTCACTACACTTCGTCATCGGAAAAATAAGTGCTTGAAGATAACGTTCAAAGCGACAGAGAAGAACTTATGGATTGCCTTGAGCCTGATGAAAACTTATTGCAGTGTCAAGAAAAATTTCAAATCACTGCGGACGACTCCGATAGTCGCATTTTTACAGTACCACCACCGACTCTTAGAAGTAAAAGTAAGCACTGCTGGACTACATCTAAACGTCAAAATGCTGGACGTGTTTCAGCAATGAATATTGTTCGAACGGTAAGAGAGCCTACTGGACAATGTAAATCGCTAAATGATCCAACTGTGTGCTTTGATGTTTTCTTTACGGAGGAAATTATTTCGGAAATTGTACAGCGGACAAATGCTGAGATTTATATAAATCGCCGAAGAGATATGGCATCTGCAACATTTAGGGATACAAATGTTTTAGAAATTCATGCATTAATTGGTATTCTTACCTTATCAGCAACACTAAAGGATAATCATTTATCAACGGACAAAATGTTCAATACTACGTATAGTGGAACCCGATATGCGGCAAGTATGGGCCGTGATAGATTCGACTTTTTAATTCCATGTCTTAGAATAGACGATAAAGCTTTACGCCCTGCCCTAAAACCAAATGATGCATTCACGCCTATCAGGAAGATATGGGACCTTTTCGTAAAGCAATGCCAAATTAGCCAAACGGACTAGTGGTCGTTGTCCGTTTAAGATGTATATTCCCAACAAGCCTAAAAAATATGGGATTAAAATCTCCACTAGGAGAGTATTATGTCAAGGAGCTACCGCGACCTATTTAAATACAAAGAATGTAGTATTTTTTAAATTCTAATACAAGTCAAACTTAATTTTCATTTTATTAAATAAACAATAATATAACAATCTTGAAAATATATTAAAAATGCGAGATTATTCATTAAATAAATTGTTTAAATAAAAAAAATTAATTAGCAAAAGGATTTCCATTCACACCCTTAAAGAACGTTAACTTGTAGACGTTTCTCAGACGTACGTTATCTAAGCAGGGTTAACATCGTTAATTCTGGGAAGATTAGACTAGTTTTCTTTTTTTTTGTGAACCTCACTGATTTGGTTCTTGATGGATTTATCCCGTTTTGTGTTGTCCACTTTGCGGGTGTGTTCTAGGCCAAATCCATCAGAATGACAATGTCGTCGACCCTTCTGTTCGAAACTTGTGAGGATGTCGCTTAGAACAAGAAGCCACAGAAGGAGAGAGATCACTGCTGCTTGTGGAGTTCCTCTTACAAAAGTTTTCCTGACTGAGGAAGGAAAAGCATATGCTTCTCCCAAAAGCCAATAGTAAGAACAAGTCAAGTCAACAAGACCTGAACAGAAGTCTATGGAGGTAAGCATGGAAATTTAAAAGTAGAGTTGCAGACCAAAACCAAATTGAAGTAAAGATAGCAATATCCACACTTTAGCACAATAAGGCTGACGAAGCGGACCGACTACCTACCGAGCTATTAAGGCAGCTGAAAATTACTTGATAAATTACTTCGTAAAGTTCGGAAGCAATATTAGTGAGACGTTTGATGTCAAGAAAGTTATAAGCAAGGCGATGCGTTGTCATTTAACTTTTTCAACATCATACCACCTTGATCAAAAGTTCCCGGAATTTATTCAGAAAATTAAAAATACAAGATTATTCATCTAAGTCTACATATATTGTCCCCTTTAAAGTGATCCCCATCGACTATAACACACTTATGCCAGCGCTTGATCCAATCCTCGAAAAATTTTTTATATTCGGTTTTCGGTATGTCCATCAGTGGTTCCTGCGATTCCATTACTTCCTCTCGGCTGCTGAAACGCGTTCCCCGTAGTGGTTTTTTTAACTCGATTGAACAGAAAGAAATCACAGGGAATCAGGTGAATTCGGTGGCTGTTGGATGGTATTTGTTGCATTTTTCGTCAAAAAATTACGAATAATGATGGCACTGTGCGACGGTGCGTTATCATGGTGCAATATCCCCGAGTTTTCTACCCACAATTCTGGTCTTTTTCGACGAATTGCTTCACCCAAACGTCTCATAACGCCTAAATAATACTCTTTGTTTACTGTCTGGCCGTCTGGTAAAAATTCATGATGCACTACACCGTTGTAATCCATGAAAACCGTGAGCATTGCCTTCTTTTTTGACTGAAAACGACAACGACGTGTTTTTTTTTTTGTCTCGGATCATTTGGTGAACGCCATTCACTTGCGTGATGTCTGGATTGCGTGTGGTACTCATAAACACACGTCTCGTCTCCAGTAATGATCCTTTTGATGAATGTGGGATCGGATTCAGCCTCGCAAATCATCTCTTTTGCGACGTCAACATGGTCTCTTTTTTGCATGAAATTGAGATCTTTTGGGATCAACTTTGCTTCTACACGACGGAAACCCAAATCATTAACCAAAATGTCTTGGACGGATCCATAGGCAATGTTCAAGTCCTCCGCTATCTCTCTGATGATTAATTTGCGGTTATTGACCAACATTTCCTTTACTTCATCAATGTTTTTGTCGGTTTTCGATGTCGATCGTCTGCCACTGCGTACATCTTCTTCGATTGACTCACGACCACTTTTGAACCGCTCGTGCCACTGATAAACGACCGTTTACTTTAGAGAATCGTTGCCGAAGCACTCTTCCAACATTTCCAACGTTCGCGCACCATTAAATCCGTTTTTTACGCAAAATTTAATACAAGTTCGTTGTTGCAAATTTAAATCCATTTCTAAAATTGTAAAAACACACATAGATAGATGTACTCTTGGCTACGCAACTTTTGCAAATGTCAAGCTATAACGGTAAAATTTAGAGGGAATGTCAACAACAGATTTACCAACTTAACAAAAAAAAAAACAGAACTCAAATCGGAACAATGGGACAGCCACACGGTGGTTATGAGAAAATTCTGCGAAGCTCGCAAGCCAACGCCAAAGGCATAATGTTACAAAGATTTTTGTAGTTACAAGTACAAATACAGCTACTAAAATGAGCTCAAAACTAAATATATAAAGTCAACAAAAAGGTACACATAATGTCGAGGAATCAGACAGATTGTCACAATAAACAACTACAACTTCGTGGTTAAGTTGCGATTAACAAATACTTATCAGATTTTATATTTATAAGTTTAGGGAGACGGATGAAAATATCTTAAGCCGTTCGGAATGTAAGATCCATTGAAAGATTTTTGGCGGAGCAGATAAATAGCGAACTCTATGAACTGTACAACGACCTGCACTTCAGTTCCTAAGATGAGCAGGACATAAAGACCGGGTTGAAGAGTACCTTAACTCAACATACAACAGAATGCGTAACTGGCGTTAACCGAAATGGTTTGTTTGTTGAGCCCTGGGTTGACCTCGCACGGTGGCGCCATCTAAGTAAGTAAGAATTCAATTGTTTCAGTTGTTTTATATAAGAATTTGTGCTGATTGTTTTAGTGTCGTTCCAAATTTCAATTAAAGGGAGATTCATTTTTTTATTTAGTACTAGAAGGAAATATTAGAATTGGAAGTTTTAAATAAAAGAAAATCAAAGGACTACGTGACATGATAAATAGCAGTACGGCTGGTGCATCGCGTTCACGTAGTGATGTTTTACAAGTAACATATATCCTTTTTGGACTTCTTCGACGCAATAATGAATTGCCGGTACTAATTTTTTCACTGAATTTTTCACAAAAAAACCAAAGAAAACCCAAATGAAACCGACATTAGTCGGGAAAATAAACTGGAACAGCTTATCGAAGGACAAAGGCCCTCTCTGGGTGATATATTTGTTAGAAAGATTTCAAAATGCCACAAACCTAATGGAGGAATTAAGCGCGTACAATACGGGTAACAAATTCGATGAACGAGTCAAAAATGATGCAAAAACGTTCATCAGTGTTTCGAAAGACAAGGCTTCACTTAAATGAAGAAACTTACTGGTGGAACGATGAAATAAGAAGGATGATAAAGGGCAAAAGACAAGAATTTTAAACATTTAGAGCGGAACTAGAAATTACCAATGCTGGGTCTTAAGTTTGAATACCAACAACTACAAAAATGAGGCAAAGAAAACGCTAGAAGTTGTTCCTTCGCAATGAATAAACAGGCGACCGGCTTCAAAGGTGTAACGCAAAAATATAAGGAAACGAGCAAATACTAGAATTGAAGAATAGCAAGTTAAAATTTGAGTGCATCAAGGCAGTGTTCAGAGGCCGTTGCTTTTTAATTTTCTCCAGGGTTTTCTCTTGACGCACACACTTGTTTCGGCATTTGAAGAGTAGTCAGTGAGTGTTAAATTAAAAAACAAAAAAAAAGAAGTCCACTACGAATTCTCTTCTTTCCGCCGATTATAACGGATCATAAGAAATGTATTATTTTTGGAACCCCACTTTAGGCTTATGGCTTCCTCGACAGTTTGGAGCTACTCTTGAAAGTATTCAAGTATTCATGGCTCTATTTCACCAATAACGCGCTCTCCAGGCGTTGAATAACTTGAAGTTTATTAGTAAAGACCAAAGACTTTACATAACTCCACAAAAGGTAATCGAGTGGTGGTGGCAAATTCATTATTTCTTCTACACGCACATTACGTTACCGCGTTTCTGACTTTGCCTCAAGTAAAATGGATATGGTCCGAAATTTTGCTACATCACGACGAATAGCAAACTCAGTTGGTCGATTATGAGGACCAAAAAAGTCATAACCTCCTACGTGTTTCGTGAATTGAAGAACCGGCTTTTAAAATAAGTTGTCAAAAATGACAGCACGGTTTGAAAGTTATTTCTATTGAAAGATGAATCAGTCAAAAAGAAAAAATATATAAAGAACACTCTTTATAAAGTAAAGATGACAGCGGCAGACATGAAAATGTCAACGATCGTAATGTTCGCGCATTTAGGAAAGGTTTTGATGTTACACTATTTATAAGGCAAAATCTTCAATTTAAGGGAATCAGCCGACCATACGAGTATCTAACGGGGGTCAAAAAAGGAATAGAAGTTCAAGTTTCATCTTAGGTTCAAAGAATGTGGCGAAAAAAAATTTCAGTTATTCAAACACAAAATCATGAGTAAACTTTTTAGAGATTTGGTTTTTAAACTGGCAACACTGTTTCTACAGATTGTCAATTTGATAGTTGAAAGTTGATTTGTGGTTAGTACGTTTTACAATTTTACGATGAATAGATTAACGCCAGAATAACGAGTCCAAATTGTGCAAACGTATTTTGAAAACCATAGTTGGGTTCGCCAAACTTATCGTGCGTTACGTCCATTTTACGGTCGACATAATCGTCCATCTGAGCAAGTTATTCGGAACACGATAAATCGTTTTCGCACAACATACACTCTAGTGGATAATATGCATCCTCAAAGGCGAACAGAAGAAGTTATTGCCGTTGTGGAGCGCAGTGTTGAGGAGAATCTGAATGACTCGGTTCGTCATCGTGCACAGCAATTGGAGCTATGCTCATCTACTTACGGAAAGATCTGGCTTAAAGCTTATGAGATCCAGCTTGTGAAAGAGTTGAAACCGCGTGACCATTATACGCGTCGTAGGTTCGGTGAATCGGCCGAAAACATGATACAGCTTGATCCTCATTTCCAACGCAAGATTTTGTTCTCCGATGAGGCCCGTTTTTGGTTAAATGGATATGTAAATAAGCAAAATTGCCGAATTTGGAGTGGAGAAAATCCAAAAGCCTTTGCCGAGATACCCTTAAAACTCACTGTTTGGTGTGCTTTAAGGGCTGGTGGAATCATCGGCCCATATTTCTTTAACGGCGATGTCGACCAGAATGTTACCATCAATGGAGAGCGCTATAGTAACATGATTTCTGACTTCTTCGTTCCTCAGTTGAATGGCATTGACATGACAGAGCTTTGGTTTCAACAAGATAGCACAACATACCACACGGTGCGCAACACCATCAATTTATTGCGAGAAACATTTGCTGAGCACATACTTTCGCGTAATGGATCCGTGAACTGACCCCCACGATCCTGTGATCTCACACGTTTAGATTACTTTCTTTGAGGGTTTGTGAAGTCACTAGTCTATGCCAATAAACCAGAGACGTTGGACGATTTGAAGGTCAACAGTCGCAGTGTTATTGCTGATATACGGCCCCAGTTGTCGAAAATTGGACTTTACGATTGCGCTTCATTCGAGCTAGTTGTGGCGCGCAAATGCACGATATTATATTTTAAGCCTAATGGCATAAAATTATCTATTAAACAAAGCAAATATCATAGACATTAATATTAGCTTCAAGAGTTTTTTTCATATTGAATTTGTATAACTCTAAAAATACACCCTTTACATATGTGAGAGAGGTACGTAACATTCGATATTTTCTATGCACCACGCGTCTCAATGGTCTTCGCGGTAATGCCGGCTCCTGATATACCTTTGTTTCTCATGAAGATAGTGTTATGGCTTTTGATTCTGAGTTGGCCAATCTGGTTGCTCACTATCCGTAATTGGATTAGATAGGAAAATATGATACGGAGTGGCTTGCAGAATTAGCTTTAACGTTAAAGTTCATCGATGGTTCGATTATAGCTAATTGCACTTTGCTCATTCTTCCAGGATGCGGAATTACAAAACTAACGCTTCCAGATGATTATTAGCAATTCAACCCCATTTGGGACGTATGCACATATGTTTGTAGAGTGACGACATTATGATAAAGCATCCCTTCTAAGAAGTTGCTTAAGACTGAGATCATTGCACCCAACAAGCTATTGGTATTATTTTGACCCAAAGAATTTCAATGAAAAACGAAGAACTAGTATTGATGTGGTTTGGGAATGGCCCTGATTGTCTTTCAATTAGGTTATTCACTTAAAAAAATAACCGTAGAAAATGTTAGTTGATTAGTCATTTTCGCTCAATAATAACCGTGTCAACGTCAACGTCAACTTCAACGCTCCAACACTACAACGCCTCATGCGCTGCAGAAAGCAGTGAGCTGCCTTAATTAAGACACATCGTTATTTGCTATCTGATAAAAACAACTTCATAATTACAACGTCACACATTTAAACAGGTTTGATAAAGTCTACCCTGTTTCTCTTTTGTTTCTATTTTTTTTTTTTCGCCTTTCCAATTGGGTGTCTCTATTTCTGTTGTGTACTTACTAGTTACGATATTATGCACTTCAATTTAAGAGAGGACTAAGAGAATTGTTTGCAATCAGTGCTGCCTCCATCTACAATAAAAAAAAACTACAAAAATTTGTTATCCCTATCAGTAATGCTAATTTTACAGTGTTCCAGATACATTTTTCCATTGTAAAAAAATTTACGCAAAAAGATAATTCATGTTTTCAAAGTTGTAGAGCGTTTTCACAACAACGCACCTTATAGGAATTCGAGGTTTTTTTTTTCTTTTTTAAAAAAAAATGTAAGATAGTAGTAAAATAAAAATCAACAAGCGGCATCACTGTCCAAACACCTGTAGATTTTTTGAGTTAATAGAATTACCTGAGAAACGTAATCATTCGCTTATACCATATGCAACATACTAATCAACATTTAAAGACCGTCAGATACAAGTTTGCAATCTCAGTTTTATACGAAACCTCATTGCGCGTAGTTGACATCTGTCCTTTTCGTTTTTCGTGGGTAAAAAAAAAAAAAAAATATTAAAAAAATTTAATTGTTATTATATTTGAATATTTTTTTGAAGTTTTGTTAAAAAAAAAAAAAAATTATCGCACGAGTGAGTTTGATTTTTTTTTGGTGCTAGAATTAGAGTTTGCCTGAGCGCTTATAGTCGTGAGATAAGACGCGAATAAATACCAGTTTTGTTTTGTCTTCATTTAAATAAATATAAATATCATATAATAAATATAGATATAAACGTATGTGTACGAGTATGTAGAGATTTGGCCTTTATGAGTGTTAATTTGCTTTTTTACATGCGTGTGCTTTTAAAAATAAAATAAAATAGATATTAAATGTGCATCCGGAAACTGGTTCATTCGAATAAGTGTTACTTTATATAGCTTTACTATCGTACTTCGTGTAAATGCGTCTGATAATACAGGCGAAGCAGTGAAGCGTCGCAAAGTTGTTTTGTTTCCCATAAAACCGTGCATACGAGTACGTATGTAACATACATACTCGTAATTATGTATTATTATTACTTCCTGTTCGAATTTGAACTAGATTGGTCTTTGTAGGCGTCTAAAATACAACCGTTAAAAGGTGACCAAGTATAACGTGTGGGCTTAAAACGTATCCGTTGATATAGAAAACTTATACTCGTATAGGTACGAGTATAGTCTTCATGGATTAATTAACGAGCAACAAACATGTGACAACGATTATTAGACAAGTTATTCATACATATACTCGTACTCGTATCATACCATTTTCAGTCAATTTACCAATTTTTCATTTGATAATGTTACGAGTACTTTCTCGGCACACTGTAAGCGAATTTATTTATTATGCATACGAATTAGGTTAGATAAGGACTTCTCTTTTTGAAATGTCTACCCTTCCAAAGGAGGTCCAATTTATTCCTCTCCCTTAAATAATAGAGGAATATGGTAGTTTTTTTGAAATTGGAATGCAAGTTATAAGGTCTTACTGTTTATTTTTTTAGTGCTGATGGACGGTGACAGTTCTTATCTATTTATGAGATTTTATCTTTTCCTATCTGGCAGATATCTTCTTAAATATTTACGACTCCGAAGAGATATAAAGTAGTGATACCTACATCAAAAAAAAAAAATACAGTGCACCAATAAAGGCAATTAGTGCGAATTGCATTGTCCAAACGTAGCGGTTTAACTTCTCTTAACTGCTAACATTTGTTGTTAACAAATTTATAAAACTGGTTATGGATCACAAAATTCATTGCACTGAAATCGGACATTTTTTTTTTGCAAACCATTATGGTCAATCTATCCGAATGCGGATTGAAAAAATAAAATAAAAGTTATTTTTGCTGTAAATAACAATAATTCACTCCATTGGGTAATAATTGTTGAAATATGTACCGAATTTCTACCGCTACTTGTATTGCTAATGCGCCACTGATGAGGTTGGTTAAATTTGCAAATCTTAGAACCATTCTGTAGGCCGCTCTATTTTGGATCACCTCATGAAGTGTTGCTGATATTTTTGCATATGTATGATGCAATTATTCGTTTTTCGAGCTTCGAACCTCAGCTGAAACATGACCATCGCTGTTATGGCCGAATTTTCCAACGATCTTCTTAGAATGTGGTAAAATCAGCTGATTCGTTCAGTCTGAATTTTGTCCACTATCGGTTTCATATTGTAGAGACTTCCACGAATGCGCGTATTTTTTATGAGACCACGTTTCGTTTTTCATTTCCGTCGCTGTCATATTTCCTTTATGCAGAGTTTTTGCATCATTTAGGCCACCCAACCCTTAGACCTAGTCGTGACGCTTTCCTTTGAGGATAACGACAGAGCCTATTCATTTGGTGTAATATAGATTCGCAACCCGTTATTTTCTAGCATGCTTACCTACATAATCACGAATGTTATAAGATGCATCGAGGCCTGTCTCGTGAAAAGAGGGGAAAACGTTAATGTGCTACCTGCTGCGATTGAAAATTTTGCAAAACATTCAACAGCAACTAACTGTGTACACTGCTGTGGTGTATTCCAATTATCGAGTTATACACAAAATCTAATATCGAAAAAAACTCTTTAGCGGAATATTATTCATGTAACATGAACGGGTAACATGCACAGCATGGGCCCCCATTTATTCGGCTTAATACAAGCTATAGCTTAAAATTAAAGTTAAACTTAAACTTAAAACTAAGGTTGGTTGGAGTGGTGAAGGAGAACGGATTTGAGGCAGGGAGTGGTACGGTGGAAGTCAAAGACGGTGGGGTTTGAATTGATTTTACGTAGCATACGGGAGTTTGGTTCGCTCGCGCCACAGGAGGTGTTATGGGTTGGTAGATAAAACGGACGAGGGATACATAGATTTCGAGGGTTACTGTTGAGGAAAATAGAGTTGTGAAGGGATGCTCATTCAACGTGGCCTGAAGGAGTCGATGAATGATAAAAAAGTCGGCTGCATCTCTGCGTTCCTCAAGGGTGTTTAAGTTGATAAGGTTGATATGGGTTTGATAGGGGCGCAGAATAAAAGAATCGTTCCAGCGCATACCTCGAAGAGCAAATCGAAGGAAGCGGCGCTGGATATGTGGGCCACACTTGACTGGCGTCACGACCAGGACTTGGTCATGTAGGGGTTGGTGAATTCTTTGGACCACCGTTTTACAAAACCTAGTGCAGAGTTGGCTTTAAGGATTATCCCATCTATATGTAAACAAAATGCCGAGGTCAAGCAGAGATTGAACAGAGGAGATAGGTTGGTTGTGGAGAAGGTAGAGTCGGGGACGAGGTTGGTGCCGCTTATGTGAAAAGGTGATGGATTGGCATTTGGGTATATTAAGTTTCAAACAATTTTTGAGGCACCAGATTGAGAAACTATCAATGTCTTGTTGAAGGAGGAAGGAGTCATTGGGTGAGGAAATGAACCGAGATCATTTATGTTTAATATAAAAAGAAGGGGAGCGAGATGGCTGCCTTGTGGAACTCCAGAGGTGGTCAAAAGTGGAGCCGAGTGGGCTGACCTAAAACGAACACTGTAAAAACGGTTTTCGAAGTAAGAGGATATCCATTTTAACAGTATGGGTTCAAAGCCGAGATCAGACAATTTGAAGAGTATTAATCGATAAGAGATTTTGAACTACATTAAGAGGGCAAAGGATACGAATTCAACGACATTTGTGGTGGTTGACCTACCCTTCAGAAAGCCATGTTGTCTAGGGGAAATCAGTGATTTAAATTGGAAGCTTAGAGCTTCATACAAAATACTTTTGAAGAGTTATTTCGCTCTTTGATCCTCTTTTGTGGATCGGAGATATGATGGAGGATTTCCAAGCCCGAGGAAATTCTCCTTGTGAAAGCGATAGACGAAAGAGATTAGAAAGGGCAAGGGAAAGAGAGGAAGAACAATGCTTAAGGAATATGGCAGGGAGGCCATCTGGGCCGATTGTGAACTCGTCATTAAGTTGCTGTAACTTATATTCGATATAAGACGGGTCCGAGGTAGTGGCTCATTGAAGAAATTCAGTAGGTAATTAAAATAGGATGGATCCGGTACCAACGACTCCTTTGGTGAAGGATTTTTTGAAAAAGGTGGCAAATAAGTTGGCAATGGTGAGTGGATTTTCTTTTGTAGTTAACAAATCGGAAAAAGGACTTAGTGTCGTTTATAAGATTGACTTGCGCATTGTTAAGGTAGCGCTGAATCGGTGAAATGAAAACAAACACCAAGATAGTTGGAATAGTCGGAAAAGGATCTGGTGCGAAGCAAAGCAGTCCATATCTTGTTTCTCTTATTTCGTAAGAAACGAAGCTTGCGATTATACCAGGGAGGACTAGTAGATGATGTTTTAAGGTAGGAAAACGGAATGTAAAGGGAAAAATAATTAAATATTTCTCTATAAAAAGTGGATAAGGCATCATTTATACTTAGGTTGTGAAGGTTAAAGGGGGGTCTGCTGAGATAGTCACAGATTTTGTGAAAGTTTGCTTTATGAAAATCGTAGGATGAGAGAGTTGTGGGGGGAGTGGACTGGACAGAAGGGTTATGAAAAAATGAGAGAAGAAGGGGAGGATGGTAGTTATCGATTGCTGCGAGAGACAGGGGACAAAGCGAGACTGAGGAGTTAATTGAATCTGTTGTGAAAATAAGGTCTAATTGCCTGCCCATGTAGTTGGATGGCTTGATATGGACTTGAGTCTGTTAAACGATCTAAGAAAAGGCATTCCTTTTGCGATGAAAAACGATTGATCGTCTGATGGAGTCCACTGTAGCTCAGGAAAATATCGTCAATAGAGTCAGACAGGTCAATTAACTGGTCGATCGCATCGATAGCAAGTTGGTAGAATTCAATAGGTTGAGCTGGTAGGATGTAGCAGGATATAATGTAAAGTCGACTTTAGAGGATGAGCAAATGTGAAATGGAATGAAGGATGTGAAAACAAAATAAGAAGAAAAATGTTTTCGTTTTATTCTGAACATAAAGGAGTTTATTTATAAGAAGAAAAATTTACTTAAACCCTTTTTACGTCGAAAAAGCCACTTTTACCTTATATTACCTTATTTTACAATTCTTGGCATTCTAGTTATCAGTTTTTGAATTGCTCCGGTAGGTCTGATGATAGGCACTGGTCCCGAACACTTCTATTCAGGTCCCTTCACAACAGCTCTATAGGGTTGAAATCTGGTGATTGCGGCGGCCATATAAGGATTTGTAAGATTTCTTCATCTCTCTCTGTTTCAGGTAGTCTTGACATGTGCTTGGGGTCGTTACCTTGCTGAAATACGAATCCCTTGCCAATGAATCTTAGTCTAGAAGTCCCAGTTTTTTTTTCAATATTGCTTTGTATGCCTACTTAATCATTTGTCCAATCACTCAACTCAGATCTCCCACTCCACTTGAAGAGAAACATCCCCATATGATAGGAACCACAGCCTACTACGCAGATCTCTTAAATTTGTTCTTACAGAAATTTAAATTTAAAAAAGAAGGGAACCTCACAACAGCAAATATTTCGTATAATCGCTGAAATGCAGTTCCATACTCTTACTCTCTTTGCGCATGTGACCGTTTCTCAACTTTTTTGAATATAACTATGGCATCGCGCTGTGTCGGAGTTGGCCGGTCTATTGCCAAAGTCTCTTAAATTTGCTCTCACAAAAATTCAAATTTCTTTAGAAAACAAAGGGAACTTTACAATGACAGCTATATGAAAATAATCGATCAAAGAGAAAAGAAAACAGAAGAGGACGTACACACGGATGGAATTCATGGATTCATCGCTCCATAAGACTCTGTTGAAATCTTCATCCGTCCAGTCTTTATGCTTATGGCTAATACTAACCTTTTCTGCAGCGGTTTTCGAATAGCAACTCGGCCAAATAGTCCAGCATGCCTTAATCTTCGTTTGACCGTTGTCAAGGACAGCGGTTTCTTCCATGTTTGATTTATATTGGCGGGTATTTCGAGTGCTGTTTTTCGTCTACTTCGTTTGCTTACTACGATTTGCCCTTTTTAAGAAGGATGATGATTGCAGATCGTTTCTCGTTTTAACGAGTTGTTAACTCAAAAATCTCAAATAAATTCTTACGTCTTTTATTTAAGACCCTTGCATACCAGGGTTTTTGAGATTTGACAAGAATTTCGACGTAAGGAGCCTTAATCAAGTGCTAAGTGAACGACTAAAAGTCCTAAAATTTATAAACAAAACGCTCAACGTCCAAAAATGTGGATGTAAAATTCAACTCTTATTATCTGAATATGCTGTGTATTGTTTAGGTAGAAAATTTAGGTAAAAAACCCAATGTAACATGCGATACTATTAAAATCAATGCGGCTTTGTGGGAGGCATGTCGACATATGACGCAACTGAAAGTTTGCGGGTAATGACGGAAAAACATCTCTACGCTTTGAAGGATTTAAATATTCGTATGGAAAAAGCGCTTGACAGAGTTCACAGAATTTGAAGCCACCTAGACAACTGACTTCATTCATGGCTTAAGATTGAATTTTTGAATTACCTTTGTATGTGACATTAGTTTCTTGTTGCACTTTCACGTGTCGCCTTTGCCTTTATACAGTGGAAAAGGAAGTTCTCCCTTGACTGGTTGGGCATTTGATACTTTGAAATCGTTTTATTCGACAACATCGCAAGCCATTTGAATCCAAGACATTCGATTGTCGTCCTTGCTTTGGAGTTTATGCTCCCGCTTCACTATTTTTACTGCTTCGCTAACTTCAGCTTTCGTACAATCTGCCATTACTTTTTCGTGCGCTACAACCGAGGTAATGGTACCGCGCAGGAATTTTCCATTATGTAACGCGATGAAGTACTCTTCCCATTTATTGCAAATCTAGTTTCTCGCCGTTAGCAGGTGTCTCTGCTAGTCTTCAGTATATTTCGGCGATTGGATATCTTCCGAATGTTTTCTTCGTTGTCCTGTGATCTTAAAAATATTAGTTCATGAGCCTGTGCTCGCACATTGCACTTATTCTATTGCTTGTCGACTGCTTATACTTTTGTTTCTTACCGCCATTTTCTTCTCATCTTTTTACCACCACATTTCTTTATTTATATAGAGCCAGCCTTTTAAAACACCGAGTAAGGATTATATTCTTTATTCCCAAGTTACTTACATGTCAAGTGTAAGCACAGAGTGTAGAGCTGCGTCCGTGCAAAGTTTGCTTCGGGGTCGCGTCAACTGTTTTCGACGAAAAATGATATCAACTCAGGTACCGTACTCCTCCTCGGCTATTCAACATCCGAACATATTGCTCATCATATTTCGCAGGTTCCATTATCGCGAGAGATAAATACCAAAAAAACACTATTCTGGGTTTCATACCCTTGCCGATCGAAGTTGTCTAATCTAACCTTAAAATCAATCTTTTTTTAAAAGTCCACCCATGACTCATAATAATATTATAGAAAAAAGTGAAGATATGCGTTCAAGACGTTTAATATTGTCATGTCCGATTCCAAGAAACTCTTGCAGACTAATTTTTCCATAGGTCTATACTACTTACGTCTGGAAACAGCTAATTTTGGCAGAATCGTCGATGTCAGGACTCCTTATACTGGGGATTCACGTAGACCTATATGACAAGGGCATTCCTTCTATGTTTCAATAAGATCAAATACAGATAACAAACATGGTTTAAGCTGACATGCAAATTCATCATTAGCCCCAGAGTCAGCTACACGTTGAATCTCCAATGTTGAATCTCCAATGAAGCTTTTCCATTTTCCGGGTCTAGAAAAAAGCTCGTACAATATCCCACTAGATATTGTAAAGAATTACAAAATATCTATTATGCTGTTATTGGTGGCTTACTGTGGCAATCTCCAGTTGCTCTATTATTAGACGCTACATAATAAATTGTTATTTACCGTCGTTCACCGCGCTTAAATTAAATTGAAAAAATCTAACCAAATAAAAATTGTGGATGAACTACAATACAAGACATGGATAATAGACATGCTGTTTAAAATACACCTTTCAGTCAATCCTTTCGAAATTGATGACCTGGTCCCTTTACGAGAATGAGAAAATTTGCCTGATATTTTGCTTATACAGGGTCTTCCAATAAGGACTTCTGAAATTTGACAGTTGATAGCGGCGATATTGATGAAGTTACGTCTGTCAAATTGGCTGTCATAATTCAGTCTGTATTGCCAAATCAGCATGAATAGACATAGTGTTCAACAACATGTCCAAATGATAAAATCATTTTATCAAAATCGGTGTTCTGTTCGGGCAACGTACCGCCCGCTTCGCCCATTTTACGGTCGCCATAATCGTCCTACCGAGAGGACTATTCGCAGTGTGGTGGATTCATTTGAGTCCTCTGGTTTAGTAAACGATAAACCAACATTCGTACGTCGGCGAAACGCGAGATCTGCCGAAAACATCGCCGCTGTCCGTAAGAGTGTGCAGGAGAATCCGAGGCAGTCGATTTCGCGTCGCTCACAAGAACTCGGCTTTTCGCAGACCACAACTTGGCGAATTTTGCATCGTGACTTGGGCCTGCACCCGTACAAAATTCAACTGACCCAGGAGCTGAAGGTAAACGACCATAGACAACGTCGTGTCTTTGCTAAATGGGCTGTGGAGCAGTTACCTAATTTCCATCGAAAAGTCATCTTCGGCGATGAGGCCCATTTCTGAATGATTGGGTATGTCAGCAAACAAAATTGTCGAATTTGGGACGATACCAATCCACATGAGATCCAAGAGCGTCCCATCGGGAAAAAGTCACTGTTTGGTATGGATTTTGGGCTGGCGGCGGTATCGGTCCATATTTCCTTGAGAGCGACGTTGACCAGGCCATCACTGTCAACGGCGAGTGCAATAGGTCGATGATTACCAACTGGCCACCGAGATCGTGCGATTTGACCCCGTGGGGTTTTCTGAGGACGCAGCCAACATAATCCATGCCATCGGTCAAATTCAGCCTGATTTATGCGCCAGAGTCATGGAAAATTGGACATTTCGGATGCGCGCCACACAGACAAGCCACGGCGGACATTTGAACGATGTTATATTCCATACATAATGGCATCGATAGGCCGTTCAAAAGATAGCATGCGTTTAATGAAAGACCCTTTAGAAAGTCGTAGGAATCTAACACGCATGGCGCTGTCCTTGATTCCTTGGTGAATATTGTTCGTATCGATATTAATAAGATGGCCTCCACTCTAACAGCCACTTTCGAAAAGTTTTTGGTATCAGTTGCAGTTTTTTCGATGAGCTTGTTAGCTTCAGTCCAGTTCTGATATATAATCGATTTCCAATCGGATTGTTCTCCCATTCCAATTGCTTTAAAGAAAAGACGGTAGAAGCAAGATATAAAGTCAGGCTGCTCTTAAAGCCTTGAGTTGAAGAAGAAGGTAAGTTCGTACGCCTCCACAAGATACATACAGGCTGTAAAAGAATGCTTACCGAAATCAAATCACTAAATAGCTACTGGCATTCTAGTTGTCTTCAGTAAACTGCTTAGCACAAAAATGGGGCACTAATACTGGGTATATAACTTAATCCTTTTTTTTTTTTAAATTTGAATGTTTAAGATAAACATGTATAATAATATTATTCAAAGTATTGCCCATCTGAAGCTATGACTTTTTCCCATCTTTCTGGCAATTTGTGGATCCCATCCCAAAAGAACTGTGCCGGCTTGGCAGCCAAGAATGAATCAAGCCAATTTTTGATATTCTGCTCTGATGTGAACCGTATTTCAGTGAGGGCGTTCTGCATCGACCGGAACAAATGGTAGTCAGAAGGGGCAAGGTCTGGGCTATAAGGCGAGTGGGGTAAGACTTCCCATCCACTGTTTTCCAAATAGTTCTTAACCGGAATAGCAACGTGACACGACAACGAGCGTTGTCATGATGGAAAATTATTGCCGGAATTATTGAAAAAAAATTATTGTTGTTTACGCTTCAAATGAATGACAAATACTGAAATGACGTACAATGACAGTAGCTTTCCAACGCATGTTCCAAATTAATAATACAAGTTACGCCACCTCTTAGCAAACCGCACGAATTAAGACCCAATATTTTCCAAAGACCTGAATATGCCAAACACACCATATATTATGCAGCGCACTACACTGTAAGAGTAAGATCCTGCGGTGTTTTATGCGACTGTCCGGTGTTTTACGTACTACAGCAATTACTCATCTTACTGGAATAGATTAGTTAGTTAGTTGGGTTTGTGATTCTTATAAACCTTTGTTATTCTTCCCATTTACCATTGTTAAGGTGGTATTGGCCCTCAAATCGTATATCCTTTACTCATCAGGACTAGTTATTAATCGCCGTGTATTTTCTACGAGGGCGGGTCAATAAGTCCGTGACTTTTTGAATTTCTGACCTCTTTACTGAAACAGCAACACTGCTCCTGTCAACAGGCATCTGTCAGTTGAAGTACAGCGAATTCTTGTTGAATTATTTAGGTTTGATCTCTACTGCTTATACCGCCAGCTCTGGTCCCATTTTCAATGAAATAATATACGTTGATTCCTCCAATTTGGAAACCGTATACAATTTTGCCATTTTTAGGGTGTATGCTACTGAGTCTGTCCGTCATTAATAAGCCCGCTACACCGGAAATGAACCTCACTGCTTAAGGCGACCTTGCAACAAAATAACAGATCAACTTGCAACTGATCTACATAGAAGCCAATAAGAAATAGAAATACGTAAATGGTGGTCTTATGGCTTTAATTCTTGCACCAGAAATCAAGATCTTGGTTTCAAATTGTGACGTAGAAGATAGACAGAGTCCATATTGTTGCGACGGATGGCAAATTGATGGTTTTATACAGCATGTGGTTCAAAATTTATCCAATATTCGAGGATTATTCTGTAGGCGTGGTCAAAATGACAACTCCATTTGGCAGATCTGAAATTGTTGTACTGCAAGGACGAGTACTATTTTTACGATAGGACTAACTAACTAACTACCAGATTAATTAAACACATTGATACTGTTGAGTCAATAGTTAAAAATGCAAACTTTAGATTACAGGTTATTTTTAAGTTATTCGTCATTTATTTATTCAATAAAAATGTAAGTTCTAACGAAAAGAAACATTTGTATTGATAATCTACTTATTATCTACTATTCAGTTACCCCCGAATTTTTTTACAATCTTTTGAGAAATCGTTAGAACACATTTTCCATTTACAAAGTAACTGGTGGCAATTTTTGCGACAACGTGAAAGTTCTGGTTTTGGTAAAGGAAAGGTTTTTCCGTTTATTACCAGTTTTGGTTATTCTGAAAAACTGCACTTTCATCATCAAAACAAGATGATTCAGAACGAATTTTTACCAAGAAATGATACATTTCTTAACAATAAAATACGGCCTATATAAATTCCTATTTTATGATAATATTTTCAAATCGATTCGAGGAACGGTCAACAGTCTTTTAAAATAAATGAGTTTTTATTAAATCTTCTAAAAATATGTTAAAAGCAAAACAAGTGTCGCTTTAATTGTGCTGAATACTGTGTTGGAGTGACAGGGTTTTGCAATTTTGTGAAGGTTGTTTTCTCGCAATCTGAATTTGAGAATGCAGGTGCAATTCAGTATTTCAATGCTAGCCTAGGCATATTCTTGTTTTGTTTATTTAAAAAGTAAGACCATGCATTTCGAATAAAATCAAACATTTTTTGAACTTGAACTGTGTACACTGTACAACTGTATGTAGGTCTGCTTAAGTAATCGAATTTGAAACACTATGATGACAGCTTGTCGTTCACTGTATTTTGGTTTCGATTTTTGTTCAGGCCTAGGTCTATCCGAAGTCGTCATATGTCTTAATTAGTTTGGGTCTTGAAGGGAAAAGCGAGGTGGAAATTAAGCAAATCCTGCAAATTGCGCTTTAGCCTTTTCACAGCTGAATGGCCATGAAGTGTCAACTACGACTTTCATGCTCGGCAATGTGTTTCAGTTTCTTGAATATTTCACATTTATAGGGCGTATACATGAATAAAATAAAACGCAATAAACTATTTTTTCTTATTTTATTACAAATGCCGAAACCTAACGACCGATATGAATGCTCGATTGACAATGCCTCAAACTTGTTTTCTATTGGTTCTTTCTCTTTCGTTCAATCGTTCGTTGAATCTCACAGTATTGCCACAATTCGGCCATTCTGACCCGTAATTGTCCCAATTACCGTTTGCCTTATGAATATCCGATTTAAGCCATGGTTTCATATTGGCTGCTTCCCAAATACCCATGTAGGGTATCTTCCATTTCGTAACACTTTTTTTACCTGTTATGGACACTTGAACTTTGGTGCAACCTTTTTGGATGCTCCGGGTGTATTCCAATTCCCTGGGGCACTTTGCCTCAGATTGCTTCAAACCTAAGAGGGAAGTCGGATCGTGTCATGCTTGCGGGCAGTTTGAACATTATGCTTGCACGCGTGGGCTTTATGTTGGTGTTCACGTTTAAAGTTGTCGTCGTTCTTTTCTGTCATCGTCGTTCTGATGCTGTCAACTGCGCCATTTTGCTCATCATTGTCTTCGTTCAATCTTTCGTTCAATCTCACAGTATTGCCACACATTCTTAGTAATCTTCAATAACACTCAACTGTCCTGTACCACTTTTTTGTCGGATTGGTTAAATGAGTCTTATTCATTAGTAAGGAACACTTTTCGCGCCGTAGGATCTGAGAATATTTAGTAGGGAGCCAAACTATTTTCAGTTTTATGCGCAAACACCAATAACGATTGTTTACAGCTAATGCTTGATAGAAAAGACGAGTTTCCAAATAAAACACCCCAAGAAATACTGATTCCACATTATAACGAAACAGTCACAGCTATCACTTTCCTAATTCATCGGGATCCGTGTTGTTTCGGCCGATGCTATACTTCCTAAGTGAAGTTTAGTATAAGTTTCGCAATCTCCAGTCCAGTAATATTCGTAATATACTCGTATAATTTGTATTCGATTTTTAGGTTTTAATCTTTTTAGCGAGGGCCTGATCCTGTGTAAGAATATGCGATATTATCAGCGCAATGTAAATTTTTTAAGCGCGTCACTGTTCATCGTGATTAAATTTAATACGAGGGCTGTTCGATGAATACCCCGATTGGAAGATATGTGGCGCTGCTGAGCCAAAATGAGTGTACCATCTTTAGTATAACCTCTTTTAGTCCATCATCGGATTGGTGGATTGGATTGGTGTCAATCCGACGCTTAGTCACCCATTGATACTCATTTCAAAACATCGCGTTAGTGTTTTTTGCAGTATCGCTCGAAAAAGAGCAGTATCGCTCTGTGATCCGATTCTTGTTTTTGAGTGGCAAAACCTGCGAGGAAATCAAGCCCATTCTCGATGGTGTGTATAGGACCCATTCACCTTCCCGTACAACCGTTTACCAATGGTTCGTAGAGTTTCGCCGCAACCGCACGTCGGTTTTTGATGAACCGCGCCCAGGTGGCCCAAAAACGGTTACCACAGAGGAGACCGTGGACAAAATCAATGATCCCGTATTTGCGGACCTCCGCGCACAGTGGAAATTTGCGAGTTGGCTAAGATAGCAAGCATCTCAACTGAACGCGTTAGCCATATCCTGCACGAGAAAGCTGTCCACATAATGGGTGCCGCGTTTGCTCACACCGGAGAACAAGCGCAACGTTAGATCACTTCAAAGACGTGGTGCTTGGCCCTGTTTAATCGAAATCCGGAAAAGTTTCTCCGTCGTTTCGTGACCGTCGATGAGATATGGATTCATTGGTACACACCAGAGACCAAAGAACAATCGAAACAATGGGTTTTACCTGGTGAACGTGCCCCAAAGAAGGCGAAGACCGTGCCTTCGGCCAGAAAGGTGTCAACATAAAACTGAGCGTCGGATTGTCACCAAATTTTGACAGCCGGGGTAAAAGAGGTTATACTAAATGACGGTATACTCATTTTAGCTCGGTAACGCCACCTATCTTCCAATCCGTGTATTCATCAAACAGCCATCGTATGTCAGTGCTGCATAGGTAACATCATTGACGACCACAGGAACAGTATAGAGCATACTCCAGTATTAGTTCAAAGGTCTGTGGCATTTTCCTTTTGTACAGAACGTAACACCTGATAACTTATTGTAAATTTTTTCAGTTTTTATTTTTTGAAATAATCTCTAGACTTATCGTTTCCCGACATCGCGGAAATCAAATACGGTTAAGGTTTAGATGCTACTATGGTGTGGCGAAGATACTTATCGAAACCCCCTCTACTCGACAATGAAAGTTCTTCACTCAGCATCAGAAGGAATCCATCAATTTGCCTTTTATTGGAAGCTTGATGATCATCGCAGGGAGGAACAGCAGGAATGCTGTATAAAGGTGTATATATCCACGACCATTTATCTTCCTTGTTCAGTCAACGTCGTTGACCGATACATCAGCACCGACTTTATATCACATTACGTTTGAGATGTGTAGCATTCTGACCAATCTATAGTGGTTCTATGCTGTCCTATGTGCTAGTGTCATAACCCCCGGGGTTTCTGCAAGATCTGCTTGAGTATAAATCAGGGGTTCACCGATTAAAGCCGACTGTATGCAGCATTTAATGGCTCAGGTACACTTTGTTTTGCAGAAATTGAGAAAAGAGTTTATGCTTCTTACTGATGCATCTCCCTCTGCCCTTTAGAGATCAGCCAGTAGGCAGAACGTCTAATGTGATTTTCGTCAACATCTGTCATAGTACTACTGAAATAATTTTACGGAATTACGGAATGCCCATACATCCATGAGGGCCAGGATATACTTGGCCAGCGCTCACCGTTATCGCTTTTTTTTTTGTACAATAGAAAACTTAGCACTCAAGTGGGTATAATGCCTCGCCATGTGTTAAGTTATTTGGAAAATGGGATAGAAACAAAAAGGAAAACGTTTGGCCTCAGTAGTTATTTCGCTTCTTGGGTGGTATCCAACATTTAATGGGGAGACGAAATTGTTAGTGGAAGCTGACTTGTTGCTGTTTTCTAGTCAACTACTCATCTTAGTTAACTGAAAAATCGAACACCAAGCCTTCCAATTTGGAAGCCCGTTCACTACCACTTGAACCACGGCCACCCACGGCCTTTGGTATGAATTCGGAACCTGTGTTGGAGGCAAAAGTTTTCACCCTTCGTTTGAGTCGAGGCCAACCTAAAACTTCTAGTCGATTTTAGGGTCACGGCACCCAGTAGGTGCTTATTGCAATTCTACGAGGGTAGTCCCAGGAGTACTCGACCTAACAAAGAAAACAAACAAATTATGGTGAAATATGTTTATTTCTCTACGTAGTCTCCTTTTAGTTCAATACACTTTCCCCAGCGATGTTCAATAGCTTCGATATCTTGTTTATAGTGAGAACCGTCGAGCTCCTTAAAATAGCCATAAACCGCACATTCCACCTCTTTACTGCTGGCCAATCTTATACACCGAGTCATTTTTTCAAATTCTGAAATAGAAAACAATCCGAGCGGACTAAATCTGGGGAATAGGATGCATGAGGAAGCAATTCGAACTTTAATTCATTGATTTTGGCCATCGCAATGACGGATGAGTGAACTGGTGCATTGTCTTGATGATACAAAACTGTTTTCTTCGCCAAATGCGGTCGTTTTTTCTTGATTTCATCTTTCAAACGCTGCAATAACTTCTCTCTTCCTTTCTGAAGATAATCAATGAGATTTATCCCATGTGCGAAAAACTTACGCCATGACCTTGCCTGCAGATGGAACTGCCTTCGCCTTCTTTGGGGCAGATTACCCCCTTTGAGTCCATTGTTTTGACTGTTCCTTCGTCTCGGGTGTGAAGTGATGGACCCATGTTTCATCCATGGTTATGTATCGACGTAAAAATTTGACTTTATTGCTGTGAAACTTCGCCCCAAACACTCGATTGAAACATCCTCACGACGCTGTTTTTGTTCCAATGTGAACTCACCTCATTTGGTCGACCATTGCGATGTACCTCTTCTCAACTCGCACTTAAACTCTGCCACCCAATATTTTGTTGTTGTAAGGAGCAGACTCCCCCAGAGTAGAATCCAGTTCCGTTTTGATGGATTGAGGCCTTTCAAATGAAAGATTGTTTCACATAACGATGACCAATTTTTTCCGTATTTAAAAATTCATTGAGAGCGTTCACTATTGATGGCTGCCAAACAAATACTAAACAACGTAGCGTCGTCAAACTTCAAATTTAAGCTATATAAGGTTGGTAATTTCTACAACTGTCATTCTTTTTAAACAGCAATCGTCATCTATACGTCAACTCGAGTACTTCTGGGGCTACCCTAGTACATCGGTTCAACCACAAATGGACTTTTGGCTTATATCATAGCCACCATGACGCTTCTACTAGGGGGCCTACCTCTTTTAAGTCAGTCCCAGACCAAGGTCCGGGGATTCCTATTCTCTCATGGTACCGAGTTTTAAGGCTTGGAAGGGATCAACGGTAATCCTGCCACCCAACAGGACTTTATGACTTTATGGCCGCTTGTAACTGGTGAAATCATAGCAACCTTCAGTGGCGTTAAAATCTGAATGAGTAAGACCAGTACTGGTGTACCCCCGTTTATTATTAGACGTCGTTGATGGGCGTAGCCTTGATAATTGGGCGGGGCGGGGGGGTATAGGGGTCCAGTCACAGTAGGCAATCCGCACTGACAGCCTCTTATTCGCATATTGTGATCTTCGTGTTATTTAAAGTATTAATTAGAGTGTTAGAAGTAGCATTTGTCCAGCAGCGTGCTTATATGTTCTTTCGCATCGATTTTGACTCTTCTGCAATATTTTACTGTCCGTTTGTATGTTTAAAAGATGAAACTTTCGAACATTTATTCTTAAGGAATTCTCATCTTCCTCTCTATTAACGTTTCTAATGCATGTGAGTGTACCTTTTGATATTCCTTGCTCGACCAGGAGATTTTATTGGGCCGCAGGTGAATACTAGAAGCAGCATTTCAAATAATTTGTTGACAGATTTATTGGCTTGTTGATCGGTTTTAAGCGATTGATATTGAAGGTTTCACGATGGACGAAAAATGAGAAGAACTTTTGATTCCCCTCCATGTAGAAAATTTTCACAATATCTGTTCGGATTGAAGGCGTCTTTACTGATCTATCTGGCTGAAAATTTTCTGCTTACCAACGACCCTACTAGCCTTATAGCTAATGGATGATTAGCTGGCTAACTTCTATAAATTGCTTTTAAGTGCGGTATTGTTATTTTCTACTTCCTATCGATCAGGTATAACGATCTTTTCATTCGCAGTTGTATTAGCTTCTGTTGTTTCCAGAATACGAGGTTTCCTCATGCTGCTATCGTAAGCATGAACTCTTCATCATTCTTGCAAAGATTTGCTCCAGTTAAACTAGTGAGGCATTAGGCGAACCTCCCATTTCTGCATTGTTGAGCTGAGATTTGATCTGGAAAACTAGCCTTACCTCGGAGTATTGAAACATTTTCTAGGTTTGCACCAGTATCTCAGTCAAGTTTACTTTTCCTCACCATACTGCACGATAGCGTCGTAATAATCACCTTTGTATGCCACCTTTCGATTGGTCTAATCACCAATACCATATTGCCCGTCTTTCCAGTCACTGCTTTGGCAATTTGGCCAGACCGATGGATGATCCGGAATATTCTGCCTGACCAAGCTGACATTAAAAACCACTCTGTTCAGTTTTCCAAATGCGTATCACGTTATCGATTATACATATTATACAATTTGAGTTCTGACCATCACATAGGTTTCACTAAGATTTCCAGATAAATGTATTGTTTTCTTTATTGAAAATTTATTTTTATATACATACTCGTACCAGTATGTATAATTACAGTTTTGACGAACCTATTAGCACAAAATTGCTGAGACACAATTTACGTTTCCTACTTGCTACTAGTCATTCGAATATGTAAGTTGGCAAAAGTCGTCGCCATTTGTGAGAAAATTTATAAGCGGGCTACTCTGTCCAGGCTAATTAGAAATCCATTTATGAAACAACGGTTTAGGGAAATATTTAAAAATATATTAAATCATTTTTAAATTGCCTCTATTGTAAATTCGTTCGTGATAAGGAAAATGGTGGTGAAACGTGAAAGGAAAAGTCATTTTTGAATTCTTGCTACATGCCTGAGGAAAGTATTTTAATTTCAAAACTCCGGGTGCATACGAACACAGCATACACTTTGTAACGACAAATAATTTTGAGTTTTTTTTTGTTTTTTTGTTTTGTTGTTTTAATTTACTGCTTCGCATCTCATGAGACTGCAATGCGTGGCTGAATCTTGTTTATCAATTTTTAAACAAACAAATGTGATATTATAATACGACTGGGTAAATAAGTAAAAAAGTAAATAAAAAAAAAAAGAAAATATTTTAAGATACAAAACAAAGATATGTCAATGGTCTTTGTACGGTTTGGATTACGTATACTCGTAAATTGTGTTTTCTAGTTACTCCTACACACAACGAAAATGCTTCAAATTTTGTGCTAATATTATATAATACGAAAAAACGTTAATCTTAAAAAAAAGAAGCAGGAGAAATTTGCAAGAAGAAAAAGAGTGATAAAAATAGAAGTGAAAATGTCTATTAAGTGAAGTAAACGAAATTTAAGTTCGAGATACTGGGGCTTCCTTGTTGACTGGACGATATTTATTTTTTTTTTTTTAATAGTGTTAATTACATGTTTGAATATTTGCTAAAATATGTTGCTTCAGATTTAGAATCTTTGTTTATTTGTTTCAATCTGTGTATATATTGACGGGATGTATTGTACTATGATATTTTTTTTATGTCAACATTTTACTGGCTTGGAGCAGGTTTATTTTGTTTCATTTTTTTTTTGTCGCATTTATGGAGGGATATTTACGAATAGGGTGAAGTATAGAATGATGAGCACTATGTTTTTTTTTATGAATCTCTTGAGGAGGGAGCACTTAAAATCTGTAAACAACATGTGAATACTATCTTTAGAGTCGAAACTGAATTGGATTTTAGAGACCCTATATTGAGGGCGGCATACTATCATAACTTCATTTGTTTATTCTCTAGTCGGTGTTATTGAAACACATTCCTATGGTTATGTAGAACAGAAGCACGTTATTCCGATTCGAATTTAGAATTAGAGAGATAGGATTCATATTTATAGTACATTGCTTTTGCAAACTATCCGAATTTGAATTATAAGAGTCAATGTGTTTTCAGTTTTTAAAAGAGGTATAACTCTCGGAAATACATTGTACGATGTAAAGATAGCGGCTCTCGTCAATAAAAGCTAGTGAATGCTAGTTGTGCATTTTTTGACAGTTACTTACCGAAGTTTGAGTCATTTTGAGCGCCCAGTGAGTGAGTCGATGTGAGTGTTTTTTGTGAAAATGAAAAAAATTGAGTATCGAGCTGTTATTATTGGGTATATAACTTAATCCGCGCGGTTTTTTTTTTTCAAAATTTGAATGTTTATTTAAGAAAAACATGTATAATAGTATTATTCAAAGTATTGCCCAACTGAAGCTACGACTTTTTCCCATCTTTCTGGCAATTTGTGGATCCAATCCCAAAAGAACTGCGCCGGCTTGGCAGCCAAGAATGAATCAAGCCAATTTTTGATATTCTGCTCTGATGTGAACCGTACTTCAGTGAGGGCGTTCTGCATCGACCGGAACAAATGGTAGTCAGAAGGGGCAAGGTCTGGGCTATAAGGCGGGTGGGGTAAGACTTCCCATCCACTGTTTTCCAAATAGTTCTTAACCGGAATAGCAACGTGACACGACAACGAGCGTTGTCATGACGTTTTTCGGCCACTGCTCTCTTCAAACGGATTAATTGTGTTCGGTAGCGTTGTCCATTGATGGTTTCACCCGGTTTTTGCAGCTTATAATACAGCACACCCATCTGATCCCACCAAATACAGAGCATTACCTTCGCGCCATGGATATTCGGCTTTGCCGTTGATTTGGCTGGTTGGTCGGGTTTCATATATGATTTTTTGCGCTTGGGGTTGTCGTAATGGATCCATTTTTCATCACCAGTAACAATCTGATGCAAAAATGACTTCCTTTTGTGGCGTTCCAGCAGCATTTCGGACATGCAAAACCGCCTTTCGACGTCTCTCGGCTTGAGTTCATGTGGAACCCACTTTCCTTGCTTTTGAATATATCCAGCTGCTTTTAAACGTTTTGAAATGGCTGCTTGAATGACACCAAAAGATTCTGCGAGCTCTTCTTGTGTTTGGCAACAATCTTCATAGAGTAATGCTTCCAGTTCTTCATCTTCAAACTTTTTTGGCTGCCCAGGACGTTCATCGTTTTCCAAGCCAAAATCACCAGTTTTAAATCGTGAATACCACTTTTGGCATGTTCGCTCAGCTAGCGCATGTTCACCATAAACTTCCACCAAAATACGATGACTTTGCAGCAGTTTTCTTCATATTAAAGTAATGAAGAAGAACTTCCCGCAAAAACACTTTTTCAGGCACAAAGTTCGACATATTTGAGTGAAAAAAAAAGATTATTGTTTACGCTTCAAATGAAAGACATATACTGAAATGATGTACAATGACAGTAGCTTTCCAAAGCATATTCCAATGGAATAATACAAGTTACGCCTTCTCTTAGCAAACCGTACGAAGTTATAGACCCAACAAATTCTTGGTTTTGAAAGGCAATACGCCTGCGCAAATCAAAAATGAGTTGGACTCTGTGTATGGGGACTCTGCACCATCATTTACCACAGTGAAATTTTGGGCAGTTGAATTTAAACGTGGCCGTAAGAGCTTGGAAGATGATGAACGTTCGGGACGTCCAAAAACTGCAACCACTGACGATAACATTGCTAAAGTTCACCAAATGGTGATGGACGACCGCCGAATTAAGGTGAGAGAGATAGTAGAGGTTATGAAAATGTCCAAAGAACGTGTTTGTTACATAATAAATCAAGATTTAGGCATGAGAAAGCTGTGCGCGCGTTGGGTGCCGCGTTTGATTACTTTAGACCAAAAACGTGTTCGAATGAACATTTCCAACGCTTTGTTAGCGCAGTTTAGGCGCAATAAATCCGAGTTTTGGCCCCGATTAATTACTGAAGATGAAACTTGGATACGCCATTATACGCCCGAAACAAAAATTCAGTCAAAACAGTGGACTGCAAAGGGCGAGCCGGCTCCAGAAAAAGCAAAAACTGTTTTTTCGGCTGGGAAAGTGTTGGCGACTGTTTTTTGGGATAGTAAAGGAGTTATCTTAATCGATTATCTTCAAAAAGGAAAAAACCATTACAGGAGCATACTACGCATCATTACTTGCCAAGCTGAAGGCAGAATTTGCGGAAAAACGGCCACCTTTGCAGAAAAAGAAATCCTGTTTCACAAAGCCAACGCGCCGTCTCACACCTCAGCGGTTGCCATGGCGAAAATCCATGAATTATGGTTTGAACTGCTTGACCATACGCCTTATTCACCAGATCTAGCCCCAAGCGACTTCTTTTTGTTCCCTCATCTAAAAACTGCGCTCGGAGGACAGAGATTTTCGTCAAATGAATAGGCAATCACCTTCGTAAACAATTATTTTGCAGAGAAAAACGCCAAGTACTATTTGGACGGGTTAGAGAGATGGGAGCATTGCTGGGAGAAGTGTGTAGGAGACTATGTAGAAAAATAAAAAAAATTTAAGAAAAAATGATATATTGTTCGGTCGGAATATTTCAGGCAACCCTCGTAAATGGCGTTTTTGGTTGCCCGGCATAGTAGTAGTATTGTTTGATAAATCATTATGAATAGACTTACAGAAGAAGGTCTCATTCAAACTTATTTTAAATACCAATTCTAAATTCAATCAATTCGCGAAACGTGTAGAAGATAACGTGATGTTTTTGGTCCTCAAAAGCTACCAGCTGACCTTACTATTCATTGTCTTGGGAATAAATTTGGTACCACATACTCTTTACAAGACGCAAAGCCTACAGAAGAAACTCTATCCGCTTTAAGTGAAAGTGTGGAGACCCAGAATTGTCAATTCGACATCGATCACAACAGTTTGACTTCTGCCTGTCCACAATGCGGAAAATTTTGTGAAAGAAACTTGTCTTACAAAAGTGACTCGATCGAGTCGATCCATATTTTCATCTAAAAATAGTGTTGCAGTCAGTGGCCAAAGTTACCGGGCAATGATCAGTGATTATTTCTTCGAAAATATGAACAGTATTGAACCGAACGATATGTGTTTCCAGCACAATGGTGCTATGTTTCAACTGCTCACAAAACCATTGACATACTGAGGACTCCATTGGTTACCGAGGTTGTGAGAACCCTTCTCCAAAGAGTGGCCCACAGGATGTACGTCATCAAAAACAACCGAGTAAGGGAAAAAACACCGTTTACGTGTATGTAGGTATATTTGTGAGCACACGCACTTACCGATTACGTGCTCACGTCCCTCAATCATTTGAAAGTAATTTATTTTTATAATTTACTCAGGTACTTGCTTACATCTTTACCTAATACTCATTTAACTAGTCATTTATTTAAAAGATTTATTGCATGCTTGTTTAATTAAAACAATTAAATTAAAACACGCTTTTCGAGACGTATGATTGTTCTCTTTGTTGACAGTTAGGGGGTTTTTATACATAAAAACTCTCACAGCTAGTACACGAGGAGTTATTCAGACACAAAACGATATTGAACAAATCTTCGTTATCTGCGAACAGTTTTAACACTTTTTGGCGCGCGCACAAGGGATTTTATGTACCCTTATATGTTTGCACATAGCGCGGGTGAAAAGAAGTTAGGGAGGAGAAAAAAAGAGATACTCATGTGCGTTGGTTTTAAATGTTTGCAAGTTATAGTGACTACCTACGCTGTCTTCGGAATCTTTATCAATTTCAAGAGTTATTAGGTAGTTATTTCATGTTGATTACTTACTCATAATTATTTAACAGGCTCCAATCCGATGGAGAATTGTGAGACACAAAAGCCTTCTAAGAAGATCATAGTCATTTCGTGTATTCAGAACAAGAACTCTGTCATCGGTTTTGGGTGTCCTTTACGAGTCGAACTTCAAGGAACTCCAAAATTCGCTTGACTAGAACATTCAGTTCAGCTTATTAATTACAATGAGTACATAACATAGAACATAGAATTCATGGCTGCATTTATTCTCCATTCGCCCCTGTCCAAAAAGTATGAGTCACTGTACCGGATTCACGTTCCAGCACTCGGTACCTTATAGCAGCACTTTCAAGAACAAAAGTTTGTACAGCTTTTTTAACAGTGTAGAACTAAATTAAAAATACAATTTTGTGGTTTAAGTACCTAAATATTTTTGGAATATAAGCGCCCCGCCTGGGTAGAATAGACCTCAATCTGGAACGCCAATCTATCCGAAATAAATAATCTAAAGGTGTTAGGTCACACAATCTTGGAGGCCAATTCACTGGTCCATTACGAGAAATTATACGCATGGCTTGTGCTGTGTAGCATATTGACCCGTCTTGTTAAAATCACCGCCCTCCACCGTTGATGTATTCCAGTTGGCACGGAAAAGTCAGTAATCATGGATCTATAGCGCTCTTGAAGACATAGAAATCAATGACTCCACTAGCCTTTATAGCAATTAGGATTGTTGACGTAGCCTTTTAACCAAAAGGGACATCGAAAACAATCTCGTTTTCGGCCCATTTATCAAACATACGTGGGATTTTGTATCTTCCATTAAGTGGATGAATACAACTCGAATTCCTGTGAACGGTGGCAAATCTATTGTAGTCATTCAGGTCCTTTTGAATTCTATGCTTCAAAGCAGCAACAGCTCCACGGTACGCACTCAAATACGCCTCTGCGGATGGTTATTATTCAACAAACAAGCCTGTAAAAAAAGCATACATGCCTCTAAAGCTACTGTTGCCAACAGTGGTGTTGTCTCATAGAGGGTTCACCGATTTTTTTTTTGCTATTCTTTGACAAAAGGTGTACCGTATACATACCTTCTGATCAGTTGATTTTTTTATTCGAGATACAATCTTATCAAGCATTTGAAAACAATTTCGAAAATGTAACCATCATTCTGACTGTACAATTGTTGGTCGCTTTTTCGAGCAATATTGGTCTTACATACATATGTCACGAAGAATACAATTAATGTTAAGTGAAAGTCAATTGTTACTGATTTGTAACCAAAAGGTGTTAAATTACAGAATGTTGAAGGCCACTGACAATTAGCCGCATTGAAAATCAAGTTATAGCCAAATTGCGATTTTCTAAAGAGCTAAGAATTTTTAAATTGAAATAAGGCACACAGAAATCAATTAAATCGTCATGATTTTTTTGTTAGATTAAAGAACTTAATGTTTGAATACAATTTATCAATACATGTCTACCCTAACTACGTTTTACAATTGCCAGCTTTCCTCTCAATCCAATTTTTGACCACTTTTTCAGTCTGCACACAACGAATAACAATCACAATATTGGCATCCAATACTAACTGCTTAATCCGCATAAAAGTGTAAAATCGCGTGATCTCATGTCCTTTTTTTTGCAAAATCACCTTCTCGCCAAATTGTGATTTTAATAAATCGATGGTACGTCATACATATTTTGAATGAAATTATCGCTGAACTTGGCCTGGCAGAAAGGCGTGGAACTGAAAAATTCGGATATTCGGCCAAACTATGGCCGCTGTATTTTTTAGGTGCGTATAGTAAACGGTCCTAATAGATGGGTTTGAAAGCGATTTCAGAAATTCTGCGAAACTCGTTGAGGCGTGGGTCTATCCATGCTTATGTTATGTACACTGAACCAAAATGCCATTCACAATTACCAATTTTGGCAGTAGGTTTGACAGTTATCCCTATCGATGTATCACTCAAAAACTTCATCTCCAAGGAATCAATGTCGCCCCTATTTAAATATTGCTCATCAATTGCGGTCCATTTTCTTTATGAGCTCCGTTGACCGTATAGTGAGCTCCATCTTAATTTTGAAGAAATAAGGTCCGGTGATGTCGCTACCACGGAAACGGCGTTAAAACATCATTTTTATCGAATGAGAAGGGTATGTTCTTGATGAATCTAAGTATTATATTACATTACTAAAGGGTGTTTTTTCTAGAGGTATACAAATTCAATATGAAATAAAATACTTGAAACTAATGTAAATGTTTATAATATTAGCTTTATTTAATAGAAAATTGTATGGCATTAATGCTTAAATATAATATTGGGCATATGCGCGCCATGGCTAGGTCGAACGAAACGCAATTGCGAAGTCCAATTTTTGAAAACTTTATCGACCAACTGGGCCGTACATTTATAAGCAATAACATGGCGAATGTTGACTGTCAAATCGTCCAACGTCTCTGGTTTATCGGCATAGACTAGTGACTTCACATACTGCCAAAGTAAGCTAAAGGTGTGAGATCACAGGATCGAGGAGGCCAGTTCACAGGTCCATTACGCGAAATTATGCGCTCAGCAAATGTTTCCCGAAATAAATTGATAGTGTCGCGCGTCGTATGGCATGTTGCGCCATCTAGTTGAAACCAAAGCTGTGTCACGTTAATGTCATTCAACTGAGGAACGAAGAAGTCAGAAATCATGTTTAGCGCTCTCCATTGACAGTAATATTCTGGCCGGCATCGTCCTTAAAGAAGTATGGGCCGATGATTTCACCAGCCCATAAAGCACACCAAACAGTGAGTTTTAATGGTTGTTGGGGCGTCTCGACAAAGGCTTCTGAGTTATCTCCACTCCAAATCTGGCAATTTTGCTTGTTTGCATATCCATTTAACCAAAAATGAGCCTCATCGGAGAACAAAAGTTCGCGTTGAAAATGAAGATCAAGCTGAATCATATTTTCGGCCCATTCACCGAACCTATGACGCGGATAATGTTCTTGGCTTTTAAGCCAAAATCTTCCCGAAAAATCTTCCACAAAGTGGATGGGCATAGCTCAAATTGCTGTGCACGATGTCGAACCGACTCATTCGGATTCTCCTCACTACTGCGCTCCACAATGGCAATAACTTCTTCCGTTCGCACTGTTTGTCGTCTTTGGGGATGCATATTATCCACTATGTAGAGTGTACGTGGTGTGAAAACGATTTATCGTGTTCCGAATAACTGGCTCAGATGGACGGTTATGTCGACCGTAAAATGGATGTAGCTCACGACAAGTTTAGCGAACCGAATCATGGTTTTCAAAATAAGTTTGCACAATTTGCACGCATTGTTCTAGCGTTAATCTATTCATCGTAAAATGGCCACAAATCAACTCTCAACTGTCAAATCGATAATCTGTAGAAACAGTGCTGCCAGTTTAAAAATCAAACCTCTAAAAAAACACCCTTTATATATGGAATGATGTTAAACGTTTCTGTTTGCAATGATTTATTCTTTGCTGATTCTCAAGACAGGCTTTATTGTTGGTGTTAATGTTGGATAAAAGAAAGATAAAATCTATGGACTCATTGAAAGTGTAGTTTTGAAAGACTCCACAACTATTTGCTTATTGACACAACGTTATCGCTTGGCCCTCGTTTATAACTAGATCCTCTCAACGGTAAGTTCAGGTACTAAATCGGCAGAATTGTGATGATCGTCGCCATTTAGTACCTGTGAGAAGTACTCGCTTTATTACTTATTTAGAACTTTTCAAACGTCTGTCACCAGATTGCAGTTTTAATTTCTTCAGAAAAAGACACCGGTTATTAAACCATAATGTGACATCTTCTACTCGTACATTCATAGAATTTCCGGGCCATGTTCCTGCAACTAAAAATCTGAATATCATCGCTCTAACGCTTCTCCGTTTTGGGTTTCTTGCATCTGAAAAGTAATTTCTCTCTTTATGGCTCTTTATCAGCAAATGACATACGGATGATTCCGTATACTGCGTCTTGCGCTGCAGTAGCACCGCGGCATATTTTGGCGCTTTCTTGATGGCGTTCGAAGCTAAACACCTGTTGTTTAGCAAAAGTCCGCATAGAGAGGGATGTGTCTACTGTGCTCGTACATATACATTAACAATGTGTTATATCATCGTATTCAGGAGGGCTTTGTGCAAGCAAGAGTCCTAGCCGAATAGCGAAGATTCGGGCTGTGTATGTTTGCTGCAGTTTTTAACTTTGAGCTTTCTCTATATTGAGTTTCATACATTTTTTGTTGCGCACAAACATTTGCAGACCTTGGCTGCAGCAAGGCAGTGACCCAATTTATTATCAGCTCCTCGAATCAGACGTACGTCAAGGGAAGCGCCTATCAAAACGTGGTTGTTTCTTCAGTGTTGAAATTTATGTAGTACTTTTTTGCCGCGGCGAGATTAATCAACCTTTCTACCTTGTCGATTTTTCCGTTTATCCGAAAGTGGGAACGTATAAAGCTGTTGTTAAAGTATTTCAAGTCAATGCAAGACACTAATTCATCGCTGTAAGTCGAGAGACAAAATTCAAGCAAATTCAATACGACGTTTCTGCCCATCCACATGACAGCTAGATATCTACTATCTAAGGACTGCCCATTTTAGAGTTTTCTTGTCTCGTTAAAAAAAAAATCGTTCCAAATTAAAATAAATCCACTTTTAAAAAATAAGTTAGGTATTCCGGAAAAGATCATTTTGTTTTTAAAATTAAAAATGAATGTCGTTTTGTCTTTGTCGTTTTGAATCGTTAAAATAGCCTGCAAATTGTTCTATTCATCACCCTGCATTATAGAATATTAAAAAAGGAAAAATCAAATATAGAATTGACTCTCTTTTCAAATGTGAAAATAGATTTTCTGAAAAACACACAAGAATGAAATCACTGGTGGATTTACTCCTAATAGCAGCAATAACAATTATTTCCGTAAATGGTGATTACTCTCAAGGGGAACTTGAAGATAATGCGGTAAGTTGGACACTTTCTGTATTTTTATTTTTATCTTAAAATTAATATATCATACAAATGTATACATATGAAGGAAAATAGGTTGCCAATTTATATTTTTACTTATTACATTTTATTTTTCAATGTGAGGTTTATTTTTTATTGTTTCAAAATCCCACCGAGTTGAAATTCCTTACTTTTGTCTCTGCATTTTTGAAATCGTCAACCACTGGAAGATTTAAACCGGGAAGATATTGTTAAGATTTATAAGGAATTCATATGACGCGGCTAATTTTAAAATTTTATGAACTTGCCACGGCAATTGCGCACCGATATTAGCTTTCCAATTACGAGTAATTTGAATGCAAGTGTCAAAAGATATTTTATATTCTCTACAAGTATGCAGATGAAGGATGACACACCACGTACGGCTCCTGCCAACTCAATTGGAAAAAAATTAACATATATCCGAATTAAAATAAAATGCAAGTAACCAGTCCCTTAGTTGCGCTTCCTAATATTCGAATAGAGATGACAATTTGTTTTAGTCCTAAAAATAAAGGGCCTGACAAAAGCTGTGTATGAAGATTAAGTGATATCCATATTTTTCCAAAGTTTTTTAGACTCACTTGGTATATTCTAACAGATACAAGAGTCGGCAAATCAATCTTAGGTCATTTTTAATTACCCCATTGACGGAAATGATGTATAAATATGAAAGTTTGGCATCACTGCTCAGTTTACCCATTTCGGAAAACTGAAAAATAACTTTGGTCAATTAAATCGATATTACAGTGTCGAAAAAGTCAATACCAAGTCTTTTTTAAAAGTGAACACAAGACTGACTTTCAAAGGTCTATCCAACTGTTGGAATACGGGAATAACACGTTGTAGTCACAAATGTGCCTCTATTGGCGGTCGCAGAGGGTAAATGAAATAAACACATCTGTAGTTTCGGATGTTTACCGGTTTCATAGGGCGCCATCGGAGCGTCATCAGAAAGGCCAAGAAGATGTCTTTCTACATCAAGCTCGCTCTCACCAACTAAACTTGGCTAATTTTGTAAACTAAGATTTTCTTGTTGCAGACACAAGCGCCGAAACAGACGTTGCTTCAGCTTGTTTTTCCTATAATTCGGTACTACCAATACCGCGAAAGCGAGTAGCCGAACCCATTTAATACTGTATTCTCACGAATATGGGGCTTATGAACATTATACTTTGCGATTCTTATGCTCAGAATATTAGCATAGTATACAAATGCAACATAGAAGCCAATCACCTCTTGGACTTAATACTATCGTCTACACTAGTTGTTGGCTCTCAACAAACGTTTATTACGAAAGTAAGACAACAAGTTATCAACTTAACCCTATTCAACATGTAGACTGAAGATATTCCTTTATTATCGAAGGTTTCCATGCCAGGCCTTAAGTCTGAATTCAGAATCGGTCTCAGCCTTGTTGAAGAGGAGGAATCTGTCGAAAATCAACCGGACACCTTAAAGGAGAGCAAATCCTTCAATGATTCGCCTAAACTCAGGACAACATAAAAGCCATAGGAACCAGATCGAAATCTGAACATTGCCCTCACAGGAAAAACTTCTACAGGATCACAACTTCCACGGCGGACCGCAGATGCGACTACGTATGGAAACTCGAAAACTTCTTAACAATTCACTTAAGACTAAAATCTTACAGATCGAAGCAAAAAGGATATAAGTAGTTTATTTGGATTTTCGAAATTATGGAAACACTCAATGGAATCAGTCTACTGGTTAACTTTCTCAAAAGGAGCAAATAAGCCGGATTAGAAACATTGAGAAGATCTGCTTGAGATTTTTTGATCAGAATCAGCTTACAATCAGCTTCTGTCGCCGAAGCTGCAAGCAAGTTGAGTAACCCAACATGCTGTAGTTGTTATAACGCTGACAGAAGACAACATAAAAAACACTGTTGCTCTTTTGATCACTTCTAGTCGCTTTGCATCAATGACATACATCCAGTTATGCCCCAAAAAAATTTAGACCCTAAAGAAAACCTTCATTGCTTTTCTATCCCTGGCATAGCTACGAAGTCCCTAGTGACCCGTAAGAGTACCCTTATAACATGACTAAATCCTTCCCTGATTACGGATGCGGATGCAAAAAGTTCAAACGAGCCAGGGATGACTGCTACGTCTTTCTTAAGCGCGTAAAATTCCAATACAACCAAAAACTGAGGCAAAAAATACTACAATGTCCCAAAGAGAGTAACAATTTTTGGTCGTTAGTCAAAAATGTTAGAAATTCTGCCTCATTTCCCATTCCCATGTCATTTACAATGACATTCCAGCTGTCAGCTCTTTGAACAAGGCCAATCTGCTTGTTGCACATTTTGCAACCAGCTCAACACTCCCAGATTGTGATTTGTCTCCGCCTACACTTGACTGCATCATATCTTCAATGGGATAAATCCACTTTCGCACTCGTGTAGCAGCAAGATTTCTTAAAGATCTTAACATTCACAAATCCGCTGCCCCAGATGGTGTATCTCCCCTCCTTCTGAAGAGGTGCTATTCCTCGCTGGCAAAGCCATTGAGTAAGCTTTTTCATCAATCCTCTTTCGGACTCTTTCCAAGCAGAGGGCAAGCATCATTTGCCTAGCCCGTCCCTAAAAAAGGCGAATCTTCTTCGCTCTGCTCCTACAGACCCATTGCACTTACGTCCCTTCTTTCCAAGGCCATCGAAACGCTGATAAACCGTCAGCTCATGAAATATCTCGAAACACGGAAACTTCTTAGTGACCGGCAGTACGGTTTTCTTAGCAACAGGTGATCTGATGGCATGTCCACCGAAAAGTGGAACCAAACCGTACATCAATCTGGCGAAAGCAAGATAGTTGTATTTGATATTTCTAATACATTTGTCAGAGTTTGGCATCAGGCTCTTTTGCCGAAAATGCGTTGTTTTGGGATCGACAACTCTCTTCTTTAATGGATTAGAACTTACCTTTCGGGCCGCGCAATTCAAGTTGTCTTGGATGGTTTCAAGTCTGATATTCACAAAATAAATGCTGGTGTACTCGAGGAATCCGTTCTGTCTCCGACACTCTTTAATTTTCATTAATGATCTCTTGTCTGCTACTTCTAATCCAATATATTCCTTTGCTGATGACAGTACTCTCTGCTTTGCATATTCGTTCCCGGGCTCACAACCCTGCTCTTTGGCTGTAGAACGGCAACGGCAGCGTTTGTTAAGCTCATTTAATTTCGATATTAACAGCATAATCGAGTGGAATTTAATGCTTCCAAAACCCAATGCTGCCTGCTGTCATTAAAGCGAAATTTAAACACCCAGCCATTATCCATGAATGACACTTACGTCGTCGAAACCGATAAACTTTCCATTATCGGTATGTGTGTCAACAACGACTTACGTTGGAATGACCACGTATTCGGTGTCGTCAAAAATGCTGCGAAATGTCTAGGTTTCCTCAAGCGATGTAAGAATTACGTCACCCCCTCTGATCTGGCCTCAATATATAAGGCATTTATCCGCACGAAATTGGAGTACAATGCTCACATCTGGTCGCGTGCTCCAAAAACATCTCTGCACCTGCTAGATAGGATTCAAAACCGTGTGGTAAAACTCATACTATATAATATCACTCAAATAATGGACACCCTTCAACACCGACGTAATGTCTCGTGTCTCACTCTGTTTTATCGCTATTTGCACCACCAGTGCTACATAGAAATCGCCAGTATCATTCCGCCCCATTCAGACTTTTGACCGTAACACTCGTCTCGCTATGAATGCTCATCAGTATACCCTCAAGCCCACTTTGGGACGTACTCTAAAATATCATGCTTCGTTCCTAAGCCGTACAACTCGCTTATGAAATGCCCCGCATAGCTCTTTATTTCCTAGTCATTATAATCTTCAAACATTTGAAACCAACGTTCACCGGTACCCCTCTTTTTATCCTCCCTGATTTTCCTTCGCCCGCCCGATTAAGGGTACTTAAAATGCTGACTGCAGCCAATATGTCATAGTGTGGGTTAACAGCGGTTGCCCACAACGTGACGTCCGTCTCCACTGCTTTGGTACATGTAAGTCAACTCACTGCTTAACGCTCTCAATAGTTCTACTGTCTAGGCTCATGCATATGATGTAGCTGTACTGTCTGTTGGATCGTGCCATGTGACTGTCTGCTTCAAAGTGCAGGCTTAAGGCGTGATCAACAAATATTACACTAGAAATGGCTTTCAGTCAATCCTCTACAAACTAAAGTTGTTCTCTTTACTAGAAGAAGGAACCTAACTGGTCTGACTCATATAAAGGCTTAAAGGGATCGCCATATATTTCTCAAAAGAAACTTAATATTTGGGTGTCATCCTGGCTAACAAACCTCTTTGGACTAAACATGTCATGTCGAAAACATCCAAGATGCTGTTGGCTTTCTGACAGGGAAAATTATCTTTCGGCCAGATATGGGACGCAATCACTGCGTCTTGTTTGTATGTCAGCCTACAACTGGATCACGGGAAATGAGTTCGCCGACGAACTTTATATAGGTAAGGCCCACACCAGCCTGGGCTCATATTGACCGTTGGATATTATATGAACCTAACTGCAAGTATTTTCTAACTCGAACACCGAAATTCTGCTTATGGAAATGTACCTCATCACTCAAGATGATGATCAATTTCACGTATTTTTAAAACCCAGTAAGTAAAGTTTGGAGTGTTGTTGGTCGCAGGCTTAAATGCTTGCATCAATTGAACTTTATAGGCTTTACGATCACTTCAACAAACCAGGGTTGTCGACCACACTTCGAGCTATAGAAGCAATATTCTCAGTGGTTTTTATGCGGTGAGCACGATTTCGGTTCTTCACATCTCGCTCTAATTTCGACCAAAAATTTCTACGTTTTCGAACTGTTTCAGCGGAATTTTCAACATTTTTGTAGTGAAATCTAACATTAAAAAAACATTAATTCGATTAATGGTGTGGTGTCCTAGCCTCTTCATTGCTTCACTGACTGGGGCTTGTTTTGACATAAAGAATGGGACCTACGGTTTTTTTATGACTCCGAAAGCAACAGAATTAGAGGCGTTTTCATATGTAGAAACTTTCACTTTCAGAGATTTGCTAGTGACTGGCAAAAATCGATTGACGACGAAAATGATTTCTTCTGTTTTTTTGCTGCATTGTCTGGGAGTCGAACTTGAGACCTCTGGTGTAAATTCCGAGGAACTTTACCACGACATTTTCCATTTAAATCAATTCTGGAAAATACTTATCTTAATACATCTTAGCCTCGGCTTTAAAACAGAGATAATTGTCACGATCAATCACTTTAGATAGAAAGATGCATAGAGTTAAAGAACTCGTATGGCTTCTCGAACCCCGGCATATTTAGTAGAAAGCGTCTCAATTTAAAATGGCCTATTTTACATAGCCATCCAAACGCATCTCTCCCATTTTAAATGCACATATTCATGTTTTTCAGAATACCTAACGGTCTCAAAAAAAAGGAAAAGAAATAGGGTCACCCATTTTTTTATGAACCATAATTCAAATGTACAATTTATACAAAGTGATGAAAGTATACTATCTTATAATAGTAGTTGCCTGATTTAAGAGATACTTGAATTATCTCGTTAAGAATAGTAGTTCATTCGATGTACGAGTATTTCATATGCTAAGTGACTCATATTTCACCTTGATCAACCCGGTTGTGTAAATGACGTTCTTGATAGAATTTTTTTTTAGATAATGTCAACAGCGTTTCCAACAAATTAACTAATTAAATACGAATACAATGGCGCCAAATAGAGATGGGCATCACGAAAATGGAAGAGAAATTCTTTATTTTCCGGTTGCTAAGAACACAATACGAGTATGCTCGTATTTGTAAGCACTTAGTCATTAGTGTCTACCAACTGTGGTTTAATTTAAATAAATTTTCTTTGAATAAATGTAATGTCGGTCTCGCTCGATTGGCATTCCATTCATGAAGACTCTCGAAAGCCATTTTTCTATTCTAAATTAAGTGTTGACTCTTAAAATTGCCAGAGATAGAAGTACGAGTACTTGTTGATCAGTTTGATTTATTTAAATTCTCTAAAACGATCTTCAACTGTAAGCTGCAGTTAAAAATTAAGAGGGCGTGCTCGCAAAAAAGCGTGAAATCAATTTCTGGCTTAAGTTTTCAGCTTAACAATATTTTATAGCTTTCTGACTGTTTCAAGCAGCTGCGTAAATGCATGTCAGGAAATAATGTTGCCACATTTTGAAATACAAAAACCATCCTTTTAGGTGGGCTCTGTCGTACATGTATTACGACGACGCACGTTTTCTCCAAAGGTCTGCTTTATATTTAAACACGTCAATGGTGAAGTTCTCGTCATTAAGATCAGTTACGATCGGTTTGCCCGCATCAATTGTCAATAGCGTTCTTTTTTTTTTTTTTTCTTTCTGTGGTTTGCGCTTGCTAAAAGACGCTAAAAGGCAAACACAGATGGTTCAGTGGTTACGCATGTTTGTCTTGTTAGGATGTTGGCTTGAAGTTTTAACGTGAATTGTTGTTAGCACATGGCAAATGCCATTAGAGTTAGTTCACCTATTGAGTTATTCATGATGGGATTTCGCAATAGACACTGTGTATTCAATGCACATCTCTAATAATGGCAACTCTTCCTGATACCGAACAATTTTCAATGCACTGAAAGTGCACACAATCAATCTTTGTTTCTCTTTTAAATTATGAATACATCCAGGTATGTGTGTGAGATATTTAACCTACGCATTTCCTGTTGTAGGACATATGACGTTCATGGAAATAAGAAACTAAAGGAAAAGGTTTACGCAAAATAATTGTAGGACGCTTACAGCTCTTTCATGTGCTTGGCTTCGTAAAAGCACGAGTATTTATTTTTATCATGGCAAGTCAATGGCCACACCATTAACATACCTAGCCGTCGGTCGATTGCATTTCATTAGCATTTTCATTAGCAAGCAAACAATTTTATTCGGGATTTTAATTATGTTGCAATATATGTAAGTGCGAAAATAAAAACATAAATACGAGTAGCCTTGCAATACGTGAAGGAAGCCCACAGTTTTGGTTTGCGATTGACTTAATAGTCTCTGTTTGTATTGCCAACACATTTATTATAGTAAATACTCGTAATGCCACATTGTATTGGAGGAATGTTAGAGACCACGTTTATGCCGCCCTTCGTCTGTCGTCATTGCGATGTAGTAATTTTCATTGGTGAGAATTTTAAATACCACCTTGATAAATTTATTCAGAAAATTTAAAATACAAGTTTATTCATCTAAATCCATATTGTCACCTTCAAAGTAATCCCCATCGGCTCAAACACACTTATGCCAGCGCTTGATCCAATCCTCGAAACAGTTTTTACATTCGGTTTTCGGTATGTCCATCCTACTTCCTCTCGACTGCTGGAACGCCTTCCCCGTAGTGGTTTTTTAACTCGATTAAATAGAAAGAAGTCACAGGGAGCCAAATCTGGTGAATTCGGTGGCTGTTGGATGGTATTTGTTGCATTTTTCGTCAAAAAATTACAAATAATGATGGCACTGTGCGACGGTGCGTTATCATGGTGCAAAATCCAAGAGTTTTCTGCACACAATTCTGGTCTCTTTCAACGAATTGCTTCACGCAAACGTCTCATAACGCCCAAATAATACGAGTACTCTTTGTTTACTGTCTGGCCTTCTGGAAAAAATTCATGATGCACTACACCGTAGTAATCCATGAAAACCGTGAGCATTGCCTTCTTTTTTGGCTGGAAACAACGTGGTTTTTTTGGTCTCGGCTAAAAGTCTCGGCCCTGGTCTTGTTTTTAACTTCTCACCCTGATAAGTACACCGTTGATGTAGTCTCCCCTCTAGGCTCGTCGGACCATTGTGTCATATCAGCTAATTTCTCGTACACCGACCACACACTTAGAGAAAAGATTCCTAAAAGAACCGTATGGCACTACGAGAAAGCCAATTGGAGCGGACTTAACAACTTCTTTAGGAATTTTAACTGGTCGTTATGTTTCCTCGATAACGACGTGGATCCCCCATCGGATGAAGAGTATCAAGCCAAAAGAAAAGGCATGGTACGACTCGAGCTGTAAAGAGGCTGTCAGGGTTAGAGAATTGTTTTTTCGGTCCTACAAGACCAACCCGACAGAGGAAAACCGAAAAAAGTTTAAACGAGTCAGAAATGACTGCAACGTCCTTCTCAAGCGTGTGAAATTCCAATACGACCAAAACCTGAGGCAAAAAATACTGCAATGTCCCAAAGGCAGTAAAAATTTTTGGTCGTTCGTGAAAAACATTAGAAATTCTGCCTTATCCTCCATCCCAACGCTCATTTACAATGACATTCCAGCTGTCAGCTCTTTGGACAAGGCTAATCTGCTTGCTGCACACTTTGCGGCTAGCTCAACACTCCCAGATTGTGCTTTATCCCCGCCTACACTGGAGCGCGTCGAATCTACAATGGGATGAATCCACTTTCGCACTCGTGTAGTAGCAAGAGTACTTAAAGATCTCAACATGCATAAATCAGCTGGTCCAGATGGTATATCTCCCCTTCTTCTGAAGAGGTGTTCTTCCACGCTGGCAAAACCACTGCGTAAGCTTTTTCATTAATCCTACTCTTTAGGACTCTTTCCGAGCAGATGGAAAACAGCATTTGTCCAGCCCGTCCCTAAAAAAGGCGAATCTTCTTCTCCCTCCTCCTACAGACCCATTGCACTTACGTCCCTTCTTTCCAAGGTCATGGAAACGCTGATAAACCGTCAGCTCATGAAATATCTCGAAACACGAAAACTTCTCAATGACCAGCAATATGGTTTTCGTAGCAACAGGTCCACTGGTGATTTGATGGCATGTCTCACCGAAAAGTGGAACCAAAGCGTACATCAATCTGGCGAAAGCAAGATAGTTGCACTTGATATTTGTAAGGCATTTGACAGAGTTTGGCATCAGGTTCTTTTGTCGAAAATGCGTGCTCTTGGGATCGATGACTCTCTTCTTCAATGGATTAGAAATTACCTTTCGGAACGTTCAATTCAAGTTGTCTTGGACGGCTTCAAGTCTGATATTCATAAAATAAATGTTGGTGTGCCCCAGGGCTCCATTCTGTCTCCGACACTCTTTTTAATTTTCATTAATGATCTCTTGTCCGCTACTTCTAATCCAATTTATTCCTTTGATGATGACAGTACTCTCTGCTTCTCATATTCGTTCCCGGACTCACGTCACTGCTCTTCGGCTGTAGAACGGGAACGGCAGCGTATGCTAAGCTCATTAAATTCCCATATTAACAGCATAACCAATTGGGGAACTATCAACCGAAATTTAATGCCGTCTGCTGTCATTAAAGCGAAATTCAAATACCCAGACATTATCCATGAATGGCACTTGCATCGACGAAACCGATAAACTTTCCATTCTCGGTATGTGTCTCAGTGACAACTTACGTTGGAATGACCACATATTCGATGTCGCCAAAAATGCTGCGAAATGTCTAGGTTTCCTCAAGCGATGTAAGAAATATTTTACCCCCTCTGATCTGGCCACAATATATAAAGCATCCATCCGCCCAAAATTGGAGTACAATGCCCACATCTGGTCAGGTGCTCCTAAAACATCTCTGCACCTGCTAGATAGAATTCAAAACCTTGCGATAAAACTCATTGGTGATACTAATATCAGTCAATCAATTGACACCCTCGAACACCGATGTAATGTCTCGTGTCTCACTCTGTCTTACCGCTATTCCGCCACCAGTGCTCCATTGGAATCGCCAGTAGCATTCCGCCAATTCAAACTTTCAACCGTAACACCAGTGTAACACCAGTCTCGCTATGAATTCTCATCAGTATACCCTCAAGCCCACTTTCGGAGGTACTCCAAAATATCGTGATTCTTTCCTAAGCCGTACACCTCGCTTATGGAATGCCCTGCCGACCTCTGTGTTTCGTGGTCGTTATAACTTGCAAACATTTAAAAACAATATACATCGGTACCTGTCTTTTTTTCTTCCCTAAATTTCCTTCGCCCGCGCTGTGTACGAACATTTTAAGGGTACACAAACCCCTTGAGCGCGCGCCGATTATAAAAAAAAATTTGGTGAACGCCATTCACTTGCCTGATGTCTGGATTGCGTGTAGTTCTCATAAACCTACATCTCGTCTCCAGTAATGATAATCTTAATGAATGTGGGATCGGATTCAGCCTCGCAAATCATCTCTTTTGCTACGTCAACAGTCAACACGGTCTCTTTTTTGCATGAAATTGAGGTCTTTTGGCACCAACTTTGCTGCTATACGACGGAAACCCAAATCATTAACCAAAATGTCTTAGACGGATCCATAGGCAATGTTCAAGTCCTCCGCTATCTCTCTGATGGTTAATTTGCGGTTATTGACAGCTCGTGCCACTGGTAAGCGACCGTTTTCTTTAGAGAATCGTTGCCGAAACACTTTTCCAACATTTCCAACGTTCGCGCACCATTAAATCCGTTTTTTACGCAAAATTTAATACAAGTTCGTTGTTGCAAATTTAAATCCATTTCTAAAATTGTAAAAAATCGCCAACACACACAGAGTTAGATGTGCTCTTGGCTACGTAACTTTTACAAATGTCAAGCTATGACGCTAAGATTGAGAGGGAATGTCAACAACAGATTTACCAACGTAACATAAAACACAGAACTCAAATCGGAACAATGGGAGCGCCACACGGTGGTATGGTGCGTGAACTTTTTGATCAAGGTGGTAAATTGAATAAATTGGAGTTTTTCAATTTCCAAATTCTCGCTCTAACTGACAATTTGATTACATACACAGCAGCTTGTGAAAATGTGTTGAGGTCAGCAACCTTGCGAAAACTCAAAAAGTTGCCCAGTGGCAATGCAAAGACTCGTACATAGGAAAAATATGCAAAAACCAAGATACCTCTGAGTGTTTCTGAGATTTCAGTTATCTCAAAAACCTCAGTTTTAAAGCTTCTTGTTAATCTGCATTTTTAATAGTGTTGGAAATTTCTTTGTGGCGGCATAGCGAACCCTTGAACTAGATACTCGTGCAAATAAATTTTTATGTGATTTTGCGATAATATTTTCATCTTGAGTGCGAATGAACCTATTGTTGCTGCAACAACGTATTTCACCAAACTCTTTCAAAATATTTAATCAGCAATATGCGCACGTTTTACGCCATTTAGTACTAAGATAAAAATTAGTTACGGGTTGACTCATATCTGTACCAGAGTTGTCCGGAGCTCAATAAAAAAAACACGAGTTTTTGTAAATTATTATACTCGTATTATGACGTATGGATATGTGCAGAAAATATACGTAGAGAGATTCATTTATGTACAATAAAACATTTCAAGGCTGTTGCTACTACAAAAACAATTTATTGCATCATGAAAAGTAAAAATAAAATTTCTCATTCATTGACATTGTGCGGTTTGGAATTCCCCGCCAAAATGCATTTACACGATTACAATGATTATCTACGTAATAAAAGTTTGTTAAAAATAATTAACCAATCCTGCAATACAAAGATATTTCACTTATTTATGAGATGGATAGAAGTTGAACTGGGATTCACCTATGGTAACGGTTACTGATTCATCTAGATCTTCTTACTAATCATGCAAAACCCCAAACTATGGACCAAACAAAATATAAGTATGCGAATTTTTGATTTGTTAAAATTTCCATCAATTTCGGCGAAGTTGAGGTTAATGAATTCAGTGAGCAATTACATATTTCTTTCTCAAAAATGCATATCATCTATACAAACGTACGAGTATATATATGAGAGTGCTTTGACTCAAGGTTGATTAGTCATATCGTACGTGGATAAGGACAGCCGGCATATTTCAAGAACTCATTTAATATGGCTTTCATCTGAATGGTAGAAAGGCCGAAGCCGGATATGAGAACTGGTTTTGTTACAGCAACTTAGTTAACTCCTTGAATGGGCTACTTATTAAAGGCTAACAAATACCAGGCCAATTAAAGCCCTCTGCATAAAAGGATGAAAGAAAGCCCCAATTCCTTCCGAAGGGGGTTTTGCCTGAATTATATGGCCACACCATACAAAAGAACCCAAGTACGATTAACAAAGCAACTACGGAATGAACTAACTATCGATGACCCGGGATGTGTACAAACAAACTCTGGATCCATTCGTGGAATGTTCAGAAGCTACGTTCATCTGAAGGAACGCCATTAGTAGCTAAGAAATTGCAAATTTTATGTTTCCTGGTTAGTAAGCGTCCAGCTCGCATCCAATATACTCGTATATATTTCGACGAATGAAAATTTTGTGAGCTTTTTTTCGCCAGGAGCCGTCTCATACTGGGCGTCTTTTCTCCTTTAAGATCCGGGCGCTGATTAGCCCGCCTTCACCCCAAGTGGAACGGCACACCGTGGACTTACGCGACATATTCCCAAGTGACTTTATCTGTATTCAGTCCCGTCGAGCTCATAGATAAACTAACTAGATGTCAAACTCTACTAATACTTTTGCAAACCCTTAACTTTTGCACAGACACACTGTAAGTGAATTCCAACACTTCTGCATCTCTATAACTTTGTCAAAATTTGCTGGAAGCAGAATAATTCACAAGAATGAGAGCGATTTGCACGAATGTGTGTAATGGAGACGACATTTTTTTGATTATAAAATGGGCGTGGTTTGTATAAAAGGAGAGGGAAATTGCCGTTGATGACAATTTGCACGTATTCACAGACAGGATCACACGGGTAGGGGCGATCAGTAGAAAACCGGTTTTGATTTTCCAATATCTTGAAAGTTCGATATCTAGGTATAGTTAGCCTATGGTCGAGCTATGGAATACAATTCTCATCCTTACGTATGGTGTGACTAACAAACTGACACATTCGCAATTGTATAATAAATTCCTGCTCTGCTCTCCCCTAAAGTTGTTCGTTTGGTATACAATTTTCAGACACTGTAGCCACAAAACAACACGGACTGCACGTTTGAACAAAGCAAACACAGCCAAGTGCTTGAATTGGTTGCACTGCTTCTTCAAATTATTGACAACATGTCAAATGGAGCCATAGCTTTCGATATGGGACTGGTAGCTTCAAATTCGATACCACAAGTCCAAGGTAAGGGGAGTTGGCAACTTTCTTGATTTGATGTCCTACAGACATGAGTTATTTAAGAATAAACGAAAGTCTAAGGATTTTTATTTTGGCGGAGATAATTCTCAGTCCTTCCGGGTTTGCCTCGATCATCAAATCAGGTGTGATAAAGGTGTCTAAGATTGTTTGTGGGGCTCCATTATATCTATTTCTCCACTTCCTGTTGGCTGTGTCATTATGTTGGCACCTCTGCAAAACATTACCTATCACCGCCAAAAAGAGTAGTGGTAATAGTATGAAACAATGAAACCTTGCCAAACGTCATTACTATACCTCTATTCACATTCATAAAATGCATTGACATACTCCCCAATTTATTTGGGATTCCTCATCATATTAATTCTCTCTGCGGAATCTAGACTCCACACATTGGTCAATGATGATACTCGTATCTGCGAATTGTAAAGAGATCTGTTCTTTAATTGAACAGATTATGCTGGCTACTATTTTCGCAATCGAAGGGAGCACACAGATGCCTCTTCAGGTTTGAATACCTTACTTTAGAACTCCCCTTTCTAAATTTTTTAATGGAGGTTTCACTTTTCTTGACCTACTCCACCATGAAGCAGTACATCTACAATTACTGTTAAGTTATGCAGCTTCGGTTGAATTGCATTATTTGATCGCGGGGATGAATTTGAGGGTCGGATAGTCAGCCTTGGTTTAGGGAAAAGTTTTCATGGTGTTCAAAAGAACTAAAAAGTATTCCGTCCTTACAGCTTCAGAGATCGACAGGGGCAGTTCAAATTCGTCACCTAATGTTACCGTAAGCTATAACCTCTGTCAGCTCTTTAGTAATTCTGTATACAGTTCTGGTGTCGCATCTACTTATTGTTTCTTCGGGTTGTTCATCCATTGCGACAATGTTTTTCTTCTTTATGCTATTTTGCAACTCCCTTATCTGTATGCGGTACAGCGAATCTAGCCTCTACCCTCAACAGGGATGGCTGCAATGCGAACTTTGTCTGCGATCTTCCACCAGGTACCAAAATTTAACCCCGCAAAATGAATTCGCCCTCATCTTTTAAAATGAATTTCTGTTCCGGTAATGAGAACAACATTTATAGTATACCCAACGGCATGCCACTGCTGATTGTTTCTGTTCCTTAAACACTATAAGTAATTGTTTAGTTGCTTTCGGTCTATGGGATTCCTTCGTTTTTCGGTGTCGAGCCTGGTTCACCGAAGCGCCGTATTACTGGTTATAGGGACGGCTGATAGTCGAAGGTGGATGTTAGCTACCATAAAAAGGTGTCATTCCAATGCCGGTGTATGTATTTTGGAAATATTGTAATTGTTTCTTGAAGTTCCATTGGACAAACTCGATCGACAACACTTCTGCCGATGTTTAACGTCAAACGTCTTCAAGTTTCTACTTCTTAGCTTTAAAAGTACCAGAAGAAGGTCAAATCCTCTTGAGATTGATAGATAACCACAAAAAATATAGGGTGACCAGATAGCAATGATAGTTTTTCCAATTGTTATGTTTCAGCAGCTGTCAAAGCTACCAATGACATCCAGCTGTCAAAATATTCAGTAAGGTTTGTCATTTCATCATGCATCGTTTTACGTTTGCCAAATGTGCGGAAATTATTAAAAAATATTATTGCAATTGCGTCGTGCAGGCAATTGTGCAATTCCGTGTCGCAATTGTGCAGGCAATTCATCGCAGCGTGGAAAAGTTTGAGCGTGAGTACGCCTTTTTGGAACTTAAGCCATCATCCAGACAGAGATTCGTGCGAAATGATGAAAACATAGCCGCCGTAGCAGCCAGTATCGAAGAAGACCCAGAGATGTCGATTCGGCGCCGATCAGCTGAATTGGGCATCGCCAGAGAGTCAAGCCTGCTTATTTGGCGGTTGGATTTGGGCCTACATCCGTATAAGATTGTGCTGACTCAAAAATTGAAGCCATAGACAGTGCCGTGAGTTTGCTAATTGGGCGCTGGAAATGTTGGCCCAAGATCCGGATTTTGGCCAAAAAATCATATTCCCGGACCAGGCCCGTTCCAACAAGACGGCGCTACATGCCATACAAGCGACGGAACGCTCGAAGTTGTAAAGGAGAAATTTGGCGACTGGGTCATCTCACGGTGAGAGTTTATCAATTGCGCGCCGCGATCATGCGATTTGACGCCCCTCGATTATTTTCCCTAGGGCTATGTCAAGTCCTTAGTTTACGCTAACAAGCCAACCAATTTAGACGAGCTCGACACGCTATTGATGGAATAACGCCGCACATTTTAAGCCGACTCAACAAAAATTGTACCGACCGCTGGAAGAACTGCCAACGAAGCCAAGGCGGCCATTTGAATGATGTGGTATTCCACACATAACGGCATGAACGCGGTGTCAAAATAAAGCCAGAATCAATTTTATATGTCACACCGTTGTTGTTTTATTTATATTTTTTTTTTCTGATCGTTCTTATCTTGTCACCCTTTACTTCTCAACTAATGGCATTCATTGACTTCCGTTCTTTGTGAATAGCCCCAATTTTCCCTTATTCCCTATTACTTATTTGTTTTCCATATCCCATAACTTAAAGTTAACTTCTTCAGATAAATAAAAAAAAACAACAGAAAATAACTGGTACAACAGAGATGTTTAGAGTGAAACAAGCGCAAGGGTCTGTGTAAATAGATTTCTCAGTTTTTTTTAATTTTCCTTAACTTACAGTTTGGAATACTCTGGAACACAATATCCCACACCTCATAAAAAGGTGTGCTAAATTTTGTGTACGAACAAGTTTAAAACAACCAACAAGTTATTTCCGATTTATCGTTTGCGATTCATATTTAATGGACCACTTAAAGATGTAAATTCATATCTTTGAATCGATTTGAATGTTCAAATCGGCTGAACGACTAGTCTTGCGTCTTTAATGGCTTCCTTCCATTGCCTATAAATGATTCATTTTGCAGCACATTGAATAACTAAATAAACTTCGTACATCATACTCCCACTTTTGCTATAAAAATATTGCTGAAGGCTGGATTCGAAACCCATTATCAAAATATGCTTTCGGAATTTCAATCGAATAGATTGTGTTTAAAATAAACGTCCAAGTCACCCAATGGATTTCAATCGACGCGAAATGCAATAAATGAGTAACTTTTGTTGACACCCAAGCGGTAACATGTCTATTTATTTATTTATTGTTTTCTTAAATATTTGTCAACTTTCGTTGTATCTACAAGTTTAACTGTGCAGGTGAATTGGTGAATCATTTTCCAGCTTTTTTGTTTTTTTTTTGTACGAGTATTTTCTGTAATTGACATGAATGAATGATTACAAAATTTTCAATCAGATAAAAAAAAATATGGTCGGTAAATAAAAGTCGCTGACTCTCACAGCACTGAAGCTATCGTTATCGTGTTGTAAAGAATTTTTATATTTATGGTTAGGCTCCAAAATGGTGGGGATATCAATCGGCCTAAATTTTTTTTTTTTTTTTAAATATACAAGGTCGAACATTGACCTACCTAAGTTGAAAAAAAGTAGGTAGATATGCGTACGTATTTAGTTTAGTTATGTCAATGTTACGAGTACGAAGGTTACTCTTAAGTTCGTTTGATTTTGAAATTATTATATAAACGTACATGTGTACGAGTATAGATATATTATTAAGTTTATTTGTTGCAAGAATTCTACAAGTGTGTCCGGCTTTTTAACTTTTCAAGTAATTTGTGCAGTTCTAATGAATACGCATGCCAATGTAGATGGCACCTAGGTATGCCGAAAAGATTCTAAGCAAAAGCTTTGGATAAAATCTCACACAAAACAATACCGTTCAAACTTTAAGTTCTCGGATTCTCCAAAGGCAGCCACCTGGGTTCACTGATTTTCATTTTGACTATAAACGATGTCAACCGCATTAATAAACACATTATCTGACTCTTGGACAATGCAAAATTATGTTTTCCCAAAGGACCTCAGACCTATAACTCTAGAACCACTGATTGATATCCATATAAAAGCTAAAATTGATCCAACGGCTCAACATGCTTATGGAAAAGGAAAGTCGGTGGAAACGGCTCTACATTTATTTATTATTTATTTATTTTTTAAATTTCATATTCCATTTAACTCATAGCTTTTAGTACAATAATGCTATAATACTGATGGTAATATATACAAATTTAGAATTATAGTTCAATTATTAACAATAATAGCGAGTTACTAAAAGTGTTTTCCTATTATAAAGACAATCTTTGAAATATAAAATTAAGTAGACACATTCTATAATTTAAGAAAAATTAGTGTCGAATGTATCGAGCTATAAACTTTTAATAAAACAACCGATTATGAGAGTAGTGGCGTAGTGGTAAGGCAAGATATAATTTAATATAATTTATTAATTAACAATTGCAGCACAATGATGATCAACAAATTAATACTTATAAATAAAAAGTAAAACAATAAACAATCAAAAAAAAAACCATTCAACTTATAACTCTTGTTAAGTGATTTATTTCTTTGAAGCCATTTTTTAATTCCTTTATAGAATGAATAGGATTTCCTAATATTCTGAAGTTCAAAAGGTAGTAGATTAAATAACCTAGGTGCTACTGAGGTGTAAAAATTAAAAAAATTTATGAGTTCTGTATGTTGGAATGATAACCAAATTCCTGTCATTACTGCGAAGTGCATAGGCAGTTGAATTTTGATTCCTTAGATAACCACTTCTTATAAAAAATATTTTTAATATTTTATAAAAGTATAGATGCTTCAGTGGAAGGATTTTTGAATTGCAGAAAAGTAAGATGCTATACTCGCATAGTCTTTTTTTCCAAATAATTCTTAGAATATGTTTTTGGCTAATAATCTTATTGTCATAAGTACCGCCCCAGAAAGCCAATCCATACTGCAACTTTGATTGCACTAAGCCATAGTAGACCGTCTCTAACAAATTGCGAGAGCAAAAAAGTCTTAGATGATATAGTATATAAGTAGTTGTTAGAAGATACTTTTTTAGTGAAGAAGTATGTAAACCCCAGTTCATTTTATTGTCAAAGTGTAAACCCAGGTACTTAAGATCAGCAACCTTTTCCATCACAAAGCACTTAGATGAGCACCTAGGATCATCGCTATTTTTATTTAACCAAGTATTTATAGGACAAATATCAGTATTCACACACACATTAGTACAATCTGTACTGTGGAAGATCAAATCTGGCGAATGTAGATCCAATGCAGGTAAGTTGAAAAACATAATCTTCGTTTTATCGCTTATTACTAGCTTGTGCATACTAAACCAATGCCTTAAGATTCCTAAGTCATGGTTTACATCAGCAACCAAGTCTAAAATGGAATTATTTGAGTATGTACAAGCTATATCGTCTGCAAAACCAGATTGTGTGCCCTTCAAATTTTGACTAAATACAGAATTAATAAATATTAGGAATAAGATGGGGCCAAGAACGAATCCCTGAGGGACACCAACCTAAATATCAAGGCATTCGCTAAAATGGTCTCCTATCTTAACCATTTGCCTCCTATCCTTGAGATATGAACCAAACCAATTCAGCATAAACCCTCTAAAGCCTGCCTTTTCTAACTTTATTAGTAAGAGCTCGTGGTCCACAGTGTCAAATGCCTTGGTAATGTCTATAAATAGCGAAGCGGTAATTTTTTTTGCTATCCAAACTATTATAAATTAGACTGCAAATGTTTAAGAGCGCGTCCTCCGTTGATTTATCTGCTCTAAAGCCATATTGATTTATGCTAAAAAAGAATTTTTCTCCAGGAAGGTAATAATTCTACTTTTTACTACTTTCTCAAAAATTTTTGAAAAAACAGAGAGAAAAGAGATTAGTCGGAAATTTGTGAATTTTGATCTATCTCCCTTTTTGAAAATTGGTATAACCTCAGCAACTTTAAGGTTGTCAGGAAAGATTTCGTGGAATATACTTTCGTTATAAATGTAAGCTAAAACGTCAACAATATTTAACGCAATTCGAATAACTTTTACGAGTAGATGAATTTGATTTATTCAGCAACATAATAGTTTTAAACAATTCAAGAGATGAAATAGGTTCAAAGAAAAAACTAGTTGCATGCCTTTTTTCTATGTCAAAACATCTTTGCAAGCAAGAGTTGAGAGTATTTTTAAAACCCACATCAGCCAAGGTGTTGGTGGCAACATTCGTAAAAAATACATTAAAAGCATTAGCTATTTCAGAAGAATTTTCAATAACTGTATCATTAAATCTTATACTAGATGGTGCACATGAAGATGAATTTTTATTGAAGAGCTGATTTATTAAGACCCATTCGTGTTTTAAATTTTCATTAGCCCTATGAAATTTATTCTTTATTCTTTACATAAAGGAGTTTCGATTTTAACTTCATTGGAAATCTTTGCATAAGTTTCTCTAACATGTATGTCATTAGGACGTTTTTTATATTTTAAACGGAGTTTGTTTTTGATTTTAATTTTTTTAAGTAAGTAGTTCGACATTCATGGCTTTAATTTCTTGGGATTGGTTCTACTACTCCCTGAGGGAGATGAGCACAAGTCAACATGACCTTTCAAAACAGTTAGAAATAAATCAAAGGCTATAGAGGGTTTAGATTCACCGTAAATTTCTATCCAATTTTCATATAGCAAGCAGGTATTTAGTTCTTCAAAACCTATTCTATTTACTGGTTTAGACTCACTACAGTTGTGGGTAGGTTTAGTATGAGTACGTCCAGATTTAAAGCAGATACATGTCATACAATGATCGGAGATTCTGAAATCAAAGATAGTACTAATCAAAGATAAATTAGCATTGCGACTGAGTCTTGCATAAATATGATCAATACAAGTTTGAGAATTATCAGTAATTCTAGTTGTCTCATTTATACAAGACTCAAAACCATTCCCTGACATTAAAGCTTGATATCTTTCTACAATTACTGAATCACATAGGATGTTGATATTTATATCACCCAGAATAATACAATTTTTTGAACGCTCATTACTTAATATGGACTATTCACTGACTAGCCACATCGAACGATCCCCACAATAGAGAGAGTTCACAATGGTTGCTTTCCTGGACATAGAGGGTGTCTTTAACAACGTCAACACATCCGCAATCACGACTGCGCTGTCAATTCTGCAGGTAGACGACTCACTTGGGGAGTTGATCAGTTTTATGCTAAATAGCAGGATAATCAACTCCAAACTGGGTGGGGCTTCTGCGAAAAGATGTGCTAGCAGAGATACGCCGCAAGGCGGTGTGCTCTCTCCCCTTCTCTGGAACTTAGTGGTTAATGAATTGCTGATATACCTGGAAGCGGGTGGTGGCAGGGTAATTTCCTATGTGGATGACGTTGCCGTCTCAGGTAAGACCTCCTTCAACTAAATCTCAACGGATTAACCCGTTGGGCAGATCGCTGTGGATTGGGAGTAAACCCCCATAAAACTGATCTTGTGCTCTTTTCCTGGAAATACAAAATTCCAATTATAGACCCTCCCTCAATAAACGGTACCACAAAATATTTGGGTCTCATTTTTGATAGGAAACTAAACTGGCAACGTAACATTTAAGAAAGAGTCAAGAAAGCTACAGTAGGTTTATTTTCTTGTAAAAAAGCAATTGGGAATAAATGGGGCCTTCAACCCCGCATAATCCATTGGCTATACATCTCGGCCATAAGACCGATACTCACCTACGGGGTGGTCGTCTGGTGGACGGCCTTAGACAATGCAGTCAACTGCAGTAAACTAAGTAGAGTCCAAAGAACAGCATGTCTATGCATAAGAGGAGCCTTAAAGACTACTCCCTCTGCGGCATTAGACATTCTGTTTCATTTGACACCCCTCGATATTTTCGAACTGCGACTGTAGCTATTCAAAGCGAATAAGCGACTACACAGTGGACAAATAATTCATTCGGCCACGCTAACATTCTTAATATTGTACATAGGAACCCTCATAGAGAACATCGATTGCACTATACCTAAACTTTGGTTTGACAAAGACTTCCATGTAAACTTCCCGCTTTCATATAGGACAAATCAGTCCATTTCGACACAGATGGATCTAAGACCGATAGCGGGGTTGGTGGCGGTGTTTTCTCAGATAAGCTTCCGTCTTCCAAATTAAAGAAGCTCTGTCCTGGCTGAAGAAAAACGTAATATCTGCAAAGGATATCCGCATCTTTTTGGATAGTCAGGAAGTTATCAAGTCTCTGGAGTCAGTCTCACTAAATTCGAAAACCGCCCTTGAATGCCGATCATCTCTTCTTGAGATGACAGAGCAGTTCAACCTTCAGCTTTGCTGGGTGCCTGGATCTGGCCAAAGCTAGATCCGAATCACTCTAAGAGTCTGATCCTTCTAAATAGGAGGCATCTCAGCCCCATCATAGGTGTCATCACTGGGCACTGCCTAATAGGCAAGCACGCAACACGGCTTGGCACCTTTACAAATGATTTCTGTAGAAGCTGCATGAACGAGGAGGAAGAGGAGACAATCCTTTACCTTCTCTGTACATGTCCAGCTCTCTCCCAGAGAAGAAAACTTCACTAGAATGACTTAAGCGATCTAAAAAATATAGACGTAAAAAGCCTCCTACGCTTCATCGTAAGCTCAAACTGGTTCCATTAGTAAGAGGATTACCTACCTAGACGAATTTTTAACATAGTACCGTCAAGGGTTTCGAAGCCTACTAAAACAGTTACCCTCTGCCTTAGCTCGCGTTCCAGAATCATAAAAAAAAAATGTCGACGCAAAGCTTCTGCTCACAATCTTTTCTGTGGCAGTAGGAAATACTCTGCGAAAGGAAACCATATCCTGGACTTCTTGACATCATATAACATGGCCATTATTAAGATCAGCTAAAAGCAAATATTTGTCAGAAATAGTCTTCCTCTTTTTTTATTAACACTTGCGTATCCTCTTTATACATACATCTAATGATACTTATTTCTTTCACGTATCTGCATTGTAGCTGCGCCGCTAAATTTGTGTATCGTTCTATAGGCCCCTCTATTCCTCATCAATCTTGCGCGTACGTATTTTAGATCACATTTTGTCACACCCGCTACATTCGGCACTTTTTCATTGTGGTCGCTGTAATTTTGCCTTTATATCTTCTGCGCATCGTCAAACATTGCGATGCATAATATGTTAAAGCTCGATAAACGACTGTCATGTATAGTATATGGTGTCAAGTATAAGGTGAATTTTTATGTCATAAAATGTTGCAGATATTTCATTAACCCAAAGCTAAATCTCTATGATCGATGTCTTAATTTGGTATGATGGGCCCTTCTAAATAGAAATGGCAATGCAGATACTCGGTCTTAGTACGACTTATTCGTAACATGTTCCTCCAATTATTAAAAGTTGCTCGATGGACCATCACGTCGTTGTTTTCCCTTCCCAACAATTCCTTTGAGTCCTGCTTCCAAGTTATGGTTCGTCTAGTGCATATCAGTTATTTTATGTAAGAGCAGGCTGACATCATCCACTTTAAATATTTAAGATATGATGTTATCATCCATTTAAGTCCTATGTTTATTCCAGACTGTGCTACTCGTAGCATATTGCTAATCACAACAGTGGATGACAATGGGGAAATAATGCAGACTTGTTGCAGTCCGATGCAGATTTCGCATTCATCTGACATCTTACCGCCATGCAGGATGCGACATTTACAATCTTCATAGATGACCTTCTTTATAGCGACGAGCTATTCCCTTATTCCTTTCATAGGCAAGTGGCTATATAGCAGCTGTCAAAGGCTTCGAAATCGATGAACAGCAAATGTGGCGGAGATTTGGGGTGGTTTCAAAAACGTCACATTAATAAAAAACTGAACTAGTTGCGTCTAATAATGCAGATTTTCTGCAGAACTAACTTAGTCAAACTGTCTTACCCTTGTGTTCATAAACATATCTTTATACTTGTGCAGATTAGTTAGGCATTTTAATTGTGGCTGCAGAAAAAGTTTGAAGATTTTAGTGAGGAATGGTTTTGAGTTTTTGAAGAGCAAAGTTGTAAGCACCATTGAAATAATATGTCTTAAAAATAAATAACCTTTTTCTTTTGAAAATTTGGCTGAATATTACTTTTTTTGCACTGACATGACATTTCTGAACGCAAAACATGTGACGATTCTACCAAGACGTGTCTGCGCAGTGAATGCGTTCAAAACGGAAAGATCTCCGATTGTGCTAAATTAGAAATGCCGACGTTTTACCCCCGTACCCGAAACAGTTGTAAATGATAGTTCCTCCGATGTTGATTTAGTCGTTGCAAAAGCATTCGATAAAAAAGTCTGTTTGTTCGTTGTTCAGTTTTGAATGAAAATGCATATCCAGTTAGATTCAAAAGATGTGGTACCACTCGAGCTGTAAAGAGGCTAGGGACCAATCCGACGGAGAAACACTAAAAAAATAAATACAATATATGAGCTAGGAATGCGATCAGCTGAATTGGACATCGCCAGAGCGTCAACCCGGTATATTTTGCGGTTGGATTTCGAACTAAATCCATATAAGATTGTGCTGACGCAAGAATTGAAGCCGGACGACCATAGACAGTGCCGTGAGTTCGCTAATTGGGCTAGAAATGATGGCCGGAGATCTGGATTTTGGCCAAAAAAATTATCTTGTCGGACGGGCCCATTTTTGGCTCAGCGGCTATGTCAACAAATAAAATTGCCGTTATTGGATTGAACACAATTCAGAAGTGTTCGGGCAAGCATCAATGCATCTACAAAGACTGACTGTTTGGCGCGGTTTATGGCATGGCGGCCTTATCGGATCTTATTTCTTTCGAAATGAGGAAGTAGACACGGTTACCGTCAATGGTCCCAGGTATAGAGCGATGTTAGCCGACTTTCTGCAGTCAGAGCTTGAAAACATTGATATAGCACATCAAAATGTTCCCGGAATTTATTCAGAAAATTTAAAATACAAGTTTATTCATCTAAATCTATATTGTCCCCTTCAAAGTAATCCCCATCGACTGCAACACACTTATGCCAGCGCTTGATCCAATCCTCGAAACATTTTTTACATTCGGTTTTCAGTATGTCCATCAGTGCTTCTTGCGATTTTTCCATTACTTCCTCTCGACTGCTGAAACGCGTTCCCCGTAGTGGTTTTTTAACTCGATTGCACAGACAGAAGTCACAGGGAGCCAAATCAGGTGAATTCGGTGGTTGATGGATGGTATTTGGTGCATTTTTCGTCAAAAAATGACGAATAATGATGGCACTGTGCGACGGTGCGTTATCATGGTGCAAAATCCACGAGTTTTCTGCCCACAATTCTGGTCTCTTTCGGCGAATTGCTTCACGCAAACGTCTCATAACGCCCAAGTAATACTCTTTGTTTACTGTCTGGCCTTCTGGCAAAAATTCATGATGCACTACGTTGTAATCCATGAAAACCGTGAGCATTGCCTTCTTTTTTGACTGAAAACGACGTGGTGTTTTTGGGCTCGGCTTATTTGGTGAACGCCATTCACTTGCCTGATGTCTAGATTGCGTGTCGTACTCATAAACCCACGTCTCGTCTCCAGTAATGATCCTTTCGATGAATGTGGGATCGGATTCAGCCTCGTAAATCATCTCTTTTGCGACGTCAACATGGTCTCTTTTCTCTTTTTTACATGAAATTGAGGTCTTTTGGCACCAACTTTGCTGCTACACGACGGAAACCCAAATCATTAACCAAAATGTCTTGGACGGATCCACAGGCAATGTTCAAGTCCTCCAATATCTCTCTAATGGTTAATTTGCGGTTATTGACCAACATTCCTTTTACTTCATCATGTCACTGTGTACATCATCTTCGATTGACTCACGACCACTTTTGAACCGCTCGTGTCACTAGTAAACGACCGTTTTCTTTAGAGAATCGTTGCTGAAACACTTTTCCAACATTTCCAACGCACTATTAAATCCGTTTTTTACGCAAAATTTAATACAAGTTCGTTGTTGCAAATTTAGATCCATTTCTAAAATTTTAAAAAATCGCTAATACACACAGAAATAGATGTACTCTTGGCTACGTAACTTTTGGAAATGTCAAGCTAATATTTAGAAGGAATGTCAACAACAGATTTACCAATTTAGCAAAAAAAAACAGAACTCAAATCGGAACAATGGGAGCGCCACACTGTGGTGTCCCCCGGAAACTTTTTGTTCAAGGTGGTATCCGAGCTGTGGTTCCAATAAAACGGCGCTACATGCCATACAAGCGACGCAACGCTCGAAGTTGTGAAGGAGAAATTTGGCGACTGAGTCATTTCACGGCGAACGTTCATCAATTGGCCCCGCGATCATGTGACTTGACAACACTTGATTATTTTCTATTTCAAATTTTACGCTAACAAGCCAACCACTTTGGACTAGCTCGAGGCTAACATTCGCCACGCTATTGCCGGAATAACGCCGCACATATTGGACCGAGTTATCAAATATTGGACCGACCTCTTGAAGCACAGACAGCGAATCCGAGGCAGCCATTTGAATGATGTGCTATTCCACACATAATGGCATGACCGTAGCTTCAGAATAAAGCCACAATCGATTTTTTTTCTCACACCGTTGTTATTTTATTTAAATGTTTTTTCCTATCATTTTTATTTGGTCACCTTTTACAGGCCTTAGTCTGGTTGGGAATTGTGACTTTTCCCGCATTAAAAAATGTCCTGGGGAAAGAATATCTGTTCGAATACAAGAGTCAAATGACGGAGGTTGAACTTTACATTATTACTATAGTTATTATTATTATTTTTATTATATAAAAACACCAGCTCTCGCCAGCAAATCGATGTAAATTTCAACATACATAACTAAATCTAAAGTAATAAATACCAATTGGATATACATTGTATATACATATATGTATCATAGTATAGGGAGTTTCAGTTCGGACGGTATCCTGAAGTGCGTCATCGCTACTGCAAGAGATTCTCAGTAGCCTTGAATTTAGCCCAGAACTTTATATTGTTACTAACCACTGCAAAAAAGATCACACGTGTGAAATTGTTATTCATTCAAGAAACATTCCTATTCAAAGGTTTTTATTTGTTGTAATGACGAACATGAAGTACACTAAAGGTCATTGCTACAACCACACTACTTTTGTAAGTTCATGAATCATTTTATTCTATACGGATGTAGCCGGTGAGCTTAACTCAAAGACTTGAGGCTATTTTGACATTACTCGTATTATAATACAAATAATGTGAAACTACTTTTAAAATGAAATAGTCAATATACGAGTGGATCGTTTACGCGTACACCTGTATTAATTACGACTCATGAACAAATGTTTTCTTTATATGTACTCGTATATATTTAAAATACTAAAACCATTTTTTTCTTTTTGCTGTACGCTTGAGCTACGAGTACTTGTGGTATGTACAAAACTAAAATAAAAACAATATATAAAATAATCACGTTCGCACGTACTTATGTAGATGCATATCGTCATTTGCGCAAACAAGATACTATGTATTGTGGATGAATTTGCTTGAAATAATTTTCGAAAAATGTTTTTCTTTATGCATAAAACGTATTTTTTGTTTAAATGGTAAAGCACTCGATGATTGATGAAATAAAATGTTTAAGGAAAAAAAAAAAAACAAAATCAATATATTATATTTTAGTTTGTGTTTTTTACTGAGTCATATTTAATTCAATCAACGGTTTTACTGACATAACGTCAGTATACGAAATGTTTCCGACCGAACTATGTTACAAGACATTTTTTCTCAATTTTTTTTTTTCTACATAGTCTCCTTGCAACTCTACATACTTCTCCCAGCAATGCTCCTATCTCTCTAACCTGTCCAAATAGTACTTGGCGTTTTTCTCTGCAAAATAATTGTTCACGACGGTGATTGCCTCCTCATTTGACGAAAATCTCTGTCCTCCCAGCGCAGTTTTTAGATGAGGGAACAAAAAGAAGTCGCTTGGGGCTAGATCTGGTGAATAAGGCAACCGCTAAGGTGTGAGACGGCGCGTTGTCTTGGTCAAACAGGATTTTCTTTTTCTGCAAATGTGGCCGCCGTTTTTGCGCAATTTCTGCCTTCAGCTTGGCAAGTAATGATGCGTAGTATGCTCCTGTGATGGTTTTTTCTTTTTGATTAAGATAACTCCTTTACTATCCCAAAAAACAATCGGCATCACTTTCCCAGCCGAAAAAACAGTTTTTGCTTTTTTTTTGGAGCCGGCTCGGCCTTTGCAGTCCACTGTTTTGACTGAATTTTTTGCAAGGCTCTCTTGTTTCCTGTATCCTTAAGTCCTTTGAAAGCACCTGCACCTCTTTATTATTCATACGTACATGTAAAAAGTATTTTTTTTAATATGGTTCGGAAAATAAAAATAAATAAAAACACACGACGGCGCGAGAAAAAAATGTTCTTATTTGAAAGATATTATTTTGCCTTTTTATATTGAAAGATGATTTCGGGCATATGAGGACCGCGACTAGCAATTACAAAACGCAACCTGTCTATCCGTTTTTCGACCATTTGGGTCCGTATATTTGCAATAACTCACCACATATCGTCTTCCATAGCTTCAATCCCTGCTGAGAACTTAAACAAGAACTTATCAGCTGCTCTAAAGCAATTTGATAATTTCAATAAACCAATACCTACGGTCACAGTACTATATGACACATAACCCAACAAAAAAAACAAAACAAACATTCGATAACACTGCCCTACACACATTTTGGTGCCTAGGATTAAGACTTGTTTTTAAAATGTTAACTGTTTAATACAAGTTCGTTGTTGCAAATTTAAATCCATTTCTAAAATTGCAAATGTCAAGCTATGATGCTAAGATTTAGAGGGAATGTCAACAACAGATTTACCAACCTAACAAAAAAAGACAGAACTCAAATCGGAACAATGGGATCGCCACACGATGGTGTGCAGATTACTTAGGCATTTAAATTGTGGCTGCAGAAAAAGTTAGAAGATTTTAATGCGTAATAGTTTTGGGTTTTTTGAAGAGGAGAGTTGTAAGTTGAAAAAAGCAAATCGAAGATTTGGCTGAATGTTGCCTTTTTTGGGCATACATGACGTTTATGAAAGCAAAAAAAATGAAGATTGTACTAAGATATGACTGCGCAGTGAACACGTTCAAAAAAACACGAAAAACGATCTACCATTGTACTAAGTTAGAAATGCTGATGTTTATGAACTCATCATATCTTTCCAGCAAACTTACACAGATATCCTAAGATACAAGGTGTCTAGCAGAGCAATTTCAATTAAAAAAAAAACAACATTGCGGATCTTGTTTCTTAAAAACGATACGATACGATAATGACGAAAGCTTTTTTCAAGACATTTTGGAAGCCGAACTCCTACATTCGCAAATATGCGATAACAGAATGTAGATTTAATGGCCGTATAGTGAACCGTTCGAGGATCGCTCTTGTTAACCATCTCCTTGAGGTATCCCTACAAAGAAAAAGTCACACGGTTTGAGGTCCAATGAGCGACCCAGGTCAGAGTATGTTTCCATACTTTCTAATTAATTTATTCGGAAAAATTGCTCATATTCTCCATCCAGACTCTAGCGGTATGCAGAGTGGCATTGTCTTGCTAATATATTGCATACAAAAATAAGGACCATATGTAGATAGAAGATATTACTTTCAGTGTCCTGCTGCCCGCCAAAAGTGGATGCAATAGGAATTCTCTTTAGGTCTCTTTGGGTGCCAAGCCATCTGCTATATCCAGATACTTACTGAGCATACCCAATTTTACTACATAGATATTTTACTCATGAATGTATTTAATTTAGTCATAATATATATAATATATATAACACTAACCCACGATACAGTTTTAGTTCAACTCCAATCCACAGAGCGGTAGGCATATATGTCCCTAATTGTCTGACTAGGTTTCTTGAAGTGGTGTGGAGAAATCTAAGCTACGCTTGTTGGATTTTCAGTTTTGGTAGAAATTAGATTTTTTTACTCAGAAATGTCACAATTAGAAATCACTCTGAAAAAGAGGGTTTTAACTTCTCAATGCGCTATTTCAATATGGTTCTGCCCTAGATTCTAAGCTAAAATGACTGCTACGAGTATAAACTTATTCTTATAGGTAGATTCTCGTTTGCCTTAAAACCGGCTTTTCAGATTCTTTAAGATTAAGCAATTCCAAATTAGACCTTTCTTCCTATTCAGCACATTTAACCTACGAGTTAAGTTATATGGAACTTCATAATATCATAAAAAACGAGAAATCACTGTATGATCACCTTATGTCGATTAGTCATGTCGATCTTGCAATTTATCCAGCAATTCAATAGCACAAGTAATAAGTGCCATCTGACGAGTATATAAAATTGACCTTCAGAGTAGGTCAATAAAAAACTCCCGCTCTACGAATAGGGAAGTCAGGAAGAAAGCTTATCTTATAGCAGAATATAGAACAGCTCAATAGCATAAAAGGTCCTGCTGTCGAGCAGGCATTTGGTAAGCTGGTAGTAATGAGCAATTTTTTACTCATTATATTTCAAAGGATTGGTAAGTTAAAGGGCATAATCTGCAAAAAAACACCCTACCTACTCAATTCTGAAGACCGAACGACCATTTACTGTTGTTTTATGACCTGATACAAATTTAACTATTAAGGTGGGATTACTTGCTTTCGACATAAATTAAATAAATAATATAGAATTTAAATATATAATTTGTTCCTCTTCGTTCCTTTCATAAAAGACAAAAAATAAATTAAACATGTTTTCTCTTTTCTTTTCAGATACCCCTTGAATTTTTAGAACAAATCAACAATGTAACAGATTTAGATGATTTTCTAAACAAATTCGTTGAAGAAGAAAGTATAGACCCGCGAATAAGATTACATGGTAAGAAAATTTTAAAATAAAATTATGCTCAAATTTTATGCAATCGCTCTTTATTCTCCCACTCTTGCTTTGCTTCTCTAGATTGTGATCGAAGGCCCTATGGGTAAGAGCGTTGGTATCCATCCGCTGAACTAACTGTTGTTGTATTTCCTATACAATTTTCCCTCTGTTGTTGTCGCAACTTTCATCTTCTTTGTTGGAAGTCTGTACTTACATAGATAGAAAACATTCTAGGTTTCGAACCATAGGTTTGCCCTTGTTTAATAGTGTGATAAAGTGTTTTGTTTTTTTCAGTATCCTTAGCAACAACTTAGTTTTTACTACTAAGTTTCCTCAACACTGTTCGAATCTTTGATAATATCGTTGTCAAGAACATTGTTTTTTTATTTTCCTAAAAGCTTCCCATCGTTATTCTGGAAGTGGTGCTTTTGCATGTTCCCGATCGCAAGTCTCTAATGTTTTCTCTTTTCACCGGAGAAACCGATGTTTTTCCTACCTTTTTGCTCTTATTTTTCTTAAAAGTCGTAAAAACTGTAGTTGTTTAAGCGCTATTTTCTTGAATGTTTGGAAGAACACCTCCTTGTGCAATGGTTACACCAGAGAGTAATTTATTTATTTCTTGACAGTTACGGATGGCCAATTGTAAATGACGCGGAATGATTCTTGTTTTTTTGTTGTCACGAGCAGCATTTCCCGCCAATTCTAAAACTTCAGCAGCCAAATATTCCATAAGAGCTGCTACATGTACTGTGGCACCAGCACCGACGCGTTCGGCATAGTTACCTTTGCGAAGTTAACGATGAATACGACCAACTGGGGATTGTAAACCAGCACGATTTGAGCGAGACTGCCTTTCTCTTAACTTTACCGCCTTTACCACGACCAGCCATATTAAATTTTTATTTCACAAGTCACTCCACTGAACAACAGTTCGCACGAGCCGCTCTCGTGCTTGCCTAAACTCTTCATCAAACCATCGGTTCTCGAATTCGACTTCTTGACGTCGATGTTACCTATATTCGGCACTTAATGCAATTTTCTGACGACCTGGCAAGAGGTCAAGGACATGCGATCAGCAAAGCTCCTAGCACTTTGTTGCAACTGCATTCGTTTTATGTGAATTCTCACAGTATTTATCCGTTATTGTGGTGTCTGAGATATCCGTAGGCGTGTGTAGGCTATGCATTCCAACTGTACTGCTAAAAATGACCTCTTTTCATATTTCGACGCTAAAATCATCTAAAACGACTTACCATCTCCGGATGGTAATGATATCTTAATGTCTAAGGCCTCTGCTTGTTCCGTTTCTTAATTGCTTCGAACCTGTGAAATTATTATATGGTTGAGAAGTGAACCCTATATAAGACCTCAAACCTGGATGGCCGGATCCTTTCTTGAACCCTTTGGGTAAAACAAAATAAATGTTGATCAAGCCGTGATCTCCACACTCACTTTGTTGTTCGCCTTGTTATACTGTGCACTTAGAGATTTACGATTTTTGCTGACTTTGAACGACGAACGAGTGAGAAAGTTCAACTTTCGAAGGTTTACTATTCCCGGAATTAAATACTGCGCCAAACCATCAACAACCTTGGACGTAACTCAATTTGGGGATATAGAGCTGTTGTTAACCCATTAAGGATTCATAAGCCCCTATCTTTAATTAATCACTCTGGCTAGTCCTGAAAATTATCAAATCCAGAAGAAGAAATTGACCTTTGACGTACATAGCTTAAATAAGATATATGCTTTACTGACTGTTGACGCCACCATTGATTCAGTTGTGAATTCTTCCGTCTAACTTGCTTTTAAGGCTTCAGCATTTCCGATACAGTATTGTATTGTTGCTGTTTTCCCCTTAGTCAACACCAGCGCTTATAAGATTAACAAATCAGGTCCCGTCGGATAATATCAATACCCTACGCGGGGAGCTAAAACAAGTACAAATGATGTGTAGTCATAGTTACAGCATTGAGCATCGCCAAGTTGACGCCGGTCAGAGCCTGCTTTAATAGTACAACACCCAGCCAGTCCGCAGATAAAAAAGAGAAACACATGTTCAACTTAGTTTTAATTTTCTAGTCATGCGAATGTATTGTTATAGTCATTTGTATTTCAAAATATAATTCATCATTTTACGAGGACTTGACATCAACTGATTTGTGACAAAATGGAACGTGAGCTATATTAGTTATTGATATCAAACCCTCACCTACTTAATGCTCCTATAATTCTATTTCAAGTCGAATATCAACGTAGAACACCTGTGACATGTGTTTTGCACTTGTCGCGTACTATTATATAAATTAATATTTACAGCAAGAACTAGAAATATGTGTCTGTATCTGGTCGATTAGAGAGTTACGAACAAAAAAAAACCATTTAGTCATTTTTTTAAAAATAATTTTATTTCACCTACTACCACTTCGTCAAGGTATAAAAGAATATTTTAAAAAGCAAGAATAAAATAAAATAAATACTTCTTCTAAAATAGCCTTAGTCGTCGTCCTAATTTACGTTTTGCTTGAGGTGGAGTAAATGGAGATCTGATTGTTGTGTCTTCTTTCAAAGTTAAACTTTCATTTGTAGCTACTTCCTCAAACTCCGACATGAGATTTCTTTTCGACAGCAAACTGTATTGATGAACGTTTTGATAAATAATCAAAGCAAATTGTATATCGTTATCATGCAGCCGCAGACGATAGGAAACTTGTATTTTAGTCTCACGATCCCAAGTTCCGTTTGCATTTAGAGAACTTGATTTTAGAAAATTTCTATGTTCAGGTTGTGTACAAGATCTTAAAATGCCAGTAGTTTCAAAGTATTGTAATTCACTGTAGTCGCTGATAGAACTGGAACTAGAAGTAGAAGTACAATGCGAGCTAATAACGGTGTTTATTGGAGTTAGAAATGCACTTTCGGGGTTGAAATTATTTATGTATGGCAGTGTTTTCATATCGGTGTCTTTTCTTTCGAAATAATCATCTGTATTAAGTAAAGGTGGGAAATTTCGATTGAGATCGTGCCCTTCGTCATGTTTGAATCGTTTTGCAGTCGACGGAGGTGTAATCGATCCTCGACGATCTTTTATGTTTGATTCGGTATTAAAGTCAGTTGGTGTTGTTTTATAACAGATACTTTTCTCGCAATCAATTGGACTGTCGTCTGAAGTTTGATTTGAAAACGTGCCATGTTCAGTCGGGAATTGTCTTCTAAAAATAAAAAGAGAACAATTTACAATTTTTACAAATGAATTCGATTTAAAATCTTACGTTGCCATGTGAGTTGGTTTAGACTCGAAAGGTTCACATGCTTGAGCAGTAGCGAAGCATAAATGATCATATTGAGAGCATACTTCATACCTAGAATTGCCAGAGTAATATTGTAAATTAATACATTTAACAACGTTCACTTAGTGCATTTAAAGATACTTCTTGAAATGATACTAACCTTAAATAGTCATGAATCTTTTGATTGCCTTTAACTGTCCGACCAAAAAACTCAAGCGCACCATTTTGTGCAACGAAAAACTTGAATAAATCGCAGGCAGAAGTGAAAAGTTCCAAATATTTTCTTAAGGCATATTCTGCCTGAGTCCGATCTGCAAAGAAAAAGACACGAAACGACTTGATTTAAGCACAATTTACAAGCACTCGTTTATTAGGACAAACTGATCTGGTTGTTATTTAAAGGATTCACATAATTTGTATTTTACTTTGAAAGAATTTGAATGAACAATAATAGAATAATTCTAATAAATACTCATATACAAAAAACAAAAAAATACTCAAAACGCTCAAGTTTAGACTTGCCCGTCCACTGTGTTGTGGGTTTTTAATCTGAGTGACAGAAGAGGAAGGGAAGACTCATAAGTATGAAAGATTGCTATTGTATTATCTGCAAATATGCGCGCAGGTTTATTGCTGCCAATTCGCCAGAGGTAGTACAGTGTTTTCTAATAAAAGCTTTAAATTTTAGGCCCCAAACTACTCTACTCGTATAAATAGAAATGGAACGATACAAACTTCAGCAAAGTATTAAAATTCACTAAGAAATGGTGAAAATTATCCCGGCCGACGTGAGGCAATGTTAAATTGATTAAGAAATTTTAGCTATAGGGATAAGTAAGCGATGTGAAGATCCGAATATTGCTTCTATAGCTTAAAACGTGGGTAAAAGTTCAGATTTATCAATTACACAACAATTTTGCATAAAGACTTGGGTCACAAAGCCAAAAAGGTTTATCAAAAGTGCCGTAGCATTGCCAATTGTTTGTTATAATGAGATTGATCAAGAACTTAACCGAAGAATCTTTTTTTAGCACAGGGACACCTCTCCATCTTTATTCTCCATCTTGTTAATAGCCAGAATTGCAGCATTTGGGGCAAGAATGATTGCCTCTGTCCACAAGGTGTTACTGTTTGTTGCCGGGACTTTACTGGAACATATTTTTTCTAGAAAATGAAGCGGGAATGGCTACTGGAGCGAATGGATTGCGCTATCGAACCATTATCAGTGAATTTTTATGCCCGGAACATAAAGCTAGAGATGTGCGCTATTTTTATTTACAATAAAACCGTGGGACAAGTTTTCAGGCCAAGTCCCTTCTCCAAATCGTTATCAAATCGCCGCCAAGATCATGGTATTTAAAACAGTGTGACCTCTTTCTGCGAAAAAAAAAGTTTATACCGACGCAATATAAGCGATTACCAATGAAATGGAGTCGCAAATGTGCCATACCGCGATGAACAATTTTATCAAATGAGCCTGGATATGCAAATCTTAATTCAAATACTTTATAGACTTCGTCCTAGAGATCGCAAGACTTGTACTTAATAACTTTTCAACTTGTTCGGAACGTGAGCACAAGTGACAGGTGTAGTCTTCTATTATAGTAATTGTATGCTGAATGTTTGTCTGTCTGTCTTCTATGCGTTCCTATACGATACACCCGATTATTATGTAACTTTGGTGAGTTGTTTGCGCTCGCCCGCACAGATTTCTGGCTTAGTACGACCTTTCTTTACAATAGGTGGCGCGCAAGTCTTTTAAACAAATGAGTGTATTTCATATACTTCAGTTGAATAAAAGAATTTACATAAACACTCCGACATCGTGGATGACATAACAAGTAGTGTTGATTTTGAAATTCCAATTCCCGTTCGATTATAGATAAAAGATATCACAAGCATTTTCTATGCATTTCATCGTAAGTGTAATCGAATTTAATTTTCGCAATCTTTCGAACGCTGTTTTTTTTATTTTCTATAATAAATTTGGGAACATCCATTCTGCGTGTGAGGAACCGAACAAGTTGAATTCATTGCGTTATTCCGATTCCGGATCGGCACTCGATAAATTCACACGGATTTTCATCACATTTTCTGTGCAATTAAGCCTCCCAAATGACAAGCGGTTGGTTCATCTACATCTCAAGGACGAAAAAAAGGCATTACTAACATAAGAAACGGACAAGAAAACGGGAAGCAAGACTGGAAGCCGATCGAGTACGCTCTGCTCAAGCCCGTTCGTCTGAAACAGACGAGCAACGGAAAGCAAGACTGGAAACCATTCGGGTAGGCACTACTCGATATAGACGAGCACTGCAAGCTGATTAAAATCCTTCCATTGTCAGAATTGTTTCGATGAAAATGATAAGAGGATGATTCAAAATAAATTTAATATTGTCATAAGAAGTTTCCTTTAAATTCCATTTTTATTGGAGGCGTAACAACGCGCGCAGAATACAGCTATTAGTAAATAAATTTATGTCTGATAGGTACCCGTTTTTAAGAACTTGTGGCGTTGTTAAGGAAAATTTGAAAATTGAGTAATACTCGTACCATCTTTGAAACAGCGGCATTCAAAATTTCCGGTCAGTTCTGATTTGACAGCCATTTGTATAAAGGTATTCGGTGTTTTTGATATATGTAATGGAAAAAGAGCAATATCGATCCATAATTCGATTTTTTTTCTGGATGGAGAACATGCGAAGAAATAAAAGCCAGGTTGGATGCTATGTATGGAGACCCTCCACCATCTACGACAAGTTTGAGATATTGGTTCAACGAATTTAAACTTGACCGTATATTTGTTTTTGATGTAGAGCACTCAGGCCGCCCGGCAAACGTGATTACTGAGAAAATCGCCGAAAAGATCAGTGGCATGATTCTTGCTGACCGCAGAATGAAAGTGCGCGAAATAGGGACAAAGGTGTATCGTACGAAACGGCAGCCAACATTTTACATGACACATAAGTTAAGTTAAGCAAGAAAAAGCCCGATGGATGCCGTGACAACTTTGAAGTAGAATTTGGAGTTCTTTGAGCTCCGCATGAGTTTTTGCGTTGTGTCGTCACCGTTGATGAAACTTGAATGCAATGGTACACACCAGAAACTAACCCACCAGGCGAATCTATTCCGAAGAAGCGGAGACGGTCCCGTCACTTGAAAAGACCATGACTACAATTTTTTGGGATTCGAATAAAATAATCGTCACGGACTTTTTGAAGAAAGGAAGCACGATTACGGGGCAGTACTACATTGACAGATTTGATAAAAAATTAATAGACACTGCCCCATTTGGCAAAGAGGAAAGTCCTGTTCCATGAAGGCAACGTACCAGCTCATTTGTGCGGATTCGTCGTGGCCGGGACGAATTGCTGACGTATTTCCTTCCTTCTTGGGACACCCCAATATGAAAATTAACCCGAAGGAGGTCATCAGCCAGATAAGACAAATCATTTTTTTAAATGTAAACAACGTTGGGAAAAATCTGTCGTCCTAAAAGGAGATTACATGGACAAATAAAAAAAATTAGAAAAACTTGCGTTTATATTCCTCACACGGGTAGTTATTAATCTACCCGCGTAATGTACAGTACATTTTCGTCTTCATATTGAATCATGCTGCTTATATGTTTTTTTTTTCATGAATGGAAACTCATTTTCGCAGCCTCCATTAAGAAGAGCTGATTGACGGTCGTGACACATTGGACAAGAACAGACGTGTATGCCGGTTTTCATATTCATAGAACCGTGATCTGGTCTATTAAAGATGTTGTTCACCTTAATTGCAACTGTTCACACCACTATTTCTATACCGCCGCTAAATTTAAGGGTCAGTGTCTTAGTCAGGTCAGAACAGTTGAGTAATTATGCACTAAGGTCACCTATTTTGTTTATGTTTTTTTCCATTTATCCCCAATGTAGCAGCCGACGAAATAATAGCATAAAATATGATGTGAAGAGCATATGTTATATATTTTTAAAAATTCACAAATATTATACTTTAATCTTTACGATGACATCTTATTAATTATATAAATCTCACACAGTCTGTATTTTTATTATAAAGAGCAAACTCTTGTTTTTATTTTCAGAAAAAATTGCAGGCGTCGGTGTAGAAAGAGGTAAGCTAATCACAATGATAAATAAATTTGACTACAAGCATATAAAACATTTATTTTTTATCAGCTGCATCAAAGGTAGCCAAAATCGCGGGATGTATACCAGATAGCACTGTTGTACCTTTGGAACCATTAGAACCATCAAATGATCCCTCAATATTCTATTTTCCAAAATGTACGAGAGTAAAACGATGCGGTGGATGTTGTTCATCGCCTTTGCTTAAATGTGAACCCACTGAAGTTGAAACACTCGACTTTACGGTAAGTCATTCATTGATTTATTAGAACTATTATCATCTTAGAGTTTAAGTAGTACAAGGTCATATCTTAACAAATTTTTCCCCAAATGTTGCACTGAGAAAGTGAATATTCTTGTATTTGCAGGTTAAGACTTGTAAATCTTGTTTTTGTTCGTATTACGAGTGTTAAATTGTAGGATTTTATTTACTGTTTTTATTAACTAAAATTAAAACGACATGAAAACGATTTTAATAAGCTCTTGATTCGTGTTTTGTTTTTTATAGATATTCAAAGTTCAATACACAGGCAAAAGCAAAATGCCTTTTCGACAGCAAGAACATGCTTTAGTGGAACAGCACAAAGCATGTAAATGTAATTGCCGTATGAAAAAAGAGGTACGTATTTATATTGTTTCGAGATTATATATAGTGATTAATACTCGTAGATCTACTTTTTCATAACAAAAAAAGAACCCTGTAGCTAATGTAAGTCAGTTCTACTGAAAATACAAACATTTACTACAACCTTCTTAAATAACATAAAAACATTTAATTGCGGGACAGAACGAAAATTAAACAGAGATGTGGGTTGTTTTTATAGCGGTCTATTATTGCCATGTTAGCGACGTCCTTTGGACCAGAAGTTAAATTATCTTAGCTCTTTTTCATGAATAAAATACGTAGCAATGCTCAATTGTCTGCTTGAATTGCTAGGATGTATTAGTTTTGGGAGGATTTTTCCGATCCGTAAATCAACTACTATTTAAGCTAAAATATATTCATCTTTTCAAAAAATGCTCTAACTCCTCTTACCCATGGTTATGGGATTTGAGAAGGGATAAAAATCGTGCCGTTATTTTTGACACTAATGTTCAGTATTGTTTGAAAAATCATCATAAATGAACTTACGCCAAAAAAACGCTTCCGTATCACTCGAACTTACCATTATCACTTATTTTGAAGATCGGCTTTCATTTCCCGAAACCTGTAGAAGATTAGGTAATTTATTTGGTCGTGTTGTAGATAAAGTTCATACTACATACACTGTGCATGAGCATGACCCAAAGCCAATATGGCGTCAATGTAATGTCCGTACAGATGAAACTCTAGTCGCTGTGAGTGAAAGTGTGGCGAAAAATTCCGAATTGTCAATTCAACTTCGACCGCAGCAGTTTGGCCTCTGTCTATCCACTATGTAGAAATTTTTGCGAAAAAGACCCCATCGAACACTGGTATAAGATCCAGCTAGTTCTAGAACTAAAACCATGAAACCATGGGTTGTGACCGGAATTGATGGATTGGCCGTTTGGGCAGCTTGAAATTGACCCATATTTTTAATGAATATAATCGTGTTTAGCAACGAAGCTAATTTTGGCTGAATGGTTATGTGGAAAAGCTAAATTTACGTTTCTGGAGTATGGAAAAACCAGATGGATCATGAGACTGAATTAAACCAACAAAAGTGCAGTGTTTAATTTGATTATTTCATTGAAAATATGAACTACATTGATCAGGACGATATTGGATCCTTCATACTGCCTATGAAATCATTAACTTACCGAGGACTCAATTCAAGACATTTTATCGAGTAATTGGCCACCCTGATCACACAATTTAACGCCACTCGATTACATCTTCTGGGGCTATATAAAGTCTTTGGTGTATGCTCGAAAAACGCGAACTTTTCAAACCTTGGAAGCCAATATTCAACGCGTTATTGGTGAGGCAGAGCCCCAAATGGTCGAAAGAGTGGCCCAAAATTTTACCGACGAGATGCACTCCGTCAAAAACAGCCGAGAAAGCCATATGTCATGATGAACAGACTTTTGATTCAAATTCAATTCCTGTCGTCATTATTACAAAAAAAAAAGTTCTATAGCTCTTAAAAAACACCATTTATGAGTACGTATACATGCAGTGCAACAAGTCGGTCTCTGGGTGCTTCCTCAATAATAAGTAACTTAAGAACTACTCATGCGTTTTCGTTTGGCAGTAATCCGGGGCTCGCGGTGGCCATATCAAAACATTTATATTTTCCTTGTGAATTCGGTGACTGGTTTTATATAAAATGTGTAAGTGATGCTACTATGTTTTACTGATGAAATTATGTTATTTTGTGTTTTTTTTTAGTTCAAAAGTATTCGTTTGAAGTGAGTGTGTTTGATTAGTTGTCACGTTTGGAATTAAATTTTGTTTTTAATTGGATAAAACCGCAACGGAAACGTTTCAAATGTTGAAAACTGAGTATGGTGATAAGTGTTTGAGTCGAAGCAGGGTATTTGAATGGTTTTCAGAGTTTAAAAACGCTCACATTCTCAGTACAACATCCAGTCGTTGGAAGGCGATCTATTTGTAAGGGAGTGGCAACCCTCCACTTCTATTATAGACGAGAATGAATACATGCGGCTTGCTCCGTTTTCTAATCCACGAGCCATGGTTCAAATGTTTGCATAACTGAATACTATCACGTAATACATATTGGCAAAATAAAGATGTATCATAAATATGGTATGTTTCACACAACAGAGGACCAGAAACAAACTCATGTGGATGCGTGTTAAAATCCCATTGAATGGGCCCATCAAGGCGAAAATTGTATAAATAATATTACGGGTGACGAATTGTGGTGCTTCCAGTACGATCCTTCTACAAATCGTCACACCGCATAATGGCGCAGTCTCAACGAAGGGCGACCACTTTAAGTATCCTGATTTGCTTTTTCGACATCTGGAGTATTCTTTAGTACGAATTCGTCCTTCCCGGACAAGCAGTCATCGCAATGTTTTATAAAAAAAGCACTTGATCGATTTGATCGATTGCTTCTTGCTTCATGATAATATTTCTGCGCATTCGTCACTATCCATAACCCAGTTTTTAGCTAAAAAATGAGTTTCTGTGACCAATTACGTACAACTCCCGCCGGATCTGGCGATCATGAAGACTGCCATGCAAGGAGAACATTTTGATGACGTGGAGGCTATTCAACGAAATGTGACAAGTATGCCGCTAAGCATTCCGGAAGCGGCAATAACAAAACTTAATCTTGCGTAGTTGTTTAAATCTTTAGATACTACAATATAATAAATTCGAATATTTTCGCTGTCATTTCTTCGCAAACACATGCGTCATCGAACAGTGGACAAAACAACATATGTGAATGATAATTGTTCGACGAAATTCAGCGATGACAAATAATTAAAAACGACAAAGTCCAATGATAACTAATCGAAACGAAAATCCGAAAGTTCTTAAAATTTTATTACCGTGGATTACTGGATCACAATCCAGATCCAAATGGACGAGGAAAATTATTTTGCATTTGATCAAGTGTCACAAAGAATTATACGAAAGAAAGTGCAAAAGGAAATGCAAAACATCGAAGTAAAGTTACGTTACAGTGATAAGGGGCACAAACATTCTATTTCAATGATATTACGCTACAATGATAAGAGAGCATGATAAATTTAATTCAATTATAGGGTATCTTGTTGCATAAATGGCGAAAACGCATATTTCCCAACAATATGAACACCAATTAACGCCAAGTACCTCAGAAGATGGGGAATGTCTTAGCAAAATTTATTACGTTGCATCAAACCATAGTCTCGTGATAATCGAATTCGCATCAAATTATTTCTTTGTCCGAGTGTAAGTAAGTACAAATTACTTGCAATGCGTAGGCACTACAATTACCAGTTCAATGGTTAAACTTGAACCAATATAATCTAACGATACGATATTATGAACGACTTCAGCTTCATTGTTTTATATCATTCATCTTAAACAGTTTGAACGCTTTTATTTATAAATTAATTAACAACCACTTACATTTTCTTTTGGTCGTCATTGATTTCATTTAAAATCATTGAATTTCTCGCCACCGGAAATCCTTACACGAGATCCAGGATCACAGATCAGTTATGTAAAACCGAGACGGAGATTTCGATCAGGCATATAGTAGAAACTTAACAGATGTCATAATGCCTCAGACTCGTTGTAGTTATAATTTGAATATTAACTCTAACCACCGACGTGCGGTCTCTGAGACCGCTGAGGTTTTTATAACCGTTCGATTTTACTGTTCCCCGCCTCTCGTGGCACGAAGGTCTCAGTAACCTCGAGGTCAGTTACGCTCGTGACGTTGCGAGTAGTGCCGTCATCGGCAGGAGCAATTTTGGTTAGTAATTTCGATGTTAAATTCAATCGCGGTCTGAGTGACTGCGCGTCGGAGTCTACGTAACTTTTTTTGAACTGTGATTATAAATATTTTTTTTGTTTGAAGAATGATTTTACGTAAAAATGTCAAATCCTGGGCCATCACGACCTACGAAAAGAAAAGAAGAATCTTCTTCACAATTTATGGAGACTAGTAAGAAATTAGCTGTGTCAGATTCACGTCCAGCTGAAGTGTTGGATTCTTGGCTCAAAGAGGATAATAGTGGGTCAGAGGTAGATGACGTTGGTGAAAGCTATGTGCCACAGCAAAGTGACCATGACACTAATAGGGAAAAAAAATGACTCTGATTTAGGTAAACAAGTTTATCAGGATATTCATACGTGGGAATCTGGCGATGAAATGCCATTGCCTCGGATAGGTTATATAAATGATCCAAAACAGCTCCAAATCGAGCTGTGCGAACTCAAGCACACAATATTGTCCACTGTCAACAGCCTACCAATCTCACAAATAATGATGGAAAGGACCCTTTATCTATTTGGAAAAAAACTTATAGATAATGAGATTATAAGAGAAATGCTTACTTATACTAATATAAAGTTAGCTGAGGTTAGATCTCAATATGCTACAGAAAACAGGGCAGAATTGCAAGATATAGATTCGTCAGAACTTCTACCTGTCATTGAACTTTTAGCTTATACAGCCGTTTTCAAATCAAATCATATCTTTGCAACAGATGCAACAGGCCGTGAGATTTTCCGATGTGTAATATCAAAGAATAGATTTCTAAACTTGCTCCGTTGTATGAGATTTGATAATCCAGCTGATAGAGGCGCCAGAAAAAGGACTGATGAATTGGGGTGTTAAATGTCTTCGACTAGTTCGCGCAAAACTGTCAAAGTGTGTACCATGTTGGTGGATACGTAACAATCGACGAAATGTTGTTAGCATTCAGAGGACAATCGTTTCTTGGTATGTAAATGCCAAACAAGCCTGCTAAATATGGATTGAAAATGATGTGCTTGTGTGATGTGAAAACTAGGTACTTCTACAATGGGCACAGGGGAAATGTTTCTGACGGAGAAGTCTTATCGGAAGACGAAAAGAAACCCTTAGTTTCTTCTCAATGCGTGTTACGGTCGTCTCGACCAATGTACGGGTCAAATAGAAATGTGACGTTTGACAATTGGTTTACGTCTCTAAAACTCATTGATGCACTGAAAAGAAGGGGGTTTACATGCGTTGGGATTAAAAAAAAGAGAGTTACCAGAGAACTTCAAGCCGTCGAAACAAAGAGAAGCATGTTCCACTCTATACGGATTTACCAACCAAGTGACAATCGTATCTCACGTGCCTAAAAAAGGTAAAGCCGTCATCGATGCATCATTCAGAAGCAACAGACGAACATACAGGAAACCCGGAAATTATAGCATTTTACAACTCCACAAAAAAAGGGGGAGTAGGGAGTAACCGAATTGGATGAGAAGTGTTCAATTTACTCCTGTAGCCGCAGGTCGAAGCGTTGGCCAATGAGTATATTTTTCCGTATTTTGGGCATCAGTATGGAAGCGCATAATACGAAAATGGACAGAGGAATATTTCCAAAGTTTTTATTTCATTTCATTTCATTTATTTATTTAGTTACCACTGTACATTTGAGAATGTAAAAGATTCTTATAGATTATGTACAAGTAAAACATATGGATAGAGTGCTTAAATTTAATGAATAATGAATTTTAAAGACCGACAATAAGAAAGTTCTAATACAATAGAATTGAATACAATTAAATTGAAACGAAATTATGTAAAAGTATTTGTATATAAATGTAATTAAATTCATTTTAGCAGATTTAGTATTTCGAGTTAGATAGAACTGTAACTATGTGTGAATTTATTGGAGAAATTTCAATAATTATTAGAAAAATAATGAAAGATTGCTGAAGGCAGTTTCTTGGGTTCGATATTCCACCTGATAGCAATGGGTAAATTGTTCCATAAACTGACGGTACGAATGAAAAATTGTCTTCGCGAGGCTAAGCACGTATGCTTTAGGCCTTAATGGGTGGTAACGTGCGGATGGAGTTAATACAAGTTTTTCAAATAAATATGAAGGTTGTTTTTTATAGATCAAATTGTCGGGATAAAGGCAGCATTTGTATTTAAAAAAACTGCTAAGAGAGCATCCCAAAATTTGACGAGAATGGGAAGATACATGGTCGAACCTGCGAACGTTAAAAACAAACCGAACAATCGGATTAAAAGCCACATTGAGCTTTTGGGATGGGATCGAGAGAATCCATATCTGGCACTAGGAGAGTCCTAGCTAACTTCATCTTAATTACAGTGCTATTAACATGATCAGTAAAATAGGGGGAATATCATCGAGATGGAGTACTTGTTTAAATATGGGAATTGCCTTGGTTTTGGTGGGGTTCAACATCAGTTTATTTTGTGAAGCAAAATTGGCGATTGCAGATAAGTCATCATTAAAATTTGAAAATGGCATCCTCGACAAGTCCTAAAGGAAAGCTATAATACAACTGAACGTCATCGGCATAAACCATATATGGAAATTACAATAGCACAATACAGACGGTAAGTCGTTAATGAACATGGAAAAAAGAAGAGGACCAAGAATTGATCCCTGTGGGACTCCAATTTTCACAGGACGGAAAGACAACAACTGACGATTAAAAGAGACGGCTTGTTTACGATTGGTGAGATAGGACAGAATAAATTTATTGCTCGAATTTGAAAAATTGAAAAAAGTTCCAAGCTTACTACATAAAATTGACGGGATAACTGATTCAAAAGCTTTGGAGAAATCCAAAAGCGTTACTATTGATAATTTGTCCTCATCGATAGCTTGTCAAACATCATCAGATACCTTTAACAATGCAGTAATACAACTGTGGCCGGATTTAATCCCCGACTGAAACGGGCATATGAGCTTGTTTATTTCAATATGTCCTTTGATTTGATGACCTATTAACGACTCAAAGGCTTTGGATAAAAATGGCAGGACTGCAATAGGCCGGTATTCATTCGCCTTTTCCTTTTTGTTGAATTGGGATGATTTTAGCAGTTTTCCACTGAGTTGGAAAGTTGGATGTCATAATAATATAATTAAAGATATGGGTTATGTGGGAGAGAATAAAAGGTATAATTATTTTTTATAAAGTCAGGGTGGATATTATCTAAACCAATACATTTTGACTTTATAGCAAAAATAGCTTTGCCAACGGTTATAGGGTCTACGACAGATAAAGTAAAAGATCCTTGCAATGAATTTAGGGATAGACTGTGTGGGGGTGTATTTATTTGATTGGAGTCAGCATTACCAAATTGTTGGTTTAATTCCTCTACGTTCACATCACCCTTGACTAGACAAGACTTTTTACTCAAACCAATCTGACGTATTTTAATCCACAAAAACTTTGAGGACTTATTGAAGCTAAACTAGTTTGAGAAATGATTGAATTTAGCACGTCTTATCTTCTGGGTCACCTGGACCCTAAGCAGTTTGAAATTGTTCAACATATCAATACACCTATATCTTTTCCACCGTCGATAGTAAGTCTCTTAGAGCCATGATACTGCGGATGGAATTGGACATCCAGGGTTGGTCTCTGGGCCTAACACGACGAGTTCTTAGTGGAACAAATTTTTCAAAAAGATATTGAATATTGGAGTTTAGAATGCTTACTTGTTCATTCGTTTCAGGGACCGTGTATATTGAGTGCCAATTTAAATTGCTGCATTCATTAAATAAGTTTGACACATGTTGCGAAAATCAAAATATTGAAAGGATTGATTTGGAAAAGACTCGACATTCAAATCCAGAGTACAGAAAATTAGATCGTGGTACGAAAACGCTGGAGCAGACGGTTGTTGATAATATTTCAACAAATTTTTATCACTAACAATAATTACATCTAACAGAGACGGTGTTTTATTGGGGGCAAAGTGGGAAGCATCGGAAGAGTTTAGAAAAAACATACTAAGAGCTTTCACGGCGTCCTGCAGACGATTACTACATGGACTGAGTAAATTTATACTAAAGTCCCCATATACTACGAAATTGCTCAATTATTTCGGTGAGTCCTTTATAACTGTCCACCTCCCGTTCGGCCATGACGATCAGCACGATAAGGCGGTTTAAAACCCTGCCGGATAAATAAGCCATCGTCCATTTCAGGACACATCCAAGTTTTAGAGATGCAAATAACGCCAATCAAACTATTCTCAAATACAAATCTAAACTCATCAATTTTATTCACTAGGCTTTGTGTATTAATATGACAAACGCAAAGCTCGCTTACACATAACATTCACTAAGGACCTCAAATTTTCATTCATGGCGCCAATGTTACTATCAGGTGCAGGGTCGAACACAGAACGAACGAACGACGGTAATTAGTGTAAAACAAGATTGAGAAAAAAGTACTGAAACATCTCCAAAATATATACAATTAAAGAGAAATAAAAGGAAGTTTAGCATTAAATGTATAACAAGAAAGAGCATAAGGCAAAAAGAAATTAAAGAGAAACTAGGTTGCATAAGCTTTAGTTGAACGTTAAAGTTATTGTTGATCATTGTTATTATAGGTATTGTTGTCACCATCTCGTCCAAATCTTCCAAACAGCGTATAGTAATTTGGGACTTCATTCGGCAAAAAGCGGACACGCACAAGACCATCAGAGGTGAAAACATTGGAGATGAGAGATCGACGTTTCATCTCAAGAGCTTCTCACTGCAGCTGATGATTTCTCTTCGTCAAGCTTTCAATTATAAAAAAGCCTCTTCGAAGAACTTATGCCAACATCACTGAGCCTGAGCAATGTTTTGTTGTTTTTGCGGTACCTAGTTAGAAACTGCTCTCAGCAAACTTTGTTTTGCACGTTTGTCAGAGAATTTCATTATAATACATGCATCTGCGGTGTTTTGATGTTTCAGTGTGGACCTCGCACGAAAAATTGTTGTTAGAGGTCGAGGGGAGATATTTACTCTTAAGCATATGTTGTGATACATATTGGTTAAATATGTCAAATCGTCAATTGATATTAGAACATATGGTATGCGAACAAGAGTACTCTGTACCAATTTAATGCGCGAGCTAAAAATGATGTTGATGCGAATCGTAGGCCCTGATATGCCAAATCAGCCAGAAACCGATGTTGCTGCACCAAATCAAAGACAGACGTTTGCTTTTTGTCCTCCAAAACTGAAACGGAAATCATCGTACAGGTCTTATTCATGCCAAAACTACATATGCTTGGAGTGCAGTAAGAAGTCTGTGCTGAGCTGATTGCGCGTAATGTTCACCGCATGTTGGTTTTTTTCTTTTCTTGTTTTAGAAGTGTCATTTTTGTTATTTTCGTTAATTAATAGTTAATGGGCTGAAAAGTCGTTTCTAAGAGAGGGCACCACTTGAATTAAATCCACACCATTTTCAGATGTTTCAGATGAAAACATCAAAAAAGTCCACAAAATGATTACGAATGACCGTAAAGTGAAGTTGATCGTGAGAGCTGAGGCTCTGAAGATATCAAAAGAGCGTGTTGGATATATCATACACGAATATTTGGACATGCGAAAGCTCTGTTCAAAGTGGGTGCCGCGTTTGCTCACAGTCGACCAAAAACAACAACGTGTTAATGATTCAAAGGAGTGTTTAAAGCTGTTCAACCGCAATAAAGCCGAATTTTTGCGTCGGTATGTGACAATGGATGAAACTTGGCTCCATCACTTCACACCGGAGTCAAGTCGGCAGTCAGCTGAGTGGCGAGCAGGCGATGAATCTTGTCCAAAACGACCAAAAACTCAACAGTCGGCTGTCAAGGTTATGGCACCCGTATTTTGGAATGCACATGGAATAATTTTCATCGACTATCTCCAAAAGGGGCAGACTATCAACAGCGACTATTACATTTTGCGTTGTTGGAGCGTTTGAAGGACGAAATCGCAGAAAAACGGCCGCATTTGAAGAAAAAGAAAGTACTGTTTCATCAAGACAATGCACCGTGTCACAAGTCGATGAAAACGATGGCAAAATTGAATGAATTCGGCTACGAATTGCTTCCTCACCCACCGTATTCTCCAGATTTGGCCCCCAGCGACTATTTCCTGTTCGCAGAGCTCAAAAGAATGCTCGCCGGAAAGAGATTTAAGACCGAATCGCCGAAACATAGGCCTATTTTAAGGCTAAACTGAAATCATACTACAAAACTGGTATCGAAAGAGTGAAAAATCGTTTCAATCAGTGTATCGCCCTCGAAGGCAACTATATTGATAAATAAAGTTGAATTTTGCAAAAATTTTGTGTTTTACTATAAAACGGCACGGACTTTTCATGTGTTATAAGTAACATACGTAAATTCGATCTGAAGTGAATTTTACTGAAATTACCATTCCAAAAGGCTTTTTTGGAATATACTTAATAAATAGCTGTTGATTCATGAGTATTTGTATTTGCTTTTATTTGTCATGCTATGCTATTTCTATATAATGTGAGGGAATTTAAAAAATATGATACTTTACCTCACGTCGGAGATTGCGTATCAAAAAAAACGCGACGGTAATTAAAGTTTAAGTTTGTTCAGTCAAATATTACGTCGGAGGTAAGGCAAGACTTTTCGCAAAATACGCCACAGTGGTGTTCGAGAGAAGCCCAGCTCTAGAGAATGGCGCTGAATCGATTGATTTCAGTCTTGACTTACCGACTCGTGTACAGCCCCCCTCAATATTGTCTTTACTTCTAGCGTTTGGCTGTCTTACTGGAACGGCATCATTATATGTAGAGTGAATAAGTTGATTCTCTAAACATGGGGACGATTAAAACGACCGAAAATTATAGTTAACGCACGTAACGTAGTCGTATCTAACCGCAAATTTCAGGAAAATTGTTTAATGACTTGCAAACGTTGTTGAAACGTTTACCTTTGCATACATAATAATAAACAACCTTGAACACAAATAAAACGTAAAATGTAAAACGATACGTGAGTTCAGCGAATCTCTACCTAATTGGAGTACATCTAATGACAAACCCTTTATCTTTCCACATGTTTAATATGGTTTTTAAGTTTATTTTTTTATATATTTCATAATATTGACAAAAATAGTTTTTTAACTAATTCATTGATAATTTTCCTTCTAGGATTGCAATTCATATCAAGAATACGACGCATCACAGTGCAAATGTCATTGCCTCAACAACGATGCCAGAGAAAAATGCGCAGTGGTAGGATATCAAAAAAAAAAACTAAACCCTTAACAATTTTATAAAACTCTTTAACCATTTCGAATTAATGATATTTTAGGACGAAGACAAAATCTGGGATTATGACACTTGCAAGTGTCGATGTCGGGAAACTCAACATTGCACAACAGGTACCTACTTCGATGAACATCTTTGCCAATGCGCTGAGGTAATACCCATTAATTAACAATCCATTCAACTATTAACTTCTATTTCGAAGAAACTTAACTGAGTATCTAGAATCTTGTAGGTTTCATAAATTTCACTTGTTTTCTAAATGTTATTTTCATTTGTGTCCTTTTATGTTGTTTACTTTATTTATAGATAGACAATATAGACTTTTTTTAAACAATCAACACAAACACACACACCTACCTACTTGTCCTTAAACACAATTATTGTATCGTCTGATCAATTTGTTTAGATAAAACTCTTATATAAACTATTTCAGTGTGTAACATGCGATTGAATTTAAAATAAAAATTCTATTTTGTGTGAGTATGTCTTTGTATGCATTTTGCAGTAATAACCTATTATTATTAAAAAAAAATATATATACATATTTATAAATACCCCCACAATATACCTATACATATATGCATATACAAATATTAAATAATCGTTTCGCTTAAATGGAGCATGTGACTAATAATGGCGCTTTTTTTTTTTTTGTTTGTAAATAGAAGTTAATATTAACAATAATAATTAAAATCGCTTATGAATGTATGTTACCTTGTGATGGGTTTTTTATTTCATCCATATGTATTTGCCCTTTCTATTTTGTTTATGTAGGATAATTCGAAGCCAGCACTATTTCACCGAAGGCGTTTTATTGTCAAAGCTATACCAGTGGAGCCGAGCAACAGAACAGTATACGATACTGATGGAATATAAAAGAAAAACAAATAAATACAATTATTTTAGATTCAAGGCAGCTTTCGATATATTTAATTAATAAATTAACACAAAATACAAAATACAAAATAGAAATTCCTAGAATTGGTTAATATAAGAATATGTAAATATAATAATATAAAAGAAAAACAAACGAACTTAATTATTATCCATTAAAGAATATGTTTAGTGTAATTGAAAAGAATGCAATTGTTTTATTTTGTTTAAGCGTCTTGACGATGTTTTCAACTTTCTAAAAACAAGAATAACAAAAGGCTTTTTTTTTTGCCAAAACTGATTTATTTTATTCGAAATTTCCTTTCTCCTTTCGACTCAATGCAGCATTTAAACGGACTAAAAGCATGTCGAATGTTTTTTTTTTTATAATCAGCCCGCTTTATTTCGTCACTCATTATAAAAACGAACCAATAACACTGACAAAGTAAAAAAAAGTTAGAACAACTATCGGTAAAAAACATTTCCAAACCTCATTCCGTCAGTAGCAACCTTCGACCATTTCGAATTCCCAATTTTGTTTTTCAGTAGCTGCCATGCAGTGCTGCTAGATACGCTAGATACGCCTTTTTGTGTTTTTGTACCCTTAAAATGCTTGTACACAGCGCGGGCGAAGGAAATTTAGGGAGGAAGAAAGGACAGGTATCGATGTACATTGTTTTTAAATGTTTGTAAGCTATAACGACCAGGAGACACAGAGATCGGCAGGGCATTCCATAAGCGAGTTGTACGGCTTAGGAAAGAATCACGATATTTTAGAGTACGTCTGAAAATGGGCTTGAGGGTGTACTGATGAGCATTCATAGCGAGCCGAGTGTTACGGTTGAAAGTATGAATGAGCGGAATGCTACTGACGATTTCAATGGAACACTGGTGGTGGAAATTGCGATAAAACAAAGTGAGAGCGCAGACATTACGTCGGTGTTCGAGGGTGTCAATTGATTGACTGATATTAGTATCACCTATGAGGTTTATCGCACGGTTTTGAATCCTATCTAGCAGGTGCTGAGATGTTTTAGGAGCACCTGACCAGATGTGGGCATTGTACTCCAATTTTGGACGGATGAAAGATATATTGTGGCCAGATCAGAGGAGGTAAAATATTTCTTACATCACTTGAGGAAACCTAGACATTTCGCAGCATTTTTGACGACATCGAATATGTGGTCATTCCAACGTAAGTTGTCACTGACACACATACCGAGAACGGAAAGTTTACCGGTTCATGGATAATAGCTGGGAATTTGAATTTCGCTTTAATGACAACAGACAGCATTGAGTTTTGGAAGCATTAAATTCCACTCGGTTGATAGTTCCCCAATTGGTTATGCTGTTAATATTGGAATTTAATGAGCTCAACATATGCTGCCGTTCCCGTTCTACAGCCGAAGAGCAGGTGCGTGAGTCCGGGAAAGACAAGAGATCATTAATGAAAATTAAAAAGAGTGTCGGAGACAGAACGTAGCCCTGGGGCACACCAGCATTTATTTTGTGAATATCAGACTTGAAACCATCCAAGACAACTTGAATTGAACGTTCCAAAAGGTAATTTCTAATCCATTGAAGAAGAGAGTCATCGATCCCAAGAGCCTGATGTCAAACTCTGTCAAATGCCTTAGAAATATCAAGTGCAACAGTTTTCGGTGAGACATTCCATCAAATCACCATCCTGTGTGGACCTGTTGCTACGAAAACCATATTGCCGGTCATTGAGAAGTTTTCGTGTTTCGAGATATTCGAGATTCGCCTTTTTTAGGGACGGGCTGAACAAATGCTATTTTCCATCTTCTCGGAAAGTGTCCTAAGGAGTAGGATTGATGAAAAAGCTTACGCAGTGGTTTTGCCAGCGTAGAAGAACACCTCTTCAGAAGAAGGGGAGATATACCATCTGCACCAGGCGATTTATGCATGTTGAGATCTTTGAGTACTCTTGCTCCTACACGAGTGCGAAAGTGGATTCGTCCCATTGTAGATTCGACGCACTCAAGTGTAGGCGGGGACAAAGCACAGTCTGGGAGTGTTGAGCTAGCAGCTGCAAAGTGTGCAGCAAGCAGATTGGCCTTGTCCAAAGAGCTGACAGCTGGAATGTCATTGTAAATGAGCGTTGGGATGGAGGATGAGGCAGAATTTCTAACTGTTTTGACGAATGACCAACAATTTTTACTTCCTTTGGGACATTGCAGTATTTTTTGCCTCAGGTTTTGGTCATATTGGAATTTCACACGCTTAAGAAAGGCGTTGCAGTCATTTCTGGCTCGTTTAAACTTTTTTCGGTTTTCCTCTGTCGGGTTGGTCTTGTAGGACCGAAAAAACAGTTCTCTAACCCTGACAGCCTCTTTACAGCTCGAATCATACCATTCCTTTTCTTTTGGTTTGATACTCTTCATCCGATGAGGGATAAAGCATCTCATTCCAAAGAGAATAGTTTCTGTGATCATGTCAGCAGTGGCATCCACGTCGTTATCGAGGAAACATAACGACCAGTTAAAATTCCTAAAGAAGTTGTTAAGTCCGCTCCAATTGGCTTTCTCGTATTGCCATACGGTTCTTTTAGGAATCTTTTCTCTCACTGCGTGGTGGGTGTACGAGAATTTAGCTGATATGACACAATGGTCCGACGAGACTAGAGGGGAGAGCACATCAACGCAGTACTTGTCACGGTGAGAAGTTAAAAACAAGTCCAGGGTGTTGGCGATGTGACTATCAACGTCGGGTATTTGTGTGGGCTCAAGCTGGGTTAAATTATTTTCCGGAGCAAAGATCTCAACACACCGTCCTTCGGGTGTTGTCTTAGATCATCGGAAGGGATGTCTTTCAGGATGTCAGTATAAGCCTTTGGATGGCTTCTAGGTCGACAAAACGCTTTCCTTTCATAGGCAACTGCATTTTTCCGAAGTTCAAAAGTCGCACGGTGCCAAATCAGGCGAACACAGGGAGTGGTTTACGGTTAAAATGCGATGATGTCACATCATTGTTGTGTTGTGTTGCGTTGCGTTTTTCTCAAAACCACGTTTTTCAAATGGATGTCCAAAAATTTCTCGAAAACCAATGAACCGATTGCCTTGAATTTGTTTGTGCTTATTCTATACACCATTATCTAGTACTTGTTATAGGATTTTTCTTTTTCATCACTTAGTTTTGCTCCTAGGTGTATATCTCCCCTTAAAGAATGTTTCACCCTGATTTAATTGAATTTTGTTCGGGTTTCATTTGCCTTGGATCGAAAGAACAATTCTCTAACTCAAATAGAAAGCTTGAGTCGTACCACGTCCTTCCTTTTTGTGTGATGCTTTTCAAATGTTACCATTATTTTTAGGTGTCTACATATGTATGAGCTCTGATAGCTCAATTGGAACTTCATCTGGGTGTACTGCTTTCTCCTTCTAAGCACTTTTATGACACCTTTTTGGGATCTAAATCCAATCGGTCCATCGGCTGGATTTGTTAGCATTTATCTGAAAGTTTTCCTTTCGTGCCCTAGAAAATGTTGCCACCTCTATCCTTCTACAAGCCGAAATTGAAAAATTATTAAGTCTTTAGAAACGTAAGGGTGTAGCCCCAAGCATCGACCCTGAAAAGACCATTGAACCAAAGCAGTACCAATAAGCAGTAGTACAATCTTATAATGAATGCCGGAGAAGAAACTACAGAGTTTAGTTATGTCAAATAATTGGGAATCCAATTCAAATACAGGCTCAACTCCGAAGGACGTCTAACATACGACTTTCTATGCTACTGTCTAACTACACACTATCCATTTCGAAAATAAAAGAATCCCTTAACACGCGAACAACTAAGGCAAACAGATTGTCAGCACTGGACTGCATCTCAGTACTCATACATAAGATATGGATTCTATATGCTTGCCAGTCACAATTTACTAAGGCATGGGACGTTCTGAATCGAATTAATTACGATGGACATGAAGCGACTCTATTCAAAGATAAATTTAAACTCAATAGTTGCGTTAAAATTTCAGGCTAAGCCATAAGGTTTGTATATGTACTTTGCTAAAGTACCTTCATTACACCTTTTTTAAAAATACTTTGCATTGACTTGAGTATTCTGATGTTTGTTCCCCTCAAAACAATTAATAAAATTCATGTTCCGAAGGCGACCCCAGCTTACCCAAACTAGAGCCAGCTGGATGTTTAATTCCTACGTCAGTTACACCGCTAATCATTTCATTTTACTTTTAAATAAATTAGTATTAAAAAAATCATAAACAATTGGCTGAAATACAAAGTTGGTGCAGACTGTTTTTAGCTTTTGCTTTTGTAGATGCCAAAGCATTTCTTTTAAGCAAAATCATAAAGCAAAAGCGTAAAGGGTTGCTACTTAAATATTATTTGCATTCTGTACTTACTTGTGTTTCCTGTTTGCAATAATATTTACAAAATAAAGGCAAACTGCAACGTATAACAAAAATATATAAATAAACTCAAATGCTGGCGATGCCTCTCACTCAAATTTTTTTGTTTGTAACACATAAGCATCGAAATGTTACGTGCCGTTCAGTCGTTGCAGGGTATATTTACAAGTTTAATTCAAAAAATTTTAAATTTTACATTTCATAGTTATTTACAAATACTTGATAATTATTTACAGAATTACTAGAATGTAAATTGAAATAAATGTTTGGCACAATGTTTAAATAAATACGATAGAATTTAAAAAGCGTAATAAGAAAAAATAAAATTGACAGCTGCAAAGCCAATTTCGTTCTACAGGGTGTTCATAAAGTGTCTGAGGATTTTTAATTCGTCTTTTACCAACTCGTAATTTATTCATAGTGCCTGTTCACATTGGCGATGGGATCAAAGTCCTCACCATGAACGTCGTGTTTACATTTTCATGGTGTTGAAAGACTTTCTAACAAGCGGAACACTTGAATCCCGACAGCCCGTCTCCACGAGACAGAATTATGGCAGACATAATATTTGACATCCAGTCTGGAATATTTTTTTGTCTTGACTGCGCAAATTATATTAAAATATTTCATTTTCCGAGAAGATGTTCATGCGGCAATATGCAACAACAGCAACAATTATTTTTATTTGGCATTTTGAAAAAAATACGTTTACACCTATGTTTACCCAGCTTCCATGTACACGAAATGTCAAATTCATATCCTAATTTTCATCCGCTTTCATGTCTTGACATAAAAGTGAACATCCATGCCCTGTCTTCGCTAGACATGTGACATGTTCATGGCATGTTCATTATCCCGGTATCGTTCATGCACAGTGGAGACGGGCTGTAACTTTTTTTCTTTTCGGTGTTGACTTGGATTTGGTACTACATACATGACCACTATGACGCGGTACGTAAGAAATAATTGTAAAATAATAATCCACTCAACGTACAAAGTCTGATTTGATTGCCGTTGATGTGCATGTTAGTTTATTTATTTCAATAAGCCATTAACTCCATTTGTTTAAGAATAGTGTTTGTCTACTTCAACTGAAACATTAAAAGGCAGCGAATTTTGGCATTTCAATATTCTTTGTTTATATTTTTGGAAAATCCGGCGTTCAAATGATAAATGTAAGTAATTTTTTTGATTTTTTTTTCACCGTTTTTTTTCCATTTTTTCGATAGCTGATTGAATTTTCCACAAAAATTGTTGCCTTGAGTTTCGCGAACATTTCGTTGGCCGTTTGGAGACCACGAAATAATTTCATTTCACTTCAGGAGCACACTTGGATTTAAAGTCCCGAACAATTAATTGTGTGCGAAAAGTGAGTGGATACTTCTACATATTACGGACTGAAACGAATAAAATTTGGAAACTTCAAAGTAAAAAAAAAAATATATTTTCATAATTCATGTAAATTTTTTTTATTTGCTTGAAAACTTCATGTAAATTTTTTTTATTTGCTTGAAAGTCCTTCTCATGAATGCCGTGTTTATATTTTCAAGGGGATGGATGACTTTTTGACAAGCGGAACATTTGAATCAGAGCATTTTTAACTTTTAAATGTGAGCAGTTGGCCTGAAACATCTTTTTTCCCCCTTTCTATACACTTCAGCGGTCAATACAAATTGAAAAAGTATGTCAGAAATAGAAGAATATGGGATAAAACTTCATGCTTCTCTCGAAACTTTAATTCAGAAGTGGATTTTCGGTGGAAGTAACCCTCCTTCTTCCCACTTAAATAAAAAGCGTTCCTTCTTTTTCGGACAATCTTCCTGTCCAGTTTCGCTTCTGACCTTGATTTTCGGGTGAAGTATGACGTTTTTTCTCATATCGTTCCACAACTGACGGGTTTTTTCAGTTTAGTTTTGATTGTTGCCGTGCAAGGAAGTGTAAAGAAGAGGAAACAAGGTATGTTTCATGCCAACTGCTCCAATTTAAAAATTAAAAATGCTACAATTCAAGTCAAAAAGTCTTGACCCATATGAAAATGTGAACACGATGTTCGTGGGCAGGACTTTCATGCCAACACCAATGTGAACGGTCACAAAATCCTACTCGCCCACATCAATTCATTCGAACATTGGCCTATATATGATATCGAAAACAGCAACTCAGCACTTACGACTGAATTCATTCATTTGATCTGTCAAACACATGTCACGCAAATGCATCCATTTTAAATTTCGAATTTCAAATAATTCCCAACCAACAGCAGTTTGCGCGTTTGAAATTATATTTCTGCTTTTTGTTTGAATTGTTTTATTGTTGTTCGTTTGACACGAATTAATTAATTTATTATAGTTGTTTTAAGTATCATATATTATATTTATTCGTTAATATTTCCTTTTTTTTTTAAATTCTACGCGCCATTTGTATTGGCTTGATTTGTTTTTTGTTTTAATTTTGTTTCACCATGTCGGATAACGATTGTGTCCGTGTCGCAATCCGCATTAGGCCGCTTGTTAGAACGGAAATCGAGCGCGGTTGCCAATCAACTATTGACCGAGTTCCTGGTCAGCCTCAATTGAGTGTAAATAAATCGGATGGATTCACCTTTAATTACGTCTATGATCCAAATGACAGTCAGGATTTTCTGTACAAGGATTCTGTTTATGAAATGATTGAGAAACTTTTCAAAGGTAAGTAAAGAAGGTGTAGTTGATTATTATATGGGCAGCCAATTTTCCGTCTTTATGCGTGACTTCAGTTCAACGACGCTTCTTTTACTTTCGCAGCTCCATCTCAAACTAGACGAACTTTAGATGGCTTCTTCGGATTTCTTGTAATGAAGGTGGGCTATACCAGATTCTTGGAAATGCTGTCTGTAGGTTTAGTTTTCCTGCCTAGCCTTTGTGAAACAAGATTTTCTGCTGATCCAACATGGTTCTGAGTTCGGGATCACATTTTTCTTTCGATGCACTCCAGTCTCTAATGCTATGGGATAGCTGTCTGGCATTTCGATTTTGTCATATGGCTAGAACGGTCCACACTCGAAGCGATCTCCGATTCTCTTTGTTGCTTTCGCTAAAATCTCGCTTATTTTTTTTTAACTATTTCCACGAAGCTCTTACCAGTAGTCTCATGACTAAGAAATCTCGGTTTTATTTGCCTGCAGGCACCTCAAGTGCCACTCCTAGATATTCATTCGGTACTCCTGTCAATAATTTATGCTGCACAGCACAGTATGTTTCCAATGGCAGCCCTTTAAATGCCAATACTTCGTTTGGGCGGTAGGTGCGTTAAACGCTTGTGTTGGTAGGATCAGTTTTTCAACTGATACCGTGAATAAAGAATCGTTTCTTTTCTGTGGATTCTTGTCGTGGTGGCTGACCTCACCCCGTATCCCCAAAGCATCAGCTACTTCTTGCTCCAAAAGTGTGAGGGATGATCCACTGTCAAGGAATGTAATCGTATCTACTAATACGATGGTGCGGTGCGAAAGGGAACCTCATCATTTCGTCGATGTGTTTGTACGCGTCTAGGAAAAGCATCCTAATGTTCTTCATGCATCTTCATTAATGAAATTGTCTAATAAAAAGCGGAGTAGAGCAAATACTGGCATTATCGTAACGGTTTTCAGAACTTAACGCCGCTGAAGTATGTATATGACCAGTTAGAATCTGCGGTTGTAGGTCCTGTTGGTGGCAGGACCACCGGTGGTCCCTACCAGAACTTAAATCACGGTCACACTGGCTGTGGTTTAAACTTAAAATCGAGGGAAGGGTTGATTGGTTTCGACCCGATGCAGAGTTGCAATAAGCACTGGGCGCTGTGGTCCTAAGTTCAGGAAGAGGTTTTAAATTGGCATCGACTCATACCAAGGGTGGAACTTGTGCCTCCCACACCAGTTCTGCTTTGGTATCAAAGGAATTGACGGAGTTCGATGGCAAGGCATATCCTTTCTCTCATTAATGCCTTAATACCCATTGTGGTATTAAGGCTTATATTGTCAGGAGTTCACTTAAAACACATAAGACATTCTGTTCTGCATGCAGAAAGCGGTGGTGGAAGCTTTTCAGTAAGTTCTTGCAAAAGCATTGGATTGCACAGATGGTCACGTAATCCATCAGCCTTCATTGTTGACAGCAGGTCACGGACTGAAACTGGAAACTGAATTAATGTTTCAAACTTGTCCGACTTTTTAGACGGTTCCATTCGTATCTTATTGATAATGCAATTAATTATTACTTTGGGCCTACCAAAGTACATTTCCAGAGCTGCTATTATCTCGGGCACCGTTTCCTGTAGGCTATGTCCAGCAGCTTCCTGCTGCAGACGCACCAAATTCCAAATGTATTTGTGAAGCCACATAACCCCGTTCTGTTTCGAAAGTTGCTGATAAACACAGCCCACAGCCCGGAGGTCTGCCGTTAAAGATAGGAAACTCCTTAGACAGTGCTTGACGCGCACACAACTGTTCCTCGGTCAATACTCTAACTGGGCTTATGTCCATCCATCGTTTTCTGTGCAAGTCGTTTTGGGTTTTCTGATCCCTCCTCGCTTTTGTCGCTCATACTTTTTCTCTAAGTATAGCTGATCCATACGCCGCTGCTCTTCCAAATGTGCGAGTTTAAAAACGATAGGACAGGTCAACATTCACCTTCGCCATTGTGGGTGTCGCGGCAAAGGGACATGTAAAGCCGATGAACTCCCCAAATACGAAAATACACTTCCTATTTCACCAAAAAAAAGTTACTTTATGTGCACCCATCGTTAAGTGCAAATTCACGTCAAAGTTGGATGCCTTCGAAAGAGAAAACATAAGGCTTACAAGAGGTTCGACATGTCTAGCGTTTAAACAGATTTAGCCAAAGCTGTAAGTGATTAAAATCTTTCAAAAGACTTCATATCAGGCATCATCACTGGACACGGTCCCTTAATCAAATAGAACAACCAACCACACTTACCTTATCCTCGCTTTGGGCTTAGTTTTTAATTTTTAATTTTTGATGCACTCACGCACAGCAGCTACTTATTTTGTAGCGAGGTGTTTTTTTTGTTTGTTTTTCAATTGGATCAGAGCGCAAAGACAAGGACCTAGTCTACTGTACTCCTTGTACATATACAGTGGAGAGCCGATTAACCGGGATCACGGAAAATCGAAAAACCCGGATAAACGAATTTCTTTCTATAAAATAAAAAATTAATTAAAGTCGACAAAAACTTATTTATTATGTCAATTAGGCAAAAACCAAATAGCAATAAATAAAAAAAACTAAATTAAAATAAATAAAATTCATTAGCAACAATATATAAAATATACACTTAAAAGTTATAAATAAATATGTACATGGGTATACGTATAAACAACTAAATGCGAGAGGTCTTAAAAAATTCGCTGATTGTTGACTGTTTTTTACATTTAACTCGGTTTTTTTCCTTAATCAGGCTTTTTTCAATGCGATATACTTGCATTTTATCTTATTGTGATACTGTAGACGAGTCAAAGCCTTCTAAAAAATCCAAAAGGGTATTGCTTGATTTAATAGTCTCATCTAAAGATATTTTTGAAACCACTATATCGTCTTCATCAAATTCATCAGAATTTAATATATCCGGCTCAGATTCATAAGAATGATTTATTATATCAACGATATCAGTTTTAGAGAGAGTAGCAAATGTTAGATCATTCACATCACAGTCCAGCCAATTTCCAATTTCCAATTTCTTCATTAAAATCCTCAGCAACTTTATGGAAGTCAGGGTCATCTTCAACTTGAGCTAATAAAATCAATAGAAATGTAGACATTATAAAATGACTCCTATAAGTAGTGCATTAAAGCATATGCAATGTATCTGTTACTTCAGCTTCAGGGCAAAGTAAATTATGCTAAACATTTTTCAAAACGTGGGAAGTAACGCAATTCCAAGATGTCGCAATAGTCAATTTTGCAGACTTGATGTTGAATGACTTAGGGTATAAAGTTTTGGTTGAACCACTCCAGAAAAATTGTTTGCGTTACCCAAGCCCTCTTGTTGGCCTTATATATGACAGAGAGCTCTCTCACTTTTTTGAGTGCTCTTGGGCGAAGACTTCTACCAATTACCATTAACTTAAATTTGTGAGTCCCTGCAGCATTGGAGCAAACTAGCACAGTAAGTCGTCCCTTTGAATCTTTATAGCCCTCTACAACATGTTCTTCTTTACAAGCCTAAATATTTCGGGGTAAGCACCTCCAAAAAAGGCTTGTCTCATCCGCATTGTATATTTGATCGGTTGTCAAATTTTCGTTTTTTATGAGTTCAGCTAGTTCTTCAACAAAAAACGTAGCAGATTCATAATCAGCTGATTCTTTTTCACCTGAACTTTTAAGACAATGAATTCCATGACGATTCTTGAAATTTCTCAGCCAGCCGGATGAATACAAACATTCAGAGTTTTGACCCAACTCCACGTGAAAATATTTTGCCTTTTCCACAATCATTTCGCCAGAAAGTAGAATTCCTCTGAATCTTTGCTGACGTACTCACTCATAAGTTGAACTATCCACTTTTGTGTTCTCAGCTTTCTTACATGTCTTACGTTTCTGCAAACCTTTGATGGGATCACTTTCGGCAAAAAATTTGAGAATCCTATTTTTAAGCAAGGCATATACAGTTTGTGCGCTGATTCTCTCTAATAGACAACACTTTTCTTCGCCTTTTTACTAATCTTGATGAGCATGCCATCACACTAAAATAAACTTCACTACCTTTGCAATTCAATTTAAATGATGTGCGTCCTGCAAAACTATCGGGAACAAAATGATGAAACTAACAAGATTCAGCAACGTAAAAGCGATATTTTTTGTCTTGAAATATTAGTTACAATTACATCAATGACGCACAGAAACCAATCTATGTACTCGTATGTATGTATGTGATTGCGAATATTCTGCACGAATGAACATGCAATACGATTGTGTTTTGTTTTTGTTTTGACTTGATTTTAGCTTGCATCCCGGATAATAGTCTTTTCCGGTTAATCGAATTTCAATGGGAAAAAATTTTTTTTTTAAAATATCCCGGTTGATTGGATTTACCGGTTAATTGGACCCCGGTTAATCGGCTCTCCACTGTATTATTTTAATCTGAATTTATTAGTCATTCATAGAAAGATAGAGTGCCAACAGTACCAGCCTCCACCACACTTAGTAGTAATAAAAGAGTAGTCCTCCATTACGATGCCAGTAAGCAGTTTAGTCTTCCCTATTGGGTGCTGTAGGGAGAATTCAGATCTGTATCATGATTAGGAAGCATTCGTTTGGGCTGTCTATGGAGCTATGCAGGTATACCATCTGCAATTATTATCTTGACACGAAACTCAACTATCAATGTTTAACCGAGCCGCAGGTAGTCCAGGAAAGGGTTCTGAGAAACTCTCGTCTGAGCTTTACCTAGGAAGTTCATCGCCGAACTCATTCCCCCGCATTCCCGAGAATGCTCAGCAGGCTGTGGCAATAGACACAAATATTTCCCTCCTCCACTGATTAATCGCAGTATACGATTCTTGTTTATCATCCGGATTGCGTATATCTCGGCTTAGAAGGCAGATGCAAGTTTTCTTAACGAAGAGTGAAATATAACATTGTCGTCCTCCAAAAAAAGAGACTTTCGTTGCAACTGGAGTTCTAGTTCTATAACTTCAGACATCATGTCCATAACTCCAATCATAAACGATGATCAAGTAACAAAGAAATTCGCGTAACTATAAATTACAAAGCAACTCGATCAATGTAATTCAGAGCAATTTTTTATACAGAAGTAATGTTTTAATAGGTTCCACAAAATCATTAATCGGGCCTGGTTAATGTCGGAATAAGAGTTGAGAGGGGTTTCACTAGGCCATCGTAATAGCAACTTGTAATGTAGGTTAAAAATATCTGTACCCTTTCCTGTTCACCGATTGTACTCATTTCTGGCCTTGTTGATCATTCGTCTTCGCTGAATCCCTCAGTTGCTACCGTTCTACTGAGCAAGCTCTGTGTGAGCCCATATATACAACTCATGGCAATTTTTTGCGATATATCTTGGTACAGATTAAATTCGATTAAATGTTTATTTGTTAATCATCAAATGAAATAAGATAATTTATAAAACAAAAATTAAAAAAGAGGTTGGCTTTCCTGCCGTCTGCCTAGTTGACAACACATAATTTTTTACGCATACAATACTTGGAAAATTTAATACTCCATCAAAACAAATGCGACATTTACTATATATTGATAAATACAAAACTTAATAAAATAGGATTCTTGAAATTTAAAAACTTTCGCTAATTATACGGTCCCTATAGGTTACAGCCAAATTGCAATATTGGTATAGTTTTTTAACTTCGATTTTATTTAGCAGAGGTATAACTTCGTTTTCCGTCAAAAAACTGGATCTCAAAGTGTTCCTTCTTATTTTCCTTAAAATTGGCATTTCTCCATGAAGTGGATAATATCTTCTCCTTCACCCAAGTTACACAAAGAGCACAAGATAGGTAAATCTTCTCAGTGAGGAATAAAGTTTAGGAGTATCAGCTCTCCCCGTAGTCTGGCAATCATTGCTATTTCATCGACGCTATTTTCATCTCGAAAATAATTCCTTTCTTCCGAATTGTGGTTAAGTTGGGAATATATTGCTCTGTGGAGCAATTCGTTGGCGTTGCTCAGAAATCTCTCTCTGCACTTCAAATTCACTGATGAAATAAGCTGATATAGTAAAGCCTTCCAGCGAACATAGACAATCTAGTCTTAAATCCATGCCGCAGTCCGCAGCAAGATCCATCCATTCAGCATACCAGTTCGATTTATCATATATGACAAGGAGGATCGCTATCTTCGGAAGCCGGTGATTTTCCATCTTCATAATCTTAAGCACGTAATCAATTTGCATTTTAAGGGTACTAATAAAGAGAGGTGACAATCCAGTTTTATTATATAATTTGGCATTATCATATAATTTGGCATTATCATATAATTTGGCATATTTTGTGGTAGTCGAAAAATTCGCTTTATCTAGTAGCGTAGGAGCTTCTCTACATTTTCATATTGTTTCGCTCCCCATATTTGTGCTGCGTAAAATAAAATTGATTCCGATACCGTCTCAATTCCTTAACAATTTCTACGTCCTCAATATTAAAATACCATTTTTCATTTACAGAATTTCTGCCTCTCCCGTTCTTAAAAATCATAATTTTTGATTTCCTCAAATTCACTACCAGATTTCAAGGCTCACAACATTGAGAAAGCCGGTTGATCATTAGCTGCAATGAAACACGATGTCGTCTGCGAATAGCAGTACCTTGATTATATGACCCGCGTATTCGATGCCACACGGTAAGCAGCTTACGAGATCATCAATGAACAAAGCAAACAAGTCTGGGCTCATAGTATAACCTTGTCTGACTCCTAATTCAGTTCTAAACCACTCAGACCTCTCTTCTCAGTTCCAAACTACCGCCATTGTGTCAATATATGTTTCAAGTTTTCCATGATTCTGTCAAATTTTATTGACATACCAATGTTATAGAGCTTGTAGAATAGAGCCTGTCTATCAACCGCATCAAATGCTGACTTGAAGTCCCCGAAAACGCATATAGCTTCTTTTTTCTGAGAAATGAATCCGCAATACTTTTCAGAACAAAGATATGGTCAATCGTTGAATAGCCTGGTCTAACAGCTGCCTGGTACTCTTCCAAGAACTTATTATCGTTGATCCATGTATTGAGACGTCTCTGTAGAATTAGCATGAAGATTTTGTAACAAGAATTTAAGAATGATATGCCTCTATAATTAGATATCTCCGACAAACTTCCTTTTTTATGTATTAGGAAAATTATGGATTCTTTGAATTCTTGCGGTATCGAACCTGTTTCCAACACATTATTGTGTTCGGCTGGCATTCCATCAGAACCAGCTGTTTTTCTATCCTTAAGCTTAATCAATGCTTCAGCAACTTCTTGCTGTGTTAGGACCGTATCCAACACTTCATTAGCGGAACCAGGGGGTGCGTAATGAAAATTGATTCCTTCTTGCACTGGATTTAATAAATTCTTAAAATGCGTTCCTAAAAGATTAGAGCATAGTCCATGATTAAGTTCCTGCCATTCAGCTTCCTAACCAAGTTTCAAAATTCTCTCGCATTCTGGCAATGGACTGGTCGTTTCGATTCTGCTTCAAAAAATGTTGATTTTTTCCGTTTACACAATATCTTGTACTCTCTGTTTGCTTTCAAATAAAGGTTTTTGAAATAACCAACGTTTGAACTACGATACTATATACTCTTAGTCAAGCAATCGATAACTCAAACCAAGGAGCCGTACAGTCTTTCCTAGCGTTCCTTGAGGAAAAGATCGAATAAGCTGCTTTGATGGTTTCCTCTCACTGGCTTAAGTTGCATACGTGTTGGCCTCGAAGAGATATGCCCAGCTTCTCATGATACTTTGTCGCCTTAACCGGATTCCATTTAAGTTTAGGCAATAGCATCACAGATCTGCTTTCTTCCTGTTAAAATGTCATCTGTCGAAAAGTCCCAACTATAGGAAGGTGGTCCGAAAACTGGACATGTTCAACTTTGAAATCGACAAAGTGATCATTCCATTTTCCACCAACGAGACAATAATCTATAACCGAGCTTCTTCTCTGGTAATGAACCTAAAATTATTAACAATGCCCCTTTCTGAGCACCAATATTTGTATTCGGTGCCAATAAGCGAAGTTATCAAACTCGCTGCAAATGAGTGTAAAATTAAGGGTGTGAAACATAAATTTGTAAATTTGAGCTACCGAAAAACAAAGGTATACGTAAGTGACGCTAAAATTCATTCAATTATTATTAATAGATTACGCGGGACGGGTATTGGTGCGTTTTCTTTTGCGCCTAAGGAAACGAAAAGGGTTTCAGTTATGCTGAAGGACCCTGAGGGTGATACCCCTGTCAAGGTTATGAACAACCTGTGAAAGCTACATCTCCCAGTATTAGAATTTGTAAGATGACACCCTTTTCTACTTCCAAATCAAAAGAAATGGGTACGAAATTAAATGTGTTTATTGTTCAATTAGAACCAGGTGAGTCCATTAAAGATTTAATTAGTATTAGATACTTGTTCTACTGGGGAAAAAAAATTAATAAAGCTGTACTTCGGTGTTATAGGTGTCAAAGATTCGGTGAATGTTGCTCATATAATAGTAGATGTGTCCTGTGCGGCGAGTCTCATGATTCATGATTCAAGTCGCTGTGGGAATCCAATCAAGAAGTTCCTACTCTTAAGTGCGTTAATTGTAATGAAACCGGGCACGCGGCTAGTTATCATGGCTGCCCAAGGCAGGTTGCGATCAGAAACAGAGCGGTAGTACAAGGCGCTATAAATACGTTTGCGAATCAAAACACTACATATGCTGACATGGTTAAGAGTAACTACTCTCACCGCGCGAATAACACCCAAACAAACTTTATGACAAAGAAACAATCTGGTGATCTTAATAATTTTTTAAACGAGGCGAACGATCTTTTTAACATATCTTTTAAAGAACTGCTAACAAAAATCAGACAATTCTGGCCCACTTATCAACAACTTCGGTCTACAGAAGACAAAATGTTCGCATATCTTGAGTTTGTAGCCTCTGTAGTGGTATAATGCAATGTGACTCCATAATTTCCCTTGAAAGAAGACTAGATTTGTTAAGCACACTAAAAACCCCAAAAGCCTCAAATATGCCTCCTTTCGGAAACAAGGCTATCCTCGTACCAGGTAGGGGAACAGCAGTTATCTTAGATCAAAGGTATAAGTATACTGAAATTCCTTTCCAGAGCGAGGTTTTTTTTCATTTGCCTAGTCACTATTATATCACGTAGTAGTACTGGTTTACGAAGGAATATTTTAACAGGAAGCATTTATATTCCTTCCAATGAAGGTCGACGTTTGCCAAATGAACTTGACAGACTTTACACGCTTACGAATTCATTTGACGCAGTCATATTAGGAGGGGATTTTAATGCACGCCATATTGGGGTGACACAGTCCATAACCAAACAATAGACTTAGTTGCTCCCAACAGCCCTACATTTCCCAGATCATCATCTGTGATTGACTTTTTTCTTATATCTTCATCTCTCATCTGCAATAACCTGAACCCTCTAGTTTGTTCAACATCCGCAACGAATTCCGATCACTTTGGGATTGAGTTACTACTAAGAATAATTGATTTACTTCCAATCCTACAGCCACCGGCAACGTGCAGATGCTTCAAAAGCACAGATTGGGAAGCTTTTAGAATAGAACTTTATCATCGACTGTCCGATTTAAATATTCCAACCCAAAGAAATATCTCAAACGATGAAATAGATACCTGGTTATCAAAATTAAATGAACAAATTAATAATAACGTTCAATTGCATTCCTCCATTCGCAATGTGGAAAATTTCAAATATCACAATATATCAGACACTACAAAAAACTTGCTTAAGATACGTTGTACATGGCTTACACAATTGAAAAGACTGTATAACCGGCATCTTAACAGTGTCACCGATGAATATCGTCAACCCTCACCTCATTCATTTAAAGAAATCGATAGGATATCCGGAAGAAAATTCTTCGGAGTTAATATTTCGAAAGAGACTCTAGTCCACAACGGAGGGAACCTAAATGATGTGCAAGGTAAATTAAACGCGTTTAAAGAATATTACTCACACATTTACTCGAATCTAGAAACAGTTCCAGATCAATGTGAGGAAGATGATATCGCTCGACAGTAGAATCATTTTGTAGTACTGAGTTCAATCAAACCCTGACCTTCATTTCGCCCTCAAATACCGCGATAAATCCCAACAATGCGCAAGTATTTACATCCCCAAATAGTGTGGGTTTGTTGAGAGAAGCCCTCAATAACAAAAAATCAGCTGGAATAGATAATATCTCAAACTTCATTCTTCGAAAATGTCCTATTTCTCTTGACACATCTTTATCTACCGTATTCAACCACTGCCTGAATAATGGCTATTTTCCTTCAATTTGAAAAGAAGGGAAAATATCCCCAATAGCTAAGTCTAAGAGAGCAAGAGATAGAAAAGACTTTCGACCAATATCCTTGCTATCTAATATAGGAAAACTGGTCGAGAGGCATATAGCAGAGCAGTTAAGTGTCACGTGCGAGAACACCAACACTATTCCAAGTAACCAGTTTGGTTTCAAAAAGGGTCATTCAGCGGAAGATGCCTCACTGGTACTGCACAATAAAATTATTGAAAGCTTAAGGACCAGGATATGGACGGTAGGTCTCGATATAAATTTAGAAAAAGCTTTTGACTATGGCACAAGGGATTAATCTATAAGCTAATTGGGCTAAATTTTCCTAAGTGGTTAATTTGTATCATTTCCAGCTTTCTATCTTTCCAGCTCTGTTATCATAGGCGATGAGCGCTTAGACTATTTCTCAGTCCTTACCGGTGTGGCTCAAGGATCGATCCTAGGACCAATCTCGTTTAATATCTGTATACGAGGGTTGTCTGAAACAAGACATTTTTTCTCAAATTTTTTTTTTATTTTCCTACATAGTCTCCTTGTAACTCTACACACTTCTACCAGCGATGCTCCCATCTCTCTAACCCATCCAAATAGTACTTGGCGTTTTTCTCTGCAAAATAATTGTTCACGAAGGCGATTGTCTCCTCATTTGACGAAAATCTCTGTCCTCCGAGCGCAGTTTTTAGATGATGGAACAAAGAGAAGTCGATTGGTCCTAGATCTGGTGAATAAGGCAGATGGTCAAGCAGTTCAAACCGTAATTCATTGGTTTTCGCCATGGCAACTACTGAGGTGTGACACGGCGCGTTGTCTTGGTGAAACAGGATTTTCTTTTTCTGCAAATGTGGCCGTTTTTCCGCAATTTCTGCCTTCAGCTTGGCAAGTAATGATGCGTAGTATGCTCCTGTAATGGTTTTTATTTTTTGGAGATAATCGATTAAGATAACTCCTTTACTCTCCCAAGAAACAGTCGCCATCCCTTTCCCAGTCGAAAAAACAGTTTTTGCTTTTTTTTTGAGGCGGCTCGCCCTTTGCAGTCCACTGTTTTGACTGAATTTTTGTTTCGGGCGTATAATGGTATATCCAAACTTCATCTACAGTAATTAATCGGCGCCAAAACTCAGATTTATTGCGCCTAAACTGCGCCAACAGAGCGTTGGAAATGTTCATTCGAACACGTTTTTGGTCTAACGTAAGCAAACGCAACACCCAACGCGCGGACAGCTTTCTTATGCCTAAATCATGATTTAATATGTAACGAATACGTTCTTACCTCTACTATCTCTCTCACTTTAATTCTGCGGTCGTCTAACGTCTAACACCATTTGGTGAACTTTAGCAATGTTATCGTGAGTGGTTGCAGTTTTTGGACGTCCCGAACGTTCATCATCTCCCAAGCTCCTGCGGCCACGTTTAAATTCAGCTGCCCAAAAGTTCACTGTAGTAAATGATGGTGCAGAGTCCCCATACACAGAGTCCAACTCATTTTTGATTTGCGTAAGCGTATTGCCTTTCAAAAACAAGAATTTAAGCTCGATACTCAATTTTTTCCATTTTCACAAAAAAACACTCACACGACTCACTCAAACGACTGCCAACTAAAAACTCCGCGTCCAAAATGACTGAAACTTCGGTAAGCAACTGTTAAAAGATGCGCAACTGGCATTCACTAGCTTTTATTGACGAGTGCTGCTATCTTTACGTTGCGGTCGGAAACTTTTCAGACAAGCTGACTTTCCTTTCTATAACCCATTGCAAGATGACCCTAGTGCAAGATGACAGTCTGATATTAGCAAGTGACAAAAAGGCCAAATGTCGCGCCTAATAAGATTAAAGACAAACTACCGACTCTTATAGCATACTTCAAAAAGTGGAAGCTAAAAATTAATACAGCTAAATGTGACCTAACCTGCTTCAGAAATGTATGCGGGAAAGGATTGCAGTAAAAGAAAGTAAGACCTTGAAAGTAGAGATCAATAGAAAAAATATTCCACTACGAGATGAAGTCAAGTACCTCGGTATTGACTTTCATAATAGACGCGGTGCCACTGCTCAATTCTAAACAAGTTTGGCCGATTACCAAGATGCTAATCTATAAGACCTTAATAAAACCAATAATAACATATGGGTTTTGTACTTGGTTTACAATTTCGCCCAATGTAGCCGAAGAGCTCCAGATTTTTGAGAGAAAAATTTTAAGATTCTGCTGCGTAAATATATGTAGAAGGCCAGATAAAAAATGGTTTTCTAATAAGACCCTGTATTCCGAAACGAACATTATGCCCATAATGACATGCCAAACCGAATTATTTGTAAAAAAGCTAGACCGTATAGGTGATCACCCTAATCTAATGGTTAAATCTTTGTTGGACTCAAATATCAACGATAGTTTGGAGGAAAATTATTACCTTTCCCCATTTAATCTTTTAAACACGAGGTCCATTACTTAGTTGAGACCAAATGCAAATCGAAACCTTTCAGCTCCTTTTTACGGAAAAGCATCCCCTTTAAATGTACGCGGATAACTTTCCTTTGTTTTTGGGTAGCTCATAATCCTACTCTCTTTTAATCACTATAGCTAGTGCTCTGCCTCTGTCTATATAGTATCACATATAAACATTAAGCGGATCAAAGGCTTTATTGAATAGCTATAATACAATATGTATAAGGATATGGTATACTGTTAAGAATTTTCAATACCTAGTCAGTTTTTTTTGTTATTAGTTTTTAGTTTTTAAGTGCCATGTGAAGCAACGTCGATGTAATACGTCGGGAGCAAGCGTATACTTCAAAGCTATATAATCTTATTTATAATTTCGATTTAGTTGTTTATAAAACTATTATCTTACTTTTAAGCCAGACGTAATCTTAGTCTTAGCTCTTAAGAAACAAATATTGTAAATACACAAATGTATTGATTGGAAAAAGTCTCAATAAAACGTAATGTAATGTAATGTAATGTTTAAGACTTTCACAAATTAACAAGTATAAAAGTCTAATTGATATGAATTGAAGGAATATCTCCAACTAATTTCAATTCTCCTTTAAGGTTACAATGTTACAATACTGGCGTATGGACAAACTGGATCGGGAAAAACGTACACAATGGGGACTACTTTTGATGGGAATCCAAATGAAAACATGGGAGTAATACCACGAGCGATGACTGATATATTTAAACGCATCGAAGAGAAGTCAAACGAAAGCGATTTCAAAGTTAGTTGCTCTTTCATGGAGCTATACCAAGAGCAATTGTTTGATTTGCTATCTAGTGCGCCGAGAGAACAATCAGTCATTGATATGCGCGAAGATCGTAATGGTATTATAATGCCTGGACTAACAGAGCAGAGTGTCTCATGTGCAAAAGAAACCACTGACTGTTTGATGAAAGGCTCTTCAGGCCGAGCAGTAGCTTCGACAGCTATGAATGAACAATCCAGTCGTTCACATGCAATTTTCACGGTCACCATTCAATCGTGGAGCAAAAGTGAAATGTGAGTGTTAATATTCTCATATACAAAGAGCGACAAAAGTCTACGTACGAACACCATTCTTGTAAGCTAAGCATTATGAAAAAATCTAATGATGCAGTTTTGTTTCAAATCTCTTTTTATTAATAATACACTATAAAATAAATGAATTTAACAAAAACTTAACAAGTGATTCATAAAAAACGAAAAATAAATAATGACAAAAGTCTACATGCGGCATATTGACTAACATAAACATCTTTAATCCATTAGGTAAAACTATTGTAAATGATAAATTTAATATTTTGTAGGTCCACCCTGTGCATCTGGAACTGCCTGCCAGCGTCTGGGCATTGAAGCAACTAAATTATTTAATTCATTAGCTGTTATGGCTTGCCACTCTTCTTGGAGCTTCTGTTTTAGCATTGGGGCACTACTTATGGCATATCTTCTTATCTTGCGTTCCAGAATCTCCCATACATGTTCTATGACGTTCAAGTCCGGGCCTTGGGGGTGGTGTGTGTAATTGTCTTGAGGCGTAGTAAATTAGCCAATCTTTGACAATTTGAGCGGTGTGCTTGGGGCTATTGTCCTGTTGGAAGATCCAATTCGTGCCCAGATTTAAACTGTCGACTCGATGCTTTCAGGTTTAGTTCTAAAATAGACTTGTATTGATAGCGATCCATATTATCTTCGATAAAGGCTAGATTTTCTACGCCAGAAGCAGCTACAGCACCCCAAACCATCACGCTGCCACCACCATGCTTTAGCGTAGTAACCAAATTTTCTGGATTCATTACTGTGTTATTTTTTCTCCAAACTCTAGCTCTCCCATCACTTCCGAATATACAGGGTGAATGACTCGAACACCAACTTTTTAAAATGCTATTATTTTTTTTATTTTTTGATAAATTTTATTGTGCCAAAACGAAAAATGTTGGAAAATACATCAATTTTCAAATTGTATCAGTAATTTTCAATATGTCCACCTTTGGCGCGAATAATGGCTTAGAGACGGCCGAAGAAAGCATCGCACGCTGCATGCACATGGCTCTGCGCTATTTTGGCCCATTCCCAACGAAGTGCTTGTTTGAGGTGGTCCAAATTTTCGTATTTTTTAGTGCCAACCTTTGCCTTCAAAATATGGATTTGCATCCGGAGAATTTGCAATCCATTGAGTCGAAGAAATGAAGTGTGGAACATTGTTTTTTAACCAATCTTGGTTGACGCGCGCTTTGTGAGACGGTGCTGAGTCTTGTTGAAATGTCCACGGTCTCTGACCGAAATGATTATTTGCCCAAGGCTGCAATACTGCGTCTAAGACAGTTTCACAGTTTCAATTTTGACGCCACGGTCCAAAAATACGAGCGGAGAGCGACCATCGGCGGTTATGGCGGTCCAAACCATCACCATCGGTGCTGCCTGCTTTCTGGTGGCCGTCCGAAGGTGTAAATTATCGAAGGACCTCTCTGGCAAGTAAACTCGGTCATTTTTCAGTATGTGTTGCATCCGTTCCAACGATATGTTGAGCTCACGAGCCATTTTTCTTCCACTTCGACGCGGATTTCGCTCAATTCGAGCCTTCACTTTCCGAACCATTTCTGCCGATGTTGCCGTTTTTTTATGACCACCTCCATGGCGTTTTGCAACGCTGCCAGTATCACGGTAACGAGCTATGATTCGAGACACAAATGATTTATTCACGTTGAGGTGCTGGAGAGCTCTAACGATAGCTACTTGTGGTTTTCCAGCCAAATATAAAGCAATCACATAATTACGTTTGAATTCCATCGCGGATAAAAATTTTTCAACAAAACTGAGACGCAAATCGTTTAAAAGGCTTTTAAATAATAAAATTATCTGTCATGTGTCAAAATTTGAGCTCACTGTCATGAACGGTTTGGAAATTATAGCAGTCTGAAGTTGGTTGCAGTTCGAGTCATTCAGGGTGTATTATATTTTGATTCGCCAGTAAATAAAACTCGTTTCCAGAAATCCCTTCCTTTTTCAATGTATTTTTGGGCAAATTCTAAGGGCAGTTTTCGGTGTTTTTTTTTTCACTTATTAGGGGTCTCCTGCGTGGAGTTCTGCTGTGGAAGCCGTTATTATTGAGAACCCTTTGAACGGTGCATGGATGCACAATTGTACTTGATCTTTCTACCAACCCTTTGGACAGCATTGTGGCATTCACTCTTGGATTATTGCCTACTTCTCTCATGATAAAGCTGACATCTAGGCGATTTAGCTTCTTTGGGCGGCCACAACGCGGTTTGTTTTCGACGGTACCGGTGTTATCGAAGTTATTGTATATTGTTTGGACTGTTGACTTGCTTAAATCCAGTAAATTTGCAATTTCACCAAACGACTTCTTTTCTATTTTATATTTTATTACTAAATTTCGCACCTCAACCGCAATTTCTCTTCGACGGGCCATTGTCACAGGTAAAATTTATTGAAGCTAACCAAACTTCAACTGAGGGGCACAAATCTGATTTTCACAAATGGAAAAATTCAAATACGGTACTTTTCCGTTATCCTCCATCAGCGTATAACAAAAAAAAAACATGGTTTGCCGGGCGTATGTAGACTTTTGTCATTATTTATTTTTCATTTTTTATGAATCACTTGTTAAGTTTTTGTTAAATTCATTTATTTTATAGTGTATTACAAATAAAAAGAGATTTGAAACAAAACTGCATCATTAGATTTTTTCATAATGCTTTTAAACTCGTTAGGTTACAAGAATGGTGATCGTACGTAGACTTTTTGTCGCTCACTGTATGTATGCATGTGCTTTCGAAATCACTCTTGATCAAATCATATCTTCTGTTTTGTAGGAAGAATGTAATAACATCGAAGTTTCACTTGGTTGACCTAGCGGGATCTGAACGTTCCAAGAAAACCAAAGCAACTGGCGATCGTTTCAAAGAGGGCGTCAAAATTAATCAAGGTCTATTGGCGCTGGGAAATGTTATTTCCGCTTTGGGATGTAAGTTTTGATGGTTTTCAAACGAAGTTTCACATTTGAAATAATTTAATTACAGCAAATCAAGGCACGGGATATGTTGGTTATCGAGATTCAAAACTTACGCGTTTGTTACAGGACTCGTTAGGTGGTAATTCTGTTACTCTTATGATTGCGTGTGTCAGTCCAGCGGATTATAACGTTGGTGAAACTTTAAGTACACTACGCTATGCCGATCGAGCGAGGAAGATCAAAAACAAACCCATTGTTAACCAGGATCCGCATGCAGCGGAAATTAATCATCTCAAGAGCATCATACAAAAACTACGCATGGAAATTCTCAATAAAAGTTGTGGGGTAATGACTAGTTCTATGGAGGCAGCTGAATTTGATGGACTGAAAGCAAATTCCACATCAGTGCCGTATAACGAACTCATGGACAAATACCGACAACTTCAAATACAATTCCAAAACACTCTGCATGATGTAGCCGATAATGAAATGCGTGCTCACATGGCAGAGGCTGCTTATGATAAGCTCAAAATAAAGACTGAACAGATATCCGAACTGGTTGTAGACCTATGTAATCAGTTCAATGAGGATAATTGCTCTCCGGAAATTGTGAAGCATGTTAGGAAATTGGGTAGCATACGTAAGCTAGTGGAAGATCTTGGTATTGAATTTCAAAAGTCCCAGGAGGAGATCATCGAGCACAAAAAACAACGATCAATTGCACCTTTGGACTCGGAATCTGAAATTGACTGCAATGAAAATAACGAGGTAATGCAAAAACAAACCGAAGCATTTACCACCAAGCAAATCGATCTAAACGATCAGTTGCGTCGTATTAATCGCGAGCTGACACTTAAAGAGGAGCTCCATCAAAGAGTAGCAATAAATTTATCAAAATTCTATACACTCGATGAACATATCGAAGAAAAGTACAAAGAATGTGAAGAGAAAATCGGAGCTTTAGAAGCAGAGAAACACGAATTGCTGGATAAATTGAAACATGTGAAAGATAATGTTTCAGCGAAATTGGCAGAGGAGCGACGTAAGCGGCTACAGGCTCTGGAACAGGAAATCTCCGATATGAAACGTAAAAACCTACAACAAGCCAAGTTGTTGAAGGTGCGCGAAAAGGAAGCAGAAAAAATAAAGAATTTACAAACAGATATTCAGGCAATGAAGGAGAGCAAGGTGAAACTTATACGTGCTATGCGAACGGAAAGTGAAAACTTCCGACGGTTTAAATTGAGCAGGGAAAAGGAGTTGATGCAGCTGAAGAACAAAGACCGTAAGATGCAGAACGAAATGGCGAAAAAAGACTTATTACACAATAAACAAAGGAACGTGCTCAAGCGCAAATGTGAAGAAGCTCTGGCTATAAATAAGAGGTAAGTTGATTACATTTTTTACTCGTATAACTTAGTTATTTTGGTTTATCTTTTAAGCCATCACTCTTTTACTCTTAATTGTTTCAAGTCAATAAAAAAAAAATGAATCAATTTGGGCAGGATAGTAGACGCATGCACCTTTCCTTTCTATTTATTATTGACCAGCAATTTGGTCAAAACTCATTTAAAGTTAAATGCATACTTCATTTTAAAAAGAGTTGTCAGTGTATGCGAAAACAGGCTCCACGTAGAGTGAAGTTTAGATCACCACGTGAAACTTCTGTTCCTAACAGTGGCCATAAGCTGTTAAAAATCAGGTATCAGTGCCATTCCACATATGTAAGTAAAGAGAGAATAGGAAATAGCGACTACCATTAGGGGGGGAAGCGTTTATTTGGGTGGTGTTGATTTGTATATATATGACGAGCGGGTCATATAGATAATATAGAAGGTCGGTCTTCCTGTAGAATTTCTCCAAGCGGCGCCAATTGATACTACTGCGTTGCTGAATCCGTCTATAAAGGCTGTTTTTTTTAAGAGTTTTAGCACTTCTTTTTCAAGCAATAGCGACAGGAATTGAGTTTTCACCCCGTTAATTGAATTTCGAGCATTTGGGGCTCTATCTTATCAATAATGAGCTGAATATTGACTTCATATACATGTACACCAAAGACAATACATAGCTTATAAGACGTAATCGAGTGGCGTTAAATTCCGCGATCTCAGTAGTCAATTCACTAGTCCATTTCGCGACATTGTCATTGAATCGAGTCTTCGGTTTCATGGGCATTAACCATTCCATGGACGTAACCCCATCCATTTTGTTATTTGTTTTCTAAGAGTTCATTTAGATAAAGTCCATTGCATATATTGTATGCACCCATCACAGCAGCACTCGGTGATGTCGTCATCACTCTCACAGCGTGCGTCTGAGAATGTTGTATCACTTATTTTTAGCACATTTAGGTGCTTAGCAAAAATGTAGTACCCGGTTTCAATACCTGTAAGGTTGGTACAGCCTTTCCAACAGAGGGAGAGGAGAAAAGTCGTTGACGTCTTAGAGTATTATTTGCTCATATGAAACTAACCAACTAACCAGGCTGTCCTAATTTAGGTTTAGATACTGAGAAACTCTGATCCTTGTCTAGCAATTTTGTGGAGTATCGTATTTGCCGTGATGCTCTGCAACAAAAACAAAACTCCGAGAAGCCGTCTATTCTCTAACTAGCTCGGAAGTCACGGAAGGTTTCAGTAAGGCATTAAGCATAGTTCACTGTCGCTACAGGCGCATATACCTACGTCTCCCTCCACTAATTCTTCACAATATAGTTCAGTACTCCCGCGAAGACACTAAAACCAAGTGCGTGCTGTTCCAAGAGCCATGTGTGGTCCTACACTAAAATATCAGGACGGAAATCATCAGTGCGTTTAGAACAGAACAACAGCTAAGACAGGTTGTTCTTTGAAGTTTAATAGGTTCAAAAGAACCCTCCTCGTTGGCTAGCCTCATGCCTTTCTGAAAGCTCTTTTACATTGCGAGAAAGCCGACAGCTTTTGGAGGTTTTCCGTGTGACGTGTATAGTCCAGAGAAGTTTGTTATCTAGGATGATACGAGGGCGGGTCAATAATTCCGTGCATTTTTGAATTTCTGACCTCTTTACTGAAACAGCAACACTGCTCCTGTCAACAGGCATTTGTCAGTTGACTCCTGTCAAAATTTAAACTTGCTGCGTCAGTTAGTTTGTGTTTGACAGCTATTTTTATCAGACTACTCACTAATTTGAGGAGAAAATGGAAAAAAGTGAATTTCGTGTGCTTATTAAGCATTATTTCTTGCGAAAAAAAACCATTACCGAGACCAAGGCTAAGCTTGATAAATACTATGGGGACTCTGCACCATCGATTTCAATGGTAAAAAAGTGGTTTACTGAATTTCGTTGTGGCCGTACAAGCACTGAAGGTGCCGAACGTCCTGGACGCCCAGTTGAGGTCTCTACACCCGAAACAATCGAAAAAATTCACGATATGGTGTTGGCCGACCGAAGATTGAAAGTGCGATAGATTGTGGAAGCCGTAGGGATCTCGCATGGCTCAGTGGTTTCAATTTTGAATGATCACTTGGGCATGAGAAAGCTTTCCGCAAGATGGGTGCCGCGTTTGCTCACAGTCGACCACAAACGCAATCGTGTAACAACTTCACAGGAAGGTTTGGCGTTGTTTAATCGCAATATGGAGGAGATTTTGCGCCGTTTTGTAACCGTGGACGAAACATGGATCCATCACAACACACCAGAGAACAAACAACAGTCAAAACAGTGGGTTTCTAAGGGTGAATCGGCGCCAAAGAAGGCCAAGGTGGGTTTGTCAGCCAATAAAGTTATGGCGACTGTTTTTTGGGATGCACGCGGGATAATCCACATTGACTACCTTCAAAAGGGAAGAACAATCAATGGGAATATTATGCCAACTTATTGGACCGATTCAATGACGATTTGAACAAAAAACGACCTCATTTGGCCAAGAAAAAAGTTCTTTTCCACCAAGACAATGCAAGGGTGCACACACGTGCAGTTGCCATGGCAAAAATCCATGAATTGGGCTATGAATTGCTCCCTCATTCACCCTATTCTCCAGATTTGGCTCCGAGCGACTACTTCTTGTTCCCAAACCTGAAGAAATGGCTTGGTGGAAAAAGATTTGACTCCAATGATGAAGTCATCTCGTCATTTTGAGGACCTCGACAAATCATTTTTTTTGGAAGGGATAAAAAAATTGGAGAAGCGTTGGACAAAGTGTATAGAGCTCAAGGGAGACTACGTTGAAAAATAAAATTATTTTTTTATCAAAAAAATCTGTTTTAATCCAAAAGTCACGGACTTATTGACCCGCCCTCTTCGCTGGAGAAACGGATGGTGGTGCCTTTAAGCACTTGATAACTCGGACCAGTCAGAGTAGCAAACAATTATTTTTATTTAGACCTTGAAACTATTGAGAACATTAAGAAGTGGGTCCTCCAACATGCGTCAAAACAGTAGAGACAGGACGCCGCCTTGCGCGGAACTCCTGTTTACACTTGTCATTACCTATTTGTCGCAATCAGCTTTCGCATTCAGTGTTCCAAACTATTGGTTTGTCCACGCAGTGTTGTCTGGCCGAGTGACATATGGCGTCAAAAGTTATGTTGTCAAAAGCACCTTTCATGTGAGTACACCTTCTTGTCGAGGTCACCTTCGATATTGTCGACCATTTTTGGTATAAAGCCAATTTTTATTGTTCGGCCTGTTTGCCCGTGCCAGGATAGTAGGGAAGATTCTCTTCAGAGTTGCGAGTTTATCCTAAACACCATCCTGCTCGAACCACATATCGTCCGGATCAATGCAGTCAACATTTTCGAAGAAATAAACACTGATCATTGTTTGGTAACGTTGACCAGGGAATATACGGTTTCCATGGAGATCGTGGACGCTGCTCTGGTTAATGCTGTTTTAAGGCTTTCCAAATTTCTGTGGGGAGTGTTGCAGGCCATGTTCTCCAATTCTGACCACAAACCATAATCCAGTGGATTCAGACCTGGACTCCCGGACGGCCAATTTTCTGCTGCTGAGCCACTCCTGCGTGGTTTTGGCTTTGTGTGCTGGAGCAGAGTCCTGTTGGAAGATCCATCTGTATCCATTAAAAAGGGTATTGGTCAAACCCTTCACACCATGGCGATACGAAAAGCCAATTGGAGCGGACTTAACAACTTCCTTAGGAATTTTAACTGGTCGTTGTTTCCTCGATAACGACGTGGATGCGCCGCTGCTGACATGATCACAGAAACTATTCTCTTTGGAATGAGATGCTCTATCCTCAACGGATGAAGAGTATCAAACCAAAAGAAAAGGCATGGTACGACTCGAGCTGTAAAGAGACTGTCAGGGTTAGAGCATTGTTTTTTCGCTCCTACAAGGCCAACCCGACTGAGGAAAACTGAAAAAAAGTTTAAACAACCAGAAATGACTGCAAGGTCTTTCTCAAGCGTGTGAAATTCCAATACGACCAAAACCTGAGGCAAAAAATACTGCAATGTCCCAAAGGCAGTAAAAATGTTTTGTCGTTCGTGAAAAACATTAGAAATTCTGCCTCATCCTCCATCCCAACGCTCATTTACAATGACATTCCAGCTGTCAGCTCTTTGGACAAGACCAATCTGCTTGCTGCACACTTTGCGGCCAGCTCAACACTTCCAGATTGTGCTTTACCCCCGCCTACACTGGAGCGCGTCGAATCTACAATGGGACGAATCCACTTTCGCACTGGTGTAGTAGCAAGAGTACTTGAAGATCTCAACATGCATAAATCCGCTGGCCCAGATGGTATATCTCCCCTTCTTCTGAAGAGGTGTTCTTCCACGCTGGCAAAAACACTGCGTAAGCTTTTTCATCAATCCTACTCTTTAGGACTCTTTCCGAGCAGATGGAAAACAGCATTTGTCCAGCCCGTCCCTAAGAAAGGCGAATCTTCCTCTTTCTCTTCCTACAGACCCATTGCACTTATGTCCCTTCTTTCCAAGGTCATGGAAACGCCGATAAACCGTCAGCTCATGAAATATCTTGAAACACGAAAACTTCTCAATGACCGGCAATATGGTTTTCGTAGCAACAGGTCCACTGGTGATTTGATGGCATATGTCACCGAAAAGTGGAACCAAAGCGTACATCAATCTGGCGAAAGCAAGATAGTTGCACTTGATATTTCTAAGGCATTTGACAGAGTTTGGCATCAGGCTCTCTTGTCGAAAATGCGTGCTCTTGGGATCGATGACTCTCTTCTTCAATGGATTAGAAATTACCTTTCGGAACGTTCAATTCAAGTTGTCTTGGATGGTTTCAGGTCTGATATTCACAAAATAAATGCTGGTGTGCCCCAGGGCTCCGTCCTGTCTCCGACACTCTTTTTAATTTTCATTAATGATCCCTTGTCTGCTACTTCTAATCCAATTTATTCCTTTGTTGAGGACAGCACCCTCTTCTTCTCATATTCGTTCCCGGAGTCACGTCCCTGCTCTTCGGCTGTAGAACGAGAACGGCAGCGTATGTTAAGCTTATTAAATTCCGTTATTAACAGCATAACCAATTGGGGAACTATGAACCGAGTGGAATTTAATGCTTCCAAAACTCAATGCTGTCTGCTGTCATTAAAGCAAAATTCAAATTCCAAGCCATTATCCATGAATGGCACTTGCATCGTCGAAACCGATAAACTTTCCATTCTCGGTATGTGTATCAGTGACAACTTACGTTGGAATGACCACATATTTGATGTTGCCAAAAATGCTGCGAAATGTCTAGGTTTTCTCTTGCAAACAATGTGCATCGGTACCTGTCTTTTCTTCTCCCCTAAATTTCGTTCGCCCGCGCTGTGTACGAACATTTTAAGGGTACAAAAACCCCTTGAGCGTGCGCCGATTATATAAAAAAAAAACAGAAATGGAGGGATCTGGCACCATTGTGAGAGACCCCCCCACCAAACCATTACGAACCTTTGGAACAAATTTTTTCGCTTCCTTAGATGAAGTGGCATAAATTTTGTCATTTTGTTTGTTGCAAACTCTTTCCACGGCGTTTCCTCTACTCCGGACGATTCGCCGAAGCGGGTAATAGCCCGATGAACGAATATTCTCGATGTTCCGAGTGGTTTTAGCAACTCCAAAATTTGGCCAGCACTTTTTCCGCACTTATGCAACGCTATTACCGCGACTCGATTCTCTTTAACGCTCCACTCCATGTTAATAGTTTACAAACTGAAACCAAACTGACTGGTATTCTTCACTAAACTTATGGCAGGACTAGGTACAGTATTTTTTTTTTTTTGATATAATGATGCCTGAAGCTTCACCTGCAGATTGTTCTCACTCCAAATACGCCAAACATATTGCAATTTGTTTTGAGCCCATTCAACGGATTTCCAACTGACTCGTATGGCATTATCCAAGGACTTTAATTCTTGCACCAATCCTGCGAAGTGACAAATTCAGGTCTTCATTAACATTTTTCTCAATTGCGGCGATATTTTCTTCGGAAAACACTGATCGCCTTGTCGTTTGGCAAGTGTAACGTAGCGTTAAATTAGTGCGAATTCTATCCACAACCCGACGAATGACGACGATGTAAATCGATCCATGATGAATTGTTAGGCTTTACTGCAAACAAAACAGATTGATACGTAAAAAAATGCCAGCTAGTATTGCATTTACTATATTCCTAACAGAAACCTGCAGTTTCTGAAATTAACAGTTTAGTTCGAACATATATCCCATTGTTGTCTCTACTTGTTTGAATTCCGGGAACTGAAAGTCACTCGAAGTACTTTCCTCTCACAGCAACCAAAGGCATTATCATCTGCTAGGGAAAATATTGCCAGTAGCTCACTACTAAGCTATAAGAAGTGTCGTCAGTTGGTTGGAAACTCCTCCATCACCATCTCTTATTTGGCATCCTGTCTTATGCACCTACGGCTACGATGTCTTAAAAGGTTACTACTTTTTTGAAGAGCATTTTGGGTACTCGTATTTTTTCATATTTACGAGTAAGTTCTGTTCTGCTGTTCGCAAAAAAAAAATTGGTAAATGTTCCTACAAGTTCATCAGTTTTCCTAATTTTATTTTTTGTTCAATCCCTCTAGACTTAAAGACGCTCTAGAACGACAAAAAGTGGCTCAGTCTCAGCGAAACAAAAACAAAGCCAATACTAATGCTGGTAAATTAGAGCAAATTATTTCGTGGGTCGACGAAGAGTTGGATGTTATTGTTTCGCTTATCGATGCTGAAAATTCACTTGAACAACTTATGGAAGATCGTGGTATTATCACTAGTCGCATCAACACACTGAATATTGAAAATAGCCCCAGCAATAAAACAGAGATATCGGACTTGGAAGAAGCCCTTCAACTTCGTAATGCGCAAATATCTGATTTACAACAAAAGGTCGTAACAACAGATGTTGATTCAAGAATAAAAAATGTTTGCGAGGGCATTCAAAGTATGCCTGAAGCAAGAGCAGTCTTAAAACACTTGCTTACCACCTTGACCGATATACGAAGAGATTTCGCTTCGAAGCTTCAAGAACAAAAGTCATCACGCGAATCTGCTGAAGAAAAGCTCGAGTCAATTGAGCAACAGATAAAACAAATCTTGAAAGAACACGAAGATGAAATCATGAAGTCTGAAAGTGTTTACGAGGAGAAGATAGCTATTTTATTGCGGGAATTGCATAGTGCTCCACAGGTAACCAGTGGGGAGCCAACACCAGAATTAGAGGAGCGTTTGAAGATTCAAGAGGAAGCGCTTAACAAATTGGATAGTCTAAGGGAAGAACTAGAAGTCTACAAAGAGCGCTGTAATGAACTTCAAAGTAAGTCTAATTCTAAGCGCAGAAAAGGGAAGCCCAAATTGCTGCAAGAAGAGGTAAATCGTAAAACAAAACCATTCAGCAATTTTGTTGAAGTTTTAATTTTTTATTTTTTGGCAGGAAATCGATATTATTATGACTGATTCGGAAGAAGAAGAGAATCTAGATAACTCTGCAGTTGATCCAGATTGGTCGAAAACTCCTCGCTTTAAACGCGCTACACGTTTGAGTGTAAGTTTTTTTTTTTTTCTAAATTATTTTGCCCACTGCTAGAAGAGCCATTGTTTATTTTTAGAAGGAAAAACGTTCTTCAGATTGTTCCGCTTCTGAAGATGTGTCTAATAGAGTAAGCAATGGCATAAAGCGATCCTCGGATGGTGCATTCAAGTGCAGATGTCGAAGTGGTTGTTCCACAAAACGTTGTACTTGTAAACAGAACAACCAAAGCTGTTCATCGAGATGCAAATGCACCGATCAATGTATGAACAGTAAGCACGAAAGTTCGGATGATGACACTATGGACGAAAAGGAGAACTTACCATCTGAGATGGGTGTTATAAACGAAACTATTACCATAATTAAACCGACTGACACAACATGCCAGACTCCTAAGATTCCGCGGTAAGATAATACAATTTGAAAGCTGTGAGTGTAAATAAATTACTTTTGATTTGGTTTCAGGTTTTCTGAGTTGTCTTTCAACGTACCATCGGCAAAGAAGAAATTCTTCAATTAAAATCTAGCCAAGCAAGTGGTAGGCAATATTAAATATGGGAAGGAAAATAAATTTTATAGAATGATTCACAATAGTTGGTTTTTCATTGTTTTTTTTTTCTTTTTTTAACTTTCATGCATGCTCTACAAATTTATACTAAGTGTTTTAACTTTTTGCATACGAAGGCTTTGCCAAAGAAAGTTTCTGTTAGATCCTCGAATATAACACATGGGCTGAAAATTTCGTGCCGTTTTATAGTAAAACACAAAATTTTTGCAAAATTCAACTTTATTTATCAGTATAGTTGCCTTCGAGGGCGATACACTGATTGAAACGATTTTTCAATCTTTCGATACCAGTTTTGTAGTACGATTTCGGTTTAGCCTTAAAATAGGCCTCTGTTTCGGCGATTCGGTCTTAAATCTCTTTCCGGCGAGCATTCTTTTGAGGTCTGCGAACAGGAAATAGTCGCTGGTTCGTCGCCTGCTCGCCACTCAGCTGACTGCCGACTTGACTCTGGTGTGAAGTGATGGAGCCAAGTTTCATCCATTGTCACATACCGACGCAAAAATTCGGCTTTATTGCGGTTGAACAGCTTTAAACACTCCTCTGAATCATCAACACGTTGTTTTTGGTTAACTGTGAGAAAACGCGGCACCCACTTTGAACAGAACTTTCGCATGTCTAAATACTCGTGTATGATATATCCAACACGCTCTTTTGATATCTTCAGAGCCTCAGCTATCTCGATCAACTTTACTTTACGGTCATTCGTAATCATTTTGTGGACTTTTTTGATGTTTTCATCTGAAACAGCCTCTTTTGGACGTCCACTGTGTGCATCATCTTCGGTGCTTGTGACCACTTTTAAATTTTTCAATCCACTTGCGAATGGTTCGTTCGGCTGGTACGGAGTCCGGGTAACACTTATCAAGCCATTGCTTTGCATCGGCTGCATTTTTTCCCATCAAAAAGCAATGATAAATCAACACACGAAATTGCTTTGAATCCATTTTTTCCACAATAACAAAAGTTACTTCACTCACAACTTTACATCTCGAGAACTAATCGTCCGACAGCTGTCAAATTTATACACGTATCTTTTGAAGGTTTGTACTAACTGAAAATGGTATGGATTTAATTCAAGTGGTGCCCTCTCTTAGAAACGGACTTTTCAGCCCATGTGTTAGACCTATGTGGCTTGCTCTAAACACGAATAATATTGCAATCTTAAGGCATAGATGAAATGGCATCTTCCTCCTATATTAATCGCATTACATTACATCTATAGGTGCGTCGGGATCGAATGCAACATTTTACAAACGAAAAAATGTTAACGGAATGTTTCATAAATGTTTAATTCTTGACGAGTATAACTTGTTTTTAAAAAAATGATCATAAAAACTTCTGGATTTCAATAAAATTGTGTTTCAGTTATTAAGCATAATCTTCTTGCCATGGTAATGAACCTTGAGGACTAAGAAAATACTGATCATGCTCGACGAATTTCCTTGCAGCAGAAGCAGGTTTCCTTGGGCACATTTTCAGTGGGATAAAGGATGTTTGCCGCTCTTCCAATCTCATCGGTTTAACAATGCCTTCCATCTACTTTGTTTGCGATGATTTGCTATTGCCGCTTTTTGAGGGTTAAGAGCATCGGTTTACTTTGTACTCGGTCATAATTCCAAAGGTATTTTCCGACATTTCGTGCTCGGCTTAGCTATGTATAAATGCTTCGCAAACTTCCGGTACAATACAAGATGTGCTCTGCTTTGTGATTTTAAATAAATATACCAGTGAGTGATAGGAATCACCATTAGCCAAAAATCGAAGAGTTACTGCTAAACGTTCACCAAAAGTAATAGTCGACCTGTAGTTTGTATCACGGTTCCGAATTTTAGAACCGATCAAATTAGCAATTAACTAGAACTCATCAAAAAGCGATTTTGTGGTTTTGTAGTAATTTTAAACTTCCTGAATTTTCTGTTTTCTTTTCTTATTGCTCTCCATTTTTTAGATGATAATGAGGCACGCTGCCATTCCACTATGTTTGAATCCGTCATATGTTAGCCCAAAAATGGATAAGAATGAAATATTTCATAAATGTTTCATCTGCGTCCAACCAACAGAAACATTTCAGAAACGTTTATGAAAGGTTTCCCATTTGTTTCAGAAACATTTCATAAACGTTTCGCTCGGTGTGGAGGCACCTTTGTTACATATTTCTCCCACGCTCTTGCACGGCTTCGAATCCTCATGTGGGGTTGGGTAAATTTGTAGTGATGCCAAGATTTGCTGATGCTTTTGCATTTGAGTGATCATTATTTTTATTTCGGCCTCTCCACGGAAAGTCAGTTGGAATTTGAGTCTCTATTGCTTTTTGAACCGGATTTTCCGACAGCCTTCGTTGAACATTGTAAAAGCAGCTGAATTGTACAGCCCCTATCGGTTTCCTTCAGAGCACGACGATTTCTATGAGGTATTGCTCGCTTTTAAGCAACAAATTACATATCGCAAGATGGAATGTCGGTACAATGACGGACAAAAGTTTCTAACTGGAAAACGTGTTACTGCAACGTGAAATCGCTTAAGAAATCAAGTGGCGAAATGTTAACAGAGCCTGCTACTTGAACTTACAAGCAAAAGCGTAGGAAATGTATTATTACGGAACGGAACAAAATAAGAACGGAGTTGCTATCATCTTTACAGCTTATCTGCTAGATAAGATTTTGAGCATATCAAAAATTATCAACCGGCTAATGACAATGCAACTGGAAAATTGAACACGACACTTGGAATATTGTTAGCACTTACGCACCGCAAGTAGGCAGTGAGAAATCGGAAAAAGAAATAATTTGCACGATTTTGATTAGCTTTTGAATGGAATATTAAGGAAGGAAATCCTTTTCAACGGTGTAAATAGAAAATAATACTTAGGAGAAGGAACTGCGTATACAAGGACTACCTTGGTGGGAATGGTTTCGGAGGAGCAGACAGTTTACTCTGTGCAAATCACACGATCTTCAAGCGCTGCATACTGCATCAGTGGACACTACTTTCAGATAGATTACCACCTACTCGTATCCTGGAATAATGTGACACGGCGAATATAAGGTTTGAAACTGATGTCGGGCTAAAAAACTATCAAGCCAGAACCTAACAAAATCAGTTGAGATAATAAACTTGAACGATTTAAAGAAGGAAAAGGCTATCTCAGCGCACAAGGTATATAGAACAACTTCGAAGAAAAATGTGACGGTAGTGCAACAACTCTGCTCGGTGTTCTAAAAGGCGGGCTTCACAAAAATAAGGAAACTTGGTAGTGAAACGATGAGATGAAAATGGCGGTAATGAACGAAAAGCACGCTTTTCAAGGGCGCAAGTAGTACAGATGAGATAAGGAGACCGATAATGTGTGTCTTGAGTTAGACTACGTATATTGCAAAAAAGAGGTGGTGAAATCGGAAGCTAGATCACGTGCAATAGGAGTAGAGGAATTACACCGTGCATTAAAAGAGGTACCTCCGCAACCTAGAGGGCAGGCGACAATGAAGGAAGTGCTATGTCAAGGCACGGGCAAAGTAGTTTTTTTTTTGAATGTCGAAATCTATTGAAAATAATCAAGTATACCTGCTAACAGGAAACAACGAAATTTTGAATATTACGAATAAACATCGCGCAGTACCATTTCGTCGCGCACGATGAGACACGTAGCGAAGAAGTAAAAAGAATGAGCCAGGGCGTGCAGTCGGGTGACACACATCCTTCGAAGAAAGGGCAACAATTAGAAATCTTTGGTATAAACGGTCTGTGATTTTTTTTAGTAAAATTTTGGCGGCCGATCGAATGTCTAACTAGTGAAGGAAGAGTTTTCGGTGAAAATACTGTCGCATGAAAATATACTATAGTCAACAATTGACAACGCAACATTATTGAACTCTATGGCAGAGAAAGACTGTTGGAGTACAATGCTCACATCTGCTCAGGTGCGCCTGAGACCCCTCTGCATCTGCTAGATAGGACTCAAAACCGTGCGATAAAATTCATAGGTTATGCTAATGTCACTCAGACAACACCGACGTAATGTCTCGTGTCTCACTTTCTTCCATCGCTACTTACAACACTAGTGCTCCATAGAAATCGCTTGTACCTTCCAACCCTCCAACCGTAATACTCGTCTCGCTATGAATGCTTATCAGTATACTCCCAAGCTCACTTTCGGTCGTATTCTGAAATATTGTGATTCGTTCCTAAGCCGTAAAGCTCCCTTATGGAATGCCTCGACGAGCGCTCTATTTCCAAGTCATTGTAATATTCTCACATTTAAAATCAACGTACATCGGTATCTCTCTTTCTTTCCTCCACTACTAATAACCTCTTGAGCGCGCGCTAGTTAAAAAGCATATCGTCTTAAGCTTCACGGAAAAAGCATTCGATAGAATGAATGATACGTGATACGAGGGGCGTTCAAGATATTCTCGGTATCGGGGTGAAGCTGTGGTTGCATATATAAATTGACTTATTTGTTAAGTAACACTATTATTTGAGTGCATTCATGTAAAATTTAATATAAATGTGATTATTAATTCGCGTTTTATCTCTAGTTAAACAGAATCATAATGGCAACTGAGACGATGATGGTGAAAATTGAGCATCGCACTGTAATTAAATTTCTCACTAAGCAAGGAAAAAGTCAAAAAACTATTCATGAAGAGATGGTGGCTGTTTACCAGGGTTCCGCACCTTCATTATCAACTGTGCAAAAGTGGTCAAGTGAGTTCAAGAGAGGCAGAGAGAGCATTGAAGACGACCCCCGCTCCGGCGCCGGGGGTCGAAAAACTTGTTCTTAAGGATGCCCGAATAAAGGTGAAAATGATGGCAGAGATCACCAAGCTTTCAATTGGTACCATTCACACCATTCTTCATGATCATCTTAACCTTTCAAAGGTCAGTGCAAGGTGGGTGCCACGAATGCTCACAGCGCCTCAGATAAAAAGTGAGAATCGCATGCTGTAGAGAGCTTTTGGAGATGTGTAGTGAGAACGCGGACGGTGTTATGGATCGAATTGTTACTGGGGACGAAACATGGGTCCACCACTATGACCCTGAAAGCAAACAAGAGTCCATGCAGTGGCATAAAAAAGGAACAGACCCCCCGAAGAAGTTCAAAGTCACTCCGTCTGCCCGAAAGCTCATGGCCACAGTTTTTTGGGACTCAAAGGGAATCTTGCTCATTGAGTACAAAAAAAAAGGTGAAACCATCAACGCCACATCCTACGCTTCCACTTTGCATAATTTGCGGGAGGAAATTAAAAAGAAAAGACGGGGTAAACTCGCAGCGGGTGTGTTGCTTCTTCATGACAACGCTCCTGTTCACACGGCGCGAGTTTCCAAGGCTGCTGCGCGAGATTGTGGTTTCGAAGAAATCCAACACCCACCCTATAGTCCAGACCTTGCCCCTAGTGATTATTTCCTGTTTCCGGATTTGAAAAAATGTCTTCGTGGAAAAAGATTTTCGGATGATGAAGAACTCAAGTCGGTATTTTGCAGAGAAAGAGGAAATTTATTATTTTGAGGGTTTAAAAAAGCTTATCTCAAGATGTAACAAATGCATTGATGTTAGGGGAGATCATATTGAAAAATAAAAACAATTTAAATTGAATTCGCATTTTCCTTCATATCGATACCGAGAATATATTGAACGCCCCTCGTATGTTCGATAACGTTTAAACCGGGAGTAACTGGAGAATTCGAAGACAAAGTTGGAGTACATCAAGGCAAATAGCGATATGTCAAACGACATCTCTTCCTTCTCTGACAGGGCTTCAGGCAGAAGGCGGTAGAAGAACGGGTTGCTGATCAGTCGTACTGCATTGCCGTTTTTGCAAAACCTCAGACTTAACTTCTGACATTTATTTAGAAGGAGTTATCGTGCCGAAGTTCGAAAAATGTAAATACTTAGCTGTGTGTATTTGCGACAAAAACAATTTTAATTAAACTTAGAGGTTTGTTGTATGATATACGACTGTAACTCGTCCTACTTGTTTTAACATTCGGATTGACCAACAGTCGACCAATTCCTTTATACAACAGGTACAGAGGAAAATGACAGCGACGGTAATGAAAGTGTTAGTAATGTCAGTAGGTGTGGCAAAACTTGGTGTAACAAGAAGTATGCATACCCGCGGAGGTTTCCAGTTTAAGAAACTGATAGTGGGCCGCGTAAAGATTATCTACCTTTACGGGTAAGGTTAAGATTTTCATTGTTAGTTGGATCTCTTGGCATAAGTGAAAGCTGTGAGAGTGATGACGACATCACGGTGTACCTCTTCAGTGAATGTCTATCTTACACAAGCATTAGGCTGCATGTCTTTGGTGCAGGTATGGTGGGTACTGGTACCTAAGATACTCTATCACTGAAACGAAAAACTGAGAAGTTACATTAAAAAAATTACAATAGACTAGTTTTTTGTCTAAAACTGGAAGCTAATCTAGCCAAAGCTATTTTAAAAAAATGGAGCATAGACTGGATATTGCCTAATGGAAGCAAAAGCGAGAAGAAAATCGTTCCTTTCAGCGATTTCTGCAGATGCCAGAAGTGAAAAGATGCATTTCCCAAGATTCGTGATGTTTTCGATCTGAGTTCAAAGTTCGGGCAATAGTAAAATCGTTTCGAAGAAAGTGGTTCAGTTGCGGATCAAGCAATTTATAAGCATGTACGTCCAAAATGTCCGAAATGAGCCAAGCATTACAATTCGTTGCCAAGCAATGTTCACACAATTTTACGCCGGATTTTAATCGTTGATCTGCATTTATATCCGTATAAGTTCCAATGATATAAGAACTAAAGCCATTGGACTAGATACGAAGTCGCAATTGCGTTTAATGGATGCTGGAATGCAGAGACGATGTTTCATCAAAAGTGATTTTTTCTACTGAAGTTCATTTTTGGATAGATGGGTACGTAAACAATCAAAATTGCCATAAATGGTGACCGAAAACCCCTCATGTGATTCATGAAAAACTAATGCATTTCAAAAAAGTTACTGCATTGTGTGGTTTATGGGCTGGCGATTGAATTTGGGTGAGCTCTTGTGTCAACAAGACGAGTTTTGGCACGCACATTTCACCAAACGGTCAACTTATTGCGAATGAAATTCTGGTTTAGAGGAGAAGACAATTGGTCACCGAAATCATGCAATTTAACTTCTATAGACTTTTATATGGGATCTTTTGGGAAACTGCCTTATACATGGGATTGGGTCAGTAGCACGATAACTTGTAGCATATAGTATGTAGTGCTTATCTTAACTTCCAGTGGTGCTCTCCGGTAACAGCGTAAGTAAATCCTTACTCATGCACGCTAAAATAGTAAGTGCGTGCTCGACCAGTAGAATAATACTGGCCTATGTCGTCATAGGGCTCACAACTCAATACGGAAGAAGTAAACAAACGTGAAAAGCCAGTTAAAAGCCTCAGATAATAAAGGATTCACTGTTGACTACTCTGGCAAACGATTAAAGGACAACGATCTTTGGATCTGCACCTGGAATGATCGAATCCGTAACAGGCCACGCAGCCAAACAACTAGTGGAAAAACTCGCCCTCTACAAAGCAGGTATAACCGCTATCCAACAAGTGCGATAGGATGGAAATATGAAAAACTGTGATATCTAATAGACTACGGAGAATTTTACAGGCAACCGGCGCGAAAAGGACAGCAGTCGCAATCCGCAATCGGATGAGCAAAGTCTACGAGCAACGCCCTACATATGATGCGAAAATTGCACATGGCGATTTTAACGCCTAACTGGGGAAGGAGGGCATTTTCGTTATTAAGGTTTTCACATCTTGATATCTATAAAGCGACCTGGCTGATTCTCAATCAACAAACTGTCAACCAAATTTATCGTATTGTGATCGACGCAAGGCACTCCTCCAGTGTTTTGATGTCCGGACCTTTACCTTGTTGTAGCCAAGATACGAATGCGGATAACCGTAACAGTCCCAGTTCACTCAGCCATTGTGAGAAAGTTCAACGTCGACCGGCTACAATCGCACGGGACAACGGCGTTTCCGTTAACCTCTCGATGAATCGGATGCCATCAGGATCGAATATGGCATCGCTGCCAAAAATCAATCAAAGAGCCGCCTCCGATGTACTGTGTTTGAAGCCGCCCTAACAAAGACACCATTGGTTCCACGACGAATGCAGGCAAGCAAACCTAGAAAAACAACGGACGTACGAGCGGCCTTGCAGAAAAGCACATGAGAGGCTTGGGAGTTCTATGAGTAGAAAAGAAGGAAAGTGCATATGCAGACGAAAAAAGAAAGAGCAAGAGAAACGCTCGATCGAGGAAGAATGAAGTTCAGAAGTTTCATCAAAAAATAAAATAAACTTGCTAAAGATGTAAAACTCGAACAGAAATCTGCAAGGATGAGAAAGGAAACTTCATAGTATAACCACAGTCGGTTCTGGAATCTGGGAAAATTATTTCTGCAGACTGTTAAACGATGCTGACTAACAACATTCCACTTTTAGGCAGAATGAATCATTCGACCTAAGCGAAGACAGACAACATTTCCGTCCACTCGAATTAGATGAAGCTAGGACAGCCATTTCCAAGCCTAAGTCCAACTGGGCCCGAAGACGTAAGCTGGCAATTCTATTTAAAGTAGCAGCTGATTATGAGCATACATTAATCTCTAAGATCTGAGTCGACATAGGTATACCCGACGAATGGAATCTCAGCGCTTTTTATCCGACCCTAAAGAAAGGTGATTCCCTGAATTGCACTATCTACAGGAGAATAAGTATCCTCAACATCGCATATAAAACCTTGTATGCTGTATTAAGTATGTAAACGCTTCGTACTATTCGTAAACGATCTAATTGGCCCCTATTAGTGTAGTTTTAGGGAAGGAAAGACTGCCATAGGTCGAATTTTCACATAACGGCCTAATGTGATGAACACAGAGAGTTTTGTGTTTGCGACAAAATTGGTCAGAAGACTCACTCACTCTTTATATTCGTTGCCTCTTTGGGCTTAGAAGGCAATTGGATAGTTAAGTCCTTGAAGAAGACCAAGAAGACATTATACAAAACACTGATCACCACAACCTTGAACACTGACGAAAGCGGATGAAAACATTCTCGGGCGCATCGCGAGAAAAGTTCTTCGGATAATTTACGGTTCCATTTGCATCAACGAAAAAAGGAGACATTTCAATAGCGAAATGTAAGGGCTGTATAGCGATGCCGCCCTCGTCAGAAAAGCTGAGAGAATCCAAGCTTGGTCTAGATCACCTTGAGAGCATGGACATTAGCGCCCAAGCATGGAATATTTTCGACTCCAACCCAGAGTGATAACGCGACCTCATCTTATGTGACGTAGACAAGTGGAAGGCAGTTAAGAAAAGACCGCGCTAAGTGGAGAGGCATGTTAGCTGAGACTCTGGTCCTCCTCAGTCTGTACCCAAACGGAATTATTTTTATGGAGTTATCTGAAAAGTAAGGTCTATTGCAACAATCCAAGAACAATTCAAACACAACATTTGAACTGAGATTGAGTCCATCGACACCCAAATTTAGGAATAAGTTGTGTTTCGGATGCTACCCGGCCGAACATTCAATAAAACTTTACTCATATAATATGTGCTTTATTTAAAAAAAACTTTCACTCAGTCTGTCGCCTATCCTTTATAACTGACGAAACCAGTGATCTTAAGGTGTTCTTTTGAAGCTTTAGAAGTACATAAACTCTTCACACCGGATAACACCAGCCTAAGAGAGTTTGTTTCTAAGTCAAATTGGTTCCATATAGGAAGGAAGGTCATCAAGTACCAAAGACATAAATATTTGGAATACAATTTTCTGTGCAATCCTATCATGATAATACAAAATTTTCAAAATTTTAAGCCAAATGTCCGGAAAAATTAGAAAATTCTATAATGTAAATTTACTTATACAATAAATATTTTATTAATTATTATTATTAAAACTATTTACAAAGAATTTATTTGCTTTATACAAGAATACATCTAAACTAGTGGACATGAGTATGATTGTCCATCTTTACAGCAGTATTCCTTGCCAGCAGCCAAATTTGTATTAACCCAGGTATCCTTGCAGTTCTTAATGAACAGATAAGCCCGTTCCTTATGACAATCACGATCCAGTGTAGCGCACAAGACATTCGCCGAATTGGGAAGATGTCCAACAATCTATTAAGAAACAAATTCAAAAAAAAAATTGTTTAATCAAGTGTTTACAAGAATGTTACTCTTACTGCCTCTAGACACTTGGTTTGGCATTGCTTCTGTCCAATCACATTGCATGGAAATAGTTTATTGACTTCTTGAATCATGGCTGGATCTCCTTTCGGTTGTTCATCGGAACCCTTTACAAATTGTCCAGTAAGAAAGACTCCACAAGTGCATGGAGTTGTTGTATTAGCGGCCTTAGCTTCAGTGACTTCTTTAGTGGGGGCTGTTTCGGTTTTATTTTTTGCCTTTGTTGTGGTTGCACCATTTGCCAAAGCCAGACATCCTGCCAAAACGATTAATCCCTTCAAGAAGACTGGAAATAGAAAAAAAATAAACATCGTTCTTAAAGTTCTTAATCTCATAAGCAACTCCTACCCATGGTTAAGATTTGCTTAGATATGAGTTGATTCAAACGATGAACTGTGTTGCAATCTACTCTCTGTGTCACTTTTAAACAATTCGTGAAGATAACTTTGGTTACATGGAGCTATTCTGTTTTATAGAAAATCGCATTGTTGGCAAAAAGAAAATGTTGTTCGTTGCACTTTCATTTTGCTATTTGCTAAGTCGGTACCACCTGCACTTCGAGTTGTTTGTGGTATGCAAAGGGTAAACAAATTGCAGAAAATGAAGAATAGAAAAATATGAGGAAAACCAAAATGCGGAGCATTAAGGCCATTGGCATTTAATTTTTTAAGGCCTTGGTGTTAAGAACATAGAAAAAATTCTCCAGGTGTTAAGTATACGATTTGTTGCATTTTGGAAACCTGTAAATAAATCAAAAATCGATAAACGGTGACTGCTTATTAGAAGGCGCTAAAATGTTTATGCGAAAAGCTCATGGTGCTGATATTTACAGATTCCTCTTCAAGGAGGGAGTCATTGCAGTTAAAAGACTTAGTAATTAAGGATTTCCGTGCCCCAAAACACTCAGAATTGAAGAGCATTCTCAATCTACACGTCATTAAGATGTTGCAGTCAGTGCATTCTCCCTGACTAAGCGGAAAACAGTTTGCATGGAGGCATTATAACTGGCATGAATATCTTAGGACATACTTGCATTTGCCATCTTCGATTCTGCCCGGAACTATGGTACTCTGAATACAGTGGTGAAAATCGAAAAATCGCTCCGCGAAAACATACTAGTGTATCGTAGGAGGTGATATTAGGGCAGGAGCTGTTAATATTGAATTCGGCTGCTCATTGGGACGTGCTCATTATCACAAAAAAAATGTTGCACACACATATATGCTGTGACGGTTTTGATAGATTTAATTCAGAAATGTTTGGTTGACCTCACGAATCTGTTTCAGAGCCTTTAAAAGACCCCACATATTAACACTCAATGCGAATATATGAGCTCCTTATCGACATTGCTTCATCTAAATGGAGCAAAGCAAATGTCTTCTTTCTAACACCTTTAAAATCTAAATACCGTCCATCAGTAAGTTCTAATACCAGAGAACATTTTGTATTCAATATTGAAAGTTGAAAGTTGTAGACATCGGGCTATAGCAACATACACAGCTTCCTTGGATGTTGCTGACGCTGCTGCTGTTAATGATATTTTGAAGCTCTCTAAATTTCTGTGAGCAATTTTGCAAGCTGTGCTTTCGAATCCTGACTACAAATGTCCAGTGGATCCAAATCTGGACTTACCGATGGCCTATTTTCTGTTGCTATGAATCCAGTTATACTGAAACTTACCCGCTACTGTGTGGTTTTAGTTTTATGCGTTGGGGCAGAGTTCTGTTGGAATATCCATCTCTCCCCATTGAAAAGAGTATTTGCCGAACTTTTCACAACACTGTAGAGCACATCTTGCCGGTAAATTTTCAGGCTTTCATGTTAAGATAATCCCGAACCCACCTAAACATGGATCTGACTTAAGCATATTAATTTCCTTCCAAAACAGATTTCTCTGAATTTGTTTGTGCGATGCTTTTACTTCCGTACCCGCAAGGGCGGAGCATACACAATCACTTTTTGATTTGTTCTTTACTTCAAACAATTTACTGAAGGGACCTATAGGCCAATGACCGTAGATGCTCTATATTTGGAGTTCTTTTAACATCTCAGTTTTCTTTTAAGCAATTTGTGCTTGAAACTGTCTAACTAAACTTATGGCAAAACCAGGTACGTACGCGGGTAGTTCCAGAAGTACGCGACCCGATGTATAGATGGCGGTTGTTGTTTAAAAAGAATGACAATTGTAGAAAGTACCAACCTTATAAAGGTTAAATTTGAGGTTTGACAACGCCATGTTGTTTAGTATTTGTTCGGCAGCCATCAATAGTGAACGCTCTCAAAGAATTTTTAAATATGGAAAAAATTGATCATCTTTATGTGATACAATGCTTTCATTTGAAAGGCCTCAATTGAACCAACATCAAAATGGAACTGGATTCTACTATGAGCTGCCAAGACGAACATCGCAGTGGTCGATCAAATAAGGGGAGTTCGCCAGAAATGTTGAAAAAAATCCACAAAATGGTATTGGATGACCGATAGTCGATTGAAAGCTCGTGAACTAGCAGATATGGTAGGCATTTCAAAAGCGCTGTACATCGCATGCTGACTGAAAAATTGGACACAAGAAAGCTGTGTGCAAGATGGGTGCGGAGATTATTCACAATCGAACAAAAAGAGCGTCGTGAGTATGTTTCAATCGAATGTTTGGCGAAGTTTCACAGCAATAAAGCCGAGTTTTTGAGTCGATTCATAAGCATGGATAAAACATGGATCCATCACGACGAAAGAACAGCCAAAACAATGGACTCAAATGGGAGAATCGGCTCCAAAGAAGGCAAAGGCAGTTCCATCTGCAGGCAAGGTCATGGCGTCAGTTTTTTGGGATGTGCATGGGATAATTTTCATTGATTATCTTCAGAAAGGAAAAAACAATCAACGGGGTGATTATGCGAACTTATTGCAGAGTTTGAAAGATGAAGTCAAGAAAAAATTTTCCGCATTTGACGAGAAAAAACGTTTTGTTTTATCAAGACAATGCACCAGCTCACTCATCCGTCATTGCGATGGCCAAAATCAATGAATTAAAGTTCGAATTGCTTCCTCATGCACCTTATTCCCCAGATTTAGCCCCTCGAGTTATTTTCTATTTCCGAATTTGAAAAAATGGCTCGGTGGTAAAAGATTTGCCAACAGTAAAGAGGTGGAGTCTGCGGTTATGGCAATTTTAAGGAGCTCGACGATTCTCAATATAAACAGGGTATCGAAGCTATTGAACATCGCTGGGAAAAGTGAACTAAAGAAATAAACACATTTTTCCCCAATTTATCTTGTGCTTAATTTGACATAATTTTGCTTAACGTAGATTGAAACAGCGGCATAACAGTCAAGTTCGCAAAATTGTCGTCCCTGGTAACCATTTTTAGGAATTCTTATGTAATGTTAGCTCAAATTAAAACTGCGAATCGAAGTAGGTACGAGTAAGTAGGTAAATGACTGAGTAACGGTTTACACATGAGTAAGGATTTACTCACGCTTTTACCGGGGACCACCACTGTGAGGTACACTAAGAACGACTGTTGCTTTGCTGGTAAAATCCAAGTTAGCAGTTCCTCGATCAACCACCGTAATACAATATAAACAGTATGTGATATTGGGTGGAAAAAATACGAGTATCTGGAATCAGATAGAAAGCTATCAAGAAAATAATACTGTACGACAGTGATGATCGATTTCTAAAAAGCTAGCTCGAATATCATCGTCTGATGTAATATGTAAGTACTACCAAGCTACCTATCGCAAATAATATGAGATTATTTTGAAGATACGCTTTTCGCGACAGATGCGACAGATAGGAGTTAGTTCAACCACAGTTTTATGGAATATAATGTACGCTGGAGTACTGCGAATGTGCAGATCAATATTAGTTACGAGTAGCAGCATTGGATATGCACATGAAGAAGGAGTAGAAGTCTTTGTCAAAATCATGGAGGAAGTCACCAGGTCTGGAACTGGCAAACAAGAGGCAGTTCTTATAAGTTAGTAACTGACCATACACGTTGGAGAGCGTAGTGCCGAGTCAAAGCCTCACAGTAAGTACCTAAGTGTGCTAAAGGCTACATTTTTAAAGAAAATTGAAATTGCACAAGCGAGAGGACCGATCGAGCAATTGCTGCAGTATACAGGGGTATGACAAGTATTTTAGGACCCAGGAAGCTTGTAGGAGAGTTGGTCGCGATGGTTAGAAAATCATGCTGCAATTAGAACCACCCTTGAAATTTCGTTTGTGCTTACGACGATTACGCACTAGTCGCACAAATTGCTTACCAACCGCTGGGATAGTGGTTGAAATTTATAGTGGTGTAGACGGACTTAAAAACACAATCACACCATCAAGCAGGAAAGAACATTCCGCTAAAGTTTCTAATCGTGTATTGAACGAGTGGAAAAAGGAAATGATTGTCAAGCTCTCTAACAAGGAAAGTCTTATCAAGCTTAAAAATTTGAGAAATTTTTGTATCATCCCTGCAGTGGATAAGACAACGGTTATGGGTAGGCAGATGTCTCATGAGTCTGAATACTGTCACGGCGGAAACAAAAACTATCAGGCTCGGAACTACCAGTACAGAAAGTAAGATGGTTTTAATGTCTGGAGGTACTGTCTGGGCTGACAACATTGCAAAAATCAGGACCGCTGATGGACGGACAAGAGCGAAACTCCTGCGATTGATGCTGAACTGACAGCGGCTACCGTTTTATTTACATACAACTACATGGTGTTGACGCGTTGTTGGGTTTGCATCATGTGGTACGAATATTTTCCACAACACGACCAATGAAGACCAAAAAATTAATCGTTATTTTCGGAAATTAACGGCTGGTTTTCAAAATAAGTTTAATTAGTCAAACGATACTAAACATATGAATTATGAATGAATGACTTATAAAATGTATTCTACATGGTAGACGCAACATCGATCGTGGCCTTCCCGATTATGGCCAAACTATGGATTTTGGAGGCCTCAACAACAAATTTAAAAAGAAAGAATAAACCAACGACTTGCTAGATGTTTTGATTCCGAACATTCTTTCATGTTTTCCACGACACGTTTATTGGGCTGCTACTGTGGAGAGTATATCGGATAGACTCTGGCAGTGACTAGATATATTGAAACGATCAGATGGCTAGAAAAAGAAAAAGGCAAAAAACACGTACTAAACGGCCACTGTTTAAGAGCCGCAGAAAAGAACCCGTGAACGTCTGAAACCCTTCGTCAACAAACTGATTGCCCCCTGTCAGTGCGGTTTCAGTCCAGAACTTTCAAGTGACTTCAGGTCCTGTTTGCGATGACGGGTTTTGGAAGAGAAGACTCAATAACGAACTACGCGTGAGATAGCTAGGGCAGGTAGAGCGAATGGACACCAATGCTCCGGCCCGCAGAGACATCGAATCTAACCCCGGGGTACATCGCAATAGAGGAAGACCTGACCTCGGGTAACGCTCACAGGTAGAAGGGGATCTCAACCGACTTGAAGTTCACAACTGGAGGCAGTTAGCTACAGGCTGGACTAACTGGAGAGGCTGGTTAATTGAGGCCCAGGTTCACCTCGAACAGTAGAACCAGCTAAATAAGTAAGCAAGATAAGTGTGCGGCATAAAACAATTGAAGGCGAATTCCAAAGCGTAGGTGCGGAATCACACTTCTTTAGCTGTGGTGGTAAAGAGAAAGAGGTCAAAAGAAACAGATCAATCTCCAAGTGTCGTTAACCCTTTTTTAAAGTGTAAGAAGACTTTTGGTATTTTCTGCAAACTATTTCCGAGACAAATCGGCATTCCATGCCGAAAAAGTTGTAATCTAGGTTAATGGAAATTAGCTTATTAAGCCAAGGTAGCAGCTTTTCCCGTGCTCAAATTCTGCGTAATGCTGTTGCCGAAAGTGAAAAGGTCTGCAGATTGGGGTAACGGAAATTGACAAAATCAGCAAAAGTGACAATTTCACATATAAAAGAGTTGTATTAGTCATATACAGATTGAAAGCACTGTTCATCTATGGGAGCTAATCGCAGCAGAGGCTAAAAAACTTTGATTGAGGATTATGGTTGCGTCCGTGCTATTCGGCGGGACTTCGATTTGCCTCTATTGTCATGGTACATGTTTTGTTAACGCTTTCAAAAGTTCGCACGTCTAATTTTCTTTCGAATCATGGCTAACGATTGACTGCACACTAGACCTAATCGAAGTAATGTAAATGGGACACTAACAAATTATTTTTGAACTGAGGTTGTGTTCTTCAGGAAAATAAGAGAGCTTCTTGGTCTGGTCTGCCTCTCAGATAGTTATCATCCATCCATTTTCAACAAAGCTAAATACCTGGGTGTTTTCCTAGATAACATACCAGTTTTGATTTAATGTGTCGGCTCCAAAAATACCATCTGACAAGTCATGTGGCTTTTCACCGTGGAGGATGGTACATTGGAACAACACGGATATGAAAATAAAAATCCTTTCTCATACATACATGCGTCGGTTGTAAATAGAATAAATTTTCAGTTCTACTTCCGCTCAAAAAATATATATGTAGTTCATTTTATCTGCATAGGGACTTTCCCAGGATTGCGTGACTCGGTTCTAGATCAATCTCCTTTTCCTCGATATTCATATCATGAATTACACCTCAACCCATCTTTTAATAAAAAAAGAAATTGCTTTGTGGTACTAGCGCTAAAGTAAAAAAGTCTTTTTCTGACTGTTACTTTTTCAGCTGCTTTTAACTTTTTCAGTGGTCCTGTTATTTTGGTCAGTTCTTATCATCATGAGCAGACTTTCATGAGAAAAACGTTACAATACGATTCAAATTAATTTAGCGAAAGTATAGAAGATTGTGATATTTAACCAACCGATTTCGTTATTTGTCGTGGCTCGGATAATTTTCGTACTACGTACTCTCTGCATGACGTATGTAACGCTAAAATCGCGGAAGATCTAGAATTGTCAATTTGGCGTCGATCACAGTTAATTGAAGTTTGTCTGTTCACTATATAGTTTACACCTGTATAAGATCCTTCCGAACAGAAACTAAGGCCACGGGACTATAACTTGAGACGGGAGTTTGCAAATTGGGTTCTTGATCGGCATAAAGTCGATCGTTACTTTTATTAAAAAATCATTACGAGGCTCATATTTGGTTCAATAGATTTGTCTACAAGTAAACTTGCCGACTCAATTACACACGAAAACTGCACTATTTCGTTTGGACTTCAAGATGGTGGCATCATCATAAGTCGTTATTTTCTTAAAACTGACTCTGCAGCTTGAGTTACAATCAATGGCGAACGTATCCGGACATGGATCAGTGATGCTTGTTTCTTCCAAAATATGGTCGACATCGATCCGGACGATATGTGGTTTCAGTAGGATGCCGCTACGCCCATGAAATTATTGACGTACTGATGGCTCGATCCAATGACGACATTATAACATATGTCAATCAATGGTGTTTTACACCGAGAGTTACAAGGAGATTGTCTAGAAAAATAAAAAAAAAATTTGAGAAAAGGCTTGGTTATATAACTTAATTCGTGCGTTTTTTTTCAAAATTTGAACGTTTATTTCATAAAATACATGTACAATAGTATTATTCCAAGTATTGCCCATCTGAAGCTATGACTTTTTCCCATCTTTCTGGCAATTTGTGGATCCCATCCCAAAAGAACTGCGCCGGCTTGGCAGCCAAGAATAAATCAAGCCAATTTTTGATATTCTGCTCTGATGTGAACCGTATTTCAGTGAGGGCGTTCTGCATCGACCGGAACAAATGGTAGTCAGAAGGGGCAAGGTCTGGGCTATAAGGCGGGTGGGGTAAGACTTCCCATCCACTGTTTTCCAAATAGCTCTTAACCAGAATAGCAACGTGGGGCCGAGCGTTGTCATGATGGAAAATTATTACCTCGTGTCTGGTCGCATATTCCGTGCGTTTTTCGGCCACTGCTTTCTTCAAACGGACTAATTGTGTTCCGTAGCGTTGTCCATTGATGGTTTCACCCGGTTTTAGCAGCTCATAATACAGCACACCCATCTGATCCCACCAAATACAAAGCATTACCTTCGCGCCATGGATATTCGGCTTTGCCGTTGATTTGGCTGGTTGGCCGGGTTTCACATATGATTTTTTGCGCTTGGGGTTGTCGTAATGGATCCTTTTTTCATCACCAGTAACAATCCGATGCAAAAATGACTTCCTTTTGTGGCGTTCCAGCAGCATTTCGGACATGCAAAACCGCCTTTCGACGTCTCTCGGCTTGAGTTCATGTGGAACCCAATTTCCTTGCTTTTGAATATATCCAGCTGCTATTAAACGTCTTGAAATGGCTGCTTGAGTGACACCCAAAGATTCTGCGAGCTCTTGTTGTGTTTGGTAACAATCTTCATAGAGTAATGCTTCCAGTTCTTCATCTTCAAACTTTTTTGGCTGTCCAGGACGTTCATGGTCTTCCAAGCAAAATTACCACTTTTAAATCGTGCAAACCACTTTTGGCACGTTTGCTCAACTAGCGCATGTTCACCATAAACTTCCACCAAAATACGATGACTTTCGGCAGCAGTTTTCTTCATATTAAAGTAATGAAGAAGATCTCCCCGCAAAAACACTTTTTCAGGCACAAAGTTCGACATATTTGAGTGAAAAAAAGTTATTGTTGTTTACGCTTCAAATGAATGACATATACTGAAATGACGTACAATGACAGTAGCTTTCCAACGCATGTTCCAATGGAATAATACAAGTTACGCCATCTCTTAGCAAACCGCACGAGTTATAGACCCAATATCATTGTTCGGTCGGAAACTTTTCACACAACCCTCGTATGTGTTCTTCATAATGAATGAAGATTTTTGATTTAAATTCACTTTCCGTTGTTATTGTTTAAAAAAAGCTTTACGGCTCTTAAAAAAACGCCCTTTATAGATCTTGTAATATATTTCGTTTATTAAATTTATCGGTGACTTCAACGACGAATTCCTTTGAGGGATTACTACATATGTATTCAATTATTTCTTGTTGTTTCGTAGAGTGTACATTTAATGTAATCTGAAATTACTACGTATCGGAATCTTACGTTCTTCCCTTCTTAAATGTAATTAGAACGAATTCCTTGTTATGAACAGAAAAATTCCTGAACTATAAAAAAAAATTCAATTTAATTGTAATCCACTTAACGCAAAATAAATGATCGAAATCAACTGTCATTTAAAATTTTTTTTCTTTTTAACAGATCTAAGTGTATTGAAATAGCTAGTCGAACAGTTCCATGGTTCTTACATTTCTGTCCTATCTCTTTCGCACATGCACACGTCAAGAAAGAAATTTTTTTTTGCGAAGTAAACACAAGTCGACGGACGCAATTGACAGCAGAATGGTGGAGCGTATTAACGTCAAGGGCTATGATGAATTTAAGAAAGCCGTAGAAGGACTTGCCGGTAAAAAGCAAATAAATGCATACTTCACTGGAAGTAAAAATGAACAAGGCGTTTCCTGGTGTCCCGATTGCGTTTCTGGTAATTCCTTCCTATTCCATAAATTTCTAAGTGCTTCAAATTCTACTCTTATTTAGCTGAACCGCATGCATTATCGGCAGTAGATAAATTTTCAGACAAGGATGCCGTCTTCGTCTACGTCGACGTAGGTGGCAGGGACTAGTAAGTCAAATAAACATAAAAACGAGAAGTTATTCCTTTAAAACTCTGCTTTTTAGCTGGAAAGACAGAAAAAATCCATTCCGAACTGATAAAGATATTCATATACAAGTTATTCCTACCCTAATTCGGTGGAAGGGTCATCAGCGCTTAGAGGGTGACCAGTTGGAGAAGGAAGATCTTCTGGAAATGTTCTTTACCGATGATTAGCACGCGGATCGAAGGAGAAGTTACAAACATTCACCTCAACTGTACTCCATTGATAAGTTTTTATTGCTCCACATATTTTTGGTTTATCATTAAAATCGTGTTGACGACTGATTGAATAAAGACAAAGTACCTATATTTTGTGTTCAACGTTTCTTATCTTCTTGATACAGTTATCAAGGTAATTATTGGAGATCAGACAGGTTTACGGCGACTATTCGTTCATTATAAAATGTGCCAATATTTACTTAAAGTATCTAGCTATGATCCACATTGACATATCGATTCCATGCCATGGGGCATAATGCAAGTTCGAAAATCGTCACAATCGTGCTGATCATCTGCCAAAACGAGTTCATGACTTCCATGGAACTTGGAACGGGGTATAGAAGGAAACTTGTGTTTGCAGTGATAATTCCGAAAGATTTGGCAATAACTATTTTGTTGTGGCAGTATCCATATAAATTATAAATTAGGAAGCGTGGAACGAAACTTCATTGCTAGCAATCTTATTCATTCATTAATACCGCACATCACTTACTGAGAAGTAAGAAATCAGCGAGAACCGATGGGATAATGAACTTTGTGTTTCGCCACCACTGCTTAGAAGTAGGTAGTGGACTTTCGCAACGCTCTGCTTGATATTGCCCATTATCAAACGCATTGGAGAACAGCAGGCAGACACGTAAAATCTGTAATCGTCGGCGGATAAATCTTCCGAATATTAGTAGAAAACGGTGATTAATAGAGGCCTGACTTAATAGATTGAGGAGAAGTACACAATTCTGGATAACCATTCGGTATGAAGGCGGGGTGTGATATCTCACGTGTTGCGGCTAACCTAGTATCTGATATCTAATTTAACAAAAGCAAGAAACAGCACACGAGGGCCAGCCGGATTGACTTGGAGTACGTTTTTGACACCGTATTGTTAAATGGAGTCTTCTTCGAGCTGAACAGGCTGAGCATGACCAAACTCCTCCTATATATGTATTATATTTGATATGCTCAGTCACGTACATATTTTACATTAAAAACGGTCTGCAACAAGGAGTAGGATGAAAGCCATTGCTCCAGCATTATAGTTGTTTGAACATTCCGAGTGGCCAATGTAGACTTGGACCACTATCTATTCGCAGTCAAGGTACTTCCACGGATATCTCAGATGCCGTAACAACGCAGAAATACAGTGAGGTGATTTGACGTTGATATTTGCCAATTGTACATCCCGCAACCTCTCGTCAACTCCTTTATAACCTGTACTAAGTCCTAAAGATCAGTGGTATTGATTCCGAGAAGCCGTCAGAAATGCGGCACCTCTGATTTGATGAATGGTGTTGGCAAGCACACGTAGTAAACCAACTCGCCTTTGAAGCGGCCGGCGGTGCAAAAAGGAACGTAAACGGCTGGTGCGTTCTAAGAAAAAAAGAAGGGAAAACATCGATTTCTTTGGAAGAAAAGGAAAGAGGGTAAGAAGTTTGTAAAAGGTTACCAACAAGCAAAAAGAACGTGCAAAGCCAATAAGACCGTGACAGAAACCTGTAGAGATGAGGAAGAAAATTAAATAGTAGAGTCACAGTCGATTTTAAAGATTTTGAAAACCACTTCGGCAAGCTTTTCAAAGGGGAACAACGATAACCCAATCGGACAATTCAACTTGCGCGATGAAAATCAAGGCATCCGCCCGTCCGATTAAAATGAAGAAAGTTAGCGATATATAGATTTAAGAAAAACATGGCTTTCAGACCGCACATACAACTTGTCGTGCTGTTTTAGGCAGCAGGAGACGACTTGGCAAAGAGCATACAACTATTTATTACCACGGCTTGGTCTGAGGAAAGAATGTCTGACGAATGGAACCCTAGAATCGTTTGTCCAATTCCCAAAAAGGAGACTTTTTCAACTGCCCCCGTTATAGAGGTATCCATCTCCTTGTGTGTACAAGATTTACCGGGTTGTGTGAACGCCTGGCCAAACATAAGAGGTTCTTATAACCAGATCGATATTAACCACCTCTATCGATTTCAAAATCGTATATGACAACATCTATAGAGGCGGGCTATACGGGGCCATTCGTACTTTTGGCATTCCTCCTAAACTCTAGAGTAGCGTTCATTTTACGCTTGCGTAGAAAAGTTCTTGTTCATTTGCGCAGAAAGGCCCTTCTAAGCTTTGTTGAATAAAGGCATTTGACGCCCGTAGCAATAGGTGAGTTAGATGAGTCACAGTGATTCTTCTCGTAAGTCAGCCTCAAGACGGCAGAATAAACGCTATTCCTTTTTTTAAATTCATTCATTCTCACTTTAGAGGATTGCTTGAGTGACAGTAAAGCTACACAATCTGCGTATATATAAATATTTTTGCCCACGATGAAACTGTAGTCATGTACGAGCACTATTACCGCACCGCATCACTATGCAGACATTCAGTCAAGTTTTTTAACGTAAACATCTATCATGTAGACTTAAGTTTACGGGATGCCTATACCATCTATGGGAGGAAGGATACGCCTTGCCATCACTCTCCGTCAATCCACTTTGATACCAATTTGGAACTGCGTTGGAGGCAAAAGTTCCACCCTTGGTATGAGTCGAGGCCGATCTAAAACTTCTCTCTGTTCTTAGAGCCACAGCGTCCAGTACTTATTGTAACTCTATATTGGGTCAAATCAACAGGAAGACGTTTCCCCCGATTTTTGCTTAAACCACATCCACCATGACGCTCTTCCAAGGTGGCCTACCTCAACAAGTCAGGCCCGGACCGAGATCCTGGGGGCTCTTGACTCCCATGATACCTGATTTAAGTCCTGTTAGGAACTACCGGTTGTCCTGCCACCAACAGGATCTATGACCGGCCGCTTGTAACTGGTCAAATCGTAACAACCTTCGGGGGCGCCATCTGAAAACTGTTACGATAAGACCAGTACTTTGCTCTGTCCCCGCTTTTTATTAGACAACGTCATTGATGGGCGAAGCCTTGATAATTGGGCGGGGGCCCCACTATGCAGACAGCCAAAGATAAAACGTCAGGAATATCGAAAAAGTCAAGCAAAGAGCCGACTGATATGTATCATGAGAGTGGAGTTTAATGCCTCGCTGCGGGCTTGCTGTACTATATATTCCTTATTCACTTATTGACTTAGAGCCTGTATTAGCGCCATATCAAAATTTAATTTCTCGTTCTCCAATACCTACAGCACAGACTGCGCAGCAACACTGCTGACCTGCGGAATAAGCTATCGCAAAAATACGTGATTGCTGCTTTTACCAGACTCCAAAGAACGCTTTGTCTCGGACGCATGGGGCTTTCCCCAGCATGGTATTACAAGCATATTATTAAAAAATATTGTTTGGCAAGTAGTTGATGTAATGAGTTACTTGTTTAACCTAAGTGTTGCAAATGGTTGTTTCTCAAAATCGCTCAAATGTGCTGAAGTAATTCCATTATTCAAAAAAGGAGATAGAACAAATGTATCCAACTATAGACCTATATCTCTTCTATCAACTGTCGCGAAACTCTTTGAGAAACTTATCAAAGTCAGAATGTTAAGTTTTTTAGATAAAAACAATTTTTTCTGCATTTACCAATTTGGTTTTAGGACTGGATTGTCAAAAGAGGATACCATCCTCAGAGTGTGTAGTCAGCTATATGAGGGGTTAAATAATAATCAATCTATAATAGCTTTGTTCATAGATATGACAAAAGCGTTGGACATGCTTGACCACAAGTTACTGCTGAGTAAATTGTATGTTGTTGGGTTTAGAGGCTCAATGCATACCTGGTTCAAGACGTACCTTAATGATAGAGAGCAAAAAGTAAAGCTAAGTGGAATCTTTAGTAAGCCTCGTGTTTTGAAAAATGGCGTTCCCCAAGGTTCTGTGCTCGGGCCTCTCTTATTTCTAATCTACATCAATTCGATTTTCAAGCAGCAATTTCATGGTTTAGAGACAGCATTTGCTGATGAGATAACCTTCACAAACATGTTTAAAAACCAATTTGAATGTATTGCCAAGATTGGCGAAGATTTGGAGAAGTTAAGGCTGTGGTTTACTGCTCACAAGTTAATTATCAGTGAAAAAACTAAATTATTAAACTTTAAAATATCCCGCGATTCGTTAAATGACTATAATCTCCATTTTCACGCACACGACTGTAAGAAGTTCTGCTTACCGCTTCATACTTGTGGCATCCAAAATTACCACGATAACAACTCGTGCTCTGATAAGTGCTTCAAAATTGAATCAGTAAGAAATATTAAATACTTGGAAGTGATCCTTCCAATTCACGTTAGGAAAGCTTGTATCTGTCTTCCAAACGGAGATTTACGCAAACTGGATGGGATCGAGCTATATTGCGGAGAGCCGGTGGAGGGGGCGAAGTATTTTCATCTACATATAGCGATAGGTAAGCAGCGCTTAGAGCCTTGCTAAACCCTTTTACGACTACCAAGCTAGCTCAAGAGTGCAAGAGATCACTGAACGCAGTCGGAAGGATAAATTCAGTGACCTTGACTGGATCTCAGGTTACAATGGGATCACTGGAAATGAAATCGCCAATGAACTTGCCAGGCAAGAGAGGCTGACCAAATGAATTCTTCCTGACGTCTCTAGGAGATCAGCGGCCTTCCTGCTGTCTCTCAGCAGGAAAGTCTGCAGGTTGCTTACTGGCGTAGTGACAGGGAATCACACTTTTGCAAAGCATTTAAATGTGCTGACGTGTTGGGTGCTGGTAATTTAGGCACCCTATCACTGAAGCGCTTACTCATATTTCTTCGTAAGACTGAAAGATTTCATTAAAAGGAACTTTGCAAGGAGTAGAATGGACTAGTTCTTTGTGAATTTAACATTGATTTCAGTTACCTGATTTCAGAAAGGAACAATTGGAAACTACTTCAATAAGTCTTCTTTTGGGGCCTCTGCATACGAAAATCCTTCAGTATACAGAATGGTTTGTCTTTCAAGCCAAAGTTTCAGTTGCCGACCGGGCCGCTGCTTTTTTTAGTCTGAATCCTATACTCGCGTCAGATATTACAGTATACATATACAGTCAAATACCGTTATACGAGTACACTGCAGTTTCTTAATTAGATGGCTAAGCAGGATAACATTTCTTTCTGCTGGGTTCAGAGACAATCTTTCTTCTCAAAGAACTACGTCGTTGATGAACTAGTAAGACTGAGATCCCTAATGAGAAATGGTAGGCAGCTTGACAACGTCACAAGATCATATCCTGTTGGGTTCAAGCAATCCAAAGCGCATAGACCTAGACCTAGACTAATATTACCCATACTCGATTTTTAGTGATCAGGAGGAGGAACATCTCCAAACTTAAAAAGATAATTACGGGACACTATGTCATTGGAATTCAACAATTTTTGAAGGAGCTCCAGGACCGAAGCGGAAGAGAAATCTGCGCATTTCCTTTGCTACCTTCTTAGTATAGCATCCATTAGCATGGGGCTCTGGGTAATTGCAAACAACAACGACCTTGAAAAATCCATAGAGAAATTTATTTGGTTCCAGTGGTATCACAATGGACTTACAACTGGTCTGAAATGCACTTCAACGAGGACCGACCTTACCTAGCCCGATTTTTTTTTTTATAATTTGCGCGCGCTCAAGGGATTTAAGTACCCTTAAAATGTTGTCACACAGCGCGGGCGAAGGAAAATCAAGATTGATAGAAAGAGAGGTACCGGTGAACGTTGGTTTTAAATGTTTGAAGGTTATCATGACTAGGAAATAAAGAGCTAGGCAGGGCAGGAATTGTTGTCTTACTGCAGATTGCGGTTGAGTACATTTCTTTTAAAGGACACAGAAAGCACAGATTCATGCTTATTTTTTTTAGCTCTATGTTCATTGATAAGAAAGTAATTGGCGTTACAAATCTTAGTTTTGAGATCTACTCTGTATAGGTATTTGTTTAGATCTAGTGCCGGAAATGATACTCCATTCATTACAGTAGCTTGGCGGTGAGTAAACGAAGGTAGATTGATAAGTTTTTAGACCGAAACAGTAGGCATAATTTTTTTAAGTAAATTTCACTTTATTTTTCAACATACCTATTCTCCTTTTAGCTCACTATACTTATTCCAATTTCATTAAACCGTCTTTAAAATATGGTTTACCGAAATGCTCAAAATAAGCGCTCGTTTTAGCTATTTCTTCTTTCTCTCTCCACTGAATCATTTCTTCATGTTTGGAAATACAATAGGAAGAAGTCACAAGTGGCTAGACCATAGATAAACTAACCTAGATGGCAAACTTTCCAGATATTGGAAAATCCAAACCGGTTTTCTACGGATCGAACCACGCCCATTTTATAATCAAAAAAATGTCGCCTCCATTACACACATTCGTGCAAATCGCTCTCATTCTTGCAATTTTACTTGTGAATTGCTCTGCTTCCAGCAAATTTTGACAAAATTATAGAGATGCAGAAGTGTTGGAATTCACTTATAGTGTGTCTGTGCAAAAGTTAAGGGTTTGCAGAAGTATTAGTAGAGTTTGACATCTAGTTAGTTTATCTATGGTTTGCGAGAAGGTGATCAATAGAGTCTTGACTAAGTGGGTTGAGGACAAACACATAGTTCCGGATAATCAATTCGGTTTCAAGGCGGGGCACGATATCATTGTTGCTGCATCCAATGGAACAAAGGCAAGAAACAGTGCACTGGTGCTTGCCTGATTGAAGAAGAACTGTAGAAGAAGGGTTAAGGAAGAGTGGAAAGTTATAAATAATATTCTAAGTAAGACAGAAGCTAAGGATGAAATTTACAAAATAGAAGTTGGATGTGAAATGGTAGCTGATCAGTTGGTTATTGCCAACCATTTCAACAAGTTTTTTGCGTCAATTGCCAACCAGTCAAAACCTGTTCCATCTCCATATGATTGTAGCTGCAATCCATATGCAGACGTAGTTGACGATAAATTCGAAAATAGAACTTTTGCTTTCACGCCATTCACAGGTATGGAAATACATAAGCAAATTATGCAACTGAACAACAAAAACTCCAGTACTTCTGACAATATTACTAACTATCTTTTAAAGCGTATATCGCTATATGTCGTTGATGTACTATGTCATCTGTTTAATATGAGTGTAAATTGTGGTGTACGAGGGCGGGTCAATACTTTTGGATTAAAACAGATTTTTTGATAAAAAAATAATTTTATTTTTCAACGTAGTCTCCCTTGAGCTCTATACACTTTGTCCAACGCTTCTCCAATTTTTTTATCCTTTCCAAAAAAAATGATTTGTCGAGGTCCTCAAAATAGGCCTTTGTTTGCGAGATGACTTCATCATTGGAGTCAAATCTTTTTCCACCAAGCCATTTCTTCAGGTTTGGGAACAAGAAGTAGTCGCTCGGAGCCAAATCTGGAGAATAGGGTGGATAGGGAGCAATTCATAGCCCAATTCATGGATTTTTGCCATGGCAACTGCACATGTGTGCACTCTTGCATTGTCTTGGTGGAAAAGAACTTTTTTCTTGGCCAAATGAGGTCGTTTTTTTTTCAAATCGTCATTGAATCGGTCCAATAAGTTGGCATAATATTCCCCATTGATTGTTCTTCCCTTTTGAAGGTAGTCAATGTGGATTATCCCGCGTGCATCCCAAAAAACAGTCGCCATAACTTTATTGGCTGACAAACCCACCTTGGCCTTCTTTGGCGCCGATTCACCCTTAGAAACCCACTGTTTTGACTGTTGTTTGTTCTCTGGTATGTTGTGATGGATCCATGTTTCGTCCACGGTTACAAAACGGCGCAAAAACTCCTCCATATTGCGATTAAACAACGCCAAACCTTCCTGTGAAGTTGTTACACGATTGCGTTTGCGGTCGACTGTGAGCAAACGCGGCACCCATCTTGCGGAAAGCTTTCTCATGCCCAAGTGATCATTCAAAATTGAAACCACTGAGCCATGCGAGATCCCTACGGCTTCCACAATCTCTCCCACTTTCAATCTTCGGTCGGCCAACACCATACCGTGAATTTTTTCGATTGTTTCGGGTGTAGAGACCTCAACTGGGCGTCCAGGACGTTCGGCATCTTCAGTGCTTGTACGGCCACAACGAAATTCAGTAAACCACTTTTTTACCATTGAAATCGATGGTGCAGAGTCCCCATAGTATTTATCAAGCTTAGCCTTGGTCTCGGTAATGGTTTTTTTTCGCAAGAAATAATGCTTAATAAGCACACGAAATTCACTTTTTTCCAATTAGTGAGTAGTCTGATAAAAATAGCTGTCAAACATAAACTAACTGACGCAGCAAGTTTAAATTTTGACAGGAGTCAACTGACAGATGCGTGTTGACAGGAGCAGTGTTGCTGTTTCAGTAAAGAGGTCAGAAATTCAAAAAATCACTGACTTATTGACCCGCCCTCGTCTTTGAAATCTGCTGAAGTAATTCCTTTATTCAAAAAAGGTAACAGAAACTCAGTTTCTCAATATAGGCCAATATCGATACTGCCTACATTTTCTAAAGTATTCGAAAAATTAATGAAACTTCGTTTAGTATCTTTTCTTAATAAAAACAACTATTTTTGCAATGATCAGTTTGGATTTCGAGAAGGCAAGTCAACCGAAGATGCAATCCTTAGACTATGTAATGAGATCAGTGAATGCTTCAACAAAAATATTAATCCCTCAGTCCTTTTTATAGATATGAGAAAGGCTTCTGACATGGTTAACCATAAGATACTCTTGGATAAATTATACAAAGCTGGACCGAGAGGAGTAATTCACGATTGGTTTACCTCCTATTTAGCTGGCCGAACTCAACGAGTTAAATTGAAAAACGTGTACAGTACAGAATTAGAAACATGTATTGGAGTGCCTCAAGGATCAGTCCTTTGCCCCATACTATTTCTAATTTATATCAATTCCTTATTTTCCCAAAATCTTAACAGTCATATCAATGCATTTGCTGATGATTTTGCATTGTCCTATACAAATAACAGCTCAACTAACTTATCAATAAAGATCCTTAATGATATACATATTCTACGACAATGGTTTGCTAAGCTGTTGCGTGAAATTTTCCCTGTAAGTCCCTTCGGTCCCTCTTTTCTTTGAGTGGGAACAGCGAGCTCTGGCGGAGGTGGAGGGCAGCCATGGTCCCATCAGCCAATGGTCCACCGACCCCAGACCTCGGAAAACAACCCACATAGGTCCTCGAGCGGGTTTGCCCGCAGAGGAGTGCGAGGAGGTTCGGTCGGTGAAGCCCTAAGGACAGTAGGGAGACTCACGACGAACCAGGAACCCCAGGGTGCGACAGGAGGTCCACCGGGAACACCGTTGTCGGAGCCCATAGATAGACGGGAGACTCGCAACGGGCAGCATCAGACAGGACGTCTGAAAATCGCCGACGGATGGGGACGGACGGTCCTTTCAATCCAGACACCCCAACACGATGATGACGGGTGGGGGATGGCGATCCCTGGAACCTACACCCCAACGAAAGCTAACAACAGGAGGCTTAAAGAACACCCCATCTCGTATAGTTAGTCTATGGTCATAACTGGAAGCGGGAGCGAACTCCGAGACTGAGGAGCTTAGTATGAATGGAGAAAATGGAATGTGTGAGAGGCCTAGTCGGACACGGGTGCACACACTAGCAAAGCTTGCTAGTTGTGTAGCGAGAAATCCCGTCGTTGGGTCCACTAGCGCTAAATGAATGTGCAAGAGGGTGGGCGTGTGAATGTGTGTGTGTGGTTGGCGGGAGCTGTGGAACTAAAAAGATCTGGAGGTTTTTTTTGACGACCAGCAAGTAGAGAGGGTCATCCACAAAAAAAAAAAAAAAAACGATAGCAAAAAGGGGAAACGAGGAGGATAGAGGAAAAAGGCAGACGAGGGATTGGACTATCGGTACTGGAGTAAGCACCGCTAGGATACGAAAGCTAAGTATAGTGTAGTGCAGTATAGTGGAAAACCAAAAAAACAGGCGTTTTTTTTTTTGGTTTTATAAATCGAGACTCCGGTAGGCCGCGCGTGCGCTTAGAATACCCGAGAACAGACGGGACACGCGACCCGTTATTTAACGTTTTTTTTCTGTCTTTGCTTCGGGACTGTGAAAATAGCTAGTCACTCTATCGACGAGTGTACCGCTACAAACAAAAAAGTTTTTTTTAATAAATCGTCGAGACCCAAGGGGGCTTTATAACGTTGAAGAAGAAAAAGTTTTTTAGTTTTCTTACATTTTTTTTGTCGTTTCTCTTGTTGGCTTCGGGGAAGATTTTCCGTGTGTTTTTTGTGGAAAAAGGTTTCGTGATTCCGGCGAAAAATCACGTGGCGCCCATTTCGTTTCCCAGGTTTCGCTACCATCAAAGCGCTACCTGGAGGAACCCACTGCGGGTTCCCAGTAGGTAGGTAGATCCCAGAAGCAGAAAGTGCTATCGTTTGGTTCGGGGCATCGCGGTATCAAAGCATGAACTGTTAATTAGTGAAAAAACAAAATTAATGTCTTTCAACTTAAAAGGTCCTCGTCGTAATGATTGTTTCATCTCGTTTCACTCCGCTGCATGTAAAAAGCTGTCTTTATCTGTTCATACTTGTGGAAAACCTAATTTTTCACAAGAATATGCTTGTAGTTCTAGTTGTTTTGAAATTGAAAATGTAAATAGTTTTAAATACTTGAGAGTACTAATTGACAGGAATTTAAATTGGAAAAAACATGTCAAGGAATTAAAAAAATATATGTTAGCTGTTACACGTAAAATGTACCTACCCAAACTACATTGTTCAAAAAGGATTTTGCTAATGATATACTATGGACTTGCACACTCCAAACTACAATATGGGATTACAAGTTGGGGAGGTGTCTACAACTCAACAACAAAAATCCTGCACATAGCTCAAAAGCACTTAATGAGAATAATTTGTAGGGTAAACAGATTTACAGCAAGTTGGCCTCTTTTTTGTAATCTTAGAGTATTTCCACTAAATCATCTTTATATCTTTAAAGTACTTAAAGTATTCTTCTTGCGAAGTGGTTACAGCTCAACTCTTAGAAGCTCAAATATTTACGGATTGAGAGTTAATAATATGGCGCTTGTAAAAATACCGCCAGCTAAAAAAACGCATTTTCAGAGATCTTTTATTGTGACAGCACCCAGACTTTTTAATAAGCTACCGCTTGAAATTAGAACAACTATTCCACCAACTATATTTCTAAAAAGAGTAAAGATATGGCTTTTTAATATGGATAGTTCTGCAGTCAATTTATTAATAAACCAAAATTAACAAATATTGTTAAATATATTATTTCTCTTTTTCTTTTTTCTTTTTGTACCAAATAATTTTAAATTGAATTTGAAATACATTTTTATCTTTTGTATCTACCCCACAAATACACAAATATATTGGTAAACTGAATTTATGGATCATTCGCCACAGTCACGTAAAGTGCTATAGAATGATTCAAGTCATTAAAATTGTTATAACACAATTAAGAAATGTATTTAACACAATGTAAAAAATATAAAATGTAAATGTAACAATTTTAAGAAAATAAAAACAAAAAAAAAAATAATAATAATAATAAATAAAAAATGTTCATGAGAGCATTTTTGGCTTTTTGAAACGTATCGCTGAGATGATTGATTGGGCCATTTGGTTATTTTGTAAACTTTGAATTTTTCTGTTAACGTTTTTTAAGGAAGTTATTCTGGAAATAATTTTGTTAGTATCTTTTGTATTGGGTCTACAAGTAAGTTTCCAGCGTTTTTGTTTTCCAAAATTTGAAGTTTTATTATGAAAATATAGTTACAATGCTTTATTCAAAGTATCGTCCATCGGAAGCTACAACTTTCCCCCATCTTTCTGGCAATTTATGAATTCCGGACCAAAAAAATTGCTCGTCTTTCGAGCCCAAGAACGTATCGAGCCAATTTTTGATTTCCTCTACTGAGCTGAAGCGTATTCCCGTAAGAGCGTTCTGCATCGAACGAAACAAGTGGTAGTCAGATGGTGCCAAGTCTGGACTGTAAGGCGGGTGAGGCAGAATTTCCCATCCATTATTTCCCAAATAGTTTTTCACCGAAACCGCAACATGTGGCCGAGCGTTGTCGTGATGAAAAATGACGGACTCATGCCTGGTCTCATATTCTGGCCGTTTTTCTTTTAATGCCCGCTTCAAACGAATTAGTTGGGTTCGATATAATGGTCCTTTGATGGTTTCACCACTCGGAAGCAGTGCGTAGTATACGACACCCTTTTGATCCCACTATATGCAGAGCATGACCTTATTCACATGAATATTTTGTTTCGGCGTCGATTGGGCGGGCTCGCCGGGCTTTGTATACGATTTTCTGCGTTTAGGATTATCATAATAAATCCATTTCTCACCACCAGTGACAATACGATGCAAAAATAATTTATTTTTATACCGCTGCAGTAACATTTCGGACATGCAAAATCGCCGTTCGACGTCTCTTGACTTCAATTCGTACGGCACCCAGTTTCCAACCTTTTGAATGAATCCCAGTGTTTTTAGGCGCAGGGAAACGGCTTGTTGCGTGTTCTTCTTGAATCTGACACAGATCCTCATCCAATAAAGCGTCGAATTCCTCGTCTTCAAAACTTTTCGGCTTTCCGGGGCGATCTTTGTCTTCAACTCCAAAATCACCACTTTCGAACCGTTTGAAACACTCGCGGCACGTCGATTCACCAATACATTCCGCCCCATAAGTTTCCGAAAGCAAACGATAGGCCTCAGCCGCACTTTTCTTCATATTAAAGAATAAAAGCAGCGCTTCCCGCAAATGACGTTTATTTGGCTGGAAACGTGCCATGATTTTGCTCGATAAAATGTACGACACCGATAGAACTGCTCAAATATAACGCTGCAAAGTTGTTGACAGATACAAAACCTACAAATAATACACATGGGGTCTGACATTTCTGCCCGGAATCCACTGGTGGCGCCATCTCTGACAAACGCTGGAAACTTACTTGTAGACCCAATACATCCTGTAGACTACTTTGCAGGCACTGAACATTTACATATAATACATAGGTTTTTGTTGCCTGTTAGCAGGTGCCTACATGGTAGTCCATAGTGGTAATCTCCCCCGCATCATTCGCCAGCCACACGCATTCAACCAGTTTGGTTGCTGTTTTTCTCATTCGAACGTATGTTACATATATGTAGATCAGGTAAATCCGTTACTAATCTCTCGGAGAACATTCGTTAAATTTCTTTTGGTAATACTTTGACAAAATTAAGCGATATTGCGACGAATGGAAGCTGAAAATCAACTTTCAGAAGTCAGAAACCATTCTGTTTAGGACGCCTTTGTCTGGGGCCACTAGGGATACCAGAAAGAACTGGCGAAAGTTCTCTATCGTCGGACAACGTGGACAGCCACTTGCTCGTCGAAATGTAGCCAGATACCTTGGGATCTCGCTAGATCAATATCTGTATTTTAACAAACATATACATAGATGTTGCTCTGGCCAGAGCCAAAGGTGCTTTTGGCCTTAAAAGGAGACTGTTTTATAACAGCCAATTCGATGCGAGAGTGAAGGTGATCTGCTACATGACCCTTATCCGGCTCATGCTTGTATTTGGATGTCCTGTGTGGGTCAACGTGAGCGTAAGTTTATTGGAAAAGATTCGGGTGTTTGAGAGGGCTTGTCTTCGTTTATACAGAACACCAGAATCTGAGAACATAAAGTTCTATCCTAATGAGGTCTTGTAGAGCAATAACTTCACCAAACAACCTGATCTCCCGTGCTTACTACCCTAATCATATGTATCACGAGAGAGTTCGCCTTGACGGCTTTATTCCTCCAGAAGTGTTCCTCTATCTGGATAGTAAAGGTCTGATCCAGGACAGATTGGCGGTGCTGCTAATGTGCCACTTCGCTCGAACAGCTGCCGACAGACGACTCAACTACGACAGAGATGTCGCACACGGCAGTGCCGAGCGTCTCCGATTCAGTAGGGCCGTAGGTCGCGGCATGAGGGATGTTGCTCAACAGCACCAACAATTTTGGTGGCTTTTTGAAGGAGAAGATGCGTCGTCGTCGAATTCTTCCAATACTTGGTAGCTTCATGTGAAGTAAAGTGGGTCGCCTAATTTGTGTAGCCATGGCCGGCTTACATAGGTACACATATCTATATATAAGATATATATATATATATTATCTATGTATACAGGGTGAATGACTAGAACTCCAACTTTTTAAAATGCTATTATTTTTTTTATTTTTTGATAAATTTTATTGTGCCAAAGCAAAAAATGTTGGAAAATACATGAATTTTCAAATTATATCAGTAGTTTTCAATATGCCCACATTTGGCGCGAATAATGGCCTTGAGACGGCCGAAGAAAGCATCGCACGCTGCACGCAATTGGCTCTGCGCTATTTTGGCCCATTCCCGACGAAGTGCTTGTTTGAGGTGGTCCAAACTTTGGTATTTTTTAGTGTCAACATTTGCCTTCAAAATACGGATTTGCATCCGGAGAATTTGCAATCCATTATTTTTTAACAAATCTTGGTTGACGCGCGCTTTGTGAGACCGTGCCAAGTCTTGTTTAAATGTCCACGGTCTCCGACCAAAATGATTGTTTGCCCAAGGCTTCAATACTGCTTCTAAGACAGTTTCACGGTATACTCGTACGATCGCATTAATTTTGAGGCCACGGTCCAAAAATACAAGTGGAGAGCGGCCATCAGCGGTTATGGCAGCCCAAGCTATCACCAACGGTGCTGCCTGCTTTCTGGTGGCCGTCCAAACGTGTAAATTTTCGAAGGACCTCTCTGGCAAGTAAATTCGGTCATTTTGTTTGTTGACATATTGCTCGATAACAACGATAACAAATGGCGACTCATCGAAAAAAACCAAATTCGGCAACCCACCACTTTCGTGCAAGCGTAGCAACGCCCTTTCGACTCAAACTTTTTTTTGTTGCGGTGTAAGATCGTGTGATTTTTGGAACTTCAATGACTGGAGCCCAAGCTCATTTTTCTGTATGTGTTGCATCCGTTCCAATGATATGTTGAGCTCACGAGCCATTTTTCTTCCACTTCGATGAGGATTTCGCTTCACTTTACGAACCATTTCTGCCGATGTTGCTGTTTTTTTATGACCACCTCCATGGCGTTTTGCAACGCTGCCAGTATCACGGTAACGAGCTATGGTCCGAGACAGAAATGATTTATTCACGTTGAGGTGCTGGAGGTCTCTAACGATAGCTACTTGTGGTTTTCCAGCCAAATATAAAGCAATCACACTATCACGTTTGAATTCCATCGCGGATAAAAATTTTTCAACACAATTGAGACGCAAATTGTTTAAAAGGCTTGTAAATAATAAAATTATCTGTCATGTGTCAAGATTTGAGCTTGCTGTCATAAACGGTTTGGAAATTATAGCAGTCTGAACTTGTTTGCAGTTCGAGTCATTCGGGGTGTATATAATGTATTAGATGTACTCGTAACATAAGTAGGTTAAGTAGATTAAGATTTATTTTTAGGTAGTCTGTAAGTTTTTAGTTTTAAGTTTTTATAATACTTTAAAAAAAAAGCAGTCCATTTACTAAGTTTTTACATAACATTTATTTTCTTAGTTTTAGTTTCAATAAATGTAAAAATAAATATAGACTGTAAGATACGTCGGAAGACTTAGTTTAAGTGTTAGGTTTAACTTAGAGTGCCCGCATGCGGCCAGTAAGTTAGTGTAAGATAATTTTTTAAGTTTTTTAAGCTAATTTTTAAGCATTTTTTTGTCTAGCATATAAGAGTAAATTAACTAATTAAATAAAAATGCATTAAAAACGAAACGAAACAATGGCATTTGCGCGCCACGGCTAGCTCGAATGAAGCGCAATCCTGAAATCCAATTTTCGACAACTTTATCGAGCAAAACACGGCGAATGTTGACCTTCAAATCGTCCAACGCCTCTGGTTTATTGGCATAGACTAGTGACTTCACAAACCCTCAAAGAAAGTAATCTAAAGACGTGAGATCACAGGATCGTGGGGGTCAGTTCACAGGTCTATTACTCGAAATTATGTGCTCATCCAATGTTTCCCGCAATAAATTGATGATGTCGCGCGCATGTTGCGTCATCTTGTTAAAACCAAAGCTCTGTCAAGCCAATGCCATTCAACTGAGAAATGAAGAAGTCAGAAATCATGTTTCTATGGCGCTCTCCATTGACGGTATCATTCTGGCCGGCATCGTCCTTAAAGAAGTATGGGCCGATGATTCCACCAGTCAATAAAGCACACCAAACAGTGAGTTTTAATGGTTGCAAGGGCGACAAAGGCTTCTGGGTTTTATCCATTCCAAATTCGACAATTTTGCTTGTTTACATATCCATTTAACCAAAAATGGGCCTCATCGGAGAACAAAATTTTGCGTTGAAAATGAGTATCAAGCTGAATCATGTTTTCCGCCCATTCACCGAACCTACGACGCGTATAATGGTCACGCAGTTTCAACTCCTGCACAAGCTAGATCTTATAAACTTTTAAGCCAAGACCTTTCGTAAAATCTTCCACAAAATGGATGGGCATAGCTCCAATTGCTGTACACGATGGCGAATCGACTCTTTCGGATTCTCCTCAACACTGCGCTCCACAACGGCAATAACTTCTTCTGTTCGCACTGTTTGTCGTCTTTGGGGATGCTTATTGTCCACTAGAGTGTACATGGTCCGAAAACGATTCATCGTGTCCGAATAACTTGCTCAGATGGACGATTATGTCAACTCTAAAATGAACGTTGCGCACGATAAGTTTGGTGAACCGAACCATGGTTTTTAAAATAAGTTTGCACATTTTCACTCGTTGTTCTGGCGTTAGTCTATTCATCGTAAAATGGCAAAACGTACCAACCACAAATCAACTTTCACCTGCCAAATTGACAATCTGTAGAAACAGTGTTTCCAGTTTAAAAACCAAACTCTAACAAAAACACCCTTTATAAGTTTATCCATGAACGTAATTATTGCAAATGTAAGTATTGCACACCAATCTTTAAGCTCCGTTAAGTGTGAATCAGCGGAATTAAGGCCTTTCAAACGAACTCTGAAGAGCTCCTCATTATGACAAAACGAGCTTTGCAAAAATCTCAACCCTTTTAGAAATGAAAAAATAATCCGCTAACAAAATAAATTAACCGGCGGCGCATCGATTGAGCTTCGATAGTAGATCCGAGGAGACATTAGTTGAGAGCTCAACTTTTCTTGTCGCCTTGCCTTTTCAAATGTTTCTTATGCAGATGATCGCCATTACCTGGAGAATTTTCCGAAATCTTGAAGAGTAATTCCTCATTTACATCAAAGTTTCTAATGACAATACGAGGGTGGATTGATAAGTCTTTAGAATAACGCCATCTATGCTCTTGTTTCAATAAACAAGCATCTTATTTTATGAGCTATAGAAACATCAAAGCTCCTAGACGACCAATTTGGCGGGGTGGAAAGTTCGAGGTCGTGCCTAAGGAGGATATCCCTAGCAGACCTAGAACCCGCATTTGGATCCCAGCTGAACCCTTCTCCCCAGAAAACATTCTGAAGATCATCAGGATTACTAAACCGACCCTTCCGACTCATGGCTGGAGGAAGTAAGAGGGGCTTATAGATGCGCATTAATTGTGACCATGTGTGATATCTAGCACATGATTCGGTTGGGTTTCTTAAGGATTTACATAAAGGCGCTAAAAAGCAATCTCATCTTCCCTTAACTGAAGTTGTAAAATCAGCTTCAGATCTTGGGGCGTCTATATTCTTTCCTAAAATGGATTGTAACGATTCAAATCTATCCAAGGCGAAAACTAAGCCGACGGTCTGCTCCTCTGACACCCTGTCGGAAATTGAAACCGACGATGAATTAAAAAGAGATCCTTTGCGATCAGATCATGAAGATGAGCTCTTGGCAACATGTTCAAAATCGGAGGACTCGAACAACACAGTGGTAGATTGTAGCAGCGATATCCAGATTAACAGCCATTATTCCAAAAAAGCTTCGGCCGTACTCATTCTGCGTCTTTCCAAACATGATCCTAAACCAGGAACCATGGATTGTATAAGGCGTGGTTCCCGGACCTGGGATACCTGAATACGTTCCGCTCTGTACAACAGGCAAGAGCAAGATTCGTGAAACGTAGCCTTAATGCATTCTTACTTCCAAATCTCAGCGACGCCGGCAGACTGAAGGCTGCCAAAGACACCTACTGGCTTGCATCGGCATATCTTAGCCACGACCATGTGGGCCCTCTCCCTGTAGAGGGGGTATGGGGCAGTTCCGACACCTACGATAGAGGTGAGTCACTTTTTGATAACATTGTAATTCATTGTTTGCAACATTGGCAAACTAGTTATCACTCTTGTCTCCGACAACGAACTGGATGGTGTCGTCTGAACACTATTTTTCAGACTACAGATACATACATTCAATTCAGTCTGGATGATGCTACTCCCAGCAAACTAGGATTCCGGAATTATCGCAAAACCGATAGGCTAAAATACAGAGGAACAATTTTAAAAACACTGTCCTCTGAACTCTTAAGACCCCCGTGTAACACAAACGAGCTTGACATGAAAGTCAAAGATTTCACCTTGTCTCTCAATCAGGCTATGGCTGCTTCCTGCCCTAGAGGTAAGAAAAAGCCACACTGGTGGACATCAGCACTGGGTCGCTTTGAAACGCTTCCAGGATACTTTTCAACCAAGCAAAAGGCGCAAGAAAAGTGACAGACTGCGACTCATACAAGGAACCCCTCAAAATATGGAAAAAAGAACTGAGAACTGAACGACAAAATAACAGAAACCTCTGAGCCATTGCGGCTAAGAAATCCAATGATGCCTAGTTGTTTGAAAAAAACCGATGGCTCTTGGATGACCTCAAGATATGCATCACTCAACCTGCTACTGAACAGCCACTTTGCAGGTAGCATCCTATTCACGGCCAGTAACAACCCTAGCAGGATTACTGGAGCCGCGTCCGAAATTCAAGCTGCTCTGAGCACTGCATAGCCTCAAACCATACAAGTCTGTTATTCCGGACGGTACAATATATGACGAACTACAAAGGCGGTCCTGCTGCGTAGAAATGATTCACATCCCTTTGTCATAGAGAGAAGTTAATGTAGTTTTCATTTCCAAAGTCCGAAAATGGTCTCATGTTGTCAAAAAGGACCTCAGACCTATAAGTCCATCATATTTCCTTCTGAAAACTCTAAAACGACCGATTGATATCCATATACGAGCTAAAATTGATCCAAGATTTCTGTCAAAGGAAAGTCGGTGGAAATGGCACTGCATTCACTGACTAGCCACATCGAACGATCCTTATAATATAGAGAGTACACAATGGTCGCTATCCTGGACACAGAAGGTGTCTTTAACACATGACACACGACTGTGCTGTCAACTCTAATTCTAGATGACTAACTCGGAGAATTGATCAGTCTTATGCTAAATAGCAGGATTATCAACTCTAAACTGGGTGGAGCTTCTGCTAAGAGATGTGTCAGCAGAGTACGACTCAAAGCGTACTACTCAAGCTTCTCTGGAACTCAGTTGTCACTAGCTGGTGATATACCTGGAAGCGGGTGGTATCAGGGTGATCGTCTATGCGGATGACCTTGTTATAGTCGTTTCAGATAAGCATAAACCCCCATAAAACCAATCTTTTCCAGACCCTCCTTCAATAGTTTAGTCTTCTCTGATACAGCGAAATACCTGGGTCTTATTTTTACCTTCTTGGCAAAACTGGAAACCTAATATTCAAGACAGAGTAAAGAAAGCTGCAGTAGCTCTATTCTCATGCAAAATAGCCATTGGGAAAAAATGGGGCCTTCAACCTCGTATTAGCCAGTGGCTATACGTCTCGATTGTAAGACCGATACCAACTTACGGAGTGGCTGTCTAATAGACAGCCTTAGACAATGCAGTCAACTGCAGCAAACTAAGCAAAGTCCAAAGTACAGCAGTGCATAAAGGGAGCCTTATATACTACTCCCTCCGTGACACTGGAGATTCTTTTTCACTTGACATCCCTCGATATTATTCACCTTAAAGCGACTACACAGCTGAGGAATAAATTTTTTGGCCACGATAATATTCTTAACACACTAGGAATCCTTCCAGAGAACATCGACTAAACTATACCCCAAAATTGGTTTGATAAAAGCTTTCATGTAAGCATCCCATCTAGATCCTTCTGGGAGGAAGATGCGTTCATAGATGACAAGTCAATCTATTTCTATACCGATGAATCCAGGACCGATAGCGGGGTTGGCTTTGGCGTTTTCTTAGATAGGCCTAATCTCCTTCCGCCTTTCAAATCATTGTAGCGCGTTTAAGGCGCAAATTCTGGCGATTAAAAAACTCCTGTCCTGGCTGAAGAAAAATGTGATATCTGCAAGGTATATCCGCAACTTTTCGGATAATCAGGCCGCAATCTAATTCCTAGACCCTGTTGAATCAGGGATGGCAGAGCAGTTTAACTTTTACCTATGTTGGGTGCCGGGGCACAGAGACATTCCAGGGAATTATAGGGCCGGCGAACCCTCAAAAATTGGAACCAATGTACAGGTAAGGTAGCATCGATATACCAATCGCCACATATAAACTAATACTAAAGCTGGATGCTAATAGAAGAACAAATCTTAGGATCGACATGTCCATCTACTTGTATGACCAATCAAATCTGGATCTGGATCGCACTAAAAATTTGATCTTTCAAAATAGAAAACATCTCAGCGACATCATTGGACACTATCTTATAGGCAAGCATGCGACAAGGCTTGGCTTTTTTACAAATGACTTCTGTAGAAGCTGCATGGACGAGGAGGAGGAGAACACAATCCTCCACCTACTCTGTATATGCCCAGATCTCTCAAAGAAGAAAACAACACTTAGGAGCTTTTTTCTACAATGACTTAATCGATCTAAACAATATAGACGTTAACAGCCTCCTACGCTTCATCAGAAGCTCAAAATGGTTCCAAGAGTATGAGGATCACAGATCCAAGTGGCATCGCAATGGGCCAATAGTGCTAACTGGATTGGCTTCTCCAACAGCCACTCTTACCTAACCTAACCTAACCTAAGTACAAAATTTAATGGAATTAATCATGTTATACGTTAATTTTCGTTATTCTTGGAAATGAACATTTTTGCAAGCAAATTTTCAAGCAATCATTTGGCTGGAGAAGGACCGTCGACTCATCATCACTTTATATAAAGACGTGGATCCAAAACTAGGAAAGAAATTAGAGGTGAAAATAGAACGAAAGCTGTGGGAGTGTATTTCGGAAAGGATGAAGGGATGTGGTTAATTTTTCACACGGTATCAAATTGAGGGAAAGTGGAAGAATTTAGAAAGGAGCTTCGAGAAGAAAATCATTCACAACAAAAAAAAAACGAGAAATGACAGGGCCATATGGCCATATGATATTTACACTTACCACATTTTTACGTTTTTACATTATTTTACATTGTATCCATTTACATAAATATTTAAGGGATCTTTCTGAAGTGTTATTGGACCGACCATCAATCATTCCATCGTATCGGTTGGGGAGTACAACTTTGAGTGACAAAACAAAGGAACAAATATTGATGGATGTGGGATTTTCCTCCATTGTAGGTAATTTTAAAATTACAAAACATACATACGTTTCGTTCCATTTCCTTCTTTTTTTTTAAAGAACCATTACCAACGGTGTGTACTGTGTAGTGGAAGCGAAGGTCCTCCGCCAGAAGAAGAAATTTCTTTGGAAGGTTATACGACGAACCACGCAGGCGACCAAAGAAAAGTAGCACAGAGGCAGACGAATTAGAAACATGGTGTGAGGAATTCACCGAAGAAGGAAGGGCAAAGAGGAAGTATCGCAATGCCATGCTACTTAGATGCTTACAAGGAGCAAACAGCTGCATCGGAAAAACAAGGAGTCCAAAGACGGGGAATAAAAACACTGAAAAATAAATATCGTACTTTTTCTCTTCTATTGTATTTTTATTTTTTCGTTTTATACTGTCAATTGAAATAGGAGAAAACTTCCTCGGATTTCTAAGGCTGAAGCCTTGCTCCTGGTCAATTGCAATGCTGGGAAGGACATTTTCTTTAATGTTCCCAATAATTTCAAATAGAAGCTCATCATCATTGTATGGATTATGCAACACAGTACAGTTTTTCTCAGCTTACAATAATAGAACTGTCAGAATCGTTGCTAAAGACGACCAAATGTCTGTTCTGTCACAATTCTGCCAGAACTTAGTTTTCGGTTAAAAAATGTTCGTCTTGATGTTAAGTGTCCATTATCACGATATGGCGTTAAATCATGCTAAACAATCCGCTAGAACTGAAAAATATGGAATGTTTACATTTTTGACAGCTAACATATGTATGACTGTACTGTTCCGTTCTAACTACATAGATCTGACATTTTTGAAAAATGTGTGCTGTTCTGTTCTGCTGTTTTGTCATTGAACAAAGCTAGTAAGAGTTGTTTTCGTAAAGTCACTTTTGATTTTTTTTAACCCTTTCCTTCCTAAATTATTAATGTTTTGGTAAAAAATTCACTTTGATATGTCTAGGGATAATATGGGCATTTTAAAGATAACTGCATAATTTTTTTTTTAGTGGGAGTCATTGGGTGGGCGTAGCTAAATTTAGCCATATGGCTACATTGGGGTGCTAACCAAAAAATCAAAACACTTTTTTCTTTTAATAATAGAATTGATTGCGAAAAATACAAATAAAAATCATTTTTACTTCAAAAAAACATAAGAAACATGAATTAAATTTTTATAACAACTATTTGCATATTCTGACTTGTTATCTTTTCAATCAGACTTGTCAAGTATTGGGTCTACAAGTAAGTTTCCAGCGTTTGTCAGAGATGGCGCCACCAGTGGATCCCGGGCAGAAATGTCAGACCCCATGTGTTTTATTTGTAGGTTTTGTATCTGTCAACAACTTTGCAGCGTTATATTTGAGCAGTTCTATCGGTGGCGTACATTTTATCGAGCAAAATTATGGCAAGTTTCCAGCCAAATAAACGTCATTTGCGGGAAGCGCTGCTTTTATTCTTTAATATGAAAAAAAGTGCGGCTGAGGCCTATCGTTTGCTTTCGGAAACTTATGGGGCGGAATGTATTGGTGAATCGACGTGCCGCGAGTGTTTCAAACGGTTCGAAAGTGGTGATTTTGGAGTTGAAGACAAAGATCGCCCCGGGAAAGCCGAAAAGTTTTGAAGACGAGGAATTGGACGCTTTACTGGATGAGGATCCGTGTCATATTCAAGAAGAACTTGCTGCATCATCGTCACGCAACAAGCCGTTTCCCTGCGCCTAAAAGCACTGGGATTCATTCAAAAGATTGGAAACTGGTTGCTGTGCGAATTGAAGCCAAGAGACGTCGAACGGCGATTTTGCATGTCCGAAAGTTACTGCAGCGGTATAAAAATAAATCATTTTTGCATCGTATTGTCACTGGTGGTGAGAAATGAATTTATTATGATAATCCTAAACGCAGCAAATCGTATACAAAGCCCGGCGAGCCCGCCCAATCGACGCCGAAACGAAATATTCACATGAATAAGGTCATGCTCTGCATATAGTGGGATCAAAAGGGTGTCGTATACCACGAACTGCTTCCGAGTGGTGAAACCATCAAAGGACCATTATATCGAACCCAACTAATTCGTTTGAAGCGGGCATTAAAAGAAAAACGGCCAGAATATGAGACCAGGCATGAGTCCGTCATTTTTCATCACGACAACGCTCGGCCACATGTTGCGGTTTCGGTGAAAAACTATTTGGGAAATAGTGGATGGGAAATTCTCCCTCATCCGCATTCCAGTCCAGACTTGGCACCATCTAACTACCACTTGTTTCGTTTGATGCAGAACGCTCTTACGGGAATACGCTTCAGCTCAGTAGAGGAAATCAAAAATTGGCACGATACGTTCTTGGGTTCGAAAGACCAGAATTTTTTTTGGTCCGGAATTCATAAATTTGCCAGAAAGATGGGGGAAAGTTGTAGCTTCCTATGGACGATACTTTGAATAAAGCATTGTAACTATGTTTTCATAATAAAACTTCAAATTTTGGAAAAAAAAAACGCTGGAAACTTACTTGTAGACCCAATATATTACCTAATGATTTTTTTTAAGGATTTTTTTTTAAAGATATGTATAAATTAATTCGTACTTCATTAAAAATTAATAAATAAATGAATGTAATCGTAAATAATAAATAACGAAAACTTTAACATACGGTACATGTTCTCTCAGTCTTTGTTATGAAATTTTAAAAAGCAGTTTTTGTTTTGTGTGAGACATAAGGCAACATTACATTTTTGACATTTTGTCCGCGAAAACGATGTCCTATCGTTGCAGCTCTTACATCTTTCTTTATTTTTGATAGGAATCGGCCAATGGCAAATGCCATCGTATTGTATATATATCCGAAATTGGCCTCAGCGTGATTTGCTTTCTTCTTTTATTTGAAACGGAAACGGGTGAGGAAGTGGCACTTGCATTACTCGAACTCGGCGTAACCTCTTTTGTTTTTATCGACAAGATGTCCAACATGTAGCATTCCATTCGCAATTTGCGTTTTGAATTCGACAAAGTTGACCTTGATTGGAAATTCGTTTTGATGGCAATGCCTTTTGTATAAAAGCCACGCATTTACACTGGCAACATCGAGTAAATGGAAAAATATTCTAAAATAGAAACGTTTTGTCTCAATTTTTGACCTATACAATGCTATCATCATGTCGTTTAGATCTACTCCTCCCATATACTTATCATACACCGAAATTAACCTTGGTCTTGGAACGACAATATACTTTGTTTCCTTGAGTGACCACCGACGTACGACTTCAAGAGGAAGCGCACCATAAAGCGACAATGCTACACATACCTGCTTATTGTCATATCATTTAAGAAGATATTATTGTTCATTTCCACTCTGAAATCATATGACCCTCTACCCATCTTTTTAAGCTCATCTTCAGTCAAAAATTCACATCTTGATAGACGATTTTGTCGAACAGTTCCCGTTTCCCAAATGCCAATTTTTTTCAATTCACAAAGCAAATGGTAGGACGTGAACCAATTATCTGTGAATACTTTAAAATGTTCGTGTTTTGGCAAACTTTGACAAAGTCTAATCACGACATCTCCACTAATTCCTAATTTAGTTTTTACAAGTTCGGTTGACTTTCCTGTATAAATCTCAAAATCATACAAAAAGCCACTCGATCCAGCTCTGGCAAACATTTTGATACCCCATTTGTGTGGTTTATTGCGTATATATTGTTTTATGCTATTTCTGCACTTGGTCGGAATCAACACTTCATCAATGGAATTCATTTCTTCAGGGTCGACTTTTAGGAAGTTTGCTCTGATTTTATCCAGAAAAGGGCGAATCTTATAAAGTTTGTCGTATTGCTCATCTGTGCGATCTTTCATTTTGGAATTATCGCTTAAGTGCAAGTTTTCCTTTAGCATACAAAATCTATTACGTGACATTACATCAGCTATTGGTGCAAATCTTGTACAATTTACCCAATACATTGGATATTGGGGCAAATGTACAATGCTTGCCATTAAATTCATGCCAAGGAACTTGCAAATTTCGCTATAATTAGTATTGAGGGGATTGTCAATATCATTTTGAACGGAGTAAAGATTGCTTTGGTAAACAATGTCCTCGATAATAGAGTTGTCAACAAAAAGCTTAAAATATTGAAAAGGAGTTAACTCTGGATCAGGGGGGAGAAGAAAAACTAAAATTGCATTGACTTGCAACTTTCATCAATTTCTACTTTTCGCCATTGCAATTCCTTATTTATATCTTTGCTGCAAGTATCTTTCGATGAGTTGGGTTCTGGATTTGCCATCACGTCAACTATTTCGATTGCACTCTCATCTTCAAAAGGTGTAAGAGCAATTATTACTAAGCGTTTGCAATTAATAAATAACAATGTAGGACCTACCAATTTCTTCAAGAAACTAAATATCCTCAACTGGAATGTTCTCGCATTGATTTTCTATATAGTCGACTAGTATTTCAGTTTCGTCCTCCATTGCTTCTTCTTCTTCTGAGCAATCACCTTCTAAAATTTTGCAGATCTCTGCCTCTAAGTCTAGCAAATTTCGTTCACTTGACATGTTGATGTTGATCCCTATTCAATGGGAACAAGTATAGGTACTAAACTAAGCAAAACAGTACCTACTGTTTACATACCTATTTTCTTTTCAACTTTAACGGAAAACAAATTTTATATGTACGAGTAGTTGCCAATGGCTGAAAAGAGATCCCAGTCGAAAAAAAATAAACATTATTCAAAAGCAAAAAGATTTTAACGGATTACAAAGTGTAGCAATCGTTTCTCTTTTTGAATTCAAATGCATCACACCATCCCAATGTAGCCATTTGGCAACCACTGGTTAATCACGTGTTACTGCGACGTGTCATTAAATTTTGTTTTATATTTTACAAAATTCATCTTAAAACATTATTATTTCCACAAAAATAATTTGTTTTTTGTATCAGCATTAATATTTACCTGTTCAAATCCGCGACCTAAATTCACGTTCTGACAACACAACACAAGAAGTCGACATCCACGAACAAAATGTCAAAATACATCGTTACCAGATAAAAAATATAAAATTATTTCCAATAAACTGGAAGAAAATGATCCTGCCAGATTAAAATGCACGAATTCTTTTAATTTTGATTACTTTTGTAATAGTTGTTTATAAAAATGTATGAGGTAGCCAAATGGCTACGCTGGGAGGGAAAGGGTTAAATATGGAAAGAAATGAATATCGTGCAGTGACCTTTTTTTATTTGAGATAAGTCAGCTTAATCTAACTGAATTTTTGAGCCGATTCATAACGGTCAATGAAACATGGATCCACCACTACACACCAGAATTAAAACAACAGACAAAACAGTGGGTAAAAGTTGGTTCAAATGCTCCAATGGAAGCAAAGGTTGTTGCATCAGTATTATGGCCACTGTCTCTTGGGATGCACAAGGAATAATATTCATCGACTATTTTGAGAAGGGTAAAATTTTGAATGAAAAAATTAAGGATAAGCGGCCATATTTGAAGAAGAAAAAAAGTATGGAAGAGCACAATGCACCATCGCATTCATCATGAGAAACACAGCACAATTTAGATGCGTTGAGCTTCGAATTGCTTCCCCATCTATAATATTCACCTGATCTAGCCCATAGATAAACTAACTAGATGTCAAACTGTACTAATACTTTTGCAAATCCTTAACTTTTGCACAGACATACTATAAGTGAATTCCAACACTTCTGCATCTCTATAACTTTGTCAAAATTTGCTGGAAGCAGAGCAATTCACAAGTAAAATTGCAAGAATGAGAGCGATTTGCACGAATTTGTGTAATGGAGGCGACATTTTTTTGATTATAAAATGGGCGTGGTTTGTATAAAAGGAGAGGGAAATTGCCATTGATGACAATTCACACGTATTCACAGACAGGATCACACGGATAGGGGCGATCAGTAGAAAACCGGTTTGGATTTTCCAATATCTGGAAAGTTTGCCATCTAGGTTAGTTTACCTATGGTTCATGATTTCAAGGCATCATAACCTCTTTTGCATTAGCAGCGCATTCTGGCGGTCAAGGTGGTTACCTAGTATTTCCAATTTTCTGAATAAATTCCGGAAAATTGATCAAGGTGGTAGACCAAGAGAACGTAGTGTTTTGTGTGCTCTGTGATGGGGAAAAAATGTAATGAAATGATAAGGGTGGCATCTCTATCTGTTTCACTCACACTAGTCGAAATGGTGTGTTTACCCGTCTCAATCACGGCGTCACTGTCTGTCTCGCTCACACTTGGTACTCATTTTAACTTATTAAAAAGAATTAACTATGAATCGGGTTTCTTTAACAAAATATTTTTTTTGTCCTCAATTAAGCGTTAGTCTGGCAAGTGTCATACCATTTTGGAATCCAGACTAAATACGCCATCTTTTAAAGTTACTTGCCAAAATGGCATAGTACTCGTACATTTTTTTGTCAGTACAGTCAGTTCAAGTTGGGTGATTAATGATTTTCAGATACATGGATGGACAAAAGAGCAATATTTTAGTTAAAACCGATATACGAGTAGTTATGTTTCAATTTTGGACCGTAGTTTACAGAAGAGTTACTCAGGGTTGCATGACCAAAAAAAAAATCGAAGAAAAGCAAAGATTTGCGGTCACAGCACTTGAAAGATCGTGACAAAGTGTCAGATTTCTCGATATCTTTTTCAGTGCCAATAATTTTAAAAGTGCATGACTTAGGTTTTTTTTTTATAATTTTGTGATAACCGACACCACTTGATCTATCAGCCGTTTCCGGCTGGACGTTGATTTTTGGTACACCGTGTATATTGAAGGTTATTCAGTGGTTTATTGATAGGTCCTGTTGACCTGTATCTGTGGCGTTGAGATGGATCTCAACATAGGCATAGGAAGAGACCTTAGTTTATGTATGTTTAGAGTTTTCGTATTGTGATATCTCACAAATATTCCGGAAAAGATAGACGGAAAACCTAATATGGTGAAGAAAGATGAAACCGGATATCACTGAAATAATCCTGAATCGGCTTACTAGAAACTAAGTTTCTAAATCTTCACAGCAGTCCCAACTCAAATGACAATAAATACGTATATGCTATAATATTTCCCTAAACCTTGATATAAAAGGTAATTTGCCTAAAGAACTGTGTTCCTACGTAAAAGGTGTAGAGTGCACGGTTTCACTTGCATACACAACGACTCTTAAAATTTTGTCTAGCACAAAATGTGGTATATGGTATTTTCATATTGTCTGAATTTGAAATAGCTTTTAGGAAGTGTCGCAATATTCGAAATTATAAAACTCGCCGTCGACCATTGGCAGTTGAAAATATGGCTTAGTCTGGCTTTTCGCATTTGATTGATACAATTTGCTAACACTTTTCTCTTCAAAACTATTTGTATGTATCAGCGAAGCTTATGTGTTTTGTTTTTCTGGGACGTCAAAAAATTATGCCAAAAATAATTGAAATCACTAAGTATGAAGACTTTAAAGAATGTTTGAAAAAATACGACAAAAACGATTTCGTGTATTGTTACTTTTTTGGCAGCAAGGACAGGGATGGAATCAGCTGGTGCAGAGATTGCGAAATAAGTAGATACTACATGAAAAGTTTTCTTTTTCAAATTATCTAATATTGTGTATCTTTTTTCTAGGTGAGTCCCACATTTTAGCTGCAATAAAGAAGTATGCCAATCAAAGATCCATAATTATTTTCGCTGACGTTGGTGTGAGGAAATGGTAAGTGAAAATTTTTGAAATTGTATACAATTTGAAAATTAAAATTGTATTCACTAGTTGGAAAGATGTACGAAATCCATTTAGAACTGATCGATGTATACGCTTGACTGTGGTTCCCACAATATTGAGATGGAAACATCCACACAGACTTGAAGGGGCTTACTACTGCACAAAGGACGATATTTTGGAATTGTTTTTTACTTATGAAATCGATAAATAAATTGAATATATACCCGTAAGAGGTTTCATTTTAATTTATAGAAAAAAGTACGTATTTTTATGAAATGAGAATGAAGAACAATATCGTCCAATGGCTTTCAAGTGTGGTCAAGCGTTTTATGAGGATACAACACCACTTTCGCCTCCACGTAATGAAGCCACTTGTGACTGGAAGTAGGATACCTAACCTCTGGGAGGCGTTATAAACTGCCGAAGACGAGAGATGGGGGGGTGGGAAGACACTCGACTAGGTCATTTCTTTTTCATCAGGATGGCGGCTGAGGAATCTGTTATATGGATCAATAATCGTGGCAAGTACATATATTTGAGAGGTATCTCGCCTCAGTAAAACAAACATCTTCTTTGACGAATTATAAAAACACCACCGCTCGCCACTAAAATCTGACTTACAACTGTAAAATCACACATAATTTCAGCATCCACGACTCCAGTTAACTTGAGCTACTTGGTGCATACCACTCTTTAAAAATACTTCAACGTGATCGGAGCCCAAGTTTTATGACCTCAGCGAGGATTTAAACCGGACCCATTGTACAGGGGTTTTTTCAAGGACCTGGCCCTTTAAGTTGTGAGTGGCAAATGGTGATAACTACTCTACCATGCAAAAAAATGGGGCTAAAAATTGAAAAACTCCAACATCTACTACGGTGACTGCTACAAAGAACAAAGACAATGCCCATTTGAATTAGGGACTTGTTATTCGAAGAAGACTTTTCGGGTTGTTAGCGGACGCCTTATAACAGTCCGCATCAAGGCCAAATTTCGGTAATATAAGCCTGATTTACGTTCATGCCACTACAAATAATAAGGAGGATACCATGAAGGGCGAATTCTACATATGACCTCCTAGACCGAACATACAGTGTTGTGCAAAACATTCCGGATTTTTTTCCCAAATATGTTCGTTAGCTAATAAGTGATGGGAAATGGCACTTTGGTAAAATATTTTTGTATTTTTAAAAGCACTTTCTATCTTGATTTGATAACCGTATAAAAAATAATTAAATGCACGTTTACATGGAAATGTTATATTAAAAAATAAAAGAGATCTCAATAACATGTCTGTGCAAAACTAACCAGTTTCTGCTGTCATTTGAGTTACATTTTTGCAGAAGAAGATCTAGAAAGAAGATTTCGCGTGATTTTCAAACGATTGGTATATGCTAAAAATGGCAAAAAGACGGTATAGTAAATTTATAAAAAAATCAAATTGTAGAGGACTTTAAAGCCGTGTTAAATAGTTGCGAAATAAAATATTTCGACCTTAACAATTAACGATTTAATTAAAAAGTTTAGAAGTGGAAAACCGATAGAAATAACACCTGGTGGCGGACGCCCACGGAAAACAACACCGGAAACTGACAGGCGCATACAGCGTATAGTTTTAAGAGATCCTTTTGTGTCCTCTGCGTCTCTAGTGGTCCAGCTTAGTCTTCCTATTGACGCAAGTACTGTTCGAAGGCGTTTAAAAGATGTCGGTCTTAATGCTTTTCGGACAGCAAAAAAGCCTCTCTGCTAAGCACCGTCTTAAAGGTAATGCAGTACTACATACATTTGGGAAAGATTATGAAATACTTAAAATAATCTTTCTATTAGGGTTGAATTTGCACAAAAATATCTAAATTCGTCAGTTGACAAATGGAAGACAGTGCTTTTCAGCGATGAGAGCAAATTTAATTTATTTTATTCCGACGGTGCACTCACAGTAAGACGCAAAAAGGATTCACGTCTTAAGCCAGAAAACGCTCTCGCTACTGTCAACATGCTGGGGCTTCCCTCATGATTTGGGGCTGTTTTGTCTGGTGCAGGTTGTGGTCCTATACATAATGGACCATTTCCAGTACAGAGATATTCTGGAAACAGTAATGCTGCCATACGCGGAAGAAGAAATGCCGCTGAGTTTGGTCTTTCAGCAGGATAATGACCCCAAACATTCCTCAAAGCTCAGTGCCCCAGCAATGACACCAAAATTGTGCTAGGAAATCTTAACGCAGGGTTTTTTTTTTTTTTTTTAAAAGAACTTAACACTCAAGAGGGTATTACTACTCTTAAAATGCCGGAGAACATGCTAAATTTTTCCGAAAATTGGATAGAGAGAGAGGGAAAGATGTTTGGGCTCAGAAGTTATTTCGCTCCATGGGTGACATCCAACATTTAATGGGGAGACCAAACTATTAGCGTAAATTGGACTTGATGTTGTATTAGATGGAGTGAAAAGTGACCTCCTTGACCACCAGAATGCGCTGCTACTGCAAAAAAGGTTATGGTGCCTTGAAGTCCGTTCATATTTAGGCAGACATGCCAAATTTCAGCGCGATACTGTCTTTAGTTTTGTTTTGACAGCTGATTGTTGTTGACGTGTTTGGCATCATGTTGAGTATGCACAAAAACGATTTTCGTTCTCTCATAAAACATTATTTTTTGAGAGGCAAAACGGCGAAGGAAACAAAAGAAAAATTGGATAAATATTATGGGGCTAATGCTCCGTCATATTGCACCGTCAAATATTGGTTTCGAGAGTTTCGCGGTGACCGCAACTCCACTACCGATCAAGTCCGCAGCGGCAGCCACTCCGATGCGGTTACAGAGAACAATGTCAAAAAAATACATGAAATGGTTTTGGCTGACCGGAAAGTGAAGGTGCGCGAGCTAGCAGATACTACAGAGATTAGTACTGAGCGCACACGCCATATTTTGGGCAATATCTTGCATATGGAAAATCGCTGGAATAAGTGTATCAAACAAAAAGATGACTATATTGAATACTATAAAAAAACATTTAAAAAAAAAAAAATTTAATTCCCAAGGAGGTCACTTTTCACTCCATCTAGTATCTACCTGGATACCCAATCAATGACCTGCGATAATATTGTTAACTTAGATACGGCGGTAGAAAATATTAATAAAGCACTAACAATGGCATTCGAGAAGGCCACCGAAAAGGGCTCAACCAAAATGGTGGAACAGGGTGATAGGTTTAAAAAGGAAAGAGGTTAGCAAACTCTATAATAGGGCGAAGCTTTTCAGAAGCAACAGTACATGGAATGAGTACTACGGATGTAAGAACCAATTCTAGTACCTAGTTAGAAAGTCAAAAAGGCTTCTTGGCAGAAGTACTGCTAATCTATCGCGGTAACAGACGAGGTTTCGAGGTTACTCAAAATGCTTTCAAAGGAAGTGAGCGTTCCTAGCTACCTCAGGAAAAATTACGGAACCTGGGCTGAAAGTAGTCAAGAGGTTCTGGAAACACTGATGGCAATCCACTTTCCGGGATCGACAGTATCAAGCGACCCTGGCATGCTACAGCACACTGGGAACATGGATCTCTCTCTCTCTCTCCGAAAAGGAAATGGGTGTTCTGATTAATGGGAATAAATTACGGAGGACAATTCAGTCCTTTAAGCCGAACAAATCTGTCGGTCCGGATGGTATTCTACAGAAAGCACCAGACTAGAGGTAGCAATCCAGCAAATTATGGAAATTCTCTCATACAGTCTAAAAACAGGGCATATAACAGCAAAAGATTTAAGACCAATAAGTCTGTCATCATTTATACTTAAAACCCTAGAGCGACTATTAGAGATTCACATTAGAAATAGATACAGTAATGGCTTTTTGACTGAGTCACAGCATGCATATATGAAAGGAAAATCTGTAGAAACCGCCCTGCACGAGGTGGTGGGGAAAATAGAGAAGAGTCTGTACTTCGGTGAGTTTGCAATGGGGGCCTTCCTAGATATTGAAGGAACCGTCCATAACGTGGAGTGCACCGCCATTAAAAATGCTATAGTAGCCGCTAACATTGAACAGGACACTACAAATTGCGTTCGCAATATTCAAGCAAATGAACTGTTCCATAGGGCAAAGCTCGGTTAGAATGTCTGTAACCAGTTATCAATGACATCCACAAAAAGCTTAGTATTGTACAATGCGTGTAAGTGTCACGGCGTACGCAGATGACGTGGTCATAATAGTGCAGGGTAAATACTTAAATATTTTAAGCGACATTATGGAGGTTGCCCTGAAGACGATCAGAACAGAAGCAAAAAGCTGGGGTCTCAATGTCAATCCTTCCAAAACGGAGCTGGTTTTTACCAGAAAGCACAAGATACGACAATTCAAACTCCCAAAACTCAACGGAGTGGAACTGTCCCTTTCAGACAGCGCGAAGTATCTGGGTGTGATTCTGGATAAAACACTAAATTGTAGCGTAAAGAACCAAAAAGTCATATCATGCTCTTTTTAAGAAAAATTGGGGGCTTAAAACCTGCTATGGTGTACTGGCTGTAAATGGTAAGACCCATACCTACATACGGCGCACTAGTATGGTAGAAAGCAACAAACAACAAAACGATTTACAGAAAATTAGCGGCGGTTCAAACAACGGCTTCCATAGCCATTACGGAGGCATTGGACACCTTTTTGCACCTAACACCGCTTGATTTACAGATGAAAAAACTTGTTGGCAACAGTGCGACACGACTCACTAATCTGGTTTACTTTAAGAGCAGTAATTTCGGACATGGCACGATCATAAAGGAGCTAATGGAAGGCAATCCAGTCCTAACGGATGAAATTCCTTCCTCGGTCGACTTCGACATTCCGTATGATGTAAAACATATATCCGGAGAGGGAGGATTGGATGGCTCAAAAACAGAGCAAGGAACAGGTTCTTGTATCTTCTCAAGAAACCCAGAAACTAAGAGTATGTATAAGACTACTAGAAACAAATGGTGTCTTCCAATCAGAAGTTCTGCTGTCCTCAGGGTGGCTGAGCTAATGCAGATGAGATCGGTATCTGAAAGAGATATCGCTATCTACATCGATAGCCCAGCCGCACTCAAGGCAATGAAATCAACCAACGTCAACTCTGATACAGTCAGAGGCTGTCGCACCATCCTCAAAGCTCTATGAAGTCAGAACCGGGTAAGACTCTGCTGGCTACCAGGACACTGCGCTATTAAAGGAGATGAACAAGCGGACGAGCTTGCAAGAAAAGAAGGGCTACTCGACAATAGCGAGGTTGTCAACATCAAAGCACCCCTTTGAATAGTGAGGGGCACTATCGAGGAAAAAATCACAAATACCGTCAACCTTAGGTGGCCAAGTCTTGAAGCAAAGCCGCTTTTTGACGCCAAAAGATCTAGGAAGTTAATAAAATTAAACAGGGATAAGCTTAAGACGGTAATATGAATCCTGACAGGACACTGCCTCTTGTGGCAACACTCAAATAGACTCAAATTGTCAAATACGGAGATTTAGACATTCAGCAAGCTGTTCCAGACATAACACACATATTGTGTGAATGCGAGGCAACATCGCGTAGTCGAAGAAAATTTTTAGGGAAATACTTTCTCGAAAACCTAGAGGGAATAGACGGCACGAACTTCAAAGGCCTTCTTGGCTTTTGCACGAAAACTGGGTATTTCACCAAGACGAAGAAGATAAATTCAACTGGTTCCACAGGGATCACGATAAGCCCGTTTTGGTACTTGGTGTCTGTGTGATGGCATCATCATCACCATCCATCCATCCATCACACCCCTTAACCTAACCTAAGCTAGCAGTATCAAAGCTAAGATCTAATAGAGCTGTTGGCGCAGACGGGTTGCCTGCTGCCCTGTTTAAAGCAGCTGGAAATGGTCAGAAGAAAACATACCAGAAGCATCGACTCTCAACATCGTTTGGTGACCCTTTTAACTGCGCCAAATTAAGAGGAATTAGTCACCTACCCCTCGTCTATAAGGTCTTTTCCGCTATTATGTGAGCGCCTCAAGTCATTCGTGAATAATCTAGTTAGTTTACAAGAGTGCGTTTTCAAGATAGGAAAGGTTACTCATATGACAGCGTGCATATTGAAGCGCTATATAACGTCGTTGTTGAAGATAGTAAAGAATACCAAAACTAAACTTTTGCGTGATGTTTATTTTCTAAAAAAAACGAAGAATCTTTGTGTTATAATATTGCAATATTGGGATTGCGATTGATTTACCGATTGGTAATTTTTCTTCAACACTTGAAACTGAACGTTTAAAATGACAATGGAGCCAACAATTAAAGGAAATTACTTTTTTTTTTTTGGAACAAAATGAAATGAAATGGCACGATAGCCAACATATATAAAATAAATAAAAGACGTGTTCGTTTGTTTCTTGCCGCTCCTTTTGGTCGTCAACAGATGTGTTCGTTTTTGGTTTGTTTGCATTATCTTTTGGTCTTCGACATTCCACCCCTCGTGAAGCCCATAGGTTAATTGGATTCACTACAATGTTGCTCGACGGCCAAAACTGCCAATCGCGAAACGACGAATTTTAGTTCTATTTGCCGTGGTGACTTCAACTGTTCTAATTATACCATCTCTGCCTGGATAAGTTTCAGTTACCTTGCCTCTTAACCACTGTGACCTTGGGGAATCAATTTTACATACAAAAACGAGATCGTTTATTTTGATTGGTTCCGAGCGTTGACACCACCTAGCTCATCTAGTGAGATCCGGTAAATATTGCCGAACCCATTGCTTCCAAAACATATTTTTAAGTTGTTGTGCGATGCGCCATTGCTTTCTCACTTTAATGAGTTTCCATTTATAAGGTCCAGGTGTTTGAGTGGAATTCGGCTTTCCCATTAAAAAATGATTTGGCGTTATGGGTTCCGGCTCATCTATAGATACAAGAATATCAGTTAAAGGCCGGCTGTTTACGATATTTTCTGCTTCACACAAGACGCTCTGCAAAGTTTTTAATTTCGGTGTTAGTCCTGTCAATACATTCCTCAGTACTCTTTTTACACTGCCAATTAGTCTTTCCCAACAGCCACCTGCATTAGGATATTTGGGACTATTGTGTATCCATTCTATTCCTAGTGGAGTCAAGGATGATTGCATAGCTTCATGGTGAAGAAAGTCAGGGACATTTCTTAGCTCTTAGCTCTTTGCCGATTCCCATAAAATTCGAACCACAATCACTCCTTATTCGAACGGGAACTCCTCGCCTATTCACAAAATTCCGTAAGCTCATAAGAAAAGCGTCTGTAGATTGAACATAACATAACATCGCTCGAGTAGTCATACAGGTAAATAGAGAAACCCATCTTTTTTCTTGGTTTCGACGGTTCTTAATATAAACGGGACCGAATAGATAAACACCTGTATAACTAAATGGGCTTACATATGGTGTTGTTCGATCCTTAGGCGGGGGAGCCATTAGTGGCTGGCGTGGGTTGACGTTAATGATTCTACATGTTCGGCAGTTTGATTTTGCTTTTCGTACAAGCACTCTTAACGATGGTATCCAAAACTTGCGACGTATTTCACATGTTATCAAGTCTTGGTTTTGATGATGAAACTTTCTATGATAGTATGCAACAAGGAGCTCTGTGAAATAATGTGTTTTTGGTAGAATGATTGGACGTTGGGTGGCAGCCGGCAAAAATGAAGCAGTAGAAATTCTTCCGTCAGCTCTTAGGAGATCATTCCGACTATCGTATATAGGATTCAATGAGAGTAATGAACTTGTCTGCGACTTTAAACAATTATATTCATCTCGATAGGAATCCTTTTGTGCCTCTGCTGATAAGTATATTTCCGCTGCTGATTCTTCTTGAGGTTTTAATTCTCCACTTTTATTGTGTATTGACGAGGTTCGCTTACATTTTGAAATAAACCGAAAAATCCAAGCTACGGTTCTCTTAAGCCTAGAAAAGTTTGAGAATCTATGAATGTCAATTAGTTTGGAGATAACGATGGTATGAAATAATGGTGCTCTGGTTTCTAACGCTTCTTCTATTTCGACATCACTCACATCGATTTATCTCCGAGGCCAATTATTTTTATATAGACATATAAGAAGTTTGGCCCAAGAAACCACCTAGAATTGGAGCAAAAATTTACTGGAAATCGAGCACGCGCCGCTTCATCATTGATATTTTCAACTGTGCGCAGCCAGTTCCATTGTGGCTGTTCACTCTCTTCTAATATTTCTGAGATTCTATGCTCTACAATTTGCTTAAAACGACAACTGTTGAAATTGATCCATTTTATTACTGTTTTTGAGTCGCTCCAGTAATATATTCGGTCCACATTCCTGCAATGGCCAGCCAAGATAGAAGCTTTTAAGCGGACACCCAGTATAGCTGCTTGTAGTTCCATGCGAGGAATTGTCATCGGCCGAATTGGAGCACATCGAGATTTTGCGGCGACAAACGCAACATTTATTTTTCCATTGCTGGCAATTCTTCTCCAGTAAGCAACAGCAGCATACATTTTCGTTCCCATCCGTAAAGATATGCAATTCGACACGTGCTTTCTTAAAAAAAACCGAGTAACATCTTGGTATTGAGATGTTTTCTACGCCATTACGCTCTGCCACCCACAGCTTCCATTTGTTCAATATTCGATCTGGTAACGCTGTATCCCAGGAAATTCCACTCTTCCATACTTCTTGCAATAAAATTTTTGCGCTAATAACAAAGTGTGCTAAAAATCCAAAAGGGTCAAATATACTCATTATAACGCTTCACGTTTTGTTGGAGTTCGAATACCAGTTAAAATATCTAGAGAGACTTTGTGGAATTTAAGAGAAAAAACGAATGCGTCTTTTGTGATATTCCAGTGCATCCCCAAAATTCTTTCTCTTTTATCACAAACATCAACTTCCCCATTTGCCTCATCAAACACTCCCAACTCTTTTAAAACTCTTTTCGAATTTGACACAAAATTCGTCAACTCAAAATTAGCTTTTTGGTGAATCCATATCACTTGTTTAACGACATCAATGGCATCCTTTTCTGTTTCAAAAGGGTCAACGTAATCATCGACATAGTGTCTTTCTACAGTGGCAGTAACGGCTCTTGGGTTCGCATCTTGGAATTGCATGGCGTTCGTGTTTTTTACATTTTGTGCTAAACTCGGAGAGCAGGTGGCTCCAAATATCATTGCTCGCATCTGGTACACTTCCAATGGGTTTTCAGGACTCCCGTCTCTCCATAAAAAACGTTGATACATCTGATCTTCTGGTCGAATGTCTATTTTGTGAAACATCTCTTTTATATCGGAACATATTCCGATGCGAGCTTCTCGGAACTTAAAGAGTACATCCAACAGAGTTTGGTTCATATCTGGTCCTGGCAACAACATGTCATTAAAGGAGACGCCTTTGGATTTGGCTGCTGCATCGAAGACCAATCTGAATTTTCCTGGTTTATTTGGATTCCTTACTCCAAAATGTGGAAGATACCAGGTTTTGGAAGATTCAATATCATTTGGATCCAAGTTAATTTTGTATGCGTAACCTTTCTCCAAATACTCATGAATTTTCCTTCTATATGCTGCTTGAAGTTCAGGATCTTTTGACATCTTCTTTTCAATGAATTCTAGCCTCTTACGGGCCATTGTGAAGCTTTCAGGAAATTCAAAATCTTCTGATCTCCAAAGAAGTCCCACTTCATATCGGAAACCGTGTTGTTTAGTAGTTTGCTTCATAATGTTTATCGCTCTTTGATCATTATTTGATAATAACTTATTTCTCGGTTTATAAAAACCCATGTTTTCGATGGTAAAATAATTTCTTACCATTTCATGGATGTTCTCCAGAACACCATCTTGAGAATACGATTCTGCATCACTAATAGTTAAAATTCTTTTAAATTTAGTCAAATGGTCATTTTGTAGATGTGTCGGTCCATAAATTACCCACCCCAACTTTGTTTCAGCAATAAAGGGTCCCTTCGATTCCAGTTCAAACCGATTTGATTCTACTCCCAAATAAGCATTCTACATACCAACCAATGTCGGCAAGTCAAGATTTTTTATAGTGCAGAAATTATTCACTTTATATTTTTCACCCACACCCTGTATTTCAAACTCCACAAATGTCGATGGTAAATCTATTGTTTGATTTCCAAACCACTGATGTTTAATATTACCAGAATTTCCTTGTAGTCCCAGTTGTTTTGCGACATCTTCATCAATTAAGGAAGGCATTGCGCCCTCATCCAGATATGTATACGTATGTACTCGTATCAAGGATCCAGCGGCACCAGACAATGTTACTGGAATTAT